>CM060120.1:29123382-30495882 GCA_030522415.1 Channallabes apus
TTTGCAATAAAATAAAGAACGTCATGTTGTGCTTCTCACCCGTTGGTTGTTCTGGAACGTTTATAATAAGCAAATATTTACACTTTTTACTATGTTGGTCCATCCAAGTTCCATCTGGCACATCTGCCGACGGATACCACCCACCCTGGGGATGCTGGATATCAGATGTTTCTGCGGCAGTTCCTTAACGGTTCGGGTTCCAAGCTTGACACCAGGTTGTCATTCAAACTCAGTGCAGTTTAAAGGCTCCGGTTCTCCTGACCTGCATGTCTTTGGCCTGTGGGAGGAAACTGGAGAACACGGAGGGAACACGAACACGCAAACTCCATGCACACAGACCTGAGGTGGGAATCGAACCCAGACCCAACTGTATGTTTTCTATCTTGTACTGTACAGTATATATGCAGCACTCACACTGGAGACTCCTTCCATACTGTACATGTCAAATAAACAAGTTTCAGCACCACATTTGTCTTTGTTAAAGGACAGTTTTTCTTTTTGTTTAGCTTGAGGCTACAGTATGCTGCGCCTGCGGTCATTATAGGATGCCCTGTCATTGTGTTGTTGCTATAGAAACGATGACGTACATTATTAGAACGAGTCCGTTAATTATAACTGATCTAGAATTGATCTAGTACATTCTTCCGCTACTTCATGTGCATCGCCGCCGTACTCCGCGCGCCCGAAGCCCAAGCAGCTGTCGGGTTCCGCGCTCCGGCTTGGATGTGCATCCGCGATTCATCTCCCTTCAGAGCCGCGGCGCCTTCGAGCTGCTTAGCAGCAGTCTGTGACCTTGTCTCATCTTATCAAACATAAAACACTCTTGGGTGGTCAGAAGAAAGACAAGAACAAAACAAAAAAAAAAACTAAAACTAGCAAAGGCCTGGATGTTGAAATAAAAGCTAAAAAGGGCACAAAACCACAAAGGCACCGAGCTGTTTTCTCTTAAACGAGATGCGTTTAAGGATTAATGGAAAAGAAACACAGTTTTACAGCTACTCCTTCTTCTTCTTCTTTTTCTTTCTTTCTTTTTTTTTTTTTTAACAATGTGGGAAGTCTTCCAGAGACCCTGTTGCTGAGAGACAGATGCACTTTTTATAGTTTCCCAACATAGTTAAAGATTTTTCAGGATGTGATACACAAACACACACACACACACACACACACACACACACACACACACACGTGCATTTCAGATGAGTTTTCAAAGCAGGACTGGAGGTGAATCGGGTCGGGTTTTTTTTTTTTAAGCAATAGAAATCACAATGAATCTTTACCGGAGTATGGTGGCGGGAAAATTAGTTGATGCAAATGAGGCTTTTGTCTAATTAAATATGCACAAATTTGCATACTTGATAAAAGCAAAAATATATTTTTTTCTATTTGTTTTAAGGGTGAGTCCAATCAGTGTGGAAATCATTTTCCCAGAAGAGTTTGTTGAAATTTAATGTATTTATGTCCATAAAAATAGCGGAAACATTATTGTTGTTATTAGTAGGAATCGTAAAAATAGTGTTCATTTTATTTAGTTACATTTTAAACAAACGTCGCACTTCAGAGTCAGAAAGCAGCTTCTTAAAACAAGATGCGAATGTTAAGCGCTTATTAAAAGGTTTCCTGTATGCAGACTTTCCTTTGTACGACTGGTTTGAGTCTACACCTGGTCAAGTACGGACTCTTTACAACCGCGGTGAGCTGAAAAGCATCGCCAGGCTCTCAAACAATATCAGACGTTAAAGCGGCTGGGCTACAAAAGCTGAAGACCACGTTGGGTTCCAAGAACAGGAAGCAGGGGTTCAACGAAACTGACCAGATGATCATAGATTTCAAAATCTGAAAATCTAAAAGTTTGTAATAAAAAGAATTGAGGTATAAGAACGGCGGCCGAGGGACTGAGAGGACAAAGCGGGACAAGAGAGGAAAGAGAGGAGAGCTGTGGGATAAAGGAAAGAAGAAGAACGGAGGCGTCACTGGGGAGCGAGTGATTAAGGACAGAGCTCACATGGAGACAGAGAGAGAGAGTGTGTGTGTGTGTGTGTGTGTAAGAGGGAGAGAAAGAGGGTTCAAGAGCTTGGTCTGTAGGGACTGCTGTTGCACTCGCTTGACTGAGCAGCAGATTACTCACACCACAAAGTCCATTTCTCTCACAATGCCATAAATCCTCCGTGCGCTGCTCCGTTCCAAAGCTTGCCTGATTCTGCAGAACAGCTCACTCTGACTCTGACGCTGGAGAGAGAGAGAGAGAGAGAGAGAGAGAGAGACGCCTCGGCCCGAGATGTTTCCTCCTCTTGTCTTTATTTAGTCTTTTGTTTGTTTGTGAATAAGCAGACATCATGGCAGCGTGACGTTGATGGATGCTGATGTTGTGGCGCGAGCGCTAAAACCAAGCGTGCATTTCAACACTTTAAACAAAGGAACGCCTATCGATTAGGTCTCACAGCGACGGATCTCCGGCGGTGGCGAGTTGAGACGGAGTTCACGGCCGTGGTTTTGCACTTAGTGCCGAGGACGGAAGCGCGTGCGGATAATAAATACCGCTTTCCCAGGCCGGCCGTGTCCGAATACACAAGGGGAGCGTCCGGGTCGAATCGGGACGTTTTGCAGAAAAACAGAAGACAGTGCATGAAAGTAAAACCTTCCTTTATTTGTCTATATAATCCCCGATACACTGATGCTCTTATCCCAGAGTTTCACTAGAGCATCAAGGTCTCTCAGTAGCGTTTCCTCAGTACGCTAGAGCTGTGATTAGACTGGCTGAAACACCGGCCTCCCAGGAACTCCTTTAATCATGAGAAAGTTGAGCACCTCTCATCCTCCCGCTTTTCTCCCATGATGCACTGCTGTCTGCTTGACAGGAAATGTCTTTCTGTGTGAAGCTTGTTTTTATTACTATCACAATCATTCTGGAAAAAATTTAAGATTAAAAAAGTGCAGTTTCAACTCCATCTTTTTATTTATTTATTTATTTATTTAAACGAGCGTGGTGATGGATTGACTAAGGACTTGGGTAAATAAATCAGTTCTGGAAGGCATTAGCCCAGTTTCCCTGTGCTGTTTCCTCATTATCTGGCTAACGCTGTGCAATCCGCCGCTCCCTCAGGACCTGTTACAGAGGCTAATGACCAGTCATAATGCTGCTGTTTAATGGCCAAGCCGACAATAAAGTATTTTAATTCCTTTTCTCTCTCTCTCGCTCATAATGGGATGAAATTAATGACAGCGCGAAGCCTGCAGAAGCGCCCGAATTATAACTAATGTAGAGAGAAGAGGCTCGGGCTCGAGATCCGACGACTCGGATGGTCGTTATGAAAGCAGGAGCGCGACGCGGAGAGGAGCGTTATTATAGGGGTTAACTGTGTGGGGTCCGAACTCAACAGCTGCTTTATAAATCAGGAACGTCTGAAGCGCGAGAAGCTCCGAAAGTAAAGCACAAACTCTATATCATGTGGAGTTTCTAATATGTTAATGATCATTTAATCTGATAACTAATACCAGGGAAAATATATAGGCCTATTCATGTCTTGTCCATGTTGTTAAACCAGCGTCCGCAGAGTCGCTCGGCAGCCGGTAGCAAGAACAAGGAGAGGAAGAATCGTCATTAGTGCCTGAAGTTCTGGAGAAAAAACAAAAAAAAACAAAGGATAAAAAAATATTTTAATCAACCAAATTGTATTTCTGCATATACAGTAATAATGCAAGTTTTTTTTTATCATATCTTTTCATGAAATCAAAGCTACACAGAAGAAACGGGAAACGGGAAGCTTTAAAGAATATCCGACTTTCTGTCTCGATTCTGGATCGTATTTGTTCTATGAATAAAGCACCTGTTATCATTTTTTTTTTAAACTAATTCAATTTTTTTTGTGCTGAGAATATATAATTTTTAGGGCCGGGACTCGATTAAAAAAAAATCTAATTAATTAGTGGCTTTGTAATTAATTAATCGAAATTAATCGCATTTTAATCGCATACGGTGGTGTAGTGGTTAGCACTGTCGCCTTGCACCTCCAGGGTCTGGGTTCGATTCCCCGGCCAGGCTCGATTCCCGTCTCTGTGTGCATGGAGTTTGCATGTTCTCCCCGTGCTTGGTGGGTTTCCTCTGGGTACTCCGGTTTCCTCCCACAGTCCAAAGATATGCAGGTTAGGCTAATTGGTGTTCCCAAATTGCCCGTAGTGTGTGATTGGGTGTGTGAGTGTGTGTATGTGTGTGTGCCCTGCGATGGATTGGCACCCTGTCCAGGGTGTTCCCCGCCTAGTGCCCGAAGTCTCCTGGGATAGGCTCCAGGTCCCCGCGACCCTGAACACAGGATTAAGCGGTATAGAAGATGAATGAATGAATAAATATTTGACCTTATTTCATATCACCCTAGTTGATACTTGAGGCTCGATGTGCTGCCGTGATATGCGAATTCCTCGTTGCATAGCTTGCACACAATCATGCTCTTATCGACGCTTCCATCCATTCGTTTTTTAATTTTTATTATTTTTGGTTTTTTTTTCCAATTTTCTCCCCTAATTCGTTTTTTATTACAAAATTTCCCATCCACAGTGTAATATATTTGAGTTTGATGTTATAATTCACTGGAGGGCCACCAGGGGGCAATACCGCGCTGTATACTATATGTGTCGTGTGCACTGAATGCAGTAAAAGAAGAATACCGTTTTCTTCCTGCTTCCATTTCTTTTCCTCTGGTTGTCTCACACAGAAAGCAAGTAATATTATCGATGTTAGTTCTGCATATTGATGCAAACATAACACACAGAGCCAACCAAAGCGTCTCATCAGCTTCTTTGTCCATGTTCACTGTGGTTTGTTTTTGTCTGAACGCTAGTTGGTGCTGCAGTATAATCGGTCCTCCGAAACTCATCCAGTGAGAAACGTTCCGCGGTGCAAAAATAAGTGCGATTAAAATGCGTTAAAAAAATTTAACGCGTTATTTTTGTGTAATTAATTAATCTAAATTAACGCGTTAAAGTCCCGGCCCTAATAATTTTTTTAAAAGCCGTTAGGGTGTTTTCCTACGAACCTAATAACACAATACGGAACATATTGTGTGTGGAGTCGCTGACATTTGCTACGTAGCTAACACACGTGAAATGAGATTTTAGCAACGACACACGTGCTTTATCAGACGCCGCTACTTTATAGTTGAGAATGTGCTCTTGTCGGGAATTTCAGTTACGGTAAAAATTCCAGCAGACATTAATTTGCCGACAGTATAGACGTTTGGACATCGTTGATACAGTATTGGGTTGTTTCTTATAGTTAGAAAGACATTGACCGCATTATGATGGGATAACGTTGAACAAACGCTTTTCACAAAAATGACTTTTTAAAAAAATGACTTTAATATTAAACTGATCGGCTGAGCGGGACTATCTGATATTTCCGAATGAAAAAAAAAAAGACAACACTAAAAGATGAGTGAAAAATGAGATACACACACTGTGTGTGAGAAGCTGTTGTGCCTCCTCACACATTGCAATTCTAAACCGTGTTCGAAACTTAACAGAACATGGATGTGCTCGTATTATATTGTTAATCAGCGTAAACACTCCTGATAAAGGTTAGAATGTTTTAAGTTTGCTCATTCAACATTACCTCGACATCATTTTAGCAAAACCACTGAAAAACAACACATGATAAAAAACATTTATCTTTGTTGTTACTTACAAGGAACGTATTGTAATGTCACGTTGTCACGTTTTCGCTATTTTTGAACATTTGCACGTGCAACTGTGTATGGTTGAAGTCACAATAAAAGCCTATTTGACTTGACTCGACATTACAGAAACGTTGTTACAACTGTATTACAACGCTTACATAACGTTAGGGTTCCTCCTGGGTTAGCAAAGATCCAGGCTCAGAGATTCAACATTGTCAGGATCAGAATCGGAAAAGGGTTTTATTCTGCAAATATGTTGACACACACACACACACACACACACACACACACAAGGAATTTGACTCTGTTTCTCAAAGTACACACCACAATTAAACACTGCACGTTTATTATAGACAGAACAGGAATACACAGTAAGTACATACTGTACTGTGGTGGTGTGTCTGATGTAACATTCAGTAAGTGTACAGATGAAATAAAGATGGGGGAGGGGGATCCGGAGTGTGTAACAGATGTACATAACGTGAGTGTGCGAGGAAGTAAAGGTAGCCATAGTGCGCATCATACAGTATACAGTAACATGTAGTGCAAATAGCAAGCAGCACCTGCCTGTTTCCTGGTTCTTGTGGAGTCAAACGGTTCAAAATTTTCACTTAAAGGTATAAATTAGGGCTGTCGAATATTTTAGGAATCGAGTATTCTACCAAAGATTTAATCGAGTAATCGGATAAGATGTACTTTTGCTTAATTAAACAGCAATGTAAAATATATAAGAGAAACAAAGATTAATTGGTTTTCATTTTAGAAAAATCAACTTTTAGTTTTTTAAATACATACAGCATTTTATCAAAAGTAAACATTGTCATTATCCACAATACATGCAATAGCTTAAAGTTGACTGAGATGAATTACTGTAAGTGCATTACAGTGCCATACATTCTTATTTTAAAGCCTTTTCTCTGATGCAAAAACTAAAAACAGGTATTTCAAATGACTTTAAGTATCAAAATAACTAAGGCGCACATAAAAACACTAAGATGTGCAACTAAACGTTCCGAACTAAAAGTAAACAAATGTACAGCTCATATACTGTACGCCTTTACTGACAATTTCTGTCGTTTTCTCCTGCTGGTTTCTTTATCTCTTGGCTCTCTGATAATTTTATCGCTCCCTTCCAGTTCTGTAGTCGCACCAGAACGCTCCATCAGATCACTACACAGCTAACTGTTTGCGTCTCCTTCCGCTTTGTGGGTGACGTAATCGCTTCTTCTTCCTTGGTGTTTACTGGCGGCTTGCATCCGCGCGATGTCAAAAGCGCGCCGTCAACAAATAATTGCTCAAAAACATAACGCAAGCTTTTAAGATTCATTAAAAGAAGCTTCGAGGCAGAAGATTTTACCTCCATCATTTTTTGTACTCGAGTTACTCGAGGAATCGTTTCAGCCCTAATATTAATGTATCCTATAAGATACAACACTGAGTTCTCATTGTACACTCAGGCTAATACTGTACCGCCATCGCGCTCGCCACCCTGTACTGTATAACGTTAGCTGGTGATTAGCGAGCTAGAGAATTACATCATGTTATCTGATGCCGCATGTTTGTTATTCCCTCGACAAGTCAGCGGTTACGTGATGTGTGTCTGCAGGACGTGGTGGTGGTAGGGGAGGAGAACTTCACCACGCCCTGCTACATCCAGATGGACGAGGAGGCGTGTCACATCCTGACCGAGACGCTGGGGACGTACTGCTTGGTGGGTCAGTCGGTGAGCGCAGCCACCACCAAGAGGCTGAGGCTGGCCGTGTTCGGGCCCGTCACCTGTACAACGCTCGAGTACAACATCCGCGTGTACTGCCTGGACGACACGCAGGACGCCCTCAAAGTGAGTCACGAGCACACACACACACACACGGCTGTCAGACGGGACAAATGCACACTGTTGTCATAACCTCGGGGACTGTTGAGTGTATGATTTGATGAAACTAAAAAACATTATTATTATTATTACACCTTACCCAGCGTATTATTTAGAATTGTGTGTGTGTGTGTGTTTGTGCACATGTTTTATACATGTGTTCATGCTTATGTTTATGGCTGTTTCTCATATCTATGCATTTCTTCTCACCCTTATACATTTACATCACACACATTCGAGCGTGTGTGTGTGTGTGTGTGTGAGTACTGTGTGTGTGGGAGAGCACAGATGAGTGGTAGGAGGCTACAGGCTCGCATCCATGCTGCAGATAGACGCATTTCATTTGAATAGAAAGTCCATCAGCCAACTGTTCTCACACACACAGAACTCGGAGCTCGGGAAAAATTTCATTCACGCCTTTCCTCGCTCTTTTGTCCGCTCAAGCCGGTCTAAAAATACCGCAACACGAGCACGGTGTTGGTTCGGAAGGTTCTGCGTGGTGGTGCGTCTGAAACGTGCGACCTGTTATCGAGAGCTAATGCAGTGTGTACTGTGTGTGTGTGACCTGTAGGAGGTGCTGCAGATGGAGAAGCAGATGGCTGGGAAGCTCCTGGACGAACCAAAGACCCTGAACTTTAAGGACAGCACCCACAACCTGCGTCTGTCGCTGCACGACGTCCCGCACACGCAGTGGAAGAGCAAACTGCTGGCCAAGTACCAGGTACGAGCGCTAACCAGCAGATTCAGAAGTGAAAGAGTTACGGCTGCCGCCGGGGAGCCTTGATTTCATTCCTGTAATATAAAACGCGTAATGAAATACGACTCTTTTACAACAGGAGCTGGCGTTTCAGCAGGTATGGAGCGGCTCTCAGAGGAACCTGCTCTGCACCTTCACTCTGGAGCGCTTCAGCGCGGCGACGGTGGAGCTGGCCTGTAAACTGTGCGTGCGCCAGGTGGAGGGCGAGGGGCAGATCTTCCAGCTCAACACCACGCTGTTGGAGGTCAGTGGCTCAGCCGTTCAGTCTAGAGCGTGATCCAAAGAAACAAGGAGCTCCTGCTCTTCTAGGTGACACCAGACGTGACGACATTAGTCTTTTACCATCCGATATAAAGTGGATGAATTCACGAGAGAAGCCAAGGTGAGACTATTCAGGAAGACCAGGGCCCGTATTCGCATCGCGATCGCGAGTTCGATTCCCAGGTGATGCTGTAACCTCTCACAGCCGGAGGCCTAGAGAGAGCTGATTGGTCGAGCTCTTTCAGAGGGAAGGAATGAGAGGTTCTTAGGGTTCTCACATTTATCACGGCTCTACAGAGATCACACAAGCGGAGGGAGCGGATAGCACAGATAGCACTGTCCTCCGAGTGTGTTACGCCGGCCCCAACGGTGCGTGAGCGAGCAGTTCGAAAAGATGCGGTCGACTGGCATCATGCGATTCGGAGGAAATACTTGATAGTCTTCGCCCTCTCGAATGAGTGGTGGTAGTAGTCTTAATGTCGGAGCCCCCTAGTGACGGGGAGGAGTTGGACACGACTAAATTAGAGAGAAAATCAGGGGGTAAATTAAACCCAACGAAAAAATTATAATAATTCTCTCATAGAGCTCCTATCTTAGCTTAAAAAGTCCTAGCTGGGAGTCCTAGACTAGAAGTGATTTCGGAAACTTTAGGAACACACAGGAGGTGTGGTCGACCCTGAAGCTAGATAATCAATAAGCCAAATGTGTCTACTTTTGAAGCACCCAATTGTCACACAGTAGTTACTATATTTAAGTTCTTACATTTATTTACCAAATTGATTTTATTACCTGTAATCCATTTCAGATTGATAAAAGCAAAATGGCTCACCTTTTACCAGTTTACATGATTGCAGGACAGTTTATTTAAGTTGCACTTTTGGATGGTACTGTATGTAGCCACCAATCCAAGAGAGATGGAAGTGAGTAAATGAACAAGAAAACCAAATTGGACAGAAGAGCCGTGTTTACTTTTAGCTTAACATTGAGTGTTTGGAGAATATTTATTCTTTCCGCCATTTTGTCCTCTGCTATAGAAACTCTTAAAGGTCCTCCTCTCTACTCTTAGCAATTTTTACCTTACCATACCTAGCTGTTTTTAGTTCTAAGATTTTTCGTGAATCATATTTATCTTTACAAAGATTTAATCCTAAATTTAAGGGATATTTCTAAGAAACTGTCATGATTCTAAGAATTTTCTTAGAATTTTGTCACTGGGAGCAACGTTTAGGCTTAAGAAGCTTTGTGAATACGCGGCCCTGATGTTTAGCACGTCCATGGCGGACCACCAGACTAAGCTACACTCAAAAGGAAATAATCTAATAGACTAACCCAGTGGTTCTCAAACATTTTCTGTCATTCCCCACTTAAGGGGGTGGGTGAATTTTCAAGCCCCACTTGTCAACAAAATGATAACGAAATCGGCCAAGTTTACTATTTATTGAAATATCAATTTCTAAACCAATAAGATCAAATAACACCAAGTTCAAAACAGATAAAATACACGTGCAATTGTTATAACAGGCTTACTTCGTCACTTATCTAGAGCTTTCTTTCAAAGAAGTCGAGTGGCTTATTAACGTGACTGGAGTGTGTTGTCTCTAAGTGTCTTCCTAATTTGTTGGGTCTCGTAACAAATGTATCCATTGATGTTATTATGCTCACTACATACAGTACGCTACTGACATGTTGTGTCCGTGGTAAAGTTAGTTTTATATTCGCATATTCGCATCTCCGAATTCAATAGCTGCGTAAATAAACCCGCAAATAAGATACCAACATATATTTCCTCTCTACATTGTCTTTAAGCTACCATCCGCCCTAAATTATACATGTTTGAAAGCATAAACACCATTATTCTCTACGGCGCAACAAATGATTTAGGGATCATCGCAAAATGCCGCACACCAACAAAAAGCGTAGAACGATACGGATCTTTCCTTCTGTTCATCGCCTGAAGGATCAAAAAGCAACTTTGTTGCCACACTGGAAACTAGAAATGCCAGACTAGTACTGCCTGATAAAATATTAATTTTTAACAAAAATTTCTGTTTGTCAAAGATTTCTGTACATGTACAGTAAGTATATTAAAATACGTCCTAGTTTTTTTCACCAGATCTAGCTGTATGGATTAGTGTTCGTCATGTGGCTAATTCTGGTCACTCATATGGAGAGTTCCTGTGAAAGAAAAGAGGTCATTCTGTACTAAATACGCTGTAACGTTAGAAGAAACCGACTCTGTTTAGCAGAAGCTTCATATGAGGAACAAAGGATGTGGATTTTGGCCCCCATTACTTCTATTGTACGCGTGATGTACAGTATATAACGACCAAGACCTACTGTACAGGATATGCGTCTCAATTGTTTTTGAAACAATAAAGGCAGACTTGACTTAAAAAACTGTCTCTTTGAGCTACGAGTAAAAGAGTAGAAAGTGAAAAAGAGTAAATGTGGAGGCAGGGTTTCATAAACACAAAGATTTTTTTGAGTAATGGAGCAGAGGTTGAGGAACTCATAGTGCCAAGAATACTCACAGTTCTAGCTTTGTTTCTTTTTATTTATTTCTTTTTTTTATTCTTCTCTTCAGGGTTGGCAGAGGTATAGTTTTAGAATTTGTACTTGGATTTTAAAAAGCCACAATCCAGGCACCAAATTCCCACTTTCGACAGCTCAGACAGACATGTGAAACTCCAGATGTTGAGAGGGGCGCTGCACAGCTGCCTCAGCACCACGATAGAGAGCAAGAGATTGGAAGAGACTGCAGATGAATAATCTTTTTGAAATGAGTTGTCGGTCAGACGGGCGACTTTGGACGCACAGTTAGACACACTGGCGTTTTGTTAGCCTCAGCACTGTGACGATTCCTTCGGCAAAAAACTCGGCGAAGCTCCTTCTGAGAGGATGAAGGCTAATCAGCCTCCTGTCCTTGCAGCTGACATCTGCACGCAACTGAGTGGAGTGATGAAGGTGTGGACGGCTTCCTGCGCATCACTTCCAAGCCGTTTGATTGCTCTCTCCATCGGCGTGTCTCCAGTAATGGCAGCCATCTGATTTCTCTCTCTCTCTCTCTCTCTCTGTGTGTGTGTGTGTGTGTGTGCTCCCGAGAGGACCTCCATGAGTGACTGGGCACTCGGCTAATTGTCATTAAGTCCTGAGAGCTGTGAGATTGCACGGTTTTTCGAGTGGTGTTGACTTTCGCTGCCTGGTTCCCGCAGGACCTCCAGCAGGCTGCTGCTGCCAAAAGCGGCTGCTCAGACGCGGTGTTCAACACGCCACGCCGCCACCGACGACGTCACAAACGATCGGAAATCTTCCGGGATAAATGATTAATACATAACGCAATCTCTCCGGTTCCGTACACAAGATTCCGGCTTAAGTAAATAAATCTATCAGCTGTCTTATAGATGGTGAGGTGTGTTTTACTCTGTCAGGTAGCTGGAGATACTTCAGTCATTAAACGAGCTTACTGGAACAACGTCTTATGGAGTGTTTAGGCGTAATTAAACACACACACACACAGACAGATGAACAGATTGTGAAGCTAGACCGTGGTGTGGTGCAGAGTTACTGATAACATGCTGACGTTGATTATTTTCCCATTAACGCACGTCCTAATTGATCCAATCAGAGCAGAGAAATCAGGAGCACTGAATTTAATGTAAGTTTATTTAATTTATTGTTGAAGTGTTGATTATTCTATGATTTCCAAGCTTCACAGTAACCTCACTAGTCTAATCCAGTCGGTTCATTTCGTCTCTTTATATCAGGTCCATTGATACTCCATTATATCTGTTTCTTCTAATATAAGATTGACGCTAAACATCTATTCAGCACAGTGAAGGTGCTGCCGGGCGTCCACATCTCCATCCGAGTGCAGAGACGTTGTTGCGGTTTAGCATTTCAGGACCTTGCCAGAATGCCAGAATAACTAAGTCAGAATGTTTGAGTATAAAAAAAAACAAACAAAAAAAGCCGTAGCACCGACCCCTGGAGTGAATCCAAAGCGAAACAATGCATGGCTTCATCGTGCAGCTCTCCACAAATAACACGTACATGTGAAGGATAGAGTTCATATTATTATTTGTACTTGTGTTACTTTTCAAATTCAAATTTTTATTTGTTACATACACAGTCAGACACAGTACGATATGCAGTGAAATGCTTAGACGACGTGCGCGTGAAAGTAGAATAAAAGACTATTAATAGGAAATAAATATGAATGAATGAAAAATATTAAGTAAATTTAACTAAGAAAGAATAAAATTAAATATTTTTAACAAATGTTGTCTTACTTCCCTCACATGTTGTCTTTAACAGGAAGGTTAAGAGTCACACACACTCTATACGATTTCATTTGACCGTCTTTAGCTTTTTTGAGGAAATCCTGGAATACACCCGCGCCATCAGGGAAGAAGAACTCCATAGATGTGATAACCTGGTCCTGTATTCACAAAGCTGCTTCTTAAGCCTAAAAGTTGCTCCTAAGAAAAGTCTTAGAATTATGACATTTTCCTAGAATTTCCCCTTAAATTTAGGACTAAATCTTAGTAAAGACAAAAATGATTCACAAAACATCTTAGACCTAAAAACAGCTCCTAAGTTAAAAACCGTTAAGAGTAGATAGGAGGACTTTTAAGAGGCTTAAGAGTTTCTATAGCAGAGGACAAAATGATGGAAAGAAGAAATATTCTCCAAACACTGAACATAAAGATAAAAGTAAACACGGCTCTTCTGTCCAATTTGGTTTTCTTATTCTTTTACTTCCTTCCATCTCTCTTGGATTGGTGGCTACATACCGTCCAAAAGTGCAACTTAAACAAACGGTCCTGCAATCATGTAAACTGGTAAAAGGTGAGACATTTTGCTTTTATCAATCTGAAATGGATTACAGGTAATAAAATCAGTTATATATATCGTTTTTAAGACAGATTTATTATCAACCAAGTCCTTGAATTGCTGCATCATCCCTAGCATCGAGGTCAACCACACCTTCTCCTCACTAAGATAAACGTTTTTGTTCTTTCATTAATCAGAGTTACTCTGAGAAGTTTTCTAAATCACTTTTATTCTAGGACTCCCAGCTAGGACTTTTAAAGCTAAGATAGGAGCTCTCTTAGAGAATTCTAAGAAGCTTTGTGAATACAGGCCCTGGTCATTCAGTACATTCAGGTCGTCTTCAAACTGACTTCATTACTGAGTCTCGACCTGAGCAACTGAAGCAACCCCTGATCATAACACTGTCTCCAGAGGCCTGTACAGTGGACACTATGCATGATGGGTGCATCGCTTCATGTACTTCCCTTCTTACCCAATCCTATGAGTTCTTATCACATTGTGTGTGTGGTGGGTGTGTGGTGTGTATGCTGTGTGGTGTGTAGGGTGTGTGGTAGGGTTGGGTACCGAAACCCGGTGCCAATACGGCACCGGTACCTATAGAACCGGTATGTACCGGACCGAAACAGAACGCGAATTTCGGTGCCTCATTTCGGTGCCACTTAAATGCCTGAACTGTCGATTGAAATATTTGTTCTCTAGATTCATATATTTTTGTAGATTAATCGTTTATTAGATTAAATTAAAGAAATTAAAAGCACAAATCATCCGGAAATGAGAGACCATCCGACATGCGCGTGAATGCAGTAACTAACGTTACACTCGCTCTGACGGCAGCAGGCGGTCTACCGATAGCTTAGCATGCTAAAGTAAACAACTCTCGTTAAAATGCCTAAAACTAAACAGTCGAAAGTGTGGCTGTATTTCACAAGATAGGATTCCGACACCGCGACGTGCAGCAAATGTTTTACAGCAGTTGCGTGTAAAGGCGGAAACACGTTAAATCTAATGAAACATTCGAGGGCAGACGGAATAAAGTTAAAAGCAGAATAAATACACGGAATAAAGTTAAAAGCAGAGGGAGGCACCGTGTTTAACAGCTTGTGGACAACAGGTGGCGCTATCAGTGTGGACGACCCTCAGTCCCAGTCACACCAACTGTAGCAAAAAGGAGTCACCGATTATGATGACGTCAGCAGCCTTTCCGCAGGTTAGTAGTAGGATAATGTAATGTTAATAGCAAAATGCAAATCTTGCATTCATGCTAACAAATAGTCAAACGATTTGTAAAAAACTAATGTAACATGGATTCTGTTTATAATTATGGCTTTCCAGCCTGTACTAGTAGCACTACAACAGTGACCCCATTTACCATTGTAAAGAAGGCTATGCATGTCCTGTGCAGAGCAATAAGTCAGGAAAGGTGTCATATTTTGACAGAAAAGGCAAATATGGTGAAATTTCTGCAAAAGAATTGCTAAAATTTGAAGCTTACATATTCATATATACTTTAAACTTTTAATATATTGTTCAATTTTAAGCATAACATTTTTTGTTCAATAAAAATTCATTCTTGAGTCTATAATTTTTTGGCTTAAAAGTATCGGTTCAGGCACCGTTTTGGCACCGGTACCGTTTTCAAAGTATCGATTTGGCACCGGTATCGAAAAAAACCCAAACGATACCCAACCCTAGTGTGGTGTGTGTATGCTGTGTGTGTGTATGGTGTGTGTATGGTGTGTGTATGGTGTGTGTATGGTGTGTGTGTGGTGTGTGTATGTATGGTGTGTGTATGTATGGTGTGTGTGTGGTGTGTTTGGTGTGTGTGTGTGTTTGGTGTGTGTGTGTGTGTGGTGTGTGTGTGGTGTGTGTATGGTGTTTGCTGTGTGTTTGGTGTGTGTGTGTGTGTGGTGTGTGTGTGGTGTGTGTATGGTGTTTGCTGTGTGTTTGGTGTGTGTGTGTGTTTGGTGTGTGTGTGTGTGTGGTGTGTGTGTGTGTGTGTGTGTGTGTGTGTGTGTGTGGTGTGTGTATGGTGTTTGCTGTGTGTTTGGTGTGTGTGTGTGTATGGTGTGTGTATGGTGTGTGTGTGGTGTGTGGTGTGTGTGTGGTGTGTGTGTGGTGTGTGTGTGTGTGTGGTGTGTTTGGTGTGTGTGTGGTGTGTTTGGTGTGTGTGTGTGTGTGTGTAAATGCTCTCACTTTCACTATTGTACATGGCTCTTCCTATTCAGGGTTTGACTGTATTTATTAGCAAAGTGTCCAGTACATTTATTTTATAAATTGTTTACACTAAAAGGTCAGAAATGGTGTTTAAGCTCCTAAACCGTCCTGTTCTGTAAATCTGCTGGTTTTGTGATTCTCTTGTAAAACAATCTGAAGCTTAATGCAGGTCGTCTATTAGCTGTTGAAAAGAAAATATGCTATTTATGAAGTCAAGACTAAAAGATCTTAAACTCGACACGATATCAGCTTTAATTTTTCTGTTCTTTTATAATTACATTTTCTTGTATTTTAATTATTCCTTTTCATTTTAGTTGTATTTTTATAGCACAGTAAATTATTTAGTTATGTGTGTTATTTAATTTTCTGTTGAGCCCATTTCAGATGGAAATTCGCCTGAAAGTGTCTGCAGAATTTAAACACACTCGCTAATTAAAACCTCCAACTGCTAATGACTTGTGAAACATTTTTTTCAAATCATTTTCCTTATTTTTAAGTCTATTATATTAGGTCTCAAATCACATTTAATGATGTTAAAATGTTTCATTTGAGGTCACACACACACAGTATAGATGGTTCTATTCAAACAAAAAAAAAATCACAGTACGGCAGTATTACAGCTGCTGAGGTGCTGCATCTCTGTCGCCCCCTGCAGGACTCGCAGTGTATTGACACGTCTCTGCTGGACCCGGCGAGTAACATCACCACGCTGGTGGGTCCCAACGCGTTCCGCATCCCTCCGTCCATCCGACAGAAGCTGTGCAGCAGCCTGGACGCCCCTCAGACCCGCGGCAACGACTGGAGGATGCTGGCACACAAACTCAACCTGGACAGGTCAGCCGCAGTGTGTGTGTGTGTGTGTGTGTTTGCTAAAAGATAGGCAAAGATGCAAACAAAAAAGTGCGACTAAATTCCTGTGCTCTCCTGCAGCACTGATCTCTCTCTCTCTCTCTCTCTCTCGCTCTCGCTCGCTCGCTCTGACAGCTTGTGTGAGAAGTGCAAACTGTGTTTTCAGTTATTGAGTTCACATCTCAGCAGGAGGCGTCTTATCTTCAGCAGCAGCAGGAGCCTAGGCCAGTGGTGTGTGTGTGTGTGTGTGTGTGTGTGTGTGTGTGTGTGTGTGTTTGTGAGTGAGTCTGTCCATAATACGATGAAGTCCCCCCGCCCCCTTTCCTCCCGTTCTTGATTTTTCTGTTTCCTGTCTCTTGGTTCCCGTTTTTATGGGGAAACTAGGAAAGCGGCAAAATGGGTTGTGATGTCACTAAATACTCAGAACGGCTTTGGACCAATCAGTGTCTGCTATGCTAATTATATGCAAAATTATTGTTAAGAGGATTTATCTTTCTCTTTTACTTTCTCTCGCTTTCACTTTCTCTTTCTCGCTCATTCTCTCTTTCTCTCGCTTTCTCTTTCTCTCACTTTCTCTTTCTCTCGCTCTCACTTTCTCTTCTCTTTCTTTTGTCTTTCTCTTTCTCTCAGGTACCTGAACTACTTCGCCACTAAGTCCAGCCCGACCGGTGTGATCTTGGATCTGTGGGAAGCTCAGCACTTCCCCGATGGCAACCTGAACCGATTGGCTGCCGTGCTGGAAGAGATGGGTCGCCATGAGAACATTGTACCCATGGCAACCGAGCACTGATGCCCAACAGTCACAGCGGATGATGGAAGGAGCGGCGGATGAATAACTGGCGGGGGACTGGAATACTGCAGCGGGACACACGGACACGGTGGCTTTTCCTTTCCCGAGCGCAGGGAGGGGTCGAGCGGCGACTCACAAACGCTTTCGTTACCACGGCGATGTGTACAACTAACTACAAAAAAATTTAACAAAACAAAACTTGAGGATGGGAATGGAGAAAATTCAGGACATATTGTACTTTAAGCCCTGTCTGTACACTTCCTGGTACAGCCTGTTTCTTTTACCTTTTTCGGTTCCTGTTTAGTTTTTTTTTTCTTTCTTTACTATTTGTCAAATCAGTTTCTTAGGAAACGCGTGACTTCTGCTGTCCAGATATTGGACCTTGTCCACTTTTTTCTCTGACATATGGGATAATCAGTAATAGACAGTGAGCGCAGGATGTGTGTGTGTGTGTTTAGGCAAGGCCCCAGGAAAGAAACATTAAAAGCATTGAAACCCCTCGAGTGCCATCAGCCCGTGTCAGTCCTTAACGCCTTCCCATTAAAAATGATAGTTGATAAAAATGTTCCCTTTATGATGATGATGATGATGATGATATTTAATATTGCCTTTATTTATACTCATTTATTACTATTTTCCCTCATGCAGCGGCCCATTATGTATTTTTCCCCTAATCATTTTTCTACTATTTTTTTTAAGAAAAACCCTGTATTGTCTGTGTTTTTTTACAGTGCCACCCAGTGGGCGTTCTCTGCAACTACAGTTTATTTTTATTTTTCCTTCCAAAAAATATGCAGCTTGTAAATAAGCACTCAAGATCATTGTACATGTAAAGTTTAACAGTGTTATCGTTCTCTGGTTCTTATTTTTTTCGGACGATTCGCATTTGTGCTCTTGTAACTTTAATCGAGACACGAAGAAAAAGAAAAATAGAGGCTAAAATTGCTGGCTATTTTTTTTTTTTAAATCCAAGGTCATGCTGTTGGAGGTTTTGTAAACATTTCTCCACCGTTACTGTGCCTGCTTTCTCTGTTTTAGTCTGCTGGGAAAAATCTGACCTTGACAAAGGAAATCAGGAA
The DNA here is from genome assembly GCA_030522415.1 of Channallabes apus. Taxonomy (NCBI): domain Eukaryota; kingdom Metazoa; phylum Chordata; class Actinopteri; order Siluriformes; family Clariidae; genus Channallabes; species Channallabes apus. The sequence goes on from CM060120.1 coordinate 29,141,705, forward strand.
AACAGGCACGCAGAGGAAAAAAGCCACAGATCAATTACTGATTTAGTTACAGGTTTTTTTGATATATATATTTAAAATCGCATACTAATGCACTAAAACCATATCAGAGAGAATTATTATTATTAATAATAATAATAATACAGATTGATGATTACAGATTATCATAATAGATAATATTGTACACAGAAATAAAACACCTTGGCTACGTCCAGAATACCAGTTGTGGACAATATATATATATATATATGTAAAAAAAAAAAAAAAAAACTACAGTATATATATATATATATATATATATATATCAAAGCCATTTACACGATGCACAATAATTAAAGGGAAAAAAGCTTCAAAAATGCGTTAAATTCAATGAAAATATAATTGTTTAATGGTAATGCATTCTGTAAATAAATAAATAAATAAATACCAAATTTTCAGAGTACATTAGCTGCTATCAATCTGTTTATAATGATTAAAAAAATATATTTTTATTTACCCGTGAGATCTCAGTATTGTGATGTACTACACTATCAGTATTATATCATGATATTGTTCAAAAGCTAAACACACTACCGGTAACTATAGCAACCTTACAACTGGTTCAGTTCATTATATTTTTTGTATTATTTCATTTTATCCTTTTTCTTTTTTTCTTTTCCCACTTGGTATTAGAAAAATTCGGACGTAGCCACGTGGTGACCCGACATGCTGTTGATGTTTCTCAGTTTGCGGTTTAGGAATGGCTCATGGTGACTCCGGTGCTGGGGTTTAGTCCGAGCCAGAGTCGCTAATAAGACGAGAGTGCATGTCTCCCTCTAAACAGTGTATTTTACAGTCGCCACTGCCTTTTTCTTTTTTCTCACTCATTTTGGTTGTCGAAAATTTCTAAAGCTGTCTATGCAACTTCTGCACCCTTTCTAAAAATAAACTAAAAACTAAAAAAAACTTACTAACTTGCATACAAAGCTGTCTAGCAGTTGCATTCCATAGTTCCCATAGCTCTGGATTATTATATTTATAGTGAGGATGTTACTTATTCTTTTTCTGGCACGTTCATGATGTAATTTGCAAAAACAAACAGAAAAAAAAAGACAAACAAAAAAGCTTGCACCTCCTCTGTGAAATTTTCTGTACAAAATGTAAGAAAGAATTTTTAAACAAGTAATAAATTATATTTATATGCAACACTGAACTCAGGCCTCACCGTCTCTGGTTTGTTATGGAGAAATGTTTTTAATTGTCTTCTTCTCCGAGCGTCCTGATGCTGCCACACGATGCACAGTGATAATCCTGATAGATTCCTGTAATACAACCGACCATCTGACAGTTGTTCACACTACAAGGGCTAGTGTTTCTCACTCACTCTCTCTCTCACACACACACACACACACACACACACACCAAAGCACCCATCAGCAAACTCATCTCTGGGTTTAAAATGCAGTGCTGCGTTCTGCTCAAATATGTGCCTTTTTGAAGTAAACATTTCATTAGTCTTCACAGTTCCAGATAACTTTCCCCCCTCAGTAATAAAGCAACTGTTCACACATTCTGTGAATATTGGCACTTTTCATTTTCTGAGCTCCGGGCTTTATGCTGTTATTTTAATATCCATGGACGACATTTGTCTTGCTGACTGCTTGGCCCAAAATAGCGCTTTTAATTTTTCTTGTTATTGCGGATTTTGCGGCACATTTCACAAGCGCTGGCTGCGGTTATTTACTCTGATTATAATTGGCCGTCCTGCTGAGGGGAAAAAATAAGCAGCCTAGAGTAGGGTTTTTTTTTTTTCCTCCTTCAAGCAATACAACAGTTTTTTTTGTTTGTTTTTTTTTATCTGTGGAAGCTTGTTCGTCGTTTGAAGTTACAGGAAAGGACACGGCGTGTACGACTTTTAAGCCTTTTTATTAAAGGGGAATAGGAATGTTAGCCTGATACACAGCTGTTAAATCACTCCGTTTATATACATACTGATGGAAGAGGAGAAACGCACCGATGTGAATGTGTACTTTCACAAAAATCCTCTACCTAATGAGACCCGGGTAGAAGGAAAAACCTCAATCAGGCAGGATTTCCTGATGAGCGACTTCAGATGAACATCACCAGATCAGATACACCGTTTGACTCTGGAGAAAACAGTTGCTGTGTCTTCTTTCCATCAGTTTACCGTTCTAACTTCACAATGTACAGTAATAAATGTACATGTTAAATAAGGCACAAACCAACAAAATAGAGTCTTTAAGGGAAACACAAGAAAACAAACATCTTTTTACTTATTCGATCCATAATTAACAATATCATTATTTACATTCATGTTACATTTTGGGTACCGGTTATGTACAGGGCAAACAACACCAATGGCCTGAAAGGTAACAACAACGCCTACAGTAGGTCTCGTCTGCATCTTTACTTTAATAATTCACAATCGAAGCGTAGGACTGGACGATACACTGCTGAAAGAAACTGCGTCACAATACACATTTACTTTACTGAAGTAGCGCACACGTGGTCGGTACACACCCAATGGATTTTGATATACTGTACTCCTCCTAGGGGGTTTATACGATCCCCAACAAACCGGGCGGATGTGATCTAAAGACACTGAGGATGCAAAATTGCAGAGGGATTTTTGATTTCTTAAACGGGTCAGCCGTGACGACGCCATAAACTAATGCTGAAAAGTGGTTAATAACTTTCATAGAGTGATGCTGTTTTTCCAGCATCTGGGGATTTTTAGAGATCTAAAAATAAAACTCATTTCTAAAATTATGTCATAATGGTATCAGTTTGTCGACTTTAAATCATGTGGCCGGTGTTCCCGCTGTCTTTCTGGTGCGCCCACATGGCGATGGCACAGTGTGCTCGGGCCCACTCATCGTTGCTTGCAACTATATTATTAACTATATTATTTATTACTTACAGTACAACATGTACAGCTCTCCATGTGTTCACTCTCTTACACCTTGCATCATGTTTTGGTGGATTTTGCTCCCATTGGTTCCTGACTGTCCTGCCTCAAAGAGCACACAGCTTCGGGCAAAGATTGCAGGGAGTTTCTCCAGAAATTGCCATCATGTTTTGGGGGGGTGGGGGGTCTGGGTCGGTATCAGTATTCAGTATTGTGTATTGTAAGGGAAGTGTGTTAGGTTATTAAAATGATGCAGTCGCCCGTTCTGTCCTCAAAATCGCTGCGATTATACTGTACTTGACGTGAAACGCAAGGATGTGTGTATATAGATTGTAGATTCAGCCAAAAAAATGTATGCTTCAGGAATAAAAATAGTATGATTAATAATATTACATTATTATCATAATATTACTATATACTGTATACCAATATATATAACGTATAGCAAAACATTTTTATTAAAATATTTATACAAGTTTTTCTTTTCCTGAAGTATGTATAATTTTTTTTGGCTGACTCTATATATATATATACACATACACACACACAAATTTCATATATTATAAGAAATTTCATATTGGTATGATATCTGCCGTAACCGTTTCCTCAACATCAGTGAAATAAAAAAAAAAAAAAAAATTTTACTTAATGCACTTGGATTTGTTTTTCAACCTTTTTCATTCAAGCATATCTTACCTTTCTGTGAAAAAAAAAAAAACAGATTTAAATAATAAACAAAAATCCAAGGCCAACAGAACGTTATCAGAAAGCTGTGACATTAAATAAAAGGTGGTGAATGATGGCATATGGGGTTGGGGGCTCTCTGCCTCCTGTCTGTCAGCGTGTGAGGAGGCTCTCTCTCTTTCTGGTGTGCGCCAGCAGGGGGCGCACTCTGTCCTGTGCTCTGCTGGCTGGGAGCTTTCACAGAAAGCAGGATTGGGTCGCTCTGCTTGGAGCGGGGGGAGGGGGGGGGGAGAGCGGGACGGCTGTCTGTCTCTGCCTCCACCACGTCTCTGTAAGTTTGTTGGAGCGGTCTGAGTGTCTCTCACAGTTTAATGTCCTGCGACTCGGACATTTTGGCCAGAGTTTTCTTTACCCTCAGGGCGGTGAGACGGGAGCCTGGGTTGTGCGCCCAGCATTCGCTCATCAACTTGCCCATCTGCCTCAGGCACTAGACACACACACACACACACACAAAACAAACTTTTCAATACTTCATTTTGACAGTTTAATAATTAATTTCTAATCTTGTACACCTGCTGTTTCGTGCACATCTGTGTAACAGAGGTATGCTAGTCTAGCCATGAGACCTCGAGGGACCTCATTTATAAAATATGGATATTAATATGAGGTGTGTGTGTATATATATATATATATGTATGTAAAATCAATTTAATTGCTTTTAATACCTTTTTTTGGCTGGCAAATATGATACCAAAAAAACTTTAATTACCCTTTATATTATTAACTTTAATAATAAAAAATAAAAAAAAACCATTTTTAAGCCTCCTTGTCGTGTTTGCGACTCATCTGTGGGCTTCATTCAAGCGCCGTGGATAATACGAAGCTTTAATTCACTGAATCATGATTATAATAAAGTATAATTGAGGACGGGAGAGGATAGAGACATTGCTTGTATAATAAGTACCTCATCACTGGTCCAGCGGTTGGCAAACGAGGGTCGCTGTCTCTTTATACACACGACGTCCCTCATGTCCTCATAGGATGGATCTGTGGGTACCTGGTCATGGTAAGGTAACTGATACTCCTCCACAATTCCTGTACAAATCAAACACACATGTCCATTTACCACTGAGGCAGCTGATCAAAATATGGCAATAATAATTGTCTGCAATATTTATTCTATATACGATTATGTGTCAAGGATTATATAACACTTAGATCAAGTAATCTGATTGGAAAGATGCATTGCATGAGCGCTGATATAGAGAACAACAGCACTGGGATGCCAGCTTATAATTGAAAAGATGGACATTGTGGACAAGTAACATCCAATTCTTAATCGATAGAGTTTATATGATGTTGGCCCCGCCCCTTTGCAGCTATAACAGCTTCAACTCTTCTATGAAGGTTTAGGAGTTTGTTCATCAAAATTTTTGTCCATTCTTCCAAAAGCATGATTGTGAGGTCAGACACTGATGTTGGATGAGAAGGCCTGGCTCGCAGTGTCCACTCTAATTCATCCCAAAGGTGTTCTTCTGTTGAGGTTGGACCTTTCTTTGTGCACTGGTGTGCAGTTATGTTGGCATATGAAGGGGACATTCCCAAACTGTTTCCACAAAGTTGGAAGCATGAAATTGTCATGGTATGCTGAAGCATTAAGAGTTCCTTTCACTGGAACTCCTGAAAAACAACCCCACACCAGTTCCAACACGATCCAACTGATGCACTGAAAACAAATGCACTATTGGAAGAATGGTCAGACATTTCCATAAACACACTCCTAAACCTTGAGGAAAGACTTTCCAGAAAAGTTGACGGGTCGGCAACATCATATTAAGCCCTATGGATTAAGAATTGGATGTTATTCAATTTCATATGCATAAGTTCATACTTTTGGCAATATAGTGTATTTAAGCAATATATTGTACTGTATAAATAAGATAAGCAAAAATGTAGAAAGATTCAGAAAGTCTGTTATAGTAATTTAATTAACATAAAGACCACAAACTCGGATCACACTGAATGCGCAGCTGGCACTGATCTGAACCTAGGATTGTTAAATATTAGATCTCTCGCATCTAAAGCAATTATTGTTAATGAAATTATCACAGATCAGGAATTTGATACTCTGTTAAATACTCTGTTTAACTGAAACCTGGATTAAACAGGACGAGTATGTAGCTCTAAATGAAGCTAGTCGTCCTGGATACAGCTACATACACCAGCCTCGTTTAACTGGTAGAGGAGGAGGCGTCGCAGTTATTTACAATGATAATCTGTCTATCGTACAAAAACACGGACACAAATTTAATGCGTTTGAAATTCTTTATAGTAACATAAGTGTAGCTAAAAATATTAGGTCTGCTCAGTCGATCCCGCTAATTATAATTTACAAACACCCAGGGCCGTATTCTGAATTTCTTAGTGAATTTGCAGATTGCAACTTCGATTAGGTCACCGTCTGCTATTTGACCCCACAGAACTCGATCAGTCGACTGAATATTTAGAGTCGACGTTCTGTTATACCTTGGATAAAGTAGCTCCAGTCAAAAGAAAAATGATCAGAGATAAGAAACTCGCTCCCTGGTATAACGATCACACGCGCACTTTAAAAACAGACCGCTTGGAAATTAGAACGTAAATGGCGTTAAACTAAATTGATAGTATTTCAAATAGCATGGAAAGAGAGTTTCCTGAACTATAGGAAAGCTCTTAGTGTAGCTAGATCAACGCATCTCTCCACTCTTAAAGAAAATAACGAAAATCATCCTAGATTTTTATTTAATACCGTTGCCAAATTAACTAGAAATAAGACCACTGCAGAAATCTCCACAACAACATCGTGCAATAGTGAGGATTTTATGAATTTTTTTAATAATAAAATTGTAAATATCAGGCATAAAATTGAGGTTTTTAATTCCTCACTTAGCATTGGTTATGTTCCAAAATAATAATAATTAAAACCTGACCTCGACCCCTGTCAGCTGTCCAATTACAGGCCAATATCAAACCTCCCCTTTATCTCTAAGATTCTCGAAAAGATAGTAGCGGAGCAGCTATGCTCTCATCTACATAGAAATGGCATACATGAACTGTATCAGTCAGGATTTAGGCCTCATCACAGCACAGAAACTGCACTCGTTAAAGTAGTAAATGACCACCTATTGGCCTATGCTTGTATTACTCGACCTCAGTGCAGCTTTTGACACCATTGATCATTGCTATTCTTCTTCGCAAATTAGAAAATGTAGTAGGAATTAAGGGTACAGCCCTCTCCTGGCTCAGATCCTATTTGACCAATCGTAGACTTAAATGGTGATTATTCTGCATGTTCTCTAGTAGAGTTTGGTGTTCCACAAGGTTCAGGTTTAGGCCCACTGCTTTTTTCCCTTTACATGCTTCCTCTGGGCAACATAATTCGTAAAGATGGTATTAGTTTTCATTGTTATGCTGACGACACACAGTTATACAGTATGTCTCAACAAAACCAGATGACAAAAACCAGCTTACTAAAGTTGAGCAATATGTGCAGGATATAAGAGATTGGATGCTAATTAACTTCCTTCTCCTTAATCCTGATAAGACAGAAGTTTTAGTCATAGGACCGCATTCAGCTAGAAGTAAGATTTTTGATCACATTGTAACTTTAGATGGCCTTTCTGTTCCATCCAAGTGCAACAGTAAAAGACCTCGGTGTGATTATAGATTCCAGCCTTTCATTTGAAGCTCATGTAGATAATATTACCAGGATAGCATTCTTTCAGCTCAGAAATATTGCCAAGATAAGAAATATACTGTCGCTAAACGATGCTGAAAAACTAGTCCATGCTTTTATCACCTCTAGGTTGGACTATTGTAATGCCTTACTGTCTGGTTGTTCAACTAGATGCATAAACTAGTCCAGAATGCAGCAGCGAGAGTCCTCACTAGAACCAGAAGATATGAGAACATCTTATTCTTCACTTCATTGGCTCCCCGTGAAATTTCGCATTGATTTTAAAATACTACTCTTGATATATAAAGCATTAAATGGTCTCGCGTCGCAGTATCTGAGCGAATTGCTATTGTCTTATGATCCGCCACGCCTACTTCTATCAAAGGATGCAGGCTACTTGTCAGTACCGCGTATTATGAAAACTACAGCTGGGGGAAGAGCTTTTTCTTACAAAGCCTCAAAATTATGGAATAGTCTTCCAATTAATGTTCGGGACTCAGACACAGTCTCAGGGTTTAAGTCTAGGCTCAAAACCTATTTATTTAGCCAAGCATTTTTATAAATAGATTTGCCTTAGGTTAAGGAGCAGATCTGGGGGATTCATGGACGTAGAGTATTATGGTGAACTGATATGTGTAGATGCTGTCTTCCTCACTCTCATTGATCACTCAGGTTTGTTAACGGTGAGGTGATTGTTTGCTTTACATCTCAGTTCCCCCTCATGTTTGTGTTTCCTTCTGGCTCTCCCTTTTAGTTATGCTGTCATAATTAGTCCTGCCGGAGCCTCTGCTTGCACTCTACAGTAAATATACATTCACATTATACATTATGTGACTGTGACCATACCTAATTGCCATCTCTCCTCTTCTGCTCTCTCTCCCCCTCTTTTTCTTCCCTCTCTCCCCTTTCTCTCTCTCTGTCGAGCTACACATGTCGTTCCTGAGCTGCCAGTGATCCAGACTCCCTCTGCCCTACGGACCTGTCTGACCCATCCTGGTGCCCCGCTTCTGGTTGGAGATCTCGTCGCATGGATGCCCCATGTGTCTCTTTGGGATGTGTCTGGTGTCTGGGGATGGTTTCACTCTACTATGAAGACGGTTCTGACCTTGACTGGTGTTGACAGCTGTTTCTCTGAGGACTTGACTTGGCTGCAGTTGCTCGATAGTTCAAGACTGGAATTTCCTACAAGTCTACCTGAGTCTCCAATAAACTACTAGGACTCCATATTAACATCAATTAACATCAACTGTTATATTATAAATGTAGATCAATTCCTGCTTCCTGTTTCACCCAGATGAGGATGGGTTCCCTGTTGAGTCTGGTTCCTCTCAAGGTTTCTTCCTATTACCATCTCTGGGAGTTTCTCCTTGCCACTGTTGCCCTCGGCTTGCTCACCAGGGACTATCTGATCATTCTGATTCATAAACATTCACATTCCATACAAACTTGATTGTGTAAAGCTGCTTTGCGACAATGTCAAATTGTTAAAAGCGCTATACAAATAAAATTTAATTGAAAATTGAATTGAATATTTGTGAGTGTTGAGCTAAATCTCTGATTAAATAAACAAATCATAATCTGTTGATGATAAATCATGTGGCAAACGTGTATAAAAGTTGTACAGGATAAAAGCAATATCACATTCGTGGTTGTGCTATTGTACAATATTGAATATCAGCATGGCTGTGATATCTTTGGGACTTGGGTTGGGCCCTCATGCCTACAACCACATCACAGCAGTGCTGATATTCCCTACAACAACAGGACCTTGAGTGTGATATTTTTTAAATATGTTATGGGCTGCTTCTCACTGACCTCCTGACACACATCTCCTAGCGATCTCCCACAGGATCAGGCCGAAGCTGTACATGTCTGCCATGATGTAGGACTGAAAGTGGTTGCGGTTCAGGGTTTCATCCAGTACCTCCGGGGGCATGTAGCGTTTGGTGCCCACCCGCGTATTAGGAGGAATGTCCACCTCATTGGTGTCACTGTGAAGACAGAGGAGACAAGTGTTACATCTTCAAGTATCTAAGCATTTTATTCATTAATATTGAATAATTGGGTAAATAGAGTCTGTATAAGTTTAAAGAACAACATTTGCATAGCTTTCGGTTTTTCCATTTTTTTTTAAATCATCCCAAACTGCAGTAGACTGCAAAAAGCTTATTGCTTTTGTACAAGATGCCTTCTTTCATTACATCACAGCTTTTAGCGACACTGTATAATTTTTTCTTGAAAGTCACACTGTGTCTGAAGAACTAGTTGTACCTTTTATCTAAAATTATTTTGATATCTTGCATTCAGGCTTAAAAATGGAGTTACTTGCAGCATGTTATAGTTAGTAAAATATTTGCCTACCTATGGCTGTGTTTAAAAAAAAAAAAAAAAAACTAGAAGGACATTTAGATCATTCAGACATTTAAAGAGTTATGAAAATGAATCATGGAAATTAAAGCTGCGCTCCACTGCCACTGCCCTTGGTGGGGGTTTTTTTCTTTTACAAATTCCCTCATGGTGAAGTAATGTGTTTCCTTACAGTCCTATCGACTCTAACTCTGATTTTCCTTGCAGTCGTGTACCTGATGAACTTGACGGCTAGGCCGAGGTCAGCGATGCAGCACGTGCCGTTCTTCTTCACCAGAATGTTTTTACTCTTGAGGTCACGGTGGGCGATGGCCGGTTTGCCCTGTGTGCCGAAGATCTCGGTGTGAAGGTGGCAGAGCCCTGAGACAGCTGAATACGCCAGGCGCAACAGTGCACGTGTATCCAGCGTGGTGGATTTGAGGTAGTCGTAGAGAGAGCCGCTCTCATGGTAGTCTGTGATCAGGTAGAGCTGCGTCCATGAGCCCGTTCCCTTTATGTCTGCCGCGATGAAGCCTGCGGGGAGAAAACAGGATTTAATATGCTAGGATTTCAAACAAACTAACAAAAGAACAAAGGAACATGATGACTATACTGAACTACTTTACCTAGTATATTCTCATGCCTCATGAGGACGGTCTGGTAAATCTCAGTTTCTCTAAACCAGCTGGCCTCCTCGGTGGTGAAGAACACCTTGACGGCCACCCTCTCGCCTCTCCAGCGGCCCATCCACACTTCCCCGTAGCGTCCCTTTCCGATCTGCTTCACCATCTGTATCTGCTTAGCGATGGTGCGCTGCACCTGCAGAGTCGAGAAACAGGCAGTCTTACAGAGTCTTACAGCTGAATGGTGAATTAAACTCAATTAGCAGCTATGAACTTAAGCAACATGGCACAGATTTTATTCCTCGGCACACAGCGACATGATAAACACACGGTATGATAATCGCACAACTCAATATTGCAATCTTTAGAATAATGGAAAAAAAATAGCAAGAATTACTTTATCTGGCTTTACATAGCCAAATTGTTACATAAATTCCGCTTTTCCTGGTTTTTTTTTTCTTTGTGATGTCATCAAAGTAACTATTTCAGATTTCTAAAGAAGACATCTGGACTACTGTATACTGTTCAGGGCATATTATTAAGACAAGGCAAGTGGAAAAGACAGGCCTGCTTGCGAACTACAGAACTACCACATTAAGATGCAGCTCGCGTCTCTCACCAGCAGGGGGAGTCCTGAGCCACTGCCCGAACTCTGGGACTGCTCGATCAGATCCTTTAAAGACTCTCCAGGAGGGATGAATGTCTCATCCCGCTCAAGACCAATAGTATACCGGGGCCTCAGCTCCTGGCGCTTGTACCTAGGATACAGAACACAAACATACACATTTTCCTTGATGTTTCATGTCTCTTTAATTTTAATTAAAGTAATCATCAAATATTAACAACTGTTTAAAATGCATACGCAAGTTATGTAAGTTAAGTTCAGTTTTATTGATCTGATTATCGTCATATTTTTATAAATGTGGTGTTAGTTCAAAAAAACATTTTTTGACTTCTTTTTTTTTGGTTAAATAGGAAGTGTAATCATGGTATATACTTCAAAATGATTATGAGATAATATAATAGAAATGCTTGACTAATCACTCTAATTACACATTTGTAGCAGATAATATCTTAGCAGTATCAGTCTTTAACAAAGTACACATTTAGAGTTTAATTAAGACTAAACTTATTCTCTTAGACTAGTTTAGTCTCAGGTCTATATAGTTTTGTATATATAAAAAAAAATAGCTGCTTAGTTTTACTGAACATCCTGCAGGACCCTGCTTCTTTTTACTATCACCCCCCTCGAAATTGGCGGGGGTTATATACAGTAGTATTCCTAGAGCACCTACGAATTGTGAAAAACCGAAACTCTTGGATGGGCAAAAAAACGCCTAAAAATTGTAGTTTAAACCCTAAATATGCTCCCAAAACACTTTAATTTAATTTCAAATTCAGCATAGTACATTACTCTTAAAAATAAAAAATTATGTAAAGGTAAACCCGTACACTGTACAGTACTGTACTGCTGGATCTCCCGCAGTGCGAGAATTTAAAATACTGATGCCACCCCTATACTGTATGTACTGTAATTCATTCAAGCGTGTTTTCTTTGGTAAAAGCACCGTTGGCTAAATACAGTAATAATTCACCATCCAAAGCCGTGATTTTTCACTATGGTTGCTTGTGTTCTCTCTACAGTACTAAAAAATTGAAACAGTATTGTATTTTATATGGAAATTTAGCTGAATTTACCTTAATATTTAGATTACAAAATTTTTTAATTATATCGTTCTTAATAGTTTTGCATTAAAATGCATGAAAAATTATATATTGGCACGAAAAAAAATTAAGGATATTTGCAAGACAAAGAAGACAACTAAATCATTGGAAATCAGGTTTTAAAAACTGCCAGTGTATTCTAAAAATAAATTGTGACCTATATTTTTCCTTATAGTGATAATTAATATTGATTTTATATGTATTATACAGTAACATCCGTATAATCACTATAGATGGGAATTTACCAGAAGTAAAAGAGCACAAAGAGAATGATGAGGAGAAAGCTGCACACTCCTACAGAGATGAACAGCGCCCTCTTGTGGATGATGTTGTCCTCATCGTCTGCGGAGGAGTAAAAGGGAGAGAAAAGCTTTTTAGTCATGATAGACATCATACAGACTTCGTTATTCTATTCTATTCTTATACAAGAGGTCGGTTTTGCGTGTGTGTGTGTGTGTGTGTGTGGAGAACACGGGCATTGGAAACTGAGTCGTGATCGATCACATCCCCTTCCTGCAGCAGTCTGATCGGGTTTCTACCTGACGACACCAGTGAAGCCCAGAGGCTCTGCTCTCTGGGACTCTAGCCTTACTGCCAAGCTCCTGGCTGTCATGGGTGCAAGCGGACCCCATTCTCACACACACACACACACACACACACACACGAAAATACCCACTCTCTCGCCTCATACACAAACACAGTGCTAACTGACGCTGACCTCTCTGCTGCTGTTTCATGTTGTGCTTCATCTCAGGAAGAATGCTGTCCTTCTAACTCTGATTAAGTTGTCTCCAGTGTCAGCGTTACAGAAATAGTGCAGCCTTGTTCTCACGTACACACACACAATCACCCACCCGCCCACCTGCTCATCTCCACCCCTCCGCACGCAGTTAGAATGTGAGAGCCGGGATGTCTCGCAGTGTGATAGATGGACAGATAGCTGCTTGGTGCTGAGGTTGGAAACCCAAGCGCTCCCTGGAGCCCGGCTGTCCTTTTCATTACAGAGTGAAAGAACAAGCAAAGACGAACGACTCTGGTTCATCTGCCACCCCATCCCCCTCCTCCCATCACGCGCTCCACTCATCGCGGCCTAAAATGTGCGGTTTGTAACGGTTTAACTTGTCACAAACCATCAGCCAGGAGCAGAGCATCAGCATCGCTCAGAGTCAGTGAGACACAGGAACCGGAGCGTTTGTCTGGAGTGTGTGTGTGTGTGTGGGAACCTAATAGTGTAGATATTTCTGTCACTCTGATATTGTTTTTATTCTTCAATACAATTAAAATATCATATACAGTACGTAACGAGAGAAGAACAGCTTCTGATGAGCTTAGCGAGATGTTATCTTAAATGTTGTGCTTATCTTTATCCCAAATGGGCCACTTGCGGTCTTGCGGTCCATATTTGCGCGTGCCTCTGAGATCCACCAGGCCGTAGGGTGTCCTGTTTCTTACTGCGAGGCTCGAAAAGGTGCTTGAGATGTCCTCTAAATGACCTCAACGAGCTTTACGCATTCCCAGCATTGCTCTTTGATAATAATTAAAGGACCAATACGGCAGATACGAGACATCAAGAAGATATTTTTTTTAAATACGATGCTATAAAATACAAGCTTTCAGTTCTGACCCAAACTGACTAAAGGGCATTGAATACCACCAAAGGACCTAGAGAGCCATTTGGGACCTAAAAGGTCTGCTCATGAGTGTGACTGTATTACACTGTGCTGCACCACTATTCACAAAAAAATTATTTAATTGCAAACTGCTGTAATTATTACAGGTAATATACACATAGCTGGGAATTTACGTAGTTTGTCGATACTTTACAGTATGTACTTGTTTGTTTACTTTTTATAATTTTAGTTGATAAATTATAATTGGCTAACAACCTCTTAAAGAGATCATTTGTTCATTTTTTGCTGTTATCCTAGATAGATACATTTGAATAAAATGTGGGTTTAACATTTAATGATTAAATATCAAAGTTTAAATCACAATCATAAAAATCGCTGTGTGATTTTTTTTAGTATTACACTATTTAATGGACCCTTACTAGGCATTTTAATTGGAGGCAGGGTTGGGTGAAGGTCTCGGTTGCAGTAGTCACGGTCATTACAGCACTCCATCGCTCTCCTCATACTTGGGCTCCCTGTGTCCTGAAAAGCAAATTGATTTTAAAGTTAAAAACAAAAATTAAAACCAAGCACCAGAATAAGATTTCCTAAACACCTTCCTCACCCTGCACTGAAATTCAGAGCCCGCCAATCCCAAACAGCCTGACGTGATCACCGAGGGGTTGCCATCTTTCTCCTCCACCATGGAGAAGCAGTAGCCATCGGTTCTGTAAACGTCAGCAGAGTAAACAACATTTATACTCTCATCACCATCAGCACAGGTAGGAAAACACCACTGCTGAAATCAGTGGTGCAGGAACTGAATAAAATTTGCGTTATGCAGAATGTATACATGAACGCAGCCCAGGAATCCTCATGGACATGGATGGAACCATGTAACAGTAACAGCTAGACTGAATTAAAAAAATTCTGAAGCGAGCAAAAGTGAATGCATTGAAACATTCCAGGTAGAATTTTAACAGGAAAAACATCTAAAGAGAGAGAGAGAAGTTATTTGTCAAACATACATTTTACCCATATACTGTAAGTCCCCAACGTATGAACGAGTTCCGTTTCAGGAGCATGTTTGTAAGTCAGATTCGTTCATGAGTTTGACAAAGTGAGGGTTATATACCTTTTATACAATATAAAGCATAAAAAAACAGACACATAGGTTTGGTGTCTTGGATCCGCATTATAAGCGAGACTGCGCTTTTAAATCGCGAGGGGAATCCCGGTGCCAGCAGGTTCAGCTGACCTCGTTTAAAATCGTGCTCCCAGACTGATTCATTGAAACCGACGAGGCCGACCCCCACACGCACACAAACAATATACTGGACTTTAGACATTTTATCCATTCACTTACACACTGAAAATATTCTATATAACTGTACATATTGGTATCTGTGTCTATTTTTTGTACAACACACATGAGCTACTTCCATGATTTGTTTGCATCTACGGATCTTCGTAAATCAGGGATTTACTGTATTACAGCTACAGCCCCGTCCATAACAAACTTATGTTTTTGGCATTTGGCCTCTGTACATCATCACCACATTGAATTTGACATAAAACACTCAAGATGTGAGCGAATTAAAGACTTTCAGCCTTAAATTCAATTCAACTGTTTGACAAAAGTGTAGCGTTAGCTTGGTGTACAGAGACCATTTAGCAAAAACAGAACAAAAATATAATAATATTATAATAATAATAATAATAACATTAGTTCCAACATTTATGGACCTGACTGTTAATTTCTTTGCTGTTGTTTTAAACCCCTCATCATAATTGACCCATAAATCCAAAATTATGTAAAACTCTTTATACACTAATTAATTAATTAAATAAATACAGATTTTGTTGCAATGATTACTCCTGATTAGTCTTCTTTATTGTGGTATTTCATTTGCCTTTCAGACAAAACATGACGAACTTAACGAGCATTTCCTGGTCTATGAAGTTAATAAATGTAATATGTGATAACTAAAAAAATTTCTTGATCTTTTCTCATTTTAAATAATTTATTTCTACCAAGAAACATGATGCCTAAGAAATGTTTAAGCTTGAAGTAAAATCATCTACATCTCATGTAAGGAAATTTTACATAACGGTAAAGATTATATTTTGAAGGCACATTTACTACATGTTGCTTTGATGAACATAAAGGATTTTATTAATCAGGTGCGTGATCACTCTGCAGTAATGAAAAAATATCTAAACATATATAATTGCAAGCAATGATGAACGGGCCCAAGCACGCTGCGCCATCACCAACTGGGTGCAGAACACAACCTGTGTGATTTTTGACCATGTCAACATTAATTTCAAGTGGACATAACAATATGTCATGATGATCCGCCTGCTCCCGGAGCAAGGGGTCGCCATAGCGAACCATTCGGTCCTCACATACAAGCTGCCTAGCTAGGGGTTGTTTTGTACACTGGATACCTTCCTGAATAGAGGGAGTTTTATGTCAAGACCTTCAAAACGCCACAGATGGTGGATAAAAGCATCGTACTATGATGTCACTTTCAATATGACTTCACACTGAACCCAGTTATTTGGCACAAGCTCAAGGCGTCGTCACAGCTAACCCGTGAGATTAGATTTATATAAAAAAATCCCTCTGCAATACCAAGTGTATTGAGATTCCAAGTGTGCTGATTGTTTGCGCACCCCCCAAAAATAAATCTGTAGAATAACAAGAGGGCGCTTCACACACATGACATCAGCACTATCATACATCAACACGTTCTGAGCGATGGCGATGGTGTAATAGCCATGACGTCATCATGCTGATGTCATAGTGCTTGGGCCCTAATAATCCTTAGAAGAACACGAGGGCCCTCTATGTGACTATAATAAAAATTAATAAAATAATAATAATAAAACTCAGTGAGTACAGTGGAATGTGGCTGTAACCTGACACCTGGAGGAAGTCAAAGATGACGGAGGAACTTCAAAGATGCGGTACTAACCTGCAGATGTCGTTGTCATCAGGACATTGGTGGTGACATTGGCACCACAGCGTCCTCTCAGGAACCACCGGCGCCGAGCTCCCACTGTCCTCCTTTCGGCTATCCAGCGTCACCTTTCCAGAATTCCTCAACATTGCGTCTAGCACGTTCGCTGCAGGGAGGAGAAGAAAGGCAGAGAGACGTTTGTGTCTCTAACTCTAGCTCGATGGATAAATCAAATCAGCGTACGTTGTTAAACGTGTTGCGTTCACACTGTGTGTTTGTCGTGGCAGAAACCCAGACAGAGCGGCTGTGTTTCTAAAAGTCGGACCTGTGTGGCTCTGTGTACAGTACCTGCCCCGAATCAGAGCACACAATCATGAAGAAAGGCCTTTTTGTGCTCCACATGAACAGTGTGCGTGTTTGTGTGTGTCTTTGTACACTGTGCTTCTTTTCTAAAGTGCTACTTTATATAGCACCTCTACGCTGCACGATTCCGGACAATTCTGTTCAATAGGCGGCTTCGATGGTTAGTCATTTTTATAACCACGGCTTCAGGGAAAACAAATGATCAGTAAGGCTTTTTTTAATGGGGTTGCCTGAGTGCTACCTGGAGTCTAATGGAGTTTGGCTGTGCTAGAAGAACAGACAGCTGAAGTGACCACAGAGGAAAGCGAACGCTCTGGCTTGTATATCTTACACTCTGGAAATTCTACGGCTATCTCGTACTGCATGGTTTTCAAAGGCTTTCTAACACACCATAAAAAAGGGGGGGGAAAAAAAAAGGGAAAGGGAAAGGACGGTTATCTTTGTAACAAGCTGTCCGGGGATGCTGCGTGTGTGAATTTCTAACCACAGCTTTTATTTATCGATTTAATGCGCTAAGACATTTTGGCACAAATCTATCACAAAACAACGTTGTTGTCATTTTCAAAGCTAAATATTTGTGAGCAAGTCAGGGTGTTAAACAGCATGAAAGATAATCCGGGCGGCGATAATGATGTCTAGTTCGCCTGAGCAGACATAACAATGCCGAAATAGATTTTCTAATCCTGTACGTACGTATTAGCCTGGATGGCGGTGTGAGGGAGCTCTTCAGTGAGTTTGATGATAGAAGTTGCGTATAAATAGACTCGGCGAGCGGCCGACACACTCTCTGAGGACCCTGGTTCGATGACAGCGTAGTAAAAGATTGATCGAAAGATCGACTGCACGAGTCTGTGTGTGTGTGTGTGTGTGTGTGTGTGTGTGAGCAGTCACTGCAGGCACCACAGGCCTACTACCCCCAGCTTGCTATTCGCACTCACTTATTGTAGGACATAAATCAGACGGTGTGGCTGAAACTAAGCCAACATTGATCCGCTGCCTCTCTCAGTAGCTCTAAGGCACACTCGCACTCACCATCGCACTGGGCGCAAAAAACAGAACTGCCACTAAACGCGAACACACACACACGCACACAAAATATTGCCATCTGAATGACCAACAGCAAAAAACAAACAAACAAACAAAAAATCTCAACAAGATAATTACTCAAAAGCAACACATAGTAAATAGTTGGACCAGTTGTTCATCTGGAAATATTTTACTTTCTCAGCGCAAAATTATTCAAAAAACTTAAATAAATTAAAAAATAAAAGTTCAAAAAGATACTGTAGTTTAGGGTTACTTCTTCAATGAGGTTATATACAGTACAGTATTACTGTAGGTGCATATACATGTTTTAAAACACAAGGAGACAGACTTCTAAATCCACACAAACTCCTGTAAGAATACAAACGCTACTGTTTATAATAAATAACCTGTGGTCTCTGAAGGCAAGAACGCTGTCCGGCTGCACAAATGATAAGACTATGACTTATGAAGTCTAAAAAAAGACTTATGAAAATATGACTTCAAATCATCTTTGTGAAATGAATAAATGAAACTAATTTACGTTAGTGCCAATACTATTGAAACCACTATATGCTCTGTACCTCTTTTTTTATTTGACTGTAAAACTTTTTTTACTCCTGTGAGGAACTTGTTTTATTCTGTTGAAAAAAATTTTTTAAACAAGAAATATAGTTTTGAAGTTATCTTCTTTAAAATTAATCTTATCTTATCTACTATAGTTTTAATATCGAGACTTACTCTTGCCATGGATATAGCCGTAGAAGCTGGCATGGCGATAAAAAAGAAAGAAAGAAAGAAACCGCTACATGTAGGAAAAAACCTCTCTCCATACATGCCGACACACTTTTTTCAGAATATCACGACTGCTTTTATACGTCCATAATTCCCCAGTTATTTGATTTGACTCTCTGTTGTGCACACGAGTCTACTGCACGTCTGTGAACGAGGCTTTTGAGCGATCGTACACCCTGATCGTCCAGGTAAACAGCCATCGCGTGGCCGATATCAAACACCTTCATCGCACTTCTGAAAATCACCCCACGCTAATATCAACAGTTGCAGTGCGCAGATCGTGCATTAGGCAGAACAGCTTGTTGGTGTTGAGAGTGGGCGAGTAATTTGTAAATGAGTCAGGCGCTGGCACCGCATGGCTGGTGTGTATCTTTAAAGAGAACACTCCGTGTCGTGCTGATATGGGAGGCGGCGTGGCGATACACGGCCAGATGGCGTCGATCTTGACTGAAAGTCCCCGCATCTCGTTGCCGCGAGGACCGTGGAAAACTTTTTCGTTACCGGGTTTAAATTTAAAAATGAGGTAAGGAGATTAAATCTACGCAATTCCCTGATAAAAAAAATTTTATTTGACAAGCGGAAGTAGAAAATGATACGGTGAATAAATATCCATCTTTAACATGATGTTTATTCTTCCATTCTTTTTTCCTCCTCCATTAAGGACTCACACACTTACCCTTCACACGTTGTGTAAACCCACCTCTCTATATTTACTCAGCTTGTGATAGATGGCTGCTGGTGTTTTGGATTAGACGGGAGACGGGGTTAGGTGCTGATCCCTGGCCTGGTTCCCTATTCACAAGGACGGGAAAGGGGAAAATGGAAGGGCCATAATGAGGGGTGTGGTTAGATTTCTAGCCCTACAGGCAGTCCTGCTCGGAACTGAGCTGAGAGAGAGTAGACATTAATAACACCCGCACTGTCAGGAAGACCTTTTAAAGACCTACGAAGATGTAAACACAGCAGGGGCCTCACAAAGGCTGAGGCTCCGCCGTTTTTACTCCAGCACCTTCAACTGAGGGCCCCTCCTTCGCTTTCTTTCCTTCCCTCAATTACTCACTCAGGATCATTTGTCATAAATAAAATCGAGTGCTTCGTTTTTTTTATTAAATTAAATTAGATTGCCTAAATTCATGCCAAAATAATTGATAACACACTCTGACATGGTGTTGGATCTGCAAATTCTTTCAAAATTAGATAAAAATATGACCTCATAGTCTCCGCTGCTATTGAGTTATTTTATAATCCTTGGAAATCAACTGAACCATCCTTCATGTTTTTTTAAGTTTCTCTTACTGAAAGAAAGAAAGAGAGCAAATGAGAGACAGGAAGAGAGGCAGAGGAGGAGAGAGGTCATGCTTTGCGCGTACACACACACACACGCATGCACGCACACACACGATCCCTCAGGGCTGGAGGATGATCTGTACCATTAGTCTTGTGGTTAATCAACGTACCAAGGCAACGCCACTTCCACCACAAAACAACTTTGTGCACACTGCTGAGCTTTTTAAGTGGGTAAAGCACTTCACTCCGCCTATAAACACGGGGTCTTCACGGCGACTTAAAGGGTCCCTAGCGCATCGCTGGAGTCCACCGACAAGGTAAAAAATCAAAGATGATGATCCGAGAGCCGTTGATTAAAACGAAACCTTTGCCTGTGAACTCTATGTATTATGACTATAATACAGAAGAATGTTTATAGTAATTACTGTAGATTACGTTAAGGCTCGTTTTGCCTCGAGGTGAAAAAAATCATTAAAAGAAACATGTCTAGTCAGTGTCTGTGTGAAGTAACACTAATTTTTCCTCCTATGGCCATGAATGCTGCTTAGATCGCTATTAAAAGAGATGAATATCGAACAGATTGGACATTTATATACAAAAACGTAAAGTACAATGTAAAGGTTGATAGGTTAATCCACCACATACATAGCATGAAAGAAAAAAAAACCCAAACAAACAAAAGACAAAAACCTGAGGGAAAAAAAATGCCAGGAATCCAGGATCAAGAAAAAAGCCACTGATTAGCAGCAGGACACAATGAATAAGCAGACGGGTTGCACCCAAGGCCGAGGTTTCATATTCAGAGCACCGAAGCACTTTGGATCTGTCTGTCAGCTCGTTGTTCTCTCGTACACACACACACACACACACACACACACACACACACACACACACACACACACACACACACACACATACACACACATACACACACACAGAACTAAAAAAACCTGCTGAGATCAGCGATGACATCCAGGCAAGGTTGGACAGAAACCTGACTCACAAACGGGACACACGCACAAAAAAAACACACACACACACACACACACACACACACAACTCGGCGCTACATCAACGAAACATGGGCCTGAATCTTTCCGACAACGTGTGGCAGATCATATCACTGTGAAGTGCTTCAAACTAAAACTGCACACACACACACACACACACTCTGACACCGCATGCATCTGATAAGATTCAAGATTGTAAAAAATTATAATAATAAACTTTTTTTATTTTATTTTATAAAGCTGTTGTGTGAAGAAGTGACTATGGAGGACGGATTTTCCAGGTGCTCAGAGTAAATCTCCAGACCCGTACGGTTTCACCCCCTGGATCACACGTCTATCCATCACCCGTCCGTCGTCCATCCCCCCCGCTCGCTCCCTTTAACCCCGCTATTCACTTCAAAGCATTCGTCCGCGCCGCCGACAAACAGGGGCTAAATCGTGAGATGCCGTGACAAACCAGAAGAAAGCTCTTATCCATCTTCCCTGTCTGCTCAAACCTCAGGCCGCTCACTGTCCTGCTCTCACTACTCATGGCTTCTTCTTTTCACAGAGCGTGGGTATCCGGGATGAAGAAGAGAGAGAGAGAGAGAGAGAGAGAGAGAGAGACTAATCTGTTCCGCTGTTCTGTTCGCTTACGTTTGCCTGACTCGGCTGTGTTCGTGATCCCCCAGTGGCCGTGACCAATGGCTGAAGGATTTGTGGGGGTTTCACATCAAGGGAGAGTTTAAGATGCATGCAGAAATGCATCAATCTTTTATTAGTCTATCTGGTCCTGTGGGACACCAAGACTTTCCTCACTCTAGCAACTCAAGAAAGACATGATTACTGTGTGGGGAGTAAAGGGGTGTGGCCACGCGTGTGCTCAAACTTTTCTTTTTTTTTTTTTTTTTTTTGACTAAGATGAATGAGACAAATACATTACGAGCTTTGGTACAGCTAACAGAAAAAAAAAACATTTTGGCTTAAATGACTTGTCCAGGACAACATGTGGTTATTTTTATTCACTTAGGATTCTCTGTAGACTTTTTTCCCCCTCACCTAGAAAGCATTTGCTGGCAGTGATAAACTCCTTATGAGTTAGATGTTTACACAGATGTTTTAAGATTCCTTCTTTATAATTTCTCTGAGAACAATTCATCCTCAATCGTCTTAAAATACTTTCCGTATCATTTTTACGTTGTCTAATCATTAGCGGTACATCACATAGTGTCACATGATATCATGATCACAGAGTAATAGAATAATTGAACAGAAGTTGCAAAACAAAACTTTTAATTCCCAACCGAAGAAACGTTAGTTTGGCGAAACCCTTCGAGCAGTGGTCACCAACCTTTTTTTGCACAACGGACCAGTTTTATACAAGACCTTAAATTTTTCTACGTGCTCGGAACAAAGAATAATAAATTGCATGATATATATAATCATAACACAGAATCCGTGTGAGCTCTGATTGCGTTTCCCTGTGACTGAATGTTCCCAAAGACAGACACCTGAAATCCGGTGTGCTCGGGAATTAAATGTTTGTTGCGGTCACTGCAGACGACCCCGTTTCACAAAGATAGTTCGTTGGAAATGGACGCGAGATTTTTATTGCTTTTAGGCGATTTCAGGATATTTCGCCTTGATTTTAATCCAGAAGAGTTGATGTTGCTTTTAAAAGTTTAAGGCTGCGTTTATTATACAGAGTGGGCTTAGAGCATCTGAATTTCATGTTGTGATGTGCAGACGGAAGCGAATGGGAGACGATCTGATAGTTTTATTTTGAAAAAACTATTTGCAAACACTTAACACTAGTCAATAAAATTGACATAAAATCAAATATATATTTTTCATTCTTTACATGCGGTCTGGTACCGAATCATCCTCGGCTCGGTGGTTGGGACCACAGCCATAGAGAATATACTGTAAGCTAGCTAACTTCTGCTCTTGTAAATGTCTTCGGGGCCACCAGGAGGCGCTGAACTATAAAAATGTTTCCTAAACTATTATAATATACTCTAATTAATTAAGCGTTTCATGGGATCTTAAGACAAGCCTGCGGTTTACTGATGCACACTTTTCACCACATGCTTTCGTGATGTAAAAAAAATAAATTATCTAGTTTGATCTTTTAACCATCTGGTTATAAACAAATTGTTCATCTTATTAAACCCGGTCCTTTAAGTCTACAGACACCTACAGTAGCACTACAGTAATTTCTGGTATCCGACTAAAATGAATCGTGCTTCTTGCATGTAAGTTAGTCTTTGACACTTGTACAGGTCAGCGTAGACCTGTAGTGACTGTGGTGAGACAAAATCCCAGCACGTTTTGCATCTCAGTAAAATAATCTGCAGGACACGCTTTCATTTCCAATTCAGAGTACGAGTACCGTACGAGTGGGTTATCAAGGGGAGCAGCTGGAGCCGGAGGGGAGGATCTGGTCATCACTCCCCAGCGGGGTTGTTAAGCTCATTTACCTGGGAAAGAAAAGAAAAGAAAAAAAAAAACACCTGTGCCATCTGAATGCACTTCAAAGGCATTTGTAAAAGTCTATCTGATAAAGTGCGGTCTTTCTAATTTGGAGCAGAGCTGGATAAAAGAATCGGCCTGAGATCCAAAAGGTCACAAACGGAGCAGGTGTCTTTTTTTTTTTTTCCTGTTGATGCGGACTGATAAAACTCTTGAGCCACGTGTTTTCTGCTCTGTACTTGCCGCTTGTACTTATACCGGTTGTACGTCAGGTGGTCTAGATGATGAGAAAAGGCTTTGGGGTAGAAGAACCACGCCGGTCTCCGAGATGAGGCAAAGGAAGTTTTCATGTAAAAAAAAAAAATCTTTAACATAGCTAGAAGTCACCGCTCTAAATTCTCTAAAATTTCTCCATAAACAATTCAATCGAATTAACAATCAGTAGCCTCGTTCCATTTACGTTTAAGGAGGTTAATAATGTTGATCCCTCGGTGAAATGGTTAGACTTGCTATAATAATAGTTTAAGTTTATTTAAGTCTTTAAGTTTATTTAACATTAATAGAAGGAGTCTCCAGTGTCAGAGTTTTCTAACAGAGGATAATCTTCAGCACATTTACAGCATTTGCCAGACGCCCTTATGCTTACATTTTTATCTTATTACACAACTGCCAACTTGTTGATGGTGGGGTTTGAACCTGGGACCTTCCGATAAGTAGACCGCTGAGCTGAGCTCTCAAATTTTACTCGTTTAGCTTTACAAAGCAGAAGTACGACTAGGAACTGAGTGGAGCTGTAGGAGAGAAAATGCCAAAATATCCAGTATGGTACTTTTCCACACCTTTACTTTGTGTGGTGTAATGAGCAACCACTGAACAGAAGTACAAGATTCTAAAATCTTAGTGTTTCAAGATTTTCTGAAAATATCTGCGATAAACCCGAGCTACACACATATTTGGCTCACATGACAATAATAATAATAATAATAATTGTCGTCCCGTTATAGCGTACTGGGACAGGAGCATGTGATGATGGCAGCTGATGCGTGACTCCTCCAAGTCCTCGCGTTTTCTTCCACACCATGTTTAGACACGGGACGGTGGACCACGGTGGATGCTTCTCTCTCGCTCTTTCCATCGATATTTCTCTCTCACGCACAAACACAGGATGCCGCAGGGATCCCGGATAAAGCCTCTCGTTTCATGGAGTGCCAGAGTCGGCGTCCACCTGTTCCTCGTCCGTCATGTGTCCGAGTGCGAGACGGAGTATTGTGCAAGAAAAGCTGGACGAGCCCACATGGTTTTAGAAGTGAATGTTTTTCCCCCCCTTTATGGTGCGTTCACATATACTCCTGTACAAACTTCGCTGTTTTGCCATTTGTTACCACCAGGTGCTAATTAGGCCTACTTATTTTTTGTTTGTTTTTTTTCTCAACAGGTTCAACAAACAAATCAAACCGAACAAATGTGTCCCGACCACCTACTTTGTGCTCCACCGTTTGTATGTTAAAGGCCACTTGTTGCCTTCTTTAATTATCTGACGGCTGTGTATAATAAGGAAGGAGTTCACCCTCGTGCCTTTTGTCCCTTCCCGGGCCTCCTGCTGGATTTACATGTTCCCGTCTAGGCACAGGTGCAGGAGACCCACCGCTGGACAAAAAAAAAAAAAAAACATCTGAGCGGAGGATCGGGTTCTGTCTGGGGAAACCCGATCCACATCCTGTCAGGAAGTTGTCCGGCATAGCAGGACCACGGCTGCTGCTGCTGCTTCTGTTCGCTTCTTTTATCACCCTCCTCCTCCTCCTCCTCCCTCCCTCCAGCTTGTTCATTTAGTAACACCTTATAAACTCATCAGCTTTCTTCATATAAAAAAAAAAAAAAGATGCCATACAAAATTAGTAGAAAGTAGAAAGCACCTCCACTTTCTTTTAAAAATAAATTCAGGCTTTTCTGAAGTGAATGACACACACACACGTACACACACACACACACACACACACACACACACACACACACACACACACAGACGCACAGGCTTAGCCTGTTGGGAGAGAAGCCTTTAGCCTTGAAATATCTGCAAAGTTAAGAAGGAGGGTGACGTCTTTCTCAGTAATACTCCCAAAAGATAACTGTTCGTGCTAGCGCATTGTGTAAAAGAGTTAACTTGTTAAAGGAAGAAGACAGATTTGTTTCCATGGCGTAGCCCCGGAAAAATCTGTAAAATATCTCAATCGAGCTGTAGCACGAACTTCACTGGAGAAGCTCTGTTAAGAATTTAATTTCCTACAAGATTTACATCTAGTTTATTCAATTCTTCCGTACGCCCATGGTCAATTTGATTACAGAAGAATTTTTAAAAAGTTGTTTCAATTATACTCGAACTCTAATGAAGGATCATTTCTGCAAAGAGAAGATTTTAATGGTTTTTATTATTATAAAGCGAAGCGGTGATGAAGGAACAGAATAATGAATTAATGTGCTCAAATTGTTCATTTGGTTCATTTTTTTTGGTCCTACAATTTTTGGGTGTCTGTGGGTGTTGGAATTGCAGCATCCACAACAATCAATGTTTAAATGTATAGAGAGTAAAAGAAATTGGTATGTATAAAAAAAATAGTTTGGAGGGAAAATTACTATCCTAAGCCATTCACATTACAGATTTTCTTTCAGTTACACAGTAGAATTTTATTTGTACAGAATACGGATACTATTTCCAATTTTTTTTGCCGTTTCCTATTGAGAGAGGAAGTTGGACAAACTGAGCTCTAATGCTAGCTAGCTCGATACTCAGTCAACACGTTTTCACTTCGTTAACGTCACTGAGCAAAAATGAAGAACGCCGCAGCTGAGAAATTACACGAGGTCCTTAACTTCTTGTCAAAGGATGCAACAAGACGATGCTTCGGGACAGGACGGAGGTTACGGCTAACACGCAGACACTCGGGTACTTGTTTTTTTTAATGGGTTTGGATGGAATTGGATTCAGTATAAAAAATATATTCCTCTTCATCCTACGGACTTAAAAATAAATTGCAACCAGGCAACACAATCCTGGTGACACAACTTCTCAACTCGTCAACGATGTCGCGTCTACACATCACTCGGGTCTATCGCTTTCGTCTATTTGTCACGTCCCCTCTCTATTTATCTCGCTTCTCGGATTGCTTTTCGACACGTTGTACAATTTGCCGTGTGTAAACTTTCTCCCTGATAACTACGTGTCGTCTGATTTTGCGATTATGTGACCTTCGTTTTAAAAAAGCGACTGCAATAAGGAAAATATTATTCCTATTATTATCTCAACTCTCCTTTCTCTCTCTGTCTCTCATTCTCGCAGTGACTCACACATGCCCACACACATACTTAAAACTCACACCTAACTCCTGAAACTTCCTCAACCTGTCAGCGGGGCCGGATGGACATTCCAGACACTCGTTATTGCATACCTTTCCTATTAGTTTCACTGGATTTACTAAGAAATTCATTGTAGTTACTTACTTAAGGGGAATAAATGGAAATGCTGAGACTTTAAGGGGCTTAAACAACCTCTCATACACACACACACATACCAAAAAAAAAAGAGTGTCTGATCTCCTCAAGGAGTTCTGAGTGAATTCCCATAATGAAGGACAGGGTGAGATAAGAGCAGGATGAGTTGACCTCAGTCACACTGCCGAGTCTATACCGCGATAAAAGATGCTTCTGGTGTCTGATACGTTTCCCAACGGCTTTGTGGCAAGATAGAGAGCGTGTCATACAGTAAACAAGTCTGAACATTCACATAAATATATTTAAGCTCATGTGGAAGAAGCTGCTCGAAGCTCTAGTTACTAGTTTCTGTTATTGTCTTTCACAACGACAGCAAAGAACAGCTTGGAGCTTCAGTAATATAACAAGAGCTACAATCACAGGTTATAAACATAATTGCTACAAGTGTAATATAATTCACTCATTAACCTTTGTGGCCCTTGAATGAAATGTATTTAAATAGCACGTGGTATAGTAGAAGAAAATCCAAACATTTGTGTTAAACGTTGAATCAAAAATACATGTACAAAGAATAAATTATAATTATAATCAGTTCTTTTAATGCCTGAATCTTTTAACCACAACAATATAAATACTATTAGTACTATTATACCTATTAATGTGTTCTTGCTCACATGGAAAATAGTCCTGCATTATGTGTTTACGTGTGTGTGTTATGATGGTTGATGCATGCATGTACGTAAGATAGGTGAGTCAGTAAATCCTCTTTCTGGTCTCTCTCTGCAGACCTGAGCACTAAAAGCCCAGAGCAAACCCAGAAACCCAAACAAGACTAGAGATCTAGAGTGAGTAATTACTCAGGGAACAGGTGAGGAATGTATTAAAGAGCTGTCACTGTCACTGTGTTTGCTAAAGTCATTAACTCAAGCTCCTCAGCACAGATGTGTGTCCGTTGTTTTGCTTTTTACTTCCCACCGTTTTATCATAAATCGCTCGCACACGTGATCAACTGTCTGCATACGCTATTAACCTTCGGCGTGTAGGATTTTGTGATTTTGTCAAAAAACTAAACTTGCTTGTTGTTTTTAAACGAGTATTAAATACTTTACAGATAAGAGCAACGATCTACCAAGTACTGATGATGTCCAAATGAACGTACTGATGAAATCACACTGACTAGAACTGTAAGGAAACATAGCAACAGGTGATGTCATTCAAAAAAACAAAACAAAAAAAAAACCTCTTAAACTCTTAAAAAGTTTTATACTTTAATCTAATTACAACTGCATTCACCTAAAAGGCCACATCAGTAGTGTGAGCAGCTGAAAAGTTCAAGCCTGAACAAAAAAAAAAAAAGAAAAAAACTCCACCAGCTGCAGGATATTTCTGATAGAGTCACATTTGAGTGCCAATTATTTAACACGTTTTAAATCGTGCTTATGTTGGTTGTGTGTTCATTCTATATATACGGTAAATATACATATTTCACAGCTTGACACCCAACTGTGTGTTTAACAAGTGTCTGACAGCTGATTGGTTTTCAAAGAGCTCGCCGAATGCCACATGCGCACGTCAAAAGACGGAATCGATAACACATAACACATAACGAAGTGTGTAGTGTGGTACCATCATGGATGCAGATTTGACGATCGCTTTTTGATTTTCGATCAGGATTTAACAGACTGATTATCTCTACTGCAAACTTGTCAGCTCGACCAATACAACTTTCCGACTTTAAATACTGTGCAGACACAAAATAGCTTAAAGCGATACACCTTATGCTGAAGTTACTTCTACAAGATTTTAGCATCATGGACCCACGATGCTTTGCTGCTACTCACCGTGAGTGAAGTTAGAGCTGAATGCCAGAAGAAGAAGATAAAGAAGCGTCAGAGGCCGAGCCATCAAAGAGCCTTCAGCTAGCGGCTCCTCCAACAACCGGGGCATGAGTGTGTGAGTCTCCAGCCAAAACTCTGTCCTCCACACACACACACACACACACCTCTGCACTGCACTGTCTCCTCTGCTACTCCACACTGATGGCCTGGCTGGAGAGAAACGAGAGAGAAAGAGACAAGAGGAGGGAGGGTGTTACTGAGCTGCTCACTCTCTCTCTCACACACACAAACATACCGTCACACACACACGAACAGTGTCGCCCCTGTAGGATTGGGCCATCCCACTCTGCCTGCACACCTCTCACTGGGGTGCAGCCCTAGGGAGGGCTAAAAAAAAAGAAAGAAAGAAAGAAAAAAAAAGGAGGCCAGGGGAGGAGGTCGAAATTCTGACCCTTAAAGACAGAGAGAAAGAGAGCCGGTTAAGCGCTTTTTATTTAATCACTGCTTCCTTTTGTACGAGTCCATAACGCACAGAAACGCGCACACACAATACCGTAGGAGAATATTATTATATTTATCATTGCGCTTTATCGCTGGTTTCTGTGTTCAGCTCACGGATCTGTCTCCCACTTCGAGAGAATCGAGATCCATTGATCATCTCCATTCAGAGACCTCCACACGGAGATGAATCGCTTGGCTTTATCCCCTTTCCGGCCTGCTGGGTGCCCTACGGCCCCCTCGTCGCCTGCCATTCTCTCTCTTCTTTGGCCACGGCGCTCTGTGGAGGCGGATGATTGAGAGATGTGTACATGTATGAGAGAGAGAGAGACAGAGAGAGAGAGAGAGTGAGAAAAGAAAAAGTCGGCTATGGGGGTGAGATACTGTGACCATCACTGAGACCTCTTTGGAACACAGCTCACGTGGTGCGTTTTGCGAGAGACAAGTGTGAGATCAGCTTGCCCTGCTGAATCGTCCAAACCGGTCACTTGGGCTTCAAGGAACTTCCATAAACACTCCTCTCCTTGCTTATACTCCCTAACGATCTTTCCTTACTCCAAACAGCAAATGGGCCAGTCAGTCCCTAAATGGCCATTTTTACAGCCTTCACACGGCTACATTTGGCTGGACGTATGTTAAGCAGAAGCAAAAACCTACACAGCGGAAAAACAATAAGCCAATAAGTGGAGCAGGGCAAAGAAAAGAGAACATGTTTGTTTTCATGATCTGTTCAGCAGAGCGATGTCACCATCAGCGGTTCTATTACTGATGCAAATAACCTATGAAACGTGGGCCAAAACACACACACGGGCCTATTAAAGAAATATCTCTACTGCATCTGTTGTACTGTATGTGTGTATGTGAACAAAAACTGGCAGATTTCCATGTAGTACATAAAAAAAAAAAATGAAAAAAAAAATCCAACTGGAATTTTTGTTGCTACATGTTTGTTTAAAAAAAACACAAAATTTCAACGGTTTTTGCTCCCTCCAACCCACAAACCTATACAGGCAACAATTAACAGCAAAATCCACTGAGCACATTCTTCTTGTAGGTCTTTGACACAAATATACAATGTAAAAAACAATAAAATTAAATAAAATTAAAAAAACACGTCGGTTGGTGGACTTATTTCTCCCGCATCCACACACGCACACTCATACATATAACATATCGGACTTTGGACATTTTATACATTCACTTACACGCTGAAAAAAATTTGTTATTGTAAATATTAGTATCTGGTGCACTGCAGTGTTTATGTTTTTCCACAGTACATGTGAGCTACTTCTGCAATCTAACGAATGTTTGTAGTACCGCGGTCCGTTCGTATATTATATAAGATAACGTGGAGTTAGTAAAGATGCAGTGCCAGGCTATTAAGACAGCCAGGAGTAGACGGGTGTAAATCGGCTTGACCAGCACAGAATTCGGCACTCAACCGAAGAGCAATGAAAAACCCAGAGAAGGCACAGATTCTTAAGTTACGATGGCCGGCGAAGGAATGCAAGCTAGCAGCGATGTTCTGCTTCATGCCAGAATTAACCCCTAAGACTGTGAATTTTTTCACTGGGGCAGATTTTGGGTGGGGATATTGGTGGGAGGGGGGGTGGGTAGTGTGTCGAACCATGCATGCACTTCCTTGAGCCCAACAGCTGCACCAAAGCTGGGAAACACAATCGGGTTCCTGCCACCCAGAGGCCTGACATCATCGGTGGCTTTCCTCTGGCTCTGTCCCCTGCACTCATCACCTCTGGCTCTGCTGAAAGACACCTCACTCACACACACACACCGTTTTTACACATGTGCCCTCTAAAGCACTCAGGCCCCAGACACCAACTCATGATCACATCATCAGGCAATTGGGATGGAGAGACTTTGAGGACAGAAACAGCTCTATAAAACAGGCTAGATAAATAAATAAATAAATGCGGTGAGTTAATTACGCATCTGCAGAACCTCCACACACACACACACACAGCTTGTCGGCTTTACTGGAAATAAATCAGCCGTTGAATAAAACTTTGTAAAACACCCTTACCTGTATAAAAAAAAAAAAAAAAAAACTAAGTGCTCGTTACGTAATATCACTTTTTTTATTTTAGATATTTTGCTTTGTGCAAGTTTACTGAGTAGTGAAATGTTTCTACCTAGCAAGAAAGAAATCCAGTCACAGACAATTTTACGTACAGTATATACAGGCTTATATACAGAAACCACAGTATTAATTAGATGTCATTAGACATTTTTGTAACGTAATTGGAATGAAAACATCCAACACCTAATAAGAGCTTTTCAGAGATTAGTCATTTCCCCCTGTGACCCCATGTACACACGCCCAGCAGCACACAGGTTCTCGCGACAGCTTGGCTCTACTGTTCCGCTTTTAATCTCTCTGCTCTCCAGCAGTGAGCCATCAGTGAGTGAGAGAGAGAGAGAGAGAGAGAGAGAGAGAGAGAGAGAGAGAGAGAGAGAGAGCCTTCATGAATATGCAAAGGCAGCACAATGGGAAGCTGAAACGCATTCTCCGAGCGACGGAGGCTTTGAAGTCAGAAAAAAAAAAAGAATGCCAGGTTTAGAAAAATAAAGAAAGAAACTCCCAATGAAAAATAAGAAATTGTCACAGCAAGAATGGCTGTGAAAGGAAGGGGAAGACAACAAAAAAAGAGGCTTTTCTCCCCCTCTCTGTCTCCCTCTCTCTCTGTCTCTGTCTCTCTCTCGATCTTTCTGGAGAAAGAGGTGTTGTCTAGAGTGTGTAGTTTAATGAGGGAAAAGTGTCAGCTTGCCTCGCCTTGGGAAACGCAGCATAATAAAACAGACTTTCAAACCCCACACTGAGAATTACATCATCATTAAAATGCCAAGTGCAGAACTTTCTATCCCTGCATGATTATGTTTTTCATTTATTCGAATTGCGAGCTAATTTGAAGTGATTTTTAACAGGTGGAAATCGCAAATTCGGTAAATGTCCATGCTTTTGTCTGAACCGCATCGTAATGCACCTTCAATCCAACAGACTCCCTGCAAATCAAAAACATCTGAGCTTGAGCACATGCCAACAAAGAAAAAAAAGAAGAAAAAAAAAAAAAAGAAGCATCTTCATATTTCAGTTCATGACAGTTTCAGTTGCATAAAGATTCACAACTAATAATTATATGTGTGTGAGGGATAGCTACAGGCCCACACAGTTTCTGTGCAGGCGTGCCAACTGAGGCAGGCATAAATGCCATCGCTGCTCAGGTCATTAGCATGCTCGCTCACAGACAGTAAACACCGCCGTTACCAAAGCAAACACGGCTTGAGGCAAACTTGTTGATTAGCAGCAAATAAAATAAAATTGAGCTGATTGTTTTTTGGCAAGTCTTTTAGCGCTTCCTGAGATTCCTGACACTTAAGGAAAACTTAACTGTCGATCTGACTCTTTAGCTGTGACGTCGTCGTGTTTGGACCTGAGCTGCTGCTGCCAGCGTTTAGAAAAGACTCGGACGGAAGTCGAGAAACCAAGTGCTGTCAGACTGAATCACATACACACTGCGTCTCGGTGAAAGCCAGGGAGTGGGGGCTTTTTGGGGGCGATGCCTATGGTTGTAAAAATGTGAAAAATCACCTCTAAGGCTTCTCAGGCATGGATAAAGTTATGTCTTGTCTGGCGTGGTGGTCATTTTTACTACATGAAACCTTTATTTTTTTTCTAAACTTATTTCATTAAACTCTGCTTAAAGCTAGACCTCAGACTGTTTACGTTCATGCAAGAAGGATACGGATATGGCTCGGACTAAAGGATAAATGGATGAAGCTCCATAAAACTGCTTCCTGTTAAAAAAATAATAATAATAAAGAGTTTTATTTTCAATCAAAAACGAATAATACCTGAGCAAAAAAAAAAAAAAAGCAGAATCAAAAATCCTGAATTTGAGGATTCTGAAGACGACCTTTAATGAGGTTTCCGGATGTCTGATAAAGGAAGGTCTGGAACAACGCTGAATAGAGAAGCAGCTGTCAGAGTTTTGGGTGTCTGGGGTTGGTACTCAGCTCTGAGGAGCTTTACAGACTGCAGCGTTCCCACTGAAATCTGACGCGGCGTCAACTCTGAATTTCTGGATCTTGTCGTTTTTCGGCTCACCCCACAAATCCAGTCGTACATTCAGCCTCTATCATTCACAGTGAAGTAAAAGCAGCTCTTTGCAATGCCTAAAGATTCTTTAGGATAGTTTGTGCAATATAAATAGACATTTAAAATACCGTTGTAGGACAATGATTAATAGAACAGTGAATAAGTTAAACTGTGATCAAGCTCATCTACTGTACGACAAAGGTGTAAAAGTAGTTCATGGATAAGTTTCTCAAGATAGCATTCAGGCAAACCAGTACGTTCAATCAATTTCTTATACTTAAATCAGAGCTGAATGTTACATAAAATCACATATTCCATGCCGTATAACTATAATTAGGTAGTAGAACATTGACTTACGAACATCAGACCGCGGTTCTACTTCTGGTTCAATAATGGAAGTAGCTTTACAATTATATACAATATTTTCAGTGAATAAGTGAATGTATAAAATGTCTGAAGCCCAGCATATTGTATGTGTGTGTGTGTGTGTGTGTGTGTGTGTGTGTGTGTGTGCAGATAGACATGCACACAGATTTAGTAAAAGAGTCAATTTAGCACTATTTACTCTACAGGGCCAAGCCTGACCTAAAGCTGTTTGTTTGTTGCTCCATTAACTGTGAAAAAAATGAGCTTGGTCTCGGGGGGAGGGCAGAAGACAAAGAGGAAGTTCTTTCAAATGTGTCGTGCTGAAAAATGCCAGATTCCATCCATTTCACAAGTGCGGAGTTGGGGTATCGCAGTGGAACCTTTAGAGATTCTCCATTTCTCAAATAAACCATACCGCCTGTGGCAGGACTCCAGGCTGTCAGACTCAATATACAGTACTACTCGAGCACACAAAACGGCCTTTGAGCTGAAGTCGGCATTGTGGAAGTAAGTGTGGTGGAAGACAGGGTGCCATATTAATGTGATTATGTTCGACTTTATGTACAGTTAAAACAAAATGGATAAAAAAGTTATTTTACAGCGCCTAGGAAAAGTCACGGACTCTGGACTTGCACTATGAGAGAAATCTTGAGAAAGTTTCACGAGTCGTCTCATGTCTGTGTCCCATAATTTTAGTACCGTTCATTCATGGCTATGGTATTCTCAGTATTTTTAAGGGAATACATTTAGCAAAGTGAGAATATTGGAGTGAAATCATTCCCCCTACTGGGATTTTTTATGGGGCCCAAAGTACCTGTTACTGAACAATGGGAGAATGTGAATCAACGGCATACTTGTAAAAACTCAGGATCAGAAACTACCTTGTGCAGTGAGATGGCAACCCTATGCTGCAAATCCTGAATTCACCTGCTGCTCTTGATGACCCAATGGACCAGTGGAATATACAGTATATAAACCCTTCACAATCACTCACTTTTGCAACAGAAGTGCCTCGCCCAGAAAGGGAAAGAAAGGGCGAGAGGGAGAGCTGTACTTTTCCATATAGCTATGGCAAGATGAGCTAGAAGCCAAGAACAGCACTAGTGTTCCTCCAGGTCCCTTCTGCACCACACTAAGCCTCTCTCACTTGCTAAACACTAATGAGAGGAACACCTTGTTTGTGTCGAGCCTGGCTGCCAAATCACCACATCTCACTTTCCTCACTCTGGAACACGGTGTTGGATTAACTCAAGGAAAAAAGGTAGCCCGAGTCCGAGGTACCACCAAGCTGCTTCATTACGAGATATGCACAGGGTTGTTGTGCTTGTTTAAAAAAAAAAAGAACGCTTACTACATTCAGTTTTAGCGATACCAGAATGTTATTTGTTGTTCTTTCTATTAAACCCTTAAAACACAAGCGACACAGACACGTCACGGCAACACAATATAGGTCAATGACGATTTAAAGTCTTATATAGTTAGAAGATGTGTGTTAACGGGGAGGCGTCAGACTTCAAACTGTGTATTTGAGTTTTTGGATATGTCAGGTAGAACAAAAGTCATCATTACTTTTATAAGGGGTAAATTTTACCGCTACTGGAATATGAGAATGAAGTCGAAAAAATGTAGAACTCTCAAAATGAGCAGGTTATTCTTACAGTATTTTTTGGTCATGGAAACAACCGAAAAGAACCATAAAAACTTGTGATCATGTGACTCAGTTTCTAATTTTATGTTTGGAGGAAGTTGCGTAAAATTAATTAAAATTCAGTTCATCATATTGCCTATTTTGTGCTGAAAAAAAAGAATACACTCTATACTGCAGAATCCTGCACCCCACGTACGTTTCTTAAAAAAAAACAGCAAAACAAATAATGGCTAAAATGCTCAGAGCTTTAAGAGCTACAGTACAGTTTGGGTTGAAGAAGAGGTGTTTCCTCAAAGGAAATGGCTCCAGAATCCACAACCCCCATGCTAGAGTATCTGCAGAGTCATGCTGGTTAAATTAATTAATCGGGCAGAAGGTATTGTCTAAACACTGCTTAAAAGCAAGGCAGATCACTGTACCATGCTCAGAGCTGAGTAGTTGACTGTTGGTAGGGCAGCATGACATAAATAACAAGGCAGCCTCAAACTAAAATATTTTCAGAGGCTTTCACGATTTGCTTTATGCTGCAGACTAGTACCTTGTGATTTTTCTTAGAGTAACCCCATAATAGACAGAAAACATGCAGTCTAGCATACAGACCACAGTTTATACAGAGTGGTTTTAGACCTCCCTTTGATGCACAGTGTTTGAGGTAATACTATTAACCAGGGTTGACACTTTTCAGTTCAATTTCCATCTCGAAAAATTTGAAATCAGCCCAAGAAATTAGCATCCTTTTTATTTCTGACGCATGGATACTATCCACCTCTTAATCTGCCTTTCCATTCCACTCTGTACTGTAGTTCATGAATACGCTCTCTGGACAGACACTTTGGCACTTTGTCTCAGATTCTTTGCTATAAAACCATACGACAACTGCTATAAGACAATCCTGTCATTACCTCTTCTGTCTGCCGCTGCTCCCCAAAGCATGGAGTATATATTTAACACAGTGTATATTTACTACCAAGTGCAAATGCTCACTCTATGGAAGCTTCAGTAAGTGAGGTGCTGAACATCGACATTGTGGTGCTTTATATCTGTGAGGAAAAGGACATTTTAAAATCACTGGCCGTTCAAAAGAGGAAATTAGTATTTCATTAGTATTAGTGTTGAAATTAGTGACTGGAACGATTTGGAGAAGCTGAACTTAAGCAAACATGAAGATTTGTTTTTAATTTATGTTCCTTTTTGTTTAAAAGTCATGGATTGAGGGGAAAAAAACATAAACCTATGGAACTTTGAAACTTTGTGGCCCAATACAAGCAGAAAACAGAAGTACAGACAGGGCAAATACAGGTCTGTGTGGTGTAGTGAGTGAATCACAAGACCACCCGGCAACTCATGAAGAAAATAACAAGTCTGACACCGCGACTATGGCAGAGCATTAGTAATAAGTCATGGAGCATTAATACTTCTGCTGTTTTACTCCCACACTGAGTGTAAGAGAGAGAGAGAGATAGAGAGAGAGAGAGAGAGAGAGAGAGAGAGAGAGAATAATTATCTGAATGTGAAATATCAAAAAGTTACTAAGGGGATCGGATAAGAGACCCTGGCGCTAATAGTGCAGCACTAGCCTATGCCATGCTTGGCTTTCGGATCACGCTAGGCTTTTCACATGAAGGAACTGAGAAACAGACAGGCTTCAGATGTTTCAGATGGATGTAAAACAATATTGCAAAAAAAAAAAAAAAAAGAAAAAAAGAAAAAGGATCATTACAGAACTTGAGTAATCAAGACTCCCTTACACACACATACACTCACAACCTGCCTATGAGGGCTTGTACTGTATGGTGTGCCAAGTGAACACAAAACAAGTGGAGCGGGAAAAGCGGGAGGATTTGCACACTTTAGACAAAGCCCCATTTTTGATCCCGTGTAATTAACCGAACAGTTCGTAGCCCATAGGAAGGATAAATCTTTACGCTACTCCTACAGGGACAGGTGTGTTCGGTTAAAATAAAAAGGGGACAGTAGAAGGGGGAAAAAAACATTTGTGCCAAATGCACATTTTAAATTAATGAATTAGGAAGGGTGTAGATTGTACTCAAAATGATAATACAAGTCAGACATATTGATTAAATGTGACAAATAGCAGCATGGACACCAGGGGTGACTGCTTTGGCCCACTAACCCTTACTGACCCTCGTAGCTGTCTGACTGCATCAGGTAAAGATGTGTGTCCATGTGACTCTGACATCTGCACTCCAACGTCCCGTTTATTTCCATGAATTCCCACATTAAACAAAGTTACACAGCGATCCAATGCTTAATTTCTTTAAATGATGTTGCTCCATCCCTAAAAATAAATCCCCAAACAAAAGTGTTTCAGTTGCTTTCGATCTTTTTACATTTTCCAAATGAACCGGACAACACGAGAGAGAAAAAAGGAGGGAGTGTAGCGTTTAGAGTTTGTTGTGGTCTCGATCCCTTGACACGTCTTATAATAACCGGGGCAGGCAGGGAGGGAGATCAGCATGGGTGAGTGGCACCACACCGCAGGCCTGGCGTCACAAGTTCATGCCCTCGATTCTATGTTCACACTGCAAAAACAAAAGGATTACACAGAGACCGCACTAACGAGGTCCCTGCACAACAGGGGGCGCCACCTGTCTCCCCTCGCCAATTAGAGATGCGGGGACAAAACGGCCTGAGCTGCGAACGACCGGCAGAAGGGTGAAACGTCCCGAGTAGGGGAAAACAGGTAAAACAGGTTCAAGCAAGTTCTGGTCGCAGAAATGTGAGGAAAATACAGTACTGAGCAGTAGGCTAGATTTAGGTTTTTACATATATAATTAAACAACTCAAAATCCTCTCCATTTGTCCGGACAGAAAGAAAGGACACCCCATATCCATATAATGAATGTTTCATTTCTTACTGTACCAGGTTACAGCTTGACAGTGTTGGGGAATGTCATGTAATCAGAGTTAAATATCACAGTCCTGTGTAGAGTCACACGATTCTCCACACTATTGGGCGGTATATAGAGATGAGCAATCAACAACAGAGGCTTCTTAGAGGAACGGTGGTGGGTCTGGAAAGAACGTTTCCACCAGGGTTAACAGAAGCTGTAATTATAGGGGGGAAAAACTGGGATGGGTTGGTGTGTTTACAATATCACACTTTTTCTAACAAGCGGTAATTGCGTGTGTGTGTGTGTGTGTGTGTGTGTGTGTGTGTGTGTGTGTGTGTGAGTGCGCGTGCAGGAATGTCTGAATGTGGCCAGGCTACAGGAGGAGAGTTCACACAAGACAGAAGTTTATTCAACAGACAATATGCTTTATGTCAAATTAGCGAGAAAAAAAAAAAGTTCTGGTGTATATTCGGCTTTTTTTCTCTCTCTCTCTCTCTCTCTCTCTCTCTCTCCCGTGGCCTCAGTTTTAGCTTTCTAACAAACACTAAATCTGACAAACGCTCGTTAAAAATAAAGGATTAGGATTGTATAGTCTTTGTGTTGTAGTATAACAAAAAAGACAGACAGAGAGGAAAGAGCTGTCCTGTGTGTCCTGAACAGAGAAAGCCCGCTGTGGAGACGTGACAAGACAACAGGGACATTGTCTGCATTTTTTCACCTAATCCTCTGTCGTTTTGATTCTAATTTTAATTAATTTTGTCTGTGTGTGAGCGCAAGCATGTGTGTGTGTGTGTGTGTGTGTGTGTGTGTGTGCTTCTGTCAGAACAGGAACATAGTGAGGCTACACAATTCCTGTCCCACAGCAGGTGTGTAGGGATCATCAAGCACGCTTGGCTTCCCAAATATAGTCAAGCCCTGTTTGCCTTACACACACACACACACACACACACACACACACACACACACACACAATTAGTTGTAGCAACTAGAGTTTGCCTGTTTATGTCTATTACAATGTTATATGTTGAAATTATATTAAAATGCCGACTCTTAGAAATGCTTCCAGCAGGTTGTTAAATCTATACCATAAAGGGTTAAGTCAGTTCTGAAGGCAAACGGTGGTCCGAGCCAGAACTTCATGTATAATAATGACTATTACTGCTGTATCTTAACAGCTTTAACATGAAATGAACTCAATCACATCAGCACTTTTCTTCCACAAAACAAAGTGATCCTTATTTTATTTTTTTTTTTACACTATTTTATATAATTTCATTCGCCAATTTTGTGCGGCAAAGCATATTTTTAATGTAAACATTTTTATTTCTCACGTTGTGTTGTGTCTGTAAATCTCATATCGAGGATCAGCAGCTCTGCAGGAAACCATAAAGAAGCAAAGCCAAAAGAAAAAAAAAAAAGGCTGATTGCTTTAAGAGTGCAGAGAGATGAGTGTTATGTGTGTGTGCTTCAGTGAGTGTTCCAGTGAATGATACGAGGATGCGAGACCCTGAGGTACTCTGAGATGCATTTTGCAGGTCAAAGGATTCCATCACCTACACACACGCACGCACACACATACATACATAGAAACATACACACGGAGCTAAGAAAGCTTTGTGGAGAGCTCTCTCGGGTTTCTAGCAACCAGACGGGCCCTTGATGGATAGTTCCGAAGCGGAGGGAAACACGAAGCAGGGAGACCCCTGACTGGGTCAGTTTAAGTTGAAGTGTATTAGAGAAAGATAGAGAGAGAGAGAGAGAGAGAGAGAGAAAGAGAGAGATAGAGAAAGGGAGAGAGGAAGCACAGGAGAAACCGAGCGGGAGGAAGGCTGTTCTGGACAGCAGCGGAAGAAAAGATCAAGAGCATGAATTACAGCTAACCTTTCTTTGACTGACTAAGTGCAAAGCTCACCGCCCGGAGGAATGCTGAGCATCTCCGCCACTCACTCACCTGTGTGTGTGTGTGCATATGTTTGTCACCCCAGGCTTTAACCTACTGCCCGAAACCTGACTTTTAAATCCTTAGATTCAGTCTACAGAGTCGGCCAAAAAAATTAACAGGTAGTTCCCGACTTTTCACAGATACGAACGGGCCGCGGTTCTACAAATATTCATAGATGAGATGAGGTAGCTTATGTGTATTAAACAAAAAATAGACACTGCAGTGCAGCAGATACCAATATTTACAATTATATACAATATTTTCAATGTGTAAGTGAATGTAAATATAAAATGTCTAAAGTTTGGTATATTGTATGT
This sequence comes from Channallabes apus, assembly GCA_030522415.1. Classification (NCBI taxonomy): domain Eukaryota; kingdom Metazoa; phylum Chordata; class Actinopteri; order Siluriformes; family Clariidae; genus Channallabes; species Channallabes apus. The sequence goes on from CM060120.1 coordinate 29,182,272, forward strand.
GTGCCTGTGGGAGTGCGGGAGAAATGAGTCGGCCTCACTGGTTTCAGTGATGATAGGAAATGTCTGTTCTGTAAAGCTGTCCTGATGGTGAAGAATCCTAATTTCGAAAACATCCTCAACGAGGGTTCACAATCCAAAACAGCTGTTAGACAAAATGGCATCTGGGATTCCCCTCGCGATTTCAAGGCGCAAAGACAACACTGTTACATTTGTGTGAGATTCCTTTTCTGGCCACATGATGGCGGTGTGGGGAAAGAGGACAGAGATTTAGTCAAGTGAACCGGTATGCTTTAATTCAATTCAATTCAATTTTATAGCACTTTTAACAATTGCCAATGTCGCAAAGCAGCTTTACACAATCAAAAGAATTATTTAAGTTTGTATGGAATGTGGATGAATCAAAATGTTCAGATAGTCCCTGGTGAGCAAGCCGAGGGCGACAGTGGCAAGGAAAAACTCCCTGAGATGGTAATAGGAAGAAACCTTGAGAGGAACCAGACTCAACAGGGAACCTGTCTTCAGATTCCAGGGGCTCTTTAAACATTTTCGATTCCTCTTTAGAAGTTACATAAGCTCCACACATCCACTAAGTGTGGATTTCATTTCTTAAACAATTTTAAAATAATATTGTTCGGAGTGTCGGTTCTATTCCTGAAGTGAACACGTTAGCTTTGAGTTCTTTGGTGAGAACCACTGGTGTGAATCCTTTTAATCAAAAGACAAAAGTGTTCTCGATGAGTGAGGTCATATCTGCAGGCGCGCAGGCCACGCCTCTTTCTCTGCGAGAAACGCGAGCAGACGTATAGACACACAAAAAAAAAAATAATAATAATTTTTCCAAATAAAAACTTCCTCAGGTCCTCCATAGGCCTCAGTGTGATTCTCACAGTTGCCTGGACTCCATACACACTCTGAACCCACACCTGTCGCCTGACCTTTATTTTATCACCAAGTCTGAGAATCTTCCTTCCGCAACAATAATAAATAATGCATTGTAGATAAGCATGGCTCTTCCAAATGAACCTGGCAGCTCTTGAGAAAGCAGATGTGTACACTACAGCTGCACTATCTTTTTAAATGCACCGTGTACGTGTATGTGTGTGTGTGTGTGTGTGTGTGTGTGTGTGTGTGTGTGTGTGTGTGTGTGTGTGTGTGTGTGTGTATTTGTGAATCCCCTCTCCCACAAACTTCAGCCAGATTGTGTTAGCAGAGCAGAACGTTCCGGAGATGTGTGTGCTACTTTACGGCCCCTGCGGCACATCTGATACTGCTCGCAAACCTCTCGTCTGGCCGCTTTGTTCTTCAGAAGGCCATGAGAAACGCTCCTTAGGTGTTTTTAACAAAAACATACGTTTTACTTCTAAACAAATAGAACCAGCAATGTCTGAGCAATGTTCTAAGCATTTTTTTTTTGTTATGGTTTATAAAGCGAGACAGACACAGTACCCGTCAAAGGATTGGACATGCCTTTTATATTAATGCTACTTTTATTTTCTATATTCTAGAACAATACTTCAAAACTATGAAATAACTTATATGGTATTAGGTAATTAAGTAACAACAACAACAATCACGGCGATGGCGCGGGTGCTTGGGCCGATCATCGTTGCTTGGTGATGATGTCATAGAGATATCGTTTAAAAAATATATAAAAACCCCAGGAAACTCAGGGCACAAGATGCAGTACACCCTGGATGGGGGGGGGCCACCACATCACAGTAAATGAGCACGCAAACTTGCACGCTACAGGCAATCTAGATGAGCCAGTTATCGCACACTGCGTGTCTTTGGACCAGTAAAGGAAAACCGAGTACACGGAGGAAACCCACCAATCACAGCAAAGACATACACACTCCACACACACAGACTGTAGAGCAAGATTCGAACCCACAACCCTGGATGTGCTTGCGACAGTCCTAGACACTAAGTCACTGTGCCACCTAAAAGATGAACTAAAAATATTAAGACTATGAAACGATGAGGCGGCGCGGTGGTGTAGTGGTGTAGCACTGTCGCCTTGCACCTCCATGGTCTGGGTTCGATTCCCGGCCAGGGTCCATTCCCGTCTCTGTGTGCATGGAGTTTGCATGTTCTCCCCGTGCTTGGTGGGTTTCCTCCAGGTACTCCGGTTTCCTCCCACAGTCCAAAGATATGCAGGTTAGGCTAATTGGCGTTCCCAAATTGACCATAGTGTGTGTGTGCTCTGCGATGGATTGGCACACTGTCCAGGGTGTACCCTGCCTCGTGCCCTGAGTCTCCTGGGATAGGCTCCAGGTCCCCGCGACCCTAAATACAGGATAAAGCGGTATAGAAAATGAATGAATGAATGAAATGATGATATTTTAATACAAATGCAATCAAAGCATTTCCTTAATCTTGCAACAGAAGTCTACTGTATGTAATACTTGTTAATTGCCAAAATGCTTCATTATGAGTAGTAATTATGCCACATAAAAAAAAAAAATATCGATACATATAATAAAACTGTAAAGTTGCCGTTTGTATGATAATCAAAGTGATATACATGTACATATACACATAAAAACAAACAAACAAAAAAAAACATGCAGATTTGCATGGAATTCGCTTTGTGACTCGTTGTACTATACCTACTTATTATTTTACTCGGCTTGCAAATACAAATTTTGAGTACCTTTTTAATAAAGATTTTGGGGGGTATTCCACATATACGAATTCGCAGGTACAGCTAGTGAATAAATAAAAACTCAGGATCTATGTTTTTTTTGTTAAAAACAGCCATAGTGGTGTTGCAGTAAATTATGATCTGTAATGAGCGAATATTAACCCAAATATTACAGGATTTCTCTTGAATAATGTGAATTTAAATGCAGTGATAAAGAAAGAACACAGTATGAGTGTGTGTGTGAGCTTGTTACTGAAAAATAAACTCTTGTCAAAATTGAAGCTGCTTTCTTGCATTAATGGCACACTCTCTAATTAGGAGAAAAATTAAACGTGCACTGAGCGTTTATCCAAAGTTGATATAGTTTCTTATCAGAAAAAAGAAAAAAGAAAAAGCGTTCTAAATTTGCCGAATCTGAGGCGATCATGGGAGTTAATAAATGGTATGCAGCATCTGCATGAAATCAATAAAGGATGCAGTGCGTAAGGCAGAACATGTGTATGCTTCTGCCAAGACACGTAACACAGGCAGGCAGGGATCCCCATACACAAAGGATGTGATGGAAATAGCCAGCTTTAACGTACTTCATGGGAGTTTTTGACATGAGGTCACAGGTTAACGGAGGAATTCAACGATAATTAATTATAAAGGATTAAAATGGAAATTAAATTAAATCTTGAAAAGACCTGCATTTCATTCAACCTCATGCAATTCACAGGAAATTACTGGAAATATGTACTACAAAGGACAAAACGCCTTCAGGCTTATTATCCTTTGCTACTTTAACCCTGTGTTCTACTGTTTATTTTCTACGCACGTACATAACACAGAGCCACGATGTAAGGATTTCCCATGTTCCCTTTGTGTGACTTTCATGTGGGGTTCGATAGGGGAAAAGCCCGGCGCTCTCACTTCCTCACATCTGCCTCGAATCACAGAGGCACTGCGTTCTACATCATTGAAGTGCAATGGGGTGGAAATAACGTGACTGTGTTCATTACTGATGTCACATGGACTCTCTCTGATCTGGAAATCAGCTTCTAGATAGTTCTTGCATCCAATTAACTTTGAATTGGAAAATGTAATTCGCTAATGTGTTAATTGGAGGAAAATTTGGAACTTTAGACTGAGCTGGGTGAAACAAACTTACAAACAAATGAATAAATAATGTGACTAAACAATGTGTCCGAAAAGTCAGATGCAAGTGACGATTTGATGATATGATAATGATATTTACTATTTATACACGATTAATTTATATACTACCGCTCAAAAGTTTGGGATCACTTGCAAATTTCTTTGTGATTTATTTTCTACTTTCTACAACAATACTGGGGATTTCAAAACTAGTGAAATTAGGCAATTATGTAACAACAAAAACACTTGGTTCTTATTTTAAGACACGAAGGTCAGCTGTTCTGGAACAGTTCTTGCAAGAACAGTATTGCATCAAGTGCATTTACAAAACCCATCAAGCACTATGATGAAACTGACTCTCATGAAGACCTTCACAGGAAAGCAAGACCAAAACTTATCTCTGCTGCAGAGGAGAAGATCATTTAGAGTTACCAGCCTCAGAAATCACCAATTACAAACAGCACCTCAGATTAGAGCCGTTATGAAGGCATTACAGATCATGAGTAGCAGATTCACCTTAATATCAAATGTTCAAAGAGATTACTGCATATTTTGAACGCCTTCAGCATTTGTTTTACAATGTAGAAAGAAATAAAAATCAAAAAAGACCATGGAGTTAGAAAGTGATCCCAATCTTTTAAATGGTAGTGTATATATATATATATATATATATATATATATATATATATATATATATATATATATATATATATATATATATCCCCCAAGTCACACAAATGTAATTGATATGGTTCATGTATAAAATTTTTTTATTTAAATAATTAAAGCAACTGACTTAAAATTAACATAAGCTTTGTTTTTGTGACATCTCTACTAAAATCATTAGTATGAGCCAATATCGACAACCTAACAAAACTATTTCACCTTCCTACTTGTCACAGGATGTGATTACTGCTATGTTTTCTCTGACATCTGATCCTTTTATACTTATACTGTATTTTTGGAGTTTAGAATTTAACTAGGGCTGCAACTAACGATTATTTTGGTAATCGATTAGTTGGCCGATTATTGTTTCGATTAATCGATTAATCGGATAAAAGCTAACCGCTTCTTTAATTTGATGCTTTGCTTACACTTATATATAAATATATTTTATATATATATATATATATATATATATATATATATATATATAAAACACTGTCAACTTGCCTTCTGCATATAATATATATAGGCCTATATCTCGATTAATTGGATAAAAGCTAGACGCTTTAATTTTATGTTTTGCTTAACTATATAAAACCATAAATCAGGGTATTATTTATGTTTAAAAGTAAACAGAGTTTAATTATCTTTAATTTTGACATTTAAACCTTATATTTTGTAAATCAACATTTTTGTTTTTAACACTAATTGCAGATGGCAAGTTGACTGTGTGTATATACTGTGCATATATATATAGTTGAAAAAAATATACACTGACATTCAGTTATTAAGAATGACCTCAATTTTAAATTCTCTTAAATTAATTCAATTTAATAATAAGAATAGACTTCTAGATTATGATATTTTTAATTGAAGTGTCTACTACATCCTTTTCACGGTTTACACGGTTTATTTCGATCCTCTCGTGTGTATTTTTTCCTTTTTTTGTCTCAATAAAAAAAATAATAAAAATAAATATATAGACCATTTTGCTATACTAGACATTCTCGTAATACGGCGACGTAGGGAGAGAAAAAACTCGCAGCTACTGGGTTCACTCTGTTTATTTTGCCCTTTTCCCGCATTTCCTTGTGTATAGCCTGTAGGATCATGGGATTTATCCGGTTCTCCGAAGTGTAAAATGAACGTGAAGAAAACGAACTAGAAGTGTTTTCCTTGCGTTCGTTGGGGTTTGAACGCCAAGAAAAAGCTGCATGCAACGTTTTTTTTTTTTTTACACCGTATAACCGCGCAGCCGGACAAACGCACGTCACCAAAGCCCGTGTGAACTCTCTCACTGACTCCTATGTGTAGAAAACCCTCGGCACTTCATCCGCGCTCACCGGACACTACGACCGGCGGAAAACCGCTCGATTTTAACGCCCGATAAGAGGCATTTAATGTAAATTGTTCCCATACCTGGGAGGACTTGGGGCGCGCGCTTTTTCCTGCAAACGCTTCTGTAACCTCCATTGCGCGAACGACTGTGTATCTGTGTGTGTATTTGTGCATCTTGTGGTCGCGCTCCTCAATAACGTGAGCAGCCCAACTGATCGATAACGGCATTCGTTGACAACGAATTTCATTATCGATAATTATCGATTAGTTGTTGCAACCCTAAATTTAACACTGTTTTTTTTTATGTGATTTTTTTTTATGTGTATATGTACAGTACATGTATATCACTATGAATATCGTACAATGCTAAACTGATCCAGAGATGTAAACTGTGAATAGTGATATAATTCCTTCTTTTTTTTTTTTGCATGAGGATGAGGGTGTTTTCCCGTGGACATTCACAGAAAGAAGCCTGAATGAAAACATGTCTCAGGCTTGAGATTGAGGCAGAATGCAAGATGGAAGAGGTTTTCTTTGTATCTAATGACAAGAGCCTGTGCAAGTAATTACCTAAATTGAGAACATCCTGAGTTTGCAATGTGACATCTGCCAACCTGATCATTTAGACAGATCGGTTTCCATTTTTCTTTCAGCCTTTCACAAGTCTGAGCACTGATGAGCTTGTCTTACAAAGGGAGGAAAATTGTCAATAAATTAGTAAAGTGCTTTGACTTGCACATCATGTTGACATCGGGCGTCGGAAAAAACAGCGCATCAGCAAACCTCGCGTTTGGCCTCTTCTGCAGTTCTCTCTGTCTGCAGTGCTTTAATATGATACGGCATCAGGCTGTTCTAACACCTAGAATGATTAGACTATAAAAGGCTCTGATGATCATACTATAAAACACAATTAAGTGTGTTTTGCGCTGCTGTTGTGCCCGGGTCTGAAAACACAGGAAGTGGGTTCAAGAGAGTGGCAGGTCGGGGGGCGATCGATAAGTCTGGCTGTCTGTGGAGCGTGATGCTTTCCTCTCCTCTTCCTCTCGTCAAGGCTATGCTTTTTTTTGGCTTGCTAATGTATCTCTATATCCCTGCCATCTGAAGCTTTCTCTCGGCAGTCAATAAACACTGGAAACGCTATCCATCTCTAAAAGATCTCTCCCGCACTTACTGTAAAGCTCGGGGCTCAGCTTCCCCACGACACGACGGGGGATAATGAGATGAACGCAAAATGCTAAAAAAAGAACTTAAGTTTGGGATCAAATTGCAATTTTCTTAGTTTTTGTTTAGTGATTTATTTCCTACATTCTACAACAATACTGGGGATTTCAAAACTGTGAAATAAAACATTAGAAATTAGGTAATTATGTAACAACAACAACAACAACAACAGTCAGTTGTTATTTTAAGACATGAAGATCAGCTGTTCTGGGACAGTTCTTGCATCATTGTCTATTGCATTTGCCAACCAGGAAAGCAAGACCAAAACCTACAGTAACTGTGGTGCAGAGAAATTCATTTAGAGTTACCAGCCTTTTGTGACATCTGTATTAAAACCTTTAGTATTAGCCAATGTCCTTTCCAATACCGTTTTAAAAATATTTCAGACTTGTCACAGGTTCCAATATCATATGCTTTTTCTGACATCTGATCCTCCATTGTTTGTTGGTACAGTATTGGCCTCATACTGATACTGTACTTTTAAATTAATACCACACTATCAAGAACCGTCTATTTGTCCTCTCTACGTCTGATAAAGACACGGAGGTTACAATCAAAAATCTTAAATTTATACCAAAGGACAGTTTTCCACTCATCTAATTTCCATTCCTTGTGTTTTTAACCCAAGCAAGACATTTTCTGTTGTTTTGAAGTAATGTGTTCTTGAAACACTCAGAGAAGTGTTTATGTGGGCTCTAATCTGAGGTGTTGTATGTAAATCTGCAGCTCCTGAGATTGTTTAAACTTATCCTCTGCAGCAGAGGTAGCTTTCGGTCTTCCTTTTCCCTGGGATGGTCCTCATGAGAGCCAGTTTCATCATAGCGTTTGATGGTTTTGGCGACTGAACTTGAGGGCACATTCAAAGTTCTTGAGATTTTTCAGATCACCTAAGCTTGAGTGTTCCTTGCTATAATATGGATTTGTACAGCAGTTGTACAGCACTATTGACCCACCCTTACTCTGAACAAAACAACTGATGGTCTAAAGCACATTAATAAGGCAAGGAGTGTCACAAATTAACTCTTAACAAGGGAAAGCTATGCACTGAAAACCATTCCAGGTGACTGCCTCGTGAATCTGATGAGGGAATGCTATGAGCTGTCATCAATGCTCAGTGGAGCAACTTTGGACATTCTGAAAATATAAAACATATTCTCGTGGTTTAATACTTTTTTGTTTGCCAAATGTGTTCTTTCATAGTTTGGATGTCTCCAGTATCATTGTTGAAAATAAAAATAAAGAAAAACCACTGAAGGAGAAAATTTGTCCAAACCTTACAGTAAACTGGTACTATATACGGGGTGATTCACTCGAAAGAGGACCCGGATATTCTGCAATAACTCTCGTTGATCCTGTTGTATCCAGTAACGTACCATCCTTTGAATAACACACTTCGAGGGTACATCAGAAACACCATATTTCTTCCTGTTCACTTTGACATCACTTAAACGAACCGGTGACCCAATAGGTTCTCACTATGAAGACACGTTGCTCCTTACTAAGTCGAGTGATTGAGAGAAGACGTACAGTATGGCATTAAATGGTGTGATGGTTGTCTGGAGCCTACCCTATTGGTCCGTCTCAGGGGCGTGTTCGAAGCTCCATATATTGAGGAGGACATTGTACATTGTCCGTTCAGATTGCTTTGTCCTGGCGAGAGTCATTACAGAATATTCAGGGGCCTCTTTTGTAGTGAATCACACTGTATATTAGCAACGAAAATCACCAGGGAACATCCGATACGAAACTATTATATTACCTAGGTTGCAGTTCAATCTGTACCACGATTTTATAAATGTCTGGATTAAATTTTTAAAAATGCTTTGATTTATTACCTTAAATACAAATAATTTGAAAGAAATCGATTTTTGAGTCGAATTTCCCCCCAAAAGAATTGCGATACAGTACAGTAAAACCTAGGATTTGGAGTAACTTGGTCTGCAAGTGTTTTGCAAGACGAGCAAAACTTTTTAATACATTTTAACTTGATAAACGAGGTTTTGCACTATGAGCAGTACGTATACGCTTTGTCTGCTGAGTGTCACGTTATCACAACCCCCTCCTCCTCCTTCTCCTCTCCTTTCTCCCATCTCACTCACACCAGCTACTGTATTATCCTTTTCAAAGGTACATTAAAGCGCAGGGTAATTTGTTTTATTTTTACTTTATATTCAGTATTAATCATTTTTATATGAATATTTTTGTTCCCATTGTTTCTTATGGAGAAATTCACTTTAGATATGAGTGCGCTTTGGATTACAAGCACACTTTTAAACCAAGGTTTAACTGTACTTTACTGTATCGTTTTATCTCTAATATATACGTATACACACGTGTGTGCTCAGAAATTATTTTTAGCACGCTTTACAGGGCTAGCTGTCTGCAATGTACATACTCGGCTTGACAAACGATTTCCACCCCCACATTAATCACAGGAGTGTGACACGCTTGCCGATGTAGTGTTGGAAACCTGAAAGCAGAACGTCACAGCAATGAACGAATACACACTTAATACTTTTGGATTTATGAATGGCTCAGAAAACTCCAGTGTAAAAAATACGAGAGGACTTTCTATTAAATGTGTGGATACTACCACACACACACACACACACACACACACACACACACACACACACACACACACACACTACCTCTTGACCCTTCTGACCTGTTCTCCGGAGACCAGGCTGGCTAAATTAGCAGCACCTGATGCGTGACGGTGTCAGTCAGAGGCCCTCTCTTTCCCCGCTGCTTCACAATCACATGTCTGTCATTAAGGAGCTACGTGCGCCAAGCTGCTCATTTCCTCCAAAAACACAACAGATGACTAAAATACCATGATCGAAATTTTCGTAGGTTCCTGAAAGCGCCACATGGTAATTGTTTATTCCGAAAGAGTGAACTCCTTGAGAAGGATGTTTTTCTGAGCAACTGATCCTGAAAACAAATTCAAAAGTCAGGGGACGTTACAACCTTTAGTTTGTATCTATTACTTAGAAATAGTTCCTATTACTCTAAGAGCTAATTAAAGGTAGTCCGTTACTGAATATGCCGTAAATCATGTTTGATCCCAAAGACATTAAATAACACCCAAAATAACCTCAGACGAGAACAAACCATGACAAAATAGTCATGTTGGTAAAACATTATTATAAACTCATGATGATGAAGACATTAGTGAGTCAGTCTGTAACACTGCTCCGGCAGCCTCGTGTCTCATAAAAGAAAAAAAAAAACTCCAGACAGTAAGGTCGTAAATCGCCTGGGCTTCTTATCAGATTACTGGAGAATATCAGCTAGCTCGGTAGACACAATACTCGGGCCTGGCGTATCTAATGCTGCGTCTAATGCCGTGAAGTTATCTTTTCTCTGCTGATCTCTGCATGGCCTGATGCCACGCTGTGCCCTTGAGCTTGTTCTAACAGAAAGGTTATACATCATATTTTGTTTTTGTACTGCAGAGAGAGTGCCAGTGTATGCTTTCCCAGGAAACCACATTAATCAGAAGATGAATGCTCGTTAAAGAGGTGACAAAGCAAACAAAAGCGTATGACGCACTGGGAGAAAAGAGGGGGAAAAAAAATAGAAAAATCCCTGATTACACATTGATAAGTAAGACACACTGGTGTTAAAATCTCCTCAATGTAACACCTCAACAGTCAGGCTTAAACAGCTTAAAAAACACTTTTGCATACAGAGCTTAAAAAACACTTTTGCATACAGAGCACCATGTCAAATCAAAATAAAGCCAGAGGGCGATGGATTGTGTTATCATAGCTAATCCTGTGTAATTAGTTTCGTATCATTTCAGGTGTGCATTCATGGGGTTGGACAAATCATAAATTCATTAGCTCGCCTACTGGGACGATAAAAAGCTTCAGTGTGCTGCCCAGAAACTTACACTACGAATGTTGCTAACATAATGCAGGTCTGTGGAAAATGTAGGAGGATAAGCCAAGCAGACGTAAACAATTAAAAACACTGTAGGGTGAATTGAATAGTATTGATTATCTTCTTGCAACGGCACCTGTCGGGAAGTGGAATATCTTAGTCAGCAAGCTAATAGTCAAATCTTGAAGCTGATCTGTTGAAATCTACTGAAATGTAAGGATATGAGCTTGAACAAGAGCCACACTGTAATGCCTAGACGACTGGGCCAGGGCATCTCCAAAACAGTAGTGGGTGAAAATAATTTCGAGGAAGGACAAGCAGTGAACCCGCCATAGGATCATAGGCTTGTTGATGCACGTGAGACGAGAAGGCTAGCCGGTTTGGGCTCCTGCATCATAAATTGCTGAAACGTTGGAGCTGGGTTATGATAAAAAGGTGTCAGAACACAGTACATCACAGATTACTGTTTATCTGGCTACACGGCTGTAGCCGTTTAACCGCAAAGCGGCTGCATGTAGCAAGTAAACAAGTTCTAAAACATAACTGTCCGTCAGAGCCGATGGGTGTGGAGCAGCAGACTGTGTGGAACAAGAATTGCTAGAGTTAATGCTTCGAGGTTTGTCACATCACTCTAAAGCAATTCATGCTTAAACACAGCTATAAAAATTTGTAATCCAAAAGGAATTAAATTTTTTTCATGGTTGTCAAACTTACTTGCAATCACAAATAATAATACTATTTTTTTTTTCATAACAGTTTGTTTGTCCACATATGGATGTAGCTTTGTTTTTCTTTTCAAGACATTTGAAGGTGAGGGAGAATTGCCACAGCTGATCTCCCTTCTATGACACGATTGCTCTAGGCTGGTGAAATGGATGTGCAGAATCAAAGCTCCACTTACCACGACTACAGTATATGCGGGCCCAACAGCCTGTAATTATACAATCTGGCAGGATTAGAGAGACACGAGAGTGAGGAGCCTGCATAGGCTTAGATTACTGACAGGCAGTGAGCAGCACAAAGGGAGAAGACACCACTATCATCACACAAATATCGGCCCCTCTCTAAAGCCCTAAAGCTCTAATCCGTATAATTATATTATACCCGGCTTAAACGTTTTTTAAAGCCAAAAACCTACAACATGAACGATACAGGTAGTCCACGACTTAAGAACATTCAAGTTACGAATTTCCACAGATAGGAAAGGCTCAATCGCAGAAGTAGCTCACGTGTATTGTACAAAAAATAGACACTGCAGTGCACCTGATACCAATATTTAAAATTATATACGATATTTTCTGTGGGAGTGAATGTATAAAATGTCCCAAATCCAGTGTATTGTATGTGTTTGCGTGTGGGGGTGCGGGAGAAATGATTCGGCCTCACCGGTTTCAATGAATCAATCCAGAAGCGCAATGATTGCTTTGATGAGGATTTTCTGAAATCGGGATTATTCGATAACAGGACAGATTTACAGGACAGACATTTTCAGAGTTCACAGTCCAATACTGTGGCATCCAGGATTCCCCATGCGATTTAAAGGTGCAGTGACAACAGTGTTATATTTGACAATATATGTTTTATGGCCACATGATGGCAGTGTGGGGAAAGGGGACAGAGATTTAGTCAAGTGGATCGGAATGCTTTACACTGTATGTATATTCATGTCAAAGGTGTACAAGTCTCACTTTGTCTGATTTAAAAACAAATCTGATTTACAAACGTGCTCCCGGAGCACAACGTGTTCGAAGAAAGCAGATAGCATTTTCCTGAAAGATGCTTAAGTTGGCTTCATGCTGTCTTGGACACTTTGTGTTTGTGCCTCACCCTGTCTAGCTAGTAGGTTGGAATCAGCAACGAATCCACCGATGCTATGAATTAGACTACACAATTCGATTATTAAGAAGATTTTGGAGGTTTATAGAGTTTTAGCAGAAATTTTTTGGCAGTAAATACATTGCTTTGCTTATAATTTAGTGTAACTTTCTAGAAAGAGGTAAGAAATCAGTAGCCTGAGTGTGCAAGTTTGCTGGCTGAACATTGTCCCCTAGGGGCCACTAAAATTCTGAAGATATACTGTGAGAAACTACGGATACACTGCAAGCAATTAAATTACAATGTGTGACTGAACTCAAGAGTCGACATTAGAATAAATTAAATAATGCTGCATTGTTGCAAGCCTGAAAAGCATTCCACACAATGAGCATTTTTTCCACACACACAAACAAAAGTTTTCCAAGAAGGCTGCTAATTAACAGTCTGATTGCTACAAGGACAAAGAAAAAAAATTTTTCCCCCTTATGCTACAGTATTTATATAGACACTATTAAGCTTTTGTATGAAAGATAATAGCTGACAGCACAGAATGCTATATAAAGTAGCATTTAAAGATCACAGGGGCATATAAAAGGTTACTGGCTAACAATTGAATTTGTGCAATGCACCGAGATAAAAGGAAGGGTCACTTTTCACACGCAGAGAGCCGTCTGAGCAGCTGTCTGCTCCGAGAGTGGAGCTCTATTCTCGGCGGCGTGCGTGTAGAGAAGCAGCCAGGCCGTGTAAGAGGAGAATGGGGAGAATGAGGAGGAACTCCACAGCTGTTCAGAGTTTGTCCTGCATCTGCAGCAACTGTCATGCCGCCAAAAAAATAAAGAGAAGGACAAATGTAATCAAAGCGTCGGCCGCTGATACACTCCTGTCTCCACCTTTTTTTTTTTTGGTGTGCTAGTTTGTATCTCTATTGGTCTTATCTCCCTGCGCGATAATGCGCTTAGAAATTACAGCAGCGCACTCCTACAGGCAGGGTGCTGTGACTAAACCGCTCTCCTCACAAATCATGTAACGCTATCAGGCATCGCTCTAAGTGGATACTCGGGAGAGAGAGATAACGTGCTCTGCAAAACAGCTCAGGACACAAACCTGATGACTAATCCCGGCCTGTGGATCAACAAGGAAAAAGCGATGATGGAAGTGCTGAAAACTTCTTTTGACAACCCACCTGAGCAAGGCTTGGCCCTGCTCTACTTCACAAGGAGGTGTGACGGCATGTGGTTTTATGTGTAACCAGACACTGCTGGATCTCAAACAAAACATTGCAACAAGGACATTGCTAGCTGAGCTACTCTGGCATCATCGACCTAAACTGGGTTCAGTTCAGGTACAGGATTAAAGATACGCATTTGAACAAATACAGAATAGAAATGTAAAAGTCAACATTACAAGATGCTTTCATGTGCTTTGTGGTTTTTAAGGATGTTTGTTTTCACACAGCACCTAATTAAACAAATGTGCAGGACTGAATACAAACTAATAAAAATATTTAATTCTATGGTCGGAAACACCTCAGCATAAAAAGTAAAACAAGTCTGTGTGGATAACATTTAAAAAAAATCAGCTGAGCTTTAAAGAACACAGAGCCGATAAAATACACAGTCAGTACATAGTATTCACTTTCCATCAAATTATTTCGATTTCCACTATTATGACTTCATAAGAAAATACCCCTCCCGCAGCCTGTTACTCCGCTCTGCGGTTCTCCAGTGTAGTATGTCTCAACAGCCGCTATTTTTACATAGACACAGAAATGGCATCATAGAAATGAAATGAAGGGAAGTTGAGATATGAAAAAAATCATTAGTTGGATCATTAACACACACTTTGGGTGTGAAATACTTCAATATGGGACCTTCAAATGTAAATAACTAGTTTAAAAGAGATGGGACGGTGGCGCAGTGGTTAGTTGATGTGGCCTCACACTTCCAGGGCTGAGGGTTCGATTCACGTTTCCCCAGGGTAATCCGGTTTCCTCCCACATGGAGCGAGTAGTTTATAAGATCTTGTATATCCAATTTAGGTTTTCTTTTTGGTTTTTACTTGATATACTTCCTGTATTTTAGCTGCCTGAGAGTCAAATCACTTAATCGAATCAGTACCTTTGACATTTACTTAGAACTTGACCCCCTCGCTCAGACATTCTCAGAGTGGCTATTTGCTTCCCACCTGAATCTGTTCGCAGTGTATTCACCTGATTTAAAAAATACACAAGGCGAAAAGGACTCAGGATTCAATCGAGTACATGTGTGAATCCTTAAGTGCTTTTTAAGCTGCACATGTAACAAGGAAAACAAAATCATAGAACAAATGTAGATGAGATGCTCTATTCTGTTGACACTGCATCCACTAGCGATGCTAACAGAGTTGTTTTTAGGCTTAAATCTATTGCTGTGAAATTGTCATGAAAGTTTAGAATTTTTTTTTTAATGAAATTCATCCAAACGACAAAAGTCTTCTTCTCGTCCATCTCTTCTTTACTTACAGTAGATTGTCACTTGTACTGGAGATTCCTAAATATGAAGTTCGAAAAGTAAAAGTTTAGCAAGTTCCAAGCTTAATGAACTGCTTAAATTTAAATCTCAATGACTTTAAATAATGTATAAATTATTTCAACTTGAATCTTAATACCATTTTAATGAAAACAAGGTGTTTTTATTTTAAATAAAATGTATAAAATCTATATTTATCCCTGGTGTCCTTTGGACAAAATATTCAGTCATTTAAAAAAAATCACCATGTTTTCAATAAATACACATGAGGGTAAATATTTAACTATTTATTTAATATTTTTGTCTCGATGCATGAGAGGTCTGGACTTTTTTACACTGAATTCAATCCCTGTCTGTTGAAAGTTCAAGAACTCACGCTTCAAAGACTGAGCTTTAAGTGTCTATGTTAATAAATTTCTTGAACAGTTGCATGCAGCAGTACCATAATTATTATTTGACAGATCATTTACTTCCCTCCTACCAAAGAACGTATTTAATGTTTTGGTGCCGTCTGTAGGAAATGAGCGTGGGTAATTAGAGGACATTAGTGAAGGGAAGTGGATTTTGGATTATTCTGAAAGATTTTAAAGCTTTTAAGTGTAATTTTATCCATGTCTTTCCTTTTTTCCTTTTGAGTGACGTGTCAAAAGCAATGGTTTTCTCTATTTGTATTTATTAGGTCTGTCAAAAACATGTTTTTCTTAATATTTACAAAAGGGCCCACCTAACATCTATAAAAACAAGAATTTCAGCAGACTTTATATTGCTATTCAGATAAAACAACAACAACCAAAAGTATTTCTGAATACATTCTTTTTTTTAATGTAATAATAAAATGCAAACCTGGTATTACAAATACATAGAAAATTAGTAATACTAGACAACTACAGTACTGTAGCCACTCACCTTTATGATTTAGCCCTACATGGCCTTTGATTGGGCATAAAATTCACTACATTTTACACATGAAGTGAGAATATTTCCTGAATACAAGATCATAAATAAAGACACTAAACAGCAATCCAACATCCCTGTCCTCCACTTGCACGAAGCTGTATTAGTCTGTCAGTGAGTGTAATGACGTCGGAGGCTGTGAACCTGCAGGGGTGGGTGTGAACGCCTAGATCTCCACACACGCTCCCACAGAGAGTCTGTCTTTAATTGCGTGTGTGTATGTATGTATAACTCACTCTTCACCCACAGTATGTTCCTTCTCTCTCTCTCTCTCTCTCTCTTTCTTTTTTGCACTCGCCCTCTCTCCCCCTCCCACATTCCGACTGCACGAACACACGACCCGTCTCATAAACACGGTTAGCAGGCGCTACTCGGCAGCTCACGTTACCACCTGATGGCAGGATTAATCTCTTAGCTCTGTTCTCCCTCGGCGCACTTTTAAGGCTAGTGACCACTGCAAGGACGCTTTGCTCCATTCCAAGCTTCTTCACTTAGCTCAAAAATCTAAATACCAACACAGCATATATACAATTCAGTTGTACGACATACTGTGTTACGCGTCACGGCTAAAGCCCTGTGGTGAAAGGTTTTGGGTTTCTACTCACACTAGCTCTCGATTGCGACATCGGAACTCAATCCGCCTCAGCTGACACGCAGACAGAGAGATTAGCAGAAGTGCTATTGTGTGTCGTGTAGTATGAGGAAAGGCCGTGTAATTGTTTTAATACTGAGACATAACAACTTATTGTGCATACTCTTGTCTCAGGTGGACACACGGAAACGTTAGCTGCCTGCAGCAGAAGTCTCGAGCAGGCAAGACACGTCAACTGGTAGGAGAATTACAGGTAAATCCCTCCTTTCAACGTGCTGCTGATTTAACAAGAGAAGAGGTGTCAGTGCTGGCAGGTAGCTGGAGTCGCGCCAAGCAAAGTAAACAGGAACTATATGCCAGAGGGACTCGGCTTGTACCAACACAGTGAGCCGACAGAAAGTTTGTGCTCGTGATGTTTTTGCCTTTTCTGACCACCATCTTCCAACAAGAATGGCTAGTAAAGTCAAGTTTCAGCAACACAATGTTTAATTTGTGAGCTCCAGTAACTCCATGCTAATACACATTAACGGCATAGACATGTCCCTGGAGGGTCCTCTTCCCACTGTGCCAAACATTAACAGCTCTCACATTAAGACAATATCTATTTGGAGTACGCCAAAGTGGATTGTAAGTGCTTTTTAATGTTTGGTAAATGTTTGATAAATCAGATGCATACAGAAGGCAAGTGTTTGTGTCATACAGTGTGACTATCTCGGCTAATGAGATCTCGTTACTGGAGATTAAAGCGAACGAATTTAAAAAATGGCTTGATGGTTGAACTTTCGCACTGCTGTAATAGGAATCAAAGGTGCTGTGTTCAAAGATGTGTCACTTTTCTAACAAACTGCCTGTCTCTGTGCTTCTCTTTTGCCAGATGGTATCTGTCAAGAGGGAAGGACAAAGGGGAGTTTGGATAACGCCTGGGCACAAAGGAACTTAAAATAGAAGATGAGAGTATCTGTGTCTGGCCACCTGGTGTAACCCTAAAAATGATGCTATTAGAAAAAAGAAGGTTAAAAAAAAATTCCACCGGAGTGAATTTCTCTTTCAGCAGGTGAGGAGAGAAGCTGACCTTTTTAGAGGTTCACAGACACTCTTTCTATGGAAAGAGGTGGATTTCCTGGACATGGCCTCCCATTAGGCGGGTGCCAAAATAATTAGGGGGCACGACTCCCTCTCAGACTCACTCTCCGGGTGAAGCCCAGGTCACAAACGGTTCGTTCCACAACTCTAATTAAAGACCTTCTCACCTAACCCAACTTTGAGATGGAGAACAACAAGGCCCACTGTCTTCACGCCTGTGCCTAACGTCTAACATTTTTTTTCCTGGGTGTTAAAGACATAAAGCATGGCGTATTCCCACCCTGCTAAAAAGACGATTTTGCGATTGAAATAATCAGAGAAGTACCAATCAAACCAATTAAACCAACAATTCCCCTTGACTGCTGAAGGTTTTCTCCAATTAAACACTACGATGACAAAACGGTCCAGGTTTTCGAGCACGGTTTCACCACCTGCCAAATGTCTGTAAGAAGGAAAAAAAAAAAGGGAATGATGACGTGTTTCCATCCTGGGAGCTGAGGCCTCATGTGACTAAGTGAGAACAGAATAACAGCCAGAGACAATATGTGCATTCTGACGGCAATCCAACAGGCAATGAGCGCAAACACTGCAAACACACAGCGTTTATACGAATTCGCATAAACTTTGTGCAAGTACACACGACTGAAACCTAAAAAAGTCAATGTGTTTCTCCCGGATCCGAAACAAAAGTGCTGATGCTTGCAAACTGTTGATATCTGAAAGAATGGTTTGGGTGTGTTCCTTTCTTGCATTCTCCGCATGGCTACCTCTCCTCCTGGCTTGACAGTCTAGGGAAATTAAGCAGCACAAAACCACTGATGTCATGGAAGGAGAGTTCAGGCTACCGGTACACAGCGAACCCAAAATCAACACTGCTCAATTAAGGTGGGGGTGAGCTGTATTTACAGAAAGGAGGGTTTATTTGGAATAGGCTTGGTCTCCTTTGATTAAAAAAAAAAAAAAAAGCTGCTGTAGCTCTGAGGTGACCCAGTGCTGTGCTAGAGCATGCTTTTTCTATCCAATCAAGTTCACTTCGTTTCTGTCTAATTTAGTGTTACAGTCAAATCCACTCTGTTCCTTTTCCATATCTCTGTCTTGAAATGTGTTCCTAAGCACAAAGGTCACTACCTTCAGGTATTAGCTTACTACAAACACAGATAAGGCACTTGATTAACTTCAGTGCAAGAAAGACTTTCTGTAATGGAGAACGCTCGACAAAGTAAGAGCAGACTAGGCTTCAGAGAAAAGTGTGAGGACTGCATCCTAATCCCTGATCTCTTGGGTTCTATCCAGAGCGTGAGAAAGTAAGAGAGAGAGAGAGAGAGAGAGACAGAAGCTCTCTAAAGAATCCCTGATGAATCGTCACACGCATTGCCCCACTCTGTACAGCTTCAGAGAAGAGGCCGAAGAGCAGCTGAGGATTCCCATGCAGAAGTACTGTAGACCTGTCACAAACTGACACACAGCACCGACATGGTCATGCTGGGTCAGGCTATATGATGTGCATTTCTATTACACTGTAATAACTGATTAATTTGATAAACAGCTTATGGCTTAAGAGCAATCAGGAAAAACATCTTAATTGGCTATCATAGGCGTTCAACTGCTCCCTGTTATCACGACCTTCCTGTATTTCTTTATTTTATTTCTATTCCATTCCTAATTAGCCGCTCTAAAAATAAAAAGGGTAAGATTTAAGACACGTGCAGAAGGAAAACAAAAACTACTCTTTACAACCTCTCTGACACCCAACACCACTGCTGCTGCCTCTCCCCCAAACTTTCCTACTCAGGAGCCCCTTTATTAAACCCCCCCCACCCCCACCCCCCTGTCTCTAAGCTCTCTCTCTCCCCGGACCATTTTTCATTTATACACCATGAGACGACTTTCAGGCACTGGGGAGAATGTGAATCTGATTTGACGGTCTTTCCTTTAAAAAAAAAAAAAAAAAAAAAAAGCTTAATCGGGGTGCAGGGAAGAGGGAGAGACTAACATTGTGTCTCAGAAAGGAAAAAACTACATTGACTCCCATTATAGTACTGGATATATGGTTCATGCATGGGTCACTTTTTAAAGTGAGGTACTTAAGGTATTTATTTATTGATTTTTATTCAACATTGAACTTTGTTACGGTTTAGCTTTCAACCTGTTATAGGAATTACAGGTAAGCCATGAACTAGCTGAGAAACTTGAGCGTCACAGATACATGTACCGACAACACAGCATAGGTTAATGACGATTTAAAAAAGAAAAATCAATGTGCTTATATAGAAACCTTACCATTGTGTATTAATGGTGAGGCTTCAGACTTCAAACTGTGTATGTGGGTTTTTGGAAGTGTCAGGTAGAACAAAAATCATCATTACTTTTATAAAGGGTAGATTTTACCACTACCGGAAAATGTGAATGAAGAACTCTTGAAATGAGCATATTATTATTTCCTGGTCATGGAAACAACCGAAAACATCCTTGGAAAAATGTGATTATGTGTAATCTGTGATATTTCTTTGCTTATGTGACCCAGTTTCAAATTTTTCGCACAGTCATGTTCGGGTGAAGTTGCTTAAAATTTATTAAAATTCAGTTCATCATAATGCCTATTTTGTGCTAAAAAAAAAAAAAAAGGATGCATCACTCGAAACTGCACAATCCTGAGCCCTTGGCTAAAATGCTCCGAGTTTTAATACACAGTATCTTTTATAGTTAATATAGAGGTAATGCTTAGGATAAGATTAATAAACGGACAGGCATCTTTGTTAACCATCATCTGTAATGTAAGGTAATTTCTCATGTACTATTCTCATACAAGAGCATCCCTCACTCACTAAGTGTCCCCAATCCCCCAGCTTGACCATGAAGTCAGTGAAATCCTCATCGAAGTCCATTTCATGGAACTGCTCATCGAAAAAAAAGACAGAGGTTCAAAGATTCCAAGCCCCCCCTCCCCAAAATCCTCTGATTACCCCTTGGGTCGAATGGCAATATTTAAAACGGGTGAAGGTTAACAGCACGGTCCGTAAAACAAAACACATGACAGCTTCCCAATGCCAAGACACGAGCACGGGCAGACTATTCAGGACAGCCAGGGACAGCTGTTCTGCCTTTTTATTTCTGAGAGGGTGGGAATGCATCATTCTGTCCACCGTCTATGTGATGAGCGAGTGAGTGAATGAGCCTAACGAAAGACTCCATAAATGACCGGTGGTTTTGAGAGATAATACCAAGAGTATAGATGAGATAATGTAATACAGTAGCCCTAACCACTACTGATGGTTGCATGCTGCAGAGAGGAATGTTAATCTTGCACACACACACACACACACACACACACACACACACACACACACACACACACACACACACACACACACACACACACACAGCGGAGCTGGTCTCTCAGACAGGCTTTGCTTTCTGCAAAGGATTAAAGAAGAGGTTTTGAGTAGATCTCAGTTTTGCCAGATGGGAAAAGTCCCATTGCATGGAACCACATGAGGTTCCTTCGCCAAACTGTGTGCTGCCACACAAGCACTCCTGCCTAATAACTTAAGAAAAGCTAAAATAGAGGCCATTTAGAGGTGGTTGCTGGTAGCGGGCGAACAGCCCAATTTTGACCTACAGCATTGGCCCCGGCTGAGAGCCAGCTTTCGTGTTGCTGGGGAAAAAATGCCTCTCTGTTCTTCTCATGTCCATTGAGCTCCAAAACCACCCAAGCAAACATCATGACACTGAAACACCAGCACCATTAAGTTTTACCTCGAAACCTCAGTCCAGAATAACACCGGCGCTAAAAAGAGGGTGCTTCTTCCCTAAACCCTACACGGCCTGACTACCACGACTGATAAATTACCTCCTTTTTACTGAGCGCAGCAAATTTCTGAAGCCAACATGCATTAGGCGCTGAAGAAAGTAAGGCGCACAGGGTTTCTCAATGTGCCTAATATTATTGTTATTATTGCTCCCAATAGGCAGAGAGAGCAGCACAGCTGCGTTTGGACCTTGGGGTGAGGTGCACATGAGGCACAGGGGGATTTTCCATGCTATAAGTTGTCCAGGTATGTGTAATTAAATCTTGGGTTGTGTTTTTAAAGGACTGGGACTCATTCTTGCTTTCGTTCAGACTTCTGTGCACAGCCTTTAGTAAAATTATTGCAAAATCCTCAAACATATGCGCAGGATTTTAGCCATGATTGTCACTGTATGAGTCGGAAAAATAATAATGAGAGTTGAGTATTGAAACTCTGGAACAAAAGCAATCCAATTTCCTGACAAACTCCAATGCTTAGCAGCAAAGCCCTTGTTAATTATGGCCGATCTCTTATGAAATATACAAAGAGGTCCACTGTACAAGGCAGGTGGAAAGCAAGAAAAACAGCTGTTCACACAAAAACTCAAAACCCGATTCAAAATAAGTGCAAAGGGAGAAAGGAAATTTCCCCCTTCCTCTCCTTAGCAACAGCATGTTATACACTCAAACATAAGACTTTTTGCCCAGAATTTGTAGCTCTGTGATTGCTAAAGCGATTTGTTTTACCACTAAACGCAGAACCGCGGCTGACAGAAGAGGTTTGGGACAAATTTTAGCTTGGAGCGCGGAGTCATCTGTGAGGAAGTGGTAACGTAAGGTGTAAGAAACTTGAACGTTTTCATCCATCCTTACACACTTACGCTGCCAAATTATACACAAGGCTATAAGCATGCATTAACTTAAACAGAACTGATGGCACGTGCACAAAACTAACATGAAACATTCACGTGTGTGGTTCTAGGAATAAATAGCATGTAGTTATGTCTATATTATGGCTGCTCTGTCTAAATATTGGAGAACGTTTCCATTTGAGAACTGCTTCGGTTCCTGAATACACGTCACTGCAGGTCCCTAGATGAAAAGGTTAATTAATAAACCATCACACGGTATCATATGTTCCACCTGCTCAGAGGACTCGGATCTCTACATAGGGGGTCATTCTCTATTCACAGCTATGTAATCCCACTCCAGGACGATTTAGTCAACATACTTAATGTTCTGGTCTTGTGAACAGATACGGCCATGGAATATTATCACAATAAATACAAAACAAAAATGTGATATTGCGACAGAATTGGCCAGTTGGCAGAAACGAGAAGGGGGGGGGGGATGCACGCTGAGGTCGTAAGGAAAAAGCCATGTGTCTCTGTGTTTGTGCCTGGGCCTAAACTTGTCTTCCAGGAAAACGATGTGGAATTATAGCACCGTTATCCCCTGTTATTGTTATAAATATTTCTAGGGCTTAAAGCTTCCCTCTGTCCAACTGAGAGAAGTAAGGAACTAAAAAACAAAGGCCTTAAATAGACATGCTGAGAAGACAAAATAACAAAGCCAAAAAAGAGCGCGTCTCTCACTTCGGGTTGAGTGTGAGAGAATGAAAGATACTGTAACAGCCAGCAGTGATCCCATGCCATAAAATCTGGAGCTGATTGATAAGAGAGGTACACAGACTCAGACTCTGCTCGGCATTGCAGCTCGCCCAGAATAGGTCTAAAAAAGTGTAGAAGCAAAAACAAGACCTGTAAAATAGCCCAATATATACAACAGTATGTTATGATGCTCCCGCTGCAGCATTAAGCCCGTGCTTGTGGTTTGGCAATCCGTTCTCGTACAAAAATTTATATGGATTTCGACAAGCAAGCGCAACGTCACGAAAACAACTATCGCTGTTACCTACAGTATGCTCGTCACTCTAACCGTAACCATATGTGTTGGCTTGTGAGAATTCTTACAACTTTGTGATCTTTGGATTGTGTTAAATCTGGATGCCAGTGATATGAATCCATCTGAAGCCCAGTGAGCCTCGGGGTGAAGAAGTCTTCTGGATCTTATGTACTTTGTACTTGCATGAGGCATGCAAAAAAAATTATTTATATCACACCTGCCAACCACTGCAAGGTGCAAACCTAGAGACCTCGAACACACAAGCCTGGAGACCTCGAACACACAAGCCACCAGCACCACATGCCATGAATCCTGGTGAGGGGAAAAGTCCATTTTATTTGGCTTAAAAGCTTGAAACTGAGTAGCTCCTTCTTAGCCTAGTATTCACTCGCAGTGCAGCTGCACCAGTACGCAGTGCTGCCAAGATCTACAAACTAAACGGCAAACTACAAACTAAAAAGCCTCAGACAAGCGATGCAGAGTGTCAGCCGAAGCCAAATAAAGCCTCTAATCAATGATAGGAGAAGAAAAATCAACTTGTCAATCGTGGATGCTGTGCTCACGAGGCTTAATTTATTTTGGCTGACTTTCTAATCCGTGCGATATGCGCTAAAACCTGCCAGGCACTGCAGTGGTGCTCAGCCTGTGCGCAAACTCCCGAGTGTCTGTCTGCTATTAATACTGAGAGTGATCGAAGGAGAACCTGCCCGGCTGCCCATTTTCCATCAGCGCCTCCCGAAATAGTGTTCGGTCAGAACTGAACAAGACTTATTGTTGGAGGAGTCCAAAGAAATGCTCTTATTTCCAAGCCATACACCTCACCTGGAGGCTTTAATTCTTTCAATCTTTGATCTATATCTGTAAATCTGTAATCTGACGTTCTATCAGATACTAATTTGCTGTTGGTTCAAAAAGTACTTCTTCTTATTTTTTTTTTGTATTGTGTTCTGAATGTAATTTAAAATAAAATTACTTCTTGTCAATCATGTTTTTATTGCTGCTCTGATAAGACTTTGAAGCTTTTGTGCCCAAACTCATGTAATACATCTGGCAAACACCAGGCTCTATAGAGGATCGGCCAGGAAGAAAATGGACAAATCCAGGTAAGTAAATCTTTTAGCGACCTTCCCAAGTACAATCAACGTCCTCCAACAAAAAAAAAAGGGTGTGTTTCCGCGAACAATTATTAGTGAGGTTCTAAGAAAAAAATCTGCAAATGACTGAGGCCGCGAACGCTGAACCGCATGCATCGACTGTATATGAAACACCCTGCTTCTTACAAACATCACCTGTGTGATCTCATCTGCATTATGCAAATAAGAAAGAATTAATAATCACCACCAGACGGGGCAAACAAATCTGAGTCCATGCAAAGTTCTTGTGTCCACGTGGAAACCCGGCATAGGTATGTCCATGAGTTCTTCTTTCGACGTGTGGAAAACATTCGGCACATGTGAAACACATTTAAAATCCATCAGAAAAAAAACAGGGCTGGAATAGACAGGCGGAGTGGGTGCGAAGGAATCAGGGCTCATCTGTTTTTCCTTTTTGACCCCCCCCCCTTCACTGCAGAATGGCACTCACTGTCAGAAGCGTTTAAAGGAAGTGTGCAGGCTTGTGTTACAAACGCATCCAGAATGGAAGCTTTGGAAAAGAGAACAAAGGCGGCCAAAAAAGTCTTGTCCGATCCCCTGAAGATACAGTACGCGACAAAAAAAAAAAAAAGATACGCCATACTCGTGTGACTGAGAGGTGTTTTTAACAGTGCAAACTAATCCGGCTCATGCTGGAACACAGAGTGTGAGCCTTGGGCCTAGAGTTTGGGCAGATCTGCTCTTCTGACAGCTTCTGTAAACACACACCGCATCTGGGTCTCGCTAAGCTTCCACCATTATCACCCATTGTTGTACACAAACAGGAGGATTCTTTAAAGCTCTTCACACTCCGCCACGCTCGGTAGTCCTGTCGCTGCACACCTGCAGTGGCTTTGCAGCAACAACAGACAGAAAATGCATGGATATAGATGTGGAGAATAAATGCGGTATGCACCAAGATATAACCTGATGTGGGGAACGTTAAAGAAGAGCGTGTTCAACTGTGAAGATCTGCCTTGAACTGTACCTGCATTACGGGAGAAAATAGTCTCCTTTTGCAGGAGTCTGCGGTGACCTTTGTTCCAGAGAATATGTTTGAGAATCTGCATGAATGATATGAATACTCGTCTACAGCAAGGCGGCGCGCACACACTTAGAACACTTACATTACACATACCGTGGTAAATCAACATGCTTATAGTGTGTATGTTAGTTTCTTTTAGGAGAAATAAACTCTCAGATGACAACGAGGTAATATCGTTGGTCTTTTTATTTCAGTACTATATATTAAAAACACTGTACCCACACTGACTTAATTTTATGCGCAATTCGATTATCAATTACTCTATGAGAATGAATGCACACACAGACACGCCCACACCCAAGCCCACACAGCACTGTTTTCCTAAAACTAATTTGCAGATCGAGTTATAATAACCCTCCAGGCTACCCTTAAGGCAGTGGTTCTCAAAGTGTGGGGCGCCCCACTAGTGGGGAATACAGACATGACAAGTGGGGCGCAATGAACGGGAGGAAATTAGTGGAAAATAATAGTAAAAAACTAAACAATCACACACAAATAAATGGATCATTAAATATAACATAATACAAGTAAATTTAAAATAACATCAGTTGTGGGCCGGGAGAAAAAGTGGAACCATAGTGCAACAATAATGGTTTAATGTCGGGCCAACTTAAGCTGCGCTGCTCGAATAACAAACCTGCGCGACCCACTGGGCAGCGCTGCGCGTCTTTGACAGAAATAAACCGCGCCGACCATCAAAATACATTTTACCCCGCTGGGATGCGCACGTACAAACCAGGCATGGCAAGGCGGAAACAATATTAAACAGTCCTGACATTTTAAATTGTTTTTAAGTAAAAACACAGTGAGTCGCGCAGGTTTGTGATTCGAGCTGCGCTGCGTGATCCACCGGGCTGCGCAAATAACCAGATAATCTCTGCGCTATCCAGTCAGTCACGCTGCGCTGGATCGTCACAGTCACGATATTTGGTTCAATCGGGTGCCGCGGTTTCGTCCCATTTTTGATGTGTTTGGCTTCACATACACTCCGACAATGGAAGAAGACGGTGTAGCAGCAGTGAGTTTGCTTACGTGTGACGAAACCAACAATGAGGAGATTGTAAAGAAAAAAGGTGCCTCGTCTGTGGTGTGGAATTGGTTTGGGTATAAGAAAAGTGATACGAATGAGATGAACGTGATTTGTGAGGTACGCAAGTGCACTGTTTTAACAAGTGGTGGAAACACGTCAAACCTTTTCTATCATCTGAAATCCAAACGAATATGGCCAAAGAAAAAAAATGCGGCAAACCTCAGCAATTCACAGTTTATATAAAATTACATTATGTAAAACAGTTTCTTTGTGTTTGAATTTTTATTTATGCATTTTCAGATACAAATTGCTATATTGTGATATAGCAATTGTAATTGTGATCGTTATCGAGGTAGAAAATTGCTTCTCCTGTGTTAGAAGATTTTGGTTATCGCCCACCCCTAATGAAGTCCATCTTGAGCTTGGATTCATGGTGGGGATGGTGGGGGCAGAGGAGAGGCTCGTGTGTGTTTTGTGTCTTAAACCGCTGGCAGCAGACCGCATGAGACCCAACAAATTAGGAAGACACTTAGAGACACCACACTCCAGTCACGTTAATAATCCACTCGACTTCTTTCAAAGAAAGCTGGCTGAATACAGACAGCAGGAGAATCGCATGGTAACATCTGAATCAGTGGACAGCAAAGCACAAATGGCTTCATTCAAAGTTACATACAGAATTGGCCAGTGCAAAAAAACTACAAACGATTGTTGAGCAGCTAATAAACATGGGGTCAATTATGCAATGATAAGTGACAACGTAAGCCTTTTATAACAATTGCACGTGTATTTTATCTGTTTTTAACTTGGTGTTGTTTGATCTTATTGGTTTAGAAATTGATATTTCAATAAACAGTAAACTTGGCCGATTTCGTTATTATTTTGTTGACAAGTGGGGCTTGAAAATTCGCTCACCCCCTTAGGTGGGGAATGACAGAAAAAGTTTGAGAACCACTGCCTTAAGGAAACAACAGATTGTGTCTCATACACATAAATTTCCCACAATACCTGATTTCTAACTGATCCTATTCGTGGATCATGCAGAGTCAAACTTGCTGCTCAGGAATGCTAATTAAATCTGCAACGTGGTCAGGAGACACATATTCAAAGATTACGACAAAGCTCTGTAGTGTTTTCCTCTTACGTTGTGCACCATAATTCCCGCTCTCCTTGTTTTCCTGAAACCCTCTGAGCTTTCACTGAGATATCTGAATTGGAACAACTGGGAGGATTTCCCAGTCCATTATAGTGCTCCTTCCGCGATATCCTGAGTGATCCCCAGCCTGCTCTGGCACAGAAACCTTGTTTAACTTTGCCTGTCTTTCTATGAAAGGTCTGATATAACCCAGGCCAACAGTTTGTCTTTGTCTGGAGACACATCTGACAGGCTGACGGCAAGAGCAAGGAGCTTGGTTCAAACCCCCTTTCGGTCGCCAAAAGAAGAAATATTGCAGAAAATGCAGCAGAAATATGACACGGAATTATTTTGTTTTAATGCTGCATATGATTGCTTGATTGATCCAGGGGCTTGCTATATTCTTTTAGGTGTTCTTGGGTATAATCTAGGCAGAATAATTAATAAATAAAAGCGAAAAAAAAAAACAGAAAACATTACATACCTTTAACGTGTTCACTATTAAGAATTCTCTACTTTTGTAACGAAGTCGTAAACTGATCCTTCAGCCTTATAATTGTCATCATTAATGAGGACAGCTGGTTGTTTTTAAAGCTCGAGCAGTGGCAACGCCAGAGTATATGAAACACAAATTAAATTACATTATAAGGCATTATATAGCTTTGAATATTAAAAGACACATGCAAAGATTATACATTTTGATCATTCCAGTGAGTTCTCTAGCTTTATTAACTGGCTTTATTTTGATCACTGTAAAAAAAATAAAAATATCTGACCAGCCAAAGAAGAATGAAAATATATCAATAATGTAGAGGGAACTGGTCTGTAAATGGATCGAAGTACGAATCAATAAGTTTCAGTCTCTGGACACGGCTCTGTTTTATCTGCCCTCTATCTGTTCTCATTACTCTCTGTACACAAGCAAATTGCATTTCTTTGGCAATGTAACAAGCTGCAATGTAACAGCATGAAAACATATTCACGCCATCATCAGCAACATGCCCTGAGGCTCCCAAGTTGACAGGTACCAAGCCTTTTTCTGAACTAACTGGAAATCTTAACACAGCTATTTTGTCCCTCGTTGTCCTTACAGCAATTGGTATTATGCACGCCTACAAACCTGACACGATTTAAAATGTTTCTCTCGTCTATATGTGTTTCTTTCTAGTCTGCATGTGAAATATGGAACTCCAGCATCAGGCCAATCTGATTAGTCATCCCAGAGCTCACAAAAATTAGATTCCAGACCATCTCTGCTCTCCGCTCTTCCTCCATTATTCTACTCACCACTCCCTCGCTCCCTTCCTTCGTACCTCTAATAGCAGGAAGCGAATGCTCCTCGGCTCTCTGCGAGTGTGAGACCTTCCAGGCAAACGTCACATCGGCCCGGCAGCTTGAAGTAATTCATCCTCACTTGCTTTCGCTCTCTGGCCTGCTCTCATCAGCCTAAAGACAGTGGATATCCTGTCCCTTGACTGCAGCTGGATTAATTGCAATTATCAAAGAGAAGGGAGAGCCCTGAAGGAGAGACTAAACAAAAGTGGAACAAGATGCCCCCCCTCGCCCCCCCCTCGCCCCCCAAAAAAAGTACAGCTCTGCAGTATCTTGCAGGAACTAATGGTCAGTTGTCTTAAAGTGATGTTACATCGATCATTTATCGTCATCAATCTTTTACTGAAAGAAACTGGAGAACATGGAGAAAACCCACAAGAACAGAGGGAGAACATGAAGAATTTCATATTTACAAGAATGCAAGACTGAACCAGGGTCCCTGGAGTCATCAATGTTACATCTTCTCAACTCAGTTTAACTTTAATGGGACAATCTGATCGTTTTGATTCATACACATTTTTTTTTTTACATTTCCATATTTTTCTTTTGATTCTGTAAAGTGCTATACTGATAAAATTGAATTGAATTGAAATTGACTCTATTCGGTCCCCCAAGAACAAAGTTTAATGCAACACAAAACTGAGATTCTTTACAACGTATGTACAAACTCAAAAAGCTAAAGTACCATTTGCCCGGAGTAATATTTTCTGCAAAGCAACATTGTCAGGAGACATCTGGAGTAATTGTAATTGGGATTAGTGATCTCTGGATAAACCAAACTGTTCAATGTGTAGGCATGATCATCACAATACAAACTCTAATAAAACTTACTGTTTGGCACAAGTTGTGCTTGGTCGAGCTCATGATCATAACATGCACAGTATGTAGCTGAAACCCCAAATGTATTCACACTCATGTAATGGAATCTTTACCATCATGGAAAATACATGGGGTATATGTATATATTGTACTACAACTGGGGAAGAACAGGGAATATGTGCTTGAGCAAATTTAAGAAAAACATATTACATACTAGATGTGCCTGCATGGAATTTAATTTCACACTCATAAGCAACTTTTTAAAAATGTACAACACCATTTGTTGAATTTTACATGTTACCATAAAGTGCGTGGAATGAGGGATCACGTTTATAAGACTTCAATTGCACACTCATAAGAGCGTTTAAAAAAAAAGTACTACACCATCTGTTGATTTTTGATCAAAGGTGAAAGGGCATTTTCCTTTTAAATTCACTGTAGCATATGTTTTCTTGAAACAGCCTATTTGTTACCTTAAGCTGTGCCAAATACACCTGTGAAAACCCCTTTAGTAGTTTTTGCATGATGCGTGCACAAACAGACAAATATTCCAAAAAACATCTTGTTATCTTCTATTACTTATCCTACACCCCCCCCCCCCCCCACCAAATAATTTCTTTTGCAAATATCTTCATTTTACGAACACAACAATTTTACAGTTTTATTATATGAATAGAATAGATAGTTTACATGAAAATGTTTTTGTCACAAAGTTTCTCATCAAAACATAATTTTCTTGCTTCTACTAAATTTGATTTGAACAAACTATTACTACAAATCCAACCAAAATGTGGTGGAAACACTTCCAGCATTCTGGGTTCACTTTGGAATACTGGCGCAGAACTTGACTTTATTCAGCATCAAATCAGGCTAGAGTTGTACAAAAAGTGTTAAAATGTTGTTCATGTAGGTAAATAATTTTCAGTACTTGTAACTGACTCGCATCTAAATTAAGTAAAGTCAATAGCTTCGTTTACATGGACAAGATGCTTCAAACTGATTGACATCGTTTACATGGACGCAGATCTGATTTACATGATCTGTTTACATGATCAAAGCATTAAATCAAAATATAACTTGTTTGACAATGTAGTTCTGCTCACTGTGAAGCATTTAATCTGCCAGAGATATAACCGGGGGAAAAAAAGGATTTTTCTCCAACTCTGAGGTTTGGTCCATCTTCTCATTTTCCGCCTACTATGATTGGTTACAATAATTCCGTCTTGTCTATGATTGGTTAGACGCTTTCTGCTAGTAGGCGATTAGGAATGGAGGCTAAATTTCCCTCCTACAAACTTGTCACGTCACCTAATGTTACCCCTACGGGTGGCAAACATGCGGAAAGAATATACAGTGGTGTGAAAAACTATTTGCCCCCTTCCTGATTTCTTATTCTTTTGCATGTTTGTCACACTTAAATGTTTCTGTTCATCAAAAACCGTTAACTATTAGTCAAAGATAACATAATTGAACATAAAATGCAGTTTTTAAATGAGGGGTTTTATTATTTAGCGAGAAAAATAATCCAAACCTACATGGCCCTGTGTGAAAAAGTAATTGCCCCCTGAACCTAATAATTGGTTGGGCCACCCTTAGCAGCAATAACTGCAATCAAGCGTTTGCGATAACTTGCAACGAGTCTTTTACAGCGCTCTGGAGGAATTTTGCCCCACTCATCTTTGCAGAATTGTTGTAATTCAGCTTTATTTGAGGGTTTTCTAGCATGAACCGCCTTTTTAAGGTCATGCCACAACATCTCAATAGGATTCAGGTCAGGACTTTGACTAGGCCACTCCAAAGTCTTCATTTTGTTTTTCTTCAGCCATTCAGAGGTGGATTTCCTGGTGTGTTTTGGGTCATTGTCCTGCTGCAGCACCCAAGATCGCTTCAGCTTGAGTTGACGAACAGATGGCCGGACATTCTCCTTCAGAATTTTTTGGTAGACAGTAGAATTCATGGTTCCATCCATCACAGCAAGCCTTCCAGGTCCTGAAGCAGCAAAACAACCCCAGACCATCACACTACCACCACCATATTTTACTGTTGGTATGATGTTCTTTTTCTGAAATGCTGTGTTACTTTTACGCCAGATGTAACGAGACACGCACCTTCCAAAAAGTTAAACTTTTGTCTCGTCGGTCCACAAGGTATTTTCCCAAAAGTCTTGGCAATCATTGAGATGTTTTTTAGCAAAATTGAGACGAGCCTTAATGTTCTTTTGGCTTAAAATGGTTTGCGCCTTGGAAATCTGCCATGCAGGCCGTTTTTGCCCAGTCTCTTTCTTATGGTGGAGTCGTGAACACTGACCTTAATTGAGGCAAGTGAGGCCTGCAGTTCTTTAGATGTTGTCCTGGGGTCTTTTCTGGCCTCTCGGATGAGTTGTCTCTGCGCTCTTGGGGTAATTTTGGTCGGCCGGCCACTACTGGGAAGGTTCACCACTGTTCCATGTTTTTGCCATTTGTGGATAATGGCTCTCACTGTGGTTCGCTGGAGTCCCAAAGCTTTAGAAATGGCTTTATAACCTTTACCAGACTGATATATCTCAATTACTTTTGTTCTCATTTGTTCCTGAATTTCTTTGGATCTTGACATGATGTCTAGCTTTTGAGGTGCTTTTGGTCTACTTCTCTGTGTCAGGTAGCTCCTATTTAAGTGATTTCTTGATTGAAACAGGTGTGGCAGTAATCAAGCCTGGGGGTGACTACAGAAATTGAACTCAGGTGTGATAAACCACAGTTAAGTTATTTTTTAACAAGGGGGGCAATCACTTTTTCACACAGGGCCATGTAGATTTGGAGTTTTTTTTCTCCCTTAATAACGTAAACCTTAATTAAAAAACTGCATTTTATGTTCAATTATGTTATCTTTGACTAATAGTTAACGGTTTTTGATGAGCAGAAACATTTAAGTGTGACAAACATCCAAAAGGATAAGAAATCAGGAAGGGGGCAAATAGTTTTTCACACCACTGTATATATTCTAACAAAAGAGAAAGCCTCAAAGTTACCTACTGAACAGATTTATCATCATCTCGCTATCATTCGATTCATCATTCGATCATCTCCGATTGGATCGGGTCAGACTGTTCCAATTGAGGTGTTTATATGATGAAGTTTAATTCTGATTGGGCTATTATTCCAGTTGTTAGTAGAATATTAAAGTCCTTGGAAACACACCAAATGAGCTTTATTTCAGTTTCCTTATAGAGAGATAAAGTACAAAATTCTGGATTTTCTGTTATATTAAAACGTCGGACTTATCAGTACTTTCTGTTCAAGGCTTCTGTCCCCCCCAGTCACTGCTGTGCAGGTGTGAACGTGTTACATCAGTTCTTTTTTAACTGCGATGCTGGGCAAAAATGGATGCGCCACTTGTGATTTGCTCAAAAGAAGAGCAAAGGCAGAGGACTGCTGTCCAAGAGTAGTGTGATTTTGCATGACGATGTACATTCGCACACTTCTGCCCACTCTGTCAAAACATCGTTTGGGGTTAAAGCCTGAAAGACTTTCACCTCATTCGTCCTCTGAAAGCAGTGCTATGAACACTTGTGATGAAGAAGTGAAGATAGCATTGCATACGTGGCTCGAAGCTCAGCCTAAAACATTTTTTCAGAGAGAACACGAAAACTTGCTGATAAATAGACAAAATGTATTGAAAAGCAAGAAGACTATGTCGAAAAATAATATATTTGTACAGATAAAAACATCAGACCACAGAAGAGAAGAAAAAAAAACATAATACATGATACAAACTGCTTTCAATAAAAAAGATTTTTTAAAGAAGAACCAACACACTATTAAAAGACTATTTGATGGAGGTAAGAAAAGCATCTGGAAATACCGCCCTAAGTAGTAAACAGAGACTCCATGCATTACTCTCAGTGCGGCTTCTTGTCTACATGTCCATCAGAAATTCTCTTCAAAGAGTCTTGTGACACCATTAATCAGTCTGTGGTAAATTCACTGCAACCATTATCCATTAAAACCTCTGAAACACACATTTTCCACCAGAACTTATTTTAAGCATGCTTACAATCAACAATTTGCAAATGACCAACAGTTGTCAGTGGGAGGGAGAGTGCTGATCCTTTCTAAGCCAACACCTTTTTCTCGTCTAGGAGCTGGGCATAAACGTTAAACTATTTAAAACTCGGGCCTCACAATCTCTCCTTTTTTTCAAATGGTTCCAGATGACAAAGTCTTCTGTCTGTCATTAAGAAAACAATGAAGCCGTTTGCACAATCCTACATGGGGCAAATGGTGAGCTATCAGAAGGTTTTTGGGTAAAATATTGCAGCTGTGGTGTCTGATGCTGACGTTGTCTGATTGCATTTCTATGACGAGTGCACAACACAACAGAAAAAAAAGGGAGTGTATTTCCAAACATAGGTATTCATCCTTTTTTCTTTTTTTTAATACATTTTGTTTAGACTTCACTTCTTTAATAAAATCAGTACTGGTTAATTATCTTAGCCTCTTTTATCAACTATGCATGAGTTCATTAAAAAAAACACCCTTAGGGCCAGAACTGTAAATCTCCACTTAATGAGCACATGTATTGCTGCTAATTACACCGGAGATGCCCTTCACAAATCTCCTGCTAAATTTCAAGGAACAAGTGGCAAAACCGCCCGAGCGTGGCGAAATAAAATTTCTGACATAAGCGAATTAATATGACATGCCGTGTCCCTGCGAGGCAGAAAAATAAATAAATCCTTATTCGCAAAAAAACACTCTGTGAAAACGAAGCGCTTGAGGACCCGGCCAAGTCATTCGAGTGTGTGTATATTCGGAGAAATGAGAGGGCCTCAGGGCAGCTTATCCAAATAAATACGTTTCGGCATCGTGAACTGACAGGATTCATAATTTCTGAGCCCACGAGAAAGCTCCCTCTTCTGAAAGAATGAGGACCCGTATTTTTATTTTAATTTTTTTTTTTTACCTGAGCTGAGGTCCGGGTGACAAACTTTTCGAGAGGATGACCACATACGAGCTGCCGTGGGCCTCTGGGTGTGTGATGGACCGTGCGAGTGAACGCGTAGGTGTTCGGGAGCAATGCTTATTGGGAGCAGCTTTAGGGAGGGGTGATGGATGAAGGGAATGTGGAGTGTGGCCTCACACTCTAGTCACGAGTGGAACAGAAGGAGAGGGAGAGAGAGAGAGAAAGAGAGAGAGAGGTATAATTTTACAAAAAGAAAATATGAATCATTTAAAAATTGCATGTATCCATATACATGTAATTTATATAACTGACACACGCTAAGTTACGCAGGTGGTGTGTTAGTGAGCCAATACACTATGAGAAATGAAAGGAAAAAAAAAAAAAGACTATTTTTCATCGAAGATGAAGATTGTTCCTCCAAGTGTAGCTGCACATAGCGTCCTGATTGTCGTTACAAATTACATGTTGACACTAAACTACGTCTCCTGCGTTATATTTTTAGTATAATGTTCTAAATGTGTGTGCAATTATGGTTATTTGATTTAATTTATAGTCTTACCATTCCACTCACGACACTCACATAATTATTGATGATAATGATTTCGAATGAAGCAGCTTTCTGTAAACAAGCATCACCCAGATGTGAGTTTGATCACAGCGACACGCCAAAGACGAAATGAACGTGTAAGGAAAATGTCATTAGAATTTGTATACGCTCGCTGCTGATGAATAAGGGCTATTGTGTGTTAGATGAACATTCTTAAGAGGAGCAAGAAGAGGAGTTCCATCAAATGAGCTCAAGGCAAAAACACACAGTTATTAAGAGACTTAAACAAACACTTGCATGACGTATTTAAAAAATTTGTTTTTATCAGCATTTATCACGTTTAGCACATATCAATCTAACTTAGTCAACCAGTCAGTCATTAAGCTTCGGTTAATTTTCATGATTAATGACGGTGATTAAACCAGACTGCAAAATGTGCTCCGAAATAAATATCAGTTCAAGTCGCTACAGCACCGTACGCACTTTTCATACGTCATAATTGGATATACGTTGTCGAAGTAATTTTGGAGAAAGATTGGAATCCATTGGATTTTTTTCATCGTTATGGCACTGGGTTTCCTTGGGGGTGGGTGGGGGGGATGTAGTCACAAGCTCACAGGTGGTTGCACGAGTTATAAATGGTGTCGCAAGAGTAGCTCTGCTTTTGTTTCATTTGTTTATTTACAATACAGATGACGAATTACATGGTCTGATATTCCGAAATGTGTCTGAGACCTGCATTCAGACAAACCACATTTGAGTCTTTTATAACTTACACTCCACACTTAAGAAAAAAAAAGAAAAAGAGAGAGAGGGACACTTACCTACTGCCCTGAACTTATAATTTGTATATTTGTATATATTTCAATTGCAAAATTATCTCATGTACTGTAGATTTTAAACCTACTAAATTACAGTTTTCAATGTAAGGATGTAAGTTTTATTTTTTTTAGACGTACGTTATGTAAATAATCACAAAATAGTAGAAAAACTTTAGAGAAACAGAACCTGATAGTGTTTTTACTGTGTTTAAGAAACAGGGATGTTTTAGATCTGATGTGGACCTTCTAAAAAAAATTTTAAAAAAGTAAATACGGAGTGTGTAATCCATGCTGCTTCTGGGTAATTTGGGAACCCCTGTGATATTAGTCCTAAAAACAGAGAAAAAAACTGATTTTGTAAAGCAAAGTTAAGTTGGTAAAACCGCGCTCTGCTATACCTGCCTTGCGCTGCATCTTTATCCCAACAATACAACGTTGTGGTTGAGAATGTGCATTTTATTTAGTCCCGGTTTCGTATCCTAGAGAACATCACTCCATATCTGAAGAAAGTAATTTACTAATACATCATGGTGCAAAAATAAAGAATTTATACTGCATGCCTCATTTGATATTCCTCTAATGGAGATTTCAACCGCTACGACTTCCAGCAGCTAAAGTGCTCTGTCTGTTCCTGGCACAGAGAGTAAGAGACATTGAGTTAATCCTTCATGCAGCACCCTCAGAAATTATTTCATAAAAAAGTAGAAGATGAACAGACACGGATGCGTCACACGCTTCCCCCGCACACATACAAAAAATGTGCGCGCACACACGCAAATAGTGGCGATGGAGATGAAACGCCGGATGGTTTCAGGGAGCACACTTACAGTTCATGCTCAACTGTTTGCGAGGGCGGCCGTGCCAGATATCAAAGGCCGAGGTGCCATAAATCTCTTATGCCTCGGCGTCCGCATGGCAGGAGGCAGACACGTTTAGTCTGCGGCGTGTGACACATTCGGGAGATAAGTCATCTGGGAAAAGGTGAGAGAATCCCACCTCAGACTCTCTTTCTTTGTATTTTGCAGACGCGCTGCTCACACATTTTCACTTAAGGGGACTTTCCTTAAAAATGGCATCGCTGTTGGGCGCAAACACACAACGCTCAGTGGCATATGCCCCATAAACAGTTTCACAGCGTTGTTACTCACTCTGCCACTTTTGTGATGACTTTGGCTGGGATTTGATACTTTTAAACATGTCTCGCTCACTTAGTATGCCGTTTACCACAAACTGCAAAGTTCTTTTATTGCATGTGCTATTTAAAGAAACATTTGGTTTAAAAAAAAACACGCCATAATTCATTGTTTGTCCTCCATTCATTAAACATATGGCTTTAACGATCCATCGTAACACCACCACTTTGAGAACAGGTATAACCTTTCAGGGTTACCCCCCCCCTCCCCCCAACCTAAGGTCCAGACAACGTGGTGACCGATGGACTTTAATAACACTGGCACCTCTGTGCTCATTAATGCGAGGCAGAGATCTTCTCTCATTGGGTCGGTTCACTTCCTGCAATTACGAGTGCGGAAGCCAGAGGTGAAGGGTCAGCTAATGCGGCTAAGCTTAGACCTCCCCCAATACACACATATACATAAATACACACACAGAAACACACACACACACACACACACACGCATAAACCCCCCGGACAGACTCCAAATGTGTGGAGGAGGGCTGCGACTGCAGCTGCTGACCTCGAAGCCAGAACAAAATCTTTCCACAGGCTGTTTGGGTTTGAAGGGTTCCTCACAAACAGCTAGCAAAAAGGCAAAAGAGAGAGAGAGTGAGAGTGAAATAGAGAGAATGACCTAGAACAACAGTCCTGTTGGGAAAGTTAAAAAGCCGTTGGGAAACGTGAGTGTTTTTTAATCCATCAGTGCTTGGAATTCCATCAAACAAGAGTAACTCTGTAAAAAAAAAAAAAAAAAAAAAAAAAACCTGCACTAAAATTAGAGTTTCATCGGCAAACCTTGTCCCTAAGGATACTGAGCTCTTTATGTCTGCTACGGGTGCAGCTGGAGCTTAAGATGGCAATGCAAAGCGGGCCTCTGCCTCCTTGTTATTCCTGCTTTACACTCTGACCTCTGCGGCTCTCTGGCAGGATGCTCTAGGCTCGGCTTCTACCTCGACAAAAGGAATTTCGAACGGCTCACCCTGCTCCAGCGACATCAGAAGCTTGTTAAACTCTCCCGGCAGCCCTTGGGGTATGCAGATTTCAAGAGTCGAGGGACGGGGCAATGGTAGATCCTTTTACTTTCGAGCACAAAACAAAAGGAACACTGTTAGGGGGCCCACAATACCTACATTAATCTCTAAACTGTTGTGTTGAAACAAGTGTGAAGGATGATTGATTGCTTCCAGGACTGTTAAAGATAAGGAACTCGCAAATAAAATCGATTTTCAGCCCTGGTTAAAACAGACTGACCGAACTTTAATGCTAATCAAGTCCACAGCTTTATATTTTTATATAGATTCCTATAAAACAGTAGTCTTGACTTACGGTCTCTGCAGTCAAACTAGACACGAAACTTTCTGTAAGAAGATCTTATATAGTTGAGCAAGGCTCTGCATTAGACCAAAGAACAGAGCATGGCATTGTGTCACTCTCCTTCGCCATGTTTTTGCTACAATGAAATATAAGTGGTAAAACAGTGCTTTAATAAGCCGTGCGACTCGGCTTAAATCAAACAAGACTCAGAGCCAGACCACACAGATCTGCTGGAGATGCATTTCTCACACGAAAGCTGCCAAAAGGCTGCCCAAGACACACAGACACAACCGTGTAATGGCACTCTCTTGTTAGAGAGCGCTATAATGATGTGAGCTGCTATAGTTGCTGACGCATACCGCATCAACAACAGCCTGCACTAAAACTCTGCACGGGAACTGCTGATCAGTTACAAAACTAAGTAACAGCAGCAGTTTTAATGAACTGTGCCAGTGCATTTGACTTGCCAACATTAAACATTCATGTACATTAGTGCAATTACTGCTGAGAGTTTTAGCTATATATTCATACGTAAATATAAAGAGCATCTGCCAAATGAGTCAATGTAATCAAGTTGATCAACAGTTCTGCCCTTTTTGTGCAATTACAGCACCACTTGCATTCCTTTTGTGTTTAACTAAAAATACAGTTAGATATATTAGTTTTACATTCATTCATGGCTATAAATGAAACAATTTGAAGTGTTTATGGTTTGTCTCATAGTGGCTCTTCTGACCGGCTTCATGAACAGATGAGATACATCGATTTTGAACTTGACAATAAATGTGTACACCTCTGTCCAAACATCTTTAAGAATTGCTTCAATTGTTGGCGTTTCTTAAACAAGCCACGTCAGCAGTTTGAAGTCAGACCAGAGTAAATATTATGAAAAATCCAACAAGATCTAAAAGAACCGTTCCCGTTTATGACCTTTGTGATCTGTCTCTTGTCCGAAGAGCTGCCTTTGGATAAATATTTTACATAAACACACGTAATTCGATAAACCACAACACAAGATCTACTACAGTACAGAAGCTGAACTGGTCCGTGAGTCTCTCAACAAGGTTTTTTTTTTTTTTTTACATATATTTATTGGCTCTGAAATTAATTTTTTTTCCCCACATACAGTACAGTACGCACTTCATCCTGCCAATTGACGACTCCTGGTCTACTCTGTCTAGACAGCCTCCTCCCAACAGGAGGACAGCGCAGAGCCTAGACAGTATCCACAATAACAGTCCTCTGCATGCTATATATATATATATATATATATATATATATATATATATATATATATAAAAATTATAAATATATTAGAGCTGGGCGATATGGCTGAAAACTGTATCACGATATCAGTGTTTCATATCGGTCGATATCGATAATTATTTATATTTTTTATGACCCATTTAAAATAAGGACCAGGAGAAGAATATATAATATTTAGACATTTTTATTTTAAACTTAACCTTCCTATGATCATAGTCCCATCAGTTATTAAGACAGAAATGTCAACAACCACGGAAAAATCTAATAATTAAAATGTAAACATAAGTCTAAAGTCACAATGAACACTTAACAATTATCCCTTACCATTTAAGGTGCGAGCCACCAGGGGGCAATACCGCGCTGTATACCATATGTGTCGTGTGGACTGAATGCAGTAAAAGAAGAATACCGTTTTCTCCATGCCTCCGTTTCACACAAAAAGCAAGTAATATAGATGTTAGTTGTGCATATTGATGCAAACATAATTGTCATAACAAAGAATAAACTAACCGCCAATGTGGCTAGTGAGACTCGCATTTAGCGGGTGGGCGGGTGCCAATGTCAACGCCAACTTGTCTCCGCTTATGCTTCCTGAATCACGACCGTACTACTTCCGAGTCCTAGGGACGGTCGCGGAGCGAGTGCGCATGACATACAGCAACCAAACTAGCTTCGCGACCTCTGTTTTCTTCCGACAAAGAATAAAAAATATCGAACACATTTTTTTATTGATATCGATCACGTGTCTATCGCGAAACATATCGTTATCATTTTATCACCCAGGCCTAATGTGTATATATATATATATATATATATATATATATATATATATATATATATGTATATATATATATATATATATATATATATATATATATATATATATATATGTGTGTGTGTATGTGTGTATCAACACATCAACACTATCAATATCAACATACAGTAATCAGCTGTCTTTTTGAGTTATAAAATTCAGTCTGATACGTTTCATTAATAGGATCCTCATTTATATACTTGAACTGTCTGCTGTGGTGATTTATGATTTTATTTATACATTAATGTAACGTATGTGTCTACATTTAAATAACAGCACCTCAGATTAGAGGCATTATGAAGTCTTTACAGAGCCTAAGTAGCAGATACATCTCAATATCAACTGTTCAAAGGAGATTAATGCATTTTTGGGACGCCTTCAGCATTCCTTTACAATGTAGAAAGAAATAAAAATCAGGAACGATCATGGAGTTAGAAAGTGATCTAAAACTTTTGAACGGTATATACTGGATATGCTTGAATTTTTTTTTTTAAACAGATTCTACATTCTAGAAATACAAAAAAATACAACAAAATCTGTCATCAAATAAATCTTCCCCCACACACAAGAGCAAGGAAGAATAGTCCTTAAGATTTAGCAAGATTTAGTTCATCAAATAAATCCCGCTACAAAACTATAACATTCCAATCACTTTCACTGACCATCGCCCGTGATGCAATCCCCAGAATATAACATAGAACTAGTGTAAAGTTACATAGCACATGAAACCTCTCAGCGACGCTGTCTCATATAAATATCCGCTCATAACAAAATGCTTACATGCAGCTGGTTCTGGTTATTGTACTAAAAGGGAGGCTGAGAAGGTCTGAAGCTTGTTCGCTTGTTTTGTTCTGAACCAAGATGGACAGTATGGAGCTCGTTTGAAAAAAAAAAAAAAAAAAAAAAAAGTGAACTGTAGACAGTCCAGAGGGACTGCGAACAGCTGGATGAACTGCCCTCCCATTTCCACAGCCAACAAGGAGAGGGAGTGAAGAACAGCAGCAAAGTGAGTAGCTGCATGGCAGGAAGGAAGGTGAGGCGCCTGGGGGGGGGGGTTAGTAGTTTTGCAAGACAGCAATCTAACTAGCACTAGAGAGCCTGGTAGGGTTTGTCAATCTTGGACCCAACCAACCAGACAAGATTCTGACCACAGCACAAACTCTAACATCATCCAGAGTTGTCATTTAGTTTGGCTAACCAACCCGACTTTGGCACCCAAATCACAACATCAGACCAACAATGGTATTATTATTATTTTTATTTATTTTTTTATGTTGGGATAATGTTAAATGAATAATCCCAACACAATGCTGCAAACCCAACCGCAAAACAAAAGAATATAAATATATGTTTGTAGCTTTTATTCCACCAAAATACATCCTTGACAGACTTCAGAAAAGTTGATTGGAAAAAAAAACTTGACAGAAAAAACGAATTGCTGATGCATTTGTTTTTTTTTTTCTTTTCCTGATTTAATGGTTTGGCAAATTGCAGTTTGCCATATGCCTAGCATCATGCCGAATCTATTTTAGCAGACACACCCTTTAATAATGCTACAACCTAAAGCATGACAAACACCATAGTACATTAGATTGAACATGACTAAGCAAAAGCTAGTTATTTAAAAGGGAGCTAAAAAGCTGAATAAATGCTTGGCTGGTAAGCTTGGCTAAATTAACATTTGCCATTTCTGTATACGAAATATAAGTAACCTAGAGACGATCCACAGATTTTGGTATGTGTGGGAAGACGGACAGAACCAATCTTTGTTTCTAGTTAAGAAATATAAATAAATGTTGTTCTGACGTTGTATTTGCAGCATTGTGCTGGGGTTATTCATGTTCAAAGTTATCCCAATGTCGTTAAATCATCTTTGGTCAGGCATCATTTGATCAAAGTAATTCTATCTTCCAATTATAACTAGAAATGCACTGACTGCAATTTTCTTGAGTAAAACGGACTTCCTTTTCTCTTTTAAAAAAACATCTGACCTGCTGATAACAATTCTAGCCAATTACAGTTTTCTTTTTTTTTTTCTAAGAAGTATAAACGACAGCATAGACAAACATTTTTCTAAATTAAATCCAACTGAATACAAACATTTCTACCAGAGATGCAAAGGCATTCAGGTGCTTCTTCTGAGACACATGACGTCAGCTTTTTGAGACACATGACGCCTCTGATTGGTGGCATTTTAAAAAACAACTGTCTCTCACTTCCGATCTCCGAATAATAGCGCATACAGTTTTCTGTTGCGCCACTCATAAGCTTGTGCGCAGCTGGAAAAGAATCCTTTATACCTGAGGCTGATTGGCTGATCAACCAGTTGATCACTATCCGATCGATCAGTACATCAATAATGTTGCCACATCAATGTAAGAACCAAAACTCTTGAGCTGGGACTTTTGCAACCAGCGACATTGTACCCTGTATGTGAATAACATCTCAATCTGAAACTACAGTAGTTACGCTTCCACAAGGTCAAGGCCCTCCAAGTTAGACTAATCATCGTTGCACAATAAAGCACAAACCAAAATCCAGCACAAGGTAAAGTATTGTCAGATCACTTTAGGTGGTGGTGTTTATCAGGCAAATGAAAAAGATACTTTGATCATCTTATAACGAAGAAATAGATATTTGCTTTGTATTTAATAGAGTAATATTGTATTTCACCCAAGACAAACAAATGGCACACTTCTTTCCAAACCAGTCAATGAGACGTTTTCTTAAGCAAATATTCTCACGCTCGATTTTTTTTTTTGTTTAATGATTTTTAAGCATACTGTATTAATTGGCTCCAGTCTAAAAATCGTAGTTGAATTCTATAACAAATTGTAGTATATTACATGGGTTTAGGGTAAACAATGAA
The DNA here is from genome assembly GCA_030522415.1 of Channallabes apus. Lineage (NCBI taxonomy): Eukaryota > Metazoa > Chordata > Actinopteri > Siluriformes > Clariidae > Channallabes > Channallabes apus. The sequence goes on from CM060120.1 coordinate 29,226,055, forward strand.
GCTACGTAAACGATAGATCTGTGAATAAAGAAAATGACGAAGAATGAATTTTTTCTGTCCATTAGTACAGTATGCTTCATTTATGTCTTGCCATCACAACCACTGTATTTGTAAGTATCGTCATCCAAAACCATCCTCAATTTTCTGACTAGCAGTGCTCAGCTTTGCTCGTTATTTATTTTTCATTGCAAAAGTATTACTTATATTTTATGTGTCTAAAAATGCTAAGAAAAAATGTCAGCATTACAGAGGCTGCAGAAAGAGGCAGTTTGAGGAGGAGCAGCAGTGATGCACAGAGAGAGTTTAATCGACTCTCCCAGGCACTCTCACACAGGCACTAAAGATACTTTCACAACCGCATCTTTCTATCCGATTTCAACCCTTTCTAATGTCTTCACATTTTTAAATGCCACAAACAAAAACAATATAAAGGTACAAGCTATGATGCTATGTTCAGAAAATAGTTCGAATTATGTCAGATTATACTGTAGAGGCAGACTAAGCACACTTTGAGCCACTATTTATTAAAAACAAAACAAAAAAAGGCACTTGAATACATTTTTCACTCCCTGCACTCCCTGATGGGTTAATGCACTAACAAGTGGGTTTGTTCCCTAGAGTTTCACAGAAAGTACTCAGGTGAGCACCTCAAAAAGGTGGTGTGATAATTTAGCTAAAAAAACCGTAGCAGGAAACGCTCTGAATTTTATCCGGTGTAGCGAGATGTTCTATATGTATATGTGATGTAAAACATCCAAAGCATCTCAGAGTGCTATGATAACATGAGGATTTGAACAAAACGCACTTTAAAGGAAACATATAAGGTATTTGCGTGCCTTTTCACGTGAGACAAACGCTCTCTAGCCTGCATTATGCTCCGAAGTCAGACTACGCTGCGCATGTGCGTCTGCAACAAAGTCTTAATTGTCACAAATTGAAGTAAACATCTGTGGTGATGTAAAGCTGTATAATTTGATTTATCTCCTGAGGCGGAGAGCAGGAGGAGCATACCTTAGTCCACACAATGGCACATCTGAGGGCAAAGCCAAGCACCTGATTGAATTATGGGAGCCTCGGCCGGGGCAACAAGCTGCAGGACATCTGAAAAAGCAGGCACAATAACACTTTAGTTCAGGTTGGACTCAGGATACATTATGAAAGCATAAAATATGTATAATAAAAGTCTTGGGGGGGAAAAGACAGTGATACTGTGTTCCTAACATATTGGAAGGCAGACAGACAGACAGACAGATAGGTAGGCAGATAGATAGGCATGCATATAGACAGGGCAGATAGATAGATAGATAGATAGATAGATAGATAAATAAAATACAGTGAAAAAATACTGTAATATCTTATTACAGTACGTCTACCTATTTAATATCTTATTACAGTAAGGAATAGCAGTTATTCATTTGTTTCTGTATATACACCATATTTTGGTACAATTTAAATATATATTTTTTAAAAATCTAACTTACGTTTACGATACTTCACTACACTTCTTTGTTCACTCATTTCTTTATCGCAAAAAAAAATTCTCTTTCAAAACCAAATAAAACTTTTAGTCAATCTCCGAATGTTCTGGAAGGAGCTCCTGAGGTGAGTTAAATTAGCTTAGCATAACCTGAGGTAAATTAACACGGCATACAGTAACTTGAGTTATTTATCTATGTTTCCGAGTTGTTCGGAAAACTTTCGGCGATTTTTGTTTTATCTTGTGGCGATAAATGGTCACCTAGTTTAACAAATACGACACATTGAACACATTTATTGGGAATGTAAGGGAATAAACGCGAACGTTAAACTGAAAATATCTATATATATTTTTTTTTTATTGCTGCAAGTCGGAATCCGCGCGCGCGCCTGTCATATTTAAATTTCAGCGAGAAAGAAGAGAGCGAGAGAGAGAGAGAGAGAAGCGCGCTCACCTCAGCACGCGCCTGTCTCAACGGCTTTTCCTCGGTCTCGGTCCGTCAGGTCGCGGCATGAGACACACGGCGGGACACCGCGTTCACGGGACACCGGGGTGAACCACACGTACCGGCACCCGTCTTCAGCTGTTCTTCACTTCCAAAGTCAGGCAGCCTCCTCTCCGCCGTGCTCTCACTCAACTGTGGGTCGCGCGCGCTGAGCGGAAAGTGCTCCGTCCACCGACGCTCGCGAGAAATACACCTCAGCGCTCCATCCCAAACACAACAACATCTGGTCCATGTACCACAGTGCACCGCGGTCAACTGAAGTGCATTCCATAATACACCATAGGATCACTGTGGTACCCCAGACATGACCATAATAAGCACAGTAGGACATTATAGAGCAGCAGGGTGGGTAATGTGGCTCTTCAGTAGGTAGTTATATGGTACTAACACTTCACTGAGTACCATAAGTACTATGGGACAGTACTGTATGTACCGTACCACCGTACCCTTGTGAATCCCATGGGGTACAGTGCTCGCTTTGGCACTTTAATAGGTATTTAGCTGTGGTATTACCACCGTACCCTTGTGAATCCCATGTTCGGTACTCTCTCTCACACTTCGGTGAGTACCATGGTAGTGTCACCGTACTTTGGTAAATCGCATGGTACTCTGGGCACTCAAATGGGTACTACAATGTCTGTTAAAGTTTAGCAGATATCTACAGTAATATGGTATGTTTGTACACACTGTACCATATTTGATATATTAGTACATAATACTTGCATGGTAGAATATAGGCAGTATGATATTATATATCTGCTGATCTTTGGTAGTTACTGTAGTACCCAATAATTACAACGGTATTTAAAAAAAAGAATTGTGTATTAACCTTTAGAGGGTACCATAAGAGGTAAAATGTGACCGCAGAGGTTACTGTATAAATATTACCATTGTGGTATATAATCATGTATAATATATTTTTGACAGTATTCAGTTATATTTCTCAAAGCACCATACAACGGTATGGTAGAACTTTTGTACATGTAGTGTTTTAGCAATGCATGTACCATGGTTTGGTCATGTATCAAAGTTGTGGTACATGTACTATATCAGTAAATATCAAATAATAAGTACCATGGTACTGTATAAATACTACCGTGGTACCTATACCATAGTGAATTGTTTTACAGACAATACATTTCTCCCTACAAACTTTACTATAAAGCTCAGGACTAAGCAATATTACAATACTAATGCTTTCACAATAGTAAAATAATAGTTCAGGGAATAATGAAGTTCATACAGACTTTATACCAGCGTCTGAGAACAATAATACATTTAAATGGTCTTATCTTATTCTGTTCACTCATATCATGAGGGCTGAACGATTTGACAAATATATTGCATCACAATAAAATACTTAATGATGATGCACATTAAGAATCTGCCTGGACAAAGAAATTCAGTTTCATAATGGTCAAATTATTGCCCTGCGCTGATCAAAAAACATTTGACTGGCATTGTGTTAAGAACTGTCGTGGTCAGAAAAAATATGAATGAGGGTGATCAGAGATTACTTAACTGCTTGGTGAAGTTGCACTGTAAAAAATTAAATAATTTCCACACACAAACACACACAATATGATGAATACTCACAGGATATGGACTAAACAGTTGTGTGTCCATAAGAAAACCACTTCTTAGTAAAATTCATCAGGATATACAGTGTGGTCCAAATTGTTTTTCTTATGTGAAATTTTAGATCTTAGATTCAGGGTCAAATCAGCCCAGAACAATCCCTGCGCTAAAGGAGGAAATCATCTTAGCACGTAACAGCTGTCATCACACAATAAGGAATGCTGAGCCGTCTTGTATTCATGGTATACACAAGTGTTACAAGCTGTCGATGTGAGCGTCCTGTGTATTCAGACATTTAGGCCACCCTGTGCATATACTGTATATGACCCCAAAGTCACAGACCACACTGGAAATCTGGGAGTGTTTTATTTCAAACTTGAAGTAAACTGTACTCAGTATTTTTGATGCTGCACAATTTCTAGGTCACAATTTAAATTAAAAGAAATTTGTCATCTTAATTTTTAAACATTAAACCATGTCATCATCTTTGCTAAAAAGGTCATATACAGTAGTTTGCCATATTAATATATTTCTTTACATTAATGCAAACACGTGTTCAGACAATTGTTGAATTTGTCCCACCATGGATAATCAGGTTTTACACAAGTTTGTGGAGTCTGCGACAGCTTACAGTAAATGCACGTTGTGAATAAAGCAAAATGAGGAAATTCAAAAATTCATATAAATATTTCCAAGATTTAAATTTTCATTCAGTTTGTTATTGATAAAATTTGTAATGAGAACCTTTTGTGTTACATATTATTGAAAAAGAAAGTCAAACCAGCATTTTTTACTAGTGGTTCTAGACTTTTGGACGCCACCTATAATATAATCGAGCCCTAACTGAAACTCCTAATAAATACTTTGACATTTGGAAATCGTATATAATCGTTATATTATAAATTTGAGGGTCATAGTGAATATTAGTTTTCCATCACACTCAATTGTAAACTATTAATTCCAAATCCTTAAAATATCATTTATTGTATATAAGACTCATACACTTTAGACACTGTTCCAGAAGGGTCAAATTGTCCTGCATCAAGCGAAGACATCATAAGAATTACTTTTGTCAAACACCTTATTAAAGCCGGCAAGGATAGTGCTGGACTATCAGCTTCACAGATGGGGAAAAAAAACACGATTGAGCGTGATTAGGGATGATACTGTAATGCAAAAGCAAATTGGTAAAAATTTATAAGATCCCAATAATAGAAGAAGAAGAAGAAGAAGAAGAAGAAGAATATTCAATTATTGTCACATGTACTTTTTACAGCACAGCGAAATTTCTTCTTCGCATATCCCAATTAGGAAACTGGGGTCAGAGCGCAGGGTCAGCCAGCTTACAGCGCCCCTGGAGCAGATAGGGTTAAGGGCCTTGCTCAAGGGCTCAACAGTGGCAACTTGCCGATGCTGGGGTTCGAACCCCCGACCTTCCGATCAGTAACCCAGAAACCCACAGCCTTAACCGATTGAGCCACCACTGCTAATAGTGAAGACACTAACAAGTGTTTCCATAGTTACCAAGTTGCAAGAAGTGAAAAGTGAACATCATGAATCGGGTGCCGACGCATCACAGGTTATAGACACACACACACACACTAAGAGAATATGCAAAGGCCATACACACACACAGACCAGAGGTGTGATTCAAACCCCCCAAATGAGGTGCATTTCAACCATGCCACTAAACAATGCTGAATTCTTTGAAAAAGATGACCAACACGGAAATGAAGCTTTTTGTGCTTTATCTTTTTTTTTTTAACAACATTCATTATAACAGAATTGATTTAAATCTTTACTACCGCTTGAGGCAGAGAGCTTAATAAGGACAGTGTTTATTTCCCCATTTTATAGCATAACAGATGGAGGAGAGAGAAAAAAAAAAAGATGATTTAATAACACCAGAGTGCACACTAGAGCTTACGTATAAAACTGAAATGTTTCATCTTAAGAAATCTTATGTGCTCACTGTAGCTGAATTGATCAGCTGTGAACACATAGCTCTAAAACGCACCTTATTTACCTCCTGACACTCTGTGAAAGTATGTGAAATATGTGTGGAGTCATCAGGAACCCGGGAAAATGCATGAAATAAATATACAGTGGAAACGTTCCACAGCACGGAGTAGCACGAGAGAGAGAGAGAGAGAGAGAGAGAGAGAGAGATTAGTCAATAAGGAGCCCCGAATAAACACCTACAGCATGCTAAGCTGATCAGAGAAAGAGAGAAAAAAAATTACTGAAGCCGGTAAGAAAAGGCCCAGAACATGTGAATAAACTTCTTTGCAATTTAATTTCAGTGAAGTTCAGATTTCGTAACAAAACAAACAAAAGAAAAAAAAGAAGAAAAAAAAAAAAAACAATCTGACTTCACTCTGTCACTTCAGTCATAATATATAGAATTTTTCCCCTTTTTTTTATTCATTCATCTTCTATACCGCTTAATCCTGTGTTCAGGGTCGCGGGGGACCTGGAGCCTATCCCAGGAGACTTCGGGCACTAGGCGGGGTACACCCTGGACAGGGTGCCAATCCATCGCAGGGCACACACACACACTCACACACATACACACACTACAGGCAATTTAGGAACACCAATTAGCCTAACCTGCATATCTTTGGACTGTGGGAGGAAACCGGAGTACCCGGAGGAAACCCACCAAGCACGGGGAGAACATGCAAACTCCATGCACACAGAGACGGGAATCGAGCCTGGCCGGGGAATCGAACCCAGACCCTGGAGGTGCAAGGCGACAGTGCTAACCCCTACACCACCGTGCCGCCCCCTTTTTTTATCAATATGAGAAATGTATTAAAATAAGAAAACTATAAGGAAACCCCATGAGAACAGGCATTGAAAAATGACCCGAACACACAAACACTGTACTGAAAGTAACGCAAAAATGGGTATAACTTTTTTTTTTACTAACCATACAGTATTGTGCAAAAGTCAAATAAATGCAAAAAATATATTTTTTTTATTGTATTTTAATAGTTTTTTATATATATATACACAGTATATATATATATATATATATATATATATATATATAAATAAAACAAACAGTAATGAATGAAGCGAGTATTTGACTATTTGACGCGAGTTCTTATGAGGATTTGACTTTTCCACCAGCTTCCGGCAGCTTCCTAACCCTTAATCTAACCCCAAAAACTCTGAAAGTTTGTACTAAACTCCGGGTACTCCGGTTTCCTCCCACAGTCCAAAGACCTGCATTAAAAGATGAGGCTGATTGGCGTTCGCAAATTGCCTGTAGTGTGTTAATGAATGAGTGTGTGTGAATGAATGAGTGTGTGTGCCCCGTGATGGATTGGCACCATGTCCAGGGTGTACCCCGCTTCGTGCCCCAAGCCTTCTGGGATAGGCTCCAGGCCCCCCGTGACCCTGAATACAGGATAAAGCGTTATAGAAGGTGCACGAGACTGGGTTTTTAGTTCGAACTCTCACTCAGTGTGTGTAAAACTTTTGCACAGTACTGTAGAGGGCTCGAATTGCACTAAATTCTACACGAAGGTGCTACTCATCACCACAAGCCATGCATTTGCACCAGCGTTGGACCCAGCTCTCCATTTGTCAGAGTTGATGGACTCCAACTGTGTGGTTTCCCCTTCTTTAAACGTCCTTATCCTTCATCATCTGTGCACATCGCTCTGGTCAATGGTCCAATCTCCGTAAACTATTCTGTAGTGCAGTGGGAAACCGTCAACGGCAACACCAGAGGGGATTCAAGAGTTGGGTCCGACGTTGGCGCAAATGCATGGAAACTTATGTTCAGTCGTCCTTTCGGACACTGGACGAGTTATACTACCAACATGTGCACTTTGGACAACCTATTGTAATTTAATTAAGTTAATAAAAAAGGTATATTACTGTCTCCGGAAGCATCATGATTCTCATCAATACTTTATTTCAGAAAGCTCCACAAGGGCAAACATACAAAACAAAGATAAGCGGCATACAGTAGGTTTCCCCACCCATCAGCGTATCAGAGAACGAACCACTTTTCCCAGTAACGTCTTTATCAATAGCTTAAAAATCACTCTCATATAATAAACACTAAAAGCTGATTTTTCCATTTTATTACGTTTTTTTTAATTTTTATAATTCATCCCATTGTCCACTTTTCTTGGCGATCACATCATCACAGTGTGCGCGTGCTTCTTGCACAGCGGCTTGTCCTTTTTGGAGAAGAAAGTCTGACCCTCTAGACTGGTGCTGCACACCTGAAGGACAAAGAGAACCAGGTTACACACTGGAATCGACGTTAAATAAAGAATAAAGAAAGAATAAAACTCTGTGTCTCAAAAATAATCATCACTTGTCATCAGTGAGTTCTGCATCATCATCTCTCTCATCCTGGTGCGAGCTTACCGAACACACGAAGCAGGTATCGTGCCAGGTGACGCCCAGGGCCTCGAGAAATTTGTCCCCTGCCTCGATGGGGAAGTCACAGCCATGGCAGCTCGTCCCGAAAAGATTGTAATAGTCTGACGAGAAAGAGGAAGACACGTAAACAAGACGCTGATCAGTCGGCGTGATTTACAGTCACCTCACGATCCGATGTCGACCGTAAACAGCAATAGTAATCAGAGCGCCATTAAAGGGCTATAAACCTCCTATGACTTTTAATGGCTCTCCAATAACCTGTAAAGGTCACTGACTGTTTAACGAGCGCAGATTACTTAATTACTGGGCTGCAACTAACACCAGTCGTGCGGGCCGGGCCTGTCTGGGTGTGCCCGTGAAGATGGGAAGGGTGTAACTGTGTGGTGTATTTGCGTGCATGTGTGCGTGTGTGTGTGTGTGTGTGGGGTCTATAGACTCTTACCCCTCTCGCAGTAGGGCTGTCCATCCTCGAGGTGGAAGGTGTTGTTGCGAATGGGCTGCTGGCAGGAGCTGCACAGGAAGCAATACACATGCCAGGTTTGCTTCAGGGCATTGATGACTTCCTGTAAAGGGGGAACAAAAAGACAACTCGTAGAGTGAATGATCGATTCAAACCAAAGTGTAATAGAAGGTTATAGAACAGTTAGGTCTGACCGAGTAATCCGATTGGACGAGAGAGTGCTGATATAGAGCATAACAGCACTAGAACCTTGATTAACCTTTATGTATCACTCCACGCCACAGGTTATTTAGTTACATGCTCGTTAATTATCCAATAATCGTTAATCGACCCAGCATGGGTGTAAGTCGGTCTGTAAAACAGTCTTCAAGACTGGAAAAAAGCAGCCTGGCAAAACCCAACATTAGAATAACATCTTAAACAACACGTTGTCTACTCAGTAATCACTTCTAAATCGTTCCAAATTAAATCTGAATCTTCCACGTTGTTCTGTTCGCTGCTAATGCGAGCTACGGAGCTATCGCGCTTATGACACAAAGCAGAATCCCAAATCCCTCTCTAATCCCTGATTAAGGACACTACTTGGTGTCAGGGACAAGGGATTGTACACCCTTTATAGTGCACTACTTTTCCATTTCACGCTATCAGGGATTAAACCCTGGAAGTAAACTGAGCTCATATTCTTAAGCAGAATAAAGTGGTAAAAATAAAAAGTAAATCTGTTTACTTAAAGTTTCTCAGGACCGCCCACCACCTCGACGCGTTATCCCCCTCGCCGTTTGGTTACACAGTACCGGTAAGAATTTTAATCTATTTTCACTAACTGTCAGTGCCGGTTAGTTTGTTCCACCAGTTGGTGGAGCAACAAACAAATCATAATCTGTTGATAATAAATGGTGTTTGTGGAACTGGTGTACAGTATGAATGCATTTTCACATTCAAAGTCGTGCTGTTGTGGTTAATATCAGCACGGCTGGGGAACCTTCAGTACTCTGTAGGCTTGTTCCCACAACACGCATCAAAGCCATGCTGATATCCAGTACAACATCACTCCCTCTCGTGGGATATGGCTTTAATTGCATTTAAGGTTTTTCTACATGACTGAGACTTAAGAAATGTTCGAAATGTTACTAAAGCCTATAACAATTATGCCAACATTATAAGTTAACATCTAGCTAATAGTTCTGCTGTGCCTCAGGATGATAATCATCATCATCATCATCATCATCATCAGATGTTGTTAAACATATCCATGCATAAAAGTACATAATTTCCTGTCTTAATTACATTTATCTCACAAGACCAGAAGACACACAAATGTTTTACTTTTGTAGCTCTCAAGGAGATCAATAGGAAGGAAATCGTCATGGCAACCAAGGAAAAACAAAATCGTACCATCCCTTCCGAAGGACCTTGAGACACCCTGAACAACTAATCATGATCTCAAGCTGAGCCGTAAACAAGTCGGTGCCTTCATGTCCCAGACGAGCCCTAGCATAGCCGCTCATTAGCGAAGCGACCCCCCCTCTCCCCCCACACCCACAACCCCTTCTGCTTCATCGCCTCTCTCCGCGGTCGCTGACCTCCCCAGCACCGGCGCTGCCCGTTTGATGCCTCAGAACCAGGACCGGCGCTAATTGTCACACATCGGAGACGCGACTGCCGGCCCCGCCCTCCTTTGGCCTCGCAGTCCTTATGATCCTGATTAAAGCGCTTTTTTTTCCCCACAGGCCCCGGTGCTGAGAGGCTGGGAACACCAGACCAACAGAGAATCATGAAACAATGCCAAGCCAGAGTTCAAACACTTTGCTATCTCCTTTAGATTAGACCTGCTCCCTTGCGAGGGCCGGAAACAGGCAGTTTTCCAGAAATACAGGCAGTTGAGCTGTTTTTTTTTTAGCTTTCACTCGAGTCCCTTACCCCGAGGACCTTCTGCTGGCAACGGCAGCACGTGGGGGCCAAGAACTGCTCGTAGCAATGCTCGCAGTACACAGAGCCACGCTCCTCAACGAAGCCAACCTCGGCCAGAGAGCTTCGGCAGTGGGCGCAGTTAAACTCCTCCGAGTGCCACGATTTCCCCATAGCCACCAGGAACGGACCCCTAAAACACACACACACACAGACAGAGAGAGAGAGAGAAAGAGGGAGAGAGAGAGACAGAACGGAAAGAGATGGACAGAAATTGTTATAGTCACACAATTCGAGTATAATCTGAGCCAAAACACATTAACATCTTATATATACTGAAAATATTATTCCAGAATTCCATATTAAATTTTATTGAGAAAGACCGAGGTTGACGATATGAAATAAACAAATTCGGAAGCACCAGAGACAAACCGATACAATATCACGATACCGAGGTGCCAATCCAATTTGTATTGCGATTATTGCGAAGTATCGGGATGTAATAAAATAACCCGATGTACTATACATAAATTTTGTTATAATTCTAGACAAACTTGGCAAATAATTTGCTCCTGACACGCAGCAGATGCTGCACTGCCTGGTAACGTGTGAATAGTTTATAGTGCAGCACCTGCAGGATCCCAGAGGAACGATAACATTTTATATTTATCGCAAACGCAAACAGAAAAACGTAAACACGTTAAACATTTTCAAAATCGATTTGAGAGAGACGATACATAACTGAATCTGTTTCTGTACCCATCTCTTATCATTAGTTAAATAATTAATACCACTATTGAACGTTTGATCCTGATTGATCAGAATGGTTGTATTGGCGCTGATTTACAGTAGAACTTATCTAGCGGACGAACTACACAAACTTATAATGTATTAAATAAGAAATAAGAAAACTCATGTTGCTATTAAGCAAAGCAATAAGTGAAAAGCTGAGGTTTTATACAAGGTGAGGTTTATTTAACGATTATGGAAGGAGTCTCCAGCGTCAGAACCTTATAACAGAAAGAACATCTACTTTCATAATGAATTAATAAATAATAAATAGTGATAAAAACATTTAGTGTTGGTAAATCGCTAAGAGGACTAAAACACATTAGGAAGTGCCGTTAGAGTTATTGTACTAATGATGATCAAAGTAATTACACTTACACCGGGGCACATCACACCCCGTCATTATGGATTATTTTATAATCCGCAAACCACTAAGAATTCCGTTCCTTACATTATGTGCCGTGATAATTGCAGTAATGGATAAATAATGGACAACATGAAAAGTTATTACATTATATTAATTTTATTTATTTATTTATTTGTCCATAGACGCTAACGATAAGGCCCGGTGGTTGATTCAGTGGTTGTTCCTGTGCAGTTATTCAGAGCTGCTTCCCTAAATTATTTCAAATAAAACGTATAAAGAAAGCCTTAAGAGGTCAGGGTTTTTTTTTTTCTCTTTTCTTTTTTTCTGATGCAGCGTGTACGTGAAAGCAAAAGTCCTGTTGTTGTCTGTTCATATAGAATTTGAGCTGGGATTACTGACACTAGTATTGATCAGTCATGACTGTGGTTTAGTTGACGCAGTCCACACACACACACACACACACACTAGTATCGATGGATGCTGCTGACAGAATTGAGTAGATCATTGCGTTGCCTCAGCAGATAAGACATCACTACTGAAATAAGGAAAAACAAACAAAAACAAATAAATTGCATTTAATTTTTAACGACGATTTCATAATTTATTTATTTATTATAATCATTTCATATTTTATTATTTAATTATGCATATATATATATATATATATATATATATATATATATTTTTTTTTTTTTTTTTTTTTTTTTTTCCACTTTGATTCATACGACTTTTTTTCCTGTAAAGGATTCCAATAATAATTCCAATAATATCATGGTTTGTACAAACCGTATCTATGAGCAACCTGTGAAAACCGACATCATACAGTAGGACCTTGTGTCGATATTTGTTGAAACACTGCAAGGAGCAAATTTCAACTCTGTCAGCGGGGAAGGAAGTTACAAATCAGATGATTAGCTGAGAGGGAAAACAAAGGGCTCGGAGCGTATCGAATGCCGAAAACAGAGCCCTCGAGCTTGGATGTCACGGCCACTTTTTGCCAGGAGTCTGCGAGTCTATCCCTGGGTCGCGGCGGTGTAACGTAAACCAGCTCCTGGGCTTTGCAGAGCTACAGTACCACTAACGCTGAACTACTGAATGATGACACGCCTAGGGTGCCGTGAACTCTCATCCTGCTCTGAAAGGCGTTACAGTGACCCTGACTCTGGCCGTCACGCCATATTAATCCGCAATTCCTTTCTTGCGTAAATCGCAGCTCGCACCACATGTTCCGGTCACACCGAGTCCGGCTCGGCCTTGTCGTAGCGTTACACCACACTTCTTTCAGTTAGCGCAGTGGGTCAGGGGGATGGAACAGTCGTTAGCAGGACGAACATTCTGTCAGGGAACAGGGATATAGTACGTGTGAAGCTATACTGTACATCATGACACGATTCATCACGGTGTGACTGTGTGTTAATGTGCATCGTGGAAAAATGTGATACACATGATGGAAACTGGCGTACAGGCGTACTGTTTGAACATCAGGGGTATAAATCTGTGCAGCCCATAAGATTAATGATTATCCAGGGAGTGCACTGGTCACGTTATACGATCACACACACACACACACCCACATCATAAAGGCTAAAAAAATAAAAATTAAAAAAAACTCTTCAAGCAGCTTTTAAAAAAACAAAACAGACGATAGAAAATGGTGCATTTTAGCCAACTTGAGCTCATCAGGTTACATTTTGTTTATTCAAACAATTTTAAAGGACCCTTATTTTACAATTTCTTTAAGGAATTAACACAGGTCTCAAGGGTCCCCAAAAGGGTGTGACATTGGGAGGGTGTGTTCTTACAGTATATGAGGTCACAATAGGGAGAAAAATCTAATACAAAAAAATGAAAAAAAGGTTACAAACCAAGCAATGGTTTTTTTTTTTTCCTCGCTTTTGGTCATCTGAAGGTCTGAGAAAGTGGAAAAAGTCGATTTTGCAGAATCAGGTCTCAGGTAAGACGTGGTGGACCTGTACAGCAAGCATTGACTATCTGCCTGTAGCAACTGTTTATTTGTTCAGTTTCAGGGGGCAACAAGCATTCGACATAGTCGACTAAAATCAAATGACCACAATATAGCGGTACCTCCGCCTCCTGTACGGACTCACAAATTCTCATCTTACACGCTAAAATATTCCAAGACATTCGTGCCAAGAGGAATCACAAATTAAGGTTAAGTGAGGTTTATGTCTAATAAATGTCTATTTATTATACGTCTTATTTCATTTCCATGTCTTTTCTAAATGTTTAGATTGTTTTTATATGCAGAAATATTATTATAGTGTTGGAAACTCGTAATATTGGTAATATTTTTGGACGGCTGGAACAGATTATCTGCATTTACGTTACTTCCTGTAGGAAAATCCGTTTCGCAATACAAATTTCACCTTAAAAACTCGCCCCCGGAACGGATTATGCCGAGGTACCGCAGTAGCTCTCTAGGAAATTTATGAAACTAATCGATTATTTGGTGATTGTGTGGGTGTTTTTCACGCCGACACCGAATGCTCGGATATTTCGGCATTGCTGCTGATTATTGCAGAGAAGTAACACACAGGGTGACGACAACACCTTCACAACCACTCCGAAAGATTGTGAGACTTTGGGGTGGAGTGGGCGTGGTCAAACGTCACTGTAATGGACGAGAATGGGGATCAGGCAAAGGAAGGAAAGGAAGCACACACTGAGGGAAATGTGGAGAATTAGTGTGTGTATGTGTGTGTGTCTTGTAGTTATGAGACAGTCCCACAACACACACACATTGTGGCTGGTTTCTGGGCTCTGTGCATGCACTCTCACGCTCCTTTTCGCTCACACGAACACACATACCAGCCACGTTCTCCGTGTGGTTGCGTTCTTTCCCACTTACCTGATTCTCGCACCCTTCACGGTGCGATGCTTGACCACGCCCCCTCCACCAACAAACTTCATCATAATTTGCCTAATATTTCAACTTGCCATCTTTAATCTTTAAGCAACTGTTTTCTTTTATTGCTGATACTTTTGTTTGTTCTTTGTTTTTTTTGTCTTTTTGGATTAAAAATATTCATAATAATAATATGAATAATTAAAATATCCCTTCAGACACGTCTCCACTACATGTAACATTTCATAAAACATAACATTAATTTGTAATTAATATTAAAGTGTCAAATTTAACACTTTGGCTTCTAAACCGAAAAAAAAAAAATCTACTCTTAAAGAAAAAAAAATAAGTTGTCGCTATACAAATATAGCACCACACAGGCTACTATATCACGTCAGTGTCACTGCCGAGTGGTGGTCCGGTGTATTAAATACATATACAGTATACCTTTTTTTTTTTTCTTTCTTTCTTTCTTTCCTTCTTTCCACCACTGCCTGTCAAGCTTCAGAGATGAGAGCAGATTTATGCGGCTCTAAAGGAATTTCAAGGCAACAAATGTGTTAAAACAACACGACTGTGCCAAAAAGGAAGTGCTGACCTGATGACCATGTTGCAGTGACCACACATGGGAGTGCGGGTTCCAGCAGGGATGTGTTCTGCTCTCTGCACCAGTGAGTCCTGGTCTTTGGGGTGAGCCTGGGGCGCGGGGCGGTCGGGACCCTTTGGAACTCCGCCAGTCACCCGTCCTGTATGCAGCGCTGGCACACCTGCTTTAGGAAGTCCTAATCAAAGAAAAGAGAGAGAGAGAGACAAGATTGTAATCTGGCTGACCATGATGTGAACCTGACCCACAACAGTGTCTAAATTACTCCGCACAAAGCTGCGTGGCAGTGCCACGGACGAGGTAATAAGATCGGCTAATATTGTGCATGGCTGTGCAGCGTGACCGAGCCCCCACGTTAAGATAAATCTTCGGTCCCTGCTTCTTCAGCGGGTTCATTGCAGGGCCTCGGACGACAGGGGCCATCTGTGTCCGGGACATCCACACCGGCCGGGTCCAAAACAAAGGATCGGTTTACCCAAATTCAGGAGAAAGGGAGAGGGAAAAAAAAAACAAAAAACAAAAAAAAACAACATTCCCAGAGTTAGAGGAGACACCTGGCAAAATAATCCCCCGTTCAGAGAGGAGCAGCACAATCCTCTCCTTCTCTCAGACCATGGCAGGGGGAGGTCAGAGGTCACCACGCCGCTGAGGGAGGCACAGAGACGGTCTTTCAGTCCGGTGCAGGAATCAAAGCCCTGGGATTTCCTCCTGGCCGAGAGAATGGACCGTCAACGGAGCGCTGTGTACTCGCAGGGTTGTGAGACGAGCCCAAAGAGCGGATCTCACTCAAACAGAGAATGAGAACAAATCGCATTCACAGGACCGTGCGCGAAAAACACGGCGTGTCAGTCATCCTGGTGCTAAAGTAACACCTGCACCAGTGGCGCCGTCGAGGCATCAAGGCAAGAGAGGAGAATCACAGTATCGGGGTCTTTATCTGTAGCTGATCGACATCTCCCTGATGTGTCCACAGCTCTGACAAGGACGAGAGACTTCCTGCTAAGGACACAGCTCACACTGACTAGTACAGGCTAAAATTTCCATCCTAACGCTCTACGGGTTCCGTCTTACGTTCCAAGAGATACAAATGAAATGTGTGAAATGTGTCGTCTCTCACGGCTTTGCTGATCTCCTCAGAGCATTTCGTCTCTATCGAATAACCAACGTAAATAAAATCCGTCCTGCTTTCGCTTTGTTGACTTTAGCTAAGCAGAGAACATAGCGCTTAGCATAAACTAATAGCTTTGGTCATAGCAGTTTTACTATTAGCTGACAAGCTAGTCAAAATTAAGCTAAGATTTTTATAAAAATCTGACTTTTGTCGTATTCACTTCGTCATAAATCACGCTTCTATTTAGGGTTTTGAGTTGGTGTTTGTTAACATGGCAGAGGTTCAGTATGCAGCCAACAATAATTACAGCAGAAACTATTTATTTATGACTAGTTGTGCCCGCAACTTCATTTGTGTGGAATGTAATCGCACACACAAGCATGTTTTTAAAAATATACATCGCCATCTGTTGAATTTTGGAACAAACTAAAAAAATGTTTTTGTTACTGTGAAATGCGTGGAATGAAGGTTTAGATCGTGTTTATTATGTAGATTGCAACTGCACACTTATACACAAGTGTGTATTAAAAAATGTACAGCGCCATCTGTTGAATTAGATTTTTTTGGGGGGGGGGGGGGGGGGGGGGGTGTTCCACAGATTTCCCCTTGATTTTGTCGTGTCCAATTCCTCCCCGTCACTAGGGGGCTCCTACATTAAGGCTACTACTACCACTCAGTTTGGAGGGCCGAAGACTATCACGTGTTTCCACCGAACCATGTCACGCCAGCCGACCGCATCTTTTCGAACTGCTCGCTCACGCACCGTTGGGGGGCGGAGAAACACGGAGGACAGCGCTATCCGCTCCTTCCGCTTGCGTGAGCTCACAGACGCCCCTGATTGGCTGTAGAGCCGTAATTAATGTGAAGCACTAAGTACCTCTCATCCCTCTCCTCTGAGAGAGCTCGGCCAATCGGCTCTCTCTAGACCTCCGGCTGTGAGAGGTTACAGCATCACCCGGGAATCGAACCAGCGACATTTTTTTATGATATACTGTAAGGATGTTTTCTATTCAGATTTTAAAGTAGCATATCTTCTCTTCCCGTGGTTTGATCGTGATGAAATATGTTACCTCAAGCTCGAACAAATACACCTGTGAAGACCCCATTAAAATTCCCTTAGTAGTTTTTACGTGATGCGTGCACAAATAAACAGACAAATGAAAATTCAAAAAAACATCTACTGTAGATGTGATCTATTACTCATCTTATGCCCCCACCAAATTATATACATATTTTTTTTTACAAATATCTTCTATACACACAAGTACAGACGCACCAACGTTCCAGTTTTATTATATGTATAAATTTCACCAATACATCTGAGGTAAATCTGGATATACCCAGTGTTTTGTTTTTTTTTTTTATCCCCGTTTCCCCCACCACTGTCTCTTCACGTTGTCCATATAATATAACACAAATAACATAAGACACAACCCTACTATCGTCTGTCACCAACTAGCTTTTCGTTCTTGATATGAATATTTCCTGCCACGGTGTATTTTTATTTTCTGTAGAGTGAGTGACGACGACTGTGACGTAATAAAATCAGTCCGAACGCTCAGTACAGACCGAATACGACAGCTTGGCAAGGGGTGAATCAGAAACTTTACAAAAAAGTCCCGTTCTACACTTCTCGGGACGCATCACTCTACACCTTCCAATTATCTGTCTGGACGTGGGAACAAAGTGTAGCGGTCCAAGGACGAACCCCTGGTTACAACATAATGCAGTTCTTCTGCTGAGTCATGGCTTTCCTCAGCAGATCCTCTGGTGAAAGCCTTGCAACATCCTGAGGCCTAAAGTTAAACAAAGTGAGCTCCTCCTCCTTGCTTCATCCTTAACACACGATACACAGCTGTACTGTACATGTACTGTTTTGGCCTTGTGACTCTTCATGGAGCTGAACTTTTGTGCTTTTTCGTATGCTGTACAGTACACGTTCGTACAGCATGTTGGTGCTGAATAACGCCAGTGGAAACCCGCGAGCAGAACGCGGCTGCTTTAACGCTGATGTCACACATGCTCACAGGTCGCTTAGCGAAATGAGGTCCAGATGCTTTTTTTTTCCTTTTTCTTTCTTTCAGACTACCGGACTTCCTGCTCCACCATCGTGCGTACTGAACGTTACTAATCTCCCAGCTGGTGGACAGTTCATCCTGATTGCCCGCAGTCTGGAATCACTCAGTCTGATTGGAGGGATCTTCTCCATCAACTCCCCTCCTGTACTATATCTTCGGAATATCTGACTAACTGATGACCTTCTGCACTACATAATTATACCTCACGTCTCTACTAGCAGCTACCAGGGCCAGGCAACTAATCAGAAAATCACCACTTGGCTGCTCCTGGCTGCAATCTTGACCTCCTCGGCCACCCGGCAAAGTCGCGCAGTGCACTGAGAGGACGCCACGTGCTCCAGCGAGGCCTCAAGTGTTAGTTTTAGAGACAGGCGATACTGTATGCGGACATGTATATTTTTCAAAGAAAGAGAGACATGTGCTTCTAGAATCCCCGTCAGCATCTTGGTCTTGGTAAACACAGCACCGTTCCCACACCCCCTCCTTGCGCCTACACACCGAAACTGCTGGGTTGTAGGTACTCTGTGGAATGCAGTGAACATGATAATAAGATCATCCAGTCCCCCGAGTAAATATTTAGCCGCTGGCACAGAGCCGCCACGGGCACTCTGGGTCGAGATATGAACCCAAAAAACGTCTTTGTTGAGCGGGCGCTCGTTCACGTAGCAAAAAAAGATGCAGTTTCAATTTCACACCCGATTTGACAGCGTGACTGTTAACGCGTATCATTTGAGCTCATTTAGGGAAATATTACTCTGTTTTTATTGGCACTGTGAACTTGGAGCTCTAAAAAAAAAAAACACGGCATAGCGAGTGTTCTGTGGTGATAAACGCTGGTGACGCGGCCCGTACGTTCAAAAGCACGAGGTTGCCACCTACAGGGCAAAAAGGTCAATTGTGAGACATTTCGATTTCTTACTTTTGAAACGTGACCATCTTGTTTCACAAAAGAGATCAAAGGACTGATCCTCTGTATTTTCTTGACACACCCAACACTTATGGGTTATATTATACTTACCGAATCATTTCATTGTGCAGAACACTCTCTGCTCCGACAATTATTTAACTGCGAGAGGATTACAGTATGTCTGTAATTATGTTATATTTATCTGACACGATAGCCGCTGCGTCACAACTCGGATTCAGCCTCTAACTCACCTGAGGTGTTTCCAGTCTGCCAGCTCTTAACGGGCCCAGCGGCAGGAGGAGGGACTCCGTTCCCAGTGCGTGACCCTTTGGTCATGGTTTTAATCATGGACGTGGCATGAGTGTTCGCCTGGAAATCCTCTACAGCATCACTGTGGAAAGAGAGAGCGCAGTCATTAGCTGGACTTTCACCACCGATAGAACTCAATCAGAAACGTTTCATGTTAGCGACCGAGTTATTCGTCTCAAAGGCTTCGGACTCGACACCGGCTTTAGAGCGGATTAATGCACGATCGCAGGCTGCACACGTCGACCGATCAGCTGCTGCATGAGATACTGGGAAGGGTTTGTTATGGTAACCATAAGCAGGAACACACGCGAAGGTTTAAACATAAGCCTGGGCAGCTGTCCTTTTCCTGACCACAGTGACACACACACGTTTGCTCTGTATACTGTATTCTTTTGAACCTTGATCATGTTTCAACACTTTACTAGATACGTGCATGTGACACGTTCATATTACAACAATTAAACCCGTTGTTGTATCAAAACTTTTTATATTATCATTATGTTACCTAAAAAACTAAATAAAATCCTAACTGAATCCTATCAAACCTGGATTAGTGGTAAATTAAAGGTCCCATATCTTATGTTATTAAGTCAACAGACCTCCAACAACGTTCGTCTGCTTAAGCTCCAGCTGAAATATAAAGTACTGTGCAAAAGTCTTAGGAAGAAAGAAGACAAAAGAAATAAATGAAATGAAGCTTCTGGGTTTTTGCTGCAGGTTTGACAAAATGCTCAGACGGACCGCGGCTGGTTCTGCAGGATGTTCAGTAAAACTAAGCAGCTGATTTAATTACTGTATAAAACTAAACCTAATATATAATTATATTCCTTATGATTCTTATAATAAGCACCACTATTGGCTTTGTTTCATTAATTACTCTTTACTTATTTTTATCATATTTTTTCCCAATATAGCATCATATTATTTTTTTTAACACTTGCTTGCTCTACAGCAGTTATCTACATGCGTGAAGACTTTTGCATGGTACTGTACGCATCACTCGGTGGATTTTTTGTGTTTCACGCCTCCTCCAAATGCCACTGCTTATTCACTACACACACACACTACAGGCAATTTGGGAATGCCGATTAGCCTAACCTGCATGTTCTTGGACTGTGGGAGGAAACCGGGTGACCCAGAGAAACCTGGAGAAACCCGCCAAGCACCGGGAGAACGTGCAAACTCCAGATATGAGGCGGGAATCAAACCCGGACCCCGGAGGTGAGAAGCGCCAGTGCTAACCAGATAGAATATAAAAATGGAAAAAGAAGAAACTCACACTCGAGACCGATCTGTACGAAAAAGTGAATTTTGTATAATACAGTAGGTGCCCGTGTACATTTGTGTTACTCGTATAAATGCCATTTTGTATTGAATTCTGCACTTAATATCTGCAAATATATGATGCTCTTATTTAATCCATCTCATTAGGCAGCATTTTACAACGTTTAGCAAAAAAAAGGTCAACTTTCCATGATGAAAAGGAAACAATAATACAGTTTTATACTCATGTACTTCTTCAACACTCTCTATTACTAATAATAATGGAATAAGAAATAGATGATAGAAGTAAAATAATTATTCAATAATTTCTCGTTCGACGTAATGAAATGGCGCCGTGAGGACACGCGAGGTGAACTGCATTTGGAGGTATAAGAGTAACAGATGACGACCGTCTGCGCCGATACAGGAACAGATTAAGTACTTACTTATAGGAGACCATAAAGCAATTACCTATGACGGGAATCTACATCAACCCTGGTCTTTAAGAACCTAATTAGGAGACGGTCTCCACGCAAGCAATTAATACCAATCTAGCCAATTACAGGGGATGTGTTTTGCATTAAGCCCATTCAGGAATCTAAACATGACCAGATTGATCCAATAAAGCTGGCCAATAGGCGCAGCAGTCCCAGATGGTTTGTTAATGAAGAAAACGGGTGCCAACAAAAAAAAAAATGGCTGGCACCGCCTTCACTCCAGCCGTACAGTGCCCCAGTTTCCTGCCCCCACCCCACCAAATGTCCCAGTCCCACCCCCTGCCTTGCAAAAACACAACCATCTAATACTGCAATCCTTACAACCTTTCATCATCCATGTAATAAAATAAGAAAAACCATTAAAGCAATAGTCCATATGCCTGATTTAGATCAGAACGCCAATCCAATACGCATTATGTGAAATCTACAGCTTCGCTTAAACATATGAGTCGTGAAACCTTCCCCTACTACAACAGGAGTTTTCCAGGATAAAACGCACACTTTCCGATTACAGAACCCGAGGACCTGGGGGAATTTCCCAAGAACAAAATGACAAATTATGACTTCATTTCAAAACGAACACGATGGACAACAGTTCGGCGTGTCTGTCCCTGGATGAGATCATTTATTACATCATTACAATTTATCAAGACGAATTGGGTTTCCCTCTCCCCCCCTCCCCCAAGTTTCGATAATAGTTAATTACTGGAGCGTTTATAGACTATAGTCCGGGTTAATACGGTTTTATCTTTTACACCCGGATATACCAAATGTTTAGTAGACAAGGTGTAAAAAGTGTCCGCTTTGTTAAATTATTATTTAAAAAAAAATCTATATTTGCCAGCTTCTTCTGTATCCAAAACACTGACAGTTCAGACTGATGTACCTACAGCACCAGTGCGTCCAAGCGGCGAGCGACTAGACCAGACCAAGCTTTTTACCACACTGCCATCTGGAGGACAATTACAGACTACACATCTACATCCTGGAACATCCACCCTCTGACACCCTGTGGCTCGTCGGAGC
Source organism: Channallabes apus (assembly GCA_030522415.1). NCBI lineage: Eukaryota > Metazoa > Chordata > Actinopteri > Siluriformes > Clariidae > Channallabes > Channallabes apus. The sequence goes on from CM060120.1 coordinate 29,248,207, forward strand.
AAAACTGCATTAAAGAGAATGGAGTATTAATATATAATGCGCCCTCCAGTTCTGTTCCACCTCTGCCCGAAACAATACGTTATGTATTGCTTTGCTTTTTTTTTTTTTTCGCTCCTGCACTGCATGTTCCATTTTGTTCTTTATGTTCCTCATGGCCCCGGGTACTGAACGAGGAGAGAATAAAGGCGAGAGAGACGAGCATAAAGAGGTAGAGCTAGGAGCGGTTCAGCCCAAAGGAGAAAGCTCATCTATTATTCAGCCATGACAATAAATAAATGTTGTATATCTTTAGTGGGGTTTTTTTTTTTTTTTTTCCTCCATCAGAGATCAGACAAGAGCCGGCAGGTCTTCATGTGACGAGCTGTGTGTGAGTGTGTGAGATGGAGAAAGACAGAGAGAGAGAGAGAGTCTCAGTATGTGACAAGCGATTTCCTGGATTCCAGAAACCAGCGATTTCCATATTTAATCAAACATGAAATCTAAAATATTACGCAATTACAGGCGCTGTTTACGTATTTAAGACCTCGTAGTGGTACGCAAGTAACTTTTCCACTGTGCAGATCTTCCTCTAAGGGCTTCGACCTTAATGATGCAATGATTTAGTCAGAAGTTGCAAAAGTGCTGAAGGCGGAAAGAAATAAAGAAAAAAAAGAAAGAAAGAAAGAAAGAACAGTACAGAAAAAAAAAGTGTAAAAGTGTGAGAAAGAGAGCACAGGAGACTCAGGAGGACAGACAAAAAGAAGAAACTTTATTGAGGCATTAAGAAGGCACTGGTACTCATTTAAAATCAGATACAGAAGTCAGTAAAGCAGAACAGTTTTTTTTTTAATAGAGTGTAAAGCAGAAGAGATCAGGGAGGAAAATGAAAAACAGAAAACTTTAGAAAATAAAAATAAAAATAAATAACCTAAGCCCTGAAAAAAAAGAAAAAAATACAAGAAATAGCAGTTTAAGGTGGAACTCATGCATGGACGGTGCCGTGATGACAAGACCTATTAATCACCTTTTTGTTTTTCTGTTTCTTTCTCGTAAGATCAAGACGTACCGCGTCCCTTTTTCCAAACACATACTTTAAAACCTGATTCACTTTCACACACAAATTACGCGACAAAGAAGTCACCAAAACAAACTTTTAACTGCCTCATTAACTAACTAACTCTGCAGAGGAGAGTCACGAGTGCGTCACACAGCACAGCAGGACTTGGGGGGGGGGGGGGGGTGTTTGGGGACAAGGACAATGGGACAGGGGGACAGGATTACTGGACGTTCAGCACCCGAGCCGAGACGCCGTGATGCCAGTCCCGCAGCTTGTCGTACTTGGGCCGTATGACTTCGGGGTCGACTTTGGTCACCCTGATGTGAAAGACGCCAAGACAGAAAGACGAAGAGAAAAAGAAATACATGTTATTTTTTTTTCCATCAACGCAATTAAACAAAAAACAAAAAAAACCAAATCCTTTTCTCGCATGCTGCAACACAAGGGCAAGGCACATTTAACCTATTCCTATATATGGCACTGCGTGCATGTGCTTCTCCGTGGCCTCCGAGCACCTATAATTCTTCATAGCGGCAATTAAAGTCAGAACGAGCAGCCCGAGACACTAGCCAGCGTTGTTTACAAGACTCACGGCCTCCGACTCACTGACTCATGATGGTTTCCATTTCCATGCATTTTTCTGGACAGCTCTCTGATTACCCACGATCCTAATTATTTACCCATGATGCCTCTTGAGGGGGTGAGGGGGGGGGGGGGGGGAGTCATTCCCGGGTGGTTTGCATTCCTCTCTGGTCAGTGGAGAAATTAAGATGATTAGTGAGGATGCGGATTCCAGGCCTGTCGACAGCCGACTCGCTCGTCTTGGCTGACGTTACACCTCTGTGTTCACACTAACAAAAGACGAGCGTCGTTTAAACGGACATTTTCCTCGAGTCGATCCAAAATCTAGCTCAGATAATTTATTAGTTTTTTTTTTTTTTTTTTTTTTACTCTGGGGGGTTTTTAGGTGGACACTTCTTCATGAAACCGAAATTAGCTTGAATGTACAAAAAAGGGAGAAAAATGTAGAACTGCTGATAAAAAAATGTGACTTTTTAAAAAATGAGACCAGATAAAAAATTTTTTTTAAAAAGACTTAAAGGCAAGAAGCAGAGATTCTGTGATTGTCTACTCAGTGTACTGAACTAGCTAACCTCACTAATACTACCAGTGAAGACGGTACGAAGACTTGCATATACCATTTAAACTAGTGCTGTCAATCCATTATTTCAATCTAGTTAATCACCAGTGTTGCGTGTAACGCGTTGGATTACTTTTTTTAATGTAACGAGTAATCTAACGCGTTGGGTCCGCCATTTAAGTACTCAGTTATTTATTATATTTTAAAAAATGTAATCCCTTATATTCAGACAATTTATGTAATCTGTAAGCCAGACAGCAGTGATTCCGTTAGTGTGTGTGTATGAAAGTCGTCCTACAAGCCCCGCCCCCCAATAACCCTCCCCCGCTCTGTTGTTATACCCCTATCTCACCTACGCGGTTTGACTCGCGGTGAAAAGCGGCATTAGGCAACTGTGACGCGCGGAAAGATGGAAACCTAATCACAGCGCCAAAACGGTGAATCATGATGATCCGTACTTACGGCCACCGCGCGAAACCGCGTAGGTGAGATAGGGGTATTAGCAGAGGTGTCAAGTAACGAAGTACAAATACTTCGTTACCTTACCCAAGTAGAAATTTTGGGTATCTATACTTTACTGGAGTAATTATTTTTCAGCCGACTTTTTACTTCTACTCCTTACATTTTTAAGCAATTATCTGTACTTTCTACGCCTTACATTTTAAAAATAGCCTCGTTACTCTATTTTTATGATCAGAACGCGCAAATCCCCCCCCGGTCGCATGATAAAAACACACAAATTATATTTTCTCAGTCATCTTTTTATCGGCGTTAACCCATCATCACACACAGCCGGGTAACCGCATGGTGATTATGGGAAGCCATTAGGGTCAAACTTGGTCATGTGACGCCTCAGAATGTGACGATCGATTGATTTCCTGGATTCCCGACTACAATTTGTGACGGAGCGGCCATATTGTAATCGAACGTGACAAAAATATGTACTTTACAGTCGGCATTAAATGTTGAAGGAGGATCCTCTCCAGGTTTCTCAGCATCGCCGGTCACGTACCGTATTCATGACTTACACAAATAACTCGTACACGGTGCAGTTCCGTCTCTAAGGGCATTGACCTCAATGTGAATAATTTGTGTAAAAAGAACAGTAAAGCGTTTAAACTTGTTGATTAATCACATGGATTAGCTCGTTAATATTGGCACCCCTAATTTAAACTAAATCTAGAAACGAATATGGTACTGTACGTAAGGAGGAAAACGACCAACTATAAGGGACACGAGCGAGTTGTTGTTGTTCACTAGTGTGGAAACCATGAAAAGAAATGCTGCAGCAAACTACATGCTTAAGGTCAACAAACCAGGAGATGCTTACTTCTTTCCAGGACTGCTCTCATGGGCTTGTTCTGCACAAAAGAGAAAAGAAACTCAATGAGCAACACTACAAACTCAAATACAGAAAAATCTAATAAGGAAATTCTTATTTTTAAGGAAGTTCTGGGGTTCTGGTTCAGCTTTAAAGTGATAGTTTGGGTTTTTTCATTTTTGTTTATGTCAAAGGACACCAACTCGACTTGGCTGAACTTTTTACTGTACAGTACATATAACGAAGGTTTGTGGAAATCCAGGTCATCCTCAATGTTTAATAACCCTGAGTTACTGTAACGGACTCACAGGATATCCAATTAAATTTTCATTTAGGACAGACTTGGAAAAACCCGAACTCTCCCTTTAAGACTGGGTTAAGAGCTGACGCTGGCACTGACCTTTCTCTGTGCCCGTGATCTGTGCCAGGATGCGGAAGGAGCGGGACTGAGAGGTTCCGGTGCGTGGATGCCAGTCCTCCGTGTCCTCGATCAGACGCTTTTTACTGGCGTCGCTCACGTGAGAGGCGTGGTTCACTACCAGCTCCGGGTCTGTGACGGGCTTCCTGGGAACTCTGCAGGAGAAGAAGAAGAAAAAAAAAAAACCCAGGGGAGAAGTTTGACATGTGATTCGTTAAGTTAAAAAAATATAATTTATATACAGTGCCGAGAAAAAGTACTTGATCTGATTACATTATTTTTGCATATTTGTCACACTTGATTCATGAATCAGCTCATCAAATAAATGTGAAAAAGTAATCGTCCTTAAGCGAATAACTGGTTGTGCCACCTTTGGCGGCAATCAAGTGTTCGCAATAACTGCCAATGAGTCTTTCACATCACTGTGGAGGAATTTCAGCCCGGTCATCTTCGCAGAATTGATTTAAAATCAGCCACATTGGAGATTTCAAGGATGAATGGCCTGTTTAAAGATCTCGAAGGGATTTAAATCCAGACTTTCATTAGGCCACTCCAAACTACAACCTTCATTTTTATCTTTTGTGTGTTAAATGTGACAAATATAATGAATGAATAAATAAATAAATAAAAAATTATTTGGGGGGTGGGGTTTGGCAGAAGGGGGCAAATATTTTTTCATGCCACTGTATGTAATAATAATATGCAATAAACAAATAATAAATCACTTCCAGAATATCTTCTAAATGCCCCGTTTTAAACACACACACACACACACACACACACACACACACACACACACACACACACAAAATCAGTGTTACCTGGGTGGAGTCTTTCTGTGAGATGACATTTAAGAAGAAAGCAGAAAAAGAGAAAATGAGGAAATGAGAAAAGTCAGAAATCCGAGCGACTGTTAAAAAGTTCTCTTTTGTTTTTATTCTGTATAAAACAATCTGCAGCCACTTACTTAAGAATACTGAAAGGCCCACTATGGAAATAAAAGGATCGATCGGTCAGTTCAACACTCAGTTTATCAAAACCCTACAGTATTTATTTCTGCATTCTGAGCTCAAAGCAGACATAAAGCAGTAGTCGAGTGAAGCAGAAACGCGTTCAGTGTTGGATGATTCATCTGTTAGTTTTGTGCTGAACTTATAAAGCCATAAACGTTCTCAGTGTGGAGGAGGCAATGCAGATTTATGATGCACGTTAGGAGGTGATTTACGACACTTCCACTTCCTGTCTGTAAACTTGAACAAACTGAATTTATTGTTTTTTTGCTAGACTAAGTGAGTTCTTAAGCTGTTTTTGTAACCAGGGACCCTTTGAACTATAAAATAAATCCCACAAACTTCCTCTGTACAGATTCATTTTAAAAAATGTGCGCAATAATATTTAGTCTATTTATTAGTGCCGTAAAGATTTTTTTTTTTTATAATTCATGAGCTCTCCAATAACAGAACCCATCAGTATCAAGCTGACTTTAATTACAGACATGAATTCGAGATATTACTGAGATTTAAAAAAAGTTTAATTCAAACGAGCACAAACAACTAATACTAATAACTACTAATAATGACTCAATAATAAATAAAAGGGATTTTTCATTTCTGCTTGACCTTAAAACTAAATATTAAAACAAAAATGTCCCAATGATAAGCTCCACCTCCCTATTTTTTATTTTACTTTTTTTTTTAAACAGACCCTGTGATAAGCTCCGCCCCATGTTTTAAGTGTATTATAAATTTTTTTGAAACAGACCCTGTGATAAGCTTCACTGTCGTATCTATTTATTAGTTTTTATTTATTAATTTTTTTAACAGACCACGTGATAAGCTCCACCTCCCTATTTTAAATTAATTTTTATTTAAATATTCCCATTTTTTAATTTTACAATTTTTTTTAAACATACCCTGTGATAAGCTCCACCACCTATTTTTTTATTTGTGAAAAATATATATATTTATTTTTATCACTGGGTCTGTTTAAAAAAGAAATTAAAATAAATATGTACTAAAGGGGTGGAGCTTATCACAGGGTCTGTTTATAAAATAAATAAAATAAATAAGTAATAAAGGGGTGGAGCTTATTTTTATCTCTTTTTTTAAACAGACCCTGTGATAAGCTCCACCCCGGCTTACGCTTGAAGGTGGAATTGTGCCAGGGACCACAAGGGGGCAGCATTACATGCAGATCTGCCTGTTGTCTCTCTCCTTCGCTGCTCGATCATTCGCACGCTCCTCACATGCAGAGAGAAATGTCAGGGTGCTCAACAGCTCCGCTATTAATACCCGTGATAACACATTGTGTACTATAATAAATAGCAAGCCTTGAATAAAAACACACACACACACACACACACGGGACAAGGCAAAGGGATTGACGTGAGCACATGTTGAGCTAAACTCTAAAAGCGATGACCGCACGGGAAGCAAATGAGATAATGGAAGGAATGATAAAGAGAAATAATTCCTGTTGGGAACTGTGCTGAAGACAAGACAAGTACAGTCATGCTTAGAGGGTTAACTGGGGTGAAGCGGTTGATGATGTCACACATCTCACACACACACAGGCACAAACAGATACCAGTATAGCCATAACACTGACTTTGTTACTGGCTCCTCCTGTAAGGGGGGGAAAAAGAGCAGAAAGAAGAAGAAGACATACATGTGAACAAGATGTATGATGTTGGAAGAGAATGCACAAACTGATCGAGTTAATACACTCTCACACACACACACACATGCTTTTACTTCATGTAACCGAGCACACAGGATGTTCCCAGATCGCACAAAGGAAAATAAAGATGTTCCATTAATCCTTTTAACTCGAATCTGTTTTTCATGTGCCAGCATAAAAAAAAACGCACACTGTTTGAAACGGGAACAAGGAAGCAAAAAACAGCAACAAGGCCTTCTGGAGAACCATGCTGTCCCACACACACACACACACACACTACAGTACAAAGGCAGCTCTGGGAACATCTGAGGTGAATTAGATTAATGTGAGAGGCTGCACGAGTCGAACATCACCAACGTGGCTCCTCCCTGGACACTAATTGGGCGACTTAGTAAACGCAGCTGGAAGCTCTTGGAAGGAGACGTTCCTGGAAAGCGTCGTGCGGTGACGAGACGACAAGGTAGACGCCTCGAACGTACACTGAGGAACCATGAGACACAGGGCGCGGTTTTAAAAAAAATTGTCAATTTTCAATTGATCTGCTGGAGATCACCACATCCATGTGTATTGTTCGTCTCACCTCAACCCACCTCACCATGCCTCATCCACATATGAACAACAGATGTCCTGGTACACCCTGTCGTACATGTTTGTATACGCTGAGTAAAGAGGAAAGTGTCAGAGGGGGCGAGTAGAAAAAACCTTGACTGGGTTTCTCACCCACACCTGCAGATTGAGAAAAGATGTACAGCCTGGCTGCAGACAAGCAAAGCCAGACAGACAGACAGACAGACAGACAGACAGACAGACAGACAGGCCTGTCCAGGATAATCCGAGAGCGCAGTCTCTCATGTCGACAGTCATAAAGGGGCATCAACCAGCTTCCCAACTTCAAAAGTCATCAGAGCATGAATGAGGAAGAGTTGTTCCAAACATATACAGGTCCTTCTCAAAAAATTAGCATATTGTGATAAAGTTCATTATTTTCAGTAATGTACTGATAAACATTAGACTTTCATATATTTTAGATTCAATACACACATACTGAAGTAGTTCAAGCCTTTTATTGTTTTAATATTGATGATTGTGGCATACAGCTCATGAAAACCTCAAAAAAATTGAATATTTCATCCGACCAATAAAAGAAAAGTGTTTTTAATACAAAAAAAAGTCAACCTTCAAATAATTATGTTCAGTTCTGCACTCAATACTTGGTCGGGAATCCTTTTGCAGATTCTTGTGTCTTGTGTCTCTCAACTTTCTCTTCACAATATCCCACAGATTCTCTATGGGGTTCAGGTCAGGAGAGTTGGCAGGCCAATTGAGCACAGTAATACCATGGTCAGTAAACCATTTACCAGTGGTTTTGGCTCTGTGAGCAGGTGCCAGGTCGTGCTGAAAAATGAAATCTTCATCTCCATAAAGCTTTTCAGCAGATGGAAGCATGAAGTGCTCCAAAATCTCCTGATAGCTAGCTGCATTGACCCTGCCCTTGATAAAACCCAGTGGACCAACACCAGCAGCTGACATGGCACCCCAGACCATCACTGACTGTGGGCACTTGACACTGGACTTCAGGCATTTTGGCAACCTGTAGCCCATTTCCTGCACACGGTGGCTCTGGATGTTTCTACTCCAGACTCAGTCCACTGCTTCCGCAGGTCCCCCAAGGTCTGGAATCGGTCCTTCTCCACAATCTTCCTCAGGGCCCGGTCACCTCTTCTCGTTGTGCAGCGTTTTCTGCCACACTTTTTCCTTCCCACAGACTTCCCACTGAGGTGCCTTGATACAGCACTCTGGGAACAGCCTATTCATTCAGAAATTTCTTTTTGTGTCTTACCCCCTTGCTTGAGGGTGTCAATGATAGCCTTCTGGACAGCAGTCAGGTCGGCAGTCTTACCCATGATTGCGGTTTTGAGTAATGAACCAGGCTGGGAGTTTTTAAAAGCCTCAGGAATCTTTTGCAGGTGTTTAGAGTTAATTAGTTGATTCAGATGATTAGGTTAATAGCTCGTTTAGAGAACCTTTTCATGATATGCTAATTTTTTGAGGGTTTTCATGAGCTGTATGCCACAATCATCAATATTAAAACAATAAAAGGCTTGAACTACTTCAGTTTGTGTGTAATGAATCTAAAATATATGAAAGTCTAATGTTTATCAGTACATTACAGAAAATAATGAACTTTATCACAATATGCTAATTTTTTGAGAAGGACTTGTAAGTTTAAATTATTACTTTTAATTTACAATATTTTCCACCTAGTGAAATTTTATTATTATTATTATTATTATTATTATTTATTCCAAGGCAAAAAGCCTTTGAACCTGCAGTGTACACTTAAAAAATAAATAAAGGATTAGTTTTTTTATCTTCATCTTTCAATTATTTCAACTCACTGCTTAAAGTAAATGCAAAATATTTTCTTTAGTCAGTCAAATTGACTTGTAAGAGCTTGCGTGTGTTCTATTTAAAAAAAAAAAAAAAAAAAAAAACTTTAAATACACGCAAATTCAGACTTGTTCGGTGCCACCCAGGCATTTCTGACCTCCGTGGCTCCGGCACAAAACACTCAATTGTCTATAATTAAGATAATATCTGCTTCTGGATGGCACTGATCCGTAGGTTGCGTGGAAAATTGCAGCCGAGTCGATTTCATCGAAGCACTCGAGGGCTACAGGGTCGTGCTTTGTTTTGGACGTTTTTTGCCAATTTAAAAAGCGAGAGAATCTCTGATCAGAAGCAGAACAAGGTTGAAGAAATACATAGGAAAGGAAGAAAAGAAAGAAAGAGTGACGGAGTTGATTCAGGACTCGAAGGCCTCCACGTACCCGTTCTGATTCTCCACTGCACCTTGTTGCTCCAGCAGGCCGCGCCTCTGACCCAACGCCACCTCGCACGCGTTCTCATTGGAGTACAGGTTGATCGGCGTGTTATAGACCGAAGGCGGCGGGACGGCAGGGGCGGATGAGGGGGCGGGACCCGTCACTCTGGCTGGCGAGGACGAGCCGGATGATGAAGAAGAGGACGAGTGAGAGAAGGGGGAGTAAGCGGAGCTGGGTTTAAGAGAGGAGGCGGCGCGTGAGGAGGAGGTGGAGGAGGAGGAGCTGCTGGCCAGCGGGAAGGGAGGCTGTGGGCCCTGTGCGGGTTGTGGCGGTGGAGGCTGCTGGGACGGAGCAGCGGGGGTGAAAGCCGACGAGGCGGAAGGGATGGAGGCTTTGGGTGCTGCAGGGGTGGAGGACGGACTGACGGCTCGGAAATTAGATGACGTTCCGAACGGGCGGGCGGTCTTGTTGTAGGCGCTACTTGCCGGGGGGTTCGTGGGGCTGGCACTAGGGGCAGGAGCGGGCGTGTGGCTGATGGGCACGGGTTTCACGATCTCAAGTGGTTCGTCCTGTTGGAGGTGGAAAACACACAACACATGCAGAACCCGAAACATCACGGCAAACTCATGCATGATAAAGCAGCACTCGTGTCATCACTGGCATACAGCATTTATTATTATTTCCTGAACAAAAACAAACAATTTAATATTATGAATGAAATCATATTATATTATTAGACCTAGTGCTGTATACTAGAACGACATGAGCTACGTGCATCGCAGTACAGGAGGATCTGAACGTCAGAGTTCATTACGAAGTAAAACACAGTTTAAGATTCTGATTAACAGTTAATTTAGCGGCGCTACCAATGACTGTAGGTCTTCCGCAAGCGGTCTGCTGTCCTCTACCCACCTCTGACCTGATATTATTTATGCGGAGGAGTGTTCCAGCACATGTCGCCGCATGTGAAGTAGTATTTACGCAGGACTGTTTGATGACAGGGTAGTGTGTCGTGCTGGCGCTGTTTAAATCCTTCTCGTCACTGAGAGAAGCAGCACTGACATCGCTAAAAGCTACAGGACGATTAACACCCTTTGCATGAAAGAAAAGATGAGCTGTTATCCTAGAAGACTGACTAGACCATGTGTGTGTGTGTGTTTTCTATTATTATCCTGTATAAACATTTGCTGCATCTCTCCTTTGTATAATCACTAGGTGTGTTGACACGGACCTAAAAATTCCAACAACATTAGCCGTGTAAACACTTGATATGATCAAATCTCTCATCAGAATAAATAAATAGACCCTTTCCGAGCATGTTTACCCCACGTGAAGGTAACATCATGTGACGTGACGCACTTCCTGGAGGAAAATGTACCTTTTTGTTCTTGAAAACAACCCGTGTTTCATTTTACTCACTGGTATTCTGGCTGACGAAGGGGCTCCGATCGGCTCGCACACGTTTCATATGTTGTAAAGCATCGAACCAATCGGAGACGAGACTTCTCAAGAGTTCTTGTAAACAATAGTGATGGGTTGTTCATGAGCGATTCGTTCTCTTTAACGTGACTCAGAACAACAAGTCGTCTCGAAGAGTGATTTGTTCATTTTCTACTGCCTGTGCATGCGCTAATCATCGCAAAACCTCCGTAGGTTACGTACAGGAAACAGAATTGAGCGTTTCTTTCTCAGTGACTCTTCTACTTCTACATTGATCACGGCTCTACAGCCAATCAGGGGCGTCTGTGAGCTCACGCAAGCGGAAGGGGCGGATAGCGCTGTCCTCCGAGTGTGTTACGCTGCCCCCAATGGAGCGTGAGTGAGCAGATCGAAATGATACGGTTGGCTGGTGTCACGTGGTTCAGAGGAAACACAATGACAAAACGACTAAGTGGTAGCAGTAGCCTAAATGTGGGAGCCCCCTAGTGACGGGGAGGAATTGGATACGACTATATTAGAGAGAAAATCTGGGGAAAATCCCCCCAAAAAAAAGAATCATTACACCCGAAAAAGGTGGGTGTGGTATGCAAAGGAAATTCACACTGTTGATCTTGAGTGGCAGATTTCTTGTCCAATCAACAGTAAGAATTTAATTCACAAATTATATTTAGCTTTTCCGGTATCCAGTAGTTGAATATGAACTCAAACCTTCAGACCCTACTGTACACTACTGTATGTACTGAACCAGTCGTGCTCCGTCACAATCACTCAAAAAAGCATTCAATCAAGATTTAAATTCAAACATTATACACAACTTTGCATAAATTAGCTTACCTTGGGAACGGTGCCTTTGGGAATACTGGACGTTCTGTAAACACACAAAAACAAAACATACAATGAATCGATTTCCTTTTTCCAGGCGTTTCATCGGGTTACCAGGAAAACACAACAATACAAGGCTGGATGTGACAGGCATCGATCTACAGTACACGCCCGCTCGCTTTAAGGCAAACACTCTAATGCGCTGTATATACAACGCCACACTGTTTGCGTGCAAGTAATCTATTCATTCCTGCCTGGCTTTGGAAAAAAATAAATAAAGAAAATCAACTCGGGCCTTCTTGCATGGCATATTACACACGCTGTAAATAAGAGCAGAGCAAAACATCGATTCCGAGTCCAAGCGTTAATCGTTCTCTACTGACAACAGCTGAGGATTTGAGTGAAACTGGTATACGCCAGGGTAAGCACCGAGTGCCAGGAGACGAATCGGAGTAACATTACAAACTAGCTTTAGCACTGAGCGTACAGTATGTCTAGCTGGCGGCATCCAGCAGGAGCGCTGGATATATAAAGGAAAAAGACTGAGTGGTATCAGTGATCAAAGTCAGGTGAACTGAAGACATCTGCCATTTCCTGCTTAAGTGTTGAGAGAAAAGCGCTCGCAATCTGAGACAGACCAGGCGACTGAAGGTGTGTCTGAACTTCTGGAGTTTAAATCGGCTCTTCGATTTAAGCTCGGCTTATGAGAAGCACTGACGCCGTCATGTAACGTGTGTTTGGAGCTTTTATCTTTTTATCTTTGCGGCAAACAGCAGGGTGTTTGCTATTAAACAGCGCCGCAGCTGTAAAGAGCACTGAACAAACAAGCTGTAGTGAAAATAAAACGCATTCGTCTCGCAGCATACCATAATAGATGTTTGTTAGACATCCACAGACATGTTGGGGGGGGGGGGGTTTTGGATGCCGTTTTTATTGCTTTAACTCTCTCTCCTCCGGATGAACTCATTGTTGAATTGCGTTGTTCATCCGAATATAAAATTAAAACCCCTTAACTTTTTGATTTTGTCAGGAAGATACGACACAGTAGTCGAGTACATGTTCTTCATAGCTCGATTCCTCTCGTTGTTTATTTTTTTCAACCTGACCTCAGAGTGCGATCAGATTCCTACGAAGCTGCTCTAACAACGTCTACTGATTAAATCCTCTGTACGAAATAAAATGCCACGCCTATCTTTTAACTTCTCTTCCTGGCAACAACAGTCTTCTCTTGTCCTCACACCACTTAGCAAAAAACGCGAGCTTGGAAACATGGGGATGTGTTCCTGCTTCACCCGCAGACTCTTCCATATTAGGAAAGGAAAACGAGGGGAGTTTTTTTTCTTTTTTCTTTTTACAGGGCTGGCGCTAGGTCACTAAACAGTCCTCATTTTTTTTTTAATAACCAGACTTCACCTCATTATAAGGACAAGAGGAAAAAAGCCACAATGAAAACTCTGAAGCTGTCTGTCGGGAAAAGGAAGTCAGCCAAGCGCCGTACAAAGCGCCGTACTGCTGCGCTTAAACAGGCCTGGCCTGAAGAAACAGGAGGCAGCGTAACAAAAGACGACAGCCGAACGAGGCTGAATCTCAGGTGAGCGCTCTTTCACGCTTCCCACACTCCCTGCGGTCCGGTCATGGTGGTCCTGAGGAACATCTGCTCCGATCTGGGTTCTGATGTTTTCCGGACAGCCTGTTTTGACAGCGCGCTCAGAAGTGAGACTGCTCCGTCTGTGTGTGTGAGAAAGAGAGTGTGTGTGTGTTTGCATAACAGACAGCTGCTTGCTGAGCGCAGAGTATCCGAGTGCATGCTCACATGCTGTGTATCCAGGACTCCAGTCAACCCCAACATCTAAACATCCAATGATTTCTGTGGTATTTTATAACATCAAGGAGAAAAGGACTGATGTGTGTGTGTGTGTGTGTGTGTGTGTGTGTGTGTGTGTGTGTGTGTGTGTGTGTGTGTGTGTGTGTGTGTGTGTGTGTGTGCGTGTGTGTGTGTGTGTGTGTGTGTGCGTGTGTGTGTGTGTGTAGTACAAGTCCATCAACTGCTGTAGTGTTTCCCCATACATGGAATATACCTGGGTGAGCTGGCCAAATATATTGACCCCCACCCCCCTCATCACTCGGGTACAATGTATTTGCCCCCCCTTTTAAAAAAATCTGCCCTTGATTGACAGTTCCCACTCGTGCTCCTGCTCCTGTACCAGTTCACCTCGGACCTGCACCGGCAACACAACATCGGTCAATGAATGATTATAAAAACAACTGCTTTTATACGAAAGTGCTGCTGCTACGTGTCGACATGGGAGGCTTCAAACTACCAACTGAGCATTTGAGTTTTTGGATAATTCATGCAGAACCATTAAATTGGACAAGAAATGAGTCTAAACAGAACATACACCCAAAGAACAAGACGTGCTGACGTTGTCAGAGATAGATGATGATGGATTGGATGGAAATGATGAATGTTGTTCCTCAAACTTTGCCTTGACACCAAATTACAGCAATTACAGTCCGGCAGACATTCTACTGTCAATTTCTCAAGATAATCTGATGAGATTTCACCCTGTGCTTCCTGGAGCATCTCCCACAAAATGCATTGGCTTGATGAGGGAGTCTTCCTCCGTACCACACGGTCAGGCTCCTCCCACGAACAGCTCAATAGGGTTCAGATCCGGAGACCGGAGAATTCCGGCTAACATTAATTGTTCGTGAAAATGTGTTTTTCTTTGGAAAACAAAGTAATTTGCAAGTCATCCCAAACATTTGAGAGGTAGTGAACAATCCTGTCCCCTTTATATACAGTGGAACCTTGGATTACGAGCATAATTCGTTCGGGAAGCGGGCTTGTATTACAAAACACTCGTAAACCAAATCGAATTTTTTCATAAGAAATAATGGAAACTCAAATTATTCGTTCCATGGTCCAAAAAAATTAATACGTGTTAGCTACATGATACTCGGTAATAATGAACCAAGACTTGTTCGTTTTTCAAGTCGAAATTTATTAGAAATCTTTGCTCGTCTTGCGGAACGCTCGCAAACCGCGGTACTCGCAATCTGAGGTTTCACTCTATAGCAAAACAGTGTTGCAAAAAAATTTGCTAAAAAAACACAATGTTTAGTTCTTTTTTTTTTTTTTTACTTGTAGTTTGTGAGACACTCTGTATGTAGTGTTGAGATTCATCTTGATACTTGATTCTCAGACTCCTACAAGGTAAATTTACACAAAACATTTTTCTACAACACACAGGTAGGTTGTTGCACGGTCCTGCAAACAATTTACCAATACATTCATATTCGATCCAGGTTGATAAATTAGGTAATCATGTAATTCCCAGATCATCTAAGATATAAGGAGCTTCAAAAAACGACGGCACCCAGATCGAGTCATTTTACATCCCTGTACACTACACTGTCTCATACATACGAGATCTATTCCAGTGAGGAATTCCTCCTTGGTAGTACTTTTGGAGTGCAAGGTTTCAGTCCAGACATTATTTGGCCTGCGGTTAATACGAGTCGAAGCCATAAACAGCATAAGTGTGCCAAAGCTCTGTTGTGAAATACGTGTTCTGATCCGGATCCTCGGCACTGTGAACATGCGCCGTAAAGAGGAAAATCAGCACAAGATAAATCAAGAAGTGGGACGGCATTTCCATCGGGATCCTGCTTTTCCCAGACACACACCGGCGGATCGTCCCATGTGCCGGCGGGTGTGAGAAACCGAGAGGGGGATCGCTGGAATTTAGGAGCAGCATCGACAGTTTCAACACAGCCTGAGCCAAGAGCAACATGGCACGAGCCTGAGTGGTAGCATCAACCCACACTCCTATCACTCAGCACCGTGTGCCCATTCATTCTCCACTCTCTCTCTCACACACACACACACACACACACACACACACACACACGCACACACAGGCACTTAAAAGCTGGGCGAAGGGTTACTCTGTCTGGAAAGTGATGCTCTTCTCCTTACGTTCAAAAGAATTTAACATCCAGCTAGACGATAGTTTGTCCGTGCTTTGGCTCAGCCACAGAACAGCTTGAGCGTTCACTCACCATTTACAATCACACACACACACACAGTCACAACCTGTCAGGAGGGACACACTTGCACTCTGGATCGGAGTTTAGGGCAGCAGCGAAGCTCTGCAGCTCAAAAAGCTTTGCGTCGAAGACACGAGACACTCTTCACAGCACTACTGGGAAAAAGCAGACGAGCGTAACACAAACCAGAGGGAGACTGATGGGACGGGGATCTGGTTTCTTTGGTAACAGATCTGCAGCCAGGCCTCTGGTCAAAATCACAGGACTGCCACAGTAGCGTGGAGTGCGGTCAGACTGTGTACACTCTCGCACACGCTCTTACTCACTCACTCCGGTTCTGTCCTCTGTCTTTCTCTCAGTATGGGAAACCAGAGACAGGCCTCCAAAAGGTCAGCAGTGACACATGAACTGCAGTGATCACACATACTGTGAGCCACTAATACAACTGAATTTGGAGAAAGAAAGAGCTAAAACCACACACAAGCTGAGGTCATGCATTAGGATTCTGAGGGACGCTAATCCTAGCAAAGGTGGAGTGGCCTCAGGGTTTATTTGTCCCAGTGACAGAAGGTGTGGCCTCTGTGCCTGCCAGGCTAAGTAAAGGATCCTCTCTGTCTGCCAATCAGAATGAACAAGGTACGGCCCAAGTGCCTGTATTGTAAGTCTAAGATGTAGCCTTTATGTGCCTGCCAGTTTGTATAAAGAAGGCATGGCTCATGTGCCTGTAAGTCTACACTGTGGCCTTTATGCCTGTCAGTCTGTGTAAAGTAGCTATGCCTACAGGTCTAGTTTGTGGCCTTTGGGTGTGCCAGTTTGAGTTAAGTAGCCAGGTCCATGAGTCTATGCTGAAGAAGTTATGGTCGATGTGTCCAAGTCTACCCTGTGGCTTTTTTTATACCTGCCAATCTGAGTAAAGAAGACATCAGCACTGTGCATTTAAGTCTAAGCTGTGGCCTTTATGCCTGCCAGACTGTGTAAAGTAGGTATGCCGTCTCTGCTTGTAAGTCCAGTTTGTGGCCTTTGGGTGTGCCAGTTTGAGTTAAGTAGAGCTACGGTCCTTGTGTCCAAGCCTATGTTGTAGCCCTAATGCCTATCAGTCTAAATAATGTAGGTACTGTATGGTCTCACTGCCTGTAAGTCTAAGTTCTGTTCTTTACCACAGAAGTTATGGTCATTGTGTCCAAGTCTAGCCTGTGGCTTTTTTTATACCTGCCAGTCTGAGTAAAGAAGACATCTGCTCTGTGCCAATATGTCCAAGCTGTGGCCTTTATGCCTGCCAGTCTGTGTAATGTTAGTATGCTCTCTCTGTCTGCAAGTCTAGTTTGTTTCCTTTATGCCTGCCAGTCTGAGTTAAAGAAGTTATGGTCCATGTGTGTAAGTCTATGCTTTGGCCTTTATCCCCGCCAGTTTAAGTAAAGTAGGTATGGTCCCTCTGCCTGCAAGTCTAGTTTGTGTGCTTTATGCCTGCCAGTCTGAGTTAAAGAAGGCAGGGCCCATGTGTCGATATGTCTAAGCTGTGATCTTTATGCCTACCAGTCTGTGTAAAGTAGGTACTGTATGGTCTCTCTGCATTGTAAGTCTACGTTGTGGTCTTTACATCTGCCAGTGTAAGTAAAGAAGTTATGGTCCACGTGTCTAAGGCTACGCTGTGGCTTTTATACCTGCTGGTCTATGAAAAGATGGCACCGCCCATGTTTCTGCAAGTCTAAGCTGTGGCCTTTCTGCCTACCAGTCTGAGTAAGAAATGATGGACACTGTGCCTGCTAGTGAGCCTGTCAGTCTTGTGGCCTGATCCTGTCTGTGTAGATATACTGTAGGTAGTTTGTTGGTCCCAGTGTGGTAGACATGCCTCAGTGCCAGTCTGTGAAAATAGGGGGCGTGTCTGTGCCTGCTGGTACCAGTAAAAGAGGTGTGGCCCATGTGGTTGCCAAGCTCAGGAAGGGAGGAATGACTCGGGCCTGTCAGTACCAGTTGATAAGGCGTGGTGTCTCTGCGATTCCTAGACCCAGCAAAGGAGGCATAATCCGGGCGCGTCAGTCCGAGTGAAGATGACGGTGCCGTCTTTAACAGTTTAGCAATGCCAGAAACTTGCAGTTTTTTAAAATGGGTATATTCCTAGGCTGTGCCCGTCAGTCTCAGCGTTTGCACAAAATCTAGTTGCACTATACTGAATCATGTGAATTCAGCACAGTACAGTAGATTACACTGAAACCACGGTAAACTCTACGACGTTTTACTTGTTCTGTAATGGCTTTAAATCTTTTACGTGTATACTATGTTGTGTATTGTATCAAGACATCTTACACAGCTCCCCACACACACACACACAATCAGACTGCTGTTCAACCCTCAGAGTAGCGCCGCATTGTTTGCGTTCTGGGCCGTCTGCTCCTGCGGGCAGATCCTTGCGAAATGTTTGTTCAGCTCCCGCCATCTTTGACATTGATATCCCGCCCCAAGGTTATCGGTTCAGCGCTGCAGAGATCTGATTAGAAGCTCGCTGCCAGTGATTCCAGTCAGCTTGTTTCCTTCCACACGCCCCCACATCTCTCTCTCCCTCACACACACACACATTCAAAGACTAGCAGATGTTTCGTAATGGCTCTCCCAGATCTCACGAGCTCGCCTTTAAACGTTAGGGCTAAGGAGTTGTAAAGCCGGAGGAGATATTCAGAGACATCAGCCTGGAACCGTTACCTTTTATGCAGCCTATAAAGAAGTGTTTTAAGTTCCAGCTCTACTGTAAATTATATATATTTCCTGCCACTAAAAGGATGGAAAGCCTGCAGATTGAAATAGGGAGGGGAAAAAAGCAGAAGCAGAAGGGCTTGATGAAATTGGCAAGAGTGAACTTCAGCTTGTATTCAGAGATAAATCACAGTGGGTTGCATAAGTATTTGCCCCTGTTGAGTTACTCAACATTCTGCCGTGTTGAAACCGGGTACTAAAAGGGACTTACTGTAATTAGGCTTTTATTTTCGGACTATTTTATGAAATACGCAATTACAGTATGAACTTGCGTAGAAAAGTTACAAATTGAAGAAATAGGCATTTCATAAAATGCATGCCTGTTCTCGTAAATCAAAACTGGTGCAATTCAGCTGCCATAAGAAGGAATCACACCCTGAGTGGCGGAGAGGTAAGGTCCTTGCTCGCTAGTTCGATTCCCGAGTGATGCTGCAGCCTCTCATAGCCGGGAGCCTAGAGAGAGCTGATTGGCCGAACTCGCTCATCAATCACGACTCTCCAGCCAATCATGGGCGTCTGTGAGCTCAAGCAAACGGAAGTAACGGATAGCGCTGTCCTCCAAGTGTGTTACGCCGCAGCCAATAGTGCAGACCTCCTTGACACGTAAATCAACACTGGTGCATTTCAGCTGCCATAAGAAGGAATCATGTTGACCCCCTGAGTGGCGGAGAGGTAAGGTCCTTGCTCTATAATCTGGAGATCGGCCACACCAAGGTGGTGGCCTTGGTGTGAGAGCTTTCTGGTGACGGGTGGAATTGGATACTAAATGATTGATTGGTAGTAAACTGTATTAGAGATGATAACTAAACATACGGCATTAAGAGCAACCAGAACAAGCCTTGGAAGAGTTCTGGAGTTTCAAAGGGTTATACATTTTGAACATCCATTGGACCAACATGATTTATCTAGACAACGCCGTCCACCAACTGTCAGCGGCCAAGTGGGGATGGTGTTCTCAGAGCGATGAGCAGTGCTGGATTTCTAACAATCCCCTTGCACATCACTCTCGAGATGTCCGAGGTTCCTCTGTACAACTTATTGATCTCTCAAACTCCTTCAGAGATTCTCTTCAAGCAGGATAAGAGTTTTCTATCCTGATCACAATCGGACTTCAATCCAACAAGTCCATGTGGTTTGTGTTACTTTACTCGGGAGATATCGGCATGTGTACACGCAGCCCTGAGATCAATAACGCACACACGCAAATAACAGTGAAAGAATAAAAAAAAAGAAACAAAATCTGTGCAATCACTGCTACAGATTCCTCCATGCTCACCTTAAAGCTTCCATAAAACATGATCAGCTGGTTACCAATAACCTCCTAGATAAAGGAATCGATGAGAATGCACGGTCTTTTTTTATGCGGTTCTAGTCTGCACAAAGTTGGAACAGAAAACCGAAAAGCGTGCCAAGGACACAGATGCTAGTTTTTGTTCTTGTTGAGTATTTCAGGCATGCTGGAGCGGGTTTGGAAAGTGTATCAAATGGACTCTGAATGTGGGCTGCTTGTCAATTATAATCAATAACTTATATGATTGGATTTTTATTTTTTTTTCCTGTCACAATCTCAAAGTTTCAGGACCAGTAACAGTTTTCCTGTGTGCTTTGCAACAAGCCACATGTTGGTGCTCTCTGGTGCAGAACAGTTTTCATAAGTAAACCCAAATCCTTCAGAAAGTATGTGAAGCACAGCCTTGTACTGTATAATAACCTGCAGAGAAGAAAAAAACGTTCCATGTCATTTTATTCTAATAGATGGTTATGCCTCTTCTCACTCTGAAAGCAGGGGTCCTTCATGTCCAGGATTTTGCAGATGAATTATATCGTCCCGTCAGGCTCATCAAACCATCCCACAGAAATTTGCTGGTGCCTCATCCGTCATGCAGGGATCATCCATGAACGCTGATGTGTCAGTTTTTTCTTCTGCGTGTACACGATGTAATAAATAAAAGAAAGAAAGCGAAGAACAAAATGTTAATTCGATGCAACACTACAGACGCAGTTTAGATACGAAGACCTGTTGAGACTTGACGAGTGTGTAGAACACAATCGCTCTTGTGCAGGATTCTGTGTTTGAAGAATCAGAGTCGTCCTGCAAAGAAAAAGTCATTCATTCATTCATTTTCTATACCGCTTAATCCTGTGTTCAGGGTCGTGGGGGGCCTGGAGCCTATCCCAGGAGACTTCGGGCACTAGGCGGGGTACACCCTGGACAGGGTGCCAATCCATCGCAGGGCACACACACATACACACACTCACACACCCAATCACACACTACGGGCAATTTTTTTTAGGAATGCCAATTAGCCTAACCTGCATATCTTTGGACTGTGGGAGGAAACCGGAGTACCCGGAGGAAACCCACCAAGCACGGGGAGAACATGCAAACTCCATGCACACAGAGACGGGAATCGAGCCTGGCCGGGGAATCGAACCCAGACCCTGGAGATGCAAGGCGACAGTGCTAACCACTACACCGCAAAGAAAAAGTGCGACGCAAAATGTAAATTTAGCATTTAAGAGTCTTTTTTTAAAAGAAAGTAGAACTAGAGACGAGGATTAAATCCGTCTGTTTAAAGAGAAAAACGTGAGGAAAATGAATATGATTTTATTTATTTTTTTAACATTTCGTCTTTTACAGTTTAACTGCTTTTGATGGAAGTCACTTGCAATTTGTCTCCGCGGGCGATTCGTGAGAAGTAGAAATCCCAGTATTTAGATTTGAAGGAATTTTGAACGTCTTGAAATGATGATTTGGTAAGACAGGGGATCTATGAAAAAGACTTGGCCCCGTTTGCACTATAGAATATTAGACGAGTCTCCAAGTTTCCAATTCCATTCGACAAATAATAATGTGTTTGTTGATCCTGAGAAGTGCCATTTTTCCCATTGCGTACGACAGAACCTGACTGGCAGCACTCCGTCTGGCTTTTAGGAACGACATATACGATTACACACTTGCTACAAACGTCTGCAAAGTTGTCTTGGCAGGAAGGCAATTCGCGATGTTTTTTTTTCTTTCTTTCTTTTTTTTTTTTTCCATAAAGCTCTACTCTGTAAAACACCATGTTAATGATTTCTACTTCTGGCCTGAGCTGTACATGTGAGGACTGAGTTGCTAAACATATTGATGGATGATTTACTTCATTATGTCAACAAGGAAGGATGAATTTTTAGACCTCGATTTGGAAACACGAACGCCGGCCAAATGAGGACTGTTTCTTGGATATGAAACCGCTATCACATCATAAACTCTGCTTATTAATATAAGACTTCGGCCTCCATGGTTACAGGTCTTGGTAGCCTCATGGAACGGTCCAGTGCGGCTCATATTTATACCCCCGGGGGCAATGGAGCACCAGAGGGCTCGTTAGCGGTTGCTGGGTTTAAAATGCGACTCCTGCACTTTCCTGCTCATGTTTGAAGTTTAAAAATACTAAAAATAGACAGGCACGATCTGACAAAATGGCCCGAGTTGGACGTGCTGACCTTCCAGTGACTCCCAGAGCAGAGTACGAACATCAATCCCAGAAAGACAAACAGGTCTTCCGGCTCATTTAATAGACGCACGCTGTGTAGATCATCCAGCCATGGAGAAAAGCAAACGGAGAGGCTCAGAGCAAGAACAGGAACAGGAGCAGGAACAGGAACAGGAGCAGGAACAGGAGCAGGAGCAGGAACAGGAGCAGGAGCGCAGCCCGGGGCCAGAAGAGGGAGCGAGTTCATGTACAGAGACGAGCTCGAGAGCGATGTGGTCACGCTGGTTTTCCTCCACATCGTAAAAAGGCCCGAAATGCTCACTTTGAACTGCTTTGCTCTCTCTTCAAACCTACACATGTCAGGATTTGTGATTTTAAGTGCAGCTAGGAGATGCGGCTGGTCGTTAAAAGGAACAATCCGTCCCGAATGACCTGAATAAATTATTTTATTACTGATATCTGGAAAGGCCTTTAAAAACCCAAGGTTTTTTTTTTTCTCTCGGTTTATTCGGAATAATTTACACACAGTTGTGTTGGAAAACCAAATGGACATGGCCGCACGGAGCATGAATATTAAAGAAGCACATCTTCTCCCTTGAACGAGTTATACTCTGTGTTCCAGCATTCCCTCAAGCCAAACATACTTCTGGCAAATTCTCTAGTTAAATGTGTGAAGAGTGAAGATAAGAAAACGTACATCAGTCTTCACTGTCAGCTTGTTAGATTCTTGCTAAAACAAGATGAACATGGAGATGTATGGAAATGTATGACAGCTAAAATTGGCGGCATTTCGACTTCCGAGTCATCGTCTACCTGAAAAGAGCGATGCGGCGGCGCGTTGGTGCTTCGTCCTGTCCTGTTCCTCCTCTTCTAATTGTAAATAAATCCGAATGCATGCTTAAAGGTGGACTTTTCCTTTTTATTATGATTTTCCCTAAAGTCAAAAACCCAGCAGAAGGATTTCACATGCTCCTCAAAGCTATTCGTGCACAAGTTTAAACCCAGCACTGTGTACACTGTGAAATCCCACCAGCCGAAGACGTGAACGTGAAGCGGACAGAAGGACCGTAAAAACAGATCATAAACAGGAAGAACGTTGCCGCTAACGACATAGCACCAAACAAACCTCGAGCAAACCTGGGAATATGGAGTCGGTAGAAAGAAAAAAAAAAATTTTTTTAACACAAAAAAAAAAAGAAAGTGCAGCACTTGTGGTCTGAACCAGTGGAAGAATTCGTTTGTGACCCGGCAGCATTGCTGAGTTGACAAAAGCAGGTACAAATTTTGGTTTTTCAGAGGTGGGAGACGGACTCCAGAGACAGACGGGAGTCTGTTTAACTCATTTCACACAATCGAGAGGACGCATTAATACTGCTTCAACGCGGTGCAATGGTTTTAACGGCTCAGCTCTCAGAAATGCATTCGAGGGGATTTTGTGTCTGTGTGTTTGCATTAGAACCCATGACCATAAGAACTCCTCTGATGGTTAGTTTGTCCGGGTGACCAAGACCTCTAAAAAGTAAGCAAGAGGTTACAAAAGCCTCAATGTGGCTAATTTGACTGCTTAAATTACATCCTGGAGATTACAAGCATCTGTGTCAGGTTGAAGTTCTACGCTCTGCTCCGTGAGATAAAATGCCACTTTTCCTTCTTTTAAAAATAAATAAATAAATAAATCCCATTATATGAAGATTTACGGTGCTTGGCTTAACAAGGCCTCGGTACCAGATGACAGATTTGTATCTATTCACTTCCTAAGCACTGACGCATGCGAAGAAAAGTGCAGAAACATGATGATTTATACTGGGTTTTATACTATTCGTATCGTATGCCGCATTACACCGCTCGTACTAGCGACTCACAAATCCTCCGCGCTATAAAAAGGCTACGGCACGTCTCGGTGCACGCGAGCGCCCGACAGCCAGTCAGTAGTCAGACTGTTTATTAAGGACTTATGAATAATCGTATCGACGGCCCCCGAGCAGTTGTGTTCTGGACGATTTCTAATGCTTTCCTAACGCCACTGAAAGCGGCTCTCAGGGACCCGTGAGCAAGCTCTACGCTCTTCTAAATGTGATGTTATTTTAATAATAAACGCGCGACGTGTTGGAAGGACGAGCTGATATTCGGTCGATAGTGCGGCAGGATTGATGGTTTTCGCAGATTGTTTGACAAATGCTCAACAGCTATGAAAACGCATTAAGAGCATTTAATGAGACATTCCAGAGTTATTGCGCCAAATTCCTCTTCGTCTCAATTTCCTTTCCAAAAGCCAATAACTCTAGAATATGAGCCTCTGCGTTTTTTCTAAACCCACTTGTCTTCTGTATCAGGGCCAAGGGTTGACTTTTTTTTTTTTTTTTTTTTTTTTAAGTAGAGATGAGGAAAAAATTACTCTCAACTTTTTTTTTATTATGATATATTTTTGCATGTGAGTGAATGAAATGTTGCAGTTCCTCTATGATCCTGCAGGTGGTGTCGTCTTAGCTATTCACACATGGGCAAGACAGCGCAGCATCCTGTGTTGTACAAGTGAATTATTCACATAATTCGAATTATTGAACATGTGTGTACACACACACCCCCCGAAAAATGGATTCAGGAAAAGAAAAACTTATATAAATATTTTAATACGAAATGTACTTCTATACGTTATATATTGATATATATGGTAATATTATGATGATAATACGATAATAATATTATATACATCATATTTTTCTTTACCTGAAGTGTGTATACAATTTTCTTGGCTGACTTACACACACACACACACACACACACACACACACACACACACACACACAATTTAATATTTTGATTTTAAATATATATAAAATTGGGATATTTATAAAATCGTAACATAAAATCGCAATATTACTCTTTTTTTAAACGTTTTTTTATTTTGTTACGATTCTAAACAGACTTTCTGTAATAATTATTAAAATAAATCGCTAATAATTCGCTCCTACCACACAGGATGCCAGAGGGTGAACAGCTAAGAGCAACTGCCACCTGCAGGATTATAGAGGAACTGCAACATTTCACCTGCTCGAATGCAAACATAATGACTTTTAAAAGAATAAAGAAAAAACATTGTGGAGTCACAATGTGGTGATACATGATTTACCACATCTCTCGTCACATCTCTTGCCTTCATGTTCGTTTGGATCAACCCGGAGGGTTCTTGGCCTCATCATGAACAAAACGATTCCGCCAGCTGAACCACCGTTTACTAGATACACTTCTTTTGGTTTGTTTTTCCCCTTCTGTTCCATTTCGACTTAAAAAAAAAAGTGTTTCAGACTCAAATCCTGTATCTGTATTTGATTGTATTTGTGCTGCACTGCTGCCGCTTGATCGTCTGACTGGAGAACGAGTGACTGATCGTATTGCGCAAAAAAAAAAAAAAAAAAAAAAAAGGCATATCGTCTCACAGCACCTGACACGGTGAAGCCAGCAGCTTTGATGAGCACTTCTCAAAGAATAAGATCAGGATGAGGAGAGAGAGAGAGAGCGCTGAAACCCAAACATCATGATTGCATTACATCCTGCATGCCCGGGAAAGAGGCCCTCCGAGGGAAAGGCACGGCGGAGACCCGCTCTGTTAACTAAACAACTCTTTCCACTGCCTGCTGCACAGCCATCATATTCCCACAATTACTGATCTTATCTTCGTTATGGGGAATATTCTTGACATGAGCGTCCTGAAATAAACGCAATAAACGAGTCGGACCGGGGCGATGCAACAAAAAAAACGTCGTATCAAGATAAATTCACGGTATTTAGGCTTTGAGGCACATTTCAACAATATTTAAAAATGATTTAAAAAAAAAAAATTCATGCTTGCTAGCCTAAAAAAAGGATTTCCACACGGAACATTCAGCAAGTGTGTGTGTCTACTGTGTAAGAGCGGGAATTATTGGCACCCGCAGTAAAAATGGGTCAAAAAGGATGTTATGAAAAATTCTTCTGAGTTAAAGGGTTTTATCTCGCACTAAAAAAAAACATGATGGAAAGCTAACCTTTCCCTGAAGTAAATTTATTATAAGAGGGGGGAAAAAAATGCGTGTTGGTCTCTAAGGGAGTGTTCTCGAGGGTCCACCATGATGGATCTGAACACTGAAGAACGAGGCCTGATAAGGTCCTCAAAAAAGCTTGTGATAATCATTTTTATTAATATTAAATTGAATTTTTTTTTAAATTATAAAAAAAATATATATTAATTTATCTCATCACGACAGACTCTTTGGGACACACCCTATAATAATGCTTGTTAAGCCAGAAGCGGATATTTAGCTCCAGACATTTTGATTCTGTAATCATTGGTGTTTTTTTTTTTTTTTTTTGCGCATTTAGATAAAATTTATTATAACTTCAAAGATATTTTATATAAACCCAACTTTACCAAGTGGCGCCAATACTTTTGACTGTATATACTGTTACTCATGCGTGCTTGTACTGTACCTCTGCAGGGTGAGGCTCAAGTTGCCCGTGCAGGCTTTGATCTTGTTCTGAGCCTCCAGGTGAGTCATGGTGTCCGTGGCGATGCCGTCGATGGACAGCACCACGTCTCCTACGCTGATCTTCGCTTTGGCTGCTTTTCCTCCATCAGTCAACTGCGGGGGGAAAAAATAACACACGCAGAGAGATGAGAGACGAACAGCGACGTCGTTGCGTTGCCCCGCCCCCCACCCACCTCACTGAAAGGTCACGCGAACTTGGACGTGTGTTCATGGTGCAGAGTGAATCAGACGAGTCATTTGTCTGAGCTGAACAAGCACACGGCTTTCAATAGAAGGCACTTGCGGTTTTTTTTTTTTTGGTTTTTTTCCAACTTCCATCACTCAACGGTTAGCTTAAAAATAGCCTCAGAAAAACACAGCAGGAGCCGTTTCCATTTGGAAGCCACAAAAGTGGTCTCTGAGATAAGAACAAAAACATGTAATAGATAGTTAATAATTATACGGTTGCTGTGATGGAAAAAATAATAAAAAATAAAAAAAAACAACCCCACACGCTGCATACAAATTCCAATGTCCGTGTGTGTGTGTGTGTGGAGATGAAATACTACCAGGAAGAAGAGAAGAATTACAGCTGGAATTTATTAGGGTGTAAATTTTACTGTGCATCTCAATGTTCAGGGCTTTAGTGTGCTTCAGCTCTGGTGGCTTCATCAGACGAGACACCGGACACCTAATTATATTACACTCAACTGGAGATGATCATCCTTGTTAGCT
Organism: Channallabes apus; assembly: GCA_030522415.1. Lineage (NCBI taxonomy): Eukaryota > Metazoa > Chordata > Actinopteri > Siluriformes > Clariidae > Channallabes > Channallabes apus. The sequence continues at coordinate 29,275,409 of CM060120.1, forward strand.
ATAGGCGACCTCTTGCCGCTGGTCACTGATGGAGCGGAGTTACTTAACGCGTCTTTAAACACAAAGTCTAAAGACCAAAGATTCCTGTCCAAAACTTGGATACTTAAAAAAAAAAAAAAAAAAAAAAAAAAGGTTCACAAATACCATAGAAATGGTTTTCCAGACTGATGCATGTCAATTACGATCGTTCTCATCTGTTCTTAAATCTCTTTAAGGTCCTACTTAAGGATTTTCTTGACTCAACAGGTCTGGCAGTAAATCAGGCCTGGGCGTGGCAAGTGAAATGTAATTACTTATAAATAAATTAATAAATGAAATCATTTAAATATTGCTTTTTGCATTTACTCAGCTTATCTTTGTGTCATATAAAAATTAGTTTGAATATCTGAAATCATTTAAGTGTGTGAAAAATATATCTACAAGTCGGGTCGTATACCCAATACTGAATATCCTCCATGTGCCATTATTAACCTGTAGAGGGTCACTGATGGACGATTGAGAAGCTGAGAATGATAGTGTGAAGAGTTACGGGTCCCTAATCAACCCTTCTTAGACTGAGCAGAAGCTACCTGGATGAGCAGAAGCTACCTGGATGAGCAGTGAAACGTTTCAAACCAACAAATAAAGTCCAGGTGACAGATGACTCAACTTCCAGACGACTTCATCTGGATGACTGAGAATCTTCGCCAACAAATGAGTCTATTATGCAGCACAGTGTGTGTGTTTCTTCATATTTTTGTTTCCAAAATATTGGAATATATTAAAATATATTTTTTGGCTCTTATTTTCAGTCCAGTCCCAGCACCTGAGCTGACTCAAAGGAATGTTTGTTAAGCCACACAGTGACCTACTGTATGAATCATTTAAGTATTAAAAAATAAAATTCTAACTAAAGGCAGGAAGCGGTGAGAAACAGGTGCAGATGATGACAGATGATCAACAGGCGGGTGATTATTATACTGCTGATCCTGAATGGTTGGAACAGACGAGAGGGGAAATGAGGTTGCTGCTGAGGAAGTTACATAAACAAATGATTTTTAAACCGTATCTTTAACCTACTTTGCAGCCTGTCGCTGTAAAACATTTGTTCCAGCTTCTTTAATTTAATATTAAGAAATTAGGGGTGTTGTAATCCATTAAATCACTTTAACATTAATTAGTTGGCCATGATGAGAGCTACTGGGCCATCGGTATAATAAAAAAATAATAATAAAAAAAAAAAAAAGTTCCTCTATGGTGAGATGAATAATTGATAATCTTGGTTATTTATTGATAGTTGATAATTATTAGTATTAATTGATAACCTTTTGGTCAGCAGTACTTTTTTCCCCCCTTTATTTGCCGACTGCTATTATAATACAGACTACATTTGATAGAGGTTCGCTGGCCCACATCACATCCTTCAAAAAAAGAAGATAAAAAAAAAAAGAAAGACTGGCTTGTGGAAAAGAGAGGGCTATTTTAGACTTGTCTGAACAGCAACACTGTTGCTGGTAATTATTTCAAAAGAATGGCACTTCAATTATTTGTATATTCTGGATCCCAGCCATGAAAGAAAATAATAATAATAAAAGGTGGAATAAAACATTTTCCACTGAAATGCTTTCTTTATAGTACGTAGATTAACTTAATCCAGGATAATAAAAAAAGCAGCATAAACACACCTGTATCTTGGGAGTACATGCCAAGAAGTAGACCTTAAAAAAGAAAAAAGGTGGGAAAAAAATGAAAGACTTTTCTGCCTGCCTGTTGGATAACTACTAAGTAAAGTCCTGTAATGGAAAGAATAAAAAATCTGAAGCATTAAAATAAACAACGAGGCCGTTATGTGATATCTTTATCGACAGTACCGTCAGGCGGTATGGCATGTTCTCAGACAGTGGCTCTAGTGTCTCTGCGTCATGCTCCCATTATAAAACAGCCCTGACTGTATCGCTCTGGCTTGATCGGTACGCAACTTCCCACACGTTCCCGGTGAAACGCCAGATCTCCGAGTCTGCGGCGCGAGACTGGATCTTGGACAGGAAGAGCGCTTTTGAAACCACGACACCAGGTTGACTCAGCCGGCCCCAGGTGTTCCCTTGAGGCTTGACGCAAGCATCCGTACGTCTTATAAACCGAGGCCTGTTCCTGTTCATTCATATCCTCTAGAGCGACTGTTCTCTCTCTCTCTCTCTCTCTCGACGTCCTGACCCGCAGCTATAAAACAAACCGATACAGATCAAGAAACGTGTAGTTCTTAGGACGATCCCATAGGTGCAATGTGTTCCAGTCAAAACAAATGTTGGGCTTTTTAATCCAAAAATAATAATAATTCTCGCTGTTTGGCGCAGTAAAATTATCTTTTTTTTATTTGATTTATTTTTTTTTTACGGCTCACGTTACTTAATGGCAAAGTCGATTAAAAACAAACCTTTGACTCCCAAGCAGAAGGATCTAAAGGGAAAAAAGGAAGTACTAAAGCGTAAGCTCGATTACAGTGACCTCTTTTCAACTACAGAGGAAAAAAGGAAGTAGACAGGAGAGAGAGCGAGAGAGAGAAAGAGAGAGAGAGTTATTGTTCCAGGGCTTCTGCAAAAGTGCTTCCACTTTGTTTTGTTCCATTTCCATGTGGTTTGTAAAGACATGGTTACATTCAGGCAGCTAAGAAACACACAATGCAGTTATCAGAGCTGAACCCACCGAGTGACATAACTGCGGTGTACCTCAGGAGCTTAATTTCGCCACTAATGAGAGAGCAGGAGGCGGAGCTACTGATAAACGGAGACGAGCTGATCCTTAGTGGTGCCACTGGACAGCTTTATTTATAGCACGCTGGTTTATCAGGGTCGGTCCACCGGCCAGGAACGTATTACAGCTTGCTCTGTGGGACGTGGGTCAGCAGCAGGGTCAACAGGAGGAGGGTAAAGTTCAGAGGAAGGCACTCGGCAGGAAAGACCAGCTCCAGCATACGTGAAAGATGCCTTGTCGGGGTTTTTTTGTCGTTTTTACACCGTTTCCCCCTAGACGGCTTTGAGTCAAGAGTTGGACACTTTGAAGACGCTCCCGCGACGCTGCAGTTATTCATTAGACTTTTGCCCAGAAGCCGTGAGTCACAGGTTTAACTCTGACAACATGACTACAAGGGTGGAGCAGGTGCGAACAGCCCCCGGAGACCCTACGGCAAAAAAGGTCTATTCACAAGGTCAGGGGAAATAGCTGAACCCTCCCGCAGATGGAAAAAACACACATGCACACGCATGCATGCAGCCAGTCAGGATTCCCGAGAGTCCTGTTTTTAGATTTACTATAACGCTCGGTCTTGGATCACATCATATAAACCTTCATGCATTTTACATCAATTTAAAAAAAAAAAATCCAAAGCCGTTTTGAAACTTGGACTAATCCATAGATTTTCCATACAGCGTTCGTTTAATTCCAAGCAAACAAATTTTCCATTTCAGGAACCCGAAAGTCTTTCCCTGCCTCATTTAGTGTGTAAATAGTTTTCACGGCACTGTGTTCCACCTCAAAGGAAAGCAAGGACACAAACATGCAGTTTCACTTGGTATAAAAGCCACCAAACGCTTCTTATTACATGTGTTTGGCAGCTGGAAAATGGCCGAATGGATGAGATGGATCCTCGCCCCTCTTTTTCCACTCGGTAGACGCAGACCGCAGTGCATAAACCATGCCGGCGGAGAGGCGTGCCCTAGCGTGTTACTTTTGTGCGGTGCAGTAAATGTTAATGGAGGGTTGTTCCACTCGTAAGGCACCTTCTTTTCTTCTCCTTTTATAGTTGTCTGAGAATGTTTCGTGCCACATCACCCACACCTCTAATCACGAAACGAGACTGCACCATCACGCGCCACTTCTGAGCACCGAGAGAGAGCACGCCGAGTACAGTACGCTCTAGCGAATCCTTATCGACCATCAGGACACCCAGGACCTAAACAAACCGAGTTTATCGCCGTCACAGATCAGAACGTGTCCTTTTAAAACGCAGGACTCGGCACTTTTCCTAAACAGCACAGCTATACTTCAAGGGAAGGAAGAAAACTTTAAAAAACTCTTTCTTCATAACTTTTTCCCCTGCCATTCAAGCTTACGATGATGATAAAAAATAAATGTAAAAAAACAACCCACATGAAATAAGTGTTATTGCACGAATAAAAAAATTATAGCAGACCCATTACAGGCTCTTTTTCACCCCATCCACGTCAAACTCGCTTTACATCAAGCTGTGTTTGGTTTCTCTCAACAAATTACGGCAAGAAAAAAAGCTAAACTAAACTCTGAACCAGTCTGCTTATGGACAATAGAGTATCTCCCATCTTGTTGCATTAACTATTTAGAAATACAATTAAAAAAACTAATAAATAAATAAAAAAAGGACCAAGTCATGTTTGGATTGAAGTCCCAATTAATTGGTCACTTCCTACAGTCGGGTCAAATCAGAGCTAAATCCTTTTACGACGTTTTTCCAGATGCTCAAAAGTAACTGGACAAACAGTTTGTATGTCATTTTAAATATTATCTATATTATTAATATTGTCTTTAAACTCAGACATCAATAAATGTCGAGTTTCCTTGTTTGAGATGCTTTTCCAGGTCTTTAGTGCAGCTGCTTTCCGTCGCTGCACGTTCGTGGGTCTTCATGCCTTCGGTTTTGTCGTCAGGACGTAATAAAGCAGCTCAATTAGTTAGACATCATGTGACTGTCTTGGCACTTTAAAAACATCCCATTGTCGGGAAGATTTTAGAAGAAGTAAATCTTAAGATTTTGGTTTGGTTTTGTGGCATATTTTGTTTCATTATCCACCTGTATTTTGAAGCCCTGTCCGGTCACAGTATCCGAGCACGAAGTAGAGCCGAACACGCCCATGTCAGAGCACCGCCTCCAGCATGTCTAACAGATGGAGAAAGATGCTTCAGATCAGGAGCCGTTCTCCTCCTCCTCCATATTCATTGGATTCGAGTTAATCCTGTGTTTATCTGGACAATTCCTTAGTTTACCAAAACTTTCCGGTATGTCTTCCCAGTTCTTGAGTGCTACCAATAGTTTAATGTAAACCCTCAGTGTGGACAAACAGAATGATGCACCTACAATCTCCAAAGTGTTCTCTTCAATAAATAATACATTTCGCATACACCCGTTATAGGCTGCGCTCACATTACAAGCCACGTTGCTCAATTCCGTTTATTCTTTTCCCCTCAGATCGGACTTGCACGTTACAACAGTTTACATTCATAAATATAAGAGATTTTTATCTGACTCTAACGTGGATGCGTCTGTCCTCTGATACGTCACGCGTACGCACATCGATACGTGTTGGCTTGCGCCATCTGGGTTAAAACGTGTCGTATCTGTCCGACCACTTCAGTACAAATAATGGATGTGGTTTGTGCAAAAATATGCTTGGGGTTTTGCTTTGGAGGAGGGTGAGCAGTTAGTCGGCTGTAACTGCTTGTTGAGGCCCAGAAGAAGGAAGAAAGCCTCTTTTAACAAAGCTGTTTACGCTGCTTAAATCCACAGGCAGACACAAAAAGTCGCATGAATTCAGAGATCTGAGACTCTCATTCAAGTTACATGATCATGTATCGGACACATGTCTGCGGTAGGACCACACACGAAACAGAGTCTGATGAGTCGACCTGAAAAACTGACATTTGTTCAGACGTCCCTTTTTGGATAAAACAAACAAAGAATGACAACTAAGACAGTCCTCACTTTTTTCTTTCTGTCTTGCTGAGCTTGGCAGTGCATTCTTCCTCAAATTGTTGATTTGACATTCCTAAGATTTCTGCTACCTCTCCGACAGGTCAGTTTTGTTTTGTTTTTTCGTTGTTGTTTTTTTTTCTTCATGCTTAACGACGGCCTCCTTCAATCGTCCCAACCGCATAGATTGACCGGCGATGAAGAGTTCCCGATGAGCACCAATCACAGGCAAACTTAACATCTACAATCAATGCCAAAACCTTTTATCTTTTTGATTTGTCATGAAACAGTGATTTGTCCTTTTCCAGTGTAGGACCAAATCATGTTAGGATTGAAGTCCTAATTAATTGGCCACTTCCTGCAGTCGGGTCAAATCAGAGCTAAATCGCGTCCTCGCTGCAGACAAACCACATTAGTGCGGGCTTGGACGAGGCCCAAGACCACCTCGAACAACAAGCAGTCTCAGACCAGCTGGTTTGGTCCGTACCCAAGGGCTCAGGTCAAACTGAGTAAAACAGTCTGGATTTTGTAATTTTTTTTTTTTTTACACAGGAGAGAGAGATAACTGGCACTAAATCAGACGACCCAAAACTACACAGGGTTTCTGTTCCAGCGGCGCGCGCGTGTCTTTATGCTGCTTTTTGTATTTGTGGCGATCGAGGCTTAAAAAAAATCTAATCAAAATTTACTTCTTTTAAGAAAGTTTTCCTGATAAACATGGTGGCTGTTACAGTACGTTTGTGTTTTAAAAATGAAACTAAACACATTCATTCATGCCACATTATACTTCCTGTATAATCCAGCGGTCACGTGTGCAGAATAACCACTATTTATCATCATGTACACAGAGAGAGAGAGAGAGCGAGAGAGAGAGAGCGAGAGAGAGAGAGACGTGAGCTCTCTTCCAAAGAGCACCTGTAATTGCATGAAAAAAATTAACTCTTCAGATCTCGCGACAGGTTTACAAGTGTGTGTGTGTGTGTAGGAAATGCTTTTAAATCCCACTCACACTCGTTACTACATGCGACACCGTCTAATCCCCTTGTTACCCCACAGTACCTCTACGTATTTGTTAGATGTGATTGGACCTCGGCCCGGACTCGCACCTACAGTAATCCCCTAGTGAGTGTAATCGCTGGCTGCTTCTGTGAAGTTTAATAATCGCCAATATCTGACTAAGTGAAGTAGAAAAATACAGGAAAAAAAAAAATGACGACAAAACATCTGCTTCCCTTTCCTAAAACCACAAGACAGAAAAGCTCGGAGCGGCTGGAATATTGCAACTGACTTTTGTCACACAGTTTACGTAGCTCGGAGATCTTGAAGGATTTATCCGGGGAACAGGAATGCGCTCGTCTGCGCGAGCGGAACGGAAGTGACGGAGGTTTTCCCACGAGGTCATTCTACCATGAAATGTGGGACACGACCGTAAGGAGGCTCTGTCCACGGCTGATTTCTGAAATCACGCTTTTACAGCGTCCAGGCAACAGAAGACGATTGTGAAAGTGCGCTGGCGTGTGCGTTAAAGAGGCTCCCGGGATTCCTTATATGGAGTGAAGCGAGCATCCGAAGCCAGTTATCTCCCCGAGAGAGATACGGGAGAGAGAGAGCGAGAGACGGAGAGAGAAAGAGAGAGACGTTGTGTCATCTTGGCCTGAATGCTCAAGTGCGCAGGGTGGTGCTGATATACTCGTCAACAGATCTGCTCTTCATAGAACTTTTTTTTTTTTTTTAATGATGCGTCACTTTAGGAAGTCTGATAGATAATGGGATAACACTTTTGCGCAATTTAAACATTTTGTTTTTAAAATGCCGTGAGCAAAAAATAACTAAATAAATAAAGAAATTAGAGAGAAGGCACATTCTGGGTCACATGAACCAGATGTGGTCCAGCTGCAACAAATCCGTCCACGATGTACAAAACCGCAGCAGAGTCCGTGTTGTTTTTGTGAACAGAAACACCTTAGTAAGACGAGAACGCTCCAGCCAAAGCATTTCTCCACGCTGGTCCTTTGGCATTTCTCCTACGCGCCTTCCTTCAGACAAACCGGTGGAACACACACACACACACACACACATATATATAAACTTTAAAGAAAAGAAGCGTTTAAGTGAGTCTCCATGGCAACGCAAACAAAACAGAGCATTCCACGGTCTGAAGAAAGCCAGCTCTCCGAGTACGCCCGCTGGAGGCAAACCAGTCGCTGCCCTCGGAGGCGCTGAGGTCAAACAACCACCTGATCGCCATGTGGTACCGCGATGAAGCGAAACCACTAAACACCGCTGTGACTGATTGGGTGTACATACTGTACATAGGAAGCGGTTATTGAAAACGTGTGTGTGTGTGTGTGTGTGTGTGTGTGTGTGTGTGTGTGTGTGTGTGTGAGAGTCTTTCAACGTGCTACTTCATAGCAGATGTCAGTCAGCCACTCCTAATGTGGAAACTAGCCATTTTCCGTTGTCGACAGGACGCATGCGTGCTCGTTAATGAGCGAGACCGGAATGTGAATACCTACTGAGAGAAGGACATTTCTAAAATGCCTCCAAGCTTGGCAATGAAAGTAAAAAATATAATAATAACAATAATTAAAAAAATATTTTCCCCTCCTTATTTTCTCTTTACTTTTCTAATCAGGGACAAGAGACACACTTTCTCCAAAACAACCTGGCCACAATATACACTACGCTAGAGATAAAAGTTGCAAATTTCTTTGTTTTGCTTTGGTGATTCATTTTTCTTCTAGATCCTACAACAATACTGCGGATTTCATAACTATAACACATGGAATTAGACATCTATGTTTCAACAACAAAGAAGTCAGTTGTTATTTTAAGACACGAAGGTCAGCTGGTTCTGGATCAGATCTTGCAAGAACAGTCTTGTGTCAAGTGCATTTCCAAAACCCATCAAGCTCCATGATGAAACTGTCTCTCATGAAGACCTTCTCAGGAAAGCAAGACTCTGCTTTCTCTGCTGCAGAGGAGACGTTCATTTAGAGTCACCAGGCTTCAATAATCATCAATTAACAAACAGCATCTCAGATTAGAGCCGTTATGAAGCTTCACAGAGCAGAAGTAGCAGATATACATCTCAATATCAACTGTTCGAAGGAGATTTTGGATAAACGCCTTCAGTATTGTTTTACAATGTTATAAGAAGTTAAAATCAGGAACGACCCTGGAGTTAGAAAGTGATCCGAAACTTTTGAGCGGTAGCGCACAGTATATTTGATGATGTGAAAACTAGCTAGGTCTTTGGTGCTACTTACATTATAGCAGCTATGAACATTTTTGAAACCAGAATGTACAAACTTCTCCATCGTGAAGACTTTCCCATGGAGAGAAAACCTACTTACTGGAGACTCCATCCAAAAACTCTAGTATACTATAAAGTATAATAAACAACCATGTTACTACACAACAGAATTTAATTCTAACTGATTATGGTGTGCAATGCTGAGTACTGAAATATATAGAGTTGATGACTCAGCACTTTCCGTCCAGGCTTTAATAATGCATTGTAACAGTTCTTAACCCAGTTCCAGTCATTTCTATTCTCCTTAGTTGTTCTCTTTGCTCGATGAAGGCTAAATTTACAGCCCTTCTGACGCAACATCTTTTTCTTTCCTTTTCCTTCCTCCAGGCAGCGTATAAACGTGTGAATCGAATTACAGCTGAAAAACCTGTCAGAGCTGCTGTTATAGAAAACTCAACACCCTCTCGAGCAACCAGAGCTGACGGTTCGAAAGCACTTACGCGATCATTTATCAATTCGTCACTGATGTGAGGACGTGAACGCTGTTCCGATCTCGCTCTGAACATCTGTTCTTGACCCGATCGACAAATGGCTCCCAGAGTTCTTTGGTAGACGCCGAATTTCTGTCGTCGACATGTCGCCGTCCAACCCACCATCTCGCCCTTTTTAACATTTGTCAAACAAACCAAAAAGGAAAAAAAAAGTAGTCGACGTGGTAAATGGAATACGTCAAAAACAGGAATAGCGAGGCACTGAGGAGTGATGGATGGGCTTTGACTTGGCACCCTTGCCACACTGCGGATTAAAACCAGATGAACGCGGTGCTGAAGCGTTTTTTGCTGGGAACTCGAGGACCTGCGCTGGGGTTCAGGGAGGTTTAACTTTTTCTGTAGGCCCTCTCGAACGAAATAAATGAAAATCAGCGCCACGTTGCCCTGAGCTGCGATTTTATTACCTGACTTGTACCATATTTATCACCATCACTATTGGTGCAAATCAATTTCAACCGTTCTCGCCAACATTCCTCTTCCAGGCCAGAGAACACCTGATAGCTTTGGGACACTTTTCTGGCCACGAGTTTCAGAATCCTGCGGATTCACATTTCCGTGGAATTCCACTCCAGTAAATGAAGGATTTTTGTTTTTTGTTTTACCTGCAAGATCTACATTTTAAAGATTTTGCGTTGCGCTGAGAAAACCGTGAAAAATACGTCGCTGGTCACGCCAAAAAGTTTTCCCTGGAAAAAAAAACAGAAAGGGTGTGAATGTGTTACTACAGTATGTGTGCGTGTGTGTGTGTAAATGTAAAACAGACACACAGTGATATCGAACAGCCTGGTGACTCTTGTGCTTCTCCTCTCTAGGATGCTGCTCCAGACTACCACTATATAATAACCACATACACACACACACACAAAAAAACACACTCCTACAACCACAATCCTTTAAATCAGTCATCTAATCAACATGGACGTTTTTACAGTCGACCCGACTGCGCTGCCCGCGCAGTAATAAATCACTGCTTTGTCCGCATGGCATATCGGAAGTGCAAACAGCCTGAGTCTTATCACCAGAACAGCTCTGACCGTGGCCTCATGAAAAAATATAACTGTAGGTTCGATTCTTTCTTCACGTCTAGAATAAACAGTCCGCACGGACAGGGTTCTCCTGAGAGAAAGCACAGCATCTGAGCGCTGTGAGAAATCCACATACAGTCTATTCATTATCAGCGGCGCTGTTTCTCCCAGAACTTCAGCTTCAATACTAGCCTTCACAATCAGCATTTTTTTGTATTAGACCGCCTTAAAAAAAATACATACTGTATACAGCTACTTGCCAAAAAAAAAAAAAAAACGTTCTCCTCAATTCTGAAATAAATGTTCCCTCGACAGCTTTTGCGGGAAGTCGAACTCTTCCAATTTCGTCTGAAAAACACATCTTTCATGTTTTCCACAGGACTACAGTTAAACGGATGCAGTCTGAGCACGTACAGTACAGTAAAAAGCACTTCAGTTCTTCAAAATATTCACCTCGGGTTCTATAAATAAACATGACGGGGCATAATGTAGATGTTTAGAGTTGCATTAGTCTCGTAAATAGTTCGTCAGAACCGTGCCGTAGGAGCTGCTTTTACAATCCGGCGGTCAGAGGCTAATGCAGAGTTGGAAAATAGCTGGTGCGGTTTCTCATGTCAGCCTAATAATCAACCCAGAGAATATTTCACTCAAAAAAAAAAAACTGTTAGGAACTGCCTCAAAAACATCTGTGTGTTTTAATTCCAGAACCGCAGTACCCTTGGGGCAACGTGGTACGAGACGTGCCTGGCTGTAGGGCACAAATGCGCTGCTTGTACAGACATTGCGAACCATAACCCCCCCACACACACACACCTACACCCTCACTATGATACATGATGGCTAAGTGAGCTGTCAGGACGGAAATATTTCTTCGACGTTTCACAGTTTCAGATTTATCGGCTGTACAGTATGTAAGGACGAAACCACTTAAGGATGCGCTGTTATGGGAAAATACTTTACTTAAAACACTTAACTATCCTGAAGCGTTATTTATCTTACATGACAACCTTTACAACATACCAGTCAATACGGTATGTGCGTCAAAGGGGCGTCTCTTTCTTCTCCTTCTCTCTTAAAAAAGCTGAACATTTAAAACTGAGATAACTACAGGTTTGTTTAGGAACCCGACGATACGGTATCATCGCGATATCCAGGTGCCGATTCGATTTGTATTGCGATTCCAAAAGGATCATATAGATTTTATAAATATTACGATTCGATATAAAATTTAAATTTCAAATTTGTTACCATTCTAAACAAACCTAGTTTGAAGCGCACCGTCTGCAGGATTATAGAGGAACTGCAACGTTTGACCACCTCAAATGCAAACATATACAAATTAAATATTCATTTTTAAAATATAGTTGCATGAGCGCTTGATAAGTGGGCCCAAGCACCCTGCGCCATTGCCACCTGGGGGTACCAGGAAGACAGTGGGCACCCTGGGCACATGCATTTAAAGGGGACATACGACACCATTATGACATAATTTTAGAAAAGAGGGAATTTTATTTTAAGATCTCCAAAAAGCCCCAGAGGCTGGAAAAAGTCACTCAATATGATGACACAAAGTTATCAACCACTTTTTGGCATAAGTTTAAGGCGTCGTCACAGCTGCCCTATTTGAGAAATCAAATATCCCTCTGCAATTCTGCATCTTCAATGCAGTGAGAACCACATAGACCCGGTTTGGTGGCGATCGTAAATCCATCGAGCGTGAATTTGCAAATGACTCAAAATAACTGACTTCCAGTTGAGTTGAGCCCATGAGAAATGGGTCAGCTCAATGAGCTGTAAATGTGTACCGGGTTTCGTGTGCATAGGTACAAGCGTGGATGAGCTACAGTACGCAGGGAGGGCCCTGTGCCACGCCCGGAGCCCAAACTCTCAGGCATCCTAATGATGCAGATTCCAACCTGTCTGCTGATTTTCATGGCTTATTGAGCATGTTAAGCTAAAAAAAAAAAAAAAAAAAAAATTCCTTAGAAGAACAAGAGGGTCGTCACACATTATGACGACAGAGGGCAGATGTCATAGTGCTTGGGCCCTAAAAAACCTTGTGAAGGCAGTGTGTATAGAGTCAGTGTGTCTGTATCAGAATCAATTTGTTCTCCCCATCAACAAATTATTACTATTATTAGTGTTATAAATTGATTCGTTTTTAACACAAACACCCCTAGTCACTTCATGTGTGTACGCTCTGATCTCGTGGACAAGTTATAAAAGCATTCCAGCCATTCAACAGAGACCAGAATAAGAAGTGATAAGGGGGCGGGTGGGAGCATGGAGGCACTGTTCAGGGAATATAGGGTCGAGCTAAAATTAGCACATATTTGTTCAGTGTGGGTTTCAAATATCCAGCTGAGACAAAGCTAAAGAATTGAGAGGCTATAAAAAGGGGGAGTGGTTGTAGGACCACAAAAGCTCCACCGCCTTCCCTGACCCGACTTGGGGGGAGGGGGGGGGGGGGACCCTCTATCCAAGCGTGTGTGTAAGAAGTGGCTTTATTATCTACAGCTATAATTAAAGATCCTCACAATGGGGCCGGGAGCAGGACTGGGGGAGATAGCGGTATGGAGTGTTCTTGAAAAGCTGTGATTGTGATTAATGTGAAGCAGGGAGACGGCGCAAGACACCCGTTTCCTTCCTCTGCTAATCGCTACCGACGCGCAGCTGTCGAGCGGCGTAAGAAACCAGCGTCATCCTGCCAGAAACCGAGCTATCCAGAGCACAACGTGATCCGATTTGGCAGGTTTGCTAGTATGGAAAAGTGTCGACAAAAAAATGCAAGTCTGGACCAGACGAGCTGAAAGACGTAGTGGAATATTCACAGTTATTATCACACCATTATTGTGAATTTGTAGCTTGGTGCAACAATGAGGGAAGGAGAAAAAAAAAAAAAAACAGTGGAATTTAAAATGTCTAATATTTAACCTTGCTGTGACTGTGATCACACAACCAATACGTACACGTCTTTACATACACGTTAAACAAGGAACGAACTCTGAAGTGAAACTCTACACTGCCTTGCTAGGAGGTACCTAGTCCATTATCTCCAAAGAAAACACCGTCACCCACAGGAGATTTAACAACAAAAGACCCGTCAGGGAAAGGTCAGTGGACATCCTGTAGCTCTGCAAACGCGGCATCGTCCTACGGGAGCCTCGAATGAAATACGCCCTGCTCACAAGATTAGCGCATTCGCAACATTCTTCAGCTTCCAAACAGCGTTTGTCGATGGAAAGACATAAATCCCGTCCAGATAGATCTTAATGGAACTTAAATAATGAGCGAAGCAACGACCGCTGGCTCATGCACACGCGTTAATAAATAAATCAGCCACAAGTAATTAAACAATTCCGAATTCCCCGGAGACGAAATTCTTTCCCCTTTTTCTCCGCAGATCGTCCCCCATCCTGTGAACTCTCACAGCCGAAACATCATTTCCAGACGTTCGTTCTAGTCATAGCACCTGGCTGTCTTTTTTCCTCATAAAGCTGTCAGGAAGTCTGAGTCTCGGCTCTCGTCCTCTCCCTAGTCAGGACACGTCGACTGCGGCCTCTCCGTCAGAGACGTCCAGCAACCTGCCTCCATCAGTTACTTTATAAGTTAAACAGCGCTTTTGGGATCCAGGCCTGGCTTCCAGAGCTTGGGAACAAAGAGAGCACTGTGGACACTGAGCTTGTGGACGCTACAGTGTTTTACGCGGCTCCAAGAGCAACAGAGGCAGCTGTCTCTCCGCGGTCTCAGGCCCCGGACCGTGCGGCTCCTGGTCGGGGTGGGAGAAGCAGGAGAGGAAGTAGCGTGGAGGAATACGAATCAATGTTTTTGTGGGCTTGCAAATGAAGCGTGATCTTGCATTTCGGTGCCGTTTATTCCATCGGTATTAAATGCTACGATTCACTTACGCGCATGTCAGTGCCAAGGTGGACCGAACCCCAAACGAATACCACGTCTACCGTCTGCACCCCCGTCAGCAAAAGATAATGAATTTCTTTTTATTAGATTTTTTTAACGAGCTGATATGAAAACCAGGTTAACAATATGTGATGCAGAAAATATATTGAAACTTAAAGAATAAAGTATTGGCCCCCTTCTCATTGTGTGGGTTGGGTGCTACCATAAGAACATTGTTGGGGCAGGGGTAGCTCAGAGGTTAAGGTGTCGCTCTGCTGACTGCAAAGTCCCAGGTTTAAACCCCACCCAGCACCACCAATTTTGGCACTGCTGAACCCTTGAGCAAGGCCCTTAATCTGCAACTGCTCAGATGTAAAATTAGATAAAAATGATAAGTCGCTCTGGATAAGGGCGTCTGCCAAAGGGAACAAGAACGCCTGTCTTAAACATGTCAAACATTTTTCGCTTCGTAACTCGTCCAGCTGAAAGTATGTAGCAACCCGACCTTTGAAAATTACACACTTGATCTCAGTTTAAATTAAATCTTGGGATTCTACAGCATACCAAGACAATAGTAGGGGGTTTTCTGCCTCAAACAATGTGCCAAAGGTTTGGGAGGGGGACAAAAAACAAAAACATCCTGTATGCTTGTTAAGGTCGGGTGTCTTATGACAAAAACTTATGATCAGACACTATGTCAGCATAACATTAACACCATCACAAGGTGAACTGGACAACGATGATTGTCAATTATACGTTACGAGTAAACTGGTTAAAGGATCACGGACGTCCAAGACTCGTCCAGGCACGCAGGGACAAACAAAAACAAACAAACAAACAGGCCAATGCAGCACAAACCGCCAAAAAAAAAACCCTGGCCACAAAAGAAAGGCACCAGAACACCCCTTGCACCAGCGCATGGAGCTTAGCATGCAATTTTTTTGTACACGACTCTCGACCCGTCCTTTAATAACTTCCCCAGATCCCAACCAAAATGAGCATCAATGCGGACAAACAAGTCCCATCCAGAGAGACCCCACCCTGCAGCCCTCGACGCCGCAAACATCCTGGTGCCAGACACCACCGCACGCACCCCACAGGCCCCGCGGCGCCTTGCCTGAGGGTCGAGATCCGCCCTGGTGGTGCAAAGGACTAAAAAAAATTTTTTTTAAACCTACATGGTTTTAAACTGATGTCTGATTGTTGTCTATACTGTCTTTCAGCCTGATTGACCGACATGTGCAGTGCTGCGGTGAGGAAAAACCTACCCTAAGAAGCAGACATAAGGCAGCCATGCACACATTTTACTGTTAAATAAGACCTATCTGTATCTGTTTTCACTCAATGAGTTTTTTTTTCCCCCGTTGTTGTTGAGAAATTATTCATGTCTATCACTAACCATCTTCAGACCACCCCAGGGGGAACTCCTCCTCCTCCTCCTCCTCCTTCTGTAACCTGTAGTGTATTATATGCTGGGAAACAGACAGATACGCTTACTCAGCTGTGTTTACGTCACGCTGTTTGTTAAGAAAATACAAAGTCTGCAGATTAGGAAGAAAAAGGAAGGTAGTGACTCTTAGTGAAGATTGTGGTGACTCGACTGATCACACAATGACTCGACTGAAGTAAACAGAGTGAGTCTAGAGGCTCTTGTTGAGTTGGGTGTATGTTTCATACGCGAACACGCCCGGGGAAATGCATCGGTTCACACAGCTCACTGATTTTACAACCTCGATTCTTTGAAGATCACAGCAGCGTGCGAGTCATATTGCGACAGGATGCGAGTAATCAATCCGTGCTGCTTTGCGACTGCATGAGTGTTTCGTTTTTTTGCCGTATTAATCCTCGTCACGTCGGTTCGACCAGGAAATAAATCAAACACATTATCTCTCTGTAACTTATACTGCAGGAACCCAAAGCCACAGACTGTTAAGTCAAATCAGGTCGAACATATCATCATCATCATTTCGTGTTTTTCCGTGCGCAGAAACATCTGCAAAAATTGCACCGCCGCAACAACAATCTCTGCGCTCGCACCGTTATTTATCTTGGTGCCGAGATGGATTCATATCGTGCGAAATACAAATTGGACAAAGACGCTAAACGTCACGGGCATACGCTAAATGTCTCGTGCGCTCACAAAGCAGAGACGGAAAAGGTGGTTCTGGCTTGGCACGGTTTCATGCTTAGCTGTTTTATGAGTGTGAAACTCAGGCATGTGCTTCAGGCCTTAACACATTCAGGGTGTGGTCTCACACAGCCCTCGCCCTGGGAACACAGGATCTTCAAATGCTGACACAATTTAGCTCAGTGGGTGCTGCATAATGGAGCGGAGAAAAGACACAAATGGGTTGTGCAAGGTTTTTTTGGGGTTTTTCTTTTAAGCTTCAAGTGTACACCAGCAAACTCTATTACAGATTCAGGAGAAGAACTGAAAGAAATTATGATTTCCACAATCCACCAGATTCTTTCCAGTTCAACCCACTTGTGCCTGTCTGGAGAGTATAAATAACTTCCTCTGACAGGAAGAGCCATTATCTTCCATACGGCTTGGTTCTTGTGCGTCACAATCCTGCTTTCATGGCTCTGTGTGTCCTGGTGCACTTACAGGGTGGGTTTTAATGGTGCACAGAGACACACACACACACACACACACACACACACACACACACACACACACAGCATAGCTGGTCACATGTTAAAATTAACTGCTCCATCTGCAAAACATGAAATCAGACATCGAGGCTGCTTTTAAAATCTTAAGAGGCTTGTAAATACTTTCAGGAGATAAACTTTAAAAGTGACCAGAGATCAGATACACTAAAAAAAAAAAAAGAAAGATTTACGTCTTTACATGGGAACGAGTTTACTCCTCACCCAGTATGCATCTGCACCGCTTTCTCATAAAGGGCTCCAGGAGGTACGCTTTCAACGCCATTCCCGTCCCGGAGCGCTCACGAGCTTGAGGAACGTCTCAATAGAGCTCGGTCGGTCTGGGTGGGCGAGCTTCCTTTCAAAAAAAAAAAAAAAAAAAAAAAAGATCCCCAAAACCTTCGAGATATGAGGAGCTGATATGCTTCAACCAACACGCACATAAATTTCCCCCACCCCGGGCCCCTCCCTACCTCCCTCCAGCGACCTTGTGCTTCCACTGACAGATGTTTATGTAAGATCAGTCACCTCGCGTTACAAGTTATTACATTGAGGAAAAGCAGATCAGACGAGTTCTGTATCAGGCACATCGGAGTGTGGCTCAGATCTATCCATATCCTCCGTCCTCACACATAGAGCAGACTGTATCTCGACCCATTCTTCACGTGCGAGTGTGCGTGCGTGCGTGCCAGGACCAACAAGCTCCGGCTGCCAGAGACGCGCTTGGATTTATACAGTACAGTAGTTGCGCCTCGACTTCTTGCTCTGTAAAGGGTTTCGACACCGGCGGAGAGAACATGGCCGACCCTGAAGACTTGCCTCTGTAGACAGATTCATCTCAGATTCTGAAAGCTGGAGCCAAAATACGAGACAGGTTTAGGGCTCCTAATTGAGGAAGCCACTTCCAAGTAAAGGACGTTTCCTCCTCTGTTTGCGCGAGAGTCGATCACTGGAAGCGACGACGAGCCAGTTGGCAGAGGCTTTTACACCTGACGTGAGAGGGTTTTTTTTGGGGGGGGAAAAGTTTATGAGCCAAAATAATAATTAACAATGTCTTATTTCCATTCAGAGAGAACACACGGATTGACAACGACCAGGGAAACATGAAGACGAATGGGGAACATTCCTGACAACAACAAAAAAATACAATCAGGCTTGGGGGTTGATTTTTATTTTTATTTTTTTACACAGTGAAACCTCGGATTACGAGTAACGCAGTGTTCCACAAGACGAGCAAAGATGTTAAAGAAATTTTGACTTGGAAAACGAGCAGGTCTTGGTTTACGAGTACCGAGTATCATGTATCACGCATGCGCTTCTAGTTTTGATGCCGAGCGTCACGTGATCAGAACTGAGCCAACCGTTTTTCTCTCTCTTGCGCTGCGGAATTGTGGGTATTTCGTCTCCCCTGCTAAGTAAACAGAAACACTTATCTGTTAGGATTTATTTTGACTTTTTTTTTTTTGTTAAAGTGCAGGTTAATTTGTTTTATTTTGTATTAATTATTTTATGTATTTATTTGTTTGGGCTGTGAAACGAATAATTTGAGAGTCCATTATTTCTTATGGCAAAATTCCCTTTGGTTCACGAGTGTTTTAGAATACGAGCCCACTTCCGGAACAAATTATGCTCGTAATCCAAGGTTCCACTGTGTGTATATATATATATATATATATATATATATATATATATATATATATATATATATATATATATATTTATTTATTTATTTATAGGCGGCGCGGTGGTGTAGTGGTTAGCACTGTCGCCTTGCACCTCCAGGGTCCGGGTTCGATTCCCCGGCCAGGCTCGATTCCCGTCTCTGTGTGCATGGAGTTTGCATGTTCTCCCCGTGCTTGGTGGGTTTCCTCCGGGTACTCCAGTTTCCTCCCACAGTCCAAAGATATGCAGGCTAGGCTAATTGGCGTTCCTAAAATTGCCCGTAGTGTGTGATTGGGTGTATGTGTGTGTGTATGTGTGTGTGCCCTGCGATGGATTGGCACCCTGTCCAGGGTGTACCCCGCCTAGTGCCCGAAGTCTCCTGGGATAGGCTCCAGGTCCCCCCGCGACCCTGAACACAGGATTAAGCTATATATATATATATATATATATATATATATATATAAAATTAATATACAAATGAATGTGAATATACAAATATAACTCTTTTCTGAGAACAAGCTTGGAATCGTTCTTCCATGACGGGTAGGAGAGATAAAAGCGCAACAGAAGAGGGGGTAAAAGGGGGGAAACAAAACAAACAAAAAAAAGTGATGAGAGTGATTGAAGCGTGCATGAGCTGCACTATGGAGACGCGTCATCAGTTAATAGCTTGGGATAGAGTCTGCTATTCTTGCACACTGAGTATCATGGAATTGGTTATAATATGTGTGCGTGTGTGGGAGAGAGAGACAGAGAGAGCACAATGCTCTTGTGTGTGTGTGTATGTGTGTGTGTGCATCATGTGCTTATAATAAGCAGTGATTATTTGAGGGGAAGCATCCTGACCTTAACTGAACCGATGGAATTACTGTATGGCTGCAGTTTGTCCAACTCTGGAAAAAACAGTTTAAAAAGGTTTAAAAAGAAGAAAGAGACTTACTTTAGAGATGGTGAGAGGCATGCTAAAGTCTTTGCCCCCCTGCAGTCTGAAGCCCCATGGTGAGGGTCCGATCAGGGACACGCTGAAATTGCTGCTCATGGTGGTCGAGGTGTTTGTGAGATGAAGAACTTTGTCAAACTGTGAAGCAAGAGAAGAAAGAGAAAAGAAAAACGTGCATTAGTCACTCGATAGCGAAATAACGAAGTACACAAACATGACATTAAGCACTGACGCAGGTTTGTCTATTTGATGTCAAACAAACACCGTACACGACTCAGGACAAGCTGAAAAACTAGAAAGTCCAACGTGAATCAAAGCTTAAATTAAACAAGTCCTAATTCTGTATCCTCACCTTCTAATCCAATCAAGCTTTGAGAACCCAGCAGCGCTGTGGTATGAATAAAAAAAAAACAAGACCGCAGCTTCGAACCGTAACAACGCTGGCTAAAACAGTGGTGCGAGAACTATTTATACTTCCTCGGGTGGACCCGGGTGAGGATTTTAGGAGCGCTGGCAGAGCAAAGGCGCTGTCGTGAAGGAGAAACTGTGTTAAACACCGACCCAAAACGGTCCAAGCATAAACATGCCAGAGGGGAGGATTAGAAAGCGGGGGTGCTTGACGAGGAATGTTTCCACGGCGCAATACTGATGATGATTACAACAACTTAAAACTTCCCCATTTGATGGGATTCGGGTTTTTGTTTTTTCCCCCAGTCTTGGAGAGGGAGTCCAGGGCAAGACTTTATCTCGATGTCTCAAAAACGCTGCCTCCCAAGTGATCCAGGGTTTTTTGTTTTTTCTTCCCTCAGAGATCATGGGAATATAAAAAAAAAAAAATACTACTAAAATAAATAAGTGTCTACTCGAAACAATCCCAGACTTCAACAAGTCTGAGGGCAACTTGATCTTCTACAGGGAGCATCAGGAACGTTAGCGCTAAGTAAAGGAAAAGGTGCTGACAATCATTTATTGTTAACGCACATGTTGTTGCTATCGTGGGAATTATAAAAATTAAAAAAAAAATACAGCTTCTCATATGGCAGATGTGGATCACGAATAGATTAAAAGCATGCGATGTTCTCGGTTCTCCATCTCTCTTTTTAATGCAGACGGGTTTAAAAGGTGAAAGGCTTCTGCATTGTGTGTGTGGGGGAAAAAAATTAGATGAAATTTTACACGATTATCCAAATATGAAACTTATATACGTAGGTATACAGTATGCCTCGATTACACGCTGCTCATTTTTAAACAGCTGTCTTCTCCGATGTTCCAGATGTGACCCTCAGGCACGCCTCGCGCTGTATCGTGGCTCTGACGAGAACAAAAGTCGGCATTGATATGTGTGAGGGTTGCGTCTCTGATTAAGGTCAGAGGTCCGCTCCCAGATCGACAGTAGTTCAGGGGACTTTTAATAGAGGGCTCTTCATCGTCTGGGTTCAAACTGAGGCCACGGGGTCGTCAGGTACAGTAGACCTGAGAAGCATGCACCGTCTGATATTTTTATCAACATAATCCAATTATACAATGCAAGTCAGAAGTTTACTCACAACTTCTACTTCGATAGTTTGTGTTTTGTGATTTATTTTCTACCTTCTAGAACAACACTGGAGATTTAAAATGTAGATGGCGTTAGTGTAATTACGTAACAGAAACATTCAGTTGTTATTTTAAGACACTAAGGTCATCTGTTCAGGAAAAGTCCTTGCAAGAACAGTATTGTAGTAGCAGAAGTCTCAATATCAACTGTTCAAATGAGATAACTGCATATTATCTCCATTATCTCGAGTTGTGTGTTTTATTTAGCACTTCATGTGTTCACCAAAAAAAAAAAAAAAGAAAAAGCGGTTTCTCTCACTGCGGTTTCCGTCTTCATTCCTCTTCCTGTGAAGGCGGAGACTCGACAAGCACCGAGCTGAGCCTTAATAAAGCAAACGGTTTCTGTTCTGACGAGATAACCCGCATCAGACTCTCAGCAGCTCAATAATCATCTAACCTGTTTCGTCGTGGGTTGATCTCGTCTAGATTAGGAACGCCGCCGCTTCAGACGGCTATCCGGATTGAGATGAAGAGACGTGATAAGCAGCAGTCGTGATAAGCGAGCTCGGCTGAGCTCCGGTGCAGGAATCCGTTCGTGTGTAATTAAAGCTGGGAAAGGCAAAGTGGCCTACTGTTGTCCCATAACACTAGAAATGCTGAAACATGACCTGCGGTGTTATCTATGGAATGTAGATTTAAAGCTAAATCACTCAAAAGTTGCACTCAGTGACATGTTTAACTGTAGAATATCAATCACAAAGCGAAGAGTGGACTTTTGGATTTGTATCACAGCTATAGAACTTTTTACTCGCTTAATACATTTTCTCTATAATTTATTCACGGCTAAGTCACAAGCATACGCTAACTAATCTAACGTCTTTCTCAGGGACACACGAAGCTAAAAAAATAATAATAATGTTTTCAGTGTTACAGTCTGGTTAGTGATAAAGTCGTAACTTCGTCTCTCTTGGACGCACCATGAAAGGACGTGACTAGATATAACTAAAAGGGGACGGGAATCTCCAGGGACCAGCCGATACGATATTAATCACAATACCTACCGTAGGTGCTGATTCGATTCGTATCGCGATTCTGTACGCATCACTATTTAAAAATATCCCAAACTAAAATTTTTTTTGGTTTTTGTTACGATTCTAAGCAAACTTATCACACGGGATCCTGTGCTTCCTGCCAACGCGTGAACAGTTTAATTTACTTATCGCAAGACATAATTGAAAGTGTCCAATCTCTTATAACCTTTATTTTTGGCTATACTTCACAGACCGCCGGACATCCTCAGACACCAATCTGAGAACCACAGACTCAAATAAAGAAACATAAGGGATTAATTCGAGATAAGAAATGCTTATCTGATTAGTTTAAGGAAACTATTAGTCACATTAATTTTGCAAGTATTTCCCACGAGCAAGCAACTGACTTCGCAGGCCGAGGTCGAGGACCCACGATGCCTTGAACTGGTCTTCTTCCAAAAACAAATCCGACAAAAGGGGGGAATAAATGGCGTGGCCTGAAATAGATGGCTTTGTGCGTCCGTCATCATGGCCATAACTGATGTAGAGCTGTGTGAAAGCTGGAAGCCGCTCTCAGACTTCCAATCCAGTTGGCGTTTCTGAAGTGACGTGTAAACACGCTGCCAGCGGCTCGCTGTGGAAAGCCGAGGCTTACACCGATGGTGACCACATTTCTTTGAGACGGGGAGGGGGGGGGGGGGGATTGGAAGTGGTGCAGTAAAGGCAATAAGAAATGACCCCCGGTGTGCTCGGTGTACGACTCGAGCCAAAAAATACACTCTGCCAAAAACGGAGCTCGTTATTTTTTATGTTCTAGCGCCTGGTTCGATTAATCTCATCATCAGATTTGAAGCTATTTATATTTCATTTTTATGTAGAACTGTTTTTAATTCCAACAGTTTTAAAGCCTTGTCATACGCTGGGTCTGAACGTTGTGATGTAACCCCAGTTAGTGCTGGTTCAGAGATTCTGTTAAAAAAAATAAATAAATAAAATACTTTATTGAAAAGTAAAGTAAAGAAGTAAAGTGAAGATCGGCTTTAACCGAGTTGGAATTTGAGCCCTGCACGTCATGGGTTAATATTTACCTGTCCCGATGCAGGCCACACAAATTAACACACACATGACCTCTGTACAAAGCAACCATTGTGTCGATTAGCAGCGGCGACAAAAACATATTCTGCTCTCGCTTAATGAGGGGTTTTTCCCAAACAGCGCGATATCTGCAGGAATATCATCGACACCTCGCTTGAAATGATTATCTACTGGATGGGAAGAGGATTCAAAAACAAGCAGACGCAAAAAAAATTAAAACAACACACTTCACAATTCCTTTTTTCATCATTTCCTGCATTTGTGGTTCTTTAAGTTCCAGTGAATAAAACCTCTACCTGCACCTACATCTGTTTTAGTACTCTGGCGCGTCTCTGTCCTTCTTCTTCAAGATCATGTTTCCTTGTAGAGCCATATTTTCAGAAATTGAGAAATTCTTCTGTTTAGTATCCAGCATGAAAAATAATACCACAAGTTATGATCCTTAAAATTAATTTAATTTTTGTTTAATTCCACCTTCTGTCAATTTCATCAGATTACCTTCTACTACACAACAGCTACCATTGAGAGAGGGCAAAGGTGAGCGCGTCCTTGCTTCGAGGCATGTCATTCCGGCCATCTGCACCTTTTCAACCTGTTGCACTCTGAGGAATGCAATTCTGAGGAATCTGCCCTGTTACGCACACATGAGCTCACGGAAGCATCTGATTGGTCTGTGATTGACAGGGAAGAAAACTGTATGCCGTTCCTCCCATGCAGAGTGCATCAGTGGGAGCTATTTCGATCTGTAGGATTTGCTACGACGTCCGGTTAAGGAGTGATGAGAGGCATCGCCATGATTCGAGCATGACTATTCCCTGGACATTCGCAGACTCTGCAGCTAAATACGAGGGGTGTTCAAATCAAACTGGGACTTTTAATAACAGAACACAGTTATGAAAGTTAAAACTCTCTTCATCACTCATCCCAGTGTTTCACTAGTGCTTGGATACCATCAAGGTCCTCAGTACGCCGGAGCTATGATTGGACTGCTTCATGTCTAAAACCCTGGCCTCCCAGGAACTCCTTTAAATGGCTCAAGCATGGGGAAATAGTTTGAATGCAAGGTCAGGACTCTACGGGGGAATGTGGCAATAACTCCCAGCCGAGTTCCTATTACTGTACGTGCAAGTGGTGTTGATGAATGATTGCGTGGACAGTTCACACAGACAGATGCGTCTTTTCGCCAAGTTAGTGACAAGCTGTCCATCGATTTTCAAGGATCAGGCGTTCCACTCTCTGAAAATTCACAGAAACAACTGTAGCCAACCCCAAGCTCCAAGCCACCCCGCCCAAAATCGTCATTCACAGAGGTACAGCCTGAGAGTCTCATCACCGTATTGTTCTCAATGTCTTCTCTAAATGTTCATCTCTGTTATTACACTTCATCACAGGTCCCGTTTTGACTCGAACACCGTTTTGTACATCTTACAGTCTTACCTGCCTGCCTTATGCTAGCTCTCTTATATGACTAATGAGGCTGAGAGGTCCAACACGGGAAGCTGGAACAACACCTGGTGTATACTCAGAGCGCAAATACCAGGTCTCTGACTATGCTGTCATTAGACACAGAAATAAACACACACACACCACAGTCGAGCACAGCCCGGGCAAGAAATTGACTGAGTAAATAATGTAACGGAATGTAAATGCCATACAAAAGGTCACGGCATGATCACTTGTTAATTAACCATCAAAATTACTCCGCAAATAGAGAATTAAGCTATTTCAGGAGGACCATTTCTATTTAAATTCTATTTAAAGTATAAAACTGTAGGTATAAAACTTGTTCTGTAAAACCTTCTATGTTCGTTTTGCCATTTAAACCTACAGGGTAGCACTATAACCCAGAAGGGAAAGCTTCTCGCTAATTCTTTTATTTATAACTGTTTTTTATTACTAGTATAGTATTAATAATAATAATAATAATAATAATAATATCATCATCTCATTTTATTTGCAAACAGGAACCAGGTTAGAAGGAAAGATACAGTATATACAGTAGGTGCAGGACCTGCAACTTTTTCTAAACACCACTACTATATTTACGTGAACCTCCTGAGACCGGAATATGAGGACATGACTTTTTTTTTTTTTAATATTGTATATATATCCTTGTACCATCCTCATATGAGAAACTGTTATAATGTGGTATAATTCTTTCTTTGGTTTAAAACTTCTTCCTAAAATTGATCAGCAAAAAGGCTATGAATAAAGAGGAAACAGTTCGGTAGAAATTGCACCGTGCATAGCAGTAGAGTCCGGGTCTCAGGAGGAGGAGGAGGAGGAGGAGGACAATGTGGACACATTAGGACAAATAAAGTAGAAAGGTTTCAATTTAAAGGTGGGGGGGGGGTTATACTGTAATATTGTAAACTTTATTTCTAGTTCCTTGTTAAAGTGCTGCATGTTTATGGAGAGTTATTTCACAGGAAGGAAGGACAGTTAGTTCATCTCATTTCCTCTGAATAAACAAACAAACAAACAAACAAACAAACATGGCAATAATTCATCCCTGGTTTGGTTGTACTAGTGCATGGATTTCTATTTGTACAACCACAAAACGCTGCTTATTTATTTCTAGAGACATCAGTCAAGCCTGAAACTGGAGAAATAAATTTAAAAAACAAACAACAGTAACTGTAGGGGGATAAACATAAACAGATAAACAACTCTGTCCTTTTCTCCCCTAAATAAACACCCAGAACGACTCATGTCATATCTAATAACAACTACTATTTAAAACACTTATAGTAATAAACTGTTTCCCTTCGTCTTGCAGTGTGTGTGTGTGTGTGTGTGTGTGTGTCTCTCTCTCTCCTACCTGCACACAGGACTCAGCAGGCTGCACCTCCGCTCGCGCGCTCGCTCGCGTGGAACTGCAACAAGTCGCGAGGCTACGGAGGAGCTTCAGAACGCAGGCGACAGTTTGGACTTCCGCCTCTTCCTGCTTCACTCTGATTGGCTGAGCGAGTTGAGGGGGCGGTCCCTCTCCTGTCTTTTGATCTTACACGTCTTAAACGCGATCAAACATTTATACAAGTAAATATACAGTATAAATATATCGTGTACATTGTATATTTATATGATATATAAGAGATGTGAAAAATATTTGTGACAAAAAAATAATAATAATACACAACACACACACACACACACACACACACACAGTTCACTCCCATCAGTTCAAAACAGTAATGATAGCGAGGATCTACACAATATTAGACAGGTGGTCATACTTTTATAGCTGAACTGTGTGTGTGTGTGTGTGTGTGTGTGTGTGTGTGTGTGATGTTGTTGTTGGTGGTGGTCTTTCGGCTGCATCAACCAGCACAGCAACTTGGCGCAGATTTTTTTTTTTTTTTATACCAGAAACCCTTCTTCATGCAACTCTCCCATGCTTGGGACTGACTCGAACCCAGATCCGCAAACCAACAAGCTACTGTAGAGCCTTAGCCGCCTCAACCACCTCTCCCTATTTTGATGACCCACCTAGTGTTGTGTAGTTCCCCAAAGCACTGTGTGAACCAGCATTAACCTTCACCAGCGCTTCTACTGGATCAGACTACACGGACCAGCCAGTCTTAACCACTCATGACCCCTTGGAGCACTTTTGGAATGTCCTGACCACTGCACACCAGGAATACCTCATAAGAGCTGCAGTTTCGGCTTTGCTCTGACCCTGTAGTCTAGCCATTGCAATTTGGCCTTTACATTTATCTCATTTGAGCAGTTGAGGGTTAAGGGCCTTGCTCAAGGGCCCAACTGTGGCTAATTAGTGGTGATTGGGTTTAAATCTAGGACTTTCCAATTAGGTACTCTTGCCTACTTTTGTGGTCTTCCTATGAAAACATCTTGTTCATGTTGTACATGACACTAGAAAAAAAGTCAGATTTGGTTGGTCAGACTTAACGTAACTTTTTACATATAATTTACATAAAATTATTAATCAAAAATTTTTCATAGGCGGCGCGGTGGTGTAGTGGTTAGCACTGTCGCCTTGCACCGCCAGGGTCTGGGTTCGATTCCCGGCCAGGGTCGATTCCCGTCTCTGTGTGCATGGAGTTTGCATGTTCTCCCCGTGCTTGGTGGGTTTCCTCCGGGTACTCCGGTTTCCTCCCACAGTCCAAAGACATGCAGATTAGGTTAATTGACATTCCAAATTGCCCGTAGTGTAGTGTGTGAATGAGTGTGTGTATGTGAGTATGTGTGTGTGCCCTGCGATGGATTGGCACCCTGTCCAGGGTGTACCCCGCCTTGTGCCCTAAGTTTCCTGAGATAGGCTCCAGGTCCCCCGCGACCCTGAACACAGGATAAAGCGGTACAGAAAATGAATGAATGAAAAAAATTTTCATCAAAATGTTGATGCCGTGACTGCTGAACAACGGTTGACTGCAATGACCTACGACCTATGACATCATACTGTACAGGCATTGCTGTAGGACATAGCTAAGTATCCAAACCTGTACACAAGCTATAAATGCCCACACTCACAGAAATGTCAAACAGCCTACAATATCTTTAGGTTTACGGGGAAACCCGAGTACCCCAAGAAAGTCCACCGAGCACCAGAGGTGAGATTAGGGCCCAAGACCCTGGAGGTTTGGGATGACAGTAGTGAGTGACCACTAACTCATGTGTCATGTTGATTACAGTATGTGGTGTGAGCATGAGCAGATCACAGCTTAAACCTAAACTGGAAACATTTTAAAAGTGTAGATGGATTTTGAACATAAATTTTTGGATTAAATTTTCCTGAACAACAACATTCATTCATTCATTCATTTTCTATACCGCGTAATCCTGGGTTCAGGGTCGCGGGGGACCTGGAGCCTATCCCAGGAGACTTCGGGCACTAGGCGAGGTACACCATGGACAGGGTGCCAATCCATCGCAGGGCACACACACACACACACTCACACACCCAATCACACACTACGGGCAATTTAGGAACGCCAATTAGCCTAACCTGCATATCTTTGGACTGTGGGAGGAAACCGGAGTACCCGGAGGAAACCCACCAAGCACGGGGAGAACATGCAAACTCCATGCACACAGATCCACAACAGGAATCAACCACTATGCCACCGTGCCACTAACCATAAATAATACTAATAATACTACCACTAATAATAATAATAATAATAATAATAATAATAATATAAAAGAAAGTGCAAGTTTCCACCACAGGAAAGTCAGTATGCAGAAAACATCGCACACCCCTTCTATAAATGCCAAACACGTACAGTACAGTATGAACAGAACACAACAATCAAATACTTTTTATGTTATTTAATGTTTATTTATTAACTATTAACTAATGTTTATTTAAGCCATCCATCACTGTATACACTGTTACACCAAACCACGTGCAGTGGCTATACAACCGGCTCTTGTACTTACGGTATGAAGTGTTTTGATGACTGACAGGTAAATAAAGGATTGACAGTATACAGTACTCCCATGCAATAATTACTGTAAGTGGTATTTAGAGAATGCAAATAAGTCAAGTTGCAGATGTGATACTGTGTATTGGCTGACGTGACCGGAGTGTGAGGATGGAAGCTTTAAGAGGAAACTCACTTGCAAGAAAGAAATGCAAATAGGAATAGTCAAGGCATTAAATTCTGTTGGACGTGAACCCTAGACCTTAAAAACCTTAACTAGAAAACTACTAAAACCAGGTTTGGCAGCTTGGCCCAAGCAGTTAAGTGTTATCTTTGTAGAAAACAGGCGTACATATTATATTTTTTGTACCTAAAAGTAATAGAGCTATTATTCAAATATAATAGGACAGAATAATTAACAGCAAATTCTAAATAGTCCTTCAATTATTTTAATTATACATTACACTTTAGTGCTTATGTTGGTTTTGCAATTACTGCTTATTCAGCACTTTACTCTCAGGACATATTCTTTCCTCTATTCACTGGGATTAGTTCATATTTTCACCGCTAGTCAATAGCATACAGTATATTATTCTTATAATTTTTTCTTGCCCAACATTTACATATTTTCCCAATAACCTGTGTGTAATTTTTTCGAGCATTAATACTATGTTTTGATATCACAGATGGATGTCATGGTGCACAGGCCAGGATTTACAGTACAACAACTCTGGTCACCATGAGACAAACAGGTAATCGATTACCTCAACACATAAAGTCCCGTAACAGCTCGGCAAATGAAAACACACCTAAATAAACATGCATACGCCCACATTCAGCATAAGGGAAGGAGAACACGGAGGGAGGATCTGTGCTCATAGCAGTAGAGCAGAGCTGAACATCCCAGATTAATCACAGATTTCATACATGTGAGTGCAGTGAGAAAGATTCGGGCGATCGTTTCAATAAACAAACTGCAGCTCCGAGGAGGAGAAAAGCTTTTCTGCATGCAACATGTGGAGCTGGAAATACTGGAGACTCCTTCTTCCTGCTTGAGTTGTTACGTCTCACTCACTCACTCATCGTCTATATACCGCTTTATCCTGTGTCCAGGGTCACAGAGGGCCTGGAGCCTATCCCAGGAGACTTAGGGTATGAGACGCGGTACACCCTGGACAGGGTGCCAATCCATCGCAGGGAACAAACACTCATGCACACACACACTCATTCACACACACACTCATTCACACACACACTATGGGCAATTTTGGAAATGGCAGTCAGTTTAATCTGTGTGTTTTTAGACTGTGGGAGGAAACCGGAGAACCCGGAGGAAACCCTATGGGGAGAACATGCAAACATCATGCACAAAGACCCCGAGGCGGGAATCAAACCCAGAACCTGAAGGTGCAGGGCGACGGTGCTACAGTAACCACTACGCCACTTTATTCAGTATGTTTATGTTTGCATGTTATACCAAAACAATGTCAAGAGTAATAATCACAAATAAGGACTCACTCACAGTATAATAGGTTCATCAAAGAGCTCTGTATTTACTTAATGATGTATTTTCTCTCGAGCAGAGGATTTAGGGGAAGTGGTGGCTCAGCGCGTTAAGACTTTGCGACACCCAGCGGAAGGTCGGTGGTTTAAGCCCCAACTCCATGGTTGGACCCTTTAGCAAGACCCTTATTAACCGTCTGCTCCAGTGCTGATGTATAATGCCTGACCCTGTGCTCTAACCAAACCAAAGCTGAGATATGCAAAGAATAAAGCATTTCACTGTGGGATAATGTATATGTGACGAATAAGGGCTTGGCTCAACTTAACATCAGATACCGATGTAGAAGCCGTTCATGCAGAAAGCCACATAACTACCTTGCTGAGTGCTCTCACTTCACTTCAAAGGAAAATCAAGGCTGCGGGTATTCGAGTAAACCTGCAGGTTGCCCTGATGCCACTGGTAAATGTTAGTCAGCTGCTTTTCCAGGCCCTACATGGTGAAGTACATCTTCCTCTTTAGTGTTTTAAAGACTGCGCAGATCGACATGCCCGCCTCAGCCCGGGGCAACAAGGGGAGTTTTTTTGCTTCCCACAAAAACTAAAACAGATGAGAACTATCTGCACATGCTTTATATTTTTAAATTACTGCAAATATTTTTTTCCTTTTTTGGCTGCAATGTCCCGGTTCATTTCCTCAAAGCTGTGAGGAAACTTTTATTAGGCAGCCAAGTGGCGCCGCTTAGTGGACGATGAAACCTCCTCATCTTTAGAATACTGTAAAACCTAATAATAATAAGTTATCTGTATAAATAACAAATCTAACAATTCTAACTTTTACAATTGAATTATGGTTTCATTTTAAATTATCACATATTGTTATATATTATCATATATTATATTATTGCTCACCCTGTCCAGGGTGTACCCCGCCTCGTGCCCGAAGTCTCCTGGGATAGGCTCCAGGTCCCCGCGACGCTAAATACAGGATAAAGCGGTATAGAAGATGAATGAATGAATGAATATTATTGCTCACTCATTGTCTACTGAATGATGCTTTATCCTGTATACAGGGTCATGGAGGCCTGTAGCCTATGCCAAGAGATTTAGGGCACGAGGCGGGGTACACCCTGGATTTGGTGGCAATTTATTGCAGGGAACACACTCATACACACTCATACACACTCATACACACTCACACACTACGGGCAATTTTGGGAACCTGAATGTCTTTGGACTGTGTGAGGCAACTTGAGTACCCGGAGAAACCCAGAGGGCACAGGGTAAACATGCTAACTCCATGCACACTGAACATGATCATGTCATGTCATGTCATGTCATGTCATACACACTCACACACTCATGTCATGTCATGTCATATTAACTGGTCACCAAGAAACATCTATGCCTGTTCGGAGCAAAGGCCAGCCTGTCTCGTCCAAACCCACTGTAGAGGACAAATTCCTGAAAAATGTTAATGCTGGCCACGATACAAATGTACCTTCCTAAAGGAATGGGGTTTACCAGGCAAAGAGGTCAAGGTTGTTGATCTGACCTCTGACGTCACTGACTGACCCATAATGGGACCTATTGTAATTTGTAATCATATTTCATATTAATTTCTATTATTCATTCATTCATTCATTTTCTATACCGCTTAATCCTGTGTTCAGGGTCGCGGGGGACCTGGAGCCTATCCCAGGAGACTTCGGGCACTAGGCGGGGTACACCCTGGACAGGGTGCCAATCCATCGCAGGGCACACACACATACACACACTCACACACCCAATCACACACTATGGGCAATTTAGGAACGCCAATTAGCCTAACCTGCATATCTTTGGACTGTGGGAGGAAACCGGAGTACCCGGAGGAAACCCACCAAGCACGGGGAGAACATGCAAACTCCATGCACACAGAGACGGGAATCGAGCCTGGCCGGGGAATCGAACCCAGACCCTGGAGATGCAAGGCGACAGTGCTAACCACTACACCACCGCGCCGCTAATTTCTATTATGTAATTTATAAAATGCAATCGATTATATATTTCTAAATAACTAACTAACTAGAAATAAATCCCATAAGCCCATGTTGCATGACTGAATAATCAATATCCAGTATTATTTTTCTGCTTTAAAAACACATCACGTCGGATATCAGTCCCTCCCCTCTATTGTCACGTCACTTTGTTATCAGCTTACAAAATGTTTTTCACGTGAGATTAATTTTTATCTCGGTTCATCGACTGACCTTGCAGTCTAACACAGACCAATATGTGTGAGAAAAGAGCACATCAGAAGTCTAGAGAAAAAGAAGGCCTGCACACAAGCCCTGACCTCAACCTCTGGGATGAGTTGGAATGTCGATGTGCCGCTCGGTTCCTCTCCAACCGTCAGCTCCTGACCTCACTTGTGCTCTCAAACACAAATCCTCACCATCCTCTCTGCCATGTGTTCAAATGTACTGTAGTAGAAAGCCTCGATAGAGAGGCCACATCTGGAATACAAGGTTCAAGCACATGTGGGTGTCATGGTCAAGTGTGCACAAGCACTTTCATAGCAACAGCTTATAAAGTGTTTTTCTGCACCATTAACAGCTTTTGCATATAAGAGTTTAGCGAACAGTGCACGCGAAGGAATTATATACTGTAGTTCATCTCTACTGTATATTGTGCAAAAGTTTATTCCAATTATTAAAAAAAGTAAAAAAATCACATATCATATATTCTGGATTCATTACACTTTTATTAGATATTTCAAGCCTTTTTGGGGTTTAAATTTACATCTTACAGCTCAATAAAATCCAGTATATAGAAAATGATGTTCATGCATGCTCTCAGTGCCTGGTCAGGGCTCCAGTAATACAAATGACTGCAATAGTGTGACATGGCATAGATTCTACTAGCCTGTGGCATTTCCAAGGTGTTATTTAAGACCAGGTTGCTTTGATAGCAGCCTTCAGCTCCTCTGTATTACCGGGTCAGGTGTTTCTCATCTTCTTCATAATACGCCAAGGATTCTCTCAGGTCAAGCGAGTCAGGTCAGCATTGGTGCTCATTAAATTTTTTTATGTTACAGTATATATATATATATATATATATATATATATATATATATATATATATATATACACACTACCGTTCAAAAGTTTTAGAACACTTGCAAATTTCTTTGTTTTTGTTTCATGATTTATTTTCTACATCCTACAACAATATAACACATATGGAATTAGGTCATTACGTAACAACAAGAAAAACACCAGTTAGTTGTTATTTTAAGACACAGAGGTCGGCCTTTCTGTAATAGTTCTTGCAAGAACAGTATTGTGTCAAGTGCATTTGCAAAATCTGTCAAGCACCATAATGAAACTGTCTCTCATGAAAGCCGTCTCAGGAGGACGAGACCAAAACCTACCTCTGCTGCAGACGAGAAGTTCATGTAGAGTTATCAGCCTGAAAAATGACCAATTAACAGCAGCTCAGATTAGAGGCGTTATGAAGTCTTTACAGAGCAGAAGTAGCAGAAACATCTCAATATCAACTGTTCAAAGGAGATTCATGCATTTTTTTGGACGCCTTCAGCAAAACTTTACAATGTAGAAAGAAATAAACATCAGGAACCATCATGGAGTTAGAAATGACCTAAAACTTTTGAACGGTAGTGTGTATAATAAAAAGAAAGTGTCTAAAGTTTATTCAACATGGAAGTGACCAATCTTGCTTCCCTAAAAAATTCAATCCTCCATTTTAGAGAGATGATTTCATACAGTACATATGTGCCCCCAAAATGGCCATTTTTCATTGATACTAAAATTGGTGGAAGCTTCTAGCAGCATATGACCTGAAAAAAATCTGTAGTGTCCGTAACCATGTCAGATTCATATTGCAAAATCGTAACAATTTAGCATTTCAGAATAAAACACTTTTTTTCAGGTTTATGTCTTTTCATGTGAAATCTAAATTGGCTAAGTTTCATCTAAATGCCAATTAACGTGAATGATTTAAATAATAATAAAAAAATAAAAATCAAGTTACGGACACTGCATAAAAGTGCATGAAATTGTATTTAGCAAATGTCTTTCCTTTTATCTGATAAAGATATAAATGTTTATACATATTTAAACAACACATAGCCTTGATCGGGAGTATTGTTTGGTACCAAAACCATGTTTTTGTCCGATAGTAAAGTTTAAACATCAGATGATGTAAAAATAAAAATCATTCAAGTGGTTAATAGTAGGAACACATCTGATATATATTCAATTCAATTCAATTCAATTTTATTTATATAGCGCTTTTAACAATGGTCATTGTCTCAAAGCAGCTTCACAAAAATTAAAGAAATTAAAAAAATAATAATAATAAAATAAATAAATAAATAAATAAATAATAATAATAATAATAATAAAAAAAATAAAATAATAAAATAAAATAAATAAATAAATAAAATAATAATAATTATAGAAAAGAAAATAATTGGAAATTATAATATAATATAAAAGAAATATAAAAGAAGCACTTTTACCAAAAGTATAAATAAATAAGTGTGCTTTTATTCAATAACAAAACTGAATGAGAAGAACTGACTTCGATTACATCATAGTGTTGTAAAGTCACAATACGATCATTCGCCAAATCACATTCCACAAATCACACAAGTGCCCCGTCCAATAGTATTGCAGGAGTATTAATCGTTCCTGTGAAAGTTTTTTGTATTAAATGTACACTTTTATATGAAATCCAGATATTAGATGATACAAGATGAAGCCGTGTGCATGAATCTGAGTGCTTTATATCTTAAATATATATTACATTTGATGTACATTTGATCGGTGTCTGTAATAATCTGTGTATATGTATTATGATTAAACAGTGCTTGGTGGTGATTATATTAGGTGACATTTATGTATCTAGGTTTTCCCAGCCAAGTGCTTTAAAATAAAGATGAAACTTCAAAGCTAAAGTTTTTGTCTTATGCATTCCAAAATAGAAGAAGAAGAAGAAAAAAGTCACAACATCACAAATTTCACAACATTAAATGTCACTATAAATTGATCAAATGTATGATATCTTGTTATAATAATAATAATAATAATAATAATACATATGAGAAGGGTGGTGTAGTGGTTAGCACTGTCGCCTTGCACCTCCAGGGTCCGGGTTCGATTCCCCGGCCAGGCTCGATTCCCGTCTCTGTGTGCATGGAGTTTGCATGTTCTCCCCGTGCTTGGTGGGTTTCCTCCGGGTACTCCGGTTTCCTCCCACAGTCCAAAGATATGCAGGCTACGCTTATTGGCGTTCCCAAATTGCCCGTAGTGTGTGTGTGTGTGTATGTGTGTGTGCCCTGCGATGGATTGGCACCCTGTCCAGGGTGTACCCTGCCTTGTGCCCTAAGCCTCCTGGGATAGACTCTAGGACCCCACAACCCTGAATACTGGATAAAGCGGTATAGAAGATGAGTGAGTGAGTGAGTGAGTAATAATACATATGTTGTAAAAATGGGAAAATTATCACAGTGTAAAAAACAAAATCCGATTCCTGACATGCTGACTTTAGGGAGGTAACTCTGCTTTGTGGTAAGCTGCAACACACCACACTTTTGTTGATTAATTCCCCATAACTGCACATCCCGATTATTTTTTTACTTTGTTAATACATATTAATTACTTTGAAGTTGCTAAATTGATAATAGTTAATACAGCAATTAGATCATCACACCTGTTCAAGTCAAACACATATAAAACATGACAAAAAAAAAGCAGATGAGAAAGAAACTGGTTTATAGAAAACATAGATTTCATTATTATTATTATTGCAAAAAAAAAAAAAAAGTAGTATGCAGTGGTTTATTCATGTTAAATAATCCAGTGAATTACTGAAAATTAAGGAAACCATAACGTACTGTAAGTCTAAAATTCTAATTATCCTTGTATGATGTGTTATTTTTCTAGTCTTGACTGACACTTGGGGCATAACCAGTAATGTCAAATTCACATTTTGGAATGTACAGTATTACACAATATTTCATTTCCGATGGGAACGTTCCATATAAACTGACTGGACCTTTAAACCAGCATCTGCAAGAAATCAAATGGAGATTTTTTTTTTTACTAGGACACTTAAAATAAGTGTCCCAGCTGATGCCACAAAGCAATAAAGCAATCTCTGAGAAATATTGCATACTGGTTCAAACCACACAAATAATCTGCTTCTCTCACTGGATTTACAATTTTCAAATGTACGCTCCGTACAGCACCACAATGGATTTGAAACAAAGCAATTAAGATTTTAACTTTAATTAAAAAGAAAAAAAAGAAAAATTATTCCCAGCCACTGGATGCAGTGCCGATCCTAAGCCTGGATCAGATGGGAGGGTTACGTCATGATGGGCATCCAGTGTAAAACCTGTGCCAAGTTTTTTTGCAGATTGGATGATTCGCTGCAGCGACCCCTCCGACGGGAGCAGCCCAAAGACTATTAAACTATTTAGGAATCATAGGCATTCGTTGCAAAATCTGCCCATTTTTATAGTTAGCAGATAAGCAGTTGCATGATCAGATTCATTCTGAATTTCTTTTTAGTCATTAGTTATCTTAGTGAAAAGTCTGCCGTTGTGAAGTCAGAACTCAGAAGTCTTGAGTATTGTAGCTGTTTATGGGAAATTTCAGTATGTCGTCTATTGTAAAGTAAAGAAGGCCATCATTGTCATGGAAACCCATAGTGAGAGACGGCTGTAGGTGCAGAGAAACAATAATGGAACAAAACTAATAATAATAAAAAAATGCTGTCCTCTCCTTGTACAGTATACAGTATTTCGGTGCCTGTGCTTGTGATTAAAAGGCTTTTGTTAGCCACAGTAAGTGCATATAGCACACTGTTGTCTAAACAGGTGTTTCAGGAACGGTAAAAAAATCAAAACTTAATAAATTACTGGGGGAAAAAAAGTAAAAGGGTTTGTTTAAGGTTTAGACTTCTGTAGTCTTCTGAATGATGTTCCAGATGTTGCTTTGATAAGTTAATTGCCATATTACCATTAATTGCTCTTGTCCTAGATTTCCTGCATAAAATCAGGGTTAGAAAGTTGGCCAAAGTGACATAATTGCATTGCAAATTTACTAGTAAAAGGATCTCAAACGCACAAGTCATGGCAGACATGGAGTGCAGTGTGGTGTGAAATGGGACAAATTGTTAAAAAGCGCAGTTGATGTCACTAGAGATGTATAAATACTGACAGCAAAAGAGTAGTAGAGTACATGAACATGTGGTGGGTAAATAATACTGCCAAAGAGTCTCCACAAAACGTTCCAGAGTACGATTCTAACACGTACTGTAACCTTGTCATATCATGTTAGGTATTAAGTCGCATGGGTTAGGTTTGCGCTTTTTTTTAATGGAAAAAATGGAACACACTCACCCAACATGTGACTTAATACCTGATTTGAATAAACAGTATAACTCAGATTTGGATGAGCAGAATTATATCTAGGGTTGTGCTTGGGTAAGGTGAAGAATCGCCAGAGATTACAGGGAAACTAGTGGGAACAGTCCCAGCAATAGGTTGGTCTGGACAGCTTTCTGGTCTGGACAGCTTTCTTCTCCATCTTTTTCCTGATATCATCAGACAGATCATTCTCTGAGTGACCTGGCAGTGACTGACTGCTGATTATTTCTGGCATACCTTTGTTTTCAGAAAAGTCTTTGGGATTTTGTTGTTTAAGGCTAAGGGTCTTCAAACACTTCTTGCAATGTTCCGAAGCAATGATCTGTTCGTCCGCTCCATTGTCTTCCTTGTGATTCTCTCTCTGACTTGCCACCATGTCTTGATCGCAGATTGTAAGTGAAACTCCATCCAAGAAGGCTGGCTGTGTTGGACAATGATGTTTATTATTTTATTTGTCCAGAGACGTTTAAACCAAATCAGTTGTTGGACAAAACTGAAAAGAATGGACCCATTGTGATCATCCAACCTGAACCATAAACTTACCTTTTCTTCAACCTGGTTGTTTTTCAAGATGATTTCCTGTTGAGGTTGATGGCTCTGCTCCTGCTCCAATGGCTGGTTAGCTGATTGGGAACTCTCGACAAGTGGAGCTTGATGGGCCAATGGATCCAACGTTATATCATTACAAACCTGAAACAAAATATGTTACAAACAAATAATTTTGCAGATACAGTAAAAACATTTTTGCCAATTATTCTTAAGGGCTAAGTCTAAATGAATAGCTTAAGCTGTTGCTATATTAAATACTGACTTACTGTAGCATCTGATGGTGAAACAGAATTTCAATTGGTGGAACTTTCTTCTGCTTGGTTACTGAGCCTAATCTCTGTAAGGAGGAGCCTTAAAATACCAGGCTCTTTGAGTATTAAGGAGCAGCTTGTTGAGGTGGCTCAGACACTATACAAAGGCCTGAGGTTGAGTTATATCTGGCATACCTTATGAATTGAGATCCCAGAAACAACCAAGAATCCACACAAAAGATGATATCTCACAGTTGGTTTATAAACATCTGGGGATCCCCTAGAAGGAGCAAGAATACTATAGCTTAAACATCTGGGGATCCCCTAGAAGGAGCAAGAACACTATATCCTAAACATCTGGGGATCCCCTAGAAGGAGCAAGAACACTACATCTTAAACATCTGGGGATCCCCTAGAAGGAGCAAGAATACTAAACATCTGGGGATCCCCTAGAAGGAGCAAGAATACTATATCTTAAACATCTGGGGATCCCCTAGAAGGAGCAAGAACACTATATCTTAAACATCTGGGGATCCCCTAGAAGGAGCAGGAATACTATATCTTAAACATCTGGGGATACCCTAGAAGGAGCAAGAACACTATATCCTAAACATCTGGGGATCCCCTAGAAGGAGCAAGAACACTACATCTTAAACATCTGGGGATCCCCTAGAAGGAGCAAGAATACTAAACATCTGGGGATCCCCTAGAAGGAGCAAGAATACTATATCTTAAACATCTGGGGATCCCCTAGAAGGAGCAAGAACACTATATCTTAAACATCTGGGGATCCCCTAGAAGGAGCAAGAACACTATATCCTAAACATCTGGGGATCCCCTAGAAGGAGCAAGAACACTACATCTTAAACATCTGGGGATCCCCTAGAAGGAGCAAGAATACTAAACATCTGGGGATCCCCTAGAAGGAGCAAGAATACTATATCTTAAACATCTGGGGATCCCCAAGAAGGAGCAGGAACAATACATCTTAAACATCTGGGGATCTCCTAGAAGGAGCAGGAACAATACATCTTAAACATCTGGGGATCCCCTAGAAGGAGCAAGAACACTATATCTTAAACATCTGGGGATCCCCTAGAAGGAGCAAGAACACTACATCATAAACATCTGGGGATCCCCTAGAAGGAGCAAGAATACTATATCTTAAACATCTGGGGATCCCCTAGAAGGAGCAAGAACACTATATCTTAAACATCTGGGGATCCCCTAGAAGGAGCAGGAACACTACATCTTAAACATCTGGGGATCCCCTAGAAGGAGCAGCAACACTACATCTTAAACATCTGGGGATCCCCTAGAAGGAGCAAGAACACTATATCTTAAACATCTGGGGATCCCCTAGAAGGAGCAAGAATACTATATCTTAAACATCTGGGGATCCCCTAGAAGGAGCAAGAACACTATATCTTAAACATCTGGGGATCCCTAGAAGGAGCAGGAATACTATATCTTAAACATCTGGGGATCCCCTAGAAGGAGCAGGAATACTATATCTTAAACATCTGGGGATCCCCTAGAAGGAGCAGGAATACTACATCTTAAACATCTGGGGATCCCCTAGAAGGAGCAGGAATACTATATCTTAAACATCTGGGGATCCCCTAGAAGGAGCAGGAATACTATATCTTAAACATCTGGGGATCCCCTAGAAGGAGCAAGAACACTATATCTTAAACATCTGGGGATCCCCTAGAAGGAGCAGGAATACTATATCATAAACATCTGGGGATCCCCTAGAAGGAGCAGGAATACTATATCTTAACCTGCAGCTACAGCAGGTTAAGATTGAAGGCACCTGACCTTGATGATAAAAATGTAAATTTCTTAGGCGTTAGTTAATCCTTTGGCACTGGACTAATTAAGTTCTGCTACTTGTTGCAATGCTACTACCCAACAAAACAATTCCTGCTATCCGTTATCCCTCCAATGAGGATGTGATCCCTGTTGAGTCAAGTTTCTTTGAAGGCTTCTTCCGAGTGAGTTTTTTCTTGCCACCATCGCCTTTGGCTTGCTGCTCATTTTGATTTATATGTAATTTCTCACATATTTTATAAGCATTTTCATAATTTTCTTTTAATTTCCAGAAGGCTGCTTTGTGACAATGATCATTGTTGAATGTGCTAAACAAATAAAATTCTGTGGAATCATTTTTAAAAAAATTATAAAAAATGAATTGTAAATGAAAGAACCAATTTATAGAATCATTATGGAACTTACTGTCTCTCCAGTGAACTGTGAAGTTGAGTGGAACTTGAACTTTGACTCTGTTGATCGCATACTGAATACTGAATTCCTTATAGAACATTTGCTGGTCAATCCAGTGACACTTTGCACACGGGGAGGCTTGATCAAGAAGTTTAGACATGGCACCTTTTCAGCCAGAGTCTCCCTGAACATGCAGAAATGAAAGAACAGGAGTGGGAAGGATAAAGGCAAAGTATGCAGTTTGTATTGTTTAATCGGTTAGTTTTATTAAAGTGGAGATGTAAAGAAGTAGGTGGGAACCTGTATTTGGAGTGAGTGATGCTGTAGATGAAAGGATTATAAATGGCAGAGGCTTTGGCAATGATTGCAGGTATTGCATTCGAATATGGAGTCAGACTGCTGCTATACCTGAAACAAAAAGAAATGGCAAATGACAATTATTTAGTCATTTTATAGCTGTAAAATACTTTATTTTAGGTAATCAATGGGAGGATGTTACATCAGAACATTATGGTGAATGTACTTTCTCAGGCCTTACTGCGTCTACTCGACTATACAAATAAAATGTTGTATGATAAGGAGGTAACTCTCCACTGCTTTATTGCATCCTGAATAGCTCTACAAAAGTCTACAAAAGTGGGTAGATCGTTTTCATATGTAGCTCCTCAGCTTCGGAATAGGCTTTCTGACAATGTCAAGGACTCAGACACAGTCTCCTAGTTTAAAAGACATATCTCTTTAGCTTGGCATACACATAATTCATCCCATGAGCTCATACATCAAAATACACATTATCATCTAGTTTGCTAATATCATGAACAGCAGCTATGCTAATTCCTTTCCACCTGTCCCAAGTCATCTGGAGATTGTGCCAGCTCCAGTAGACAGAGGGAAACCCTGCAAGGATCCTGAGGCGCACAAATGAGGACCAGCTCCAGTTGGATTCTGCTTTGTGATGATTTGATGCTACACATGCTGCCCCTGAGCTCCCAGTGATCCAGACCCCCTCTGCACCTGTCTGACTCATCCTGGTGCCAAACTGGACTCCATATTAACTTCATTAGACATCTTCTGTTATACTGAACTTCCAGATGCCTAGGACACAGTATATCTGCAAAACAATTCCAGCTATCTGTTATCACCCAAATGAGGATGGGTTCCCTGTTGGGTCTGTTTCCTCTGAAGGTTCTTTGGTAAGACATAGATGATTGCTTCATCCACATATAATTCTACATTAGAACATTAGAATTGGCCTGCAGGACAAGGAGTGCAGTGGTGTATTAGTGTGTTAGGATTGCCTGGACTGTTCCATATGGAAGAATTATTGTGGGTTGTTCTCCGAAAGTCATCATGCACAAGTTGGCGAAGGGTCTCTACATTTTGAGCAGTTTGAAGATCTTCCTGATCTTTTATCATCTTCCAATGACATTCTTTTGCTCTTGCTGCTCAGTGTAGCATTGCTGAAAACTTGCAGAATCATGTCAAACATCTCTGTGGTGCATTTGTCCAGTTTTACTTTCTAACTTGCTGTCCATGTACTGTGGACAATATGGTGTCTTTTGGCACACTGACTTATGAAAGTCGGTGCTCCCTGTGCAGCCTTGTGCTGCCATCTGTTGGTGTGTTACAAAACTAGTCTTGAAACTTTTTGATACGGGGACTTCCGGTTAGCAGCCACATGGAGTAGGACGTGTTGGTTAGGTGCTCCGACAGTTTCGAATTTCTTCACTCCCTTATTCGTCTCTAAATGTTAAATTTAAATCTTAGTTGACAATAACTTTGTACTCTACCCCACGGTTATATGTTTTTTCATTTGCGATGGCTACCAGGAGTGTTAAAGCCGTGAAAAAGGACGACACTGCGACCCCTCTAACAGTCGAGGCTATCTCTGCGCTGTTAGAGCAACACCGTGATGCGTTAGCGGCGGAGTTTAAATCATCGTTTAGTTTATTAGAAATTAAACTGGATCAGATTCAGGCCCAAGTAGCGGACCATGGACAGCGCTTACCGTCATTAGAACTCGCTACAGACGACCTGAGTCAGCGTGTGACGGAGCTGGAGAACATCTGCTCCGGACTTCGGGAAAACAACTTAAAGTTAACGTCCAAGGTTGTAGACTTAGAAGGCCGGAGCAGGAGACAAAACCTGCGTGTTCTGGGTCTCCCGGAAGGTACTGAAGGTGGACTCCCTACCGAGTTCTTCTCCAAGTTTCTGTGCGAGGTGTTTGGGACTGAAACACTGCCTTCCCCGCCGGAGATTGACCGAGCCCACCGAATACCTGCATCCAAACCCGCTTCAGGACAGAGACCTCGGCCCGTCATTCTCCGCGTGCACCGGAGCCAGGTGAAAGACCTTCTGATTCGGGAGGCTCGGCGGAGAGGGAAGCTGGAATACCGCGGTCAGCAGCTTCGTATAGTGGAAGACTACGCTCCCGAAGTTTTAAACCAGCGAGCCGAGTATAGAGGAGTGATGAGTGAGTTATACAGCCGTGGTCTCCGGCCTTCTCTGCTGTATCCAGCGCGGCTCCGGATCACTCTGTCTACCGGACAGAAGAAGTGGCTCCGCTCGGTAGAAGAGGCGCAGAAACACATAGACAGTCTGCCGAAAACTGCGTAGTGCACTGTATTATTATTATTATTATTATTTTAATACGCGATACTACAGTTCTCAGGAAAGTACCATTTTTAACCTAAAATCTGGCCACGTTTACGTCTTTCCCGGTAAGAGTGTTGTGTTAAACTTGTGAAGGGGTTATTATTATTATTTTTATATTACTATTTTTTCTATTTTTAATCACGTGTGATTTACGTTTGTATATTTAGAGTTACAATGTGACGTGGGGGGAGGGGTGGTGGTGGTGTGTTTTTCTCTCATTGAGAGATTTCAGTATTGGAGTGTGGAAATGTTTTATTTATATATTTAATTATTAGTTTCTGTAAGTTGTGTCGGAGCAGAAGATGGGGTGGTTAGCGGCAGGAGGATTTGTTGGGTGGAATATGGAAGGATGGAAGAGCTTGCTGCTCTGTTTGTTAGCAGCTATCTTTGTTTGTTGGGGGGTAGAGGGGTGTGTGGGGGAGGGGTGCGGGGGGCAGGGGTGTGGGGGGCAGGGGTGGGGGATCTCCAAAGCCAGTATTGTGTTAGTTCTTTGTATACTGTGTATTTTTAACACGTTGTTCTGTGTTTTACACTTTAAGGCTGACGTTAGGCATCTTATTCATGTTTATCTACCTGCATTTTCTCTCAGGGAGAATGAATAGTTCTTTAAACTTTGTGAGCTGGAATGTTAAGGGTTTAAACCATCCGGTGAAGAGAAGGAAGGTGCTCTCACACCTTAAACAACTTAACACTGCAATCGCATTTTTACAAGAAACTCACATTCGCAGTTCTGATAATTCTCGCCTTATGTCACGTTGGGGTGGGCAGCACTACCACTCAACCTTTCAGGCCAAAGCTAGGGGTGTCTCAATTCTCATTAACCCAAACATCTCTTTTGAGCATCATAATGTTATTACGGATATACAAGGTCGTTATATCATTGTTTCAGGGAAGTTATTTAATACTAATGTAGTGTTGGCTAATTTATATGCCCCTAATTATGACGATGTCTCCTTCTTTGAACATTTTTTCTCTCTTCTGCCTGATCTGAGCTCATACTCTCTCATATTAGGGGGAGACTTTAACTGCTGTTTAGATCCATCACTTGACAGGTCATCTCCCAATCCTATACCTCTGAGTAAATCCGCTACGCTACTTCAGTCCTATCTCTGCAGCTTTGGTATCTCTGACATATGGCGCTTCCTTAATCCAAAAAAGAAAGAATACTCCTTTTTCTCACATGTTCACCATACTTTCTCCAGAATTGATTATTTCTTTATAGATAATCAACTGATCCCAATGGTTACTTCTTGTGCTTATCAGAGCATTGTGATATCAGATCATGCTCCAGTTGTTATGTCTATAAAACTTCCAGATCTCCCTCAAGTTACTAAACATTGGCGCTTTAATTCATCGTTGCTGATGGAGGACGATTTTGTAAAATTTATGGAAGACCAGAT
Organism: Channallabes apus; assembly: GCA_030522415.1. Lineage (NCBI taxonomy): Eukaryota > Metazoa > Chordata > Actinopteri > Siluriformes > Clariidae > Channallabes > Channallabes apus. The sequence goes on from CM060120.1 coordinate 29,320,158, forward strand.
CGTTTTTTTCTTCACCACAAATGAAACACCTGAAGTGTCACGTTTGGTTGTTTGGGATGCTCTGAAAGCCTACCTCAGGGGACAGATAATTTCATACACTGCAAATATGAAAAGGAAGGCATATAAAGAACGAAAAGATTTGACCAACCAAATTAAAGAAATTGACCAGCAGTATGCTCTATTTAAAAACCCTGATCTCTATAAAAAACGCGTAGAAGTGCAAACTAAGTTTGAACTTATTTCAACGCATGTAATTGAACGGCAATTATTAAAGAGTAGGAGCCAATTTTACATTCATGGTGACAAATCTGGGAAACTTTTAGCTAATCAGTTAAAAGGATTTAGAGCACAGCAACAAATTACGAAAATTCGGATGGAGGATGGTACCATCACTACGGACCATTCTAAAATTAATGATGCATTCAGGAATTTTTATTCTCGATTATATACTTCTGAGTTCCCAAAGGACCATAGTGCAGTTGAGAATTTCTTGACTCAACTAAATATCCCAACACTGTCCCCTGATTCTAGATTAAGGTTAGAAGAGCCCATATCACAAGAGGAAATCAGTTTAGCTATCTCCTCATTGCAATCTGGTAAGTCCCCGGGTCCTGACGGGTTCCCTGCAGAGTTTTTTAAATCATTCTCCTCATACCTTGCACCACAACTAGCTTTGGTTCTATCTGAATCTTTCAAGCAAGGTAAGATGCCTGCGTCATTTAATGAGGCTCGCATCACCCTCATAGCAAAGAAGGATAAGGACCCAACAGAGTGCTCCTCATATAGACCAATCTCTCTTCTTAATGTGGATGTTAAAATCCTTGCTAAAGTCTTGGCTCGTAGATTAGAGAATGTTCTACCCTCTATTATATCTGAGGACCAGACCGGTTTTGTTAAAAATCGTTACTCTTACTTTAACATTCGACGCCTTATGGATATCTTGTACACACCGTCAGAGGAGACCCCTGAGTGTGTCCTTTCTTTGGATGCTGAAAAGGCTTTTGATCGTGTGGAATGGGAGTATTTATTCAGGGCTTTAGAAAAATTTAATTTTGGTCCAAGTTTTATCACTTGGGTTAAATTATTATATTCAAGCCCCACTGCCTCAGTTCTGACAAATGCTCAGCAGTCTCAACCATTCAGTCTTCAGCGGGGAACTCGTCAGGGATGTCCCCTTAGCCCATTGCTCTTTAACCTCGCCATTGAGCCACTAGCAGTTGCATTCCGAAGCTGTAGAGATATATCTGGGATTTGGAGGCAGGGAGAAGAACATAAAGTTTCCCTTTATGCGGATGATCTTCTACTTTTTTTATCGAATCCAGTCTCCTCTCTGCCACCTGTGCTGTCATTGCTCAGGGAATTTAGCTATTTTTCAGGATATAAATTAAATTTGCACAAAAGTGAACTTTTTCTGCTAGATAATACAGCAGTAACAACTGGTATGCACAATTTTCCATTCAACATTGTGAAAAATCAGTTTACCTATCTTGGTATTACAATCACAAGGAAACATAAACACCTCTTTAAAGAAAATTTTATTAGGTTGTTGAACCAAACAAGAAAGGACTTGGGACGATGGTCACCACTGTCCATGTCCCTGGTGGGCCGCATTAATGCCATTAAAATGAGTATTCTCCCTAAATTTTTATATCTCTTTCAGTCTGTACCTGTTTTTATTCCCAAATCTTACTTTGGCGCGTTAGACTCAATTATATCTTCTTACCTTTGGAAAGGTAAACATCCACGATTGAATAAGTCCCTACTTCAAAGATCTAAAAGAGAGGGTGGCATGGCTCTACCTAATTTTCGTTTCTACTACTGGGCAGCAAACATTCGATCTGTCATCTTTTGGTCATATTTTCATAACCAACCTAATCGGCCTGCCTGGGTGGAAATGGAGATAAAGTCTGTCAAAAATCTCTCTGTCTCTGCACTCCTTGGATCTGCTCTCCCCATCCCCTCAATTAAATTAATCAATAACTCAGTAGTGGTGCATACCTTGAGAGTATGGGCTCAGTTCAGAAAGCACAGCGGTCTTCTGGGCTTTTCTCTGTCCAGTCCTATCGTCTCTAACCATCTCTTCCAACCTTCTTTACATGACTCAGTGTTTCAGGAATGGTACAATAAGGGCATCAAGCTTTGCAAAGACCTGTTCGTTGACCATAAGTTTGCATCATTTGAACAGCTTTCCGAGAGGTTTAACTTACCCAATTCTCATTTTTTCAGATATCTGCAAGTAAGACACTTCATTCGCTCTTTAATACCAAATTTCCCTGAGGCTCCTGCTGCAAACATTCTAGATAACCTCCTCTGTTTGTCTCCGCTGCGTAAAGGCCTAATATCCACTATTTATGGTGGATTGATGGCTTCGAGTCACACCCCTCTGTGTAAAATTAAAACTGCTTGGGAGAAGGATTTAAATTTGTCACTATCAGATGATACTTGGAATTCAATTCTTAAACTTATCAACTCAACCTCCTTATGTGCCCGCCACTCTTTATTACAGTTTAAGGTTGTACACAGGGCTCATTTCTCCAAACTTAAACTCTCCCGTTTCTACCCAGACATTGATCCTTGCTGTAATAAATGTAAAAGTGGAGAGGCGTCTCTTATTCATATGTACTGGACATGCCCGAATTTGGAAAAATTCTGGAGGGATGTTTTTAAGACCCTGTCCTTCATATTGAATTGCAATCTTGAACCAGACCCTCTGATTGCTCTTTTTGGTGTCACTGGAGAAGAGGGTAAGAGTCTAAGTCCAGCCAAAAAGAGATTGTTATCTTTTGCGACACTCCTGGCCAGGCGTTCTCTTTTATTCAAGTGGAAGGATGCCTCGTCACCTACCCACGCCCAGTGGCTCAGAGATATCATGTCCTGTCTGTCCCTGGAGAAGATTCACTATTCAATTCATTACCCAGACTTTAAATTTCAACAGGTGTGGGGGCCCTTCCTTCACTTTTTTCATATACATTTATAGTTTGATTCCTGTCTTATTTAATTACTTGTTTGTTTGCTTTCTTTCCCCTTTTTATTCCTCTTTATTTATTTATTTTTTGCACGTAGAACCAAAAAACTTCCAGCTCCATATTCTTTTTTCTTTTTTGGTTTCTCTCAATGCCTGGCGTTTAGCCTTTCATATGCTTGTAAAACTGGCTTGGAGTCGGGGAGGGACGGGGTGGGAGCTATAGGGTTTATAAGGGGATTATAAAACTTGCATTAAAATATTACATGTTTACCCTGTTTTATCCCTGTTAAAATCAATAAAAATATTGTTGAAAAAAAAAAAAAAAAGAAACTTTTTGATACCACCTCATATGCCTGTATGAGGCAGAAGAGATTAAAACCAGCAGAATTTACCACCACTGTCATCCACATCTACATTACAATAAGAGGACTTTTATTGCCTGAAGATTTGTAAATTGAATCCATGTAGAAGCATTTTTGTTTTACTGCTAGATCCATTCCTGTGTATAACAAAAGTTATAGTCATTTTGACACTTGTGTGTGTGAACCTGACATTTACTAACTGTTGGTTAATATAAAAAAAAACACTTTTTATCTCACCATTTTATCAATTGTGCATCACATTTTTAAAGATCAGCTACACAAGAAAGATATCAATAGCTACCCAGCCCAGGCGATCAGAGTAACGAAGGCGTACGGTGACCAGGACAGTACAAATACGACAATAACCACAAAGGCGATCTTGGCCAGTTTCCACTCTCGTCTTATGGACCGCTGTTGGCCCAGTGTGGTACTCCTCATCTGTGTGCCCAGGTTCTCTACATCTCTGAAAATACGGAGGAAAAGATGTCACAGGAAGCTTATTCATCATAAGAGCTATAAGTATTAAATTTAACTATAGTTTTCAGTGTGTATTTATGTATATATACTCTAGTGTCCAGAACTTCGAAGTTTTATTTCTGAATGCACTTACGGATAATAGTCAGCAGGTGGTGCCTCAAATATTTTGCAGCAATTTACAAAAATATGGGGAAGTACAGGGGTTGGACAATGAAACTGAAACGCCTGGTTTTAGACCACAATACTTCATTAATATGGTGTAGGGCCTCGTTTAGCGGCCAATACAGCATCGATTTATCTTGGGAATGACCGATACGAGTCCTGCACAGGGGCCAGAGGGATTGTGAGCCGTTCTTCTTGCAGAATAGTGGCCAGGTCACTACGTGCCGCTGGTGGAGGAAAACGTTTCCTGACTCGCTCTTCCACAACACCCCAAAGTGGCTCAGTAATCTTTAGATCTGGTGACTGTGCAGGCCATGGGAGATGTTTACCTTCACTTTCATGTTCATCAAACCTGAACTGTCACCAGTCTTTCTGTATGTATTGGTGCATTATCATCCTGATACACTGTACCGCTGTCAGGATACAATGTTTGAACCATTGTGTGCACATGGTCCTCCAGAATGGTTCGGTAGTCCCTGGCAATGATGCAAACATCTAGCACAAGTATTGGGTCCAGGGAATGCCATGATATTGCAGCCCTAACCATCACTGATCACCTCCATGCTTCACTCTGGGCGTCTGGGTGGTATGCTTCTTTGGGGCTTCTCCACACCGTAACTCTCCCAGATGTGGGAAATACACTGACGGTGGACTTACCAGAGAACAATACATATTTCACATTGTCCACAGCCGAAGATTTTTGCTGCTGGCACCATTGGCATTGGCACGAGTGACCAATGGTTTGGCTATAGCAGCCCGGCCATGTACATTGACCCTGTGGAGCTCCCGACGAACAGTTTTGGTGGAAACAAGTTTTGGTGGATGACATTACCCTGGATACCATGGTTCTTGATACATCACAAAGACTTGCTGTCTTGGTCTCAGATGCGCCAGCGAGACATGCACCAACAAGTTGTCCTCTTTAGAGCTCTGATATCTCACCCATAACGTTGTGTGCATTGCAATATTGTAAGCAAAACTATGCTATTACTCTGCTAATTAAACCTTCACACTTGGCTCTTATTGGTGGAATGTGCAATCAATGAAGATTGACCACCAGACTGGTCAAATTTTGCCATGAAACCTCCAACACTAAATTGTCCAGTGTTTAAGTCTCATTATCCATCCCCTGTACAGGCACAAATATTTGCTGTATGATGTAGTGGAGTAAAAGTACAAAAAAATATGCTTGAATAAAACTACTTAGGTAAAGTCCAGATACCTGAAATATGTACTTTAGTCATTCAAATACTGAACACCAATTAGCCTAATCTGCAAGTGTTTGTGGGAGAAAACTGGAGTACCCAGAGGAAACCCAGAGTATGAAGAGAACTCCACATGTACAGACCCCAAGGCGGGAATCGAACCCGGATCCTGGAGGTGCAAGGTGACAGTTATAACTACTACGCCACTACGCCTTATTTCAGTACAGTAGTAAAGCAGTTTTAGACCCTACTGTGTGACCGTTAATGCATAAAGTAACGTCGGTGCGCTCTATTCCTTTACCTGCTTGTGTTCTGAATTGCTAAAAACATGAAGACATAGCAGTAGGATATTATGCCCAAGGGGACGAAAAAGACCAAACAGCATAGCATGAGTGTGTAGGCTTTGTTAGCTGGAGTTGACGTGATGTAGTCCCAGGTACAAGACGTCATGAGGCCTTCTGGGACATAGGAACCTGTATGAATACACAGAAAGTCCAGATGATCTACAGTACTCACACTGGAAATGTGTTTGTAGCATGGTTTAATGAGCACAAAACAATTCATACTGTATATGTTCTCAACCCAATTTGATGACCAGCAGGAAATTTTGGAGCTGTATGTTAGATAATGGTCACCACTACCATCAACCATCTACTGTACCATCAATAAAAGACCAAATGAAGGAATATCATACACAGTTCCAGAGTCTGGTACAATCAATGCCAAATTCTAGTTAAGTGGACTTAATTCTTTGTCATAAATATGTGTTTCAAGTGCTTACGTCTTGTAATTGGTAAGAAGTACAAAATGTCTGGCAACACTTACTCCATCCTAGTAAAGGTGCTGAACTCCAGGCCAGAGAATAAATCCAGACTATCAGGATGCTGATGAGCGCGCGACGTTTAGAGTTCCACCTGATTGCCTGCAGGGGTTTGGTGATTACTATGTAGCGATCGATGGAGATGGCCACTAGAGTAATCATTGAAGTGATGCCAAATAGAGCACTACAGAAGGCATATATCTGACATCCTAAACAGCAAAACAAAAATTGATAAGCTGTGAAAAATGAATGAGGCAGTTGTGGAAAAGGTTGTTTCAAGCATGTTAAATTAAATGGATTCAAACTGAAAGAAACGAAAAATAAGAGAGATACAGTACCTGTTTTCCCAAACACCCACTCCTTATACAAACTATTGACAAAAAAGATGGGCGACTGACTGCTGGCCATGAGGAAATCGCTCAGAGCCAGGCTGAAAATGAAGTAGTTGGGTGGAGAGCGTAGTTTCTTGTTACTGGAAGGAAAAATGGAAATATGTACTGTAGCTGTTTATAATGTGCTGAATATTATTATGGACTTTACTTTAAATAGTTCATGAGTTATATATATGTCTTCCTTAAATGAGTGAGAGGAAGGGATGTAGGAGTGAAGTGGTAGCACCGCGCAACACTATTACCGTAGCTTGATCCATTTTGTGCCGATGACAGCGAAATTCTTGTCGATTCTTGTAATCAAGACTTGTAATTAATTATTTAGGAAATTGCTTGAACTCTGAGCAGCAGTCACTTATAAACACACCAGTTCATGTGATTGAAGCTCCTCCAGTCATCACCTGCAGATGGACGTTCCATCCAAGGAAGTCCTCCACTGATGACTCACTCGTTACCTAGAAGCACTGATTCAGTAAATACTGTACTGATGGAGGACTGTTTATCTTGATAGATTCTCATCCAGGAAAGGCAACAATAATCCATCCAAAGACAGTGGAATGTTAATACCTTCATTAATCCTGAAGCTCTGATTGCAATAACAATTTAATAGACGCCTGTATATGGGCACAAATTATTTATATAGGATAATCAGATACGTAGTTAAAATAAAGGAAAGATAAATCTTTATTAATCCAGAAGGAAATTGCAGTCCTCTTGCAGCAATGAATAACCCCGTAACAGACCCTAAACAGATGTTTACTCAAGTAATTGGGGGAAGAGAAGAAGAAGACCAACAGCAGTCACAATTGTCAATCTATTTTTCATTATTATTAATTTTTAATAGTCAATCGCTTAATCACAATTTGAAAATGCTCAGATTTACTAGTGTTATAAATGTGCAATGTTGGATTAAAGAGATGCATGACAAACTGGTTAGAGGAAACAGATTATGCGTTTTTTTAATATAAAATCTCAAGCATTAATATTTAACAAATGTTAAATTAAAATCTCTCGAATCGAACCGGCACAGCATGCATTCCCCGGGTTGTGTATAGTGTATAGGGGCGTGGCAACCCACCAACAGCCAAACTCAAACCCTCATTCTCAGATCCAAAAATTAATGACCCACTGTAGAGCCGTAACCACCTGAGCCACCGATCTCACATCTTACATCTAATGTAATCTTGTAAAAATCCATTCAATTGAAGGTAGCTCGAGCGCACAACTTTGGGTTTGTATAAAACTTTTTAGAATGAAACGTGCTGTTCAGCACACCTGGAGATGTTTCCTCAGCCAGCTTATTAACTGCGAGAAATGTGCCATTATCACCGCGCTGGCATTATGGGAAGCCATTAGGGTCAAACTTTGTTGTATGATTAATCATATTGATTATTATTATTACTGTATTTTTTTAAGTTATGTGTTATAGTCAGAAGAGTATATGATGTATGATATCATACAGTATGATGATGATATATACACACACACATACACACACACACACATTTTGTCTAATTTTTTATATATTATATATGTCTTAATGATAGTACCAAACTAACCTCTTTGTAAAGGCATATTGTCCAATAACTACATGGATAGTAATGCACATCAAATGCAATATTCAGTTCGGCTATCGACAGATACATTTTAGAAGGTCAAAACTCAAGACTTAATTGGTTTCCATTCGTTAGCTGATGGACATTTTGACTTTTACTGTATACCATCCAGCAACTCAACACAATACTCCAAGGTCAACACACTCTCAGAAATAAACAGTAGCTGTACAGTAACTACTTTTCCGAAAAGCTACACTTATCTCTAACGTCCAGGTAAAATATCCTAAGAGAAAGTATATTATAATATTAATTAATTCATTAATTCATTCATTCATTTTCTATACCGCTTAATCCTGTGTTCAGGGTCGCGGGGGACCTGGAGCCTATCCCAGGAGACTTCGGGCACTAGGCGGGGTACACCCTGGACAGGGTGCCAATCCATTATAATATTAATATTATCTATAATGTGATTTATGAGGCACACAAAAAATAACCCATGAAGAAAAACTGTATATTCTATATTCAAATATATACAGTATTTTTTACTCTTAAACACACACAGTTTATCAAACCAGCTAAAAGCAAGAGGACCTACCAGACGAATGCGTACATGACCAGGGCATTCCCGATGATGCCCAGAGCCCCGATGACTGCCACGAAGAAGGCCATGATGTAGTGCGCATGGTCTGGAACATCCACCTTTCTGTAAAATCCTTTATCCATGTCTAAGTGACAAGACATACAGATGACAGACAATCTATCAGCAGTGATCTCAATCAGGGAAATACTGCCTCATGCTTGCTTTCTACCACTGATGCTTCAACTGCGCTCTCTCTCTCTCTCTCTCTCATCTCATCTCTCATGTGTGTGTCATTCCCCACCCTCTCCCTTCACATTTATATAAGGATGCAAACAAATGCTAGATTGATATTAACATATGATGTCAACCAGTGGCTTGGAATTAATGCCCAGTGGACTGTATTAATGTGTGACTTTTTAAACTCTTTTAAATGTCAAGAAGAAGAAAAAATAAATAAAGTACTACCCCAAAGCCTGAATATGAATAAAGGAAACATTATTCTTTGGTTCACTTTGTGCTGTCATGTCAACCTCAAGCGATGGGACAAATCAATCAATCAATCAATCAATCCACAGAAAAAGGGGAAAGGTTTGATCATGTAGCTTGTTTGTCAGTGCAAGATGGGACATTTTAAGTATTTTAGAAACTACTATTGGATTTTGACACATAATACTTTGTTTAGTTTATGATGATAATAATAATAATAATAATAATAATAATAAGAAGAAGAAGAAGAAGAAGAAGAAGAATGATAATAAAACATCTGGTGCATGGAGAATCTGTAGGCTGAAACACCTTGGTGATGAAAGACATCAGAGAAGAATGAAAAGACTGGACCAGACATAATGTCTCAAATAATCACTCTTTATAGCCATAATGAGCAGAAAAGCATCTCAGCATGAACAATGAACAATGCGGGAATCCGAGACTATCATGGGCACTTGATCTGCAAAACTGGTCTTCCGTTGTTAGCTTTTGCTGTTGTAATACTTTTTAATAGTTAGGGATGATCTGAGGTACATATATATTTATCTCTCTGCCAGACTCGATTCCCGTCTCTGTGTGCATGGAGTTTGCATGTTCTCCCCGTGCTTGGTGGGTTTCCTCCGGGTGTACATTTTGTATGTGTGTCCTGCGATGGATTGGCCTCATGTCCAGGGTGTTCCCCGTCTCATGACCTAAGCCTCCTGGGATAGGCTCCAGGTCCCCCTGACCCTGAATACAGGATGAAGCGTTGTAGACGATGAGTGAGTGAGTGAGAGTGAGACTATATTTAGTTTGAACATTTCCCTCTAACGTGCAAAAAAGACTACAGTAGGTGTACAGATGTTTGTCTTGACCTTGTAGACTACGAACCTCACAGAACATCACATGAGAAAAACACATGAATAAAAATTGAAACAATCTTGAATGATACATGAGGACACAGCTATTTAAACACACACACACACACACACACACACACACATATTACTGTTGATTTTCCCCTTGCATTCCTCTCTTCCACATCAATGCACTGATTGCTTCCATCATCTTCAGTAAATAACTTGTTCCATATTTTCTCACGCTGTCATTGGCCTGGGGGTAAACAGGACTTCTATTCTATGGAGGAGTATACTCATCACCACCACCACCGTCATTTCTGACCACATTGTCCACTTTAAGACTTTAAGATTGCCTGAGCAATCATCAGCCAGCTGCAACTTAAAATCAGTTTACTGAATCATTGATGAGCAAGTCGAGGGCGACAGTGGCACGGAAACACTCCCTGAGATGGCAATAGGAAGAAACCTTAAGAAAAAGAAAATCTTCATTAGCATTTGGTGGCTGTTCATGGGAAAAGTTCATGAAGTTCATATCATTTACTGAAGACTTCGAGCACAGCAAGGTGATCAGTAAAACATTTGATTGGTGCAAGCGTTATAAACAAGGTTGTACGTCCATAAGGGTCGGAGCCCAGTCCGGTCGTTCCAGTGAACATTCAGCCTAGTTCTTGTAAAGCAACAGATAATATGCAGAAAAGACACATCTGTCTGTTGAAACTGTTCACAATCATTCAGGAACATCCTCTGCACATTACCGGCATTTGGGAGGGAGTAATTGCAGTATCTCATGTACAGTCCGGACCTCACTCCAGGGCCATTAAAGGTGCTCCAATAGCACTTTACCCAAATGAGGATGGGTTCCCTGGGTTAAGTGTTGATATAAAAGTGGTCTGTCAGAGGGAAAACAGAATGGCTGAATCAGCAATGTGGTACGTTCTTCTGGAGGACAAGTAAAGTGAATGATGGCAGAATTCTGTTGTCGGTGATGAAAAACCCATCTATAACATATGGCCAGGTCAAGAACATTGTGGAATAGATATACAGGTATACAGTATCAGTGTCAAAGTCTATGGACAAAGGATGCCTTCATGAAAGGTTAACATCAAGACACTGTATAAACGACTACTAACACCAAAGAATGGAAAGCCCAGTTTATAACCAATCCATGTGTCTTCTATACTGTTGTAGCTCATCAAGCTCAAATATTTGATGTTGTGTGTTTAATGAGATTGTTTTTGCTAATCACAGTTTTGATTGCTGTATTCTTCCTGTTGCGCATTTTCCTTTAACCTCTCTCATCCATAAGGCGTTTCCTACCACTGAACTTTTACCCACTTGAAGCTTTTATGTTTTTTTTATTTTTCACCCCATTCTGGATTCACATCAGAGGCTGTTGTGTGTGAAAACACCCAGGAGATCAATAGTAATAAAAATATTCAGACCAGCTGGTCTGGCACCCACAATCATGAGACGGTCCAAATCACAGAAATCAGATTTATTTATTTTTTTGTATCTGATGGTTGATGTCAATGTTATTGGAAGCTGATGACCCATATGCTATGCGCATGAATATATATATATTGGGGTTTTCTTCTGCTAGATGAATGTTGTCAGCCCCAGGAATGACCAGTTCAAATAAATAATCCAGGAACGAAATCCTAGAATATACCCATTTAATCCAATCCAGATGGACATAACATTGCTGAGCCTAGACCTGACCACCTGAAGCAACCCCAGATCATAACCCTGCGTCCAGAGGATTGTACAAAGTACATTCGCTTCCTGCATCTACCAAGGAATAAAGGGAAAGCATTACATAATATAAGATTTATAGACACATTATGTCACTCATGTGTCCCTTTGATTTCTGTGAATCTGTTTACAACAATGCCTATTGATAAAAGTGCTAAACCATCATAATCATATTTATTAATCTATTAATACAGACTGACATGTTTTTCAGTCGGTTTAGTCCCTAAATGAGCCCTGGTTACACAATGTCCCTTCAGATTAATTACTTTCTCTTGAGATCATGTGACATCTCACCTAGCCATTCAACCATTAAACAAACAGAGGATGCATTCATTAAAACTGGACATGGGTGATACTAATGATAATAAGCAAGTGCTTAAGCTCAAAGTATGATGATTAATATGACGCTCATGTTTCCTTGGCGAAAAGAAATCAGGATTGAATGTGTTTATTGCGTAAGAGCCATATGGTCACAGAATATGCTTAAAAGAGGGTGCGGGGGGGGGGAGTTTATTCTATTTACACGTACTGTACATACAGTATAGTAGGAGATATGAATAATCTGAACATCTGAATAATAAAACTTCAGAAAAAGAAAAATAGTCTGATTTATATTATATTATTCAATATTTATACATGTATATATTTATTATTCTGAAATGCGTAAAAATTTTCTTTGGCTGATTTTATAGTATATGAATTCTAAGCAGACGCTGTGTTTGAAGGATATTTACACAATAAAGTATTAGTTTCATATAATTAGATTAACAATGATGTACAGGGGCGGCACGGTGGTGTAGTGGTTAGCACCGTCGCCTTGCACCTCCAGGGTCTGGGTTCGATTCCCCGGCCAGGCTCGATTCCCGTCTCTGTGTGCATGGAGTTTGCATGTTCTCCCCGTGCTTGGTGGGTTTCCTCCGGGTACTCCGGTTTCCTCCCACAGTCCAAAGATATGCAAGTTAGGCTAATTGGCGTTCCCAAATTGACCGTAGTGTGTGAATGAGTGTGTGAATGTGCGTATGTGTGTGTGCCCTGCGATGGATTGGCACCCTGTCCAGGGTGTACCCCGCCTAGTGCCCGAAGTCTCCTGGGATAGGCTCCAGGTCCCCCGCGACCCTGAATAGAGGATAAAGCGGTACAGAAGATGAATGAATGAATGAATGATGTACAGTATTAGTTCATTAGTTGTGATTTTTATTTGCAGCTTTTTATATAATAAGGAGAATTTTAAGAATAAAATAATTTAAGGTGACTTGATTTTTCGGAAAAATACTTCTATAAGAAAGCAGTGCAGTAAATCTTTATTTTCTTCTTTATGTTTGTGTGTACAGTGGTACCTCAGCATACGGATGCTCAACCTCATGGATTTTCACCTGATATTTTTACAAGATGTCTCGACATACCAAGCATTTTCGGTATCACAAGCAAAAACCACAGAGTTTTTTTTTTTTTGTGCATTTTGTGCAAGATTTAGTAAAGACCTGTAGCAAGAAAAAAAGGGAGCCACTTTCAGTTTCGTTTTTAAAGCAGCCGGTGCCAAGAGGAATCATAAATTGAGATTGAGTAAAGTTTGATGTTTATTTATTCCATATTTTACTTTATTTACATGTGTTTTTTTGAATGATTGTATTGTTTTTATATGCAAACATTTGATTATAGGGTTGGAAATGAGTAATATTGGTAATATTTATGGGTGCCTGGAATGGATTATCTGCAATTACTGTAGATTATTTCACATGGAAAACATGTTTCTCAAAATGAATTTATACACATTATTATTTGTGACTACATTTGCTTGCTGAGGTACTACTGTAGTCACATTTAATGGTCATCGTTTTTCCAAAATTCACTGTTTGGTCTTTTTTAGACATTCAAAGGGGCGTGGCTCACCAGTAGCTCATTTAAATACTGTAGACATTAAAATTATGCATTTGGAGTGAAAGAAAGGGAGTTTTTACAAAATAGCAAAATATGAGACCTTTAATTTTTATCTGCTTAACAAGTCAATTATTATTATTATTATTATCATCACTTACATTATAGGAGCTTTAAACACTTGTTTATTGTTTGTTCTCAATTTTTGACAGACTTGTTATGTCAATTAAAATATGTCCTCTTCATCTACGACTGTTAGAAAAGCTGACCTGACCACCTGGGGGCTCCTCCTTCCCAAAAAATGCTAAATAAGCATCATAATATCAAGATTTCTACACTTTTCAAAATCAGTTTTTGTGGTGCATTTGCCATCCAAGTCAACAACATCTTCAAGCAAGCACTACAGTCAGAGCCAGTGTTATCAGGACCCAGGGAATGAAGATTAATATTATGCATTCCAGTCAGGTCCATACTGTACCACTTGGGCAGTAAGTGCGGTTACATGGACGATGCTTCTTCGCTTCAATTAAAACCAGATTGCAATTTAACTGTTTGCCTGGGCACTGATATTATTAAATGTGTGCCCTCATGTCCAAAGCATGTCTGATTAAAATACTTAAAATACTAGTTGTTCCACAGGAGGTCAAGCCTTTACTCCGCTGGAAGAATAACAAAACAAGAAGACAAAGGAGGATATATTTTTTTTCATCAAAAGATGATCACAAAGAGGGACCCACATCATGCAACAGGAGCGACATACATTATGCGTTTCTGCTGTTCAATTTCAATCCCGAGCATCATAAGCATGGTTTTTATGAGTGACTGAAATAGAAAGCATACGTAGGGTAAAATAATCCACATGAGCAAATCCTCTTAAATGTTGAATCCTATAACCTATGACAGGAGGTGTCATTTTGCACGATTTATTCTTTCTACATCAGAAGCACACACAGTGATGTCAACTTAGTGAATCATAAGCAGATTCATTATGTGTGTAAAAAAAGAAAAAATCAAAACAAAACCTAAGAAAACCTTAGAAAACCTAAGCCGTGCCCCCAGAGACTGTCAAAAACGTTTACTATTCACGGAAGATGAAGAATGGCCATCATTAGCTAACAGAGGTGTCAAGTAACGAAGTACAAATACTTCGTTACCTTACTTAAGTAGAAATTTTGGGTATCTATACTTTACTGGAGTAATTATTTTTCAGCCGACTTTTTACTTCTACTCCTTAAATTTTTAAGCAATTATCTGTACTTTCTACTCCTTACATTTTAAAAATAGCCTCGTTACTCAATTTTTATGATAAGAACGCACACAACGGCCGCCCATAGCCCCCCCCCCCTCGGTCGCATGTTAAGAATGCGCACAACGCCCGCCCCCATCATTCCCAACCCCAACCGCCCCCCCCCCCCCCGGTTGCAAGATAAGAACGCGCACAACGCCCCCCCCCCTCCTTACATTTTAAAAATAGCCTCGTTACTCTACCCGTCCGGTCGCCTAACCCCCCCCCCCCCCCCCCGTCGCATGATCAGAAGGCGAGACCTTAATGCTTTTGTCGCCCCTCACGGTACTTTTACTTTTATACTTTAAGTAGTTTTGAAACCAGTACTTTTACACTTTTACTTAAGTAAAAAGCTTGAGTTGATACTTCAACTTCTAAAGAAGTCTTTTTGAACCCTAGTATCTATACTTCTACTCAAGTAATGAATGTGAATACTTTTGACACCACTGTTAGCTAATATATGGCTGTTTCTTAGCAACACTAAGATCTGACAAGTAGTACAGACACCCAGCAATGCGTTCTTTAACAGACGAGGTTTGTATAACGTCTGGAGTGTGTTATTCTGCTTATACCCCAACAATTAGCAAAAATGTTAATATTTTGGTTTATTTCACAAGGAGCGTTCAAGGCAAATGAAATTTCTCATGAATGAAGGAGTAAAACCGATTGACAGTTACTGAAGACTTCAAGCACAGCAAGGTGATCAGTAAAACATTTGATTGGTGCAAGCGTTATAAACAAGGTTGTACGTCCATAAGGGTCGGAGCCCAGTGCGGTCGTTCCAGTGAACATTCAGCCTAGTTCTTGTAAAGCAACAGATAATATGCAGAAAAGACACATCTGTCTGTTGAAACCGTTCACAATCATTCAGGAACATCCTCTGCACATTACCGGCATTTGGGAGGGAGTAATTGCAGTATCTCATGTACATCTCCTGGGGGCCCAGTGTTTCAGACGTGATCACGCCTCCGGTGTACTGTGAAAACTACCATTCTACCATTATGGCATCCAAGCACTTTACCCAAATGAGTTTCCTGTTGAGTCTGGTTCCTCTCAAGGTTTCTGCCTACTGCCATCTGAAGGAGTTTTTCCTTGCCACTGTCGCCATCATCCTTGGCTTGCTCATCAGGGACAATCTTATCATTTTGATTCATTCACATTTCATACAAACTTCAATAATTCTTTTGATTGTGTAAAGCTGCTTTGCGACAATGTCAATTGTTAAAAGGTGCTATACAAATAAAATTGAATTGAGCTGAAATGAATAGTGAAACTCTGTGATAAGTGCAGGGGATTATATAGAAAAATAAACTATATTCTGCACAGATCAAAAGTCCCAGTTTAACCTGAACGCCCCTCATATTAATAGCCGGTGTCAACTTCTTGGTTTATGGATACAGTTAATGTTAACCCTAACCCTAACCCTAACCCTAATGCCATATATGATGCCATGCAACTAAACAATAACATACTAGCATTCCCTTATTACCTTAAACCTTATTTAATTTGCATGCTAAATGACCGATGGAGGCATAATGTTACACATAAATATTACACAATCTGTAACCAATCAGATTCAAGAATTCGATTGTGTTGTTATAATATTCTTATAGTTTTATTTGATGTTATAGAATGCCAGTGAAAGTTAGTTCCTGTAATTATATATAGTAGAATAATTTTCGATAAAATCTTGTCTACTTTTAGACATTTACATTATGTAAATTGATCCAAGCTAGGTTAGCATCTGAATGTCATCATCATCACTGTCTTCCCCTTGACCAGCTGATGCATTATGTGTCATGTGTGAAAAAGTACTAGAGTGTTCACACAGTTAAAAGCTTTCTGACTGTACCACCTCAGGCTTTTAAAACACAGCCGACCTCACTGCTCCCCTGACTAGCACACCTCTGATCAAAGGTATTACCGAAAGTGTAAAGTTAAAAGGAGCTCAAACGAAGTGTCAAATAAAATGTGGCTGGCAAGTGAAAATCAATCAAGACACTCTTTAGGAGGTGCCACATAAACAATTCATCTAGAGACCACCAGAGCACACACACACACACTTTTTTGTTTCTACAGTTAGTTTATTTAAGTTCCACATTTTCGACAGGAGTTGATGTCAGCTGGGTCTAGTTGGCTGAACAATAAAAGTGCCACATCAGAGCAGTCAGGGCAGTCTCTCCAACCCAAGCATATAGCTGAGGATAATATGTTGGATTTGAATAACGATGTCTGAACAAGATGATAAAAAGGCTTTTAGGTAGCAGGCGCGTTCTCTTGTGTACAATGCACCTTGATTCCTGACTCTTTCCCCATCCTGCCCAGTTGATGCCCTTACCCTCTCTACCCTGCTGAGGTCAATACCCCACCTGCTTACTTGGCTGAGAACATTGTTCTGGGTATTTGCTCAGTTGACAAAAATGCTTTGTCTCCCTGTCTCCTTGAGGACATTATTCCACATTCATTCTTGTCTGAGGACATCAGTTCTCGTGTGTACTGTACAATCCACTTTGATCCCTGGCTTTGGCAAGTACAGTATATCTTTGCCCCCTATCCTGCGCAGTTGATACCCTTCACCCGCAACCCTGCTGAGGTCATCACCCCGCCTGCTTGCTTGGTTGAGAGCATTGCTCGGTCTACATGCTCAGTTGAGAAAAATGCTTTCTTGAGGATGTCACCCCACCTTCTTTCATGCCTGTGGACATCACTCTGCGTTTAAGCTTGGTTGAGAATATCACTCCATGTCCTCGCCTGGCGATGGATGTCACTCTGCTTTGCTGTTGTTGTCAGCCCTCCTTTCCCATGAGGCCTTGCCACTGTTGTCACCCCTTTGGACTCGCCATAGTGGTGCTACCCTCTATGACATTGCTGTTGGCATCGCTTTAACCCAGTGGCCCAGGCCTTCCTGTTTATGGATTCCAGGTGGCAGGGGGTGTGCTGCCAGTTACACCATAAACAATTCCATCAAAGGTCACCAAGAGTTACCCATAATCATAATTTTGTTTTCATAATTAGATAGCAATTTAAATTCCATGTTTTCAACTCTTTGCCAATGAGGTCCAAGCCAGGAGATGATGAGGAAGCCTGGCAAGCAGGCTATGTTTGATCCTCCTTGACCACTGACTCTGGCAATGATACCCAGAGGTGTCAAGTAACGAAGTACAAATACTTCGTTACCTTACTTAAGTAGAAATTTTGGGTATCTATACTTTACTGGAGTAATTATTTTTCAGCCGACTTTTTACTTCTACTCCTTACATTTTTAAGCAATTATCTGTACTTTCTACTCCTTACATTTTAAAAATAGACTCGTTACTCTATTTTTATGATCAGAACGCGCAACCCCCCCCCTCCCCGGTCGCATGATAAGAACGCGCACAACGCCCCCCCCCCCCCCCCCGGCTAATGATCAGAAAGCGAGACCTTAATGCTTTTGTCGCCCCACACGGTACTTTTACTTTTATACTTTAAGTATTTTTGAACCCTAGTATCTATACTTCTACTCAAGTAATGAATGTGAATACTTTTGACACCACTGATGATACCCTAAGTGTCCAACTGATGACATCACCATTGAATAGCTGTTGATTAAAATACCATACCCTGTCCACTGAAGTCAAATGCTCTAGTTCTCGGTTCATTCTGCTGAATTACAAGATTCAAGTGAGGCATAAACAAAAATCGTGTGTCCTGAGGTGCTGCGTGTTTCACCAGCCATGATCACCAGCTGATCTTCTCAAGGCTTCTTCCTCTGCTGTCAAGTAAACAAAATACACAAGTGCATGTTTGTTTCGCAAAGGACAAAAAGCTATTTCAAGAGAAAACGGGCTCACAACCAATATGAAAAGTAACGTTTAATGCTGTCTGTTGATAAATATTTATCCATGTTAGTTAACCCCCTGAAGCACAATTCAATTTCCTGGCTGAGGAACCACGCTTAAGGAGAGACAAAACACTGCAAACACAGGGTGAACTCTAAGTAGATCACATCATAGGATTTCTTGAAAAAAAATCTGCAGTGCTCATAACGCCAGTTGTCAATCTCAGCACTAAAATATATAACTGACCTTTCATTATCCCATCCATAAATATGTTCACCGTGGGACAAAATAATGCTCTACCATGGTGCAGCATAAAGCGTCATATCGCTATACATATACTGTACAGTAAGAATATAGCGATCGAATAAAAATGATGTGCAGCCATATGCAAGTAAATGGATACCTTTTTTTACTGTACAAATTACATGCTCAATTTAATTCTATTTGATTTACTGTATAAATAACTTTCTGTCTTTTAACAATAGATATTGCCACAAGGCAGCTTACAGAAATAACAATCTACTGTAGATTTAGATCTCTAATAAATGTCAAGTGACATTTGATTCTGAAATTACAACACTTCATTTAATAGTCGTTCCCTCCAACGTAATTGGAAATAATAAAACATGACTTTTACCTTATCTGGAAAAATGCTTTCCTCAGGAATAAAATATTGTCTATAATAAAACTTTAAAGTGAATTCGATACATACTGTAACCTTTTTTTGAAGCTTTGATAGTACTTTGTACATGTTTTAGGCAAACCACAGCATGAAACAGCCACAATACATAGAAAAACACTGTGCAAACTAAAGAGCCAATCAAATCGCTCCTTTCTGTCACACAACCAGTGAAATGAAACTGACAGCTGATGTGAGTGAACTAAATGCATCCAGTGGATTTTTTGAGAATGTTAAAGGAGGTTTACACTCTGTTGCTTTAGTTTTCTAGTCGCTTTAGTTTATGAATCCCAGCATTTATGAACTACAGGTACTGTATGCATCACTTAACATTCTTGATACAATCTCTGAAGTAGGACATTAGCTGATTTGGATGTTGTGCAAGCACCTTATTGTATACTTAAGAAAGCTATATGGGATAATACTTTTATTTATTTTTTTCTCTTACTCCTGCTAGCACTAGTTCTATAGCATTTAGGAGCCATTAAGTTAATGTTAAGTTAATGTTTTCAAAAGAAAGTAAAACGGAGATCATGCTAAATAGAGAACATTCAATTTCTTTGAACCTTTTGGGTTGCTTTTCTTGTAAAATCTTTGTATAATTAAAGTTCCACTGGCAGCCATCCATGCTCAAGCCATACCATTGTTACCACCATGTTTGACAGATATTGTGGTACACAAATAAGCCCTTTCTTTCATTCTTTTTTCTCTACTCTAGCCATAACCCTAGTACAAGTCCATCTTCTTTTTTATCCATCTAGTGACTCTTGTTCCAGAACAATTGAACGTTTGTAGATGTTTTGTTGCATATTTTATTTATTACCAGACACGTTTGCACCTTAAGGCATCTCCAGATTGTAGATGTCGACAGTGATATGACTACCTCCTCCAGAGAGTTCTTGACTTGGCTAGATGGTGTGAAATGGTTTTTCTTCACCAATGGAACAATTCTGCCACAATCTACCTTATTTGCCTTTTGGTGTTGCTGAGTTCACCAGTGCATTCCTTTTTTTTTTCAGAACGTCCCAAATAATTGATTTATTGTTTCTGAAATCTATTGCTGGCCTCCTTACAGTAACTTGTATCAACACTTCTTTGGACTGCATATCGAATATTACCATAAACAGCAACGTACAAAATTTAAAAACAACATTTTATCATTTTCAATTGTCAAAAACTAACTAAGAAAGAGGATACAACTAACCATCAAACTTCTTATCAGCCAACTATCGAATTACTTTTGAGCCTGTGAAAATATCACTTCGAATCCACCGTATGCGGTGGTGATTATTTGCATAAAGTAAGCATTTAAACTGGGGCAAGCATAGAAATATAGCTGTTTTCCATTGTACTGGACTGTGAACTCATGATTTTGAAAGTAGAACCGCAGTCTATTTGTATCCGCACTTACTGAACTATAGTGCATACAATACAGTGATGATCAGTACAGAAAGGGGCAGCAGGGTTCAGAGCATCAGTCATCACAGGTACACAAAAAAACGCATATTGTGTGAAAAGGTGAGGAAATCATAGCAGTTCTTGACAAGTCTTGCCAATTCTTAGCAAATCCTGAGGTTCAAAAAGTACATGGTCACGGGGCAATACACACTGCGGGAAATTAACCTACGTATTGTGCACGTCTTGGGACTGTGGGAAAAGCCGGAGTACTTGGAGGAAACCCACCAAGTATGGGGAGAGCACACAAAGGCAGGAATCAAACTTAGGTGGGAATCGAGCCTGGATCCTAAAGGTGCAAGGGAACAGTGCGAACCTCTCACCCCCCATGCGGCCTGTTGTAAAATGTGTTGAGGTGAGGTGAGGTGAGGTGAGGTGAGATCAGATCAGGTCAGATGATATGATATGTGATTCCTCAAATAAAAGCACGGTATAAACAATGTCATTTCCTAGACCTGGCTTTTCATTATTTTCAGTAAGCTGTTCCCATCTGCAGGCAAAGTCCCAAGTACGTCCCTTGTGAAACTGCGAGGCCAAAATAAGGAGTAAACAAGATTATCCTATAAGCCAGTTATGCGCTGTAGCAGCCAGACTGTCAACATGTCATGCTAAAAATAAATCACTTCTACTACGACTACTAATAATAAGAAAAAGTCAAAGAAGAACCACATTATTATTATTATTATTATTATAAAGGTTATACCGTTCATATATACCATATCACTTTAACATAGTAACAATGCTTGGTAATTGAATAAATATTATACTGTAGGAGTTGTTACTTGGAAATATTCACATTTTAATATTTATGCAACAAATAAATACAGTCTTTTGCAAAAGTTTAGGCACCCCTTGATAACAGATTTTCTCTCTTGGAAATGGAAAAATTCACAATATTTTTTATCAAACAATGAAAATAAAAAAGAAAAATATTATTGTGGCATTGTGCAAAAGTTTGGGCACCCTACATAATCAGTACTTAGTAACACCTCTTTTGGCAGAAACCACACTTTTTTTTTGCCAGCTAAAAGTCTTTCAGTTCTTGTACTTGGGATTTTCTTCCATTCTTCCTTGCAGAAGTCTTCTAGTTCTGTAATATTCTTTGGTAGACTTGCATGCACAGCTAAGATCTACCCACAAATTTTCAATGATGTTTAAATCAGGGGACTGTGATGGCCATTCCAAAACCTTCAGAAACGTCTCTTGAGGTTTTCCATCGTGGATTTCGAGGTACAGTATTTTTAGGATCCTTGTCCTAAACGACAACCGTCGTCTTTTCAGCTTCAGCTTTTTTACAGATGGTGTGATGTTTGCTTCCAGAATTTGCTGGTATTTGGTGGAATCCATTCTTCCCTCCGCCCATGCAATGTTTCATAAGAGAAAGGGAAAATATATTTTATGCATAAGTGATATGTTTGGGTGAAATTATTTACGGTGTATAATTCTGCGCACACCAAGCAGCAGTACAGGCATCTAGTAGCTTTATTACTGAATCCAGCCACTGCCTGTACAGTACATTTCCCGAATTGCATTGTATGTGAAATTATTGACCCAACCAAAGAATAATACAATATAAAGTTCACATTTGGTGACAAATTTGACGTCCTGTTTACTGGGAGTGATCCCAAAGCTACCACACTAAGAAGGTGTAAGGCAAAGCATCCACTTGATGGTCTCAAGAGATGAACTGAAATATGCAGAGCAAGAAGGAGAGTAGAATGAAGAACTGTCTGTTATAATAACTGGAAGAGGTGAAGAAAAGGGCATGTGAGAGTGAGAGTGGTAGTCATATGCGAACCACATGCAAATGGAGTTGAGCCAGCGCACACAAGACAAGATGCAGCGTCTTCCAGCATTCTGGTGAAGGACAGTCATTGTGAGAGCGAAGAACTGCACAAAGCCAAAGGCCCTGGAGGAGCGTATTGCTCTTACTGATGGAAATATCTATTAAAGTACACCAGTTTCCTCCCACAGTCCAAAGACATGCATTAGGCTAATTGGCATTCTCAAATGTGAATGAGTATGGGTGTACCCCGCCTCGTGCCCTAAGCTTTCTGGTATAGGCTCCAGACCCCCTGCTACACTGTATACAGGAGAAAGAAGATGGAATAGACCATGAGAACGTTTAACTTTTTTTTTTTTTTCAAATGTACTGCTGGAGGTTAGATACCACTCAACCCAGTGTCTCGACCCAGTGTCCTTTGGACATTGGGAGGGACTACATTGGAAGGGATTAGTTTCCTGCAGGCTAAAAGTTACTTGCAGAATGAAAAGGCCAGGAAAAGAAATCATGAATGGGCCGAGCTAAGATCAAGAGCACGCTTTCTTATCAAGAGAAACTGAACAAGGAAGCAACAAAGCACTCCTTTGAAAGAATAAAGGAAATGAATGGGTTGAGTCACATGAACACAATGAGATCTTAATGAGTTACCACAAGTAACATTTCCAGATGTGTTTTACTACATTGTTTGTCACAATTGAACAGTTAAGTAAGTACACCACTCTGGGGGCCCCATTTAGTTCACTAATAAAAGGGATGCAAGGCTTGCAGATCCAGTTCTAATGGACAAGTGGAGAGTCCATTATGCATTGTACCAGACCCTGTACCACCGTACATGCATGACTGGCATAGCAGATTGTTGGCTGTTTAAAATTGAAGTAGGAGTGCAGATACAAGGGACCAAGACAGTCACTTGTTCTGGCCTACTGGATGATGTATGGACCAGGTCCAAGCAGAGGTAGGCTACCAGAATCTCCTCTGGTGTATCTAAAAGTACATCAGTGGAGAGAGAAGAATGTCAGGGATGTTACTGCACATGTCCGTGTTGGCACAACCCTACCCTTTTTTGAGCTATTCAGATTTTGCACGCTCACAGCAAGACTGCTGTTCAGGACCTGCTACCATAATCATACACACCCTATTCATTCTTGTGTGGTGACAACTTCATGACTCAGGAAAAGATGGATGCGGAATCATTATTTCCAGAAATTGGGGCGTCACCTAACGAGCTTAATTACTTCACATGATGTGGGAAAGGCTGGAAATCAAATGCACATTTACTGTAAGTACCACACTAAATTCTATTCCGCAGCTTTGACGCAAATTTTGTCTCCAGGCTCTTCTGTCCTGTGCCACTACAACCAAGCACATAAACAGATATTTTTAATTCTATCAGTTTTCTGCCTGAACGGAAAGGTGTACAGGACAGTGGTGAGACCAGCGATGCTCTACGGCTTAGAGACAGTGGCACTGAAGAAAAGACAGGAGGCAGAGTTGGAGGTAGCAGAGCTGAAGATGTTGAGGTTCTCGTTCGGAGTGACAAGGATGGATAGGATCAAGAATGAGTTCATCAGAGGGACAACCCATGTGAGATGTTTTGGAGATAAAGTCAGAGAGGCCAGATTGAGGTGGTTTGGACATGTTCAGAGGAGAGATGGTGAATATATCGGTAGAAGGATGCTGAGGTTGGAACTGCCAGGCAGGAGGTCTAGAGGAAGACCAAAGAGGAGATTTATGGATGCAGTGAGAGAGGACATGAAGTTAGTTGGTGTGAGAGAAGAGGATGCAGAGGATGGGGTTAGATGGAGGCAGATGATTCGCTGTGGCGATCCCTGAAAGGGAACAGCCGAAAGACAAAGAAGTTGTTTTGTGACTTTCTATTGTGGACACAGAAAGACATTGTTCATTACACTTATCGATTTTATGTTGCACAAATAAATATTTTCAAAACGTCATGCTATATGCTATGCAACATACTGTAGGAACAATGATATTAATGCAGGATATGCAGTACATATTTAGGGATGGAACACCCTTACATAATAAATCTGAAAATCAAAGTGGTGGCTTAAATATGATCAGGGCTTTGCTTCCTAAGAACTATTTGGCATTTCACTTCCAGCTGTGTCTGCACCACTGGAGTCTGTTTTGTCCGTCTCCATCGTTCTTGTGAATTTAGCGCGTTTGTTCTCCATCAATCAATCAGTGCCGTGGTTTCCGGGGTGCAATATTTTTCCTTCCCTGTTGAATTATTTGTATTATTTTTCATTTTCATTCATTTATTTTTTACTCAGTAGCGAATATGACTTAAAATGTAGCGAAGTACAATACGTTAAACAAAACATACTTAAGTAAAAGTAAAATTACAGATTTAAAAAATTGCTTTAAAAAGTAGAAGTACGCAAAAAATCTACTCAATTACAGTAACGCGAGTAAATATAATTCATTACTTTCCACCTCTGCATATAACCCTATGCCATATACAGTACAGTATACAGTAGGTAGTCCGCGATTTATGAACATTCAAGTTATGAATTTCCGCAGATAAGAACGGACCGCGGTTCTACTTCACGTTCAATAGCAGAAGTAGCTCACGTGTAAAACTGTAGCCTCAGGTTGTTAACAGGAGTGATCTTCTCCTGCTGGAGGAGGAGAAGGAGTGGTCTTCTTCATCTGCTTTAAGGTTCCATGTGTTCTGGCCATTCTCCTTTGCTTTCTGGCATCAATAAGGTGTTTTTGCCCAAAGAACTGCCATTCACTTGACAGATGAGGCTAATTGTGTGTGTGAGGGTGTGTGCGTGTGTGTGTGTGTGTGTGTCCTGCGATGGATAGGCCAGTCTTTTATGGAATTAATCTTAAGAGAGTCACATCTGAGAACGGCCAATAAAACACGGCCACTAGGGTGAGTTAAATGTAGAAGAACCTTAAAGTAGAGTAAAATTATATTTTATGAATCCAGAACTTGTATAAAGTTGTATTATACTATATTATATTACATTCTATTATACTCGTATTATATTGTACAGAGTGGGACACGGAAATATAGTCCTTCTCCGGCGATAGTACAGTAGGACACAGGACTGAACAGGAAGACAACAGTCTTCAGTCAGCAGACAGACGGACGATCGGCAGACAGAGAGCAAGTGGCTACAGCCTCCTCCAGACAGCGTGGCACCGGTGTTGTAGACGGCCTACTTTTCCCTGGCACATCCTGTTTAGACTTGTACTGTAGAGGTAATGTTTCTGCTCACAGCAAAGGCAGCTCTTCCACTCTGACAAGCACTTTGCATTTACAGAATTCTCATCTAACTTCTCATAAAGCTCATTCATTCACTCACTCGTCATCTATACCGCTTTATCCTGTATTCACGTCTTACAGTATGTTGAGTGTTAACCTCCGTCTCTTTGGTACTGTACATCTCAGCATGATGCTACCGCCACCATGCTTCACTTTTCTTTTCTTTTTTTTGCCTCATTGTAAGCACATTATGTTGCACTGAATTAATTTTACTAACAGCATTCATGGTGTCACGAAGCACTGATTACATACAGCTGATATTTATCTTGTGCACACAAAGAAATGGCCGTGAATAAGTGAAGCAGGGTTATGGTGGCATCGTATTTAGCGTGTTATTGATACTTATTTCAATGACACCTTGGCTTTCATGAGACATTTCTAATGCTTTAATACACAAAGTTCTACTCTATTTAATGAACGATATTTCTAATTAGATTTGTTTGTATCAAAACTAATGTCGGTGTTTCACAGGTTTGGGAGTGAATACGTATAATATGACTAACAGATAAGACAGAAGTAAAATTATAGAAATTGATTTAAAGTGAAAATACAACAAATGCATTATGACAAGTGTTTACAACAAATGTACTTTTTATATGTTTTGCTGGACTAAACTTTCAAACAAGACAATTCTCATAAATGTGACTTCTAACCTGGCTGGCTTTAATTGTCAGAGCCATATTTATAATAATAATAATAAGAATAAGAATTATATATATATATATATATATATATATATATATATATATATATATATATATATATATATATATATAAATTTATTTATTTACAGAAATTTTAATTTTCTGTAAATTTATAAATTAATAAATTTACAGAAAAGCAACCCCTTCAAATGTGCTACACTGAATGACCACAAGATGGCGTAAAGACCTAACACAGCAAGTGTTGGTTTCAAGCCTGATCAATACTAAGTACTCCTAGTCAGATGAGAACAAAGAGAAGTTTGCAGCTTAGAATGAATTTTCCAAAGTCTACGGTCTGTATTGAGAGGCTGTGACTCAAGTCAAAACATTAATAAAAGGGTGTTCAAGTCGAACCGAGGCCAAAATAACAGAACACAGTTATGAGAGTAAAGACTCTTTATTTCTCTATAAACACTAATGCACTTATCCCAGTGTTTCACTAGTGCTTGGACACCATCAAGGTAGAAAGTTGTCTGGAGTCATGATTGAACTGCCTGCTTAATATCTGAAACACTGGCCTCCCCAGAACACCTTTAATGTCCCGAACATGTGGACATGCCTGAATGTGAGGTCAGGACTGTATGAGGGATGTGGCAATAACACCCAGCCGAGGTTCTGTAATGTGCACATGGTGTTGGTGAATTATTGTGTGTACAGTTCACACAGACGGATTGGTTAGTTCCACAAGCTGGTGACAAGTCAATTGTCAAGGATCAGACGCTCCATTAGCTGGAATGACTGCAGTGGGGATCGTCATTCACAGACGTGCCGCCTTCTTTAAAGCCGTTTAAATGTTTGACTGCAGCAAAAAGTCTCATCACTATACTATATTTTAAATGTCAATCTGCTTTACTCCTTTATCGGTGAGAAAGTCCTTGAACAGTCCAAAAACGCAAGAACACTAGTGCGTCAAACTCTGGGAAAACACTACCAAGTGCTACCACCAGGGGACACTGTCACATAAGTTGCCTTTTAATAGCCTTAGGTTACACTTTATAGTTGAAATGGTTAAGTACTATTAAACAATTTTTTTTTTATTATGCCTGAAGTTGATTATACATGGATTATACATAGGCAAGAAATTTAAAGAGGAGATTATAATAGCAAAAATGATCAGACACTTAAGACGATAAGGAAACATTTAAATAAAAAAATTAAGATTTAGACCTTAATAAGTTACAGTAAGCTATTTTAAACACATAAGCTATTTTAAACACATTCCGTCATGAATTCTTCAATAGTTTTTCTAGTCAAGTCAAACAGACTTTTATTGTCTTTTCAGCCATATACAGTTCAGTACACAGTTCCTCCTCCTGTGCCATTGTTTCAATGCACAGTGTACTGAACTGAATAGTTGCACTGATTAGAGATTCCAGCGTAACTGTTTACACGGATCCTGTAAGATGTGTGTTTACATGCACAAAGCATTGAAGCGGGATATAACATGTTCGACATGCGCCGAGAGGTTCTGCTCACTGTGAAGCGGTTAAACAGAACTCTCAGGTGAGGTTAGGCTTTCTGTTTTTTCTAATAAATACTGCGACCTACTGTACTGTATGTTGTTATTGGTTATAAGGATTCAGTCTCATCTATGATTAGCTAGATACTTTACTATGCATGAAATGGCGAGCCAGCCAGTGCTTCTGCCTCAGCCAGAGACTAAGGTAAAGAGTTAACTGAAAAGGAATGGAAGCTAAAGTAACTTCTTGGAAACTTGTCACGTCACCTGACGTTACCCCCACATGGGGAAAATGTGCAGAGAAAGAATATATAAGGGGGAGTCAAAAATGATTCGTGCCCCAGGTATTTCCAAACTTCTGTTAGCCGCATCGTCTCATCAGCGCTTTCCGTTCAAGGCTTCTGTCTCCCCAGTCGCCGCTGAGCAGGTGTGAACGTGCTCCATCAGTTCATGTGTGGTCTGAGGGTGCCATTATTTATCAAGGAATTTGTGCACAGTATGGAGTAAGTGTTTTGTCATGTGTATGAATGACTAGAAAGGGTCAAGGAAGGTCCCACAAGTGTTAGCCATCAAAAAGGAGCTGGATGCTCGTCCAAGACTGATGACAGACGTCCGCACACTTCTGCCCACGCTGTCAACACTCCCCAAAAACTTTGTTTTGCCCTGGTGGGCCGCATTAATGCAATTAAAATGAGTATTCTTCCTAAATTTTTATATCTCTTTCAGTCTGTACCTGTTTTTATTCCCAAATCTTACTTTGGCGCTTTAGACTCAATTATATCTTCTTACCTTTGGAAAGGTAAACATCCACGATTGAATAAGTCCCTACTTCAAAGATCTAAAAGAGACGGTGGCATGGCTCTACCTAATTTTCGTTTCTACTACTGGGCAGCAAACATTCGATCTGTCATCTTTTGGTCATATTTTCATAACCAACCTAATCGGCCTGGTTGGGTGGAAACGGAGATAAAGTCTATCAAAAATCTCTCTGCCTCTGCACTCCTTGGATCTGCTCTCCCCATCCCCTCAATTAAATTAATCAATAACTCAGTAGTGGTGCATACTTTGAGAGTATGGGCTCAGTTCAGAAAGCACAGCGGTCTTCTGGGCTTTTCTCTGTCCAGTCCTATCGTCTCTAACCATCTCTTCCAACCTTCTTTACATGATGCAGTGTTTCAGGAATGGTACAATAAGGGCATCAAGCTTTGCAAAGACCTGTTCGTTGACCATAAGTTTGCATCGTTTGAACAGCTTTCCGAGAGGTTTAACTTACCCAATTCTCATTTTTTCAGATATCTGCAAGTAAGACACTTCATTCGCTCTTTAATACCAAATTTCCCAGAGGCTCCTGCAGCAAACATTCTAGATAATCTCCTCTGTTTGTCTCCGCTGCGTAAAGGCCTAATATCCACTATTTATGGTGGATTGATGGCTTCGAGTCACACCCCTCTGTGTAAAATTAAAACTGCTTGGGAGAAGGATTTAAATTTGTCACTATCAGATGATACATTCATTCATTCATCTTCTATACCGCTTAATCCTGTGTTCAGGGTCGCGGGGGACCTGGAGCCTATCCCAGGAGACTTCGGGCACTAGGCGGGGTACACCCTGGACAGGGTGCCAATCCATCGCAGTATCAGATGATACTTGGAATTCAATTCTTAAACTTATCAACTCAACCTCCTTATGTGCCCGCCACTCTTTATTACAGTTTAAGGTTGTACACAGGGCTCATCTCTCCAAACTTAAACTTTCCCGTTTCTACCCAGACGTTGATCCTTGCCGTAATAAATGTAAAAGCGGAGAGGCGTCTCTTATTATGTACTGGACATGCCCGAATTTGGAAAAATTCTGGAGGGATGTTTTTAAGACCTTGTCCTACGTATTGAATTGCAATCTTGAACCAGACCCTCTGATTGCTCTTTTTGGTGTCACTGGAGAGGAAGGTAAGAGTCTAGGTCCAGCTAAAAAGCGACTGTTATCTTTTGCGACACTCCTGGCCAGGCGTTCTCTTTTATTCAAGTGGAAGGATGCCACGTCACCCACCCACGCCCAGTGGCTCAGAGATATCATGTCCTGTCTGTCCCTGGAGACGATTCACTACACAATCCGTTATTCAGACTTGAAATTTCAACAGGTGTGGGGGCTTCCTTCACTTTTTTCATATACATTTATAGTTTGATTCCTTTCTTATTTAATTACTTGTTTGTTTGCTTTCTTTCCCCTTTTTATTCCTTTTTATTCTTTTTGCACGTAGAACCAAAAAACTTCCAGCTCCATATTCTTTTTTGGTTTCTCTCAATGCCTGGCGTATAGCCGTTCTTATGTATGTAAAACTGGCTTGGAGTCAGGGAGGGACGTGGTGGGTGTTATACAGTAGGGTTTATAAGGGGATGATAAAACCTGCATTAAAACATTACATGTTTACCCTGTTATATCCCTGTTAAAATCAATAAAAATATTGTTGGAAAAAAAAAACCTTTGTTTTGAGGTGTTGAAGCATCCGCCCTGTAGTCCTAATCTCACTCCATCTGATTATTACCTGTTTCGTCCTCTGAAAGCAAGCAGCCCTACCAGGACAAAGATTCACTTCTGATGAAGAAGTGAAGACAGCAGTGCATTCGTGAATCACGACTCAAAAACAATTTTATGTCGAAAACATATTTAACGAGAGGAAATTAAAGCTTTTTGACAGATGAGCGTCAGTTAATTGAAATGAATTCCACAGCCGGAGTGCGGAAAATTTTTGACTCACCCTCATACAAGAGAGAACTGATCGAATCAAGTGATTAAATGGGTAATATTTACCTACTAAATGAACTATTAAAGGTTTACACCTTTAGTCAGGTCAGACTGCTTCTGGTTACACTGGTTACATTTGTACTCCAATTGGTTTGTTATTACAATTATTACTGCGATACTGTATTAGTGTCCATGTAAATGCGCCTACTGTCACAGGTGACTCTAACACGGATGCTGAAGCTCTGCAGCCACACTAACCAAATACTGACACACTAACGATAACCGCATAGACCATTTAAGTTACAAAAACACCACCATACCCCTGATAGAGCTTATACACATTATAACATGACCTGCTGTCACCCAGCCCTCTA
This sequence comes from Channallabes apus, assembly GCA_030522415.1. Lineage (NCBI taxonomy): Eukaryota > Metazoa > Chordata > Actinopteri > Siluriformes > Clariidae > Channallabes > Channallabes apus. Next base: position 29,351,223 of record CM060120.1, read on the forward strand.
AACCGGAGCAAAATGGGGAAATTAGCCTGCAGGTGGTGGGGAGTGGTAGGGGTTAAAGGTGACAACACGTTGCTGGATTGGGTGATCACGAATGGCTGACCCAGACAAAAGGTTGCACCATAGGACATGACCTCATGTCAGTCATCCTCCAGTTAACACCGAGACTCTAACGGCATGTCGGAAGCCTGAGGTGGTTACAGCCACCTTAAACATGGGGGTGAAAAGTGATCATAGCCAAAAGATGGGGGGAAAAGCAAAAAAATAAATAAAAGAACGGGGTTCAGTTACACAGAACTGTGGGCGATTAAACTAATTATCTAATTTTTTTTTTTTAAATAGATTTTATATTAAAAATCCTTAGAATATCGTACAATCTGTAAAATAAAAAAAGAGTTTCTTTTATTTCAAGAGTTATGATAATGATGAGCTAATAATATTGCAGCCATCAATTTTTTGTGGTTTATCTAAAAAGTTACAGAACATCGCAGAAACAATCCATCGCATGCCACAATTACAATTAGCCTAATCGGCATGTCGTTGGACTGTGGGAGGAAACCGGAGAACCCGGAGGAAACCCACCAAGCACGGGGAGAACATGCAAACTCCATGCACACAGACTTGAGATGGGAATCAAACCCAGAACCTGTAGGTGCAAGACGACTTAGCAACTGTGCCACATCCATACATACTGTACAGTAGATACATATTAATTAAATCTTCTGTTGACTCCACATGTTGACTTCATCCAACCCAAAGGGAAAAGTCCTTACTGAAGATTAATGAAGGAACAATGAATTATACCATCATGGATAAGTGTGAGCCTAAGGTCATTGCTCTTGCTTTAAATGATCTGTTCTATCATTTCTACAAACAGCATTCTGTACAAAACACAGCTTACTTCTTCTTAAAAATATACACGCCCTAGTCCTGAACACTCTCCATTTATCAATATTAGTATCGATCTCTGACGTACCACAATGTTTCCACTGTCTGCATCTGGAACACCTGCACACTGAATGGCCATAAATCACTGCATGCAACTGTGTCTGCTTTTAATTTGCCTCTTTGAAAGCCTAATATACTTCCCTGACATAAGTAACAGTCATGGTTCAAACACGGACACTTAGACAGAGCACATGTTGTTCAAGGTCAAGTGCAATTACTTTTACATCTTTAATACTGTACACTCCGGTAGCTCTATCCTGTAGTGGTTTATACTCGAATACAGAAGCGTACAGTATTGTACTGTAATTACTGTAAATAAGTGTATTGTAATTTATAATTGTAATATTTATAATTATAATATATTTTCTGCACCATTTGTTCTGTACAAACTGTAAAAATATAATGTAGTGTAAATATAGAACATGTGTTTTTAATTACAGTATTATGTTCGCAACCCATTTATTGGTTATGAGTTAGCTGTGTTGAATTAGCTGGTTACTGAACGTTCCTTTAAGTTACAGGACCTGGGTAATACACTGCAAAAACATTATATCTTGTTTATACAGTTTCTTAGATTACAGTCGTAAACTTAGGGCACAAGGCGGGGTACACCCTGGACAGGGTGCCAATCCATCGCAGGGCACACACACATACTCACATACACACACTCATTCACACACTACGGGCAATTTGGAATGTCAATTAACCTAACCTACATGTCTTTGGATTGTGGGAGGAAACCGGAGTACCCAGAGGAAACCCACCAAGCACGGGGAGAACATGCAAACTCCATGCACACAGAGACGGGAATCGAGCCTGGCCGGGGAATCGAACCCGGACCCTGGCGGTGCAAGGCGACAGTGCTAACCACTACACCACCGTGCCACCCTATTGAAATATATAAAGATGAAACTATTTAATTTCTCGTTTATGATATGGCGTTTCATGTCAGGTGGACCAGAGGAGACTGTGATCACAACAACAGTCAGTTCACTAATTTACACTGAAATTCTATTGATAGAAAATAAGTGAAGTGATGCTGAAGTCATTTGTCAGGTTTATGATGCATCTTGCCACTGTCTTAATGCTTTTCTTTAGGAAACCTGTATCGTATGGAAGACCAGCAAACACTTGGTTAAAAATCTTTTGGTTGAAATTTTAAAACATTAGTCCATAAAAAATCTCCATGGAAAATCTCCTGGAAAAGCCGATGTGTCAGACGCTATTCAAAAAGCCTGGAAGCAGCTTGATGGAGAATCCAGTAAGTAAATGTATATAAAATTTCTTAAAACAGGATTACATTAAACCAAAATTATCAAGCGTATTTCCAGATAGACTAATCATAGTCAATGCTTGTAGAATTAAATTTGTAAAAATCTAGTAAAAGTTGCCTAGAAATACGTGTAATAATCTTATATCTAGTTTTTTGTAGTGTTATTTTTAAGAAAATGTAGATAAATACGACTAGATTAAAAATATTTCACTTGTAAAGATGCTTTTTTGCAGCGTTATTTGTCTAATAAACATATGTGTCCAATATTGTGATACAAATATTATTAAAATACCAATTTGACATGAGTAAGGAATGACACCAGATGATGAAGACACATATAGAATCTAGTAAATTGAGATTTAAATTAAAATTTTTACACCAACATTGGGCTTTAAAGTGGATCTACTATATGCCAAAGTTTTGTCATTTTAGACATTCAGATGGGTCTCAAATAAAAGAAAATAATAATTTTAAAAAATGACCTGCTTTTTATTCTTGTATAGCATTTGGGGGGGGGGGGGAATCCCCCCAAAACAACATTGTGTGAGCCTAAATCATATCAGATAAATATTCTTCTCTTAATAGCACTCAGAAAATATAACGTGTAATAAAAATAAAATATAACATTCATCCTTTGTCTTTGACTGTGATACAGACGTGATGTAGGTTTCTCTTGTCAACTCTGGTTCTACATTTTAATTGATTCCTGATACATTCTTCTACCTACAGTATACACAAAGGGTGTTCAAGTCAAACTAGAATAGAATTTGTGAATGTGATGACGTTTCTTGTGAACGAAGGTGTAAAAAAAAAAAAAAAAAAAAAAAATTTAAGCACAGTACAGTCATGAGACTCTTACCTGCAGTAAAACATTTGAATGGTGCAAACATTTTAAAGAAGGCTGTGTCCATACTGTAGGTCCAGGAATGACCCTGGTCTCGGTGACTCGGAGGCCTCTACAGTCATCAGTTGAGGAGTGAAGCACCTGATCCTAATAACTTGTCACCAACTTGCTGAAGAGAAGCATCTGTTCCTGGGAGGCCAGTGTTTCAGACTTGATCTCGCTCCATGTTTGGGCTATTCAAGGAGTTCCTGGGAGGCCAGTATTTCAGTCTTGACCTCGCTCCATGTTTGGGCTATTCAAGGAGTTCCTGGGAGGCCAGTATTTCAGTCTTGACCTCGCTCCATGTTTGGGCTATTCAAGGAGATCCTGGGAGGCCAGTATTTCAGTCTTGACCTCGCTCCATGTTTGGGCTATTCAAGGAGTTCCTGGGAGGCCAGTATTTCAGTCTTGACCTCACTCCATGTTTGGGCTATTCAAGGAGTTCCTGGGAGGCCAGTGTTTCAGACTTGACCTGGCTCCATGTTTGGGCTATTCAAGGAGTTCCTGGGAGGCCAGTATTTCAGTCTTGACCTCGCTCCATGTTTGGGCTATTCAAGGAGTTCCTGGGAGGCCAGTGTTTCAGTCTTGACCTCGCTCCATGTTTGGGCTATTCAAGGAGTTCCTGGGAGGCCAGTGTTTCAGTCTTGACCTCGCTCCATGTTTGGGCTATTCAAGGAGTTCCTGGGAGGCCAGTGTTTCAGACTTGACCTGGCTCCATGTTTGGGCTATTCAAGGAGTTCCTGGGAGGCCAGTATTTCAGTCTTGACCTCGCTCCATGTTTGGGCTATTCAAGGAGTTCCTGGGAGGCCAGTGTTTCAGTCTTGACCTCGCTCCATGTTTGGGCTATTCAAGGAGTTCCTGGGAGGCCAGTGTTTCAGTCTTGACCTCGCTCCATGTTTGGGCTATTCAAGGAGTTCCTGGGAGGCCAGTGTTTCAGACTTGACCTGGCTCCATGTTTGGGCTATTCAAGGAGTTCCTGGGAGGCCAGTATTTCAGTCTTGACCTCGCTCCATGTTTGGGCTATTCAAGGAGTTCCTGGGAGGCCAGTGTTTCAGTCTTGACCTCGCTCCATATTTGGGCTATTCAAGGAGGTCCTGGGAGGCCAGTGTTTCAGATTTGACCTCGCTCCATGTTTGGGCTATTCAAGGAGTTCCTGGGAGGCCAGTATTTCAGTCTTGACCTCGCTCCATGTTTGGGCTATTCAAGGAGTTCCTGGGAGGACAGTGTTTCAGACTTGACCTCGCTCCATGTTTGGGCTATTCAAGGAGTTCCTGGGAGGCCAGTGTTTCAGTCTTGACCTCGCTCCATGTTTGGGCTATTCAAGGAGTTCCTGGGAGGCCAGTGTTTCAGACGTGAAACAGGCAGACTGATCATGGCTCCAGCATACTGAGAAAACTTTCTACCTTGATGGTGTCCAAGCTCTAGTGAAACACTGAGCTAAGTACATTAATGTAGCCGTGGATTATACGGAGAAATAAAGGGAGTTTTTATTCTTATAACTGTGTTCTGTTATTCAGCACTGTTATATCCTCAGAGATTATTCACAACAATAGAAAAAGATAAGTTATAACGTTGTTAAAATTCTACTATAACAGTAAAATAAACACGCACCCAATCAACCATTCAGTTAGAAAAATACAAAATATTCAGATGTTTCTGAACAATTGAAAATGACAAACATTGATTCAACCGGCACTAAACTTGGGAGGCGTGCAGAGCTTGCGTGAATATAAAAGCAGAAATTGGAAGCTGGATGTTTCTAAAACCTAATTTGTCGGAAAGAAAAATCCTTTTCCGTCTGTCGCTGCAATAAAAGATAATCCAAGAAAGAGTTATCTTTCTGCGCATAAGGGGGAGCGCTGAGTATTTCAGGAAACCCAGAGACAGACAAGGAATGATAACACATGTTTTAAAGCAGAGACTGCTGGAGTGAAGTACGGCGAAGGAGGCCACAGATTTTTAACGGTGTGGGTTTTTTCCTTCCTTATAGGAATATATTAATTGTGTTCATGTGAAAGCATTCTGATGGCACGAGTGGGGAAGTTTATTAGAGACGAAGGAAGTGAAACATAACCATGGTTTAGTTTAAGTCTTTTAACATTTCACATTTTCCCTGTAATCCAATATACTGTACAGTACCATATGTTTGAATTATTTTCTAAACCCATCAGGCACCATGATGAAACTGGCTCGCATGAAGACCTTTACAGGAAAACAAAACCAAAACTTTCCTCTGCTGCAGAGGAGAAGTTCATTTACTTATGAGTAAAAAATACGGAATTATAAGGTGTGTCCAAGCTTTTGACTGGTAGTGTATTTTAATGTAAAATGTGAAATTCTTGCAATGATTGTAATTTTAAACTGAGAATGTTTTTCTCACCTTAATAAACTAATTATAGACACAATCATGTGTCATAGCAAATAATACTTTTTTTTCCCATAATACTTCTACTGTATGATTCTATAATTAAAATAAACCTCTGTGAGACCGAGACACCCAGGGACACCAGGAACATCTCCTTTCTATCCGTATCTGTATCTCTGTGGTCGTATTTCTAAGAGTCCTTCACTTTTCTTTCGGAGCTTTTCATGTCTACAGAATTGGAAATGAAGCTTTCAGACTGGGGCACTGGGAGACGTTTTTTTTGAGTAGATGAATGGCATATTTACATCCTGAACCTTTGTATTCACAGCTCAGGGCAACTTCAATGCATTCCACGTCTCTTACCCAAACACAGCTCCAAAGCACGACCCTCACTGAACCCTGACTTTGACATGAACCCAGAGGTCGTCTGCACGCTATTTCCATTTCAACCAAAACCTGAAGCCCACACACACACACACACACACACACACATACATGCATACATACATACACTTACACACACACACGCACACACACTGCTGGTTAATGCTGCTCTTTAACCTCAGTAGGTGAAACAAAAACTTTAGGCTCTTTGTAGCCCTTAAACCTCAGAGCATTATAGCCATATATACAGGGATCAGGATTGTGCAGTATATTGTGACATATCTTTTTTTTTTTTTTCAACCAAGGCAATATAACAAACTGAATTGTATGTCATTTTAACCAACTATAAAGTACAAACCTGACTAAGCAAAAAATAAATAAAATGGTCACATAGTCAAAGAAATAGCACAATTACACATGATTGTGTGTTTTTATGGTTGTTTTCAGTTGTTCCTATGACAAAAAGAAAAAAAGTAAAAAAAAAAAAAAAAGAAAGAAAGAATTAAATATAATAATAATAACAACAACATGCTCATTTGTTCTACATTTTTGTGATGTCATTCCCATATACCAGTAGTGGTAAAATGTATACATTATAAAAGTAATAAAAGTATATATATATAGACCTTTTAACCATATTTCCAGAACACTACAGAAGCATGTTGCTAGACAGATCTGATCCATATGGAAACATGGTTAATATGCACATGGAAAAGGCCTTAAAACCCATGCATCACAGATATATATATATATATATATATATATATATATATATATATATATATATATATATATATATATATATACACACACACACTACCGTTCAAAAGTTTTAGAACACTTTCTAACTCCATGATGTTTCCTGATGTTTATTTCTTTCTACATTGTAAAGTTTTGCTGAAGGCGTCCAAAAAACTGCATGAATCTCCTTTGAGCAGTTGATATTGAGATGTTTCTGCTACTTCTGCTCTGTAAAGACTTCATAACGCCTCTAATCTGAGCTGCTGTTAATTGGTCATTTTTCAGGCTGATAACTCTAAATGAACTTCTCGTCTGCAGCAGAGGGAGGTTTTGGTCTCGTCCTCCTGGGACGGCCTTCATGAGAGAAAGTTTCATTATGGTGCTGGACGGATTTTGCAAATGCACTTGACACAATACTGTTCTTGCAAGAACTATTACAGAAAGGCCGACCTCTGTGTCTTAAAATAACAACTAACTGGTGTTTTTCTTGTTGTTACGTAATTACCTAATTCCATATGTGTTATTTTATAGTTTTGAAATCCCCAGTATTGTTGTAGAATGTAGAAAATAAATCACTAAACAAAAACAAAGAAATTTGCAAGTGTTCTAAAACTTTTGAACGGTAGTGTATATATATATATATATAATAAACTCCAGTGTATCAAATAGCAGCCATTAACCTTCACACTGCTTGACTACATGTTTGATATCCTTCACCTTACTGAAACACCTGCACCTCTCTGCCAACCTGTGGAGACACAGGAAAAGCCCCGTGACCACAGACACAGCCTCTGGAAACCGTCTCGGCGGTCCCGAGTTCCCCTCCACAGCTGCAAATGATATTGTTTTAGTGCATGTTTCTGTCCTGGAGATACAAGTTCCTACCTGGAGTAGACCAGGCCTTGATCTCACCCCACTTGATCTCACCCCACTGGGATACTGGGGGCTGATGGTCCACTTTACCTCAACGCCTCCGTAAAACATTCCAGCCTGCATTTAAACTCCTCAAAGCTACAGGCAAAACACAGCGACCGCACATTTAATCTCAAATATGTGGATCAAGTTCCTAAATAATCTGCGCTGGGGATCTGCCTTAATGAATCCCATGACTAAGGAGTGCTGATGTTTGAGGTAAGCTGATATTATGCGCAGTTTCTTGCATAAGTATTCACCCCCTCTTTTTGAACTTTTCGACATTTTGTAGTGTTACAGCCTGGAACTTATGATTCAATCGAGTCATAAAAATAACCTGTGTTACTAAAGCATCCGCTCCATCCTATAGAGATTGTAGGTTCGATTCCTGACAACGCTACAGCTATCCATGGTCAGGTGTCGGAAAAATGTGCTCTGGGTTGGCACCCTCGTCCTCACTTATCAATCACAGCAACATGAGTCAATCACTGGACTCTGTGAGCTCCTGCATGTGGAAGAGCAGTTTTTGTCCAAGTCTTTCATGCTGTTCCAGGACGCTGCATGAGCAGCACTTTAAAAAGATACAGTTTTCTGGCCTCACATGTTAGCATTCACTCTCCATGGTTGTTAACGCTCATATGATTTAGAAGCTGGCTAGTGGGGGGGAATTAGCCAAGACCAGAGGTAGAAGGGAATAATCTACTTCATTACTGCACTTAAATGAAGTTACTCTAATGACTTCATTTATTTATTTATTTTTCTCCTCAATTTAGTAATATCCAATTCCCACCTGTCATTATGTCACTCCCCCATCAAGGCTACAACTACATTACCAGTCAGGGAGAGCAAAGACTATCGTAGTTTCGCTGAGCCACGTGATGCCACCAGTTGCATCTTTTAACGAAACTGATCGCTCACGCGCCGTTAGGACGGGCGTAACACACTCGTAGAACAGTGCTATCTGCTCCTTCCTCTTGGTTTAGAGCCACGATTGATGTGAGAACGGAGAGCCTCCCATCAGTCTCCTCTGTGAGAGCTCAGCCAATCAGCTCTTTCTATGCCCCCCCCCCCCGGCCACGGGAGGTTACAGCATCACCCAAGAGTCAAACTCGCGATCACCAAATGATAGAGCGAGCACTATCATCTCAAAGGCTACAGTGAGCTAATAGTACGATAAGTACTAAAGTATTTTTGTAATTTTTCTTAGGTAAAATGTAAATGTTAGACATTTACTTCTTTTTGTACATCTACAATAAACTTGTACATGCACCTTTACTCAAGTACAGTAATTTAATCCATTCGGGAGGCGAATTCTTAAGGAGAACATACAACATACATGTAAATGTAGATAATCCGTCCTAGCCACCCAAAAATATTACCAATATTACCAGAAATATTTAGAAAATGGTTGTAAATGAAGTCAAATCTTAAAATAAATACACATCAAACCTCACTTATCCACTTAAACCTTGAAAGTGGCTCCTTTTTCTTCCTACTGCCGTCCTTGTTAAAATTCTTGGGACCCAAGATGCTACTGTATGTCTGCACTAATTCTATTAAATAAAATTTTATTTTTTATAGCGCTTTTAACAATTGTCATTGTCGCAAAGCAGCTTTACACTCTCTCACTCACTCACTCACTCATCTTCTATACCGCTTTATCCTGTATTCAGGGTCGCAGGGGCCTGGAGTCTATCCCAGGAGGCTTAGGGCACGAGGTGGGGTACACCCTGGATAGGGTGCCAATCCATCGCAGGGCACACACACACACACTCACACACTACAAGCAATTTGGGAACGCCAATTAGCCTAACCTGCATATCTTTGGACTGTGGGAGGAAACCGGAGGAAACCCACCAAGCACGGGGAGAACATGCAAACTCCATGCACACAGAGACGGGAATCGAACCCACCCTGGAATCGAACCCAGACCCTGGAGGTGCGAGGCGACAGTTCTCACCATTACATGATCGTGCCACCTGTAGTTTTACACAATCGAAACATTTATTTAAGTTTGTATGGATTGTGAATGTCTGTTAATCAAAATTAAGCAAATTTCTTGCAGAATTTCAGGTCTTAAGGTGAAAATTCGTGAAGCGACGCATTCTTATGCCGAGGAACCATTATACTCTGTCCACCACTGGCCAGGACTTTCATCCATTTCAGTGGAAAAACAGACTACTGCACCATAAGATAATTAAGGCTTAGTCTTTAATGCAAGTCCTGGAGAAGGGTTTTATTACAGATCTTTCATATCCGTTTATACTACAAGAGCAAGGTGAAAAAAAAACTTTAGAGAAATCTAGGCGTCCTTATTGTGAGCTGTCGGATCACCCGAGAACCACAGAACAGGCATACTGGCATTTGATAAGCTTTATCTTTTTACTCCCAAAATATCCATCAATAAAACCTGCCACTGATTCACGTTATTATTGTGATCTTTTTTTTGCTATTATCCTTGCCAAAATACTGGATAGTTCAACATGGTCGCCGCTGCCTCCAAGGCTCTGAAACCGGATGACACACCAAAGGCCAGGCGCGTAACGGCAGCCTAGCCGGGACATGTGTCACCGACGGGCCCTTCATGCGGTCTCTCGCCTTTTTCTATGTGTTGCCCTCCAGCGTAAGCCCAAAAGTCCCATCTGCTTTTAAGAAGCTCTGGCTTTTCTCTAACCTTAATGATCCCTTTAAGCCAATTCTCTTTGTGGAACACACGGATCCCGTTTCTCTTTTGAAATCTTTTTCTCCTTTTTGTCATCCCACCCATTGCCTGGTTTTTATTTTCCTGTCAAAGGAGGCTCTATCACTTGTTAATATAATGTGTAGAAAATAGTTCAACTCCAAGACAGAAGTTCTAGAGCTGTGTGCTGTTGCTGCCTCAGGTGATGGAGATTCTCAGTCTGGACGGGGGAAAAAAAAGAAGGAGAAGAAAGAAGAGAGTGAAAAGTTAAAAATACATCTAAACATCTAAAAGACAGATAAATGACTAATTGGTTTTGACATCAAAAAAGAAAAAAATACTGAAGTGTGGAGGAGAAATGTCGAGTTTGATGAATGCGTCAGTGTTTCTGTTGTTACACTTTAACAGCTGTTGCACCTCAGTTTTAAAATCGAATCGAAAGGTTAAGATCTGGGCATGAGTGGGGTCACCGGTCCCCCCTCATCTGCGGTTTTCTCAGCTGTCTGAAGACGTTCGGGGCAGCTGTGTTATAAAAGCGCATCCCTGCACCTCCGGCCGAATTTGTTACTGGAACGCACACGAGACGACAAGCGTCTGCAACATGAGAATGCGTTTCAAAAGAATGGCGCAGGACGACGAAGCATCAGTGCTGAACAGGTGGATAACACAGGCACTGCGACATTCATTATAGCCATCAGTGGCAGGCAGGTGAGGCTGAGTTTTACACTGCCTGTCGAGTCGGGATGAAAAGTTGTGGGGCCGTGTTCTGTCTGTTGCCACAGCATGGTTTAGATTACTCGAACACTCAATAGCTCTGGACTATAAAATGGTCATGTCCATAGTGACTTGTGCCGCTTTTTACACTTGCTTGGGAGCACAGTCGCCGATGAGGTACTTATTATATCTCTGATTATATCTCTAATAAAAAAAAATTCTGATCAATTACGTTTTTTGGAAAAGTTTTTACTTATGAATTGTCCCTCTCTAACTCTGTGTTTGAACAGTGGCTTGGCATACGGAAAAGAAATCACCCTACACTAGAAGTTCATCATTGCAATCTAACACCCATAGCAAATGTAGTTTAAGACACAGCTGTCCACAGAGTGCCTGAGTAAGCAGGAGGGCGAGAGACACTCAATCAGGTGACTGTTTTCCTAAACAGTAAACTTGAATCTAGAACCTTCTACGTACTGTATGACTATCATACAGAAGAATTAATTATTGACAAAATAATCAATATTCTGAGACCGTACAGTAAATATGGATTTTTGTATTAAGCATTTTTCTACATGGGGATCCATCCATCCAACCATCCATCTAGGAGCCTATGTAGTCTAGGGACTGTGGAAGCCAATGGTGACCATTGTTTTTATTCTCATCTTGGCCGACCGTGGTAGGATGTCTGGTTAACATTCACACACTACAGGGCAATTTGGGAACGGCAATTCGCCTAATCTGCATGTTTTTGTGGGAGGAAACCAGAGTACCCAGAGTTAACCCACCAAACATGGGGAGAACATGGAAACTCCATGCACACAGTCCCGACGCTGTATTCGAACCCAAGACCTGGAGGTGCACGGCGACAGTGCTAACCACTAAGCTATCGTGCCACCCTACATACATGGGGATAATCACCAATATTGACATATAAACAGTTTTACCCATTGATATAAGCTCTTAACAAGCCCCTTGTTGAGGTAAACTCTTTATTTCTCTACAATTCTAGGGGTCATGGATACCAAGTTTGAATCTTGGTGATGCCGCCGACATCCGTGGTCAGGAGCGTAAGAGAGCCAAGCTGGGGCTCAGGGATTGCAATATCCTCAGACAATGAAGAAGAGATGACCTGTGATATGGCATGAACAGCATTTGGATAAGGCACCATGGTTGACTTCAAGTCATTCAGAGAAAGCCAAATACACTGACCTCCACAACCATGCAAGTCTTCGACCATCTGGTCTCAGCTAATCTGAATTTTATTACCGATCTCTTGCTGGACCCCATGGAGTTTGCGTTGACAGCCAGCAGACCTGTTGATGATGCAATCAACATAACCTTACACCTCATACTACAGCATCTTGACAGGCCATGAAGCTCTGCAGGAGCTCAGCTTTTTTGCACCACCAATCCAGGTCAAACTTGAGTCCCACTTGAGCTGTCAGATCCCATCTGTCAGAAAAAAAAGAAAGCACATATCAGCCTTTCTGACCGACACTACACTATCCTCTCATTAGATAATACACCAGTTGACGACATATCCCCTGATATGTCTGTGAAACTTAAGTTTTTGGATGTTCCCACTGTAGACTGCCTCATAATCAATGGATCCCCCTGTGGAAAGGAAGTTGAGCAATTGGTGCACAAGTACAGTTACAGCCATCTGTTGCTCAACAACACAACGACTTTGGAGATAGTTCTAATGAGGTGGTAATCATTGGCTCTCTAGTCTTAGTAGTTTCTCATGTCCCCAGGCATCATCAAACCCAGAAAGCTGAGGCAGGAATGGAACACATCTCCACTGCCAAGCAGTGGATCCACAGCAGAGGATCTTCTTTCTGGAGCTAAATAATTCAATAATTCAATTCAATTTCACATGTTTTAATGGTCTAGTTCTACCCTGTGATCATTGTATCCATGATGGTTTTGGCTCCTCATACTCACATGAATGATCCAAACTTCAGTCCTTTTGAATACTCTTCCAGCTCTCTAGGGAAGCTACATATGATGGCACAGTGAGGAACTGTGCTAGCAAGAATATAACTGACCCCTAACAGTAACCCTAACCCTTTTTACACCTCCTTCCCTTGAGGAGGCAAGAACACCCAGTCACACAAACAACTTGTTCCCAAAGATCTGAGCCTCATTGGTCATATTAGACACTTTAAACTTAGTATGTCATTTTAATGCTGTACACATAGTCTGTTGTACTTCATCATGGGTGTATATTCATTCATTCATTCATTTTCTATACCGCTTAATCCTGTGTTCAGGGTCGCGGGGGACCTGGAGCCTATCCCAGGAGACTTCGGGCACTAGGCGGGGTACACCCTGGACAGCGTGCCAATCCATCGCAGGGCACACACACATACACACACTCACACACCCAATCACACACTACGGGCAATTTAGGAACGCCAATTAGCCTAACCTGCATATCTTTGGACTGTGGGAGGAAACCGGAGTACCCGGAGGAAACCCACCAAGCACGGGGAGAACATGCAAACTCCATGCACACAGAGACGGGAATCGAGTCTGGCCGGGGAATCGAACCCAGACCCTGGAGGTGCAAGGCGACAGTGCTAACCACTACACCACCGCGCCGCCTGAATATTTACAACGAAAGTTAAAACTTTGTAAAACAAAATGACTTTAACAATTAATGAAATTATTACAAATGCAATATTTTTGTTAAAATCCTTCAATAAAACCTGAACGTCTAAACTTCAGTGACTTTCCTCATTTTGAACACATGCACAAACACTATCAATCTATTGTACACACCAACTGTAAATGCTCTATTGCACAATATTAATTACCTGTAAATTTGCACAAACTATTTTATATCTTTGCTGCTACTTACAAGGAACATCTACTGTTTATTGTTTCTCCTCCCAGAACCTCAACTTATTACAGAGGATTGTAATGTCATGTTGTGACGTTGTCGCTTTTGTGTGTACATTTGCACGTACACTTTATGTTGTCTCTTTTGTATAAAATTTTTTATTGTTTTCTGTTAACTTAAAATGTAAATCTGTCCAGTTTCAGTCAGTTAGTTAGGTCTCCAAGTTTTTTGATAATTTATGTTGTTAATTTATGTTGTCTTGTCAATCTGTCTTGACTCAGCTAGACAGCTAATTAGGTACGTTAGTTAACTAGTTAGTTTATGTTCATTTATGTTGTTAATTTAAGTTGTATGTAACACCTTGGTCCTGGAGGAACATTATTTTGTCTCACTGTGGACTGTATATGGTTAAAGTGACAATAAAAGCCTTGACTTGTATCCACTGTGCTGTCGTACAGAGGCAAACATGCAATATAAAAACTGTGGCACTGTCCAGAATAGAGATAATAAGTCTATAATAGTAATAAGTCAAAATGATGCGATTAATTAATTAATTTTTTTTTGCACAACTCAAAGTTCAAGGCTTGTTTACTTCTGAGGTTAATGGGAACGACACTCCTTATCCTGCAAAGTTGAACATTCAGCAGAAGCAAGAAAACCCAGGAGGTTCCTCAGATACTACAACAGAGAAGCTACAAAAACACGCTCGGTGATTTTTTTTTTTTTCCTTAAACATGAAATAAACCTGCTGTCACGTTTCCATATTGTCTTTCTGTAAAATGAATAGATTTTTTTTTAAAAACAATGCTTTGTTGCTTGGACTCGAGTTTATTTTGTATTTTTAATTATTATATATATATATATATATATATATATATATATATATATATATATATATATATATATATATATACTGTATATAAGCCTCGTCACAAACATCAGCTGGGGATAATCCAGGTGTAACATTTGGCTTTAACTTAGCACATGCCTTCTGAAATATTCTTCATTCTTCACATTGACATGGCACGGTATTGCTACACGCCTGCTGATAATGCTGGAACCGAGCCCATTAAAACGTCCTTACTTCCCCTGACCTTGCAACGCAATTAACATTATCGTGCACACAGTGAGCTTCAAGGCCACAGATTACCAGAGGTCTCCTCGGTTATTTATAGCTCATCAGCATTCTGGACGATACTGAGCCCGTGTCATAAGCGACATGAAGAACGGAACGATCAAGGACGTCAGTATCAGCAATCGTTCGGTGGGAGATAAATTCTAATAAAACACAAAACAAAATGTGCCAACATCTGCACATACACATCTATACAAAACAGAAGTATTTCCACATCATTAATTCTTAATATTGGATTTGAATCCTGCATGACGCTGATGCTAGGATGCACACGAGTATAAAAAAGATCCAGCTGCAGCAAGAAAAAAGAATAGTCTTCAAGGACCGCGTTTAGGACCTCTCTGTTAAAGCCCACTCTACACCTTTGATGGCTGTTTTGTTGAGCGTTGCTTTTGAACCTGCGTTTATTGTTGCGTGTGAATGATTGATGTGTAGACAGTCAGTTCTAAAGTGGATTCGGTTACTTTACCTGCAGTCGCCGTCAACGATACCCCAATCTGTGACCGTGTAAACATCACATTTAGCACCGCATGGGGGAGGATCAGAGACGTTAAAACAGATACTACAGTGTCACGACATTAACGATCTCCGGAGGGAAGAGGCGGTTTAGGTTGCAGCTAACAAACAAATACCAAAACAATTCAGAACTTGGGGATGTATGATTGTTTATTTTAACCCGTCGACCAGTAATGCCAAAAAAATAATAATAATAAATAAATAAAAAAATATAAAAAATTATATATATATATATATATATATATATATATATATATAAAATTAAATAAATAATAATAAAAATCAGCATATTAGACAAATTGGCTCAATCAAACCATTGAACCCTGGAGAAAGGCTTTTAACCCTGTCTGTTCCACGGACGCTGTATCCTGGCTAATCCTGCACTCCGACCCCAGCTTCCTACTGTAAGTGAGATATGCAGAAAAATTCATTCCACTGTGCTGTATAGTACATGTGTGAAGTAATAATAATAAAATTATTATTATTAGTAGTATTATTATTGGGATGTCTCAATTATTAAAATGCACTCATGTTGAACATGCAATGCTTATGTTTTAATACTGGATATACACTGCCTGACCCCACCAAAAAAAAAAGTCACCACTTCCGAAGATTATTTGCTTGCATCAAGTACCGAAATCCTTCATTCATTCATTTTCTATACCGCTTAATCCTGTGTTCAGGGTCGCGGGGACCTGGAGCCTATCCCAGGAGACTTCGGGCACTAGGCGGGGTACACCCTGGACAGGGTGCCAATCCATTGCAGGGCACACACACATACACACACTCACACACCCAATCACACACTACGGGCAATTTAGGAACGCCAATTAGCCTAACCTGCATATCTTTGGACTGTGGGAGGAAACCGGAGTACCCGGAGGAAACCCACCAAGTACGGGGAGAACATGCAAACTCCATGCACACAGAGACGGGAATCGAGCCTGGCCGGGGAATCGAACCCAGACCCTGGAGGTGCAAGGCGACAGTGCTAACCACTACACCACCGCGCCGCCCAAGTACCGAAATCAATTAACAAAATTTTGTAAGAGTGGAATTGGTTTAAGAACTGTCCAACACAATACTAAAACCTGGACAGATAGTGCTAGAATGTCAACTTTGTGAAAAAATTTGTGGTCAGAGCAAAAATATCACAAAGATTACTTAAATGCTACACCACTTGTTAGTGAAACTAATCAGGGGAAAATCTAACATTTGCTAGGAATCATAAAGTCTAGCCTTTGGAGTGATGGAAACAGGTCTTGTGGTCTGATGAGTCCAGATTGATCCTATTCCAGAGTGATGTGTGTGTCAGGGTGAGAAGGGAAGTACATGAAGCGACTCCCATCATGCATAGTGTCCAGTGTACGAGCTTCTGGAGACAGTGTTATGATCTGCGGTGGCTTCAGCTGCTCAGGTCTAGACTTAGCAATATTATGTGGCAGTAAAACGAAGTCAGCTGATGACCTGAATGTACTGAATCACCAGGTTATCACATCGATGGAGTTTTTCTTATCTGGTGTGTTCCAGGATTCAAATTGTGAAAGCATGATTCTGAGAGCATGAGGAACCATTTGCATCATCACATGCATGTCATTAATGTGAACACACTAAAGGTGGTCAATGAAATCTTAGAGTGTGCAACTAGCGTGTATATACTGTACTGTACATATGCAATACTGTAGCTCCTCCTCGTTCATGTTTGGAACTCGGCACTCAGTCGTGCCAAAAACAAGTCTCTTTGAGCTGTCATGTGATGCCGATCCGAGTCTAAACTAGCTGAGAGGGACTGAATACTGATGTGCAACCAACAGCTCTGAAAGTGCATTTCGCACGGGGCTGGTCATGCCAGGATTTAAAGATTAATAACAAACAGAAATATGAGAGGAATTCCTTTTCGACAGTAATTTCTTTAAGATTTGCACTTCATGCAAAATGATCTGAGTGTTAATGGTCCATTAAAGCAACGCATGGTTTTGTACTATATAGTTGACTTTAGTGTTACAGTAGCTTCATCTAGTCTAATATTACTGTACAAACTAA
The DNA here is from genome assembly GCA_030522415.1 of Channallabes apus. Taxonomy (NCBI): domain Eukaryota; kingdom Metazoa; phylum Chordata; class Actinopteri; order Siluriformes; family Clariidae; genus Channallabes; species Channallabes apus. Next base: position 29,368,662 of record CM060120.1, read on the forward strand.
CACTGACTATTCAATGTATTACTCCTCTAGTCCTGTCAACCCCTAGTCGGGAAACGACCTGACAGTTTTCTGATTCTGCTTAAGTATGTCTCTGCTACGGTATGTTTCTCAGCTTATGGCCATACATGATCATGGCCAGTTCAGCAGGCCAGCTGCCACATTATATCCTCAGGGTATAGAGTGACACCAATCCAGTGAGGGGATTAGCTGGGTGCCTTTTTTTGATCCACTGCATTACAGGGGCAGCATGGCACTGCCAATTCCCTGTGCAGCATGGCCGGATGAACACCCTCCTCCTCCTCTTCCTCCTCCTCTAACACATGATTGTGGGTGGATTAAATCAGGACTTGGACGAATGGAAGCAAGAAAGAAACAGTATCCTGACTCAGGCTCAGATCGCTCTCCGGGCCAGAAAAATCCACGGCACTTCCTCTGCCAATTAGCTTGACCTTGTTATGTTCAGAGACCTCATGGTGAAAGTCAAGACTGCGCTGAGATACTAGGAAGAGGTAGGATTTATAATAACACTGTGTGGATTGAAAAAAATCCAAAGCAATTACACCTAAACATCCTCAACCAAACAAGAAGAAAATGTCTAATATACACAAGAAGAATAAATTGTCATCCAGTTGTTATGAGAAACAAAAATCCAAAATCGGCAAAGTATCTCCGTTGAGGCCTTTAAGGATAAGGTTACTTGTAATGTTAAAACAAAAAAAACAAAAAAAAACCCATAAGCAGCTGTTTTTGGTAGAAATAGCAATACATAAAGATATGAAAATTTCTTAGAGGTTAGAGCTGTTTATTCCTGAAGCACAAAAAAAAAAGGTCGGCATTTAATACCCGTTAAATTATCAGGCTGCATCAAGCAAAGAAAACAACTAAGGAGATTTGAAGTTACTGGAATTGGGTTAAAAATTGTCCAACACATTATTAAAATCTGGAAGGATGGAGATAAAACCTACTAATACTTTGTGGAAGAAATCTGATCGGGGGAAATAACCATGATTTCAGATCAATTAAACGTTTGGTGAAGTTGTATCATAAAAATTTTTTTAATCAAAAGTAGAAATCATAGAGAAAGTGGGAGCAGTGTGTTTCATACACACACACACACACACACACACACAATGTGATGAGAACTGACAGAATTGGAACTAAACAGCTGTGTGATCATAAGAAAATCACTTTTTAGAAAAACTAATCAGAACAAAAGGCTTTTAGTTTGCATTGGTGGTTCAGTGGTACGTTTCTCCCGGGTTCAATTCCCACCCAATACCCAACTCCAGGCACTGGATGCAGTGCCGGTCCCAAGCCCAGATAAAATAGGAGGGTTGCGTCAGGAAGGGCATCCGCCGGCGTAAACCCTGTGCCCAGTTGTTGTGCGGGTTGTGTGATGGTCCGCTGTGGCGACCCCTCGACTGGATCAGACGAAAGACTAACAACACTAAGTTTGCTAGGGAGCATAAAGATTGGACTTTGGAGCAATAAGAAAGGTCACATAGTCGGATGAGTCCAGATTGAGCCTATTCCAGAGCAATGTGTGCTGTACACACCTCTGGAGGCAGTGTTATGACCTGGGATTACTTCAGTTGCTCCGGTCTAGACTCATGTAGCAATAAGATGAAGTCAGCTGATGATCAGGTTATCACATCTATAGAGGATTTATTCCATGATGTCATGGGTGTATTCCAGGTCGCTAATTGTGTAAGAGTGTTTCTGGGAGCATGAGGAATAATTTTTACACACGAACGAACTTACGAAGGGTAGATTTTACAGTAACAGCCCTTATCCTACTTCTGGAGGTATAGAGGTGTATTCAAGCCGACATTATTATTATTAGTAGTAGTAGTCGTATTAATAACTCTTATTAAAACTCTATTTAATGAGACAATTTAATTAAGTGCATACACAGCAACAATTACAAAACCTTTGCTGTTACATAATGCTGCCATAAAATTATCAAAACAAATAAACCATTAAAATTGACCCACCGGTTACACGTCACTGACCTGAGTGGAACTAAAGGTGAAGTCACTTCAGGTTGACTTGTTCATGTGATTAATATTTTTTCGTGCATAAATAGAGAATAATTAACTTTTAGGATGACTCTATACAGTTATTGATGCTATGACTTCTTTTAAAAGCATACAGGTTAGAAGGCACAGGTATTAATTGAAACCAGCACACACCCCTGGGGGCGAGGGTGGGGCTAGCAGGTGGTGCATGGACAAAAGTCCCCTTGTATCAACACAAAGGCATGGCATAACCGCAGCGTGCTTTCAAACACAATCAGAACTGATCACAAGGTGTGACCGTGGGTGTAGACCAGGACAGGCTGATAATAGTGATAATAACAAAGCAATGAAAGAAAAAAGATAATATATGCAATTTCTTGTACTTAATCTTATTATTTCTTTTTTTGTGTGTGTGTATATGTGTGTGCAGTGCACATGGACCTTGTACAGAGTTTTTATTATTATTACTATTATTATTATTATTAGTAGTAGTAGTAGTATTAGTATTAGTAGTATTACTATTATATTACAGATACTGGGAAAGTTTAGGGTTTCCCCCACTGTTTCCCAGAATTTATCCACCTCGTTTTATTTCCTCGCACAATTCAGACACATTAATGCATTTAATGCTTTTTTTTCCAATTGCTGTGATTGACTTATACATTTACTTCAGGTCTTTGCTCGTGTCTTATCTGCATTTTTACCACATCAGGCTGCCACACCCCGTCCGGGCAAATGGCCCAAAACCTCTCAGCGACCTGGTTCTCCAACACGGTAACGTTTACAATCAAGTGCAGATAAAACGTACTGACCTGCTCAGGCTCTTTAGCCAAAGAGAGGTGCGGAAAAGGAGATCTACATCCACCTCAAATATTATCCAGGAATCACGTTTAAGTATTAATGTAGCTGAAAAAAGGCACTCCCGAAAACTAATGTTTACAGGGTTTTTATAGTGTTTTTTTTTTTATTATTTCATATTATATGTAAATGCAATTCATCTGTAATAGCTGAAAATAAAGAAATAAATGTATCAATGTATTATTATTTTTAATTAATTTTTTTTACATATTTCATCATCTATACTGCTTTATCAGGGGGTTTCAGAGTCTATGCTAGGAAACTTAGGACACAAGGCAGGGTAGACCCTGGATGGGTACTAATCCATCGCAGGGCACACACACACACACACACACACACACACACACACTCTACGGGACAATTTGGGAACGCCAATTTGCAAGTCGTTGGACTGTGGGAGGAACCCCGGAGTACCCGGAGAGAACATGCAAACTCCATCCACACAGACCCCGAAGCGAGACCCGAACCCAGGCCCTGGAGGTGCAAGGCGACAGAGTAAACCACTAAGCCAGTGTATGACCTTTTTAACACACTGTACGCTTGGGCCTCCGAGTGACGCAGTGGTAAAGCGCTCGCCCTATCATCCGGAGATCACGAGTTCGATTCCCGGGTGATGCTGTAACCTCTCACTGCCGGAGGTTAGAGAGAGCTGATTGGCCGAGCTCTCTCACAGGGGAGGGATGAGAGGTACTTAGTGCTCCCACATTAATCACGGCTCAACAGCCAATCAGGGGCGTCTGTCACAAAAGCGGAAGGAGCGGATAGCCTCCGAGTGTGTTACTCCGCCCCCCAACGGTGCGAGAGCGAGCAGTTCGAAAAGATGCCGTCGGCTGGCGTCACGTGGTTCGGCCCTCCCGACCGAGTGGTAGTAGTAGCCTTAATGTGGGAGCCCCCTAGTGACGGGGAGGAATTGGACACGACTAAATTAGGGAGAAAATCTGGAAATAATCCTAAACAAAAACAGAAAAAAACACACTGTACGCTTCAAATCTGAATTTGGCAGGAATTATGATCTGTTTGTTTTCTGACGGTGGCACGGTGGTGTAGTGGTTAGCACTGTTGCCTTGCACCTCCAGGGTCCGCGTTCGATTTCCAGCCAGGCTCGATTCCCGTCTCTGTGTGCATGGAGTTTGCATGTTCTCCCCATGCTTGGTGGGTTTCCTCCGGGTACTCCGGTTTCCTCCCACAGTCCAAACACATGCAGATTAGGCTAATAGGTGTTTCCAAATTGTCCATAGTGTGTGACTGAGGGTGAGTGTGTGTGTATGTGTGCGATGGATTGGCAGGGTGTATCCCTGCCTCGTGCTCTTAGCCTCCCGGGATATGCTCCAGGTCACCGCGACCCTTTATATATGAATACCTGACCTGCCTGAGTCATGGAAAGTGTTAGCTTCTTTTTTTCCTGGGTTGAGTTTCAGGCTTGTCCTTTTATTTCCCCCAAAAAAAAAAAAAAAAAGACACCTTACAAGATTTTTAATTTGAATTCAAATTAGAAACACTGCAAACAAATGCCATAATTTTTTCAGTATGATTTAGTCAAATAATTGTTTCTTTTATTGCTCTGTATGATAATTTTTCTTTTGCTGATGCTAGTTTTTCTGAAACTGGAAAACACTGGAAACTCCGAGCTGTAACTGCACATGAGCGTGTTTATAGGTTGGATTGACCTGCGCTCTAATTCACGTCCTGCAGTAACAGCCTGATTATACTGCATATACAGTACAAAGACACAGTCCAGAGGTCTCTGCTGTTATGAGAAGAGCTCGAAGAAGGTCAGACCTCAGTATTTTATGTCATTTCTGTCCTGTAAAGTCCTGAAGTCACATAAATCCAGGTCAAATCCTTACCGTCAGTAGTGACTAAGTTATGGCATAGGTGATAAAATACATGACCTCTTCATGCGCTAGGTTTCAAAAGCACATAAACGTTTATAATCTTGAGCAAAATTTACTTTTAACACTTCCCAGTCTAGCTCATAGCTCCAACACGGACAAGACGAAATGTTTACCTCATGATGGGGAAAGAAGTGGTGTCGCGTGGCACTCTGATCTTTGGCCACGCTCCCTATAACCGTGACATAAAAAGAGAATAATTAAACAATTTCCAGTGCCCAAAGTTCTCTGGTGACTCATAATTTCCATATGTTTTTTTTTTCCAGCTCAAAAACACCAGAAGCCTGTCATGCAAGATCTCATCACAAACCTGAGACACAATAAGCATTAATTTAATGCAGCAGTTTTTAGAACATCTTCAGTAAGATAAACAAAAATCGCAATATCTTTCTTTATACTCCCTTATAAGTGCATTTTCATTTTAGTTTTGTGGACAGAGTCTTCAGTGTCAACTCTTTGTAACAATTTTCTATCACAAACGATTTTTTTATTTCTCCATAAACAAACGATGTTTTTTCTTCTTCTTGCTTTTAATGAAAAAAACGAATTAAAGGAGGCGGCGCGGTGGTGTAGTGGTTAGCACTGTCGCCTTGCACCTCCAGGGTCTGGGTTCGATTCCCCGGCCAGGCTCGATTCCCGTCTCTGTGTGCATGGAGTTTGCATGTTCTCCCCGTGCTTGGTGGGTTTCCTCCGGGTACTCCGGTTTCCTCCCACAGTCCAAAGATATGCAGGTTAGGCTAATTGGCGTTCCTAAATTTCCCGTAGTGTGTGATTGGGTGTGTGAGTGTGTGTATGTGTGTGTGCCCTGCGATGGATTGGCACCCTGTCCAGGGTGTACCCCGCCTAGTGCCCGAAGTCTCCTGGGATAGGCTCCAGGTCCCCCGCGACCCTGAACACAGGATTAAGCGGTATAGAACTAATTAAAGGTGGCATAGTGGTTCGCGCACCATGGTCTCACTGGTGGGTTGGTGGGTTTTCTCCGGGTAATCCGGTTTCCTCCCACGGTCCAAAGCAGGGTAGTTTAACTGACATTTCGAAATTGCCCATAATGTGTGGATGCTTGTGTGGCCTGGAATAGATGGACAACCCATCCAGGGAGTACCCTGCCCAAAGTCCCCTGTGATAGGCTTCCAGGCCTCTGTACCCCTGAACAGGATGAGCAGTGGAGAGAATGAGTAAGTAAAGGAAGAGTAGGTGATGATAGAAATTTTTTCCCCTCCCAACAGTTGTCCTTCAGAAGCCCCACCCACAAATTAAATATTAATAACCTAATATTTCATTGTGTCACCTTTTGCCCTGATTACAGCAGTGGCATTGTTTCGATAGGCTTATGCAATGATACACAATATTTACTTCTCTCCAGAATCACATTGAATGCTCTCCAATATCTTGTATTGATGATGGGAGAGTCGGACCACTGCGTAAAGTCTTCACCACATCCGAAAGATTCTCAACGGGGTTAAGGTCTGGACTCTGTGAAAGTACTGTAATGTCTCATGTTCACAATTTGAGCCTGATGAATCCCGGGGTTGGCATCTTGGTGACCTCATCACGCTCTTTGAGGATGTTTCTCCGACCACCTGTGGGAAGATGTTGGTTCTTCACCATCCGTCCAGGTTTTAATAATTTGTTTTTAAGTTCTAAACCCAATTTTAGCAGTCCTAGCAGTCTCCTTAGCTTTGATGCAGGACAATAATTTGATTCTTCTGCTCCTTGTGATGTCATGACCACGGGATATGACTTCTGATATGGTTGTTTAAGAAATAAGAAGCTCCTCACTGCATCAGTTAGGGATAAATAACTTGTTGCCAGCTGAAGCATATTAATCAATACAGTAATTATCCAGTGAAAGGCTCTTTCCTATTTGCTTAGTTAAATCCAGGTGGTGACTTTCTTTGGCCAGGCAGTGTATACAGTATAAAACATCCCCAAATGTGGATGTTTGCATGGCAAAGGAGACATGTCAGTCCCACTGTGTTTGTTTTCCATTTACAAAGCCAGTATATTGTTTTCAGCCCACACATACTGTAGAAATGCCAGCTAGCAAACCACGAGGAGATATTCACCCAATATAACACAAAAAATTATTGAATATTGAAATGACTTTAACTCCTGTATCAGAAACCGGAATAGTGTGCAAGTCAAAGTGGTGCAAGAGCAATAAAACATGCTGTTTTGGAAAAGAGTGCTGAAAGTAACTCATCTTCACATCTAACCACACCACATCGGCCTGTGATTGATTATTTCCCTAGAACAGCATGCCTCCAGTTGGACTAGTCAGAGGTTCCTGCATGGATGGATGGATGGCTCTCAAACCAGCGCTCTCGGCACACTAGACCATTCCTGTAATAAAGTAGTGGGAAGATTTTGTAAAAGATAAAAATTCCTGCTCAAGTTAATATTTCCCAGCTGTCCATTTTTGGAAAATATATAAACACACACTTTCAAAATCAATACCTGTGGGAAAGGAGCTTTAAAACAGGCCGGCGTTGATGCTCATTTCTGAAGTGATTCTTTAACACATAAAATAGCAGAAGGGAAAAACAGTTTCAGGGAAGAAAAATCTGACATTTGGTACTTTTCCAGTAATTAGATTTTAAACTATTTAAAGCTCACGCATTCATTCTCTATTACCGCTTATCCTGTAACGGGTCAGTGGAGGCCTGTGGCTTATAATAGGGGACTTTGGGCACAAGGCGGGGTGGGACGGGGTGCCAATCCATTGCAGGACACACAAACACACACACACATTCACTCACACTGGGGGCAATTTGGTAACTCCAATTATAATATGACATATACCTCCGGTCAACATTCACACACACATTCACACAGTACAGGCAATTTCCTCGCCCACTCACTCACTCATATTCTTTACCGCTTTATCCTGTATTCAGAGTCGCGGGGACCTGGAGCCTATCCCAGGAGGCTTAGGGCACAAGGCAGGATACACCCTGGACAGGGTGCCAATCCATCGCAGAGCACACACACATACACACTCACACAACCACTCACACTACGGGCAATTTGGGAACGCCAATTAGCCTAACCTGCATATCTTTGGACTGTGGGAGGAAACCGGAGTACCCAGAGGAAACCCACCAAGCACGGGAAGAACATACAGAACCGAGGCCAGAGTAGAACCGTCAACTCTGGATGCTAAATCACTACACCAACGTGCCACAATTTAAAGCTAATAATTCATAAATTTTCCTAATCGACTCATATGTAAGGTGGCAGGTGGCGTAGTGGTTAGCATTGTCGCCTTGCACCTCCATGTTCCGGGTTCAATTCCTGCCTGGTGGTCTTTCTGCGTGGAGTTTGCATGTTGGGTTTCCTCCGGGTACTCCAGTTTCCTCACACAGTCCAAAGACATGCAGATTTGATAAATTGGTGTTCCCGTAGTGTGTGAATGTGAATGATGACCAGAGGGTTCACCACAGTTAATACATACAATGGTAATCACTGGTCTTCATGGTCCCTAGTGGGACTACAGAGGTTCCTAGGTGGACGGATGGAAATCAAATGTAAGCCCATAGAATGTACATGGTGAAATTATGAGATTTAGATGTACCAGGAGGCGGCGCGGTGGTGTAGTGGTTAGCACTGTCGCCTTGCACCTCCAGGGTCCGGGTTCGATTCCCCGGCCAGGCTCGATTCCCGTCTCTGTGTGCATGGAGTTTGCATGTTCTCCCCGTGCTTGGTGGGTTTCCTCCGGGTACTCCGGTTTCCTCCCACAGTCCAAAGATCTGCAGGTCCTAAATTGCCCGTGTGATTGGGTGTGTGTGTGTGTGTGTGTGTGTGTGTGTGTGTGCCCTGCGATGGATTGGCACCCTGTCCAGGGTGTACCCCGCCTAGTGCCCGAAGTCTCCTGGGATAGGCTCCAGGTCTCCCGCGACCCTGAACACAGGATTAAGCGGTATAGAAAATGAATGAATGATCTACCAGGATTTAGATCCAGGATTTTCTGAACCAGTTGAAATCACTGAAATCAGTGTAAAAGTCATTGTCAATCTGTTGGTATTTGATCTTTTAAGAGAAGTGTAACTAGAGCCAGATGATCTTATGGTCTAAGAATACATAAAATAAACAAATCATTTGAGGTCATTTTATTTTATTTTATTTTTTTTTACAAAAAAACACATTTCCTCCAGTGCATGGTCAGCATTTGATCTAAAACTCCCACAATGAAACGATGCTCCAAAGCTCTGTAAAAGTCAAACACTTAGAGGATTACGAAAATTCCTAAACAATTAGGCCTCCCTTAGTCCACAGTCAAGCAAACAGTTCCCACATGGAGGAAATCCAGTACTTTTCCTACCGGCCATGTGTCCTACATAGATCAATATACGTCAACAAAATGTTCCTAAACAAGAGACGGAGAACGACCGGGTTGTGTTTAAGGGTCTGAAGGCTTGTATTGTAATTAATAATCTGATAATCTTTGTATTCATAAGTGAACTAAAAGAGGAAAAAAAAAAGAAGAGCTGTGTTTACCGTGGGAAGTTACCACCCAGGAAAGTACTATGAAAACAATGCTGTATGGAGAGATGACACACAAGAACTTTGAATGGTCATGCCTGTACTGCATTACAACAGTATGTGCACCTGCTCATACTGTATATGAAATGAACTAATCAGCCAATTATGTGTCAGCAGCTTAATATATAAAACAAATCAGGTTTCACTTTTCTCAGCCAAGACGAACTTTTTCAATCTTCACCTGTGCAGTTTGACATGAATGCGTTACATGATGTTTGCATGACTTGTCAGGACGCTGCCACATGAGGTACATGTAAGAGCAATACTGTACATTTCAGTTCAGGTACGAGTCCAAATTTCACCACGTGAAGGATTTAGGATCTCCCCCCGGGCCGCCACCATGCATGTACGTGAACTAAACAAAACACTGCATAGCAACACCAAAACTTGGCGAAGGGAGTGAAACACTTGTGGGATTCCTTTCAGTCCTCGGTATCTGGAAGCCTCGCCTCACTGAGTCACCAATAAACCCCAATAAAGTCACATCAGGAAACTCCTCAACATCATGTCAGGGCATCTGTCTAGTATCAAAAACTTATGCAATGTGACAATAATCCAAAACATATGAGTAAACACGAGTAGGTATTTACTCAAACAGAAGATATTTTGGCCACCGACCTGCATTCTGTTGAAAAGCTATAACCGGATCTGAGGCAGCGTATTCAAACAAGAGAACCCCAAAATATAAATGAGCAAAAACAGCTTTGTACAGATAAATAGATTAACATGCCTGGAACCTAACCAGGAACATGATGGGTGTCTATATAAATTAAAGTAAGGTTTTGTCTATACATCAGTCAGAACTCGCTCTTTTAATGATATCTTTATGTTTCATACATTGGACGACCGGAAACCAGTCAGAAAAATGTCTCTGTCTGTATGTCTGTCTGTCTGTCCAGTCAGATTTTGTCACAGCATCAGACAAAACTGGCTGGACACAATTTAAAGAAAGTTTGGGTGTACTTAGGTATCTGCTTTAAGTTAAACCTACACCATAAATGAAATCAAAATGTTGAGTTGAAATGAAGTTATGAGCAGTACCAGATTACAAATCGGGATTTTTGACAAAGTACTGTGCATGCATCACACTGTGGGCGTGTCTTAAATCAACCGCTGGACAGAATTAAGTGAAACTTTTGCAGTACGAATAATCTTGCACCTTTCATGTTTACATGTATTTCAATTATTATATAATAAAAAGATATCTACACTATATAAGGTCATTATAATGCCCTGTTTTACATTGAATAACGAAACATATAGCATGAATACACAGCAGAACTGCTGCAAGCCCAGGCCACAGACTGAAAGGATAAATAAAGGCATGCGTTAGAATGCAATCCAAGTTACATGCTTTTGAAATGTTTGCCGTAATTCCTACTGAAAGCCGAACAAGATAGGCCTCGTCTTTCAGGATCTGAAACCGTTTCATAGTTGAATAGTAAACCATCCATCCAGCAACCACAATGAAACCAGTTTAGTGAGTGGGTGGGGTGGGGTGGGGAGGGGGGGGGGTGGTTTCATTCCATATTGTTAAAAATACTGTCATATCAAATTTGGTTTAGGGATGTAACTGGACGGGAGGGGAACACGTTTTGGGATTTAATGTGTTGTTTGCAAAAGGATATAAAAGTTCAGAAATGTTCACATTATACCAGTTGGGATTAGAGATGTCCAACAATAAAAAAAAATTAAAAAAAGAAGAAGAATCATAACAAACGCCCTTCAAGTTAAGCCACACCCACTTCATGGTTCAAATACAGATATGAGTATTTGAAGCACTAAATGGAGACAAATGCTGGCATTGTATTACCCTCCTAATTTATATATAAATAAGTGGTCCAGAATATTAATGGTTAAGTACAGAAGTTCAGGAAAAGATCAAACGACTGCTGCGGGTGTAACATTACCTACAGAATGGTCGGAGCTCCTCAGGTGCCAAACAGCAGTAACAGAAGGAGCAGTGTTGCCTTACTGGCTCTTGTCATCAGCGTAATCCCCAAGAGCCATCTGTGACACTAAACACCTTGCAGTCGAACGCCGTATTTCACAGATGATATGCGTAATTCATGCAGAGTTAAGAGTTATGGCCTGGGTCATGTTATATTTATTGATTAATTGATTGCTGCAGACGGCTGGCAAAATGGTGGCGCCGGGACGCAGCATAGGGGACATTTATTTTCTTCCCTGGCATCTGTGTCCACTTAGTTCTACTCCGTACTGTAAATCAATCGAATTAAATCAAAGTTTTTCAGACTGGTCACTTACTTTTCATCCTACAATAAAACATTTCCATTTCAAACAGTGTGGTTCCTTTCAGCCTGGCTCCGCCCCATCTACAGGGCAGCCGAGAGTTCACTGAAAGGTTTTAATGAGCAGGTCAAATTCTACACTAACATTATCCAAACGCTACCTATGAGGGGAAGCCCTAGTTATGGTGGATATGTTGTATTTGCCTTCATCAAAGAGGATTTTAGACCAAACTGCAGCCTTATTCTTTTTATATCTAAGAATACAGATTAAATATAGAGTAAGATTCAGGTGAGATCTATATCTCATATTTTGATCTTCTGTGGATGTAGGCTTCCTCAAATACTTCTGTCTCTTCATAAAATCTTGATAATGTTGAGATCAGGGCTCTGTGGAGGCCAAACCATTTTCTACACCGGAGGGAGTTCTTATTGATGTTGTGTGTATATTTGGGTCATTGTCCTGCTGCAGAATAAATTACTGGCCAATCAGACACCTACACTACCGTTCAAAAGTTTTAGAACACTTTCTAACTCCATGATGGTTCCTGATGTTTATTTCTTTCTACATTGTAAAGTTTTGCTGAAGGCGTCCAAAAAATGCATGAATCTCCTTTGAACAGTTGATATTGAGATGTTTCTGCTACTTCTGCTCTGTAAAGACTTCATAACGCCTCTAATCTGAGCTGCTGTTAATTGGTCATTTTTCAGGCTGATAACTCTAAATGAACTTCTCGTCTGCAGCAGAGGTAGGTTTTGGTCTCGTCCTCCTGGGACGGCCTTCATGAGAGACAGTTTCATTATGGTGCTTGATGGATTTTACAAATGCACTTGACAATACTGTTCTTGCAAGAACTATTACAGAAAGGCCGACCTCTGTGTCTTAAAATAACAACTAACTGGTGTTTTTCTTGTTGTTACGTAATTACCTAATTCCATATGTGTTATTTTATAGTTTTGTAATCCCCAGTATTGTTGGAGAATGTAGAAAATAAATCACTAAACAAAAGCAAAGAAATTTGCAAGTGGTCTAAACTTTTGAACGGTAGTGTACCTGATGATATTGCATGATGGATAAATATCTATATTCACTGTAGCCTGCCTATGTTTTTTCATATGGAGTCTCTAAGCTTTGTTTCCACATTGGAGGAACGGCTTTTAGGCTATAATTCTTCCATGAAGATGATTTCTGGCCAGATTTCTCCGAACAATAGATTGGTGTACCTCTGGGTCCCACTGGTTTCAGATCAGAGGACATCTTTCCATGTGGAAAGAAAATAAGCAGGACGTGTCTTTCATCTGCTGCATTAAGGTTCCTTGGCCGACCTCTGCGTCGACAGTCATCAACATTGCACTTTTCTTTGTGCTACTTCAAATTATCTTAAACATCACATCTTAAAACCTCCGTCTGCTTTGAAACCGTTGCCTGTGAGAGACCTGGCTGATGCAGTATAGCTACCTTGCGACTTCCTGCTGTGCTCAGTCCTGCCATGATGTCTTGTCTTGTCTTCCACAACCTCACCTTAGTAGCAGAGTTCGGCTGTTCCTCACCAAGTTTTAAACTTTCTTCACATCTGATTCAGTTAATGACTGGATTTCAACCTACATATGAAATTGATGATCTTCTAAATTGATTATACCTGCTTGGTATAATTATTTAATCATACACCTGACTCTGATCTTACAAAATCCCTGCATTTGTACGAGTGTAAGAATTGATGACGGATGATAGTCACACTAAATATTGTTTCTTTTTTTTTTCCTTTTTTTTCCTTTTTTTAACCCTCCTTGTAAATAAAAACAATTTATATATATATATATATATATATATATATATATATAATTATTAATTAATTTTTTTTTTTTTATAGCATTCTTACATTACAGCATCTTTCACACCTGTCTAAAACTTCTGCACAACACTTCACACACATGCACCAGGAAGAATATATTTAGCACCTTATATATTAAACAAGTGGTTCAAATTCACTTAATGGGCAGATTGTACACAACATTCTGTAGTATTTAAGCCTGACTGGAAAAGGTTTATGCAGTTTAGGCTAATTGGTCTTTCTAAATTGCCTGTAGTGACTGTGTGTATGTGTGTGTGCGCGTGTTTGTGCCTTGCGATGGATTGGCATCCCATCTAGGGTGTACCCCACCTACTGCCCCACGTCCCCTGGGTTTTGCCTCAGGCCTCTCATGACCCTGTACAGGATAAGCTCTATAGACTAAGTGAGTGAGTGGAAGAGGCGTGGCAACTTTTTTTAAATACATATACACATTGCAGGTTATACAAGACTAACTCCAAGTGTCTAAAAAACATTTATTGATGATAAAAGTGTAGCATCCTGTCTTGCCTTTGTGGTGCCATCAGCTCTTTTTTTTTTCATAAGACATTGCATGATGTTTACCTTTAGCTTTTAAAGTCTAAGTATTTATGTAACATTATTATAGGTTTCCAGGTAAAGAGACAATATTAAATGTACAAATCGTGTACAAATCTTGATGCAATGATGAGTTCATGCTTTGAACGTATCTTTCACCAGGAAATGTGAATACAGTACTTCCCTTCCCATTTATTTATCTTCTAAACTGCTTACCTTTGCTGAGGGCCTGGAGCCTATCCTATACCAGGAGACTGGGCACAAGATTGAGTACACCCTGGGCGTACACACAGTAAGGGCAATTTGGTAACGCCAATTAACCTAATCTTCATGTCTTTGGACTGCAGGAAGAAAGCGGAGTACATGGAGAAAACCCACCAAGCAGGACCCACCCTGACCCTGAAGCTAACCACTAAACCGCCTTTTATATTCATTTTATTTTTATTTAATGTTATATTTATTACCATTCTTTTAGACTGCACTTTAATCTAAGTTTTAATTTATTTTTATTTATTTATTTATTTATTTATTTATATATTAGCTTATTTAATTGGCAACGTTTTTGAAATTGCCTTATGAAGTTTGCTTTTAAATTATTTTTATTCTAAAGTCTAATTAAAGGTGCAAAGGTATATTAAAAGTACAAATCTTGCACTCTGCCTAACTTATTAATACAAAGAAACTAAATTTTTAAAAAGAATTTGCTTTTTAAAAAGAATTTGCTTTTTTAAAAGATGTTTTTATTAAATCCGGCACATAACTGTTCATAACATCACTTTCATTCAACATTTTAATTTCATTTATGGTGCAAGTTAAACTTCAAGCAGATATCAAAGTACTGCAAAAGTTTAAATTAATTCTGTCCAGCAGATTTAAGACGTGCCCACAGTTTGACACCTGTGCAATGCGCTGTTGAAACTTGCGATTTGTATGAAACATAAAGATAACATTAAAAGAATGAGTTCTGACCAAAGTACAGACATGAAAAATATTTCTTTTATTTATTTAGATATTTTATATTGTATACTTTAGATTGCTTTAATTTACCTTTAATTTAATGTTTTTGTTGTTATATTGTATATTTGTTTATTTCATTTGTAAAGTCTCTATAATAGCCTTATGGCCAAAACATGGTACTTTTGCTAAAAAGTCTCTCACCTAAGTAATATGGTGAATTTTCATAAAGGATCATACAACACCATTTTCCATAATGCTTCTAATATGATGATCAAGGATTCGTGTTTTGTAAATATGCCATCACATTTATATTTTTATCAGATAAAAAGAAACATTTGCTAAATACAATCCCACGCCCTTTTATGTAGTGTCCGTAACTACTACTTTTTTTTTTTTAATTCAAATCTTCCAATGATCTTACTCGTCATGCAGATGAAACTTGGCCAATTTAGATTTCACATGAAATGGACTAGGCGGCGCGGTGGTGTAGTGGTTAGCACTGTCGCCTTGCACCTCCAGGGTCTGGGTTCGATTCCCCGGCCAGGCTCGATTCCCGTCTCTGTGTGCATGGAGTTTGCATGTTCTCCCCGTGCTTGATGGGTTTCCTCCGGGTACTCCGGTTTCCTCCCACAGTCCAAAGATATGCAGGTTAGGCTAATTGGCGTTCCCAAAATTGCCCGTAGTGTGTGATTGGGTGTGTGAGTGTGTGTATGCGTGTGCGCCCTGCGATGGATTGGCACCCTGTCCAGGGTGTACCCCGCCTAGTGCCCGAAGTCTCCTGGGATAGGCTCCAGGTCCCCCGCGACCCTGAACACAGGATAAAGCGGTATAGAAGATGAATGAATGAATGAAATGGACTAAACCTGAAAAACTGTATTTTTCTAAAATGCAAAATCAGTAAGATATTGCAACATGAATTTGACATGGTTACAGACACTACGGATTTTTTTTTTCGCCTTCATTTTGCATGGAATACTTTAATTTCAACAACACTTTTTACAGATCACATTCTTCCAGAAGCTTCTCCGATTTTTGTACAAACCGGATTCCAAAAAAGTTGGGACACTAAACAAATTGTGAATAAAAACTGAATGCAATGATGTGGAGATAGCAAATGTCAATATTTTATTCAGAATAGAACGTAGATGACAGATCAAAAGTTTAATCCGAGAAAATGTATCATTTTAAAGGAAAAATATGTTGATTCCAAATTTCACAGTGTCAACAAATCCCAAAAAAGTTGGGACAAGTAGCAATAAGAGGCTGGAAAAAGTAAATTTGAGCATAACGAAGAGCTGGAAGACCAATTAACAGTAATTAGGTTAATTGGCAACATGATTGGGTATAAAAAGAGCTTCTCAGAGTGGCAGTGTCTCTCAGAAGCCAAGATGGGTAGAGGATCACCAATTCCCACAATGTTGCGCAGAAAGATAGTGGAGCAATATCAGAAAGGTGTTACCCAGCGAAAAATTGCAAAGACTTTGCAGTTATCATCATCAACTGTGCATAATATCATCCGAAGATTCAGAGAATCTGGAACAATCTCTGTGCGTAAGGGTCAAGGGCGTGAAACCATACTGGATGCCCGTGATCTCCGGGCCCTTAAACGACCCTGCACCACAAACAGGAATGCTACTGTAAAGGAAATCACAGAATGGGCTCAGGAATACTTCCAGAAACCATTGTCAGTGAACACAATCCACCGTGCCATCCGCCGTTGCCAGCTGAAACTCTACAGTGCAAAGAAGAAGCCATTTCTAAGCAAGATCCACAAGCACAGGCGTTTTCATTGGGCCAGGGATCATTTAAAATGGAGTGTGGCAAAATGGAAGACTGTTCTGTGGTCAAACGAGTCACGATTCGAAGTTCTTGTTGGAAATGTGGGACGCCATGTCATCCGGACCAAAGAGGACAAGGACAACCCAAGTTGTTATCAACGCTCAGTTCAGAAGCCTGCATCTCTGATGGTATGGGGTTGCATGAGTGCGTGTGGCATGGGCAGCTTGCATGTCTGGAAAGGCACCATCAATGCAGAAAAATATATTCAGGTTCTAGAACAACATATGCTCCCATCCAGACGTCACCTCTTTCAGGGAAGACCCTGCATTTTTCAACAAGATAATGCCAGACCACATTCTGCATCAATCACAACATCATGGCTGCGTAGGAGAAGGATCCGGGTACTGAAATGGCCAGTCTGCAGTCCAGATCTTTCCCCTATAGAGAACATTTCGCGCATCATAAAGAGGAAGGTGCGACAAAGAAGGCCCAAGACGATTGAACAGTTAGAGGCCTGTATTAGACAAGAATGGGAGAGCATTCCTATTTCTAAACTTGAGAAACTGGTCTCCTCGGTCCCCAGACGTCTGTTGAGTGTTGTAAGAAGAAGGGGAGATGCCACACAGTGGTGAAAATGGCCTTGTCCCAACTTTTTTGGGATTTGTTGACAACATGACATTTTGATTCACCATATTTTCCCCTTAAAATGATACACTTTCTCAGTTTAAACTTTTGTTCCGTGATTTATGTTCTATTCTGAATAAAATATTGACATTTGCCATCTCCACATCATTGCATTCAGTTTTTATTCACAATTTGTTTAGTGTCCCAACTTTTTTGGAATCCGGTTTGTATTAACACTCGAAGAAATATGAATCATTGGCATTTTAAACGATTGATGGTTGAAGTGAGACAGTAGAAGACTGAAAATTGTCATTTTTGTGGAGGCACATATACAGTAAAATCATCTCTCCAAAGCGGCTTCAACTTGGAAGCCAGATTGTTCACTTCCATGTTGCGTAAACTTCAGAAGTCTCTGTATTATAAATAAAATCAGCACCAATATTTTGTGATTTGTAAATTATATTTACCCTAAAGTGTAAATAAAGTTACAAAGGTTATTTAAAAGGTGGACAGGTGCAAAAGGTACAATACTGTATAATAAAGGTAGAAACATTTGCACCCTGATGCTTCCAGTCGAGCAGTAAAGTATTGCTGGTTATATTAATATTCTTATTTTCGATATTATACGCGTATTATGTGGATGAACCGACAGTCCACACCGCTCTGGTCTGGTTATAAAGAGGCCGGACTTTTAGAGAAACGTCAGAGGCATTAATCTATTTAAAGCGCGTGGCGCATCCTGACGCGTAAAGGCGCATCTGCGGCGCGAGACGACGGAGCCGCGGGAGCTGATTAACGCGGGAACATCGGAGTGAAATGCGCGCGCCTGTGCTTACCGGGGAATTTACTGCCGGGTTGGAGATCCTGAGCGCGCGATGCGAGTCTCGCGGCAAGAAGAAGACGAAGATGATGTAGAAGTAAACAGCGGACAGCAGATCTGATCGGCGCGCGCAGCCCTGATGTCTTCATTCCGGCTTTGGCACTCGGTGATGGTGGATTTCTCTCAGATTACCGGCACGGAGGAGCTCAGCAGCATCCGCGTCTCCGTGCGCACAGACAAGACTTCTCTATAGAGACACACACACACACACACACACACAGACGACGCGCACTTCTCTTGGATACTGTGGACTAATGGATGAGGAACTGCAATGTTTTGGGGGGAACCCCTCAGGGATACACTCACTCTGAAGCTCTTTTGGATCCTTCAATGCTGGAACTGCGTTTAGATGTGAAACCGCAGGTCTGCATGGGCCCCAATTTAAGGTCAGTGTTTTATTATTATTATTATTATTATTATGATTATTATTTTAATATCCATATACAATAATGCAGAAATCATTCATATGCACCAGATCTTAGGGCTTGTTTTGATGAATGCACGCAAACCCAGATCACCAGATTCGTGCGTTACGCGTTAAAACGCAAAAGTTGTGCGGCGTTATTTGCGTTCGTGGCACCAGAGCTCTGCATGCTCGTCTGGATTCGAAAACATCTCTCAGTCTCTACTGGGACTCCAGGTCACAATCTTCAATGCAACCCTGGCGTTCCGCTGTGCATCCACTTCAACCATATTTGCACATCTCACACAAGACTAACATTTATTGTAATTTCTTAAAATGCTTTTTTTTTTCTTGAAGTCTAATCCTGGTTCCATTGCAAACAAATCAGATCAGATCATATCATACAGATGCTTTTTTTTTTACCAAATTGATCTGATAAATCTTCCTGCACACATAAACAGATCAACTAAATCATGTAAAATGTTTCTTCCAGCATGCATGCCCAGCACATTCCAGCCACTCATTAATAATAATAATAAGACTTTTCAAATCTATATGAAGTGTGCATGTGCTGGAGGCTGGAACTGTAAAATAAGGATCAGAAGTTGTTCTGCCACATTTTCTCCTCGGCATGTATTGACAAAAATCTGTTTAGCATTAAGTGAAATTTAGCAGAAACAGTGCTGTTTTTTTTTTTCAGAACTATTTTCTTCGGAGAAGTTATAAATAATGCATCTGGAATGAAGACGCTTTAAATCCATAACATTTTTTAAGAATGTTTGGGATTCTGCCCACTTTAAATTTGATTTAGTTTTAATATTTTGAGCCATGTTTGAAACTATGCATTTTGCAATGTTTGAAGCAATGTTACAAAAAAAAAGGTCCACAATGATCTAAAACAAATTTTGTGCTTACTGATCCATAATCCCATAGTGCATCCATTTACATACGTCAACTTACTCAATACTTGGAATACTGGAAATACTGGAAAACCTTATTGTGGATCAGCGCAGGTAAGCGACTGTTTAACATTCAGAGCGATCTGTTTCGTTGCAGCTCTTTCCATTGGAACTAAGTCTAAAATGAAGTTATGGGATGTTCTAGCTACGTGTTTGTTGCTCCTGAGCTCCGTATCCGCTCGCCCTCTCTTCAACAAGCTGCAGCCTTCCAAGAGAGCTCTTCAATCCGAGGGTCACCGTGAGCTACTCGTCTTGGACCCAGTCATAAACTCCCGTTTCGAAACAACCAGCCTGAATCAAGCCTCCATGGAAGAACAATGTAAGTCAGCGCTCTAAAGTTGTCATCTATCAAAATCATAAAGAATGGTCCTTAATGTGATGAATATTCCTTCTATCTCACGGCAGCAGTCATCACATTAAGCACTATTCGGTGTGTTTTTCAGTGCTATCAGTATGATATCCTGTTTCAGTTTTGTATTGAAAAGTCCTTTCATGGTGTCGTTGACAAACAGTTGATTTTCCCAAGCACAAATTATATTAAGCCCTGCTTGTTGTGCCATGGATGATCGTGCAAAATTCTCCCACAACATTACATCTGCCAAAAGACTGCTGTCCAAGTGTGGTTGCAGGGAAAGCAGAGCTTGTAAACCACAATGGTTAGTATCTATTTAGCAGAAACCACTTAGAAAAAAAAAAAGATTTCTCCTAGTAGAGGTACTGTATGTAATCATAGTTTTTAGCATTTCGCGAAGCCCAATTCTGTACACAATGGTCAGAGACGGTCTAATTAGTATCTGACATTCCGCAACACGGTAATGAGTTTTCGAGGATGACAGGCGAGGTCAGGAGGCACATCGACAGCCAAGATGACATTCCTTATTTGAATGGTTGGTCCTCATTAGTGCTTTCTTCAGTAAATGAGAATGTGTTTACTATAAAATACCCATGTCCATAACCACAATACTGCTGAGAAAGGTGATAAATGTGCGTCCCTGGTGAAAGGTTTTGTAGACGATGGACATTTTAGGCAACTCATACTTTCATTGTGTTTATGTCCATTTAGACAACTGTGTGGGAGGCATCTCCATTTGTTTAACTAAAGATGACACTGGCTTGTTTTTACACAGTAGTAAACCTGCAAATTTTCTAGATAAGGTATGGAATGTTAGGACATGAGACATGACTTGCCAAACACTCCACCTCTTATCTTAAGAACAGCATCTTTTAATGCCATTTGAATGTTTAGTGACTCGCACTGGCATCAGAGTCTGGAAGAGCATCCATTTAAATACCATTACGAATGTCTGGTGATTCTGTTTGTGTTTCACAATACACTAACACCAAAACTCTTCCTAAACCAGGCTGACTACATCAATTCAGTGGATTGATGCACAGCCGAGCATGTTACAGTGCCTCAGAATTAGTGTGCAACTCTAGAATGCCAGTTGTAAACAGCTTGGCTTTTGCATGTCCCTGGGCATCGTAGCCCTGTCATTCTGGCCAACGAAAGACAGTTCTTTTTGTCAAAGGGCAGTGTGTATATAAACAGTGTTCACGATCACACCTGATACTGTTGTACGGAGTCAGTCAGCCAGGCATTAACACGGATTGTATAACACTTCTGGCAGTGGGATCTACAGGTGACAGTTAATGAAATTCAGACAGCTTTACCTGTCTGTCTGCAAAGCCAGTCTGCAAGCTGCAGAAAGAGAAAAAGTTAAATGATAATCTCAGAACATTACAGATTAAACAATTTGACAAACCTGGTTCTGAAGAACTCTCCCTCAATTTACATTGACTTACCTGGATCTAATAAACACTTCCTTATCACAACTTACCTGGCCCAATAAAGCTCTCCTTACCTTGACCTACCTAGCTCTAGTAAAACCTTCCTTACCTGGAATTTCCTGTATCTTGTCAATTCTTTCCTTCCTCAACCTATCTGACTCCACTAAACCCTCCCTTACCTCAACCATGACTTATCTGACTACACTAAACCCTCACTTAGACTTAGCCGACTCCACTAAACCCTCCCTTACCTCGACTTAGCTGAGTCCACTAAACCCTCTCTTAGACTTGGCTGACTTCACTAAACCCTCCCTTATCTTGACTCAGCCGAGTTCACTAAACCCCCCCTTTACCTTGACTTGGCCGACTCAACTAAACCCTCCCTTACTTTGGCTGATCCGACTACAATAAACCCTCTCTTAGACTTGGCTGACTCCACTAAAGCCTCCCTTACCTCGACTTAACTGACTCCACTAAATCCTCTCTAAGATTTAGCCGACTCCACTAAACCCTCTCTAAGATTTAGCCGACTCCACTAAACCTTCCCTTACCTCGACTTAGCCGACTCCACTATACCTTCCCTTACCTCGACTTAGCCGACTCCACTAAACCTTCCCTTACCTCGACTTAGCCGACTCCACTAAACCTTCCCTTACCTCGACTTAGCCGACTCCACTAAACCTTCCCTTACCTCGACTTAGCCGACTCCACTAAACCTTCCCTTACCTCGACTTAGCCGACTCCACTAAACCTTCCCTTACCTCGACTTAGCCGACTCCACTAAACCTTCCCTTACCTCGACTTAGCCGACTCCACTAAACCTTCCCTTACCTCGACTTAGCCGACTCCACTAAACCTTCCCTTACCTCGACTTAGCCGACTCCACTAAACCTTCCCTTACCTCGACTTAGCCGACTCCACTAAACCTTCCCTTACCTCGACTTAGCCGACTCCACTAAACCTTCCCTTACCTCGACTTAGCCGACTCCACTAAACCTTCCCTTACCTCGACTTAGCCGACTCCACTAAACCTTCCCTTACCTCGACTTAGCCGACTCCACTAAACCTTCCCTTACCTCGACTTAGCCGACTCCACTAAACCTTCCCTTACCTCGACTTAGCCGACTCCACTAAACCTTCCCTTACCTCGACTTAGCCGACTCCACTAAACCTTCCCTTACCTCGACTTAGCCGACTCCACTAAACCTTCCCTTACCTCGACTTAGCCGACTCCACTAAACCTTCCCTTACCTCGACTTAGCCGACTCCACTAAACCTTCCCTTACCTCGACTTAGCCGACTCCACTAAACCTTCCCTTACCTTGACTTGCTTGGCTCCAGTAAGTTCCTCCTTACCTTGACTTACCTTTCTCCAGTAACTTCTTCCCAGCTTGACCAGCACTGTCCCCTGACCTCCCTGTCTCCATTAAGCCCTTACCTTCCAAGACTTGCCTGTTTCCAGTAAACACGTCCCTTACCTCGACTTACCTGATTCAGGGGGGACCTTAATGGAATTTTAAGACCTGTCGCTTTCTTTAGATTTTATTACCTGTTGAATCATAACAAAATTAGCTTAAAAAAATACCTATTATAGTCTCAGGAGAGCTTTTCCAGATGCCATAATGCAGTCTGTTTGGCGGACATGTGAGAGAGGGAACTTCACGGAGTTCCTTGTATAATGAAATCATTGTGTATTACATGTAGATCAAAGGATGCTACATTTTTCTCCTCTCTGTTCAAGTGCCGGACAGTACATGTGTTTTGAGTTTATGCTTGAACAGATGTATTCTGCTGTACCTCAATGTCATGACCCAAATGCATTTTCCATATATTTGAGGAGAACACAATAACGAAAATACAATCAGGAATATAAGCAACTGCTTATCACATTACATCATTGTCTTTTATAGGAATATGTAACTATGTAGCTCGAGAATAAACACAACAAATTCAGGGTGTGACTTCCGATGATTTCTCTTGTTTTATCTGTTAAAAGATGACACCAATGGACCGCATCCAGACCAGTTTGATGATGTAATGGACTTCATTGCAGCGACCATTGGCAGACTGCGAAGGTCTCCTGAGATGGACTCTGAGGGCAGGGGGAAAGAAAAAGGGAGGCAGAGAGGAGCAGCAAACACCGAGAGAGGAGCAAAAGCACGAGGAGAAAAGAAGCGAGGTCGAGGACGAAGTGGCGGCAGAGGAGGTAAAGGGAATCGGGACGAACTGATCAAAGGTCAAGGGCGTGGATGCTTACTTAAAGAGATCCACCTCAACGTGACGGACCTGGGGTTAGGTTACCGGACCAAAGAGGAGTTGATATTTAGGTACTGCAGCGGTCCCTGTCATGATTCAGAGACGAACTACGACAAGATCCTCAACAACCTCACCCAAAATAAGAAGCTGGACAAAGAGTCACCTTCTCAGACCTGCTGTCGACCCATAGCGTTCGACGACGACCTCTCGTTCTTGGATGACAGTTTGGAGTACCACACTCTCAAGAAGCATTCCGCCAAGAAGTGCGCCTGCGTCTGATTTGTGTGCTCGGGCAAGCGAAAAGACACTTGGACAAAATACAGAAGTCTCGCACTCCAGAGGGCTCGAAGCCAGTGCTGAGACAAATGCTGCTTCTCGGAGGAAAAGTGCAGGTCTCGAGTGTGTCATTGTTTATTCTGCACCGACGTCCATGTTAGAATCGCAGGAGTGTGATTTAATGTCCAAAAAAAAAAAAGAAAAAAACACTTCAGGAAAAAAATACTTCTTCGACCCGAGCAATGCCTCAGTATTCACTGTTACAAAACCGTGTCAGAGTATTCTAAGCAGGGATTGAAATGTAAATGCTGTCTAAATGGCAACAATAACACAGTCCATCAGCAAGTCGCAGAAAAAACCGCAACCCGACAACCTGGGTATACACAAACTATAACTTCAGCTGAGTGGGAGTGCAAGAGATGGGGGCAAGAGGTGTCTGCATGATGGAGACAGAATTGTGGATTTTATTTTTTATTTTATATGAAGCCCTTCTGAAGAGAAAGCTCACAATCCAGACTCAACCTGCAGCAACCAGAATGGACTCGTCACAAAAATGTTTAATATTCTGAAAGTTATCTATATATATATATATAGTCTATATGGAAAAAAAATGTATTTATTGAAATTTAATTAACTTATTGTTATTTATTGCAATCCATTGTATTAGAGTGTTTTTCCTTATTTATTTGTGAAGCCTCCCCCCCCCCCTCTTTAAATTGGATGGTGCCAAAGTGGAGCATGTGTTTTTTAAGAAAAAGCTGATGATGCGATAATCTAGACTCTGGGTTTATCTGGGCTGGAAAATAATCAATTACTCATTTTAGGACATTAGTGTCTCTACCCATGTTTTGATTTGGATAAATTGTACGGTCCAAATTAATCTGAAAAAAAAAAAAAAAAAAAGGAACGAAATAACTTTATAAAGGCAAGTGAACCACAGAAAAGCTGACATCTTCGTTCAAAAGACAGACCCATCTAACACCTCGCTATAGCTGGTACCATTGAAAAAACACATCTTCTAAATGACAAAAATAAAATAAAATCAGGGCTGTGGTAGACCAGTATCGTGTTTACTCAATCACAACAGATTGGGGGAAAAAACGCTAACATCAGTCCTCCAACTACTCTCTCAACCAATTATCTGTTTGCGAGAGAAAATACAGCCCTTGCCCGTTGTTTATTTTCAACCATAATAAAGTCACTACAGCAAAGGTTTCTAGCACAACTACGCCGTGCCCCATGGAGACGCATCATCACAAATAGAAAACATCCTTTCTAGTCGAAAGCCGTATTCCACATCCTCATCAGACAGAAAGGTGATGATGTGGCGGAGGTCCCTCACAAAACCCTTCCCATTGATCTTGTGCTTTAAGAAAAAAAAAAAAAAAAAAAAAAAAGGTCCTCAACAATGTAAATCCGGTCCCCGTAGTGTTTCAAAGCAAGATTATTGTTCGGTTTTCTCAGGTACAGGGAAACAAAGTTCATTATAAGAATTCTGTGCCGGTCCGTATCCCCAGCCATGGACAGGCGTAGTACAATGTCCAGACCCAAATTTGCACACAAACATTGAAACAGGGCTTTCATGAAAAGTTACACACACACACTACCAGTGTAACAGCTGGAGATGTGTACAGTACGTCATGGGAGGAGAGGACTGATTTTGTTCTCCATACTGTAGCTCACTGCCACATGGAAAGGCCCTGTGGGAACGGCACAACATTTCCATGGATTACTAAAAACCAGGTCTCGTGCAAACAACAAACACGGCGCTCAAACAATCCACACAATTCAGATGTTCTGTTCAACATCAAACCCGGCCAAAATCCTCCTCAAATCAGAAGCCGCCTCCATTTAACTGCAAGCGAAATAAGAGGAAAGTGATACAGAGTGTGTTTAATACAGTAGATCAGCCCCATGGCTCCATCCTTTTACACACACACACACACACACACACACACACACCTGTGTCTGTCATGTCATGTCCTGTCCTGTAATCCTGGTGTGTGACGCTTTGTTCAAAATGTCCGATATTGTTGTGACTAAGTTTGTGGTTTTACAAACTATGAAAAAAATGTATTCTAGCAAAATAGAAAAAAAGTCAATGTGATGAAAACAATTCCAATATGAATATGAAGAAATTTGACTGTAATAATTCCACTCTGCAGTGTATGGTCAGTCCTATTGGGGGGGGAACCTAAAGCCTTGTCTTACATGTTTTGTGTTACTAAACCAAAGCTCTCTACAGACTTTTATTTTTGTACAATATTCATTTTATAACTTTTTACAGAATAAAACTTGTTTCTATCACATGTCCGTTTGTTCCCAAAAAGAAAAAAGCCCCCACAAATGGTATTAACGAATATGAGTGATATTTTCGACGTTAATCTTAACCATGTTGATACTCTGTATGTGCGTTTTATAAGAAGATGAATAGAAGGTGGGAAGACCGTCAACGCAGACCCTCTGAGTTCTGAACCGTCTCAGGGCTGTTCGAATAGATCGGCAGATGAAATCTGTTCTACATTCCTAAACACAGGCTCAGGATTGTCCGGTAAACAATCACGGGTTGTAAAGACACGCAGTAAATCTGGGCACTTGGAACAAATGTTTCCACCAAGCTGAAGGGATTCGGCTCGCTGTGCTGCGGAGCTGGAAGTTAAACGTTCAACCAAGTCTCATCAACCTGACGGCGCCAACGTCGGTTGCTGTTATAATCCGAACAGCTAATGGTTTGGTTCAGCCGGCTCCTTAAATGGTTTCCTTAACGGGCAAAAAGTTTAGAAAATCTACAATAAGATTATAACAAATTAAATAAGTATGTTAAGCTTATTTCTAATTTTACTTTACTAAAAATTAATTTCTTGACCTATTGGCAGATCATTTTTAAGGTTTAGGAATTCATTTCTTTACAATTCACTCACAGTTTTAGTAACATTTGACTAGAAACAAGCCGAATGATCTTATATTTGGTTTCTTGCAAACATATATATTTCCTTGAAATTTCTTGGTTATAGATATAGATACGTTTGGTTAGATTCAAGAATATGCTACTTGCTAAGAGTGCATTGCAAAAATGTCTTAAGAGAAGGAAACATCTTGAATCCAATCAACTTTGTCATACATAAACAATAACCCAAATTTAGGATTATGTAACCTATTACTGTAACTAGAAATATTTTATTTTGTACGCATACATTTCGTGTTCTACTTTGAGATCATTGTAAATAGTTAAGAAAATTATATAGAGGTACCGGACACTGCAAAAAAAACTACATCATAGTGAAATATTACTGAATCTTGTCAAACCTACTTATAATTTCTTATAGATAAAATACGTTTATAGCAATAACAAAATTGCAAACAAAAAGTTTTTTTCTATTGGCTGAAATTTTTTTTTCATCTTTTAGGAAATAATTTCCTAAAAACAAGTGAAATGGCCAATAGAACAAGACATTTTTGCTTGCAATTTACTAACATTTGACTAGAAATAAGCGTAATAATCTGATGTTTCATTTGCTGTTATATTAATATAAAATTGTGTATATAAATTGAACTATATTCAAGATATTTTTACGTGCTAAGATATTTTCTTCAGTGTAATTATCTGCTAGCGGAACAAGAAACGTTAGTAAAATATAAATATTAGAAATAGTCTTAATAATCCTATATTTTATTTTATTGTTTATTTCTGTTTTCTAACAAAAACAAAAAATTTTGACATGTCTGATTAGACTGAAGATTTGTCATTTGCTGTGCCGTTTAGATCTAATACTGAAGCTGGAGTCCTTTCTGGAGGTTTTGCTGCAATTGTTTTTCAATATTTAAAATTTTTTTGCAAATAGAAACGCATGACTTTCCTGTCTTTAAGCCAACCAGGCGGTTCTGGAAGGAATTCTCTTAAAAAAAAAAAATGTTTCTCTCTAAAATGATCCAGGAACATGCTCTATTACAAAAACTCATGTTTCAACCGCTTGGTGAAAAGAAGAAAAGGAAAAGTCAATGCCAGATTTAAAACAATTCATGTGAACATCCAGTCCAAGAAATGCAGTTGTAATATGAACTAGGCACCAAGGGAAAGGAAAGGGGGAAAAAAACAAAAAAAAAAACCAACAACTTGTGTTAATATTTTAGGATTGATTAGCAAGAGGTCGGATTCTGCAGTGAGAGGAGAAAACATCCACTCCTGAATAATCACTGGCAGCTGAGGAAGGTTAGAAATGTTCAGAAAAATCAGTGAGAAACAAGAAGGAAGCGGTCCAATTCGCTGACAGGCTCCCATTGATATATAGAGATCTTGGCAGGCTTGCCAAACCCACAAAGCACCCCTCAGGCTACAATTAAAGTGGCATGGTGAGCCCAGTGGGCATGGATATGCCGTGACATCACCCAGAGTGGCATTCCGACATTCTTCGGATAGTAACGGATACTGGAGTGGACCGGACAGCTGCTGACATCAGCACTGAGAATAGGCGCTGACGGATCGGGCCACAGGGCTGGCTTTACCGTGCGACTTTACACGTTACCGCCTGACAGGCTCTTGAGCGGACGCTTTCTTCTCGTAGTTCTGATTGAGCGTTTCCGTGATCTCGTGAGAGATTTTCAGCATTGGGTAGAAAATTGTTTTTAAAAGTTAGATATACAGTATTAGGAAACTAGGAGACTTCGAGCTCAGGAGAAGTAGAGGGCGTGTTGTCCCAAAGAAAGTGCTTCGGTATGTCGGTGGGTCCAACAACGCTTTAAATCTGACTGCATGTCAATATTATATGTATAAAAAACAAACAAACAAACACTGAAGCTCCACTAGGTTAGCCAGAGGGTACATTCCACAGAGTGGTAATGAGCAGAAATATGTAATCAATGCATCCCACCAGTCCCTCCCGCCACGTCCTTTCCTTATTATTGGTTCCCTATTATGCAACAGACCTAAAAGTAGGAACACAGGCTCGTTAGAGATTTCGTATTTATAGGAGCAACATCAGAGCCAAGTGAGACGATGGCAGCGATCGCACTGCCATAATTACACATAATACAAAACATTTATGTACTAGCCCTTAAAACGGCCTTTACAAAAAAAAAAAAAGGTGTGCATGTATTCGCATATGTCGCATATGTTTATCCTTTTTTATTACTCTTATTCATGTATCAGATGTTGAATCCGGCTTTTAAAAGAATCAACATCTGACAACAAAAAACTGCATCTTCCCCAGGAAGAAGAAAACAGAAATTATCCGCACAAGTAGCTTTTTGACGAGCTGGATAAGAAAAGTAGCTAAAATGATTTCCAAATAAATATTTACTGAACGCAGTGAGTCACCAAGAGCTAACCAAACACCTCTAGCCTGAATCTGATGGGAAAGTCCAAGGCCATCGCCGAGGAGGTTCAGGGAACGAAAGATGGATCAGAGCTCTTGAGATTCAGCGGATTGGAATCTGTTGTGACACAGCAGTCTCCTGTTTGTGTACAGGCCGGGAGTCACCTCGGCACAAAACGTCTGGGTCGTGTTCTGGAAACGAGGGAAGAAAGAGAAAACATCACGTTGCATCGGTAGAGAAATTAATGAATGGTCACGCCTCATTTGCGAAGAGCCCGAGTGTGTGCGTAACCAAAAAAGGTGAACGATAACACAAAAGAGTTTTTGAGGGGAAAATGAAAAGCTTTTCCTAATACAGACGCGTGCCTTGGCCGCACACGCTGCGTGTTTATTTTTGCAACATGACACAAAAATACAAAGTGAAAATCTTTACAAAATAAACACATTCATTATTTGTATGGAATCAAGAACATACGAGTAATGAATGATGCTCATGCTGTCTTTCTCTCCCCTTAATAACACACCAACACGCACTAAAGCATGAGATGAGATGACGTCCTGAACGTGCTTATAGTGAAATGTACACAAGGTGGCAACTCCACCGAATTCAGGAGGAGAACGGAAAAGCAGCTCTCTCGTTTTTCAGATCTTGCGTTTCTTCCACTCCGGCTCCTTGTCGTCTTCTTCATCCTCAGATTCTTCCTCAGCAAATAAGGGATTTGGCTGAGTCCTGCACACACACACACACACACACAAATTAGAGAAGCAGCAACGACAGCGGCGCATCCACATCTGGCACAACACAATTTACCTTTAACTAGGAAAGTTACAAGGAATGAAACTTAAACAAGTAGATGCTTTGATAAATGACGGCAAATCATGGATGGAGTACAGAAATAAAGGCTGTGCGGTAAAAAAAAAAAAAAAAAGAAATTTGCTTGGAGCTACTGTTACTCCTGGCATGCCCAGGCTTCGAACAGAGTTTGAATAAGGTCCCTGGAGAAAGAGATTAAGAAGAGCTGGAGGGAGAGAGCAGGAGAAAATGAGACCGGCGGGGGGAAAAAAAGGGAAAAGAAAGCAGCAATGATTGAGAGAGGGAGAGTTCTAGTGAGCGAGAGGGATTAAACCATTCCCCTACTTTCATCACTCAATTCCGTACAGTGATTAAAATGCAACATCTGGTCCTCGGTGAGTCATAGAGTGGACGCAGTTTGGGTTAGAAAGCAAGAAAAAAAAAAAAAAGAAAAACACACACACAGATAACTACAGCACGAGTGCTCGAGAGAAATCTCTGGCTCGCACAAGGACGAATGTTGTGTTCCCCTGTTCCCTTATCTACGAAGACTGCTCCTGCTGTAAAGGGCAACGCTGACCTCATAACCAGCTCTGTATATTTCAAACAAATGACGTTTCATGGACACACTTGATTAAGTCCTGTCGCCATGCACCCCACTGCTGGAGTATTCCCTGATGAGTTCGCCCGAGACCACCAGGGCGAATAATTACCGTGGAAGCAGAGCCGAGGTTCATTAGAGCGCAGGTAACAGCGGAAGACAAAGACGGTGATGATGGACGACACAAGAGAAGTTATGTATTCGACGTGCAATCGGTTTCCAGGATCTCAAATATCAACTGGGTAGTATTTCTGTGTGGGCAGGTTACTGAGGTCAGGTGTGCGTGTGTGCGTGTCTCAATCAGCCTACTCTCTGGCATGGTACCTGAGGAAAGCAATTAAGGCGGGCCAACAAAGACAGAAACAGGATCATTTGTGCATGGAAGTGCTACAATACCGCTCATTAGTGTCTGCGGTGTCGTTAAGGCTACGGGTGATAAAAGGCGGCACTCCGGTGTAACGGTGCAGATTAGGTTACACGCTGACGCTCAAGCACGGATCACGACGCGAGTCTAGGTTTCAAACAGTCAAACTTTGGTGACGGGTAATTAATCTGATCTCGGTTTTCAGTTTGGTCAAAACGCACACCTACTGTATGAGATACAGGAGATCAGTTGTAACATGATGCTTTTAAAATCGTGGATGGAAAGAACGCGACAGCACTCCTGACTATACTGTAGTAGCTCCAGTTGCACATTATTCATAGGAACGACTTAGACGGGAATTGATATAGTAGACACTCCATATAATCCAAGGCTAATAATTAAGAAAAAGAATAAAAAAACCTTGCTAATATTTAGAAAAACAAAAATGTTTACATTCAGAAGTAAAGCTTTTACAGTAAAGGAGAGATGATGTTGAATGATGATGTGCTTTGCAATAAGATGAGCTTTTATTTCTTATTAACGTCAAGAGAAAGTGTGGGAATAAACAAGAGAAATAAATAATAAATAAATAAATAAGAGAGGTTATAAAAAGCCAACATGACCCATGCGGTTTCATGAATGTTACACATAACTATAAAGCAGTCCAGTCCCTCTACCTGAGCAGTTTCCGAGGAATGTTTTTTGCCTGTTAAGCCACACATGATCTATGAATCATTCAAGAATAATAAAAAAAAAATAATCTAACTTAAGGCATGAACCAGTGAGAAACAGGTGCAGATGATGAGGCCGGTGATTAGTAGACAGTACTGAAGATGCTGAATGCTGAGTGGTTGGAACAGACGAGAGGGGAAATGAGGTCGCTGCTGAGGTTGTTACATAAACAATCCATTTTTAAACTGTGTTTGTAGGCACTTTGCAGCCTGTCGCATTTCAAACATTTAATCAGCATAACTGAATTTAACCAAATATCAAGAGACTTTTTCACAATACTGCATGCAAGGTTCATCTAAAGTCACCTTCTAAACACCATCAGTTCTGATGAATACAATCTGGAGAACGCCCCACAAGGTGGGGAAAAAAAAAAGGCATTTATCAACAGCATGTGGAAGTGTAAATCTCCCCACTAACACTCTTTCCAGACAGCTGAGGATCTAGTGATCCTATCTGCTCCTGATCAGGGCTTGTCAGACTGGACTCCGTGTTCAGCCCGCGCTAAACAGACCACCTGCGAAAGCCACTTCATTCATCTGCTCCAATCCAGGTAAACATCCCGCGGTGGGAAAGACGACGGAGGAGAGACAGAGAGATGGAGAGATAGCAGGCTGACAGCTTCTTATCAGCCCACACTTGCAGGGAAAGCATTCTTCAGTTCTCGAGAGAGCTAAAAGCCGTGTCTTCACCACGATCCATACTCGGAAAATGTCAATACAAATCCAAGATAAATGTCTGCCCTTAATAGTCCAGTATCATGCTTTAGTTTTTTTTTTTTTTTTAAACAACTTATAAACAGAACATAAAATTAAGCTCGTTAAAATTCCATAACTTGCTGAGAACTTCATTTTACGTTAACTTGAAACAAATAAACAAAAAAAAAACAACAACAGGAGGTCCTACCGGGTTGTTTACTAATTAAAATGAAATAAAAATTTTATTCTACACAGTCAATCAGCCAACACGTACTAGATGTCCGACATTTGCTTCCTTAATGCGCTTAAACAGTGTGGGAAGTTTATAACTAGGCCTAAATTAGGCCTAAATTACACACTGGGCTCTAACGGCATCGAGTTCAGCAACCTCAGTAAGGCTTTTATGTGGTTTCTGCCATTGTTATATAAAATAGACCAAAGTACATTGCTCAGTTAAAAAAAAAAAAAAAAAAAGTAATCTACATCCAGACATTTGTATATAAGGGATTACATTCATGATGAAATAGTTTAAATATGCTGTACATGTGATCGGTCAGATTAGATTTTTTTTTAGAGCCAGTGAAGAGATTTAAGAATGGGCGTAATATGGTCGTATTTACGCCCTCTCATCAGGATCCTAGCGGCACTGTTCTGAATATGCTGCAGCTTTTGAAGGATTTTTCCAGTAGTCCCAAAGAGAAGTGCATTGCAGAAGTTCGGCCTGGAGGAGACAAACGCATGGACTAACTTTTCTGCATCTGCAAAAGTGAGTGCTGGACGCAGTTTTGCAATAGTCCTGAGGTGGAAATAAGACCAACCCAGGGGAAGCATATACAAAATAAACTAAATGGGACAGAGCACAGAGCCCTGAGGAACACCACTTGTGACATTGTGTGTAGAGGATTTAGCTTCTACCAGGGCAATGTGCGCCGTTCTTTCAGTAAGATAAGATGATATACCATTTGTTGGCAATGACAGAGGTCAAACGTGCTCTGTAAGTCTTCACAAGGTTTTCACACACTGTTGCTGGTATTTTGGCCCATTCCTCCATGCAGATCTCCTCTAGAGCAGTGATGTTTTGGGGTTGAGATCTGGAGAGTGGCTAGGCCACTCCAGGACCTTGAAATGCTTCTTACGAAGCCACTCCTTCATTGCCCGGCCGGTGTGTTTGGGATCATTGTCATGCCGAAAGACCCAGCCACGTTTCATCTAAAATGGGCTTGCTGATAGAAGGAGGTTTTCACTTAAAATCTCACAATACATGGCCCCATTCATTCTTTCCTTTACACGTCCCTTTGCAGAAAAACAGCCCAAAGCATGATGTTTCCACCCCCATGCTTCACAGTACAGTAGGTATGGTGTTCTTTGGATGCAACTTAGCATTCTTTCTCCTCCAAACATGTTGAGTTTTTACCAAACAGTTCTATTTTGGTTTCATCTGACGATATGACATTCGCCGAATCCTCTTCTGGATCATCAAAATGCTCTCTAGCAAACTTCAGACGGGCCTGGACATGTACAGGCTTAAGCAGGGGGACACATCTGGCACTGCAAGTGTGTTACTGATGGTAGCCTTTGTTACTTTGGTCCCAGCTCTCTGCAGGTCATTCACTAGGTCCCCTCGTGTGGTTCTGGGATTTTTGCTCACAGGTATTGTGATCATTTTGACCCCACAGGGTGAGATCTTGCATCGAGCCCCAGATCGAGGGAGATTATCAGTAGTCTTGTATGTCTTCCATTTTCTAATAATTGCTCCCACAGTTGATTTCTTCACACCAAGCTGCTTACCTATTGCAGATTCAGCCTTCCCAGACTGGTGCAGGTCTACAATTTTGTTTCTTGTGTCCTTTGACAGCTCTTTGTTCTTGGCCATAGTGGAGTTTGGAGTGTGACTGTTTGAGGTTGTGGACAGGTGTCTTTTATATTGATAACAGATGCCATTAATACAGGTAAGGATACCCGTGATGAAAATTACAGGCCTCTCTCATCTTTTTAAGTGGAAGAACTTGCACAATTGGTGGTCGACTAAAAACTTTTTTTCCCCACTGTATAATTCTGTTATAAATCTTGAAAATTCTTTATAAATCTTATGATGTCTCAATAAATGTGTATAAATATTTAAATACTAAGTTTTTCCTTTTCCTGAAATGATTTTTCTGACTTTTTCTATACGTATATATTTTTTTCTTATTTTTTTTTATTTATCATTTCTAATACTTGGTTAATACCTGAGAACGGGTACCAGTGTGAAGAAAAATATATACACAAAAGATTATTATAATAATAATAATTTACTCCATAATCAGTAAACATACAATGTATCTAATAATTGCCTCTTTTTCTGGTTATCCCTCACACATACACACACAAACACCTTTTTAAAACATTCATGCATCCATCAGCCGAGGCGTGACAACAAGGATGCGATATGCAGGTGCAACCTGACCTGAGTCACGCACGCACACACGCACACACACACACACACACACACACACACACACACACACACACACACACACACACACAGGCCTCTGGTTATATCAGGAGCTGTCACTGACAATAGCCCTGTGCGTGTGAGGGGCTCCATGTTGCCGTTTTTCCCGTCAGGCGGCTGCAGCGTTTTCTTATTTTCCTAAGGAACATTTCGTATCTAAATCCAATCTAATCTAATTTGTTTTTCATCTCTCGGTCGCTTACCTTTTGTACGCGGGAGCGACCCAGAAGGGGTTCTCGGCCGCATCTTGGGCGTGGCGCAGGATGGCCTCGCGGGGGTTGCTGTCATCGGTCTTGTCCAGAGCGATGTTCTTGACGATGAAGGACGACAGGGTGCCTCCATGGGCGGCCACGCGACCCCCTCTGCCTGTTTTTTTCCGGGAAAAAAACAAAACAACACAGAGTGAGGAAAGGCACCATGATGCAAATCATACAAGCCAAATTAATTTGTATAAAAACAAACAACGGCTTAAATGCCCTTTGTAAAATGAGACGTGTCAGGAAAAGCCGGGCCTCCCTTCCTCCTCCGCATGTACACACATGCTGAACGTTAAGAAAAACATCCTCCGCCCCGGTGAAAGAATATTTACGTTATGTTTAAACACGGGAGACCCTGAGACCCTGAGCGATTGATGGGAATCTCCCAGAGATTTGGGGCGTCGAGTAAGATCATGTCGAAGGACATGAGGTTTATGGAGGTGAAGGAGGAGACGAGTCCTGTATATCTGGCGGGTTTAATACAGCTCTAGAGGCTGAGGAAACCAGGACGATCTCGGTGCAGCGCTTTCCATGCCTCTGCCTCGAACGCTAAATGAGGAACGGAGCCGAAGCCAGTCGCACCTGGTCCTCAGCCAAGTGTTTAATGTAATCTTACAGAGTGTTTACTCAGTGCAGCAGCAGCTATGATCTTAAGAACTGCAGGCGGGAGTAGGAGATATATATATATATATATGTAGAGAGAGAGAGAGAGATAGCACAGGGGGCCCCTGCGGAATCACGAAGGGTTTTACATCACCTGGGCCGGACACGGGCGGCTCGGGCTTGTGGGACTTCATAGGGTCGAGCCTGTCTTTTTCCAGCTGCTTCTTAGTGCTGCGCTGTCTGGCCTCGCGGAACATTGGCAATGCGTGGGCTGAAAGAGAGACGGACACGTAAACACGCACATAAATATACATACATGTATTAAGCTATTAAACTGTTCGACTCGGTAACCTGAGCACAACAAAGAGATTAAGAAAAAAGGAAACAATTCCCGTAAACAGTGTACGACGACCCCCAAACTAGATCATAGCAATCGCGGGAGAGTCGAGACGCTCACTTTCGGTTACCTGAGTCTCAGACACCATCACATGACTCTAGACTCTGTTTGTGTATGAGACGGGGTGGACAAGGGATCATGGAGTGTGACGGTGGTGGGGGGGGGGGGTATTGTGAAAAATAAAAGAATAAATCAGGAGTAGGAAAGATGAAGCGATTTTCCATTCAGGAGTCCTGTTGTCACTGTGCAGTGTTAATTCTGCTCCTGCATGCTACATTAAGCAAAGAGGTTAGTGGTGACACACTGAATCGCTCTGCCTCCCTCTCCCTCATCGCGCCATCATTCCGCTTCCCTCCTTGAATTTTCCGTGGCTGTCCGGCGGTGCGTCACTCTCCGCTCAGCCTATCGGGTCGCGGCATCGGGGCTTTTGTTAAATCATGCGCTAAATGCTGAACGCTACTACGGCCACTGGAGAATGTCCTTAATGGTACACTGTATGGAGGGAAATGAGAGTTGTGATAGCGAGGTGTGTGTTGTGTGGGTGGAGGGTTAGGATGTGTTTAGGGTGTGCGTGTGTGCCACGCGCTGACCTGACTGGATCCCTCATGCCAGGCGCGTGGCGGACGCTAATGGCATCATGGCTTGCGGGTTAAGGGCCGCGTGAGACAGCAATCCGATGGAAAGTACTCACACACACACACACACACACACACACTAAACGATACTGGCTCACTAATGGGCTCGTGACGGCATCGAACACAGCCGAACGCCTCCGAGGGCAGCGCTATTCCCTACACGACCTCCTCGGACTCTCACGTCCATGCAAATGTGTATGGACACAAAACAAATGTGTACGCTCATTTACATGCGTATAGTGGCTTGGTGTACTCACGTGTGATGATGTAATCCTGTGTCAGCGTCTCGGCCTGCTTCTCTTTCCTCTTGCTCTTCACCACGCAAAGTTTGGCGCCCCTTGGACACAAACGAAGCAGCACGTGAGGGAAACTTTTTTCTGATATGTGTGTGTGTGTGTGTGTTGTCTTAAATAAGTTCGGATCTGATTCATAATAACTGCTGTGATGTCTTTCCTCATTTCTTTATGAATCCCTCAGAGAGACGAGTCATAATATGATTCATGTGAAGGAGAACATTTGATAAACTGATGATAAATATCATAATATCCGAATAATATATTGAGGGAGGGAAAAAAAAAAACGGCTGAAAAACATCTTAGACTTTTACAAAATCGCAGAATATCAGTAAATCACTCGAGCATCGATTTTCCAG
Source organism: Channallabes apus (assembly GCA_030522415.1). Taxonomy (NCBI): domain Eukaryota; kingdom Metazoa; phylum Chordata; class Actinopteri; order Siluriformes; family Clariidae; genus Channallabes; species Channallabes apus. The sequence continues at coordinate 29,406,065 of CM060120.1, forward strand.
ACATGCAGTGCGTGAGGCCCGGCTGTCCTTGCCCTCAGTAATCACCGCTAATGGACTCAAACGGGACAGTTTAACGAACGGTTCCATCTGACGGCCTCCCAGCTGGAACTGATGGGACAACCGGTAGTTAATTCAACAGGCTTGTCCGTCTCTCCCCCTGGTCCTCGCTACTCTATCTGACCCCTGAGTGAAGTAATTACTGATCTGAGTCACAGTGAACGCATGCACACACACACAGCTAATATTTCTCCCTCTGCAGTAGTGAAGAAGTTGGAAGAGGAGTGAATCTGGAGCTCACTGCACCTCTGGCTCCTGACTGGGTCGTAGTAGACTTTGGCGAGGCCGTTCCCCGTCCCGACCATGATCTGGTTCAGCTTTGGATGCCAGAGACAGCGAACAACACTCTGGAGAGGAAGAGAGAAGAGGAAAAGAAAAGAAGAAGAAAAAACAGGAAGGAAAAAAAATTCATTTGGGACAAGAAAAAAAAAAAAAGAAATTAGACAGAATGAAGAGGAAATGTACGGTGGCACCGAGCTGCTGAGGACCAGTGAGAGAGGATTCTCCTTAGCACTAAGCTCTGGTTGACTATATTTGGGCTTTGGGTCGAGGCCTGGATTTCACATTCTCTGTGTGACAGATGGAGGATGTGACAGTGCGTGTGTGTGTGTGTGTGAGCAAGTTTTTAAGCACTATGGCGAACTTTACACAATCAACACACGATGCATTCTTTTACCAAAACAATTATTATTCCACAATTATATTTATACATTTTTTAAAAAGAAAATCATTACATATATTATACGGTAAGACGAACTGCTTAACGATCTCCTATAGTAAACTTTACACTATAGGGCAGATATTCGACTTCCAAAAATAAACCGCAGCAACAGCGGAGCAGAATAAACACTTAAGGCACGGAGGGAGTGGAAAAGAAAGTCGTCTTCACTCTAAACAAGTACTAGTGGTGAAGTGTGCAAGAGAAAGTGCGCGGATCAGGAGGTTGTATGGACGGGGCGGGCGGGCGGGGGGGGGGAGCTGCTTAGTGTCCAGCTGTTCAGGTCTTCTTTGGCTCGGCAAAGCTCGCCTGACCCAGAATAAAGCTTTATCGTCATCCCGCTGCGTGTCTGCCAGCCATGTGTGGAGGACTACAGGTCGACCTGCCTTACGTTCCCCCTGTTTACTGAACCGCCTGCGCATATCGTGGACTCATTTCCATTATTTAGAAACGTCTACAACAAGCACATGCGTTTTTGTTTGCAGAAATGCCAATAATCCCTTTGTAGTGTTGATTCGATTACATCATGTCAGGATCGCATGCTGGTTTTTAAATGCATGACAGGAGAACTGTGTGTACATATGCATGCGTGTGTTTGTGTACTGTATAGGCAACAGTGTGTGCTCATCTGCAAGCTTTACGCAGCGTTAAGTGTGAATAACTGGGCATAAATCCATCACATGGTAACAACTAAGCTCGGTGTCTAAACGAGCTCATTAATCAAATTCAGCTCGTGAGAATTCCGTTCCAGCCCGGCGCAGTTAACACACCTAATGCACCTCCGCTGGGGCGAACACGGGGCACTGAAAGTCCAAATATAGCAGGAGGAGCACTAGCCTCAACAAGCTCCGCAGAATCACTGCATCCACAGTCGAGCTGCTTCAGCAAAATAATAATAAATATAACAGAAGTGCTTTGTTCCGTTCTTCCTTACCTCTGACTATGAGAGACAGCATATTCTCTCTGTCTTATCAAACACTGTGACCATCTGTGAGCCCATGTATGCGGAAGAGGGCGGATAGCGCTTTCCTTTCCTTAAAAGGAGTATTACAGATGCTGTATTTAGTGCAATAAACAGAGGTGGGAGGTTATCGAGTACATATACTTTTGTGTTTAAGTACATATTACTTAATAAATACATAATACTTTTTACTTTTACTCCGCTCAAAACTACAGCAAATCTCTGTACTTTTACTTAACTACATTTCCGTACGGCATTGCGTTACTTATCGACTGTAGCATTCGAAGTGGGATATACACCACCTGCTGACGATTGTGCGTAACTGCGTGACTTGCCTTCCCTTCAAGACACACGTAATAACGTAGCAGGTGTTTAAAATCAAAAGCAAAGCTCACCAAAACAGAACGGTCACAATTTAGGAAGATCCTACTATGAAAAAGGCTACTGTGAGTCAACACAGGCCCTGTACTTTTGATTCCTAAGTAAATTTGAAGGTGAGGTACTCACGTAAATAAAGGACTTCTACTTTTCCTTGAGTAATGTTTCTCGCAGGGAATCTTTAGTACAGGGTAGGGTGTGTGTACTATACTTTGCCCACCTCTGGCTATAAGGCATGATGTACCATGTGTCTCTTTTACAATAAACCACTATCCAGGTGGGAAAGCAGGATGGTGCTGTTGTTGCTATGCTAAAAAAAAAAAAGAAAAGAAAAAAACGGTGCCAATAAGGAAGAGAAAGAGAAAAAGTAGGCTGTGGAAATGTGTTAAATTACACAGCGGAGCTGCTTATCACACATAATTAAGACGAGAGTCTATTGGAAGTGGCGGTGCTGCTCTGTGAACCTTTGGCAGCTACTTTTCCCCGATGTGTCTGCTAATCACCGTTGGCTGTGACTAGCCAAACCGAGGAAGCAGGACGCCTCACACACACATACACAAACTTAATTTCCTAGGCAATCAGTCCTGCTCCAAGTCTGAGATTTAAAAACGGCTGCAGTTTGTAAGCCATGATGTTTTTAAACACAGCCAATCAGGTTTTCTAAGGATCTCGATATTCAGATCAGATCATTTACAGTACATGTGCACTTACTGATACGGAATAACACGTTTAGTGACGAGCTCACTCACTCACTCACTGGAGTACCTGGAGGAAACCCACTAAGCGCAGGTAGAACATGCAAATTCCATACACACAGACTCTGAGGCGGGAATCAAACCCGGACCCTGGAGGTGCAGGGCCACAGGAAAAGAAAAAGGAAAAGCAATCCTGATGTTTTGTTGTATGATGCAATAAATGATGAACGTTACCACGACGGGGAGGTAAATTATCTTCCAGAACAATTTGTTTACAATTTCCAGGAATTCCAGATCATAGTTTTTGTCAATTTATTGTTGATGTTATAACTTATACTAGAGGAGCTAAGAGCAAGTAGAGCGGTGAATCGTAGGTAGATTTTTCGATTCGACAGTTGATTTGGGGGGATTTTGCTATTTTTTTCGATTTGATTTAGTAGCACGAATGTCTCAAGCAGCTATAAATCTTACAGATTTTCATGTATTAAAACCAACTAGAAGTGTCTAACAAGCACGTTGTTGATTGATTGAATCTCTACACGCTCCAGTACAAAAGGTGGCGGTATCACACCTAACTGTCCATAATGTCAAAAGAATAAGAAGCGACACTCATGGAAAAGTATTTGGAGATGATGAAAAACGTTTGTATTTTCTGCAAAAGCTGTTGTTGAATTTTAAGGATTTCTTCCATTTTAAAACATTTAACTTTTGCAAATTTACCAAAATAATTTTAATTCAATCACATAATCACAAAAAAAGCTTATCAAATCTTACAAGGTGTTAGAATCCTTAATATAATGTGAAGTGTCCGATCTACGAGTCCCTCAAGCTGCCATAGAAACAATACAACGTATTAGGAAAGTTATCTGGAAGTTGAGTCAGATCAACTGGACTTCTTTCTTGTTCTGTAGAGACGTTTCTCTACATATCCAGGATACATTTCACTACGCATTCTTCAGTCATTGAGAACCAAGACAAAACCAAGCTGGTAAATGATAGAACCTTCTGAGGAACCTGCAGCTTGGATTCACTAGGATCCTTGTGTGAGGAGTTTAGTGTAAAAACCCGAACCATTAAAGAACGCATTGACAGGAGGTTGGAGGTTTGAGCCAGACGAAAGAAGTGTTGAATACTCAAACACAAGAAGGGTAAAGATGAGCATTAATAATGCAGCTAGATCTACAGTATAATACATACGTGTACATATAAAAAAAAAAAAATCAGCCTAGCCCTAACCTCCATACTGAAGATGAAGGCTTTGTTTTGTTACACAGTCTGCCATCAAAGACGGGAAGAGAAGGAGAAGATGATTTGTGTTCAAGGTCTGTCAAGCGTGAGCTGTGTACTGTAGGCCATGCAAATAAACAGGCATGTGTGACACATGCTGTGAGAACGGTCTGGATGCCATCCCCTAGGGCCCCCCGAAACACCCCTTAGGAATTCACCTACCACACTAACCAACAAAAGAAATGAAGCAACAGGCCAGATAAAGGTTGGAGCCTGTCAGTGATGTTTGGATGAATATTTCAAAATAATGCTCGGATGGCGGCTGGAGGAAATGTTTTATCACGCCGTCTCCTTCCTCCTGGGTTGTATCATGCTTGCGACATATGAAGTAGTCAAACATCAAAAGCTAACACACCTGCAACGTGTCCTAATGGATAAATCCGCAACGGACAAGCTTTTAGCGGGTTCATGCGGTTTGATTACATTGGACTGTATATAATTTTAGCATCTGCTAAATCCTCCGGTCTGGCGACTAGGCTTTATGGTGTAATTCCACTCCGTGTCTGGTGATAACTATCTTAATATCAACTGTTAAGAAAAAAAAGGGATATAACCCTTTTTGCACCTATCCTACCACAGACCTTGATCCCGGCTGAAGAATCGGACGTCTCACCCGATTTCACACCTCGTCTTCTCACGTCTTCTCAGCCGAGAGCGTATTTACTCAAAAAAAAAAAAACCTGTGTTCGCTGCCACCCACCTCCCTACCCAGGTCTCGACCCCGCTGCGGGGTTACGTCGAATGTTTACACCCGTATGATTGGTGGCCTTTCCTTTCACGAGCCTGGCGCACCACTTCATAAAGAGACGGCACTTAAATTCTTCAGCTGTCCTGCTGAGAACCTTGGATAAACATGATAAATAGCGAGCTCGTCGGGGTCGCGCCAGGGCAAATCACCCGATAAATAACTCACGTCGACCTCTGAGAGATCCGCCAGCATTCACACGACTGTCCGTGAAGCCCATTCCTCTGATAAAGAACGTAACGGAAATGCCCATCTGCGCTCGATCCTTTTGACTCATGTTAAGGCTGTCAGGTTTGGAGCGCCAGAAAACAAGACGGGTTCCCACCGTCGCAGTGAAGATGTTAAAAAACGGTGTGCCAGATGGAGGGAAGAGCTTTCAGGGCCTCTTCAGGCTGCAGTGTTATGACTAAAGAAGAAGCAAATCTAAATCCGAGAAGCGCTCCCATGACAAATCTCTTCGAGAGCGCATTCCATCACGGATGACCGAGGGAACCTTCGAGAGGCATCAGTAGCACGCCATTTTGATATTTTCACCCAATCGTTCATACAGCGAGGACCTGACACAGACGTTTCACTTGCTTCGAGCAGACAACTGACAGGAGTGCGGGGAAGTGCTGTCAGGAACTACTTTCTCTTTTAAAAGATAAATAGATAGAAGTGCGAGTGATACATCTTCGCTCTTGCATTCAGCATTTATTTGAACTACTAAATAACACAAGAGTGAGTACTGTTACTGTGCCGTTGTGCCTACGACCGCATCACAGCAAAAGAGCACGACTTCAGATGCGATATTGCTTTTATGCAACAGTCCCGGAAACACCATTTATTATCAACAGATTATGAATTGTTTATTTAAATAACCAGCTATTTTGCTCTGCCAACACATGTCCTTCTGCAACTGGCGCAACTAAACTGAAGAAAATGCCTCTGGGCAGTTTATAATGACTATAGTCTGCGGGATCAGTTGCAAAGGTGCTCTAAAGTGGTTGCTAGGGCGTGGCTTGACAGCTTCACAATCATCCTGAGAGACTAATTGGTCACCTGTGTAAAATGAGCCCACCCCCATGTCTCTATGACACACTAGTCCACCCCATGTCTCAGTGGGATCCACAGTTAGGTTCAGTTTCAAAAGTTCCTCTGGAAGTTACCACAGCAGGGAGTTGAGCACTTCCTGTTTTAAATAGGAGTACCTTCACCATTATACGTCAATGGGCAAATTTGGGCACCTCTTGCGCAACTTGTACCCTGTTCTAAAAAAGCTTGCAAGCCTTTTCTTGCTAGATTTTTACAAAATTCTTGCTCTGCGCTAGAATCCGTCGAAGTTGGTCTCAAAGTCTATGGGAGTTTTTGGCCAGTAAATACGACAAACGGTTTACGCGCCAAAGTTTGTATGGAAGAATTTAAAAAACTATTTAAAAAGAAGAAGAATGCTATGCTTTGCTAAGCACCACTAACTAACAGGGGGGACTGGTATATGATGTTTCCACTTATTCCACTTCAGAATATCTGCCAAATGTTAAATGGAAAGATAGTGCAGTACAGTATGTAGGGCGTATAATCCCTTATTCCACTCACCAAAGTAGTTCCCTTGATCAGGGGTTGAAGGACGATTTGGAGTTCACCCTAGTTAGCTTAGCAGACGTAAATAAAAAACCGCAGACGGTTCAGATAAAATCTGCAACGTTTTAGAGGCAAATATTAATAAATGTTTTTTTTTAAGATGTAATAATGTTATCGGATGTGTTTTTTTCCTGAAAGTGCTTCCGTGAGTGGTTTTGAATGTGAGTTTTGGCAGGAAGCTGCTCTCTCCGCAGTACTGCGGACTGTACCGACCTACTTTCACCAATAAGGATTGTTATACACCTGAGACGCGGAGTGATACATAAAGTTAAATGTCCCAGTGCTGTTACTGTCCATTATCACCACTTGTGGAATACCTCTCGTCCAATCAGATTGCTCAGTCGGAACTAGCTGTTGTATAATGCTGCTTAACATGCTATCCTGAATATTTTAGCAACAACCAGATGTCAAAATATAAGTGTATAAACAACAGTACGTTATTAAAAAAAATGAAATACTGTAATACATAATAATGTCATCGCTAATACAATGTAGTACAAGTTCTGTATTTGTAAATACTTCATGAATTCATTATCTAGTTAGTGGAGTTAGTGGAGTCTCTGCCCAAAATGCAGCCGCTGATGTAATTGAACAAAACACGGTATGTGCGTTAATAAAATCTATGGAAAATAAGCAACATTGTGTATCAATGGAATGTTTACTCACAAGATTGAAAACATTAAAAGGCGTTATTCGATTCTGTCTAGGCGCATCTTTACTTTTGCTTGCTCAAGTGTTTCAATTACTGGGTGCTGTTCTAGCATTACATTAACACAAAAGTTTGTTGAATGTCAGCTAAAATGTCAAGACGAGACAAAATGTCAAACATGACATGAGGAGGGGGCGGGGTTTCCAGCATGTCCATTAATACAGGAGGCGAACTCCGATGGGAAGTTCCTACAGAAAAAACATGTCAAGTTTAGCTGATCTTACCAAATCTGGCAACCTGTGAATGAAAAATGAGAACGTTCTCGACCTCCGAAATAAACACGGAGCCCTAAACTAACATTTAAATCTGTTAACCATGACCTTTTCCCACCGCTGACCACTCAGGATGTTGCTTTTAGGAAACGCTGTTTCATCTCGGATGCATTTATGTAAAAAAAAACAAAAAAAACAATAAGCCAGTGCTTGTTGTGTATACAGTAGGCACACTCACCGCGCTAGCCACCTCGATCTCGTATACTTTCTTAAAGGATTCTCTGTCAAAGAAGACCAGTTTGCCGTTGCCTTGGTCACGCTTCACTGAGGTCCCCGTCACCAGGAGTTTATCATCAGGACTGAAGCAGCAGTCTGTCCTGCGCTCAGACACGAGATACAACACACAGCTTTATCAGCGATTAAGTGCTTTATTTAAAGCTGCTTCACCAGGTTTATCGTCGTGAGAAGATAACCCTGAGAAGGAGACGGCTGTCGATATTTAGGCTTACATCGGGAAGAACGAGCACAACCCCGTGGCAACGTTCAGGGGCTTCTTGAAGTTGCGGATGTCCCATGTCTTTAGAGTGTCATCCCCTGCAAATACAGAAGAAAATGTCAACACTGAGAACAGTACTGAATGCCAAGATGAGTAATTTGAACATCAATGCAGAGGAGAAAAAAAAAATATATCAAAGACGTTCCTCTCTGCACGATGTAATTGAACGAGACGGGGAGGGAAAAAAAAGTGAATAAGATCGATTGTGCTAGCGCTTGAATCAGAGTCAGTGTACGCTACAGCGACTAGGCAGACTGTCCTGAGGTCAGACTTTACTCTGATGCGTCACAATGAAGGTTGAGTAACGCCTAGATCGGGGATCTCTATTCGCTGACTAAAGCTCCATGAGATGAACCCAAGCCAGCTGGGAAGCGCACGCTCAAAGGGAGGCCTGTAATGCAAGCTCAGACTCAAGCGAGTGTGTCCAAGTCGATCCTGCCCGCCATCCTCAGAGTCGCATGTCACTTTGGCTTCAGAGCAAAGAAAAGATCTTTATTTTTCCCGAAACAATACAGCTTTGTGGTCAGGGTCAGAAGTTATAACCCCCTAGGTTAGGAATGGTTAGGGGTGAAATAGCAGCACCCCCCCCCTCCCCTCCCCTCCCCTCCACCCTCGAACGGCAACACGATTTCTGAAGAGCATGTCTGACCTCCTCGTGAAGCGAGCGTGGTTCCGTCGTAGGAGAAGGTGAGGCAGGAGGTGTCCGAACCAACAGCATGGGCTTGCCGGCAGTGGAACTTGGTATGGACCTGTAGAGATGGAAGAAAAAAAAAGAGAGAGAGAAAGGAAACTTTTGTAAGTAAATAAAATCCATCGGCCACATGAGAATGAGTAAGACATGTGGTGCACACACTTCCGTGCACCCAGAGCTCCATTATCAGGTTCCTGCCAAGCCACATTTATACTATGTGAAGAATTTGCTTTTGCCACTTAAGTCTCTTTCATGCTCAGTTACTCCAAGTGGTCATGAGCTTTTTATTTACTGAAAGGGAAGTAACATACCATACTTGACTTCCACCCAGGAGATATTTAGACCTCCCATAATTCCACCACTGTTTTGATGCAAAAGGAGTACTTGATTAAAAAACGTGCATCCTTGTTTACTCATACGGTCCGGTTTCCGCCATCTTGTTAACATTACCCGTTTAGCATTATGTTCTAATAAAAATACCAACCTACTAAGAATTAATAGATTATTATAAAAAAACTATTTCAAAGTAATAAAATGGTCCCATGTTGGAACGGAGTGTAAAGTACTACTCTTTGCTATTTAAAGGGTTTTTACTGCTGTAATCATTTGCACTAAGCCCTCTGAAGCCCAGATGTTCTCCTGAGGGAGGAGATGGTAGCTTAGACGTCCCACTCAACAGCGGTATGAAGAAGCCAACACTCTGCCAAAGCCTCGAGTCACAGACCAAAAATCTGTAGAATGCACGTTTTATATCTCGGCTGAAGCTGAAATCGAGCCACTTCCTTATCACTCGAGCAAGCGCAGGATCTGAAATTATGAACGTGTCCTTGAGCTTTCAGTTTAATTAAAGGGGCGACTTTACAAACACATGTACACGGCTCTTTTCCCAAGTTTCTACATTTTCACGGGTTTAAAAGTAACCGGACAAACTATCATGACAATAAATATAAAAACACTGCACTTGTTTTAAAAGATCACATTTCCTGATAGTGATTTTTCTTGTGCTTTGACACTTTTTATCAAAAGCTGCTGATTCATACAGCTTTGATATGAATTGATGTGATTTAATAGCACTATTGTTTACTGTCTGGTTTTTCTTAAAATTTTTGATGCATTAAAAGCTACCAAAAGTATCTAAGAAGAAATGAAATGTTGTCCAACGTGTGTCATTTACCGTTTAATTGTCATGTCTGTTACAAAGCATTAATCTTCTCCAGTTCAGTAAGTGGCGGGATTGCACCAACCACCCCAAAACTCAAACTTTTCTGCAAAACCTGTGCTATGTTTTTAATGAATTTGGCAATTTTTACTTTTTTTTTGTTATTAAAAACAGCCTAAATCATCTTTTAATGTGAACCCATTCTGAATTAAGGTTTATTGCATCAATTCGTTAAATCAACCGTCAAAAATTGCACAGCTCTACTGTTTTTAACTAAGAATGCATTTTTTAAATAGCTCTGTCTATAGATCTGTCTATAACGGCGGCACATGACATGCCTCCTCAAGCGCTTTAAACCTCAACAGCTGGGTTTCTTGAACAATCTCATCTTTGTATGTTATGTACAATAAACATGGTATTTATTAATATAGGAAATGACATCATGCAAAATGTTCATTTCTGTTCAAATTTTAGAATATTCAAAGGAAAGATTTCTCGCTATGATTTGCACGGGGGGGGCGAAAAAAAAATCAAAGTTTTTGACCGTTACCATGGTAACTCGGGTAAAGCATCACCGTGCACAGACCAAAGATCAGTAATCTCTATACTGCAGTTAAAGGCATGAACAGCGGCCCTTATCCTGCGTGACATTTATTGCTCTTCTGTCATGTTTTGTCATCCACTGATACACAGAGATAACAGCAAAGCCTGAAAGAGGGAAATGAACATTAGCTACCAGTAAAAGCCTCTATTCAGCCCCATCAATAGCGGTGCTTTAAGTAAAGCACTGCAGAGTCACATGTGACACCACAGACACATGCCTCACACCACAGTCATTTCGGCACGAGATAATATCTATAAAACTCATTAGCGAGCTTTTTGTTCACAAGAATTTTCCATTTCTATATAAAATTATAACACGAGGACGAGGTCCTTATGGATAGGAGTGTGCTCCGGTTGAAATCTTGGCCTTCAAGTGACTAAGTAACCCTCAAAACAACTCATTTCCACATACCATCAGAAACCAAATCAAAGCCGCTTTGCGATAGAAGTGCATATAAACCCCACGTCAGCTGTTAGTCATTTACACTATTCGGAAAAACTAAAGGAATAACAATCTTATTTTTGTCCACTTTTCTTTACAGCACAGAAGGAAGCACTAACCCAGGAGCAGGTCCAAGCAGGTGTTGTCAAGATGCGCCGGGAAAATCCACTTATCGCACTTCTTCGCATCTATCTGTTTAACTTTCCGTTCTTCAGTGATGAAGTGTGCCGACTCATCAGGAGCCTCCAGCAGTGACATTATCCGAAGATACACAATTAACAAAACCTGCTGGGGTATTTTTGCACATTCCGTGTGAAAACTCATTTATATTCCTGTTAAAATTTACTCATAGTTTGTCTCTCATAAATAATGCCAGAAGACCAGATAGGAAAATGGCTTGGCAGCAAAAAAGACACATAGTGGGTGGACAGTAAAACTAAATAATGACTGACAGAAAATAATACTTACTGTAACCAGGAGTTTTTGGTAGGCTGCGTTGAATACAGGCATTTGGAAAAAAGAAATGATCTACGGTCTAAAGACAGGCATCCTTTTATTAACATAAAATCTGATCATTGGATCAGAGGATCTTAGTAATAGGCAAATGCAACCTCACAAGAATAACATCTAATTATTATTTTCACTACGCCATTATTTATTTAACAAAAATAAAGACAAAAAACTATAAACCATGTGGGCAATACTACTGTAAGTGCCCCCTTATTGCTGCCACAGAATTTAAGAGGGTAAGTTCCAGCCGGGTGCTGCTAATCATCAGCCCTTGATTGGTTGATCATCAGCTAGTGTGCAGGCCTCTATAAAAGCAGAAGTATTTGCTTTTTTCCTGGTCTGGCACATTCAGGTGTGTTAACACAATGCCAAGAGAGAAAGACAAACAGCAGGTCTTAGGAAAAAGCAGATCTGGAACGGGTTATAAAACCATTTCCCAAATAATTTGGAGTTCAGAATTCTACAGTAGGAAAGATTATTCACAAATGAAGAGCATTTAAGATAGTTGACAATCCTCCTAGGAGTAGACAGCATACTCACCCTAATGATCAGAGAAATATATAATATAGGCTAGGGCTGCACGATATTAGGAAAATATGCGATATGCAATATTGTTGTTGAATATTCCGATAACGATATTTCTTGCGATATTATCACCTACTTGGGAGGCGGTATAAAGATAGTAAGGGCCCATCTGATTGGTCAAATGTGGACGCACAAATGCTTGGCACATAAATTTAATTTAATTTATCCCAACTCTTTGCGATACAGATATTGCGTATACCATTATCGCGATAACGATAATTTTTCGATATATCGTGCAGCCCTAATATAGGCCTCATTGAGCATGTTAACACAATTAGAAGAAGACTGAACAAGTCACGGTTTGCTTGGAAGGGTTGCCAGAAGAAAGCTCTTCTATCTAAAAACTAAGTACTCGTCGCGATCAGATGATTTTTTTATTATGGTTTTACAAAAGAAAGAAATTTGAAATTAAACAAAGGGGCACTATGTTTGAAATCATAGTTGATGTTTTTTCTTAAATGCCATTGCATCCATACTAGCAATAAAGTTGGCTTGCATTAGGTGTTCCACCTATAAGGCCAATTTAAGTACTGGATTTAATTCAGATATACAGACAAAGTTGTTAAACTATGCAACTGCACAAATCAGTGGTGAAGGGCCGACTGAGCCTGAAGGAGGGTAGCGTCCTGGCAGACGGGGTGAGGGAGGTGCCGTCTTCAGCATATTCACAGAAGCAGAAGTCATTATCATGGACTGTGGCGATAACACTGCTTCACTCACCTTAAGCTCAGTATTACATTCCACAGCACTCAGTGCAGCTCTTTGCCAGACCAATTTTCTCTCATCTAATTGGTCCGTGTTTCTCACCCCACTTTGTTCGGGGTCTTGTTGCTAAGCTGAAACCACTATCTGTCTGTCACCACCTGCTCAGTGTGTTAATGGAGCACGGCTGTGCTGATTACTAAAAGCTTGCCAGGCCCACTTCATTTGAACTCATTCATGACGGCGCACAGTGTTGAATTAAGAAACACCGGTTTATCTCCGTCAAGTTTGGCAAGTGCCCAAATGATGTTTTTTTTAAGGACTATAATTCCAATATATTCCATAAGGAATGGAACTCAGGACGTTTGACTGTGCAAAATTTACTTTCAGTTATGAGAGTAAAAACTCCTGTTATTTCTCTATATAATCCTCTAATGCACTACTGTGGAACTAGTGTTTGGATACCATCAATTTAGAAAGTTGTCCCAGTATGCAGTAGCCACAATCAGGCTGCCTTCTTCTCTTCTGAGAAACGCTTGCCCTCCAGCACCCCCATTAATGGTCCAAATATGTTGACTGAACAATGGATGTGGCAATAACTCCCAGGAGAGTTCCTGTAACTTGTAACCTGCAAGTGGTGTTGGTCAATGGTCCTGCGTACAGTTCCCACAGACAGATGCGGCTCTTCTGCAAGTTGGCGGCGAGTTATCCGTCACGAATCAGCTGTTCCACTCGTTGAATGTTCGACGCGAACGACTGCGTTGAGTTCTGAACCTCTTCGGCAAGGATCACCCTTCACGGACGTACAGCCTCCTTTAAAATGTTTTTTACGCCTTCATTCATCAGAAATTTCACCCCAAGTCCCGGTTTAATTTGACCGCCCATAAGACTCTCTAACTTAGCGTAAAATTCTGACAGGAATTTGGTGTAGACTTGGTTTCACAGCTTAGACCTGCTCTAAACATGGCCAAGAAACATACTTAAACTTAAATAGTTTCAGTCAGTGAAGCATGTGAGGGACCATGCAGCTCCTGAAGGTTGTTTGAACCTTTCAGCGAACATTTGGTCAAACAGAGCCATTTGGTACGATTTGAGAGAACAAAGTATCTCCCGAAGCTGGAGATTTTGATTAGGATTGACATCACACATCCAGCTACCCTCCGTAGTCCCTCTCATGATGGCAGAGACGTTGTTGTGTCTATTTGAGGAAATGGGTCAGGTTTTGGCCTGAGCAAAGAACCCCAATTATTGGGGAACCCAAAGCAAAATTCTGACCTTTGATCCGATCAACTGTAGCATCTGAATAGGAACCATCCAGAGCAGATTTTGCATTCGGGCTTGTCTTTTGAAATGTCAGGGGGGAGACATCTTGGTTAACTTTGGAACATCCAAAACAATTACGTCAAATTATTCCTCTTTGCAAATAGGTTTGGGCTAGAGTACGAAAACAGGTCTGTGAAAAGGTTTAAAATAAGTGCACAGTGTTAATATTTACAGCTAAGTAGTGCTATAACTACTTAATAATTAATTTGACATTTCCTCAGTTAGTAACTGTAAGTTTGGCATATAACGACACTGAGGTCCAGCAATGACTGGAACGTGGATCGCGTTCCAAAACCAGAGTAAACGCTGGTCGGCCAAAAACTCCGGCTCTGACACAAAGTTGGAATGTCTCCTTCGTTTTTATGACTTTGCCTTGAGAAAACTTTTCAAGTGTGAGCAAACTTATCCAGATGTTCTGTTAAAAGGAATTCAGTCAATACCCTCAATCACATAGAGAGGGAGAGGGAGAGAGAGAGAGAGAACGCAATTAAATCATGAAATGGGGATGTTTGCTGCTTGGCAAAAAGCCGTGTCATTTCCACTGCTCACGTCTGAGCTTTTTTTTTTTTTTTTCCTGCAAATTATTCCTTTGATTACAAGAATGATATCAGCTGCTGGGCCTTCAAGTTGAATGGTGTGTTAAGAACAAGAGGAATGTGTGAAATACGGTATGAATGGGATGGAAAGAAAAACTTCTGGATGCCTTGCAAACACACACACACACACACACACACACACACACACACACACACACATGTTCCAGAAAGCTTTTAAATGACTCTGTGTGCAAATGTAGTGGCTTGGATTCTTGCATATTGCTGCTGAGTGAGAAATATGAGCAGCTGCTCTGGGCTTTACATTCAGCACACAGGCTCCTCTGAGGGGGGAAGACACAAGTTGGTCAGTGGAGGTGGCAGGATAGAAGGATTCACAAAAGGAATTGTATGTTTGTACTTGTTTGTTGACGTAAATATTAGAGGCTGATACTGAAATAACATGGGAGAAGAGTGCGGAGAAGTTTCTGGGAAACTTACAGCAGGAAGACTCTGGAGGGAGTAGAAGGTCTCAAGATCCCCAGCCAGGCTGTTCTACTATACGAGTTGGCTGTAATTTCTGCAGCCAATATATTTCGATGACAATATTCTTGACACCTTTAACGGTTACGCTTGGGGAAGATCCATCTTTCTCACGCTCTGAGCCGCATCCAAGCCTAGCACCTTCAATCCTGGTGAAAACATTTGAACTCTGGTGAAGTCGAAAAAAAAAAAACAGGAAATGATGCTGTGCGTATCTCTGAAGGAGTGTAAAGATGTAAGAGCCGTTCTCTTTAAAGGAATAAAGTCCCGATGTGTGCCGTTTCACACCAAGATTCCCTGGAAATGTTTCTGTGTTTTGATCTGATTTTGATTTGTTTCATCATATTAACAGGAAACAAAACCCGTGCCAACATTGTGAATATGTACAGGGGTGTTCGAGTCAAACCAGGACGCAGATGTGATTTCTCTATACAATTCCCCGATATACTTATGCACTGGGAGGAAACGCTGGCCTCCCAGGAACTCCTTTATTGGCTCAAACATGTGGAAATGGCTTGGAGTGAAGTCAGGACATTGTAGGGGTTGTGGCAATAACTCCTGTAATGTCCAAGTGTCGTTGGTAAAAGATTACAGTGTACAGTTAAGGATAATTTTTCATGGACGTGCGACTTACGGACTGATTAAAAACGTCTGCGCCATGCAAATGTTTTACTGCGGCTCAGCACCGTACAGTGCTTGAAGTCTGTTTACGTCTTCATTCATTTGAAATTTTATTCCGGTTTGACTTTAAGCAATTTCCCTTTGGGATTAATAAAGTTCTTTGAATCTTGAATCTTGAACGCGCCTTGTTTGCTGACGGCGTGTCTTCACATTAAAAATTCCATGTGTGCTACATACAGCACACATTTATATCCAAGTTGACTCATTTATCTTCATAATAAAACCTTGTGTAGGACTTGATCAGGAGGTCACATGACTGTTACAAATACTTAGGCTTTGAACTCACAAACTTACCTAAACCCTGAAGAAGTGTTTCTAACCTATTTTTAAAAGCCTACATTTGTATGTCTATATTTATCTCCAAGCGTTTGGTTTTTTGGGGTTTGATATCCATAGGGAAGAAATTCTCTATATCCCCCAACCAATTCAATCCAAACACATCTTAAGAAGATTAGTGTCAGATTAGCAGATACCGGACATTTGACTATTAATGGTATTGTATAAAAAAAAAAATGTCCATCACTGCTACATCCCTACCTTTTCTCGAACAGTTCACGCATATCTTGTATACATTCCATATGATTAATAAACAAGACGTTATTGGTAACAAACTCATTTGAGAGAGAAAGTCAGATGGCAACACGTTACGTAGAAGAGAAAAAAAAACATCTAAAAGTAAATCTGGAGCAGTGGAATGCAGGCACAGGCCAAAGAACAAACAAGCAATCAGTATTTAACCCGAGTAACCCCAGAGGAATCATTGTGATCGACATCAAAAAGCCAATCAAGTCAAGCAGCCGTACTCATGAGAATACAATGTCTATCCCAATAAGAGTAAACGGTACATGACTGAGTCCAACGTTATCTGGCAAATTGATGTTGTCTGTCCGCATGTTCAACTCATGAGTAATGGCTGAGGAGGATGGTCTCTTAAGGAAGAGCTCGTTTTGAAAGTGGGAGGATATTATTCAGAACGTAGTCAGAATTTTTAAGGAAGATGCTTGAAGTTTACAAGCGACTCTACATTTAGGGGGGCGGGGAGAAAAAAACGGGAAATTTTCCCTAAGTTATGGTAAGAAATGCGAATGGATTTTCATGAATTGTGCATAATGCAATACAACAACTGCACATTTCACTGCCAAAGCTCTCGCCATTCTTCATGACCTTTAGAATCTCAAGAGTGGGCAGAGTGTCTGGACCACATCCTAGAAAGTGGGGTATGGGCCAAAGCTTGGACCTTACAGAAACAAGTTGTTATTGTAAGTTGCTGGGGAATGCTGGTTAAATATTTAGTCTGCATGAATAAGCTGTAATAAATTAAAAGGCTCCTTAACCAAGGTTTGTGAGTAAGCTGCGACAAACACATGCAACTAGGGGTCTGAGATCGGAGACTTGCAGCCGTGATCGATGCACGTATTTATTCGGGAATGTATTTGCTAACTGACGGTTAACTAAATAAAAGGTGCATTTTTTTTTTTTTTTTTTGGTAATAGTAGATCATTATACTGTATATTTGTTTAATCGTTCAGACATCCTCTGTTCTGTTCAACGTAACAGCCTTGAAAGGTACCGAAAAGGTTCACAGGCCTGATATTACACGGACTTTCAGTCTTTGACTGCCAAAGTGTGGCATTATGGACGAATAACACACTGCGCTGCTGACTTACTTATTCAGTCTTTCTCCATAAAATACAGAACCTGGGCCAAGCAGCCAGGAATGTAAGACACCTGGGGACATCGTCTGCTATCTAAATAGAAATAACTTATAGCCAATGACATGGGCTTCTGCAGAGTGTTAACGTTGAGCTCTTAAGTCTTTCTTAAATAAATAACACCAGAGGGTGAGGCTTTCGCCAAAAGCTGGTGGAAAGAAAACTCGCAGGCAAAATAAAATAAAAAAAGCAATATCGCTTGTCTTTTGAGGTGCAGCACGACAAAAGTGAAATAGACTTTACAAAAAAAAAAAAAAAAAAAAGCTCAAAGATGAACAGCCATAGAAGGATTCTCAGTGGTTCAGGAGTCAGTGCTCTTGTTTTCCCTACGTATACACTTGGCCTGGTTTGCACTAGAACATGTTTTATCATGAATACAGAGGTAATGTTAAGTTCTGCCTGGGTGCAAACAAAGTAAAACATGACCTGTCACTTACGGACAATGCAGGCATAGTCATATACATTTACAGTCAAATGTAGTTACACAGAGAGAGAGAGAGAGAGAGAGAGAAGGATTTAAAGAGGAAGGATAGAGTTTGGTGTATATGCATTAGGGATTAGGATGATTTGCCGCAAGGCTAAAATACTACTGCTCATGCTTTATTAGTTAAAATTTTTTTAAACCACATTTTAGTCTCGTCTTTGTTCTCGATATCGCATGCTGATTTCGTCACCGTCACCGGTCATTAATATCCGTCATCATCACATCATCATCTCGTCTTAGTCACAGGAAAAAGCTCATTAACACTAAATCACACACACACACATACACAGTGTATATACTGTATGTGTATGCGTAGTGTGTCAATCGATTACGATTAGAAATGCCAATTGATTAAAACATTTTATCTACTTAATCACCGTCATAGTCATGATTGATCACGATTAATCACAATTTTAAAATACACAGATTTACTTGTATTATAAACACGCAACGTTGGATTAAAGACATGAATGACTCGATTGAGAAAACAGATTATTCAGTTTTATAATATCTCAATCATTAACATTTAACAAATGTAAAATTAAAATCTCGCAAATCGTAAACCCTTTCCGCTCCTATACACACACATGCTTCATCGAAATGTCTTTCTCCTGTTTTTAACACACGTACAGTGAAGTGAGTGAATGAGTGATTCGCAGTGTTGTTACACCGAGGCAGTTATGGTTACCAGTAAACGCAATAAAAGTAGCTTCTTCTCTGTATCTGCCTCACATTCACATTTAATATATTCTTGTAAAAATAGTTCCCCTTGAAGGTAGTTTCGAGCACATAGCTTTTTTTTTCTTTTTTCGTTGAATTATTTTTTTTTAAATCCAAACTTCCATCTGGAAGCTTTTCATAATGAAACTCGCCGTTCAAACACACCTCAGTGTTACCCAAACATAGAGTATACTACAGGCTGTGCAAAAGTAAAAAAATAACTGCTATACATCAAGGATGCCTTAAAAAGAACAGTTACTACATTCAAAAAAATACTTTAAAAAGCAGTAAACAGTAGTTAATGAAACATTCCGTTAGTGCAGTGGTTCTCGAACATTTTCCGTCATTCCCCACTAAAGGGGGTGGGCGAATTTTCAAGCCCCACTTGTCAACAAAATAATAACGAAATCGGCCAAGTTTACTGCTTATTGAAATATCCATTTCTAAACCACTAAGATCAAATTACGCTACATACGCTACTGACCCGGTTTGTGTCCGCGGTAAAGTTAGTTCGATATTCGCATCTCCGGTTTCAATAGCTGCGTAAATAAACCCGCAAATAAGATACCAACATATATGGATTTAGGGATCATCACAAAATGCCGCACACCAACAAAAAGCGTAGAACGATATGGATCTTCCCTTCTGTTCATCGCCTGAAGGATCAAAAAGCAACTTTGTTGCCACACTGGAAACTAGAAATGCCAGACTAAATGTTAATTTTTAACAAAAATACAGAAACATCAGCATACACATTGGAATGAACGATGTTACATATTTAATACCGAAAAATTTCCTTATATGTTGTTCCTCTGCAATTAACATGCCGATGTTAAACCGTTATTGTTGCACTATGGTTCCACTTTTTCTCTGATGTTATTTTAATTTACTTATATTAATGATCCATTTCTTTGCGTGTGGTTGTTTAGTTTTGAGAGTACACTCTTCATTGTCAATAAAGAAAAGCATGAATTAGAACAGGTACTTTCCTATTATTTTCCACTAATTCCCTCGTGTTCATTGCGTCCCACCTGTCAGGTCTCTGTGCCCCACACTTTGAAAACCACTGCTTTAGTGTGATGACGCTTTTCTTAAAATATACTCTCAGGTACAATCTGTGCAGTTTTGTAAAAGAGGTGAGAGATCCTGACGCCTGTGTGCTACCATTATTTTCGAATTGCGGTAAACTCACTGCCGCCCCTGAGGCTGCTCCAATGATTCACATAATAGTGTGTGTGTGTGTGTGTGTGTTAACACTAGATATTAGTCCTTCTGAGGACTTTGTCGCACTTTGTCTTTTTCTCATGCAGCAAAATCCTGAAGCTTTCTTTCCATTTTGTCTGAAAAGTGCTTTTTTGCTAAAGAAAATAAGTTCTTTTAAATAATATGCCGCTTTCTTTTCTGGCCTATAGATATTTTCCTGTAAAAGTAAAAAAAAAAATTGCTGGAATTCTAATGTTCGGAAATCAGATTATTTTCTTTGTACTGACTTAATAAGAGTGCCTAAGACTTGAGTACAGTACTGTAATATAATACATAAAATTATTAATTATTATTTATACATCACAGAATCGATTTTTCCCTTCGTCTCTAATTTACTTTTTACATTTCTTCTACGAATTAAGCCTGCGTGTATCCCAAGCCTTTGTCTTTTAATAACAATAATTCATTTAGACATTTCAACTGAATCAGCGGTGCTCTCTTTCTTATGGGAATGCTTAAATGGAAAGGGGGGAAAAAAATACATAATTTAAAAAAAAGTCTTGCTTTAAAAATTTCCGATAATCGCGAAACTACGTGAAACCTTGTAATCGTAGTGTCGGTGTTAATACACCATTTCTTTTTGTTCGTTTTTTCGATCTTAATCTCTTGTTAATACTACCGATAGTGCTGATACTTGCAAATTTATTTGTTCTCTGTTTTTATTTTCACTTCCCCTGTCACTCTTGCTTTAAGTACCTAGGTGATTATATATTAATATTTGTATTTTTATTGTCACTATTATTCATAATGTCATATTGAGTAAAAATCTATTTTTGACCTTTTTTGCCTAATACACAGTGAGGTGGTTGACTGAAGGAGATGCTGTTTTTTGTTTTTGTTTGTTTGTTTTTTACACTTGTAGGTGTGTTTTGTCTGCTTTTGTGATTGTGTTCTTTCTGTATGTCTGAAAATCGCAATAAATATAATAAAAGTCTTGCTTAAGGAACGCTCATATTTTCTATCATAAAATTTAAAAATAAAATACGCAAATACATCATCAGACCCTTAGGGAGTCTGCGAAGAACTACGAGTTGCCTGATAATTTCCTGTTCTATCTGTCAGAATCCTCAGATAAACGTGTGACCTGGAAATCTCCTCCAGGCTGTGGACACTGAATGTAATCATAGAGAATGATAAGAAGAGTGTCTGATCAACTGTCTGGTCCTGTTCACGTCACAAATTTAAACCGATTCTATGGATTTGCAGATGCACAGCTGTTTAAAGCACAGCTCAGGGCTTAGAAACCGATACAGGCACTTTTAGTACGTGTGTTGTTCTTTTTCTGAAACAGGTGAGTCGGATGCCAAAACATACGAGTCGAGCGTCTGAGTCAAAGAAAATAACTCGTACGGTTTTGATTGAGTGTAATTAGCTTCCCGGACTATAATTAGCCCTAGAGGTTACCTCAATACAGCTCTGTTCAATCGCTGGGCATTTCGTCCATGAGGCAGCTCCTTATCAAGCTCCTTATCCTTCAAAGTGACGTACATGACTAAAAATACAAACACACACACACACTGAAAAGGTGGATCTAAACCCCATTCCCAGGCCTCCCGCACCCCCCTACTCCCACTGACTCTGGCTCTATAGCAGCATACCTTCCACTGCTCACTCTGGGTCATGCTCTGAACCCGAACACACACCACGAGTCCGCCCTCAGGGTTGAACAAAAGGCACAGATCCTTAAACAGCTCCACATCTGCTGTGAGACCAGTGCACAGCGTAAGTCAACTCTGACCGCAGTCTCCATTCATCCGTGTCAGGCCTGAGACTAGGCAGGAGGACACCCAGGCAGCTTATTTACAGAGCGGCGCTTCCGTAACCTCCACCTTCCTGCTTCCTAACACTGTGGAGACCTGGTCAGTGTCAAGGGCTGCACTAAAGACTGACCCACTTCAGCCAAGGTCGAGCCGTGTGCTGACCTCCTGTTCCCGTACACCGGGACTTGTGGACACCTAAAAGTGTAGTGGCTCACCTGTGGAATGAGTCCAAACCACTTAAACATCCAGCTGAGAAGCCATAAAAACAAAAAGTGCACCAAAAGCAACAAACGTAATTTGCCATGAATTGAGAGCGAGGGAAAGAACTCACGCTCAAGTTTCTGTCCCAGATCTGGATGGTACCGTCCTGGCAGCCGGCGGCGATCAGCTTGCCGTCTCGGCTGTACGTGCAGCAGGTGGGGGTGACCCTCTTGCCCTGCATCGATCGAGGCTTGAACACGGACTTGTGCTTCTTTTCATTGTTCAGGTCCCAGGTCCGCACCGTCCTGATAAAAACCAAATGACAGTCAGGGGGAAAAAAAAACGTGGAAATAACATGTGTTCAGTGATAAAGATATTTATAAATGCTTGTTTGACCATTCAGAATCTCAACGCTGGATGGATGCTAATAGTGTTGGATAAAACTCAGCTACTTGCGAGCCCTTTGTTCAGTTCTCATCCTGTATCGCTGAAATATTCCATCAACAAAGAGAAGTCATAAAAGGAAAGAGAAAGAGCTTAGAGAACACAGGGGTGCGGTAGATCAGCGTTACAGGCATATACGTAGGTTCCATGAAATTCCAATTTTCTTCTCTACAGCTGCTGAACACATTACAGATGTTAGAGGAGGACAGGAGGAAAGAAAAAAAAAAAAAAAAAAAGCAAGAAATAAAAACACAACAGCCACATGCACATCTTTACCATTAGGGAATTTAAAAGGGGGAGAAAAAAAACCTGAATCATAATGTAATGTACTAACCAGATAGTAAGGATTGCTGTTTAGTGCCGACACACCTGATGCGTCTGGCTTAAGCAGCTGCCAAAATGCAAACAAGCAAAAAAAATAAAAAAATCAGGATTCAAAAGCGTAGCGTAGTGCCAGTTGAGATCTATTTGGGTCAGACCACTGGAGAGTTTACATACTGACATGATGGACAGAGTGCACAGATACACCGAAGGCAGATGGAGGGAAAGAACGCACAGTACAGTGCATCCTTGAGGAGGCAAAGACAGATCAGCCAACACCTTTTTTTTTTTTTTTTTGGTAACACAGGCCAAAACTTAAAGTTTGATACAGTTATGGTCAGCTAACAGAAGTGAAGACCTTATTCTCAGTCCTGGATCTTTCTGCATGAAGGAAAAAGGCTGGATAGCAAAGAGGTCATGGTGAGCGAACCCGCTTAAAGATGAGGCACGACGAGCAGACAGGACCGGCAGGCTAAGCGTGTCCAAGTGCTTCTCCATCCCAGCGTCTGCTTTAACTAGCGCTGACCCCTGATGTCGGAGGGTCCTGAATGCACTGTAAATACAACCACAGCCACGATCCGCGCCAGGACCGGATTCCAGCACACCTACATAGTCATCATGTTTAAACAAAGGAAACAAATGTCCGAAAGTCTGTCTAAGGATGGTAGGAGATTCAGCACATCTACTGTGGCCTGTAAACGCAAAGAAAACCTGAAGACAAACAGCAAACACGACGAACAAATCTGGAAATGTGCTGTAAAACATCAATACCGCCTCCACAAAACGGAAAGGGTAGGTCCTTACTAGAGCTGTGAACCATAAGTAGTCCATTGATTCAATTCGATTCGCTCGCTGGGAATTGCAATCTTCTCTTCAAGCTAATTAAATTCAATAGCAGAATCGGTTATTGTTTTATTTGTCTTAAGTAGCTTTATTTCGTACAGGTTTCATAGCACCTCCAAAAGTATCTAACAAGCCCTAAAATGATGTGCAAATTGTAACGGTGTTTATTTTTTCCTGCCGATCTTGCGCCCAGCAAGTGGCGATAAGGCATCAATCACAAATAAAATCAAAAGAAGAAGAAGAAGCAGAAGCAATACTCTTGCAAAACATGAGTATTTTAAAGTAGTTTATATTTTCTGCAAAAGCTGCGCTATATTTTCAAAGCATTCGACAGGTTTATACTTTAAATGGTTTCAAATTAGATTGTTTTGCAACATAAAATAGAACTTGTGATTCTAAATCGAAAAACTATCCTTACAATTCAACGAATCGCTTAGATTCACAAAAGATTAATGAAAGTGCATACTTGTTGCTGATTGGCAGGGGTGGGTAGTAACGAGTTACATTTACCACCATGAGTAGTTTTAGGCTTTGTTCACACGGGCGTTAAAATCGACCGTTTTTCTGCCGTTCGTAGCGTCCGGTGACCGCGGATGAAGCGCGGAGGGTTTTCTACATATAGGAGTCAGTGAGTGTGTTCACACGGGGTTTGGTGACGTGCGTTTGTCCGGCTGCGCGTTTATACGGTGTTAAAAAAAACGTTGCATGCAGCTTTTTCTTGGCGTTCAAATCCCAACGAACGCAAGGAAAACACTTCTAGTTCGTTTTCTCCGCGTCCATTTTACGCTTCGGAGGACCGGATATATCCCATGATCCTACATGTTATACAGAGGGAAATGCGGAAAAAAGGCAAAAATAAAATGCTTAAAAAAAAAACTTGCGGGGAAATATTTGCATTTCTTCATAAACCACAAAATACTTCCTTTTAATCCGACGTTGTGCAGTCAGATGGTGAACCCAGTAGCGGCGGCGATTTTTTTTCTCTCCCTACGTCGCCGTATTATTTTAAAAAAGATTTTTATATATTATATAAAAATATAATAATTTAATTAGAATGTTTAAAACAATAAGATTAATGTCTAATATAGCAAAATGGTCCATATTAAAAGGAGGCACCTCAAATAAAACGACAAGGGCTTTCATATCCAGTTCCCGACACACTGCCCCCCACTGGTTAAACACACAAACTACAATTTGGGCTGCAGGCTGGCGTTAGACAGAGACAAACGAACGCCAGTGTAGAAGTCAATCGAGCGCCGGTGCAAAACGCAACATAAACGTATAGGACGTTCAGAGCTCGTTCGTTTATCCAAAAATCTAACGCCCGTGTGAACAAGGCCTTAGTACACCATACTTTTATTTGAGTAGATTTGCGAAGAAGAATCGCTACTCGTACTCCGCTACATTCGGCTACACTCAACCCGTTACTTGTCTAACCATTTATTCTACAAATTAAATTTTCTTTATTTTTCTTTATTTAGTTTCACCAATCAGAAGTAGCAATAATAATCACATGACTTCGTTTGACCAATCAGCTGCAGTAACAATAACCACAAGTAGTCAAATGAACACACGCAAACCTGCTGCATAGCCAGAAAAAACCTCTTCAGCCGTGGTAGACAGGGAATGTAAACAAAATTAGCAGAGGCATCTGTCTCTAATGCTACAACAGAAGAGGATGAGCGTCTCTGGCCTCATATGCAAAGCATGTTTCGCTTACACACAGTGCAAAAGAACAGCTTCATACCGCGGTATCTTCCTTCTCTGCCAAAACAGACAGGCATGTTAGCAGATAAAGCATATAAAAACATGACGTCTAACCTGAGGAAACATGTCGCGGTTAGTTTAGCTGACTTAATGTTGTAGTGTTAGCATATATAATTAGGAAATAAACTAGAGGCTGAAAAACATACGTTTCTTACATTTGTTCTGCTGGACACAGTTTATGGTAAAGTGAGACTCTTGTACACATGTTCTAATGTCATTTTCTATCTGCTGAGCCATTTGAAGGACAACTGAATATACAGTATATCTTACACTGGAAATAGTTTACACTGTTCACACATACTGTACACGTTACCTACAGAAGGGATTTGCTTCAAGCTTTAAAAAAGCGAGATTCGGAAATTTGTGTTTCTTGTTCCATAATTTGCTATTTTGTAAAGATATTTATTTTTATTTCTTTAATTTAATTTCATTAATTTTATTATATGGAAATGTCAGAATTTGTACATTATTTCATAATTTTGTCTGGCTGATCACATAATTTCCCAAAAAATGTAAAAAAATAAATAAATAATAATAATAATTTATCAGACATTACAGTGTCTTTGAGTAGTCTTTTCACCGAATACTTTTTAACTTTTACTTGAGTAATATTTTGGATGACTACTTTTTATTTGTACTTGAGTAATATTATTATAATGTAAAGATACTTTTACTTAAGTATCATTTTTGGCTACTCTACCCACCTCTGCTGATTGGCTGCTAATTGCTAATTTGAAAGTGCTAAATGCATTTGAAATACCACGATTAAAGGAAATAAAAGTCTCGATATATCCCACAATGCTTTTATACATATGCTTTTTTTTTTTTTTTTTTTAATCAATGCCATTTATCTCATCAAGAAATACTGCTTGCTATAATCACAACAGCAATGCTGAATATCATATGGTGTGTATAATCAGTAATAGAAATGAGTCTTTTCCAGTTTGAGTGGATGTTGATGTGCTTTGTTATTAATTGTTCTTATGAATTCATGATCATGTTTTTGGTTTTAATAAGCTGAATTGCCAAGCTTCAAACTCTTCACTAAACACGAATGGCAAAATCCCTTGTTCACTCAGCATCAATCCCAGACTAGCAACCTGTCTATGAGAAGAAAAAAAGTCTCAATCGTCTGATGCTGCCGATAATGGCTGACTGTAACTGTGACAGATGGCTCCACCTGTCTTATTTGAGCTGCCTCTGCACTGTTTACACAGGATCCTCCTGCGCACATCCCCCGACCTAGCCAGTAACACAACACCTTCCTAGAGCACAAAAATGAACGACTAAAACGAGTTTCAAACGGTGTCCTGGCTTTCTTGGAAAAATATATAAATAAAAGTTTAAAGAGAACAACTTGAAGGGACAAGTGATATAGTGGCCTCGAGGTGCTGGTAATTTACTCTCAGCGCTCAGCAGTATCTGCGCGCAGGTTAATCTGAGCGCTTCTGGTAGACCTGGGGTGAGACAAATATTTTTTTTCCCCCTTGTTTCTTTTTAACGTGTTAATCGTAGCTGCACTGTAATAAAAAACGATCGCAATACAATCCCAGTCATGCGTGGGCAGTTTACGACCCAACACAGCCCTTTACACATAAACCCAGAACTGTAAGCCAAGCGAAGACCCCCCCCTACACACGCACGCACACCACCACCACCACCACCAACCCACCCCCTTCACCTTTCTCCACCTCAGCAGATGCTACTGTATGTCGTCGAAGGCTGGCGTTTATGCCTGGGATACGCAAAGTGGTTGGAAAAATTCCGCAGATGGATGGATAAGGATGTCAGTATAACATAGAGGCTGATCAAAGCAGAAGGACGGCGCTGAACGGGGTGCTGGAGGCCCGCGGAGGTTGACTATGCATCGTCACCTTGCTGATTATGAAGAGAGAAGCTGCCTTGTTACAATTTCTGCAGCGTGGAAGACAAAAGTGTCAGGCGAGGAGATAAGCCCGAGTGGACAGAAGGGAATCTTCTGCCAGGACACTTAACAAGAAAGCTCGTAATCAAAGGACAGACTGTTAAACGAGGTTTACTACAGGGGCTTGTTAGGGATTTGAATGAAACACACCATCGATCCTCTTTTTACTGAGGTTTTCTAGGTGGTGACTCCGAACCATGAGTTGAAGACCTGGACGTGTCCATTAGGAGTATGGGAGTCGAGATCTCAAGAAACATAGCGTCAACCACCATAACTGGATGGTATGCACGTTGTTTCATGACGAAGGCAAGGCATGGACCACTTCGTCTTTAAAGAACTGCACGATTTCAGACTCACTGGACTGTAGACGAACTTGACATGTCTTCCAATCCAATCCAATGCCCCGACTTGTTCACACTAGTGAAAGGCCCAAATTAGGGCCACGGTAAGCTGCAAGAGCATAGAGTTACAAATAGAAAAATGACTTGCATTCAGTGGTGACAACTCCGGTATGCAAAAATAAAAATAAAAAACAAGCGATAAAACTGTCCCAGATTGTCAAAGGGGCTTATCTTACAACAAATGAGAGTAAAATGAGAATAAAGAGGAAGAGGCAGGCTGCTCACATGAGGCAAGCGATGTCTCGTGTTTAGGTATGGTGAAGAGAGACATTTCTTTATAACTTGAAAGGTTTATGTAGTGCTAAATCAGTTTATTTCACTTTTAATACATTCTGAAGCATCAAATGGAACCAATATTTCTCAATGTAATAGGATGCCAGCGGGAACACGTGGCGCAGCACCGCTAAAGCCTCATACACAGCTTTGTCCTGGGCCAGATCCCAACACCCAAGTTGAAATGCGGGGAATCTGAATAAAAAAAAATATTTTTTTTTTTGAGTTGGTGTTACAGATGTGAACTGCGCAGAGGAAAGTGGCTCCCAGAACTCATTCCAAGAAGAAAAAACAAAAACCTGATTTTATAGCTTGCCTGAAGCATGCTGTGGGTGATAAAAGCTGCCTCATGAAAGGAAAAAGGCTGAATAAACTCTACTGGAAGCTAAACTTTCAAAGCTGCACTTTAGACTTAAGTGAAACACCATAAACCAACATTTCTGAAAGGTGCCTTTTTACTTGGGTTGTTTCCCTAGAAACCATAAAATATTTAAAATAAAATTCTCACACACATGCTCATGACCAATCAGATTTTTTTTCAGATATTTAATTCAAATAAAGTAGAACATCCATATCTCTTATCTTAGAACCACAACCTTCTGACTCAAACCAAGCACCTACCTCCGGTTTTAAAAAATGAGAAATTGTCACGGTTGTTCCAAAATGTGCAATTCCTTGATTGGCCACTAGGTCAATCCGCATAGACCCTCATGCTAAAATGTGAGATTTTTAAAACAGAAATAAATGTTTACAGCCTGGTACAAAAACAGTTTTGGTCTCCATAGCTAGATTTGCCTGAGGAACTGTACCGGGGTGATTTTATTTTTTTACGCTTGAAATTTCTCACTCTTCAACAGGGAGCAACAACAGCCGTAACGTGCCACAGGACAATTTCCAGAACACGCGGTAAACTGGAAGAAAACATCTGCAACTGCAGGCCACAATGTAAACATATGCCTCCATTATTGGCTGGTGGACGTTTTCAATAAAAGATGACGATCTCTGGTTTCCTTAACGCGGCCTGTCAGCGCCGTTACAATGACTGTGAGATGAAGGCTCCTAACTACAAGCTGTCTTGGAATTTGTTTTTTTCGTAATGAAGTGTGATGATGTATTTACTGAATATTTATGAAGCATGACATATTTAGACATTTCTATTACTAATATAATTTAATGTTAGTATAAAACAAGATTGCTGGATGTTAATGGTTTTTATGCGTCCTGTAGGACGGCCAGAACGTTTATTTTAATGAATCTAACTGGAAAACTTGCAAAATCACCACATCACGAGTCAATATAAATGAATGAAAGCTTTTTTTATTTTATTTTTTTTACTGCGCAGGCAGTATATCAAAAAAAGCGTCCATTCAGTGGAAGACTGGGCTCAAATATCTGGACATCTCAAGACACTTCTGGTTTCCTTGTCCTGCAGAATTGGTGTTGGTATTAATCATGACCGAAAGGTATAATCCACTTTTAGGAATAAAGTCGTTCAGTTCTGTATAATAGCCATGACGGCTGGATAAATACTTGCACTTGGACTTGGAGGTGTTCATGCCAAGATTCCATAACCACAAAAGCCTGGAGGGACGATTGGAGATCCAAAGATTATCTGGGATTAGAGCCACTAAAAACCACAAAAGCAAACATTTTTTTATAATTTTTTCTTCTATTTATTTGACGTGTTCTAGTTAGGGCTCAAGCTCACCTTTGGGAAGGCAAAAAAAAAAAAACATGCCACTACACTTACGTTCTGACTAACACGTGAGTCAGGGTGGATATGTTACTCGAACTCTGAGTCACCGAGACCGCTACCGCAGCAGGCGAGGCTAACCTTCGCCTCCGCGACCAGCTACACGTATAGGAATTCTATATGGAGCTGAATGGCTCACGCTCCTCCAGGGGGCCCATACTCAGATTTCTGCTCGTCTTTAAGGATTACTCACCCGTCGTTGGAGCAGGTGAGGAACTCTTCTTTGATCTTGGGGTGCCAGCAGCCACTGTTCAGCATGGCCGTGTGACCCTGTAGGAGACACCACATAATCGGGTCTCAGGTGAAGCAAACTAAAAAAATAAAAAATGGAACGGATAACATGCGATTACAAGGATTAATTAAGCGATTTTATTCTTTATCAAAACTGAAGAAAATTTAAGCCGAATCCGATGACTCAGGATCATCTTCGAGGAATTTCCTGCAAGATAAAATTAGTCACAAGAAAAACAAACAAGTAAATAAATAAAACAAGCCCTTAGTGTAGTCCTTTACTCGCAAACCCAAAACATGAAAGCATGGAAACCTGAAATCAACACGGTGTAGATGTTTCGCTCTGGAAGCCCAAATGCGGTTAACCTACACATACGTACCCGTAACCTCACCGCCAATTTGGCCTGTTATGGAGGAGCAGATCAAACGACCAAGCCCTAGTTCTCCTTACGGTTCCGAACACTGCACGCTAATCACGTCGTTAATGATATGACAAAGCTAATTTCTCCCATACGGAATGAGAATCGCTGGATAAACAATGAGCATTGAATCAAAGCGGCGCGGCTCCGTTTGGATAGGAGGAAGTGTTCTTGCTATGCACATTTGATCCACTCTATCAACAGTGCAGGAGAGTAAATCGGTGCTGGACTAAACAGAAGCAGACAGATGCTGCAATCTATATTTATATATCCCCAAACGCACGCACACACACACACACACACACACACACACACACACACACACACACACACACACACACACACACACACACACAATTATACACACAGAGCAAAACATAGCGAGGACTCCACAAGAAGAAATAGCTAAATCATAAACAGAAGTTGGAAGACGTGTCACTTTAGATTTTAGGAAATCCGTGTGCGTGTGTGTAACTGGAGGAGACTCGTGACGGCACATCAGCGTGGGTCAACCTCACCGGGCCAGCGCTCTCACCGAAATAAACCTGCTTGCAAATTAGAAACCAATGAAGCAGCACGACAATCCTACAACTGGTTAGAAACAGGACAGGCACGTCGATTCACCTGCTTGGGTACACGTGCGTGCGTGTGTGTGTGCGTGTGTGTGTGTGTGTGTGTGTGTGTGTGTGAGAAAGCGACAAGAAAATGTGTGCTGACCAGGTGCATGATTTAGTGACCCTTCCACTAACTGATGCAGGAATTTCACTGAGACTTCAATAAACTGTCCACAGATGTAGCAAACGAAGGGCATTACACACCCGTAAACTATCCAGGTCACTGCACGGAGGAAAACTAAAAGAAATACAAGGAAAAACTAAACTCTTTGAAATCCACTATTTAAAAAAATACAAACTATCTGGATCATCTGCAAATACACACAAACAGCATTTTTATTTTTTTTTTAATCAGCCTTAAAATAAATCAAAAGCTGTTTCCAGGAAAAAAAAGTCAAAGAAAATCATCCTTCCCGGATTAGAAGTGGAAAACTCAGGGCTTTATGTTTAAAGGAAAGCTGATGGACATGTGATTCTGACAAAACGTGAATATCAATGAAATATACAGGACTGTAAAATATGAGAAAATTCTTAAGAACATATTAAAAAAATTTGAAGCAAAGTACACTTAAAAAATTTTAATGTTTCCATATAATCAAATATAAAAAAAAAAAAATCAAATCTATGTTGGCCGACATTCTTTAAGCCTTTAAATCAAGCCTTTTTATTAAAAACGTGGTTCTTGCAATCATCAATTTTTAGGGGAGTAGCAATACGCAGAAGTCACGGTTCGGTAAAGTTTTGTGTATTTTTGTTTATTAATGCACAAAAAAGGCAAATTCTTTTTTACGAAACATATCTATATCTACACATCTAGCCGGTAAGTCCTTGTAAATAAGATATATTTTAAGAATTGTTGTTTTTAAAACTTTTTTTTTTTTTGCACTATTTGCTACAGGCGATGTCACTGCAACACCACAACACAAGCCATCTATTCCTAGCAGTGACAGGAATCTCCTAATACGATATTATCGCGATATCCCTGTGCCAATCTTATCTGTATTGCGCTTCTATAAGTGTCATGATTATATAAATATCCCAATTTTAAACAAACTTAGGCATGCATTTGCATGTAGGACACAGGACACTGAGCTGCCAGAGTGTGTGAATGTGTGGGTAGTCTACAGTGCTCCACCTGTAGGATCATAGAGGAACTGCAACAATTTACCACTTCAAATGCAAACATACCAAAATAAAAAAATAAAAAATAAAAAAAGTTTTTCATTTAATCAGTTTCGGAGTCATACGTGAATCAACACACACAAGGGTTATGATACATCATTTAAAAATATATATTTCACCCATCTCTAAAACAAAGTAAAACTTCTTAAACTGCACATACAAGAATTATCTTTAGATTCAAAAGCGATTAAAATCGATTACTAAAAGCGTTGGCGACGAATTTCATAATCGATTCGTTGTGTTGCGCGACGTGGAGACATTTGATTATTAATTTTTTTTAAAAACTTTAGTTGAGCACAGAGCGGAGTGAACAGACTCGGTCTTGTGCACTGATGCTAGCAGAGTTCGGCGCCTCACAGACAGGACGGAGCAAAGAAAAAAAAAAAAACGAGCGGAGGTAGAGGAAAGCTACATGGCGGAGGTTGCTGGGTCTTAGTGCGCGTCTCTTACCGGTATAATCAACATCCGTGCACGCGTGTACTGTTTACTATAACACTGTGACCACGTGTGTGTGCGTAAAACATGTTATTTTGTGTTTGTATGCGTGTGTGTACAGTGTGTGTGTAAATCAAAAGCAAGTCTCATTAGAGAGGTTAAAGATCCATTTTCTTTCTCTGCTCAAGGCTTAGGCTGCTCTTTGCCTGCTGTGTGACACACACACCCCTCTACACTGAAACACTGCTCTGTCACGATTCTTTTCAAAGGTATAGTGCAGGTTAATTTGTTTTAGTTTTACTTTACAGCAGTGATTTTTAAATGTTTAGTGTTTTTTAAATTTCATTTGATTTTCAAGTGCTTTTGGAATACGAGCCGCTTCCGGAACAAATTATGTTCATAATCTCAAGGTTCCACTGGCAGATGTAAAGCATACATGTCTATGTTTTTTATGTTAGTCCATTTTTATTTTATTTTATTATTATTATAACAGCTCAAGGAGCAACATGTTTGTGCACTTTCTAAAGATTTTAGTTATGTTTTTGAATAAAGAGTTAGAAATTAATGCTTTTCTTGCTTTTTGGTCTTTATCCGGTTAATCGAAAAAATAATCAACAGATTAATTGATTATTGAAATAGTCGTGAGTTGCAGCCCTACACTGACTGTACAGTAGGGCTGTGCAGGTCATCGAATTTCAATGATAATTTTAGATTTAGATGATTATGAAAACAAAATTTTAATGATTTAAGAAGAATTAAATGATAATTGTGCAGCATTTCCTTTTTACAGTAATGTTCTCAATTTTAAATCCATGACATCCTTTTACTTTAATGTCATGTTAAATAATCATGATCTCAGTATTGACCGAAATAATCGGTATACTGATTTTTGATTTAATCATGCAGAAGAATTTCGGCATTAGAGAAGAAAAACACACGCATATCTCATTTGAATTAGCTCCTTAGCAAGTTGACGTTCTGCACTCAATATACTGTACATTCTTATACACTATGTAACTGTGACCATCCCTAACTGTAGTTATCTCTCATTCTATTTTCCTGTATTTTTATATCAAACTATTTATTTTTATTTCTATTATCTATTTTTCTATATCTACTTTTATCTATTTTTCTGTCGAGCTACACATGTCGCTGCCAGTGATCCAGACCCCCTCTGTCCTCTTGTCCTGGTGTCCTCTTGTCTGACTCATCCTAGTGTCCCTCTTCTGGTTGGAGATCACGTCAGCTGGATGCCCCATGTGCTCTGTCTGGGATGTGTGGGGTGACTGGGGACGGTTCCACTTTACCATGAAGACGGTCCTGTCCTCGGCTGATGCAGACAGCTGTTTCTCTGAGGACTCGTGACTGCAGTTGCTCAATAGTCCAGGACTGGAATTTCCTACAGTCTACCTGAGTCTTCAATAACGAACTGGACTCCATATTAACTTAAACACATCAACTGTTATACTGAACTTTCAGCCTCCTAACACACAGTATGACTGCAGATCAATCCCTGCTATCAGTTATCACCCAGATGAGGACGGGTTCCCTGTTGAGTCTGGTCCCTCTCAAGGTTTCTTCCTAATGATATCTCAGGGAGTTTTTCCCTCGGCTTGTTCATCAGAGACAATCTGATCATTATGATTTACACATATTCTCTCACATTTCATGCACATTTCCATAATGTTTACTATTGTTAAAAGCGCTACATAAATAAAATAAAACTGAATTTCATTGAAAACGTCAGTTTTTCCTCACTTTGTCTGGTGAAAGCAATAAAGTCGCAAATTAGATGGAGATTAGGAAGAAACACGGAATTATTTTTTAAATAAACTTGTCCATATTATGCTGCATTCAGTTAATCTGAATTAACGGAATTAATTGAGAAAATCCCCCAGCGCTAATTAATGCTAAACTGATCGGTATTAATTCATTTAATTAATTTATGAACACGAGCACAATTACAACCCTAGCAACAACAGAATATCAATTATTATAGTAATTACAATAACAATATTAGTATAAGTAGTAGTTGTGTTACTTGTTAATTAGCATGTACAATAGGAATCTTATTTAATAATAATAATAATAATCATTTTGTTTAATGGTTTAAACATCTACAAAGGACAGAAACAAAGTATACCTTGGTATTGGCCATGTCCACAATATACTGGTCCCCTTTGATGCACTCTAGGACTTGGAAGCCGTCCCGATCCAGGACTTTAGCCTGGGAGTTTCCCGCCACCACCAGGATCACATCACCGGTTATACTATACTGTAAGGATTTGATTTGGTGACTGAAAGGAAAAAACAAAAAAAAAAAAAAAAAAAAAAATATATATATATATACACATTTCTATTAAACATGTTTACACAGGTTGTATTCACTAAGCCACGCTTGGCTTATCAGGGTCAAAGGTCAGCTGATCTAAGCGACAGATGCGCGGCTCTGAAAAATCGTGACTGGCTCGCGAGTGGTGAAGGGGCCGCGCTCTATGTGTACAGGAAACTTTGAGAGATTTCATCTGTCTGACTCCACGGTCAAAGACATCTGCCAGTTGTGCAAGACGTCCGGCCTCGCAGCGCGTTACGTAACTCCTAATTGTGAAAAGATGGCGGGAGAAAATGCCAACAGAACACAATATTACTTATGGTGGCCATGGCGATTTGAAACACAATACCAGACATAGCTGTCTGTGTAGATGTTTTCGGTTGTGTCGATAATTTAATTTAAAAAAATAAATAAATATTATCATAAAGACATATGAGGGGGGTTGACAAGTCCAGCATTTTTCAAAGTTCAACTGTACCCATCCTGACTCACCTCCTCCTCCTCCTCCCCGGGGCGTGATGATAAAACTGCCTTAGTGTATACGCTTTTATTCTGTGCAGACCCGTTTAGAATTTAGTCAACGTAAAAAAATTCGGCGGGGCCGGTCTTTCAAAGCTGAACCGCATTAGACATAGTCATTACGACATGAGCTTGGAGGATATGTCAGAGCCGGACCGAGACTCATGTACAGGAGCGTTACTCAAACGGTCGCTCGCAGCCTTTATAGCCTCCACATGGGCAGTATTTTTCTTGGCCCGCAAACCCGGGAGCTTATTAGTGGAGGGGCCGGCACTGCGAGCTGATGAGCTGCCTAAATGTGCCGTAGTACTGCTCTCGCCGTACACAGGGAAGCCTGCTCCAGCTCAGCCAATTGGCTGGAGATATCCGGAGACTTCAGATTTTTTTTTTTTCTAGAAGACACCCCACTGTTTAGGAGGCTGACACACATCAACACGCAAGCCCTTCCCTGCTCCACCGCATCTGGCTCGAGTTAGCCCAGTCTTTAGGTCAAAAATACAACACGATGTTTCAGGCAGAGCTGGAATTTGGACAATATCGGGCCTGGCATCCAAAAACTATTTCCTAATCTTATCTTATAAAACACGTAATACAGGACTCTGTTATACTACAGCTTTTCTACAATCAATCAAGGTTTGGCTCTCACGATAAACTTTTTGTCAAACTCTATTGCTAAAAGCTAAAGTCTAGCATTGGACAGGTGTTTACTGACTGCGGCACATTAAATCACAATTACACGCCTCCTTGCCGACTCACATCCTTTACTAGCCTGCTTTCTTCCTGGATTATTTATGCTCTTTCAAGCCTATTTAGTCACGTAATGGCTTTAACTTGGTCCCTAATGTGATGCCTATTTGCTGGTCCACTTACATTCTTTCTTGGGTATTTATTTACTTGCCTCTTTGCCTATTTACACACTTACTTAAATGCTGACCTACTTACACATATACGATACCAGTCAAAAGTTTGGACATTTCTAATTCAATGCTTTGTTGTTGTTTCTTTTTGTGATTTATTGGTCGACATTTTAGTACAATACTAAAGATTTCAAAACTATGAAATAACACATATGGCAATTAGGTAATTAAGTAACAACAACAACAACAACAGTCAATTGTTATTTTAAGACACAAAGTTTGGAACAGTTCTTGCAAGAACAGTATTGTGTCGAGTGCATTTTCAAAACCCATTAAACACCACGATGAAACTGGCTCTTCTCATGAAGACCTTTCCAAAAAAGCGAGACCAAAACCTACCGCTGCTGCAGAGGAGACGTTCATTTAGAGTCACCAGCCTCAGAAATCACCGATTAACAAAAAGCACCTCAGATTAGAGCCGTTATGAAGCTTTACAGATCATCAGTGCCCGATGCATCTCAATATCAACAGTTCAAAAGAGATGATTGCGTATTTTGAACGCCTTCAGCATTTGTTTTAAATTGTAGAAAGAAAGAAAAAGCAAGAAAGGCCTTCTTTTAATTCCGTGAAGCTGCTTTGAGACAATGACCTTTGTTACAAGCGCTATATAAAGAAAATTTAATTGAATTGAACTGTATCTCCAAACTTTTGAGCCTGGTGATTCCCCTTACTTTATAGATTATTATATATATTATTATTTTTTGTCGTTGTTGTTGTTTTGTTATTTAAGTTGCTGGCTTCCTGTATCTGGACACTTACAGCTAAGCTTTTTGCCTGTCATGAATTAATACTAAATCTTAAAGCAGAAAAATTCAATTCAATTTTATTTATATAGCGCTTTTAACAATGGTCATTGTCTCAAAGCAACTTCACAAAAATTTAAGAAATTTAACAAAAAATAAAATAAAATAAATAATAATAATAAATAATAATAATAATAATAAATAAATAAATAAATAAATAAATAAATAGATAAAATAAATAAAAAATAAAAATAAAATAAAAATAATAATAAGATTTATGACGTTTGAACCACAACTTCGCAGTCATCATTCTCACCATTCACAAGGCTGTATGGACCTGAAGGCCTGTAGCGCTGCGTCCATCCCGGCAAAGTCCCAGAACTTGACGTCAAAATCGTAGCTGCCGGTG
The DNA here is from genome assembly GCA_030522415.1 of Channallabes apus. NCBI lineage: Eukaryota > Metazoa > Chordata > Actinopteri > Siluriformes > Clariidae > Channallabes > Channallabes apus. The sequence goes on from CM060120.1 coordinate 29,443,442, forward strand.
ACCAGTCGAGCGCCGGAGGGGTCGAGACCCAGAGCTGAGACCTGCACCACGACACGAAGAGGGGGGGAAATAAACGCCATGATTTTATTCACCTTTTTCCGAATAGTAATAATAACATGGAACTGATAAGATACTGCTGCTGTTTTCATCCTTCTACATCCAAACGTTTCACAAGCTGACCTCACTCCCACCACCCTCTCTCAGAGGACGGTACGTTTTTATTAGAAATGTATATTAAGTTATTGACAGAGAGAGGAGGGGAAAAATAGAAACAAGATGAAAGAAAAAGAAAAAACAAAGGGATGATGAGGTTCCGGACCACAAACCGACCTGCTCTATAGTAACCCTGGTATTTTTCTACTGCTTTAATAAGTATTAATATAGACTTGCTAAGACGCTGGGTGGCTCAGATGCTGCGCTACGTCCGAGTGAGGAGCTTTTACATCTCTGCTGAAGGAAACCATTAGGCGAGAAAACCGACCGCGGCCAAGTGTTCATAACTGGATCGTGTTACATAGTCCAGCTTTATTACATTTGCAGGCTGCAAAAAAAAAAAAAAAAGAGAGAGAGAAAAGGGCAGGAGGGAACAAAAACAAGAAAGAAAAACTTACCGTCTTTGTACCATGCTGAAGCGTGATCTCATGAGTGTCTGGAATCTTCTTTACTGGGTCCTTTAGCAAAGAGCGACGGAGAAAAGAAGACAGAGAGAGAGAGAGAGAGAGATAAAAGAGCTTTTACACAATGAGATCCAAATGTCTATTAAAAATTAATAAAACAAAAGTGGTTTTGTCTACTGCAGGTTTTTTATTTAGTATATACATTTTTATTGGGTGTATTATGACATCCTTCTGAGAAATTATTACTAAACTAACATCTGCAGTAAGTTTCCCTGCACCGAACATCTGCACATAGTTGTCCCGATTGTTTACGGAGCAGATCTCGGGTCAGGACCGGTGCTATTTTATTCACACAGTGACCTACGACAACACCCACCGCCCCGCCGTAACATTTCACCGCGCGCTCTCTTGTTGAAGAGCAGCATGGGACAGATCTGAACTTCACACGTAACGCCGAACAAGCAGCAGGGGCAAAGTGGTGGCCCGGACAGGAAGTGGCTCTGTCACCAGCCACTGAAACACACACACTCACACACGTGTCTCTGCACTCTGTCAGCTCTGGTGTGAAGTCAAAACACACATCCAAGAGGCATTACACTGGAGCGTGCGGTAATACACACTCCCGTAATCATGACTGAACACATCATCAAAGGGAAGGCACTTTAAGAAACAGTGTCGAGCTTGGTATTAATGTGAATATATTATTATTATTATTATTATGGCTGGACTCTTATGTTATTTAGGCTGCATATTAATCATAAAATCACAGAAACAGAAACCGGAAGAGCTTAATGTAACTGCCATGATGGGAATGTGCTGCCCCCTAGTGAAAACATAGTACAGAAAGTAAATAAAGTATAACTTTTCATAAGTGCATAGTTTTTGCATAGTTGATATGCAAAGTTTGAATGATTTTTAATGATAAAAACTCCGTCACTATTACCGTTTTTAATATTTTAAAGCTATTACTAAAGATTTTGATAGATCCAGAATTCACTTTTCTTCAAAACCTACATCGTCTTCCTCCTCCCCCACTGTGTCGTCGTCTTCTTCTTCTTCATCATCATCATCATCGGCGGCGGCGGCAGCGGGGCGGCTGAAGCTTGGTGGGAGCGGCGGTCCGATCAGCTCTTCGTCGTCATCGTCAGCTTGTGAAGGAGGAGCTGGAGGACCGATGGGTTCAGAGTCGCTGCTGTCGCTGTTGTCGTCACTCTCCTCCTGTCTGTTTAGGAGAATAAATAAATAAAACCAAACCAAAAACCACCAAATACACGACCAGTCCAAAGTCTGGACACACGTTCTAATTCCAGATTCGTTCGTGATTTTAATTTCTTTCTACCTGCTGTAGGTATTAAGGTGCATCTGCTACTCATGATGTGTAAATCCTTCATAACGACTCTAATCTGAGGTGCTGCTTGAGGTTAATTGGTGATTTCTGAGGCTGGTGACTCTAAATGAACGTCTCCTCTGCAGAAGAGGTAAGTTTTGGTCTTGCTTTCCTGGGAAGGTCTTCACTGATCTGAAAGGCTGACCTCTGTGTCTTAAAATAACAACTGACTGTTGTTGCTACTCAATTACTTAATCCCATATGTGTTATAAATGCTGTAAAATAAAAAACTGGTGCCGTAAACTTTTGAAATAAGCTAGACAAAATAGCGTTCACATCCCGGAAAAGACGTTCAAGTTACCTAGAAGTGGAAGCAGACGCTCCTTGTTTCCGACTGGAGGAGGCGTCGCTCGGGCCGGATGTCTGACACTCCAGCTGCTGACGGTCTTCTGCTCAAACACACAACAAACTTATTTTTTTTTAAAAGCTGTCTTTACTACTCAAATTTAGCTTCATTCCTATTATCCCAGGATGTGGTTACTGAACTAACACTCAAGACTAAATTAGATTAGACTTAAGTTTACTGTCATTGTGCAAAGCCAAGAAAATGCAGTTAGCATCTAAACAGGAGTCCATAAGTGGACTATTTACAATAAAGATGAACACACATGCACATGGAAAAATGCACAATATTTTCAGCAAACATTGATACAGTACATAGTTCCTTCTTATGCCATAAATTGAACAAAAATAAAAACATTCTTGTGGCACTGTGCAAAAGTTTGGGCACCCTAAGAGTTTCAGAGTCTCAGATTCGTTTTATAAGGTTTCAGACTTTAATCAGCTCGTTAGATCTGATGCATGGCAAAAGCTGTCATTAGTAACTGCCAATTTCAAAGCTTTACAAATACTTTGACTCTTCAAACCTTATGCACACACTTGCGGACACCCAACCACCATGGGTTCCTCTAAGCAGCGGTGTCAGACTCTGAAAATGAAAGTTAGCAAATGCAGATAGCAAAGCGTTGTCAGCTTGAGACGGCAGTTCAGGGGAACTGTGGAGATCAAGATGAGGTCTGGAAGACCAACGTAACTCTCGGAGAGAACTGCTCGCATGCTGGTCAGAAAGACAAATTGACTGCAAAAAACCTGCAGGAAGATTTAGCAGAAACAGAACTCTTTGGACACGATCAGCAAAGGCATGTTTGGAGAAACAAAAAACGAGCAGCATTTCATGAAAATAACACTTTGCCAACTATTAAGCATGGGGGTGGATCTATCATGCTTTGGGGTTGGGTTGCAGCCAGTGGCACAGGAAACATTGCCACTAAATACCAGCAAATTCTGGAAGCAAACATCACACCATCTGTAAAAAAGCTGAAGCTGAAAAGAGGATGGGTTCTACAACAGGACAATGATCCTAAAAATACCTCGAAATCCACTATGGAAAACCTCAAGAGACTCAAGCTGAAGGTTTTGGAACGGCCATCACAGTCCCCTGATTTAAACAACATTGAAAATTTGTGGGTAGATCCTAAAAGAGCTGTGCATGCAAGACTACCAAAGAATATTACAGAACTAGAAGCCTTTCGCAAAGGAAGAAGGGCCAGGGGTAGCTCAGTGGTTAAGGCATTGGACTACGGTTCGGAAGATCCCAGGTTCAAACCCCACAACCACCAAGTTGCCACTGTTGGGCCCTTGAGCAAGGCCCTTAACCCTCAACTCCCTTAACCCTCAACTGCTCAGATGTGTAATGAGATAAAAATGTAAGTCGCTCTGGATAAGAGCGTCTGCCAAATGCCTAAATGTAAATGTAAGAAGTAGCTGGCTATAAAAGCCTTTACAAGCTGTGATATCTGCCAGCTGTGATATCTGTGTTACTAAGTACTGATTATGTAGGGTACCCAAACTTTTGCACAGTGCCACAATAATGTCTTTTTTATTTAAAATCTTTGTTCAATTTATGACATAAGAAGTAACTATGCATCAATGTTTGCTGACAATATTGTGCATTTTTCCATTTCCAAGAGAGACTGTGTTAACATCTTTCCAATTAAAAAAATCACCAAAATCTGTTATTTATCAAGGGGTGCCCAAACTTTTGCATAAGACTGTATGGGTGGAATATCCGTAGAGCCAGTCCCAAGCCTGGATAAAACGGGAGGGATTCGACAGAAAGGGCTTTCGGTAAGATGCTTAGTGGATAACTAACAGACTATTAACAGTCTGCTACATTTAGTTATGTATTATATAATAATATTAATTTTGTTAATATGTTAATAATACTACTTTGCAGTACAGTCTGTTCTGTTGTATTGCTTGTTGCATAAGCAGTTTATGGCACAGTCTATATTTATTGGCGTTTGTTGCATTTATGCACCAACATTACGTGTGTGTGTAATGAAATAAAACCTGCACCCTGACTCCAGATAACTTGATGTTCAAAAACCAACCTAATACTCGTTGGCTCCTTTCGATGGCTGTCCTCCGAGTCTGCTCAAAAATAGCCTCCAAGTCGAACGTCCGAGCTTTTCTCCCTGTTAACATGCGAGATATTCATGTTACATTTAATTAGGAAAGGGATCTTTTAATTTGATAAAACAGGAATAAAAGTAACGTTACCTACCAAAGCCAGAGAAGCCCATAATTGAGGACACGTCCTCTTCATCACCTTTCTTCTCTAAAAACAGATAAAATACACAGAAAAACATTCTCTTAATATGTGTATATATATATATATATATATATATATATATATATATATATACACATACTGTAAACACACAAATACCGTTCAACCATAATATTATGACCACCTGGCATAATATTAAAGAGGTCACCCCTTTTGCCACCATAACACTAATTTCTTCAGTTTGACCGACAGTAGCACATTTTTTTGGACCTGGCCATCAATGAATCTCCAAGTTCATCGGTTCTCCTTCCTTGGATCACGCTTGCTATGTCCTGACCACTGCAGCCCAGGAACATCCCACAAGAGCTGCTGTTTGGGAGTTGCTCTGACCCATATGTCTAGCCATCACACTTTGGTCCTTCTGACTCTAGCTGCGTTTTTTAAATTTTGTTCCAATGGTGGCTAGAAGTGAGTGAACCTATTTCCTGAAGTTGATTTGTTGGAAGCAGGAAAAATGGGCAAACATAAGGATTTGAGTGACTTTAACAAGGGCCACATGGTGATGGCTATGGTGAGGACTGGGGCAGAGCAGCTCCAAAATTGCAGCTCTTGTGGGATGTTCCTGGTCTGCAGTGGTCAGGACATACTAAGTGTGATCCAAGGAGAACTTGGTCATGGATGTCCAGGACTCATTGATGCACATGGGGAGTGAAGGCTGACCTGTGTGATGTAATATAATAGAAGCACTAGTGTAGATCACACTGATGAGAAGTTTAATGCTGAGTCCCAAAAAAAGGTGTTAGAACACACAGTGCATCACTGTTATTGTGGTCCTCCTCAATATGAGTCTGGTGGTCATAATGTTATGGCTGTTAGATCACCTTAACTGTTAAAATACAAATAAGAAAAACAGTATTAAACATTCTAATGAGTTAATGTTGCTCGCTCCTTGTCATTGTCTTTATTCATTGTCTACTTCCGGTCTGAATAATAACTAAACGCTTCTGTACACCGTCTATAAACTGAAAAAAAAAGAACCTTAAAAGAAACTAAAACAGAATATAATCATGAAAACAATGACTCAGAACTTACCATCACTGTCTCTCTGCGCCGCCATTTTTCGCGAGTATCAACATAAAAGCCGACTTCCGGGTGACACCCGGAAGTGTTAACAGTCAAAATAAAAGTCCTCAACCTTGTCTGACACTGTTAGCCTGATAGGACTTTTACTATTCAAAATGTGAACTTCTACTGTAGAAGAATTTTGTATGATTCTAAACAACTCATTCCATTCAGTAAATAAATGTATACATTTTTTTACTGAATGGAAAAAAAAAATTATAAATTATAAATAAATATAATATGTTTTGTATACACACTAATTTACAAATCTTAGTCTAATTCCAGAGATGTTCATCAAGTCAAACAATACCAAATCAAGGAAAGCAAATACCACAAAGGATATACTTATTGATATACTTATATAAACACACACACACACACACACACACACTATATTGCATATAAACTTGAATAACATCCAATTCTTAATCCATAGTTTTTTGTTTTTTTTTTGGGAGGGGGGTGGGGTCCCCGATTTAGTCGTGTATAATTCCTCCACATCACTAGGGGGCTCCCACATTAAGGCTACTACTACCACTCAGTCAAGACTATCAGGCGTTTCCTCCGAACCACGTGACGCCAACCGACCGCATCTTTTCGAACTGCTCGCTCACGCACCGTTGGTGGCGGCCTAACACACTCGGAGGACAGCGCTATCCGCTCCTTCCACTTGCACGAGCTCACAGACGCCCCTGTTTGGCTGTAGAGACGTGATTAATGTGGGAGCACCAAATACCTCTCATCCCTCCCCCTGTGAGAGAGCTCGGCCAATCAGCTCTGTCTAGACCTCCGGCTGCGAGAGGTTACAGCATCACCGAGCCCAACTCTTGAATAACAACCCGTTGTGCACTGCGCACCAGTGCACAAAGCAAGGTCCATAAAGACATGGATAAGCAAGTTTTTTTGGTGTGGAAGAACTTGACTGGCCCACACAGAGTCTTGATCTCAACCCCATAGAACACCTTTCCGATGAATTAGAGCGGAGCAGTGAACTTGCGATCTCCAGATGATAGGGCGAGCACTTTACCACTGCGCCACTAGGAGGCATCCTTATGGGAAATTTAGATTTTTCTTCCAGAAGTGTGTTTGAGAGGTCAGACACTGCTTGAGATGAGATCACGACTGTTGATTTTTAACCAATCTTTAAACAATTGAGTAAGTAGAATTATCCACAAATGGATCAATTATTATAATGAATCAATAATGTATTTACAATTTATACACGTCCTATCAGTTTTCTTTTCAATAAATATTCAATATTTAAAGTGCGTAGTGAGAAATTTTCATAGCAGCAGCGAAAGGTATCCGAGGGTCTTATGTTACCCAGGTAACACAAATTATGTTAAATCTGGAAATAAAAAATATTACACCTTTCATTTTTAACAAATGTGCAAAACATTTTAAAATAAAGAAAATAAGAGGTATCAGAAAATGTTTGTTGTGGGGCTGGAAACAGGTATGATGTAATACGAATTCCAGAACCGTTTTCCTTTTTATTACAATAAATAAAATACTATTGAAACGTATATAACTTGTAAATAAAAAAATCTATTTAATTTACACGATTTACAGACATTCTTTACCAGCCTATATGACACTATGGACTTCTAAAATTGTCTATTAATATGATGTTGACCTTGATAATAATGATAATTGTATTAATCCCTTTTTCGAGCTACCTTTTTTTTTTTTTAACACACCAGCGAGACGCATAGAAAAAAAAAATCAACCATAAAGTGCGCTTATCCGGGAGTGAACAGGTGGAAACTACTGTACACATCATCCCACAAAGTACTATTGCAGTACATTAACGTTATACTGGAATAGAAGAATAATCACAGTGATGTAATGTGAAAATATGTCTTTATTAAATATACTCAGTGCAAACCATATCAAATTTACACACCATGCTGAATGTAGACGAAAGCAAATATAAATAAAAAATATGTACATCAAGCACATCAGTCTATTTCATTATGTAATTTAGAATATAATAGTAATATAATTTAGAATTTTATATTTAAAATATACAGCATTTGATAAAGTTCCTGACAGGTTATTAAAATGCTACAAGTGCGTTTACCCTGCACATACACTCCCTCATACAGTATATATATATATATATATATATATATATATATATATATATATATATATATATATATACAAGCAAAAATGCTAACGTGTTGTAAACTCATCAAAGCACACACTATTAATGCTTTTGTAACATTTTTAAGATTTATTCTTATTGAATCAGCTCAGATGTCTCCTTCTTCAGCCGCTATCCGCTCTATGGCCGCCCAATCTATCTTACTCAAAATGCTGCCGGTGCTTTCTGAAAGGGCCTCCAGCCAATCATCGTCGTTCTCCACCAAGCCCTGAATGGTCCAGAACAACAGAAAAAAAAACAATTAAACAATTGAAATAATAAGCATTGACACTTCTGAACACATGCAGGGTTGTGCCTGGAGCCTATCACAGGAGACTCGGGGTACACCTTGGACGGGGTGCCGGTCCATCATGCAATCATGCACACTCTCACACAGTACAGGCAATATGGACACACCAGTTATCCTAACCTGCATGTCTTTGGACTGTGGGAGGAAACTAGCCTACCCGGAGAAACCCACCAAGCATGGGGAGAACATGCAATCTCCATGCACACAGACCCGAGGTGGGAATCGAACCCTCCATACCTGGGACTTGACTCGGTTGTCAAGCGCAAGGATTCTGCGGATCTCAAGAGGAACGTCCCAAGGACTCACAACATCCCTTTCCTCTTCGTCCTCTAACATTGACTCCTCTAACTCTCTTACAGTTTTCAGCTCCACTGAGGATTTATTTAGCCAGGATTTGGGGACTAGGGTTTGCCGTAAAAATAGAAATTATACATTACAGTCAGGTAGCACTAGGAGTAATTACGTCAATTTAAAGTCAATGTATATAAATAAAGCCTTACGCTGGATGGTTGTCTGTGGCCTCGGTCTACCTCTCAGGTCAGTCAGCATGCCTCGCCGTGTGACCTGCGACAGCCGGTCGCCAGGAAGTGAGCTCACTGTTTATGAATAAAACAGTTAATGTCATAATAAACACCAGAATTGCATAAACTTGGGATATTTAAAGCAGAGGTTAAAAAAAAAAAGGACCTGGTCTATGGAGTCCAAATTTACTGGTCAGGGTCACAGGTGGAGCTGATGCACCACCTCTCTTCTGCAGTACCACTGTTTTCCCAAACGATGAACCGGAGTGCGCTCGCCCTCTCTGGCTTTTAGGGCTTTTCCTAAGAGGCCCTTTTAACTGCTTCCTAATCCTGTAACACAAAATACATTCTCAGTGTCATTTACGTTGTATCAAATATAGTGCACCTCTAGAAAGTTTGGAAGTCTGTAGAAGTCTGACCCAGGCCGTGAATCATGGGTCTTGGTCGTGCTGTTGGAAGGAGCAGGGAGGACGAGCGGGGTACTAAGCATGTCTGTGATAAGACTGTAAGCCTCATGTGCTCTCTGGGAGTGATGCTCCAGAAGAGCTGCCCTAAAAACACAGACACGCACAGCACTGTTCATTCATTGTATTATTTCTCTGTTAACACTCTGCATTAACACTCACAAGTTCCTGTTTATACGTTACATTATAATACTAGTGTTTTAGAGCAGACTGCCAGAACTTCTGGCTGTCAGATAATTACAGCATATTAATGAACTTGTTCTTATAAATTATTGTTTCTTTATTATCAAATATATTTACACAAAAACCTACTTGTTTCTCTCCTCTTTGACTTTCCTGTTAATTTCCAGGTCTCTAGTGGACATGTTCTGTCAAAGTAATTTGATTAAATTACATTAGATACAGACAAAAAATATATTAATAAAGCACAAAAAAAAAAACATCAGCAAATACAAGGAACCTAAAAAAAAAAAAAAAAAAAAAAAAAAAAAAGACTGACCATTTGAATAGGAGGACTAAAGGGAACGCGTTCCCCTTCTCTCTTCTCCTGCCTCTGTTTGTGGTACTCGACCAGTCTCTCTCGCTGCTTCCTCCTCATCCACGTCCTCAGCTCCTTCCTCTCCTCCTCCATCATGGCTGTCTTCTGCTGCTCCTCTGGATTGCTGCTCCACAAAACAACAGCCTTCACACATTTGTTTGCTTTTCTTGTCTTGGCAAAAATATTTAATACTCTACTTATTTTCATTATTAATTTTTAAGTGTCAAAATGTCATAAGACGACATTGTACCTTCTCGTCCCAGTCACGGAGGGAGAGTGCTGGAATGCGGAGGGTGAGAGCGCCCCTTTTTTCACTAAATCTCCCAAGATGTCCGCAACATCACTCAGTCCAGTCAGACCCAAAATGTTTTCATCTAGCCTGATAATAGATTAAGACATAATAGAAGAGTTAGAAACAAACAAGCAAAAAGCAGGAACACAAACAATGTTGGCTATTTAAACGTTTATCCATCAACTGCTTCCTGTTTGTTTTACCTCTTATCGTTACCACCATCTGAACTTACAAATAGATAGAATTTCACATTTTTTACTTCATTAGAACCATTGTAGAATTAAATTTCTGGTCATTCTAGAGTTTAAATTTTAATAAAACATGATTCAAAATGTTCTTATTAAGAAATACTTACAAGCCTGAATTCTCCATCATTGATCCAGTAAATTCTGCTGCAATTAACAATAACAAGTGAGAAAAAGAAGGTTTTGGTGCCACGACTCAGAATGACCGGCTCTAGTTAAAAAATCAGCAGGTATATGGTTACTCTGTGTGTGTGTGTGTGTGTCAGGAAATAAGGGCGTGCATTAACCTTGGCTCAGTTCCGCGATAGGCTGATCAGGTGTCACTGGAAAAAAGCATCAGATTCAGACCGATTAAGTTTACAAGTACATTTCAGAAACAAAGACTAAAAAAACGAAAAATTAAATATTGTGAGGTCAGACAGTATAAGGGAAATGCACCGTGTTACCTGTAGGAGTAACGTGGCCTTGTTGGACCGGGTTCTGTGTGAACAGTGAGGCTGAGTCTAAAGATGAACGCCCTCTCCAAACACTTGGAAGAACACCTTTTGGTGTGGAAGTCAAAAATCGTCCCTCACCCTGCTGTTCCTCCTCTTCATTCATGGTCACCCGAGCTGTGCATCTCTTTGCTGAGTACAAGTACAGTACTTTATACAGTAATCAGATTATTATTATTATTATTATAATAATCATACTCTCATTTTTTTATTACATACATACAAAGTTAAGAAAGTTTACGGAAGCGCATTGCATTCACACAATAAAAAAAAAATCACGGGACTTATGTCATAATTATGACTTACTATCTCATAATTATGACATCCTGATCTCATAGTTATGACTTACTATCTCATAATTATGACTTACTATTACATATAATTATTAGGGTTCTGAGAAGACAGGGACAATGGAGCAAATATTGCCAAATTTAAGTAGCTTTTATTTATTTCTTGGATTGAGACACTGGGAGATATTAATGTCATTGTGTAATTTGGATGCTATTATCATTAGTATGTCAACACTGCGCAGGTATCTAAAGTGCTTAGGACTGTTCAGGAGGAAAGCACATTCTATCCTTCTCGAAGTGGCTCTTCCTTCAGGAGCAGCTAAACCTGTAATGATGCGAGTCTTACGAGGGGCAGAACCACGCATAAATACTCTGCAATAGTCTGAATGGGCAAAGTGTGCTGTTCAGAGACAGAGGCACAGCCCCAGCCTTTGACGCCGGTGAGAGAGAAAGTGGGAGCGCGCGGCCCGCATCAGTCCAGCGTGCGCACTCAGGTTAAATACAGTATGAAAGTACAAAAAGACACAAACCCCTCTCTCTCTTATAAATCCTCGGTAAGGGCAAACGCTCCGAGAGGATCTAAAGTTATTTTTAGTTTCCCCGAGACCCGTCCGTTCTCGCGTAGACGGCGGAGCTCTGTTCATTTTGCGTTTCAGTTTTAATTTTGTTTCCTTTTAAGTTCCTAATTAATAATACCGCCCCCCCCCCCCCGCTATCTCCAGAACGGAAAGGTCTTCCCGTGCGTATCATAAGTCCTCTCACAACAACTCCTATTTCACTGACCCCCTCTAAAGCCCTGTGTTAGGACTCTTATACACATCATAACACATCGTGGTGCGGCTCTCCATAACCGCCCCACGTAACAAAACCAATATGGAGCACTTCATAGATACAAAATCATGCATTTGAAATGCATCCAAGCTGGTTTTGTGGTATCTCAGAGAACTATCTGGCACCTGCTTAAAATTCTGGTTCCTCGCTTCCGAGCAAAAGGATGCAGTAACTTTCATTTCCGGTGTCAAAATGCCCCCTGCCACAAACTGCCTCCCCTTATCTCATAATTATGAGATAGTAAGTCATAATTATGAGTTAGTAAGTCATAGTTATGAGATCAGGATGTCATAATTATGAGATAGTAAGTCATAATTATGAGATAGGGATGTCATAATTATGAGATATTAAGTCATAATTATGAGTTAGTAAGTCATAATTATGAGATATTAAGTCATAATTATGAGATATTAAGTCATAATTATGAGATATTAAGTCATAATTATGAGATAAGTCATAATCATGAGTTAGTAAGTCATAATTATGAGACCGTGATTTTTTTTTTATTGTGTGAATGCAATGCGCTTCCATAAAAGTTAAATCCATGATGTATTTCCACTCTTTTTATTGTATATGCTGGAACAAATACTTAACCCCATACTCACCTTAGTACCTTATTATATATGCATCACAGATTTTTTTTTTTTCAAAGCTTTTTAAAAGTCGCAATGTTTGTCATTGTTACATTTTCAGTGCTGCATATCTGTAATATACAGTAGATGTGTGGACCAAAGCATTTTGGCGCATGCTGTTATAGAAAATTAATCAAGTAAGGTCATGTGGCCTGGTATAAAGCGATAACATACATGAGTTAATTGTTTTCCTAAAATAGCAAATCCTGAAGCCTCTTACACCAGTAGTTCTATTACTTATTTACTTATCACTGCCCTGCATGTTTTAGTTTTTTGCTCCGTTCTACCACACCCACTTCAGTTGAGAAAAGGCTCATAATTAGTTGATTAGTTAAACCAGGCATCTTGGGAGCTGAGAAAGCACTTAAATGTGCAGGGCAGTTGAGGGGCAGAGTTGAGAACCACTCAATGAATGAAAGTTCTTCTAACCTTCCTTCGTAAATCTCTGCATGCTGGAATGAGGCTCTTCTTCCAAACTGGCAGCCATAACGGGTCTAAGAGCGTTATTTACCAGCTGCACAAGAAAAATGACAAAACAGAAACTAGTCTTGTATAATATTTTAGATAATGATATAATTTACAATGATCCAGGATTTCATTCTAGCTAAACAGGCCCAAAAACAAAATCAAGTTTTAAAAATATGCAGCTGATTTAACTTACCAGCCTGGTGTTGGCAAATTCTTTGTCCATTTGATCAGCCATGCTCTGGAGGGCCGCCAGTCGGGAATCCATCTCAGAGAGATGAGTCGAAACCTGCCTGCGAGAAAACACACCGTCTGCCAAACGGCCCGCTAACTTAACCTGATGTTGGGTCTCGAATTCGGTCAGCATCTTTTCTGCGACTGAATCTCCGGTGGGCTCTGGCACTGAGAGCACAAGTGCAGGAGGAGTGAATGTTACTGAGTAACCTATAAAAAAAATAGAAAAAGGAATGTTTAGAGTATCTGTGAATATGTGATGCCTTGCATGATGCTGTTAAGAATCACAGGCTCGTTCTAAAAGTTTAAATACCTGGCGATTCATTTGTGTGCGCTTCCGTTCTGGTCTCAGTTGAGTTGACCACAGACGCTGCTAGAAGGTGGAGCTGAGCAGATGCGGGTGGAGAAGGAGATTGGCGCTGGACAGGGGTTTGGGATACAGAGTCATCCTCCAGATCGGTCACACTGATGATCTCTTGGCCATGAGCACTCTTAACAAAAGATAATAATTAAATTATACACTAGCATTCTGTAACATTGCACTATACACACACATCATCAGTGTAAAAGTGAATGTAGGGGTGGGCGATATAACCAAAATCTTCTATCACGGTAGAAGCAATTTTCTACCTCGATAACGATATATATCACAATATAGCAATTTGTATCTGAAAATGCATAAATAAAAATTCAAACACAAAGAAACTTTTGTTTTACATAATGTAATTTTATTTAAACTGGCAATTGCTGAGGTTTGCCGCATTATTTTACTTTGGCCATATTTGATTGGATGTGTAACAAACCTAATTTGATTTCGTTATATTGTTATATTAGATGCACAGGCGCTCGTGAGGTGCATATACAGTATGTGTGTGAGGTTTTTATCCCCTTGGGGCTTGCCGTAGAAGGGCAAAAGGCGCATGCGCACTTCCTGCTCTAGAGTTTCAGTTTGTTTTTGTGAATAAAGGAGAATAAACAGTTGATAAGGATTTTGTGTGCTCTCGATTTATTGTTTTTACACCCGATTGAACCAAATATCTGCGCGGCCAAGTGGACAGCGCAGCGCGACTATCTGAATAGCGCAGAGACGATCTGTTTAATTTCATATTATATTATTTTTTTAGTTTAATTGTTTTTTATTTAAAAACTATTTATTTAAAATGTCAGGACTGTTTAATATTGTTTCCGCCTTGCCATACCTTGTTTGTACGTGCGCATCCCAGGGGGGTAAAATGTATTTTGATGGTCGCGCGGTCTATTTCTATCAGCGTCGTGCAGGTTTGTGATTCGAGCGGCGCTGCACAAGTTGGTCGGCGCTGTGCGATCCACCGGGTCTGGATATTTGGTCTGCCCACGCCGGCTCAATTGGGTGCCACGGTTTCGTCCCACTTTAGATGTGTTTGGCTTCCCATAGAAGTGAATGTGTATTGCGTGGTTACGTAACGTTCAACGTCACGTGATCTCAACCGCGATTAAGACGGTAGACCAAAATCTCTACCGGTTGACAAATTTCTACCGGTTAACCGGTATATCGCCCACCCTAAGTGAATGTGTGTGAAAACTACAACGCTAACCATAATACTTAATTACACCTTTCTATCACAAGAAAGAAATATCTTAAGACCAAACAGACTTTTTTCATACCGTATGTGCTTTATCTGAAACCATTTCCTCAGTGGAGTGAATGTTCAGGCACACCTCGAGGGGAACACTAGGAGCGACATCAATATCCTCATGTCCAGCACCTAGAAAATTAACAGAAACGAAAATAAAAATTAATCAAATGGCATTTAATAGGTCAGTTTAACAATTTTGTGTTGTATTTGTTTTTTATTCAGTCTCATACTTTTAAAAGCACAATGTTTTATTCATTAACAAAAGTTATTCCCTGCTGATCAAGAAAAAAAACGTACAAATATAAAGAATCCAGGTATTCCTATATCCAGGAATAAACTTACCACAGAAATTCATGTATTATGAATTAAAAACAGCTTTGACCTTAATGGACAAATATAGATAAATAGCCACAAGTGTCTTTTTGGTTCTTCTAGACGTCGAGCATACAACTCACGTGCAGATGGAGACTGACACACAGGAAGCTGAGCTGAAACGGCTTTATCTGTGGTGCTGCGCGGTGATGCTAAGCGTGACAGAAATGTAAAATCAGCAAGGTTCTCTTAAAAATCATCACAACCATACTATGACCTTAAGCAAGAGGTCTAAAAAAATTTTTTATCAAAATAAATCAATACACGCATCACGCACCAGGGTCTGTGTTGGTGCAGGCGTCCTGGATTTCAGGAGGTCGCTTGTGTGTGGCTGCAAAAGCATGAAGCTCTGCTGATGTGACATGAGCTTCAGCCAGGAGCCTCTGACCGGTCAACGTTGACTTGAAGGAACCTGAAGTGACAAGGTGAAGACAGAGGAGAACATGAGTCCACACAACACTAAAGCGTCAAGGAATAATAATCATAAGCAAAGATTTTATTAAAATGTGTTTTCTAAATGTCTAAACATTCCTTTAAGAGTTTTTATCAGAATCGATAAAAAAGGACACAAGAGATTTTGAAGTTTGAACATAGTAACCTAAAGGAATGGCATAGCCATCATCTGGAGTAGATTTGTCTTCTTCGGGCTCCTAATGAAAACAAAACCATAATTACTAATGAGTCAATTGACAGAGCAATTCAAGCACATCTGTAAAGTTGTATGTTACTGTATGCAGAGTTCATTTAACGACAATGTTGATTCATATACCTGAGATGGGGGGATTATGGAATCATCTGGTCTGAAGGACACAGCCTTTTCCTCTTTCTTTTTATCTTCTCGCCTTTTCAGCCTAAAAAACAAGCATTCAAAAAAATACTCATCAAAAAATAATATATATCTCATGATAATAATTGTCGGATCATAATCAAAAAGCATATGCATTGCAGCTAAAATGGAAAAAATAATACAATGTCAGATCTTCGAATAAATTAAATAAATGCATGAATGCATGATCAGGACTACAAACAAAGCCCAGGTACTGTAGGTACCGTTTGCTGGAGGGCGTGGCTGCGAGTT
The DNA here is from genome assembly GCA_030522415.1 of Channallabes apus. NCBI lineage: Eukaryota > Metazoa > Chordata > Actinopteri > Siluriformes > Clariidae > Channallabes > Channallabes apus. Next base: position 29,459,671 of record CM060120.1, read on the forward strand.
TGCTCTGCGTTATTGTGTCTGCTTTGAGGAGTCGGGGTCGGAACTTGGAGTTCACTTCCTGGTTTTTTCCGGCGGCCCAGGCCATCAGCTCCTCCAGAGGGATTAGACGAGGAACAGGGAGAGGAGGTGTGCTGTATCTGAAACCCTGTACATCCACACAGCACATAAGCAATAACTGGACTTATTCAACCTCTAAACACAAGGATTCTCCGAACACAATGTTCGTGTTTAATATATAAATATATATTTAGAATATTTACAGTTTTATAATAATGTGATTGTCCATTGAGGGGCACATTTCCTTATATTTTTGCTAAATTATCTACAATAGCTATAATTTTGCCAATTCTGATGGTATGTACGATAATTTGAATAGAATAAGATGTAGAGTGCTTACGTTACGAGATGGCTCAGGCTCAACACGTAGTAGCTGCGGTTTGGCAAAATTCCCTGCCGTTTCCAGCCTCATTGGGACGGGCAGCTGAATCTGGGGAAGCTGGACGGGTCGAACCTGGGTGTCAGGGGGTAAATGGAGCAGGGGCAGGCGCATATCTGACATGCTGTGAGCAGGGGCCAGACGGACTGCATCCCTTTCCTTCCCTCTGTCTGATGAAGTGTAAGCTTGTGTGTTGTACTGATTCAGATTCAGATTTAAGGGTTGCGTTGTTGGTTCAGCACGCCCCATATAACTCTCAGAACTCCTGTACATGGTTGACTTTGGCTGATTAGGACCCCAGGCCTCTCTGACTTGGGCGGGAGGAGATTGAGGAGGGGGCAAGCGGAGAAGTCTGAGCCCTTGTACGAAGGGAACAGTCATTTCAAGGGGACGATTTTGCTGGTTTGCCTGCAGCAGGGCTTGATTGTCTATTGTGGTAAGAAGTCCTTGAGAGGGTGGAATAAAATGACTTCTTTCTTCCTGGCTGTTCCGTGACCAATCACGACGAATCGTCAGCTGTCGGAGTTCCTGCGGCTAAGCAAGTAGAAGAACAAGTCAGCAATCTAACAACGGGCTACAGCATTGGAAAAGGACACTGTTTAAATGTTTTACCTGAGGATTGGTTCCACTCATTTCTTCAGGAGTATTCAGTACAGAGTTTGCTTCCACCCACTTTTGATCAGCAGCTCTGGATTTCCTGTTCTGCAGCTCAGAATTAGTATCTGGTTTATTCTCTAATCTGGTGTTTTGGGTGGTATGGGGAGGAGGCTCTGAGGACTGAGCTACAGTGGGTTGAGCTTGTGGTTGTTCGGGTTGCGCTGCAGGAACACCGAGCTGTGACAGCATTGAGTTGGCATGGGAGAGGGGCAGGTTGGCGAAGGACGCTCCCACCACTTGCATAAGACTCATGAAGTTTATTTGCTGCAGCTAAAAATGCAAATAAAATCCGATATTATACAACATGAACTTTTTGGTGCATAATAAGACTGAAACTGTTAAAAGAAATAGTTTTTCGTGTACTTGTACTAATCGGAAAAGCTCATCCTGGAGCAGCTGTCTGACTGGGCCAGGGGGAATGTTTTCTCCATTCTGGACTGTTTGAGGATTGCTTACAGTCGCTGGTTCTGGTGAAGGATTTGACATGATGGGAAGCTGCTGCTTTCTCCACTGAACAGGTTCAGGATTAGGAGGCTCACGTACAGGACTAATTAAAAAAAAAAAAAAAAAGTGAGAATTGTTTTAAAGAAAATGAAAGTACAAAAAAAGAAAAAATAATAATAATCACACACACACACACACACATACACAGTACTGTGCAAAAGTCTTAGGCACCATATTATATGCTGTACCAATTTTGTTATTTATGTTTATTATGTCTCCATAATTATGTACAAAATCATTCAGTATTTCGATATAAAATTACAGGAGAATATATGCAAATGAGTACAACACAATGAGTTTTCAAATAATGAATGTTTATTTTATTACTCTTTATTGCTCTTTATAGAAGTTTCTTTTATGCAGAACTGTTTTCAAAAACATCTTTTGCTTATGCCATATTTTTGTATGTGTCCAAGACTTTTGCACAGTATTAGAAGTAAAACAGTTGTTAGGTTTTACTGAGCTTGCTGGAGAATATGAGTTCTTCTGGCTGGTAACTTTGTCACACTCGCTCATTTCTAATTTTTATGCAAATCCTAGAGGCATACATTAGGTGTTTTGTTTCCATCTGAAAAGTGATTATATATATATATATATATATATATTCATTCATTCATTCATTCATTCATTTTCTATACCGCTTAATCCTGTGTTCAGGGTCGTGGGGGACTTCGGGCACTAGGCGGGGTACACCCTGGACAGGGTGCCAATCCATCACAGGGCACACACACACACACACACACTCACTCACCCAATCACACACTACGGGCAATTTAGGAACGCCAATTAGCCTAACCTGCATATCTTTGGACTGTGGGAGGAAACCGGAGTACCTGGAGGAAACCCACCAAGCACGGGGAGAACATGCAAACTCCATGCACACAGAGACGGGAATCGAGCCTGGCCGGGGAATCGAACCCAGACCCTGGAGGTGCAAGGCGACAGTGCTAACTACTACACCACCGCCGCCATATGCACTGGACTAGATATTGGCCTAGCAATGACAGTAAATACTATTGGCTACTATCATAATATCCTACTAAAACTAACATACTAAAACCCTTAGTTCACCAAAATATGATAAAACTATAAATTATAACCAGGGGTTCTGTGATCTGAACACTGTTATGAAAGCTACTATGAATATTAATAAGGCCAAAGGCAAACCTTTGAAGCCTTTAAATAAAATGGTTTCTATGGGTGAAAATACAAGGGAAAAATACACTGGCTTTAATAAAATAAAAGCAATCATATGTAAAATAAAAATAAATAAATAAATAAATAAAAATGTTGAAATAATATATACAGCATACTATACAAAACCAAACAAAACATTGTTTAAATGCTGAACGTTTAGAAGAAAATGCCCCCCTAAGATAAGTAAATGAATGATAAGTTGTCTAGCAATTTCCACTATATTCAGTATAAACTTGCCTATTTTCTGGTTCCCTTTTCGATTCTGCAGGTTCAATATCTAACGAGCCAATGTCCGTGGAGCTGTAGAGCAGAAATCTTTCTTAGATTAACCCAGAAGTGCATAGTTACAGACCAAAAACAATACGAAAAGCTTCACTTTCTGTTTACTTGAGCGCTGCGCCACATGCATACACATACAAACATACAAGAGGTATGAGCTGTGTTTGTGCTGTTACCATAGCAACTGCTTGATGACTCTGAATGCTTTCATGGACAATCATTGGTGCACATTACTTGTGCTTGGAATAGGCTACAGGATATTATTTACTATAATCACATAACCACTTTTTAACATGGAGTAAACTCACTGAGATTCGCAGGAATCATCGGATGTCTTGGAGTTTTCTAAATCCGCCAATGTTAAAGTCTGTAAAGAGGAAACAGTGAATGATTAAGCTACAGCCCAAACCAAAATAAAGCAGTAAGGTTCTCTTAACAGGGAGTTTTATTTACCTGGTCCCTGGGTCTAAGCGTTTCACTCTTTGTTCTTATCTGTACTGAAATATTTGGCTCAACTGAAGACTCCTCCAGGATCTCCACACTACTACGGTCACCTGTAAAACCCCAAAGGATTGTTCAGAAGGGTTTTCATCACTGATAGAGCAGTGAATATTTATCCACAATTTTACAAAGCAGTCAGAATAAATCCGAAGAAGAAAAATCGGGGTCAATACATCATTCATTCATTTATCTTTTATACTGCTTAACTAATACAGGATGGCAGGAATAAGGAGTATTGTTTAAGATTTCTTTATTTAATATGATTTAAATATCTAATTTGTGTTTGTTAATTAGTTTTTCAAAGTGTGAAAACGTCTTTAAGGGAACTTTAAAATAAAAATCAAGAATAATCAAGACTCTTACTGTCCAACTCAGCCACTATGAGTGGCTCATTCACTCTTGCAACACTTCGTCCGTTTAACTCCAGGTCAGAGATTGTGTCCTCACGCCCACACAGATGAGAAAGATTCCGCTCATCCTGGAACTCCTCACCCTCACATGGCCTGTTGAATAAATACAATACTATAAAATATCCACAGAAGAGTCCGCGCAAAGCTGTTTGGTCTAAACTTCAAAAATTGCATTAAGGCCAAACTACGCAGAACTTTCAGATTGTTTTTATTTAGAATAGCACTCACTCAGAAGTGCGTCCATGCTGAGGGTCCAGATCAGGCAGGGTGATGGGAGTACCCCCTGAGGCGGATGGATAGCCAGTATCCACGCTGCTCTCTCTCTCACGCTTCCAGCCCAACTCCTGTGGCATAACTGGAGCCAGAGTGGTTTGAGCTTCCCTTTCTGGGACCTGGAGTGGGATGAGCAGCAAACACTGCTTTAGTGAAGCATAGTGATCTTGCTTAGAAGTCAACATAAGTGATACATTAACTAAAATCTTAATATAAATGAACTGCTTGGCCAAAAAAAAAAAAAAAAACACCACAATTTTAGAAGGGTTAAATTTTAGGCCAACATTCAAGCTAAATTAAAAATAAATAAATAAATAAAAATTAAAAAAGATGTGAAATTGGAAATGTGAAACACATCAATTGGCCAAGCTTAAGGCAGTTCGTAGAAATATAAGCACGTAGAAATGGTTTTTTTATCTAGGCGATGTATATGGAAAGTAAAATGGAAAAACCAATTAGGTTTACATTTTAATTCTCTTAGTCTAATCTCATATTGCAATTTTCCTTTTGCTATTTTTACTTTCCATGGTTCTTATTCATTTCACAATACTTTAATATTGTAGGAGTAACACAATTCAGTAAATAGATTTTTAGAAACTAAAACTAAATCTCTTAACAGTTTATAGGGCTTCAGAACCTTTTCTCTATTCATTCGCAATTTTTGCATTAATCCAGATAACATATTAGAGTAGACCCACACTACTTATTTAAATATAAATATATAAATTTCAGGGGTCGCCACAGCAAATCATCTGCCTCCATCTAACCCTATCCTCTGCATCCTCTTCTCTCACACCAACTAACTTCATGTCCTCTCTCACTGCATCCATAAATCTCCTCTTTGGTCTTCCTCTAGACCTCCTGCCTGGCAGTTCCAACCTCAGCATCCTTCTACCGATATATTCACCATCTCTCCTCTGAACATGTCCAAACCACCTCAATCTGGCCTCTCTGACTTTATCTCCAAAACATCTAACATGGGTTGTCCCTCTGATGAACTCATTCTTGATCCTATCCATCCTTGTCACTCCCAAGGAGAACCTCAACATCTTCAGCTCTGCTACCTCCAACTCTGCCTCCTGTCTTTTCTTCAGTGCCACTGTCTCTAAGCCATAGAGCATCGCTGGTCTCACCACTGTCCTGTACACCTTTCCTTTCATTCTCGCTGATACTCTTTTATCTCACAACACACCTGAAACTTTTCTCCACCCATTTCAACCTGCCTGTACCCGCCTCTTCACCTCCTTTCCACACTCTCCATTGCTCAGGACCGTTGACCCTAAGTACTTAAAGTCCTGCACCTTCTTTACCTCTGCTTCCTGTATCCTCACCATTCCTCTTGGGTCCCTCTCATTCACACACATTTATTCCGTCTTACTTCGGCTAACCTTCATTCCTCTGCTTTCCAGAGCGTACCTCCTCTCCAAATTTTCTTCCAACTGTTCCCTGCTCTCGCTACAAAGCACATGCTACAATGTCATCTGCAAACATCATAGCCCATGGAGACTCCTGTCTAACCTCATCAGTCATCCTGTCCATCACCAGAGCAAACGAAAAGGGGCTTAGAGCCGATCCTTGATGCAGACCCACCTCCACCTTGAACTCTTCTGTCACACCTACAGCACATCTCACCACTGTCTTACAATTCTCATACATGTCCTGCACCACTCTAACATACATTTTTTTCGACCAACAGTAGCCCAATTTCCACCGGCACCCTGTAGGTCAACAGCACCTACAGGGGTGGCGGTCGTTGCTAACCCGGGCTGCAACCGATCCGGTATGGAAATTATATTTCTGATTCGCATCATTGATTTGGCAAATGTTTTTATGTCGGATGCCCTTCCTGACACAACCCTCTGCATTTACCCCCCCCCCCCCCCCATGGTTGCATTCTTATTTAAATATAAATATCTCACCTTAATCTGAGTATATTGCTCGTCAGTCCTCAATAGGGCTTTAGTATATCTCTTCTCCAACAGCCTCAGAGCAGAGAGCACTGCAGGAGCTGAGGCTTTAGCCCTAATCACCACTGGATCACCACCACCGCCGCAGTCTGCCGTCTTCTTGCTGGAGTGAGTGAGTAGGACACTTCTATCTGCCCAGCGCAGCATCCATTCCAGCAGCCTTGCCAGCAGGGGAAACTCTGCCTCTAATTTGGAGTCCAACTCCAGCTGCAGGTCTACATCAGGGCAGGAGATCGTCTTACAGCGATCCATTTGAGGGATCCCTAGGAACAAGTTACGAATCGATTCCTGGGTGATTACATTCTGTCTGAGAGGTAACGCTTTCTGTTGTCGAAGGCTAAATAAACCTGGCTGTTTCCCAGGAAAGGGCGAAGCTCCAGTGCTGGTCTGAGCGGTGCGATTTTCACTGAGGACAGACAGAGGAGGGCCGATAGAGGGCAGTGGTTCTGGAGTCTCAGGAAGCATGCGAAAGCAACCACCAGCACGGAACACAGGAAGCTGAACACCCTTTTTCCGGCCAGCCTGTCGTCTTTTGAGTGCTGTAAGCATGTCAAAAGCATCAGAATGAAGCTCTCGGTCACGCAGACGTGATGAGAAGCTACTCAGCAAAGGGAGCTCAGATTCCTCCATGTCCAGGCTGTCCTTCTCCAACACGTAGCTCAAGAAAAACTCCAAAAAGCTCAGATACTCCTCGTCTTCAAGCTCAAACATCCATGTCCCCACAGAGGGCAAGCCGAAACTTTTAGGTTCTTGTAGTGTCCCGCCTCTTTTTCCTCCATCTTTTGATTTGAAAGTGTTCTGAGGTTTGGGCGACGCAGAGCTGCAAATGAAACCATGAAAAAGGAAAATGAAACTTTGCAAAAATGTATACATAAAATTAGTGATCCACATACATACTGAGCTGCTTTTTAAATATTGGCTTTTGCATGCAATGACAATCTACAAGAAATGACAGAGTTCAACAGCACCTGTAATCAGGCCTGTCCCGGAGTTCTGGCGAATGAGGTTCTGACAGTGTATCAGCAGTGTCAGCCTCACTGCCCAGTGGGGGGCGCTCCGAGTCTGTGAGTGTGCTGTCACTCAGGCTAGTGCACAGTGAGAAGTGGTCGAATAATGCGTTGGATCCGACCCTCTCATCCTCGTCCTCCCTCTCCCAGATATACAGCTCTGGTGGGATGTTGCTCCTTGCCAGACGGCGCCCCTGTCGAACCCGTTGCCGCCGCTGCTCCTGAATCAGCATCCCCATAGTCACACCTTCTTCTTCCTTTAGTGTACTACTGGCCTGTGTGGCTGCACATGAAGCATAATGTAAATACACCGGTCTTATCACGTTAATCCATAGGGCATTAATATTATTTACTATTGATCTTTTGTTGGGGGGGGGGGGCTCCCACATTCAGCCGGGAGAGCCGAAGACTATCAAGTGTTTTTTCCGAACCACATGACGTCAGCCGACCTCATCTTTTCGAACTGCTCGCTCACGCACCGTTAGGGGCGGCGTAACACACTCGGAGGACAGTGCTATCTGCTCCCTCCGCGTGCTCGAGCTCACAGATGCCCCTGATTGGTTGTAGAGCCGTGATTAATGTGGGAGCACGAAGTACCCCTCATCCCTCCCCTCTGAGAGAGCTCGGCCAATCAGCTCTCTCTAGACCTCCGGCTGTGAGAGGTTACAGCATCACCCGGGAACCGAACCAGCGATGTCCGGATGATATGGTGAGAACTTTGCCACTGCGCCACTCGGAGGCCTGATCTCTTTAATCATACTAGTGAAAATGTGCCTCTAATCAAGATCCTGCAAAAATCTTACAGATTACCTTGTAGCGAAGTAGAACCCTGTACAGTGCTGGATCTTAACCTCTGCAGCAGTGAAGTGTATTTCTCTCTCAGAGGCACCCGGACGGATTCCTCCTCGTCAGGAAACACGGTAACTAAGGTTTCTGCCACCTGGAACAATTCAAGCAAATAAGAGGTTTAACGCTGTACTGGAGAAGAAAGTAAGGCAATAAAGCGCTGTGTAATGTAAAAAGCGTCTTTGGTTTTCACCATTGGAAGGGCGGGTAGTTCGGACACAAGGCTGAGCACTAAGTCTTGTAATGTCTCTTCTCCATTAAAGAAGCGAGAGAACGGCATTAAGCGGCAAGCCCAGCGCAGGACCCCCTCACGCAATTCATGCATGCCATTATCCATAACCTAGAACCACGAAGGAAAACAGGTAGAAACACACTGAGCATCCAACATACAGAAATACACTCATTATAATGCCGAAAGTATTCGCTCGCCTGCCTTCACATGTATATGAATTTCAGTAACATCCAATCCAACTTAATCCATTGGGTTTAATATGATGTTGGCCGACCCTTTGCAGGTATGGGCTTCCACTCTTCTGGGAAGGCTTTCCACAAAGTTTAGGAGTGTGTATCTTCCAGTCTCCGCTCTAATTCATTCCAAAATAGTTCTATCGGGGGAAAATGTCAGGATTTTGTGCAGGCCAGTCAAGTTCTTCCACAACAAACTCGTTAATTGTTTTTTTTTTGCACCAGTACACCAAGCAAGGTTCATAAAGACATTGAGCGAGTTTGATGTGGAAGAACTTGACTGGCCTGCACCTCAACCCGACAGAGCGGAGACTTCGAGCCAAACCTTCTCGTCCAACAGCAGTGTCTGATCTCACAAATGCCCTTCTGGAGGAATGATAAAAAATTCCCATAAACACACTCCCAAAACCTTCCCAGAGACGTTGAAGCTGTTATATCTGCCAAAAGGTGGGCCAACATCATATTAAACCCTATGAATTAAGAATTGGAGGTTACTGAAATTCATATGCATGTGAAGACAGGCGAGCGAATACTTTCGGCAGTATAGTGTACATATAAGTACCACAGCACCGTATTTACCTGAGAGTCTTTAGTCTTGTTCCTTGCAGCTTGGTACCTTCTACAGGAGACTGTGAGCTGGTCCCGAACTTGCAGCATCCAGCACAGCCCACATAATTCCCTAAAGGATGCTGAGATCGTTACACACACAGCTTGTTAGTAACAGTTAACATACATATTAAGGCTATGCTATTACAAGCTCACACATACACACCTATTGTTTGTATGACGACATTGTCCATGTCTTTGGACCCCAAGTCAAAAAACCCGTGGCGATTAGTGAACTTCTTCAAACCTTCTGGAAATTCATCTTTAGAGTGACCGCTTCCTTTCCTGACCTGTTGACACAACACAAACCAAGGCTGAACAATCAGGTCGGAGAGTAGTTCATCCTTCGTGGATAAATAACAGCTCTGAGAATGACATGCCCAAACCATATGGAACCAAAAGCGTTTTTTAACCTTCCGAAAGAGTCTACGGCATCGACGCAGGCTGCTGATGTACCACTGCACAGCTGGGCGGGAGCAGTGAGCAGCTCTGAACAGCAGCAGCACTCGCTGTAACACAGCAGCTACCTGGCAGCGTGACTCCCTCTCCAAAGCCAGCAAGATGTCACTAATGCAGTCCTGGGAAATTTTTTTTTTTAAAACACACAAGTGATAAAGTACTTTAAGAACTAGAGTTTTGGAAAACGATTAGATAACTCAGCAAGGGATCTGATCGGCATACCTGCGAGTTAGGAGCAGGCTGCGGACAGTACAAAGGAGGTGCAGGGAGGTAGAACGCTGGAGGAACCAGAGCAGTGAACGAAGACGCAAGCTCCTTGGCAGATTCCAACAGCTTAGTGAGAGGCTGTGACACAACGTCCACCTCCGCCATGACCGAAGCCTTCAGGATCTCCTGCGCAGACACGTGGAGCAGTTCCATGTCTCCGACCTCCACGATATCTTATGATACAAAGCAGACAGTTGGCTTAAGTCATATGATACTCTGCGTTGCTAAACATATTGCATACACAGTGAATTATGGAGGAAAATGAAACCAATTAAAGAAAAAACCTGGGAGGCTTTTGAATGTCGTATCTTTTCTGTCAGATAAAACTTTGCAGGCTAATAATGACTCCAACTGAGTCAGAAAGATAAATCCAGGCTGTAACTCCGCCGGAAGGTGCAACTCTCTCCATTTCAACCTACAACAAAATGTAAAAAATTATACTATAACCGTTTTTTTTTTTTTATGAATCCAACACTATTGTGTATTGTTATTATGAGATGTTAATTAACAGAGCTGAAGTGAATGGCACTCCGGCATTAATCAACCTGCTGAAATCATAGTGCAGCCTGCAGTATGTGGTATAAGTCAGACCAAGAGACGCCGCCATCTTCCAGTCACCCAAACTCTGAGCCAACCATGTTGCCTCAGGTATCAGCCCACCCAGCAGGAGGAGCTCCAGAGCATACTCCACCGTCCACACGCCCGAGAGGTGCTGCGACCTCACTGTGGCTGCCACCTGCGACTGACTCAGAGCCACTGTGCGTCTCCCTGTCGCTGTAGGAACAGTAGATGAACTTGAATTCGGTGAGAAGCGACTTGTGGTTGCCTGTTATCTTTACAGAGTTTTACTCACACTGTGTCAGATGTAAAGGAGGCAGGATTTCTACGTTGTGTGGGGGCAAGATGGCTAGCGGCTGGTTGGTGAAGTAGGATGCCATGAACCTGCCGAGAGACTGGACCACAGCACAGGCGGTCTCGCTATTCACCTGCTGAGGAAGCCACGACTCAAAACCAGCCCCTTCTACGGGCATTGCTGATGGAAAGAATTACTCAATATTATTACATTTTATAACCACAACGAATATACAGAGAGATGCATGATGCAAAAGCTCATATTTTTTTTACGTTTTTTCAAACCTTACCTAATGTATCTTCTGAAGTCAGTAGCTGCTTGGCCATGGTGTCACACAAGGCCTGTGCCTCCCTCAGCCTATACTGATACAGCAGGCCAAACAGAAGAGCCAGACAGTAGCGCGTCTCCAGGAAGACTGTCCTCGGCCCAGCTACCAGACAAAAACGGACAAATACGGATAGTACGTACATGTCCGATTAAACTTACAGAGTGAGAGAAAAGGATATACTGTACAGTGAAGTAAGCACGATGCAGTAAGAAGCATACCTTTCATTCTCTCTTCCCACAGCTGTTCTCGCCAAACCTGGATGCACTCGCTGTACTCGCCAGAAATGAAATGTTCCTCTCCTGCACTCACAAAATTTCATGGTTTGTTGATGTTTAATGGTTTTTCACTATATTTTTGTTATTAAAATAATAACAAAAACAAACAAACAAACAAACAAACCAAAAAAAACACTCATGAAGTCAGACACATTTATCTTAAAATAAAATCACTGTTTAATCGAGTCTAACCTGTTATCCTGTACAAAGCAGGACTTTCCTCGAGGTGGTCTCCAGCTCCTTGTAGCGATATTTGGATTTGAGAAATGACCTTAGACATGTTCTCAAGTTCTTTATTTTGACTGGCTAAACTTTTATTGCTTTGCAACTGATCCTGGTACTGTACAGCTTCTCTGTAGATATCTCGCCATATCGCCACCAATCTGAAAAGCAGAACATTTTCATCCATAACACTTGTGACTATTCTAAAATGCAGATTTAGGATTCAAATCAGATATGTACTTCAAAAGCCACACATACCTATTTGATGGCCTGTTTAACCCGGATATCTGAGAGCTAACAGTTTTAGCACACTCATCATCCTGCAACAATGGAATGGAGAAGATATCTGAGGGACAATGATTGTCTTTTGCTTGAAACACTGCCTTCTGAGGTAGACTATATGTCAGGTCCAGAATCTTGGATGCTTCCCGGGTGACGAAAAGAGCTGCCAGGAAGTTCTCAGAGGAACAAACGCCGGGTGAAGATGAAGGGAGAAAAAGATGAACAAACTGTCGGGCGAGATCTGAGACGACCCCTAAGCAGCTGGGGCCACCTTTATGGAGGGAACACCATGGCAGAAAGGAGAGCAGAGACCTGAAAATTTCAAACACACCATCTCGTTTGTGAGGTTGTATTAATGGACCGGCGATACGGAGAAGGTGAGCCAAACGAACAGCGCTCGAGATGATGTATTTCAGCACACGCTCGCTCTGATCCGTTTCACCATCGAGGGAAACACAGAAAGCCCAGGCGGTTAGCAAGCTCCGCTCTGCCCTGGTCAGTTGCTCCAAGAGGGCTGAGAAATCGGCATCTGAATCTTCTGACTCAACCTGGGACTGGGCGTGAAGGGTGTCAAACATGGAGGCGAATTCTAGTCGGCCCCCATCATCCATAAACGACCTGGCACCATGACCTTCGTCTGAGTCGTCATCATTGTCCTCAAACTTATGAAACAATTTAAAATGTGTGTGTGAGAGAAAGAGAGAGAGAGAGAGAGAGAGAGAGAGAGAGAGAGAGCTGTACTGTAAGTATGAAGCATTGTTAATACTTCTGAAGCTTAATGTATAAAAAGACAGACATGCAAGCAGCAGAATCACCCTTTCTGTCATCAGTCTCGAGCCTCCTGTGCTTCCTCCATCTCGTAAAAACAGAGGCAGTGTCGACTCAGGCGTCTCCCTTCGCTTAAGTGCCAACAGACTGGATGTAAACTTCAGAGTGGACATGGACTCCATTCTGGACTTCACCTGTGGCTGAACAACCAGTATAATTTCATCCGAAACAGTAACCTCACTGTCTGACAAATAGCAAGTTTAACCATTCAGACTCACCAGCTCTGAGTGGATGACCTTGCGTGCTCTCTCCAGCGCCTGAGTCATCTCCATCAGGAAACTGCTCATCAGCCTGGAAGAGGTAGCGCAGCTGGGCAGATTCAGCACCGTCACCATGTAGCCGTCAGACACGATGAGATATGGCAGCCTCGGGTGCCAGGTAACAGAGTAACGCTGTCTCATCGGATCACGCAGAGACACGCTGGAACTGGACTCACCATCGTCTGGTGGCTGTGAAGTCACCGGTGGTCTGTAAGGAGCAAGATCAGCTGCGTTAAATATAACTGAAGAAAAACCTCTTTTATATGTATTAGCATGCAGACATTAAAGAAGATCAAGCGTTTCCACATAACTACAGTCAAACATGCTGAAAGGGACAGGAGGAATTAGTGGGCATTGTGCCACCACAAGCTGTAAGTGTATTGGGGGGAGACAGGGAATTTCTACTGCTCCAGTACTTACATGAGCACAAAATGACCATGTTGGAAGAAGAAAAAGAGAGAGCAGATGACTAGAGATGAAATAATAAAAGAAGAGAGAGAGGTGGTAAAAGAGGATAAGGATCAGAACAAGTCACGATGAACATCAATGGAAATGAGAAATGGATAAACATACTGAAACATGACCTGAACCAGCACAGAAATACTGCATTAGGTGTAATAACATTTACTCATGAATATGACTCACAGCCAACTTATCATCTTTGATACCAGATTGAAAAAGCTGAATTTTTGACTCTGATTGGTCAGAAGGTTTTGATTAGCTTTCATTGAACAAACTCCAAGCATAAGTCAAAAATTGCTCTCAGTTCCCAGCTGCGATTCAAATTACAGAAAAATGTTTGTTTGATTACTATTATTATATTTTTCTATAGAAACAGCTCATTGTATAGTGGTGCAATTTTAATCGTTGCCAAAATGGTTTGGTATAGGATCAATAAAAAAAATTTTAAAAGTGTTTCAATGCTTATTTCTTATTAGGCACATAGATTTACATCAGAGTCAAACTACCACAACTCTGCTCACCTGTAAGTGATTAAAGGATGAAGGGGCAGGAAGTGTGCAGGACCAAACTCGATGTCACAGCCACTCGTGGAGAGAGAGACCAGCCCTGCTAAGCGGCCCAGCATCAGGACAGAGCCTCTCTTCAGTATACAGGCCAGATAAAGACTTTCTGCCATCCAACTCACACAGCTCACCCAGTACGACCTTCAGGAATCAACACAACTGTCAAAATCACTTGTGTCTTAAACTTATAAGTATAAATGGTGTATATTCCTCACTCACCTCACATATTTGGGTGGGATTGAGAGCTTTTTACTGCCACATCCTCCCAGTGAACTGGATATGGTCACAAAGTTCTGCGTGCTTATGAATAATACCTGAGTAGCCTGTTCATCATGAGGACGTATGAGAAATGCGCTCTAATAATTTAGCAACAGAGAATAAGACATATTCGATCAGCAATCAGTAATGAGTGTTACCCTTGGGTCTTTCTGGTTAAGGATTATTGCTAGCAGTTTTCCATCGGGTGAGAATGCTGGTACTAGGGCTCCTCTGGACTTCACAGGCCGACATGGAGGCACTAGTTGGCTGAGAGCGTAGGACTTAGTCAGCCAGTTGACGCTGTATTCTTTCAAACTGTAGTAAAAACATTACTTAACTCATTTGCAGTTTTACCAACTATTTTGTGTTCCATCTGCTTTCATAGTATCCAACCTGTTTTTCAATGTCTCTTCCCATTCAATCTTCAAGAAGGTGACAATCAGCTGCTCACCACTAGTGAAGATGAAAGCACCCAGACACACATCACCTACAGACTGGATAAGAAAACGGAAATAAAATTTTAAACATATACTGATGAAATGTTCCAACTTATGGGGAGGTCACCCCTCCATTGATTACACTTTTAGCTGGTTCACCACATAAACTCCTCTGTAAACTCATCCAGAATTCTGCTGGTGCATTCTAACCTGAATACCCATCATGCATCAAATTATCCCCACCCTTCATCAACTTTACCGACTCGCTATCAAATACCGTATAGAGTTTAAAATTCTCCTCCTCACTTCATAATCTTGCTCCTACTTATCTATCGCAACTCGTACACTACCCCCTCCCCTCCCCTCCTTGGGAGAGTTCCACCACAAAGGCACGTCACATTTGCCAAAATAAATATCTTGATTATCCTCCAAGACTTCCAGGCAAATATTCTGTAGACTGATACGACAAAAGTTTTACTTTTTGGAAGGGCTGCATAGTGTTACATCTGGTGCAAAACCAGGAAAAGGAAATAATACAATTAAAAAAAAAAATCAGGAAATGGGCAAATACTTTTTCATTGCACTGTAGACTCTCCAACCACATTCAAATCACGTCTTAAGACCCATTTATACAGAAGCGCTTATTCCACATGATACAAGGCTGCCTTTTTGCATTTGTTATTTGTTGCCTCTGTCATTTGTTTTACTTAATATTGATTTACTGTTATTTTCTACTTGATGTTATTCTTTTATTTCTTGTTTGAATTTTAGATGGTGACCTTGAGAGAATGTAAAAGCACCTATATTAATAAAATGTATGATTATAATTGTCAACAAATAAAATGCATTTATTTTTGTTTGTATTAGGATTTATTGCCATATCAGCTTCTATTAAACATTAAACTGATTTATTCGAACCAATATAATATTATGTTATAATGTAAGGGATTTAAAGAGTTGTGGAAAAAGTCAATAAAAATAATAATTCTAATTATAAAAATAAATAAATATCACATTATAACATGGCCTTGGCCAGAAGAACAAGACGTTACATACGGTTCTTTAGATGCACTTTTGCTAATAATTGTAAAAGTTTTTCTGGTTTTGTCTTGCAGAATATATTTTTTAATCTTGTTCTGGTATAAATTTTTTCTTATGGTATTAAAAATTGGGCAGGTCAAAAGTATATGCTTTATGGTTAGAGTAGTGCTACAGTGCGGATAAATGAAGAATATTTTGGAACTTCCCTTTAATAAATACGCATGGGTTACATTTGTATGGCCTATACGGTACCTTGTATATACGACTTGGTCGTGTCAGGATTTAAACTTAGGGGTGAAAGCATCTTTTTCCCACCACTGGGTTTATCTCGAATAATTAGTTTTTTTGGTACTGTTCCCATTCTGCTTGCCATTTATTTAATATGTACTGATTTATCAATGGCTTGTGGTCAGTGGGTGGGATTTGACGCAAGCTAATTGTTTCTGTAAGGGCTTGTTTTGCTGCCATGTCAGCTTGTTCGTTTCCCGTAATTCTGGGATCCAGTAGAAGACAATATTGTGATGGTTTTTCTGTAGTTGGTTTGCCTTTATTAATATATCAATAATTATTGAGTGATTTGTTTTCAAGGAATCCAAAGCTTGTAGGCCGCTAAATACTAAGGTATTCTGTTTCCTTTCCTTTTCTTATATGTTTCAGAGAAAGTAACAGAGCCCGGGCCTCTGCCGTAAAGAAGCAGAACTTTGTTCTGGGATATGGATTCCATGGTGGCGTTGGTCTGTTATTGTTGCTGCAGAAACGTGGTTGTCCATTTGTGACCCGTCATGGGTTTATGGTAGAGAAAAATGTTTTTTATTTCAAGGACTTGTTATAAAATGCAATGTACTGTATGTTAACATGCACCAGTCTCACCTGACTCTGGACAAACAGGCAGTGAAGACATGCTTCCTTGTCCTTAGTGGAAGGGAGCTGTGAATTTTTTGAGGGCTCCACCTGACTCCAGCATCCCTTGACATTGTTACCCCGAAAGTTGTTTAGATCCTGAGGCACGATGCATTCCCAGAGGAAAAGCTGTCCTGTTAAAGATGCCACGAGAACCCTACGTCCGTCCCCCGAGACAAGCAAAGACAGGCACGTTGAGGTTGCTATGCAAGAGTAAGACAGACCAGGATCAGCAAAAGACTTGACACTGAAACTAAAATGAGATACAAATGCACACAGAGACCTTTAACAGCAGAGGCCAGCTCATACACTGCAGGCACAGAGGGGACCATCTTTAAAGAATCTTTATCTCTGTTCCATAGGAACACCTCTCCGGAGACCAATATACCAGACAGCCACATGCCTAGAGAGATCATAATGCAGGTTTAGTAGAATCATATTAAAATTTTATTTGGATATCCTGGATGGACACCAATTTTGCATTTTTTTTGTTAGAACAATTAAATAAAATTTTATTTGTGTAGTGCTGTTAACAATGATCATTATTGCAAAGCAGCTTTACAGAATCAAGAAAGAAAATTATGGGAATGAGTAAGAAATGTGTGAGAAAATATGCATGAATCAAAATGATCAGATCGTCACCGATGAGAAAGCCGAGGGCGAAGGAACAGTGGAGCACTGTTGGAAACGTTCATTACAGTATTCATTCATTCACCTCCTATACAGGGTTCACGAGGGGCCTGGAGCCTATTCCAGGATACAAGGCAGAGTACACTCCGGACAGGGTGACAATCTTTTATCCTACGGACAATTTGGGAAAATGACCCGGAGGAAACCCACCAAGCACGGGAAGTACATCCAAACTCCAAACACACAGACCCCGAGGCGGGAATCGAACCCTCGATGCTGGAGGTGCGAGGCCACAGAACTCACCATTTTGAGAGCTGGACATTGTCAGCACTCTTGGCAGCAATTGTTGCAGTTTTGGGACCTTCTTTTTAGTCTGTCCTGTGTGTAAGTTGATCTCACTGATCCGATTGTCATCCAGAAGGAAGACACCTTCCCTCTCCTGAGATACAAATCAACACCACGTGAGGAGTTAGAGGAATATAAAGGGGCATTTTCTGGTCAAACCCACAGTGAAGCCGTCAGTCTCACCTTTCCCAGCCAGCAAAATCTCGGCCATGGTTTTCTCCGCTTGATGCTGGACGACAACAGCACCTCGAGCTTCACCTCCATGTCTGGAGACTGATCTGAGATCCGCGGTTTCTGCTTTTCACATCGCTGCAGCTGCTCATATTTGGCACGAGCACACCCTGAAGCTAAGTTGCTAAACACTTAGATCGTTGCTAGATAATTTTTCCATGAAATTCCCGTCTTGAGACGCGGTGATGGCGTAGAAAGCATGTAGTTACGTAGCAAACACGAACACGTACATTATTTTAACAAAAAAGCAACAAATATTGTAAAACAACATCTTCTGCATTGAAGAAAATGAAAAAAAAACGCCAAGCCGTGTTTGTTAGCAACCGAGCTAGCGACATGAGATGGAATCCTATGATACAGCCCAGGCGTTTAAACAAGCAAAAATCCCTTGTTTCTTACTCAATAATTGACCTCTTTCATCCCTGACAAACTCTTACACTCGGCCCAACACAATAAACAGATTAAATAAGTATTTACGTAAAATTCATAACGGTATTTTTTCTTTTTCTTTCGAATTTCCCTCCACTTCCGGTACTACACAGATTCCCGTTTCGTTGCCAAGGAACGAGACGCGTTCACGCTGACACGAGAGCGCGCAACGCGCCCGCGCACAGGAACCAGCATTACGAGCTGCCAAAAAGGATGATTAAAACTAACAGATCATCAATTTAAACCTTGTCCTGTTTAATCCTATCAAGCACAAATTATGCAGTGTTTTTTTTCCTTTGATTAACTAAAAGCAAACTATCAAATGTAATAATTTAATAGGTATCACTGATTCCATATTTAATAAAGGGGGTAATATGATGACATGTCCAGAGCCATTTACTGCAATCATGCATGTGGGAAGGAGGACTTTACATTTAGGCATTTGGCAGATGTTCTTATCCAGACCGCCTTAAGTTAAGGTAAACTTATAACAAAAGAAGTCAAGGATAAAGTAAACAAAAGAAGTCAAGGATAAAGTTATAATTGATTAATTATAACCAATTAGTTTATTTGAAAATTTATTAATTAATGAAATAATGTATTATTATTATTAGTAGTAGTCGTAGTAGTATTGTTATTGGCTCAGTACGGTTGCTTGCACCGCAAGGGTCGAGGGTTTGAATCCCACCTCAGGTTAGTGTGCATGAAGTTTGCATGTTCTTACACTTGCTTGATGGGTTTATTCTGACCTTGTATGCAGGGTAAAGCAGTATAGATGTTGAGTGAATGAGGGATTATTATTATTACTATTATTATTATTGTTGTTGTTGCTGTAGATAAAAAGGCATAGTTGTAAAGGAAAAAAATTAAATATGAATAAATTACAAAAGGATAACATTTATCATTGCAACTTTCACTATGAGCTCAGCTTAACATACCCATTTTCACATAGACGATGCTGCCTACTGTCACAAAATGGTGTGGAACGCCTGTAAAACGGCCACAGTAAAACATAAAAGTTGATGATGATGCTACCTACTGCTGCATATATAGGGAAATTGCCTGTGACACGCCTGTGACAGGACTTCCCGTTCAACACCTGCGACCGGTCATTATACAGAATGTCAGATTTATATGCACACACTCATGCACATTATGCAGTCATGTGTTCTACTTCAGTTATTTGTCTGTAGTCTAGTCTCCCTATAGTTTCATGTATGCTGTTTCATTTAATTGGCTGAAATAAAAACAATACTCGACCTTACTTGACAGAAGACACATAAGGCAGTTTTGTTTGACCTGTAAGATGTCTTTTGGCCTATAAGATGCTGATTTCCCTCAACTGATTTATTTTGGCTCATAATTTCTTGAATTTATTGGAAGAAAAATGTATTCTTTTTTTTTTTTTTTTGGATTTTCACAGATTTTCTCCCTAATTTAGTCGTGTCCAATTCCACCCCGTCACTAGGGGGCTCCCACATTAATTTTATTTTATTTATTTATTTTTTATTTATTTTTTTTTTTAGGCTATTAAGGCTACTACTACTACCACTCAGTCAGGAGGGCCGAAGACTATCACGTGTTTCCTCCGAACCATGTGATGCCAGCCGACCGCATCTTTTCGAACTGCTCGCTCGCGCACTGTTGGTGGCGTAACACGCTCAGTCGACAGCGCCATCCGCTCCTTCCGTGTGCGCGAGCTCACAGGCGCTCCTGATTGGCTGTAGAGCCGTAATTAATGTGGGAGCACTAAGTACTTTTCATCCCTCCCCTCTGAGAGAGCTCAGCCAATCAGCTCTCTCTAGACCTCCAGCTGCGAGAGGTTACAGCATCACCCGGGAATTGAACTTGCAATCTCCGGATGATAGGGCGAGCACTTTACCACTGCGCCACTCGGAGGCAAGGGAAAAATTTTTTTTTTATGGAATGAACTTCATACTATGCACACAGGCATAGTGGTTAGCACCGTCACCTTGTACCTCCAGGTTCGGGTTCGATTCCCACCACTGTGTGCATGAAGTTTGCATGTTCTTCTCCTCGTGCTTGGTAGGTTTACTCTGGGTTATCTGGTTTCCTCCCGTAGTCCAAAAACATGCAGATTAGGCTAATTGGCTTTCCCAAATTGCCCACAGTGTGTGTATGCGTGCCCTACAATGGATTGGCCCCTGTCCAGGGTTTACCCTTCCTTGTACCTTAAATTTACTGGGATAGTCTCCAGGCCCTGGGGTATTAATTGAATCTTAATAAATAATTAATTTAAATATAATACACCCCAGGTGGATTTTTTTTTTTTTTTTAATAAATAAAAATTTTACAAAATTTAAGTTAAAATCGAAATATTGAGTTTGCATTCTATACTACCAAAATGACTTTACTAGTTAGTTAATTAGTTAGTTAGTAGTTAGTAGTCCTCTTTGTCTTGTTCACCCCTAAGTTTCCAAAGTCAACCTCTCCACATTCCCTTTCTGACTAAATGTCTTTGTTGGCATCATGTTATTGTTTAAAACTGGCTGGATTCTTGTTGTCATGTAACGGTAAAAAAGAATAAATAAATAAATAAATAAATAAATAAATAAATTAATTAATTAATTAATTAAATTTTATTTTTTATTTAAATAATTTATTTTATTTTTTATTAAATTTATTTAAATAATAAAAAAATTTATTATTAATATAAAACATTTTCTTGTCATATGTACAGTGTACATTGTTTGCATAGAAAAAAAAAATTTTAAACAAAAAGTTGAGACTGAATTAATAAAATATTATAGCTATGATGCCGAGACACCCGACAGCACATAACACCCGAGGGAGCGTCATCCATTACCTTTCACCAGCTACAGTGTAATAGCGCCACTTTCTGGTCCTGATCTCTTTCATCTTTCTTTCAATAATTCTAAATAATAAATAATAATTAATTCAAATAAAATAATTCTTTCTAAATAATAAATAAATGTATGATTTATTCCTTGCAGTAGCAGCATAACATGACATTAGGGCGTTTATTAAACGTTTTCTTGCCACATTCGGTTCAAAGTGTGGACACCTTTTTTGAAACAAAAAGCTGAGACTAAACTTAATAAAATAGTACAACTATGTAAATAGTACACTTACATATCTGGAATCTGAACTCAAAATAAATGATTAGATTAATTTACAAGATGCATCTTTTTATAGATAACTAACCTATATAATAGTAATAGTAAGGATGTAATGATTTTTAAAATGGAATTAAAATATAACATGTACTATTACCTTACTAAATATTATGTAATCCTCGATAATGAATATATAAACTCAATTCTACAAACTCTAATATGCGTGATCGCCATATTGAGACATTTGTTTTAATGACATGGGCGGTAATTTGGCACACATTTTCACACATGAAATTTTTTACTGTCTTTTTATTCTTTTTTTTATTATTATTTTTATTACTTTAAGTCATCCTTCAATTAAATGAAGAATGAAGAAAATGTCCTATTTTCCCATCCACCAATTCCAATATTGTACGAACACTGTACGAAGTCTTTTTCCAAATTTATATTTGTTAACAAAAGTAAAATAACAATAACACAAACACAAATTATAATTAAGAAATCATAATTAAGAAATAATTTGAATAAATCACTAATTGGAAAAATAAATAATTATATAACATACGTCTTGCAGTAGCAACATAACATTATGTTTGGGCTTTTTTTTTTTTTTTGCCACCTTCAGTCTAACAGCATGTTTGGCTCCTTCGCAGCAGAGCTAAGTTTTGCTCTTGCTTTCCTGGGATGGTCTTCATAAGAGCCAGTTTTATCTTGGTGCTTGATGGGTTAAAAAGATCCACTTGACAGAACTTACTGTACAAGAACTGTTTTAGAAAAGCTGAGCTTCATATCTTAAAATAAGAACTGACTGCTTGTTGTTACTTAATTACCTAATGCCACATGTTATATGACGTTCTTCTTCAGGCTATATGATGAACGACAGATACAGATGAAAATATTTTTCTGTTTGTTTCATGCAGTTGCAATAAAAAGTATGTGACCCCTTTGGAATTACGTGGAGTTTTGCATGAATTGGTCATAACATGTGCTCTGATCTTCATGTAAGTCACAACAATAGAAAAACACAGTCTGCTTAAAATAATACTACACAATCATTATATGTTTTCATGTTTTTATTGAACATAACATGTAAACATTCACAGTGCAGGGTGGAAAATATAGGTGCAGGGTGTTCAAAGTACTGTATGTGAACCCCTAGCCTAATGACTTCTCCAAGAGCTAATTGGAGCCAGGAGTGAGCCAACCTTGAGTCCAATCAGTGTGATGATATTGGATGTGTTGCTGAAAACTGTTCTGCCGTTTAAAAACACACACCAGTTTTGGGTTTACTGGTTTCAAGAAGCACTGCCTGATGTGAACCGTGCCTCGCAGAAAAGAGCTCTCGGAAGACCTACGATCAAGAATTGTTAACTTGCATGAAGCTGGAAAGGGTTACAAAAGTATCTCCAAAAGCCTTGATGTTCATGTGTCCACGGTAAGACAGACTGTCTACAAACGGAGAAAGTCCAGCACTGTTGCTACTCTCCCTAGGCGTGGTCGTCCTGTAAAGGTGACTGCAAGAGCACTGCGCAGAATGCTTAATGAGGTAAAGAAGAATCCTAGAGTGTCAGCTAAAGACTTACAGAAATCTCTGGCACATGCTAACATTTTTGTTGACACATCTGCAATAAGGAAAACATTGGATAGGATGGATGGGTGATGCAACAGGACAATGACCCAAGGCATACAAGTCATTCAAGAGTGGCTTCAACAGAAAAAAATCCGCCTTCTGGAGTCCTGACCTCAACCCGATTGAAATGCTGTGGCATGACTTTACGAGAGCGATTCACATCAGACATCCCAAGAATATTGCTACACTGAAACAGTTTTGTGAAGAGGAGTGGTCCAAAATTTCTCCAATCATTGTGCAGGTCTGATCTGCAACTACAGGCAGAGGTGTCAAGTAACGAAGTACAAATACTTCGTTACCTTACTTAAGTAGAAATTTTGGGTACCAATACTTTACTGGAGTAATTATTTTTCAGCCGACTTTTTACTTCGACTGTTGGTTGGTACGCGATCCATCGCACCTGCACATGACGTTACGTCACACACTTCAGCAAGGACGTTTGAATAAATTAGCATTTTTGGTTGATAACGTGATAAGTAGACGAAGATGTCCGTGATAGAGACTCAAGATTCGAGCGAACTGTCACAACCAAGCACCAGCGAGGAAGGTAACAGCACCAGTAGGGTAACAGGAATGATATATACTGCATATACACACACACACACATGCATATATATATGTTCATTCTGACAGCACTAATGTTTATTGTAGACGACCATACAAGGGTAATTGTTACTAAGCGTGCCCTGGGTACACTAATTTTCTTGTGTGTTGCCCTCACAGATTCCTGCAGCTAAGCTTGGATGTTACATTTACATTCCAATAAAGGTTACTGATGACTTGCCTCTGAAGTTTGACTGTTTTTGCACCATTAAAATACTTATAGGCAACTAGTTATCATATCTTCTTCTCCATAAAACATGTTAATGCTCAGTAGTACACATATATGGTTCTTTAATGTATCTGCATTTTACTAAAATGCTTTCTTTTTCAATTGCCATATACAGTATCCCAAATCACTATGGCCGTTAAAAAATACAACAAAAAAAACAACACATTTTCCTTTTTTTATGTGTTAGTGTACAGTAGTATATACTTGGCACAGCCTAAGCTTTTATCCTTAATGCTTTTATTCCCCCTCACGTTACTTTTACTTTTATACTTTAAGTAGTTTTGAAACCAGTACTTTTACACTTTTACTTGAGTAAAAAGCTTGAGCTGATACTTCAACTTCTAAAGAAGTCTCTTTAAACCCTGGTATCTATACTTCAGGAAACATTGTGACTTAGATGAAGATCAGAGCACATTTTATGACCATTTCATGTACAACTCCAAGTAATCCCAAAGGGTTCACATACTTTTTCTTGCAACTGTAACTTACCCATTAAATGCCGTTAAAATGATTGTATACAGCACTTTTACACAAGACACACGCTACCAGTCACTGGAAGATTTCCTCAAAGTCACGTTGTAAACCTGCCACAGCCTCAAATATGTCAGGCTCTTATAACATAGAGATCACGTAGTAAAGTAAATCCCATCAATCTGTTTTTGTTGGGGGTGTTTAATAGAGCCATGTGTATTATTATTATTATTATTATTATTATTATTATACTATTATTGTAATATTGGATTGCAGTGTCGCACTGTATTATTAAATCTTCCCAGAAACAGAACTGTGTTTTCCAAAACTTCTGTAATCTGACAGTGATAAATTGCTTATGTCACATTGTGGGTCAATGTTTCCTCAAAAAGAGCTTCGTTACAGTTCTGTCTTTATCCAGTATGTTCACACTTACTGTAGGTGACAGTCTCTCTGACACTGTTATTTGCATACAACGTCATGGCAGAACATTATTTAAATGCAGTATGTTTGATCAGATTTCATGGATTATCATTCTCTTACTAATAACAACATTTTAAGCAACTTTACATTTTAATTCTTTTTTTTTTGCCCAAGACATTTGTCTAATTATTTTTGCAGGAAAAAAAGTGGCACAATAATTTTAATTAGTGTAATCGCTCATTTAATACAATGTATATCATTAACAAAACCTATTGTATAAAATATATATTAATAATAATAATAGGATGATTTATTTATGCTGTTTTCTAACAATGAAGTACATTAGATATCCTGAAAGTAGATGAAAAGTAAAAGTTTCATCCTGGTACAATCTTGGCTGGGCCAGGTAATCTAATCGCCGCCGTAATGATCCCTTTTTTTTTGTTGTTGTTGATCGAACCATTACTACAGTATAAATTGTTGGTGTGGTGGGCAGCTTTAATGGGAGGAAATATACAACCATATTCAGTTTTGCGATGGAGCCCCAAAAGATGTGAATTTCCTATAATTTATCAATTATCAATTTATTTATTTGAGAAAAAAGAAGGGACAATACATATTAATGAACATTTTTCACAAATGTAAATATGTCAGATTATAGCCTAAGGCTAATTTCCATCTGCAGTCCCCCTGGCAGGTTGGTGTTACACACAAATTAATAAATACATACAGAGCCATATATACAGACCAGGGGCGTAGATTTAGGGTGGACGGAGGGGATGTGTCCCCACCAATATCCTCCGACCATTGAAATGTCCCCACCAATAATTTAATCCACTTTTTTTTAAATCGTGCTGTCAACATTAACCTAGACACGCAGAAAGGGATAAATCACGTTCTCTCCTTGAGTCCTCCCGCCCCCAAAACACATATGAACATTTTGATTGGCTGTGCCTTTCCCTGCTATCATGTGATAGGCTATTGGCTGCGTTCAGACACAAGCAGCGCCATATGTGGTGGATTTTTTTCCCCCGTGTGAGAAGGTGTGTTGGGTGACAGACAAACATGATGAAAAAAAAAATAAGCTGGACATAAGGAGGTTTTTTTTTTCCCAAAGAAAAGTGTAAGTCACTTCAAGTTCGCTAGTGAATCCATCAAAGTAACGACAACAGTTAACGTTAATGCTAGTGTTTTGTTTTTTGTTGTTTTTTTTACCCCAAAATACTTTTGCAAGCCACTGTAGTTGTCCTGAGATTTAACATTGTTACCAATAATAGGCTGAGGCATTCTCTGTCCATGCTCATAAGGAATCCCTCAATGTTTTTCAATTAGAGGACAGAAGCAGATCAGCCATGTTGTAGTTCAGGTGAAGAGGCGAGTTCAATCTGAATGTTGATTTTATATATATATATATATATAACATATAATATGTGTGCGTGTATTATACATGTTGATTATACTAATATTTAGCATTATGAGGAGTGATAGGCTGAGGATGTAAGTGATTCATTAGTGTTTTTGGCAAAAGTTTTGAACTGACATTTCACTTTTTTGTCACGCTATTTCATCAGGTGGCAATGCTGTCCGGTCCTAGTGCAGTCAGAGGGGAAGAGTTAGGGTCAAAGCCATTGTTCACCCCCAAAAAAACTTTACTCACTATTTACTCCTTAAGTGGTTCCAAACTTTAATGATTTTCTTTATTTTGTTGAATACAAAATAAGATATTGTGAAAAAAAGCTGAAAACCATTAAACATTGACTTCCGTAGCAGGAAAAACAAATACTATGTAAATCAATGATTACAGGTTTTCAGCATTCTACAAAATATCATCTTTAGTGTTTATCAGAAGAAAAAAAGAACAGCCTGGACAATATTGATGTCAAACAAATATGCCAGCAGTTTATTTCTGTTAACGAGAGGCGAAGGCATGTTTTTGTCTCCTTCATATAGGAGCAATAGGCATTGAGCTGCTGTGTGGTACTGTACCTAACCGTAGTTCATGTTTAGATGTAATCTACTTTTTATATATATACAGATGTTTGAGATGTTTCATTTGCACTAGGGCTCAATAAAGAATAGTTTTTATTTTATTAAAGACTATCTTTTTGTCAGTTATTAAACATTCCTTTAACTTTACACTATTCCTTAATTTAACTTAATGAATTGCATTTCGAGTGGATTAATATCAATCGAAGCATTGCTAGTATTAATGTAAAGTGATTTTGCACCATATTAAGAAAAACAGGTATTCAGTGGACGTAGTTGGGGTGGGAGGTTGGTAGGTGGGGCAGGGGATTGGGGGGGTGGGGTATTAGTTGGAGTCATAGGTCCCCACCAATGTCCAGAGCAAACCTACGCCCTTGATACAGACTATATACAGAGAGACAAAGACAAAAACAGTGATCACATCATCATAACAAACAATAACAACAAGAGTGAACAACAAAGGACAAAATAGAAAACCAAAAAAAACCAAAAACTGTATGCAAGTTATCTTGCTGAAACTAATTACTTTGTGTGCCTAAATTATTTTCAAATAAAGCAATGGATGTCTTCATGTGCCAAATATGGGTTGTAACTCAATAGTGTTAACTTTGAATGTAAACTAGTAATGCAACTTAACCCTACAGTTTTCATTCATAAACCTAGCCTCCTATTAAACGTAAATAACTTGTTTGCATAAGATACCATATTGGCCCAAATGTACGACATCCGTGATTATACATTCTGTAAAAACATTTATTAAATACTTTTTAAAGGTAAGAAACTCTGAACAAAATATAGTAAGTAGATAAACTACAGTATACATTATCACTTGTCTGCTCTGAAGCGTTTTTTTGAATTGCAATTTAAGGGCATAGATACTGTATGCAATGCATTTTACTGCTTAATTCATTTGCAGTATCAAATAAAAGCCCATAACTTTTCTCCCCAAGATAATAACACTAGGGGCAGAAAACTAAAATATACCTGTTATCTTTTTCTTTGTGTATTTCTTGAACGAATGCCCAATGTGCAGCAAATGTCCAATATAAACTCAACTTTACTATGGCAAAGCAGTCAAGAAATTTAGATGTTGGATTTCCTTCTTGAAGAAATTCTTTAATCATTTCAGTGGTTCCGATGACAACACTCTTGTTGGCACCACGTTTCCTTTCAGTTAGCCAAGACCAAGCAGTTTATGGTCTGTAAGCACCCTTTTAACTGCAGACTAATTTGTCTTTTACACTTGTCCTAAGTCTTTTTTTTTTTTTTTTTTACAAATTGAATGAAGAAAAAAAATTTTTTTATCAGAATGTACAGCTGTCACTCAGGCTTGCAGGAGGCCTGGAGCCATTCCCAGGAGGCAAGGTACCAGGAAAAGCATTTCAGTAGCACTTGATCGTTCCTGATCCTCTGATGCCAGACGTGGTTAATCATGCTGTCATGTGCGGAATTATGAACCCACGCACTTAATTATCTGCAGACAGAGCAACAGCAAATTGTCTTTGCGTCATAAAGTGGATTGAGGTGGGTAATTTAGTGTAATGATTCTTCCTTAAGGAGGAAAGGTCATATTAAATTCAAATTTTCATTCATGAATAAACATTTTATTTATATACATTCATAAATAAATAAAAAAAAAACAACCTGATTGTACTGGTTATTACATCTCATTCACATTTCATACAAACGTCAATAATTCTTTTTTGATTGTACAGTATAAAGCTGCTTTGCGACAATGTCAACTGTTAAAAGCGCAATACAAATAAAATTGAATTGAATTGAATTGAATTGAACTGAACTAAAACATGAAGCTTATTATGAAACCATACAATTAAACATCCCTTGAGAAACTTCTCCACCAAGATCAGCTTTAGATTCCGTCCGACTTCGATCCATATGGTCGGTAAAACGATCCAATTCCACTTGATGATAAGAACAAATAGTGTTTTGGCAGACGCTTACCTTTCTATGTTCTCCAGCCAGTAGGTCAGAATAGTCTGCTTCCTGTAAGCTCTAGGACACATGGAACGACTTAACTAGAGCAACTTAAACAAGTGTACTAGCTCAGTGACTAAGAGTACCATCGGGATATGTCGGTGCATTCTGTAACAGATTTTTTTCATTTGGTTTTGATTTATTTTTAATTTTTTCATTCGATGAATACAAAATTTAAATAGACTGCCCGCTCACTTTTGGTTGTTGATGCTAGACACAAATCTGCAAAACCCACATTTGCCTGCGTTTGCAGTCGGTAGGAGAAGAGCTGCACGCCACAGCCACAGTAATGAAATCAGATGGCTGGAGGTCTTGGTATAAATTTCAGATGTTACAAGACTGTGCTTTATCAATTGTTCGGAGAGCTGCACTCGTCACTGCATGTGGAAAGAAGGGAGAATCTTATGAGACTTTGAGATGGCTATAGGAGGAGACTGGGTGAATTCCATCATCAGAGCCATTATGTGTCTGATTGGAATCATTGGTAACAACTGGCTGTGCATTACCTCCCTGCCTAAACCTAACTCTCAGCTCCGAACTAATGACCTCCTGTTTATAAACTTGGGTGTTTCCAACCTGATCACTAATTACCTGGTGGACATCTTCTACATTATCGAACCCGGTGGGTTTTTACCTGTGGGAAGAGTGTACTGCATCTTTCAACTTTTCCTGCCTAATTTCTCAGAGACCAGCAGCATCATGACGACGATATTCATCACCATGTACTGGCATCAGAAGCTCGTGGGCTCTCTGAAACGTGGAGGAGCTCCTGTACTCATGGACAACCTCCAGTTTATCGCCGCACTGCTGACAGGAAGCTGGATCTTCGCATTTGTCGTCAACGTTCCAAATTTTTTCGTAATTCTTGGACCAAATGCGAACACTACTACTACACGTTGCATCGAAAAGCAACAGCTGCAGGGCTATAAGGTGACGTACACCATACTTGTGAATTTCTTTCCACTCGTGGGAATTGTCTACGCGAGCGTGCAGATCACGATCACACTCCTGCGGAATGATAAGCGAATGAAGAAAATGAGCACGCCAGTCAAAAACGAAGGAAAGACCTCAGTCGAGAAAAACGCAGACAAGGCTAATGGTATATCAACAGTTACTAAGTCCACATCAAAGCCGCAAGGCAAATCAGGAAGTCTGCAGAGGGCCGCCAAGAGTGTGGTAGTAGTAGCTGTTTTTTTTTTTCTTTGCTGGCTAATTAACCTTCATGTCAGTTTTGTCAATTCTGTCGCAGAAAATAGTCTGTTACATGACTTGGAAAGCTTCGTAGGCGCATCCTATACATGCGTCATACCTTATATTTATCTGTACGGTGTACAAAAGCTGACCTGCTCCAGATAATAAGGACATGTACTGTATGAGGTCATGAGTGAGAGATTATTTAGTTAGCTGTCATTATATGTAAAATATGAAGGCTGTAGACTTGAAATATCACAAAACGTGAGAACAGATTGTACGTAAAAAAAAAAAAAAAAGGATATAACTGTAACAATAGCATTTATTTATTTATGTTTGTTTGTTTGCATTTATATAAGTAATAATTACTAACCAAAATAAGTGACTGTATAATAAACAGCATGATGGTAATGCAAAACCAATGTGTTCATTTTTAATTCTTACTTTAATTCCTTCAGATACCTTCATCACTGCTGAGCCTCTGCACTTAGAGTTCAGTTACAAGCAAAATGAATGATGCTTTCCAGTGCGGAATTATGACCCTTACGCAAAGTAAATATATTTCTCCATATATTAACTGTCAGTATATTAAACGATTCAGTGTCTAATCTACTGGTAAATTGAAAAGATTTTATATTGTTAATATTCCTCGTTGCTACACTAACTAATACTAATTTATAATTCACAGAAAAATTATTCATATTAAAAAATATTTGCAATATACAGAATACTATACTGTATTAATATATTGCAATATATTGAAAAATACATACAGTGGTGTGAAAAACTATTTGCCCCCTTCCTGATTTCTTATTCTTTTGCATGTTTGTCACACTTAAATGTTTCTGCTCATCAAAAACCGTTAACTATTAGTCAAAGATAACATAATTGAACACAAAATGCAGTTTTTAAATGAAGGTTTACGTTATTAAGGGAGAAAAAAAACTCCAAATCTACATGGCCCTGTGTGAAAAAGTGATTGCCCCCCTTGTTAAAAAATAACTTAACTGTGGTTTATCACACCTGAGTTCAATTTCTGTAGTCACCCCCAGGCCTGATTACTGCCACACCTGTTTCAATCAAGAAATCACTTAAATAGGAGCTACCTGACACAGAGAAGTAGACCAAAAGCACCTCAAAAGCTAGACATCATGCCAAGATCCAAAGAAATTCAGGAACAAATGAGAACAAAAGTAATTGAGATCTATCAGTCTGGTAAAGGTTATAAAGCCATTTCTAAAGGTTTGGGACTCCAGTGAACCACAGTGAGAGCCATTATCCACAAATGGCAAAAACATGGAACAGTGGTGAACCTTCCCAGGAGTGGCCGGCCGACCAAAATTACCCCAAGAGCGCAGAGACAACTCATCCGAGAGGCCACAAAAGACCCCAGGACAACATCTAAAGATCTGCAGGCCTCACTTGCCTCAATTAAGGTCAGTGTTCACGACTCCACCATAAGAAAGAGACTGGGCAAAAACGGCCTGCATGGCAGATTTCCAAGGCGCAAACCACTTTTAAGCAAAAAGAACATTCTGGCTCGTCTCAATTTTGCTAAAAAAACATCTCAATGATTGACAAGACTTTTGGGAAAATACCTTGTGGACCCACGAGACAAAAGTTTAACTTTTTGGAAGGTGCGTGTTCCGTTACATCTGCCGTAAAAGTAACACAGCATTTCAGAAAAAGAACATCATACCAACAGTAAAATATGGTGGTGGTAGTGTGATGGTCTGGGGTTGTTTTGCTGCTTCAGGACCAGGAAGGCTTGCTGTGATAGATGGAACCATGAATTCTACTGTCTACCAAAAAATCCTGAAGGAGAACGTCCGGCCATCTGTTCGTCAACTCAAGCTGAAGAGATCTTGGGTGCTGCAGCAGGACAATGACCCAAAACACACCAGCAAATCCACCTCTGAATGGCTGAAGAAAAACAAAATGAAGACTTTGGAGTGGCCTAGTCAAAGTCCTGACCTGAATCCTATTGAGATGTTGTGGCATGACCTTAAAAAGGCGGTTCATGCTAGAAAACCCTCAAATAAAGCTGAATTACAACAATTCTGCAAAGATGAGTGGGCCAAAATTCCTCCAGAGCGCTGTAAAAGACTTGTTGCAAGTTATCTCAAACGCTTGATTGCAGTTATTACTGCTAAGGGTGGCCCAACCAGTTATTAGGTTCAGGGGGCAATTACTTTTTCACACAGGGCCATGTAGGTTTGGATTTTTTTTCTCCCTAAAT
Source organism: Channallabes apus (assembly GCA_030522415.1). Taxonomy (NCBI): domain Eukaryota; kingdom Metazoa; phylum Chordata; class Actinopteri; order Siluriformes; family Clariidae; genus Channallabes; species Channallabes apus. The sequence goes on from CM060120.1 coordinate 29,491,754, forward strand.
AATAAACCCCCTCATTTAAAAACTGCATTTTGTGTTTACTTGTGTTATCTTTGACTAATAGTTAAATGTGTTTGATGATCAGAAACATTTTGTGTGACAAACATGCAAAAGAATAAGAAATCAGGAGGGGGGCAAATAGTTTCTCACACCACTGTAAGGAATTGCCGATTTTCAGATATTGAGAAATACTTTAAAATATATTAAATTGTATATCTTAATGTATGTAATTTTATATTCAACAATATACTTCATAATATATTGAATTTGATTTAGTATATGTATTATATTTTAATTGTGTACAATATGCTTATATGTGAATATAGTTCGAACAAATTGACTTTATAGGCATTAATCCGAACAAGTTTCAATAATGTTTCAATCAAACAATTATAAGTAGAAATATGTTTTTTTTCTTCATTGCAATATATAGTATACGTGAATTCATACATGGTCCATTCCAGTGGCGGCTGCACAAGGGAAGCTCAGCTTCACCTACTATGTCAGAAAATAAATGCTCATATATGCACTGTCGTGTTTATATTGGTTTTAATAAAAGTGCGCTAGAATGAGTCCAACTTCATGACTAGCTCGTTCAGAATCAGGTATTTATTGTAGATTGTTTGATGCGATTTTCTTGTCATACATTTCCGTGCAGCGCAGCGCGTTAAACCCTCCTGAAGCCCAGCTTCACTGGAGCGCTATGGGGAAGCACAGACTAGCTTTTTTCACTGCAGAAAAGCTGGACGGTAATTGGATAAATGCACCAAAATCATCACTTCCAGGGATGCTCGGCTTCTCTGGGGCTGAATGGAGCAGTGGGTGGGACTGGACGCTGGGCTGCTGCATGATGATTGGAGGAGCTGTTTAAACGGTGGAACCCCTTTTTGATTGACAGCATGTCTTAAGTATACATCAGCGCTACAGACAGCGTGTCGCTAGGCCATTTTTAACATTTGTACTCAGTCCCCCTAAAAATTCTCCATGAACTTCACACAAATTGCTGGCCCCCCATCATCGCCTTTAAATTTCATATGAAAGTGTCGGCAGACTTCGGCTCCGCCCCGTCTTCAATTCACCATCACAGAGGGAGGATAAAGGCAAGCTGTGTGTTTTCCAATAAATTGTTATATCTGCATCAGTGCAGCCCTTTCTCATAAATACAGTTTACAAAATGTCATGAGGGATTAATCAGTTAAATCTTTTCTGAGTTCATCCTCATCACACCAGCTGTTTCCTCCAGTGAACATGAAGCCCTTAATACAGACTCTATGAACCTACAGTCTACTTTATAAAACAATCATAACGTTGTTGTTTTAATTGGAAAAACTGTCTATTTAAAACATTACACAGTGCATATGGCATTAACTACCATAGAGTTATGAACATAAATTATTAAAAATAGTGACAGACAGCATTCAGTGCCCTCATTTAACTGTATAGCAGTGTGATTTACAGAGATAGAAAAATCCTTTTTTTTGTAATAAATATTGTATTAAATAATGTCCCAAATCGTAAAATACATTTATTAGCCTTAGAGTAGGGGTTTTTGTCACTTTGATTTAGAAAAAGTTACTTTTTTTTAATAAATAGAAACAAACAAACAAAAAATAACTATATTAAAAAGATGCTTTTTAAAAATGACATTAAAACAATGTTTGTCTATATTAATGAATTTGAATAAATAGTCTAGTAACTATGAAGTTTTAAGGGGTTGAATAGAGAACCTACAGTCTTATGTAGCTAAAACACTAAATTAAACTAGATAACATGATCAAAGTTTTAATATTTATATTTAACTGTAGATGAAAGGTTTTTTCATGTGTGATCAAGAAGACTCATTTGAGTACTGATTCTTTGTTAAACATCTATCTACCCTTACCGGAAAATCCTACAAACGCCCCTGGCTACAGAGATTCGAGTTCAGTCCCATGCGGATTTGCATGTGATTTTTTTTTTTTTTATGATGAAAAATGTAATTATAATAAATTTTATGATGAAGGCCTAATATGAGCGTCCCCAGTTTCAAAAGCTAGCAGCTAGGTCCATTCATATATTGCAATCTATTAATAAATATAGGCACAATTTTCCTATATATGTAAATGTTTTATTTAATATATTGCCTTATATTTTACAGTATATTGCCATTTTGTTCCATAAGGGGAACTGATGCACTCTCTTAAATGTCTACAAATGGAACAGGAATAATTTGTCACTATGTTATGGAGGTGGTTTATTTGGTGTAATTGTGATTACCCCTTAGGGTGTAATGAACATTTAATTGCACAACACATATTCGTATGGAAGGCAATTAATTGAAGATGCTTCAGAGGGAAAACAATTATTTATAAAATCAGTGCCGTCAGATGCCATGTAAATCCAAACTGGGTCCCATTTTGTCTGTCAATTTCTCAAAGACTTAGCAACGCCAGGCAGTTGTGCATGTCACAACATATGTATTTAAAAACTGGAAAGACATTGTATCAGTTTTCTACTGAAATTGAGTTCAGTATGGCAAAGAACAATACTGTACAAGTCAAGGTTTTTTTTAATGCCGGAGGAAAACACAGGTCTAGTCTTACTTAGTTTTAAAGACAAGCAATTAGCTAGGACAAATGTATTCCACCACCAGGGTACCAGGAAAGAGGAGGTTTCAGATGAAGGTCTTCCTTGTACCTGGAGGGATAAGTGCTTCCAGGTACTGTAGGTGTGGGGGAGAATTGGTGTTGCCTACATTGTGGGAGGAGCAAAACATCCACTATTCTTTAAACAACTGCCCCAGTTCTATATAGAAGGAGACTTCCTGCGTTTGTAAGATGAAAGCGGATGAGAGGATAATGGCTTTAGTAAGAGCATGCATGTGCTTCTTTGGAATCCTTGGTAACACCTGGCTGGCTTTTCATTTCCTGCCAAGATCCAGATCTCAGCTTCGAGCTAGCAACATCCTGTTTGTCAATTTGGCTATATCCAACCTGATTACCAATTACCTGGTGGACCTACCCGAGACATTGGACGATGTAGTCCAGTGGACTGCAGAGAGGAAATACTGCGGCGTGTTAAATTTCTGCTCTGACGTCTCGGAGTCCAGCAGCATCTTCAGCACCATGTTCATCACTGTGTACTGGCATCAGAAGCTTGTGGGCTCTCTGAAGCGTGGAGGAGGTGCTGTGCAAATGGACAACCTTCGCCTCGTCACCGCATTGCTGACAGGAAGCTGGACCTTCGCCATCATCTTCAGCATTCCTCATTTCTTCTTAATCCCGAAGGACACCTTCAACCAAAGCGTCAAAAATTGTGTGGAAGAATTCCCGAACCAAGAGGCCAAGCTAGGCTACGAAATGTCATACCTAGTACTGGCAAACCTTGCTCCGATTATTGGCGTCGTTTATGCAAGCATTCAAATTGCTGTCACACTTGTACAGAACGAGAAGCGGATCAGGAACAACACAAACCTGTTCACTGGAGGAGGAAAAGTCAAGATGAAGAAGACTCCAGAACTCGCATCCAGAACGAAGCAACCAAAGGCTGGAAATAAAGTCCAAGAACAACAACAAGGGGTGGAAAAGTCTACAGACAAATCCAGCTCATCCTCAGGTAATCAAGTGAGAGCTGCAAAGAGTGTGGTCACAGTGGCCATGGTTTTCCTGATCTGCTGGCTAACGCACCTCACGCTCAGCATAACCTCCACCTTTTACAAGTCCATCATATTATCAGAGGTGATCAGCTTTGTAGGAGCAACATATACATGTATAATCCCTTATATGTACTTGCATGGTCTAAAGAAGTTGAACTGTCTAAAAATAGGACATCAGAAGGCTCAGCTCTCCCAGACACAAGGACAAGTGAAGCGTTACGCTACAAACTGTACTGCAAAGTAAATCCTCTATCTCACCTTGAATGGATTAAAGTGCAGATCTGAAAATATTCCAACTTCTGGTTTTATTTTACTGTTTTATTAGGAAACAGTAATTTTTTGTTTTACAATTCAAGAAATAAAATGTCTGATGCATTTTATTTATTTATTTACATTTTTTTTTTTTTTTTTACACCTTAATGTCCCTTGCAGAATCATGAACGATCCCCAGGGCCTAGTTATACCTTGTTACGAATAATTATTGTCACCAAAGCAGCAGGGGAAACAAACCTGGCACATCAGGAACCACATGATAGACGGACAAAAGGTTTCTTTTACTGGAATCATACGGAAACAAAACACCAACATGGTTCGAGACTACATTTTCAATTTTCTTATCAAAATAATGTAGAATACAAATTTTAACAATTATTCCCACTAGAGCCATTATGTGTCTGGCTGGAATCATTGGTAACAACTGACTGTGCTTTACCTCCTTGCCTCAATCCGTTTCTCAGCTCTGAATGAATGACATCATATTTATAAACTTTGTTGAATCCAACCTGATCACTAATTACTTGGTGGAAATCTTTTACATCACGTTTTTACCCATGGAAAAGGTTTTATGCGCATTTCAAATTTGTTCCTGCGTAACTCACTATAAAGCTATAATGTAGAACTAGATGCATTTAAACTTTTGCCTTCTTAAGCCATATTTAGTTTAAGACTTCTAATGGGATTTACTCCACAAAAAATATATCCACTTTGTAGGGTATAGTATTACTTGACCATAGACTCTATAAAACTACAATCTTGTAAGATGGAAATTATCAGATGGTATGACAAAGAACAATACGATGCAAGGTGTTTCAGTGCCTGTGGGGAAAAGTAAGTCTTGTATTGCATTGTTTTGAAGACAACCAATCAACTAGAAGAAATTCATTCCACCACCTGGGTACTATGAAAAGAGAAGGTTTCAGATGCAGGTTTTCTTTGTACCTTGAGGAATAAGTACCTTCAGGTAGGTGGAGGGAGAATTGATGTTCCCTACATTGTGGGAGGAGAAGTCAGATACTGATGATGTCATTATATGATGACACTTTAAAACTAGCATACCTGACTACAAGCATAACAAATATACCATTCTTTCAAACAGCTGCAACAGGTCCAAGCGGAAGGAGACTTCCTGCGTTTGTAAGATGAACGCGGATGAGAGGATAATGGCTTTAGTAAGAGCATGCATGTGCTTCTTTGGAATCCTTGGGAACACCTGGCTGGCTTTTCATTTCCTGCCAAGATCCAGATCTCGGCTCCGAACTAACGACATCCTGTTTGTCAATTTGGCTATATCCAACCTGATTACCAATTACCTGGTGGACCTCCCCGAGACATTAGACGCTGTAGTCCAGTGGACTGCAGAGAGGAAATACTGCGCCGTGTTAAATTTCTGCTCTGACGTCTCGGAGTCCAGCAGCATCTTCAGCACCATGTTCATCACTGTGTACTGGCATCAGAAGCTTGTGGGCTCTCTGAAGCGTGGAGGAGGTGCTGTGCAAATGGATAACCTTCGCCTCGTCACCGCATTGCTGACAGGAAGCTGGACCTTCGCCACCATCTTCAGCATTCCTCATTTTTTCTTAATCCCGAAGAACATCTTCAACCAAAGCGACGAAAAATGCGTAGATCAATTCCCGAACCAAGAGGCCAAGCTAGGCTACGAAATGTCATACCTAGTACTGGCAAACCTTGCTCCGATTATTGGCATAGTTTTTGCAAGCATTCAAATTGCTGTCACACTTGTACAGAACGAGAAGAGGATCAGGAACAACACAAACCTGTTCACTGGAGGAGGAAAAGTCAAGATGAAGAAGACTCCAGAACTCGCATCCAGAACGAAGCAACCAAAGGCTGGAAATAAAGTCCAAGAACAACAACGAGGGGTGGAAAAGTCTACAGACAAATCCAGCTCATCCTCAGGTAATCAAGTGAGAGCTGCAAAGAGTGTGGTCACAGTGGCCATGGTTTTCCTGATCTGCTGGCTAACGCACCTCACGCTCAGCATAACCTCCACCTTTTACAAGTCCATCATATTATCAGAGGTGATCAGCTTCGTAGGAGCAACATATACATGTATAATCCCTTTTATGTACTTGCATGGTCTAAAGAAGTTGAACTGCTCATGCAAAGGCTGATCGGCTGTCGGAGAAGACTTGACTCTTCTTGGGGAGAGAATCAGGAACATCAGGAACTACAGGATAAATGAGCATAAGGTTTCTTTTACTGAAATCAAACCCCGGGAATGAGACTTCTTTATTTTCAACTTCCTCACCATAATGTAATGTACAGTACAAATTTGAACAATTATTCCCACCATTCAAATGGATTATTTCATGTAAAATCTTGCATTTTTAAAAAGGTATGTAACAAAGTCTATCACAAAAAAACTGCAATGCCTACTTTCTACACAACAAAGACTGCATGCTAGAAATAAAACAAAAAAATATTAATAACTGATTTATACATAATCACTTGGGTAAAGGTATGATTTAGATTTGGCTCCAGATGAGAGCTATACATCACTAACACAAATGCATCATTTCATATAAAAATAATGATGAATACCTGCTTTTCTCAGCAAAAAGATTTGTAATCTGTGGTGCTGTTTTTTGTGATTTTTAGGCAAATATTATACACATGTTCTAAAACAAATATCTTTGTCCAAACCTTTTAACACGCATGACCAAAATATTTGTGAAGCCTGGCAGGAAAGAACCTCTCGAATAAACACAATGCCACACACACGCACAAATCATCATCTCTGTATGGCCAAACAACCAACAAAATAATTTTTGCAGGCACAACAAGAGGTAACTCCGTAAATCTGAGTGTTAAAATGTTATCGCTGCATATGCAAAGGCATACGTGTGAACTTTTATTCTGTATTCTCATGTCTTTTAGTGCTACATTTCACCTCAGATCCCGATGGAAAAAGCTGTGTAGGAAAGTCTGTGCATATATTTATGTAATTTGAGACGCTCTAACCCCGCCCTCCCCCCAGTGGACTCAATGAAGTTTGTCCAACTTGGCCTGTAGAGATTTAAAGTTGCGGATGATTTCCTCCAGGGCGGCGCTGGGGCTCAGTGACTGAAGCTCCACCAGATAGCCACAGATGTTGTCCAAGCACACGTTGGTGAATCGTCGTCTGAGAAACAGGAAAAATTAAAGAAATGATGCAATGCTGAATGACTCGATTTTTTTGCGACCACACTGATGCTGATGTCCATCTCGTTACCTGTCGTAAGTGGGCACTCGGCTCGGCTCGTCTACGTAACCAGACAGGAGCACGTGGATGCACTCCACCAGGTGCAGAGGTTTCCTCAGACGCTGCCAACATGGATCCTGGAAGGGGGGGGGGGGGGGGGAATGAGGGAGGAAAAAAGGAAGAGAATTGATGGGCAGGACCAAAGGCTGGAAATCGAATATGGAAACATCATGCACAGAGACCTAATAAGAATTTTAATTCCACCAGAAGGAATTAAAATTATTAAATCTAACTATTAAAGCACAGTCATTTTTATTGTCGATTTGGTTACAAAATTTGTTCCAATATACAGTGGTGTAAAAAAATAAGAGCAGTGTGCTGAAAGAAAGTGAGTAAAGCTCCATATCCATACAGTATTAAATCACATAAATGCATTGGACACACTGCTCATTCTATTCTGAATCACATGATTGCTAAATGTGCTAAATGCTAAATTAGTTTAATATAAGTGAAGAAAAACAAATATTAGCCTGTTCAAAAAAAATAGCATCATCACTTGATATAAAGTGATGAATTTACTGTTTAAACAAAAATGCTTGAAATGTAATCTTTCTTGTGCATCTATGAACTAATATTTAGTTTCTGAGAACTGCTTCACATCTGTGACAATTGTACTACACACCACAATTCCTCTGCATTTCTTGGTTTTGCCTCAGAAACGGCATTTTTAAATGTCAGCCCACAAGCTTTCTATTGGTTTAAGGTCTGAGGATTGGGCTGGCCACTCACTCCATAACGCTAATCTTGTTGGTCTGGAACCAATATGCTGTGTTTGGCGTCGTTGTCTTGTTGAAACACGCATTTCAAGGGCATTTCCTCTTCGGCATAAGGCAACATAACCTCTAAGTATTCTGATGTACTCAAATTGATCCATGATCCCTGAAATGTGATAAATAGGCCCAACACCATAGTACGAGAAGCTACATCCCCATATCATGATGCTTGTGCCTCCATGCTTCACTGCCTTCACAGTGTACTGTGGCTTGAATTCAGTGTTTGGGGGTCACCTGACAAACTGTCTGCGGCCTCTAGACACAAAAACAACAATATTGCACCATTTCTCTTTAGGCCAGTCAATGTGTTCTTCGGCGAACTGTAACCTCTTCAGCATGTCTTTTTTCAACAATGGGACTTTGCGGGAGCTCCTTGCTGATAGCTTGACTTCACATAGCCGTCTTCTAATAGTAACAGCACTAACAGGTAACTTTAGATGTTCTTTGAGTCGATCCTTTCGAATGGTAGTTTTCCGTTTTCTTCCACGTCTTTCTGGTTTTGGTCTCCATTTTAAGGCTTAAAAATGATTTGGTATCATTTTAGCAGAGCAGCCCATCATTTTCTGCACTTCTTTGTACGTTTTCCCATCTCTAATCAACTTTTGAATCAAAGTACGCTGTTCTTCTGAACAATGTCTAAACACACAGGACAACATTTTCTGCATTTATCCTTAAATAAGGGGAACTTGTTGGACACCAGTTTTTCACAGAATAATTTACCTCTCTCTAATTGAACTCCACACTGCAATTTTTTTAACAGACTAATATTTGTTTTTCTTCACTTACATTAAACTAATAATACATTTAGAACATTTTTCTTCATGTTGTGATTCATTGTGCAGGGTGTCTAAGCATTTATGTGATTTAAATTAAAAGTTATTATATGGAGCTTTACTCACTTTTTTTCAACACAACGCTATTATTTTGAACACCACTGTACTACAACACTTAATCGTTTGCATTTCATTATACTGTAAGCTTAGTTGTATATTAAGTTGCAGTGTAATGCATCATTTGCTTGTTTATTACAAATTTTATTGGGATTTAAAAAAAATTAAATTGAAAAAGAAACTGCTATTACTATAATTATTTAAACTGCTAAAAATACTCGTTTTATTTCACTCATTTCAGTTTAAATTTTCTGCATATATTCTGTCTGTCCACATACACACACACGTACGCGTGCACACACACAGATGGACGCACCAGTCTGTACTTTTAATATCTGTAATATAAAAACCTTAAAGAAAAATTGCCGGTTTAAATCAATTTAAAGTCGTGTTCTGACTAGTTTCCAACATGAGCTTGTTAATCAAAGTCACACTGCTCCACCCTGAAGGCGTGTCTCATACCCGGGCTTTGAAGAGCTGATCGTATACTTCCAGCAGACGTGGAAGCTGGACGCCGATCTCTTGCATTGTGTAGGTGACGAAGCCCACGTCCCAGTTCAGCTTACACACTTCTTGTTCCAGAAACTTGACCAGAAAATCTAAAAATCAATCAATTCATTTAAAAATGCTAAAGGGGTTTATAAATACAGAATGTACAAAAGTGTGCCTTTAAACGCACACTACATGTTTATACTTTATGTCTCTGTTTGAAATCAATAAAAATATTGTTGAAAAAAAAAAAAAGGCAAAATAATCTGACTTTCTGATATTATGATACTATAGATGAAAATCTATTTGATATAAGAGGTAACAAAATCCAGAGGGATCTAAAACCAAATGTCTGCCTCCTGACTCAGACGAACAATGTATCAAGGGGAATCATTAAACAATTATACTTCAGAAAGGGACGACCGCAGAGAGAGACGGTGCTGACGGATCATAAAATAATACCCAGTGGAAAATATCGTGGTGTTCCTGCATACAGCTTCCCCAGGGAGATCAGCTTTAGATTCAGGGCTCGCATACGGTCTGCTGGACTCATAGCCACGCTGTCGCTCAGCTCTGCCATGAAAAGCAAGCATAAATAAACAATCAGAAAATAAGAAATAATAATGATGAGCATGTTGTAGCAGGGGCATGGCAGTGCAGTCAGAGAGGATGAGGAATGAACTGGCAGGCTGCATCACCACCAGCAGCAGACTCCCACCTTTTTCCATAATCTCTTGCCACAGAGAGTGAACCAAAATAGGATCCGAGTGTCCAGCACAGTGAATGATGGCCAGCTTGCACTCAGACAACCGGAAATGGTCGGCAAATTCCCCATAAAGCTATAACAATAGGGGAAAAAAATATAAAGATTTTGTTAGATGTGATTTATTTAACTGATGTCTATAAATAGAATAGAATAGAATAAGTGTCCAGATAGTAAACATCAAAACTTGTAAGCTGATGAGACTGAAATTTGTTCTTTCAGTTCGTTGCTACGCCAAGTTCTGCGCTGGGTTACCTTTGTGATATCCATTAACTCCAAATCCAATTGAGATATGGCTCCCTGGACAGACAGATGCTGGGAGTACTGTCTCCTCAACGTCTCCTGGATCTGCACCTGAATCCGCACCACCTGAAGAAACAGGATTTTAATCACTTCCATTTACTGTACAAATGCTTAACGTAACACAGCGTTCTAGCTGCCTGAGGGTCAGCGTACTGTACCTCCATCTTCTCTTCCAGCTCATGCAGGAACTCTCCGTCGGCTCCCATCGAGGAGACGCAGGACGAACTCTTGGCTGAAAGGATGGCCCGGGAGATGTACTCCAGCCTCTGCTGTAGAGAGATCTCTGTGCTGTAGAAATACAGAACACATACTCAGTCATTAAGAAACTCTGACGCTAGGGGCTGGAGGAGTGCATCTTTACACACCTGTGCATATCGGCCAGCCTGGCCAGGACGTGGGCTGCTTTGCCGAAGCTTCGACTCTTCTCATAATACCGCCACAGGAGGTCCATGTTGCGCACTTTGTTCTGGTCCTGTTTTATCATGTGCATTAAATGATCCTCGAGGTACTGAGAGTTGACCTAAACAAAACAAAAGTAAGGCTTGAAGAAACAAGTAGGGATTCACCATTATAATCAATCACTATTATTATATAGTAATTACGGAATGAAAGAGTTTTACCAAAGACTGATTTTCACCCTACATTATCTTCCTATAATAAGGAAAAATTCTCTTATAAAAAGCCACCACATACAGCACGGCAAAAAAGGATTTAATCAATCACCAATTAAGCAACTTCTGCCACTTGAGATGAGAGAGGCCTGTAATTTTCATCATATGTCATATCGTAGGAGAAAAATCCAGAAAATCACATTGTAGGATTTTTAACGAATTAATTAGTAAATTCCTCTGTGAAATAAGTATTTGGTCACGTATAAACAAGAAAGACTTCTGGCTCTCACAGACCTGTTACTTCTTTAAGAGGCTCCTCTGTCCTCCACTCGTTCCCTATATTAATGCCATCTGTTTGAACTTATCAGTATACAAGACACCTGTCCACAACCTCAAACAGTCACAGTCCAATCTCCACTATGGCCAAGACCAAAGAGCTGTCAAAGAACACCAGAAACAAAATTGTAGACCTGCACCAGGCTGAAGACTGAATCTGCAATAGGTAAACAGCTTGGGTATGAAGCAATTATTAGAAAATGGAAGACATACCACTGATGATCTCCCTCGATCTGGGCTACACGCAAGACCTCACCCAAGAACTGTGAGCAAAAATCCCAGAACCACACGGGATGACCTATTTTTCTGCAAAGGGACCAGGACGACTGATCCATGTAGAGGAAAGAATGAATGGGGCCATGTATCGTGAGATTTTGAGTGAAAACCTCAGTCAATCAGCAGGGGCATTAAAGATGAAACGTGGCTGGGTCTTTCAGCAGGACAATGATCCCAAACATGATCCCGTCCGGACAACCAAGGAGTGGCTTCATAAGAAGCATCCCAAGGTCCTGGAGTGGCCTAGCCAGTCTCCAGATCTCAACCCCATAGAAAATCTTTGGAGGGAGTCGAAAGTCCGTGTTGCCCAGAGACAGCTCCAAAACATCAACAGGAATGGGCCAAAATACCAGCAACAGTGTGTGAAAACCTTGTGAGGACTTAAAGAAAACGTTTCACCTCAGTCATTGCCAACAAAGAGGTTATAACAAAGTTATATGAAATTTTGTTTATGACCAAATACTTACTTTCCACCATAGTTTGCAAATAAATTCTTTAAAAATCCTACAATGTGATTTTCTGGATTTCCTTTTCTTATTTTGTCTCTCATAGTTGAGGTAAAACTATGATGAAAAATACAGGCCTCTCATCTTTTTACGTGGGAGAACTCGCACAACTGGTGGCTGACTAAATACTTTTTTGCCCCACTGTACATATAATTTTTTTTTAACTAAGGCTTATAGGATTATTAGCTAATTAATTTTGCTTAGTTACCTGAAACATCTCAAAACAATGATCGTGACTAATCATGCAGCTTTCTGAATAATAACAAAATGCAGAGTTCAACAGATCACTTTGCTCAGTCAAATAAAATGTAAATAACTTTAACAACGGACTTGAAAGCTGCACACCAAAGGACATACAAATTGCACATACCACATCAATGGACTTACAAATGCACTCACACCACAGCAGTGGCTTTTTACAAATTCTTATATGTAAATCAGCAGGCTGTGCTTAGGTTAGCACGTGAAATCTCTCTTACTGTAAATCAATTTCACCGTAGCCGTGATAAAAAGCCCAGTGGTGGCATTCCCAGAGAAAGAATGCCAGCAGCTGATTTTACTTGAAGTAAGATATGCAAAAAAAAAAAAACAAAAAAAAACACAACCACAAGCTGCTTGTTGAGAGATGAAAAAATAAGGCGTGTGATGATGTCAGGGCTCACGTGAAGCATAATGCATGTCCTACCTCCAGGAGTTTGTCAGTGAGGTCGGCCTGGATCAGCCAGTTGTACAGTGCGATGTGGAACAGTTCGTCCTGTGACCTGTGAGCTAAGCCAAGCATTTGTTCAAACTGCAAACAAACCAATACATTGATAATAAATAAAAAGCGCAAACTGGTTGACTTTCTATAGCTTATAATGTCAAAAGACATCTAAAAATTGTACACTATTTAAAAAAAAAAAAAAAAAAAAAAAAAAAAAAAAAAAACACATACATGGGCAGCAGCATCCTCATTACTGAGCATGTTGGGGTCAGAGGTCAGAACCGGAGGCCCGGGCTGCTTAGGCACACTGGGGGACTGTGGAGCTGCCTTGCTGTGGTTTACCAGCTCCTGCATGGTGTCTGTGATGCATTTGTAACAAGACAGCCTGGACAGGGAAACGTAACAGGTTTAAAAAAAAATAATAATAAAAAAAAAATTTTTTACATAATAATAATAAAAAAACTTTTATTCAGTGAAACAAAACCTGCTTACACACCTTTCCTGAAAGGCTTGCTGTCCAACAGCATCCTCCTCAGGCTCACCGTTCTTATAGAAGTGGGGTCCCAACTTTTGGGGGTCTTTCTTATCAGCAGCTGTAAGGCACAGCTCGACAACACCCTCGTAGAAACGTACTAAACAGATGGACAAACAATTCGTTCGTGATATTAGTTGGAGCAATTAAAAATGAATGCGTGTTTAAAAAACTTGTTTGTTTGTAGTGTACCTTGTCGATATTGTGAGCAGACCAGCGGGAGGTCTGTGTGATTGCTGATCTGTTGGTACAGCCGCAGCGACTCCTTGAGCGTCCGCTCCTTCTCCGCCTTGTTCTGGATCTGCCTCGAACCCTGCAGCAGCTCATTAGCCTGAGACAAGAGTGATAAACAATCTGAATTCAAAGTACAGGACTCTCTCATCTCTCTCTTTTTTTTTTTTTTACTCAGGGACGAAACCAGGTTAAAAGATTACCTTGGAACAGACGCTATCATCGTTGCTGTACAGGAGAGGACAGATTTCTCGTAAAAGGGTGCTGATGGCGTCCACGGAGGCGCTGTCTTTGATGTACACGTTGATGAGGGCGGTGATGAGAGCACCAGTCAGTTCACGACCGCGGATTACGATATCCTTAAAGCTGATGGCTTTAAGCTGCTCCTGGTAATCCTGTCGTGTGAAGGGTACATGGAATGATAATGGACATTAGGTTTGCACAGAACACTGAAGAGTGTTTTTTTTTTTGACTGAACACTGCTCCCAAGTACATCCTTCTAATTTCAGCAAACATTTTAGTACATCTTTTCAAAGGACAATACTATAGAAATGAAACTTGTATAAATCTAAGTCAATGTACAGCTTGTATAACAGTACAGATTTCCTGTCCTCTGAAAATAACTAACATACAGCCATTATTGTCAAAATAGCTGGCAACAAGTATATCCAATTGTCATTTCGATAGTATTGTACTAACTTTTGTGAGATACTGTACACATGCTCTTTAAAATAAAATAAAATAAAAAAAACGAGCTGCTGACTAACAAACAATGTCTTTACAATGTTATTTTAATTTGTTCAATATTTTAGTCAATTAGCTACTTAAAATACATGTCTTTAGTGCAATGAGAATGTGTGCAGTTATGATGATGATGTTACTTCCATCACAAATAAACCGATGGTTTGAAACAGAGAGGAAGCAACCAAGAACAAAAAAATGAAAAAAGAAAGAAACTATGGTTTTGTGTAAAGAGGGGTGTTGGGTGGTGACCTTGGGCAGCTCAGAGACGATGAGGCTAAACTGATGGCTGCACAGGAGCTTCCAAAGAGCCAGAGTCTGAAAGGAGCGATGCACCAGCTGCTGGATGCCCTGCAGGGACATCTTCTCATAGACCTGAGCTTCAGCTATGGAACAACAGCAGGAAAACATTATAGTGAAACTATAGAAAGGCAAATAAGACGCACAAAAAAAAAAAAAAAAAAAAACCCACACCCCTATACTATGGGACATACTATGGTATTTCCTCTGGAGCTCTTGCTGGACTTGCTGAGAGCTGGTGCCGTCTGGACGCATGAATCCCAGCAACCTTTGCTGCAGGTTGGCCGGAGAGCTGAAACTGTCGAGAGCAGCAGAGTCAATAACTCTGGAAACTGACTTAATAAACCGAGTCTGAGGAAACTTGAATACACATGCTTCTACCTGGCTGCACCCAGGGATGTGGGGCTAAACTGCGAGTTCTTGTCAATGAAGTCCTTCAGGCCTTGAAGATCTACCAGAACTGCCTCCAGGTCAGAGGAACATGCAGTGCTCTCCATCTGTGACAAAAATGTATGCACTTGAACCACGATAAACCATCTTTTTGTTTTTATAAATTATAATTCTGCAAACTTCCAGGTAACAATACTTTAAAAGCCCTGTTAGAACAATTTATTTTAGATTTTTATCTATAAAATATTACTAGACAATATATTTGTAAAAAAGACAAATTTGTCTCTATATAGCAAGTCCCCGACTTATGAACAAGTTCCGTTAAGTGAGCATGTTCGTAAGTCAGATTTGTTCTTAAGTCAGATAAAGTGAGTTTTATACACCATTGACACAAATATACAATGTAAAGCATATCCATCCACTTCGTTAAATCTGAGCGGTGCATCTGTTCCCCTTTCCCCCACACTGCCATCATGTGGCCAAAAACTGTTAGCGCATGTAAGCCTTTTTAAACATGCCTAACTAGTCAGCTGACCTCGTTTAAATTCAACCCAGGATGGAGGGACAGCGCTACATGGTTTTTTAGGTGGCCGTGAAGTGCAAAACAAATTAACAAAACTGAAAACAAAATAAAACTGAAAACAAAAAAATTCAAAACCAAATTAACAAATCTGAAAACAAAATAAAACCCAAAACAATGTTTTGTTTTGTTTTTGAGGGGAGGGGGGTGAAATTGTTTGCGAATGAAATTCTTAATGCTGATTGGATGAAACATCTGTCACTCAAGATATACAGGAAGTAGGAACTTGTTTCTCCATCTTTGTTTCTTGTGTGTTCTGCTTCACTTTAAAGTATGATGGCTGTGAAATGCAAAACAAATGAACAAAAATTGACTTCAGGGCCACCGTAAAAACGCCATATTTGAAACCACAATAATGTTTGCACATTCATACAAACAATTTTACCACTACTACAGTACTTCATGTCCTTGAGTGAAAGATGTCTCGTCCAATCAGCGGTAAGGTAAGCATTTCATTCGCAAACTATACCTACCTTCTCCGGTTTGTATCTAACTGGCCGAGAAGTTCAATCCAAATTAACAAAATGGAAAACAAATTAACAAATTCAAAACCAAATGAACAAATCCGAAAAAAAAAAAAAAAGGTTTTGTGTTTTACTTTGTTTTCTGATTTATTAATTTGGTTTTTAATTTGTTTTCCGTTTTGCTAATTTGTATTGCACTTCTCAGCCAGTCAGATATTAGTTATTTTATTTTCCGTTTTGTTAATTTGGTTTTGAATTTGTTATTTTGTTTTAGGTTTTGTTAGTTTGTTTTCAGTTTTGTTAATTTGTTTTGCACTTCACGGCCACCGTAATTTTTACATGCTTGACCGTATGACATTTTGTCTGAGAGCTGTTTTCCACTGTATTGGACTGTGAACTCTTATCGAGAATTTTTCGAAATTAGGATTATTCACCATCAGGAAAGCTTTACAGGGCAGCCATTTTGTATCATTGTGCTCCCGGACTGATTCACTGTAACCAGTGAGGCCGACTAATTTCACCTGCACCCCCACATGCGCGCACATACATCATACCGGATTTTTTACATCTTATACATTTCACCTACAAATTGAAAATATTGTATATAATTTTATATAATCTGTATCTGCAGAAATCCGTTCCTCGAATGTTCATAAGTCAGGTACTTCCTGTATAACTCAAAACTAACTGGTAAAACATAAGTGTACTTACAACAATCACAGTTTGGCTTCCTTTACTAATCGGCTGCTCCAGTACCAGGCTCCCGTCCCAGATGTTGCTGTTGTTGCATGTTGTTCAAAAATTAGCATCAAATGATTAAAAGTAAAAGTGTGCTTCCAATACAATTTGCCATAAACATAGTATTTTCCTGCTTTACCCGAGTATGCGTGAGAAGTAAATAACAATGCCGTTGTGTTTCCCAGAGAAAAGGACCTCCGGACCAGAGGACATTGCAGGCATCGTGGCGTTAACAGGGCTCATGGGAGTGGCAGGGATGAAGGGAGTAGACACGCTCGGAGGCATCATACCTGTAACACAGATGCGCATAAGTTTTACAGAACACAATCAAATAAAAAAAAATATTCGTGTCCAATGTTCTTAATTTCTAAACATGCCATTTATATGTACAAGGAGGATATTAGTGCATTAAAGGGTTACACATAGGGAAGTGGGTACCTGGAGCTGGTGTAGCTAGAAAACTGGGATTAGGAAAAGGACTACCAACAGACAGAGGTGATCCTATAATTATATAAGAATCATAATAAAATGTAATGGGTTAGAAAATGGGCTTATTCCAAATCTACAAATCACCACAAATCTATACCAAACTAACAGTTAGTTAATTAGTGAATTTATTAGTGATAATTTATTTACCTGGAACAGGTGAACCAAGAAGAGGGCCAACATTGCTCGGTGCGCTCATGGCAGAAGGGAACCGCATCTGAGCTTCTCCTCCATACCTGTACACAGACAGAAAGACCGGTACATCAAATCACTTTCGTTGATACATGGGAGTTTATGTAAAGAGTTCAGCAGCTTGATTAAAGAGAGGACCTGAAGAAAGCTCGAGTGGCCCACATGGAAACTTCTCTGTCACAGGCAGCAGTAGAGCAAGCCAGGATCAGAGCAGTGGAACAGGCCTGCTCTTCCTATAGAAATAGGTAATAAATAAATAAATTCATGAAGATTTAAATACATAAAATAAATCTAAAATCACTCACAATCACATGTACAAGTATAAACATGGTAAAAATGTCTAATTCATACCCGATGGAGCTTGAAGAATCGCTCGATTTCATCACTCTCCCCACCACTACTGCTCACCAGCAGATGGCGCAATTGATCCACTGGTCTCAGTTTGTGAAAAATATGACTTCCCTGAGGAGATCCCAAAAAAAGGGGTGTGTATTAAATTTTTTATTTTTTTTTTTTAAACATGCATCTTGTATGAGAGGTGATGATCAGGGAAGGGAGATTTGTACCTGGGCAGAGAGGAGGACAAATTTCTGAGGTGGGATGTTGTGCTGTTGAACCACCACCGGGGAATCTGTGAGTGGGATGATGTCCTTATTCAACAGGGTGACAATTTTGGGCATTTTCATCTCTTCTATGGCAGAGAGGGCCCATGAGTGCCCGTCTATATTTGAGGTCATCTGTTAAAAAAATAAATAAATAAGATGCATTTGAGTACAGTGAAGTAAAGGCAAAACAATATGATGAGCGATTATCTCTTAGATTATTAAGTGATGAAGTAAATATTAGAGAAATTCTTAACCTGAGCCTCCATGAGAGGTTTCTTAAAGGGGAAGGAGTCATGGTTTATGCACCACAGAATATCGTTGTCTTCCGTCTCGGACGCTGCCATCAATAGAACGCCTGACAAGAAGGAAAAACAGACAGACACGATGTTTAATGTATAAGCATGAACAAGAGATTTAGAACATACATTTATTATAGTCATACCATAAACATTAACATATAGAGAACTAGACAGGGACATTTTCTGAAGAAAATGTGAGTGGTGCTTGCTTGGCCTCAATGTTAAGGCCAAAGTTGGTCTCAATGTTAAGTTTGTGGGATTTTTAGAAAGAAGGAAAAAAAAAAAAAAAAACCCTTAGAAAAGTCATAGCAACCCATTCCTGAATAAGCCGCATGATTTGACAACTTCATGGGCCTACGACGAATGGTACAGGACTAGATACATGCAAAGGTTTGTACATTTTATTCTTCTTACAGAAGAAGAATAAAAAAAGAAAAACACAAATAATAAGCCTGCAAGATAATACAAGTGACGCTTTGCTTGGTAAGCACCACTAATAAGCCTCCTAGAAATAATGCTAGTGCAATGGATTACACCTCAAACATCACTAAAAATGTGAAGGGGAATTCCTAGAGGATTTCCTAAAGTACAACATGTGATTGACAGTTTCGAGCTTTACCTTTGTTATAGAGAGCCTTGTGTACTTTAGAGGGCTTCTGCAGTGTAGAAGAGGCTGAGAATCCAGGAGGCAGACGAACGTGAACCAGAGCCAGGAGGCTGGGCCGGGAAACGCTCTGCCTGGCGTTTGGTGGAGCGAACGGAGTGGTGCTGAAGTATAGACGTACACCTGTGCGATGTGTGTGGGGGAACAAAACACCACGGTTACTACGGATCACATGGGTTTGCTGCATTGTTGAGAATGATCATGGATTTTGGTTCTTACCAGCGTGCGTTACAGCCAAGAGCTGGCAATCTGACGATTCAGAGCGATCGATAACAGCGATCTGGACGATCGGTTTAAAAACAGAACGATCGATGGTCCTGCGAAATGCATGCAATGCAAGCACGATGCATGTTCGTAAAAAAGTTTTTAAAAATTATTTAATAAATAGTATGGGTTCAAATACCTGGTGATGTTCCCAGCAGCTGAAACGATAGAGTTCTGAGACATGGCTGCAACTCGGCTCATTCCCTGGCCATCGGCTCCCAAATCATACACCTGATGCAGACGTTAGCGAGTTAACCAATCAGATAAAGAATTAAGCATCGTGACAGAAACTGAGAGTAAACGACCTTCCACTGACCTGCAGCACACCTTTCTCTGATCTCGTGTACAAGGTGTTGCGCGAATTGTCGATAGCAATCTGAACAACTGGATCTACAACAGAGAACGAGAAACAAAACGATTCAAATTTGTCACAGAATCTGCTAGATTGTGATGTCAGATGCGTAGATATGCAGTTTTTACCATCTTCAGAGAAGGAGAACTGCAGCAGAGACGGAATGAGGAAAGACAGGCTGCTCTTGGAGTGGTTGATCTTCCTGCAACGCTGACTGAACCACCCGGCTTCGGCTTGGTAGGCGATTTCGTACAGGCAGCCGTCCTTTCCGGCAAGGAAGATGCGTCCCAGTTCCGTGGAGGTAATGGCCAGCATGTAGGTGTTGTCCGTGGGGATGGAGTAGAGGGGGTCAGGCAGGAGCTGCATGGCTCCCGACATGCTGTCGTTTAACCCTGAGGAAGGAAATGCAAAAAAGAAGAAGCAAGAATCAACACGTGAGCGCGAAACAGTTAAAGAGACCAAGATGGAGAGACATAGAGACACAGGAAAGTGTAGAGAAAGAAAGAATTAGGAAAGAGACCAAGACTGAGGGTGAGAGAGAGACAGAAAGAGAGAGGGAGAGAGACAAAAGTAGTAGAGAGGAAAGAAAGAGATAGACATATTGAAAAAGAAAGAAGCAAATATAGAAAAAGAGGCACAGAGTGAGACTCACCTGTCTGACTTTTAGGGAAGCTCAGTCCGAGTATAACCACGTCCACAGGTGTAGCCAGCACCAGCAGGAAGTGGATGTGAGGCTGAAAAATCCCTGAAGGACGGTGGTGTCCAGAAACAGTGAATGAAAAAGACAAGCTCTGAAAAATTCTGTACAATTGTAAATCAATGAGACTCTTCACACCTACTCACCTGCCTTTGGTTTGACCAAACCGACCGAAAGTATAGTTTCACTGAGACCGTCAAAATACGCGACATCGCCTCTAAAAAAAAATAAAAGTCAACATTATGCGACCTCAAACATTTCCGATCAATTTCATCTCCTCGTTACTCACCCGTCCTCGTAGTTCCACATAAATATATCGTTGTCGATTGTAAGCCATGCCCTGCTGATCTCAGGGAAAACTCCCATCATGCAATTGCACTGCATGTCTGTGAAACATGTTAGTTAAAGCATGACAACTTAAGTTTGCAATCAGATTAAGCAGTTTAAATAATACTACAGTTTATTAAAAATCAATAAATAACTAAATAAAAGGTAAGAAAGACATGAGTGACAGGATACGGCTAAACTGCTCCACCAGCTCCGGGGGCAGAGGGACCCT
The DNA here is from genome assembly GCA_030522415.1 of Channallabes apus. Classification (NCBI taxonomy): domain Eukaryota; kingdom Metazoa; phylum Chordata; class Actinopteri; order Siluriformes; family Clariidae; genus Channallabes; species Channallabes apus. The sequence continues at coordinate 29,512,670 of CM060120.1, forward strand.
GCGGACGGCACTCAGCTCTGGTAAATTCGGCACACTGATAAGACCAGGGCTTTGTAGAGGATAATCCATGTCAGACACACCAGAAAGAGAGGGCATATCTGCAAAAACAAACAAACAAACAACACAATGCAAGTTAAAAGTTTGCATAAAACTTCTAATTCCGTGATCTTTCTTGATTTTTATTTCTTTCAACAATAAAAAGTAAGGTGCTGTTTGTTAATTGTTGATTTCCAAAGCTGGTAACACTAAATGAATGTCTCCTCTGCAGCAGAGGAAAGTTTTGGTTTCATCATGGTGCTTAATGGGTTTTGCAAATGCACTTGACACAATATCGACCTTGCAAGAACTGTTCCAGAAAGGCTGATCTTCATGTCTTAAAATAACAATGGATTGTTTTTGTTTTTCCATAATTACATAATACCAAATGTTTAATTTTATAGTTTAGAAATATCAAGTGTCATTCTAATGTAAAAAATAAATCACTAATCACATCAACTCCTACATCCAATATAAGAAATATTGTGTACGATCTGAGTGGCAGACTTACTGTGTGAGGGTACATTGAGCAGCTCTGACAGGTCAGGAAAACAGCGATCTTCCTGCAAGTGACGGTCAACCAGTCGAGATGAATTTTCCAGAGCCTCTTGCAGCGCGGCTGCCACACTGCTGGGGCCCAAGTTGGAAGGCATGGCGAGCTCGATCAGACAGTGCTCACCTACGAAACAACAACAACAAAAATTTAATTAATCAGTAAATCACAAAACCACAAAAACATGCAACCGAATTAAAATCTCCCAACCAGGATCCACAGCGAGCAAAACTGGCCAGGACAATCATTACAACCCAAATCGACCAGAGATGTAGTGAGCGCTATTTTTATGTGGAAGTAGGCACAGGGCTCTTTCCTCATTGTTGAGTATTGGGAAGATACTACTGGTGTTAATGACAGGTTCAGCAACCTATAGAGCAACAAAAACAATTCAGACATGAATTGCGTTTCGTGTGGTGACACAGACTAATAGATTGATATTTTGATTTTTTTTAAACACTGTTTTTACATTTTTATAAAGAGAGACAAATTAGTCGATCAGCCAGTCACCAGATCTGGCTGGTTTCCAGTTCGATTGGCCGTGATCGGTGATCAGCCTCAGATATCAATCATTCTGTATTGAGCTCAAAAGCTTCTGAGTGTTGCAACAGACATGCATCTTAAGGCGTAACATTATCAAAATGTGTGCGTTAAAAGCCTCTGATCTGCCATTTTCTCCAAAAACTGTGACTCAAACCTCACGCATTACACACACTTGTGAATAGCGACAGTGAATTATTTGCTAAGTTTGTTTAGAAATTATAATTATGGCGGAGGACATGGATATGCGCTGCTCAGTTAAATGTTAAATAAACTCTCGTGTAGGACGTTAGTTTGTATTGTTTAAATGCTGCACTTGGGTTTTAAGTGAGAAAACTATTGCTATAAGGAACAGGCTACATTTCATTAATCGTCAGACTTTTACAAATATATATCAAATGAGGATATTTATAAAATCATGATAGTTTTAAATCCTTACAATCTCTTAATTGAATCATCACCTATATGTCGTGATAATACCGTATCTGAAGATCCCTGGAGATTCCCATCCCTACTTTGTATAGTCAGTGAGCTCAGAACTCACAGGAGTCGCATTAATCACCGTCTCCAGTCGGAATAAGTCACGCGCTCTTATTATGTCGCCCTCGTTCTTATTATTCATTTGTTGCGCGTGCGGTGAATTATTCATATTAAACCAAACATAAAAAAATGAACAACTTGTAAAACACCTTATGAGTTTTAACTAACCAGGAATGTCATCTAAATCTTAAACACAATAATTAACTCTAAGCGAGCAGCCAGTTATTTCCCTAATGTTTTTTTTTTTTACATATATATTTACAGTTCGCTTAGTTTAGTTAGCATCACGGCTAACTTGTTTAAGAAAAAAACACCAAATACAGCTATATTAACATGCTAACCGTGCTAAATAAACATTCCACCGAGTTTATATCGACACAGCTTTCACGTCATTCCGTCAACAGATTAACATTTAACTTACAATAGTTATAAACCGGGAGCCTGTGTTGAATTGAAACACTGTCCCGCCAAGCTCGCGTGCTACCGCTGTGTTCCCGGAAACAAAACCTCCAGACTTCCGGTTCCGGGTGAAACATTTAAAGTCGCATTGACCGGTACCGCTGCTGACTGTGTGAGTTTGGTGTAATAACTCTGTATACAGTCGCGGCCAAAAGTTTTCATAATGACACAAATATTCTTTTTTTTTTTTTTTTTTTTTACAAAATCTACTGCTTCAGTGTTTTTAGATATTTTGTCAGATGTTACTATGTTATACTGAAGTAATTCATAAGCGTCAAAGTCTTTTATTGACACTTCCATTGAGTTTATGCAGAGAGTCAGTAATGTATCTGCAGTGTTGACTTTTCTTGTTTAAAACCTCTGCTTAAACCTTCTTGTTTAAGACTTCTGACTGATGGAGACACATTCTTGTATAACCAGTGCTTGGAGTTTATCAGAATCCATGCCATCCTCTTCAGCAGTCCTCAATCAGTAACGGTGCTTAAGATATAAAACCAGAAATACTTCTTTAATTCTTATTTTTTTTATCACATCATATTTTTGCTACAATGTCCTTCAACTTGGTAGGAAACTGTGGCTTGGGTTCAATTCACGCTTCAAATCTGTGAGTTTGCATGTTCTCCCTGTGGATTGGGATAACTTGCATTCCCAAATTTTGGGTGTGTGTACCCGGCCTTGTGCCCAAATTCTGCTGGAATAGGTTCCAGACAAGGGTACAGGATAAGCAGTATAGAAGATGAATGAATGAACGAACATTCATCTGCAAAAACAAATGAAAAACAGATTAATCTCCATTAATCTTTGAGCACAGTCCAGCCCAAAGCCTGCCTTATAAATGTTCAATACTTTGAGAGAAGTAGATTAAGCACAAATTGAACAATTATGTTGTACAACAAAATGAAGATTTAAAAAAAAAAAAAAGGTTTATTCTTGGCTTCGATGAAAGAAAATTAAGCCTCGGATCAAATAGTAAACCAAAACTGCCTCTTTCTGTCTTGTCTTGAAAAATCAATTAAAGTCTAGTAATTGGTTTTTGCCTTAAAAAGAAAAAAAAGTCACCCAAAAATAACTTAAACATATATCTCTATATTAATCATTTTCCTTACGTCCATATAATTTCCTTTCAGTTTAAAAGAGGTGAAAATTGTGCACAGGTCCGGGAAGGTAATTGTTTTTTTTTTTTTAATTTCTTTGGCTGACTTTTTTTTTTTTATTCATAGTCACTTAAAATATGAAGTGGAATATAATCCAAGCATCTAGCTGAGGATTTAAAGGTTAAAAGTCTGATTTAAAGCTTAAAAGTCTGATTTATAGCACCTAACTGTGGATTTATTTATTTTTCATTCATTTACTAGAAGTTTTATCCCCAGAGTTTAGTGACAAGTTTTTGAAGTTTTGAAAACATTCTGGAACATCATGTCATACATATTTATCATTTAATGTTTCATTAGTTTCTATACTGTGTCCATTCACAGAATACTACAAAGCACAAGGGGGTATTTTTCCCCACATCTGACTGAAGGTAGAAGTTATTAAGAACCCAAAACTTCATTGTTCTAGGTTCTTTTATCCTGCCTCTACACAGGCTTAAACCAATGGAACAGTATGCAAAATAAAACATCAGCGCTGCCATATCAGCTCTGAGAGACCAGCGGTCCACCATGCAGGTGGTAAGAGGTAACAGAACGGTCACAATAAGAGAACGTCTGAAAGTAATAGCTGTGGAAGTTTCATGCCAGGACCCTGCCAGGGTGTTCTCCTCTGCTGTTGCAAAACAAAAATCTAACCCTTACAGATAAGTACACAACCTTTTTAATTTTTATATATATATTTTTATACCTATTTGATTTTGCCTTTTGGCAGAGAGCTATTGAAAAAAATAATAAAAGTCAAATGCAAACAAGACAAGTAACAAAGAGAAGTAAAAAAATTTATTGCAGTATTTGTTCCGCCAGAAGTGCTGGGGATCCCTTTTTTCTCTCTAGGGTGACCTAATACATCAAAATCTACATTTACAAAAAAAAAAAAATTCTCCCCCTGCATGTAGGCCACAGATACTGCATGCTCTGCTTTAAAACAGAATAAATTATGTCCAGGAGACTCCATTGTACAGCATGAGTAAACAAAAAAAAATAAAAAATAGGAGTAAAACAAAGCAGAGGAAATATTTAAAAGGTTCTTTCCCTGGACACTGAGCTAAGCTAAAGAAATCCATCCGGTGCTAGGTTTAACTCCAAGAACACTTTATTAAGAACATCAACAGACTAATTTCCAACATTCACTTTAAGTTTATTTTTTAAACAGATTTTTTCGTCAGAGATATAAACATTTTTGTTTTTGTGTTTATTGTTTTTTTCTGTTAAACTATGATACAGTGGGAGTAAAAATCACACAACTGAGTTGCTGCACAACAGCGAAGGAGCTCCCACACGTTTTCCAAACATTTCCTTCTAGATGCGTTTGTCCTGTTTAACTTAAAATGTGTCCACAGAATGCTTTCCTGCAGGTCCTCACGACTTTTTAAAACGCTTCCTTCCTTTCCCTCTCCTCACTCTTTCGACAGCCAACCTTGAGCTTTTGTGAGTCCGTGAGTACACTTGCCGCACTGTCCGAGTTAGAAAATGTTGGATCCCAAATAAAGTTTGGCTGCTGAGAGTTCCTGGTGGAGTAACTGTAGTCTGATTAGCTGGAAGTCCCCTCCTTGGCTGCGTACAGTGAGCGTAAAGTCTGCACCATTTTGTTAGTCAGCTTGTGCCCGCTCGTCAAGGCGATTTTCTTGTAAATGATGTCCGATTCCTTGATAGTGTCCACCCAAGGCACCAGTTTGCGTCCGTCTCGTTTCTTGGCCTCGGCCCAAGTGCCGGAGTACGAGCCGGCCATCCAGTGCACGCTGTAACCGTTGCTCGTCTTCTGGATAACGCGAGCTATCTGCGGCCGGTCCTTGTACTTGGGGCAACAGATAGCGATGACGTCCATGGCTTCTACCGTTTCGTTCATGTGGCCTGATGCATCTGCGGAATCGCCGCCTCTTTTGGATCTCCGTGATGACTGGGAAATAAAAAATGTAAATTAAATAAAAAAAGATATTTAAGTTAAGCATTCGTTAAAAAAAATATATTCATTGGATATTTGCTTATCATTTGAAATACTTCACTGATGTAATTTCGAGGTCAAAAACTATTTTACATAATTCTTTTGAAACTGCACTTACTCCAGGCATTTTCTCATCTCCATCGCTGTCTTCGTCGTACGAGTCAGCAGCGTTGTTTTTCGGGCTGGAACCTCCCAGCAGCGCAGTGATGGCTTTGTTTCTGGCGTGGGCGCTAGCCGACGCCTCACCTTCCTCGTCCTCTTCATCAGGATCCAAGTGCTCCATCAGTACCTTAAACTACAGAGCATAAAGATGGCAATATGTCACAAGATACAATAATTGTAAAATAAAGCTAAACTCAAATTAAATTTGTAATATTTCAATAATAATAATAATAATTATAAAATAGCATTTTTAGCTCCTTATGCCTCAATGGTCATTAATCAAGTTGTGAACCAACAGCAGTTTTGCCTACTATCGCTGATGTTATAAAATAAATAGCACAGCACAATATTAGAATCAGAATCAACTATCAGTGATGATCTTCCGATGCAAGTTTCAAGCAGGAAGCACCTGATTTTCTTGTAAATGATTCCAAAAGTAATATACACATACATTGTCTGCACTAGAGTTACTTACGTCCAAGTATTGCCTGACGATCCTTCTCTTGACTTCGTAGGTGAGCTCTGCGTTGGAGAGACTGTTGGTCAGGAAGTCCAACGTCTGCCGCGGGTTAAAATGTATGTTGGCTTTCCTGTTCACCGCTTTGTCGTAGACTTTCGCTGACTCCGTGGGCGAGTATTTCTGGATTTTGCTGTGGAGAACAGAGACATTGTCTTGAACAAAAATTGCAGAAGAAAAAGCCACACGGTCCAGCCTCTTTTAGTAATAGGTCAAGGATACTGCATACTTGTATGAGCTTGTACTTCTTTTTTTCCTACATTCATTTCTAAAGCAGTTTAAACCAGCCATGAAAACATTTTCAATATTAAATAAATAATAAATAGTGTTAGGATTTGGATCGGTCTGTGATTGATACCTGTCTGAGAAGCCGTAGAGGTTCTTTAAGTGCTGTTTGAGCACTAAGAGGAGCAGGATGCCCTGAGAGGCGTTAGCAAATTCAAGCAGAGGCATCGGGTTGTCTGGCAGACGGTCCATGACCTTGTCCACGTCGTCAGCCTCCAGGTCCGAGTCCGAATCCGAGTTCACCGCGGCCCGCTTGGCTTTCTTGGACCTATGGACGACCTCGTCGTCTTCGTCGCTGCTGCTGCTGCTTCTCCTGCTGCTCTCGCGATCCTCTTCCTCCTCGTCTTCCTCCTCGGAGCCGTATTTCTTTTCCCGCTCCTTCTTTTTCTTCTTCTTTTCTCTCGGCCTTGGCTCTTTTAGCAAAGACTGAAGGGGAGAATGTGAGCATACGAGACAGAGTTACAACTGAGACAGAGAGAGAGAAAAGAAAAGGAGGGAAAACGTTTATTTAAAAAAAAAAAAAACAGGGAACGGGAGCTAACCTCTTTAAAGGACTGCAGGAGGTTGCTGCCAGACACTGACAACGTGATGTCGATGTGATGCATGATGAAGAGCGGCTCCTCCTGCGTCTGGAACGGGAAACACGCCAGGTTGTCGGCAATGAACAGCAGCATGTTCACCTCCGTCTTCTGCAAGTCGACAGACAGTAGGACAAGTTTAGTCCAAGCAGCCGGGCTCATTATAGGTTATAACCTTGAACACATTCCAATACTCGGTCATGGTGAGCTATTATAAATTATTTTTAATGAATGACTGAAAATCAGATTAGATATTTGATTAGATTTCAGAAAATTTAATAAAAAGACTCCTAGATAATAATTTTTAATTCCAGATGTGAATTAACGGTCGTAACATGTCAGGTGTTTACAAAGATATATTTTCATCGCCTGTTCAATACAGAAACGCTACGGTACGTGCATGCATACACAAATCAGGTGTAATAAATTAGAAACAGGTTACCATGACAACTCGCAACAAATAAATCCTTTATAAACTCAACACGTCGCAGAATCGTGGACAAACTGACTCACCGCACTATCATCAAACAGATTGAGCAGAGAGATGAGGAAAGCTCTCCGGTGCTGCCGATTTCCCCGCACCATGGTGAAAAGGTGCGAGCAGAGCGCCGAGCTAGACTCGTCCTGGCGGAAACCCCGGATGATCGAGTCCCGGGACCCCATTATGGCCTGCTGGACTTGGTAGGACATCTTCATTCCCGCCACAGCCTTCATCTGATTTCATGCAAAAGAGAGAGAAGACGGAGCTCCTGGTTATTTTTACTCCATGTGGATAGAATTCGGATGCTGTTAAATTATACACTCAAAGTCACTTACGTGAATAAATCCTGTATACTTCTTATCGATTTCTACCAGCTGCTGGTCTGCTTTGTTTCTCATCGTGGGCTCAGGATCAGTTCCCATGGCAATCAAATAGGGGACACACTGTATAAACGAAGAAAAAAAAAAAGACCATAATTTAGCATCAAGATTTCAAAACTTTCAGGAGAATTTAATACTTTAGGAACTCGTCAGGTTGTGTATGTGTACCTGTACAGGGTGAATGAGACCCTGGCTGAGCGTCAGAGCGATGACATTGAGGGCAAAGTGACGCACACTGGACTGCGTATGGAAGAAAGCCTCCAGGACCTGCTTGAGATACAGCTGCATGATGGAGCTGCTCATACCCGATGAGATGTCACCCATCTCCTTCAGGTCCTCCTGCTTGGACAGCTTCTTCCCTGCAGAGAGAGACAGAGAGACATCGGTCAGGTTAAAAAAAAACGTGGTTGATAAATGAAAGGGAGACTTTCGGCGGTGTGACAGACACTCACACTCCCTGTCGGCTTCCTGCATTCGAGAGTCTTCTTCCTGCAAGTACGTCTGGAGATTCTTCAGCACCTGGATCTTCAGGTTCACGGACTTCTTCTTGTCAGAGAGGAGGCCGTTGTACAGGGTCTTTACTTCTGGGACGAACATTAGGCCCGGGTGCTGGATGAAGAGGAAACCTGGGGGAACAAGAAATCAGATTTGTTAAAAAAAAAAACTAAAACAGTATTGAACACGATATTCCAATCGGTACCACACAACGCCTTAAACGAATACAGTCCTTATGTTATAGAACCGACGCTTACCCAAGCCGATGATGGCCTTCGTCTGCACTTCCTCATCTTCGTTCTTGGTGAAATACAGAAGCAGCTCCAACACCTTGTCCTTTATGACAACCTGGGAACAACCAACAAAAAATGATCAACGTTTTAAAAAAAGAAGAAAAAAAAAAGGAAAAGCAAAAGTCATAATGAGACACATGTGATTAAAACAAGTGCAAATGTCAGACCTTGTTATTTCCTTTGAACTCCTCTCGGTCAAAGTCAAAGTGCCTGCACAGAGCTCCTACAGTGAAGAGAGAACGCAGTAGCGCCGGCTTATTGGACACCAGCACCGTGCTGGTAGAGTCCTCCTGGTGCTGGGTCTTCAGCTTGTTTAGTGCCCCTGAGGACATTAACCACATTAAGTCATCCAACATCATCCACTCAAACTTTTCACACAGTTATCGAACACGACTCCCATCCATTCATATAAGCTTGGCTAGGATGTACATGCTATCATGTTTATTTGATGGACAGAAGCAGAGGACTGCATAAGAGTTTTGCCTGAATTTGGACTCAGAAACAAGAGCTGTCTTAAAAGTAAAACTCTTACCATAGTACCGGTTGAAACAAGCCCAGACAAACTTGTAGTTGTGAGTGACCTTGTTCACTATTGCCCCAAGACAGCTTACACAATGCTGCACAACCTGAAGAGGAAAGAAAGAAAAAAAAAAAAAAACAACATTTAGGGTCACTGGAAAACCAGGGTATTGATTTGGAAACGAAAATGTTTGTAAATATTTTACACATATTTCAGCATCTCAGTGTTAAATCTATTGCCGATTGAGATGTGATCCATTCTAAGATGGGTACAGCTGGATCTTTTTGAGTTTCATTTCTGGAAAGACTCGGACCTCAATATTTACTGTGCACATCCACACCTAAGACAATTTCGCACCATGTGTGATCATTTTCTTCAATTTTGTGCGACCACCTTTAAATGACAACGGTGAATATTAGCTAAGACAAGAATTGCGCTGTATAGCCAATGAGAAACTGCACCGAGAACTCAAGGCTAAAACAATATGTATATATGGAAACTGTTCAAGGGCTAATGGCTTCATCATGTAAAGCACTTCGGGTGATGTGTATATAAACAATGACTGAAAACAAAGTGAGCCATTCTTCTGTGTGTATAAAATCCTGATACTTTACTGACCGTCATGCCGTATTTTATGATGAGCTTCATGAGGTCTTCCTCAATGGTGGTGAGAAAGGTCTCACTGGGATGGTCCATCAAAGGCACCACCAGCTCTAAGATTTTAGCTACATTGCAGATGACCATGAAATCATTCTGGTTCTGTGAACAGAAATAAGGAAAAAAATAAAATAAAATCACCACAAATAACTTTGCGAGATCTTAAAGAGCAAAAAATGATGCAGTTTTTCCCTAACAGACCACTAGAGGGCGCAAAATGCTTAAATATACTAGAAAGAGGAGAGGAATTTGACGCTCACGTTGCACTTGGTGGTCAGGTAGGGCTGCATGGTCATAGCGTGTTTCACCAGCAGCTGTGCTCGGATCTTGCTGAACAGGTACAGTGTAGTGATGCAGGCCACGAGGCGATTTGAGTTCACCCCTTTACTCTCACAGTCTGCAGCGTAAGAGAAAGAAGCATTTAGAAACTAGCACACACTTTGCACAAACGGCTAAATCGTGTGTGTGTGTGTGTGTTTGAAACTGAGAGCAGTACCGGTGAGAGACTCCTCCTCGTATTTGAGCATGTGTTCCACTAGATTGTCGACGAGCTGGGCACAGGCTTTCCGGGTCGGCTTGTAGGATGCGTCTTCCTCAGTCTTGAGCAGCTGCAATGACATTGGTATAAAAATGACAGATTGAGGGGAAAAACAACAAAAGGACAACGGACCGCTCTATCCCGTATGAATGACGGAAGACGGTACTCACGTTCTGAAGCAGCTGTTCGAACCAGTCGTAACCAGAATCCCTGCATGCAGACACCTGTCAAGAGAAATCCCCCCCAAAAAAAAAGAAAACCATTAGCAACAAGGATGAATTAACTGTTTTTCCCGACTTGGTTACATCAATTCTGCCTCAACTTCAATCAATTGCAGAGAGAACGTAGGGCTGTTTATGACTGGTTACGTTATATAATAAATAAAGACCAGTGCAAGGCACAAAAGCTGACAAACTTCGGCAAAATAGGTTTGGCATAGTTTTGCTTACCACATCAGTGATGTTGATGATCTTCCTGGTCATGGTTTCCTTATCGTGGTTTGGAGTCGGAGTGAACCACAACTTCTGGAATGTTTCATTCACCAGTTTCTGTAGTGAGGAAAAAAAAAAAAAAAACACGCATTAAAAAGGTCAGAACACGCATTACGATCCAGCCACAATCAAGCATTCATGAAGTGTATGGAATAAAATACGGACCAAAAAAAATAAAATAATAATAATAATGCATTACACGGATAGGAAGCCATGATGTATACCTTAATGCCTTCTTCATCGTTGACCCTTCGGATCATCTTCACACACATCTCGGTGATCTTGTTGAAGGTGGGCTGCTCCAGGCAGATGTCTCTCAAGATCTTAATCACCCGCTTTCTCACACTAATGCCCGTATCCTGCAAAGATCAACACATGGATGCGTGATTAGCTGAAACATTTTCATCAGCCTGTAGGTGGCAACAGAGTGCCACAAAAAGAAAATTTACCCAAGGTGAACTTTCATACTCTGAATGAACTTTAATGTGGGGAAAATAAATGTGTTTTCAATACAGCTGTATTATTGTTCAGTTATTCAGTTAAAGTCACTGGTAATGATTGCCCAAACAGAGGCTGCTTCTAATCCTGTTACAGTCCAGATTTACCTGACAGTTTAGCCTGTGTACAAGCTGCATTTCAGGATTATAGGAAACGATTATGAGCTGTTGTGAGCTCATTATCTTATCTATGACTTTTATTTATTTATTTTATTTTTTTTTTTACGCACCAGTATCCTCTCGATGAGCATGTCGTAGTACTGCTCAGTCAGCTGGGGGCGACTCAGTACGAATCGTCCGAGCAGCTCGACGGCAGCCTCCCGCACGCTGGTGGAGTTATCCATTAGCCGCCCGTGGACTCCACGCTGCATGTCCGACTGTGCGTGAATAACAGGCGGAAACATTAGACCGAACGGCATTTAATTTCAAGCTCTCCTCAAAAATGATGCATCTGTGGAATTTCTCATTACAAGTTTGTTCCAAGTGACACGATTTAAGCTTTAAAAAAAATTTTTTTATTGATTTTTTTTTTCTTTTTTGTGCTTCAGTTGTGAAAACGCACTCACCCGGGCCAGAATGCTGGGATCCACAGCTACCACCTCTGACAGACACTTCATCGCTTTCGTTCTCACAGCAATAGCACTCTCTCCCAGCACTCTCAAAATCTGAGCAACACAAACAGCAGGAGGCTTTTTGTAGCAAGACATTGCTGGCACAAAGTCCTTTTTAACCTATTTAAAAATCTTTCCTTTTTTTTTTTTTTTTACAAGCGTTGCACCGTTTTCCTAAAGCTGTGTGAATGTAGGTAATGCGAATTTCTTACCTGGGTTAAATAAATATCAAAGCTCTGTGCAAACGGCCTCATAGAGGCCAAATATCGCACAACTAAACAGGCGTCTTCGTAGTCCACAGTGTCCGAGTTCATCCTAATAAAAGAAGAAGAAAAAGAAATAAAAGGTTATACTGAGATCAAATTAAACACACATACATGAGAACTCTCAGTATGATTATATACGCACGTAAATAAAGTAATAAAAGAAATTCTACACAAGCTCACTTCAGTGTGCCGAACTGCGACGGAGTGGTCTTGATGATTGACCGCAGGAACTGCTTGCGCTTCTCAGCTCTCTGCATGATCTCTCCCGTGGTCTCTATGTCCTTGGCGTGGTGCGCTCCTTCTGCGGAGTCGTCTTCCTTCTGGTTCTGAGACTTCATGGCCTTCTCGGTCTCTGTAGTGGTGTCCCTGAACCACTGAGCGATGTAGAACTTCCTCGCAAACTGTCGGGTCGGGGGAAAAAAAAAATACTGTTAGAAAACACATCAAAAGCAAACACATTAAGCAAAGCATTTTTTATATTAAAAAAAAAGAGAGACTCAAGAGAGGGGGTGGAGGGGGGGATTCGATCTAAATCTAAATGCAGTCTTCACCAGAAGAGAGGGATCGGTCTCAACGTTTTCATCCAGGTAATCCAACAGGGCTTTCTGAAGCTGCTGTGTCTCATCGTTGCCAGACGCCTGGAGAATTAACACATGATGATTAATAAGGAACGTCACGCGTTAGGGGAGCTGGATCTCAATTGTTAATGGGTGACGAATGAGACTTTACCTCTCGGAGGATGCGATCTATAGATCTCTGGTCCATTTTGCTAGTAACAGCGTCTTTGCGCAGGCGGGCAGCAACCGTTCCCAGGTAGTCCAAAGAGGCCACTCTGAGTGCCATCTCAGTCTGTTTGTTGCTGAACTGGTGCACCTGAGGACAAGAAAACAAGGTGGTGGTAAATACCAGGCGAGTGTTAACCAGTCAGTGAAAATAATGGTTTATACACATTTCCTCACATTGTGAAAACTGGTTTATGATGATTTTTCTAGAAACTTTAAAACTAAAGTTTTTATTTATTTGTCAACAGAATAAAAAAAAAAAAAAAAAAAAAGTTCCTCCCAGAAGTAGAAGAATTAATGTTAAATGAAATATATTTGATGGACAGAGGGGTTTGTACATCATGAACACTGTGGTGAATTTTCAACCTCGTTCCTACCTTTTTTTTTTTTTTATTCTGTAAAAGCTGCTTGCAATAACGATAATTGTTAAAAGTGTAAATAAAACTAAACTGAATTTAATTAATCATAGACTAAATAGGGATTTTTTTTTCGTTCTTCTTCCTCTGGTTGTCTGCACATCTGCTTGTCCTCGTTGCCCTGGATAGTGACTCCTTCACCCTAAAAAAAAAAAAAAAAAGAAAGAAAGAAAAATCCCACTTACCAGTAACCGACCCAGGAGACTGAGCAGCAGTTCGGCAGCGGGCCACTCTGGTTTGTTAACTGTTGAGAGAAGGTCCTGCACAAAGTTTTCGAACAAAGGCCGATAGTCCTCCTCGCCCTGTTTGCTGCCGCATCTGGAAAAAAGAAAGCAGGGTTGAGATTAAGCAGGTCAGCTGCGCTAGAGCTTTGCTGCGAACAAAGGCCAAGTGTCTGAGCTCTTACTTCTTGAGGAAAACAGAGAGGAAGTTCTGTGCTGTCCTCATCGCGGTTTCATACGAGTTTGTGATGAGGACATCCTGGTCCACCTGGAAAGAACGGCGCCAAATTAATCTCTTTAAATTCACGCACTTATTATTAAATACCTGGACTTTGATTAGTCCTCGGTCCTCTCTTTACCTTTTTCTCATACTCATCATCAGTGTTATCTTTCTCAGTGGGAAGATGCACCACGCACTGTATGAGCTGCAGCACCAGAGCCGTCACCATCTGGATGTACATGGGTTCCCCATCAACATCGCTGCTGTTTAACCTGATGAACGGAGACGGCCGAACAAATTAATTATGAAATGTCGGCCATAAAACGGTACTTCAAGGAAAGGAAACATCAACCAACCTGAAATTTCTCAAGCTTCTCTTGCTGGTGGGGAGCCTGGCGAGAGAGGTGAAGATCTCCTCCAGGATCAGCTGCCTGTGTTTCTCGTAACGGGAGAAGACCTGAGGGGGGAAAAGACACAATCGTTTACGTTTAACCGTATGACTCTATCCCACACCAGGGCTTCACAAAGATGAGCTGTGATGAAAACTTACAGCGGTGACCAGCTTAATGGCACACAGCTGAAGCTCGCTGACGTTCTCCACGAAGAACGGTGTGATCCCCATTGAAGATACCTGTGAGAGACAGAACCGAGGTTAGCACATGGACTCTCTTTAAAACTAAATAAATAAATAAATGCAGGCGCCCTGACGGCGCAGATACTCACCTGCAGAATTGTAGTGTCTGTTAGTAGCTGGATCTCCAGCAGCTCTGAGATGTTGCTGACGATGTCACACACTTTGTTGTAGAGCATGACGATAACTCTTTGCTTGTGTGTGGAACATTTGGCCCGTTTGGCTTTTGAGCTCAACATGCCACCTGACAGAAACAAACAAACAAACACCAACTTTACTGATGAGAACAACTTTCATGATGCTTGTGTAAAAGCAGCAATGTTTTATGGCTAGTCTGCAGAGTCCGGCCACTAGAGGGCAACGTTGGCTTAAAATTTCCAGATGAAAGTTGTTATTGGTAAAAAATAAATAAATAAATAAATAAATAAAAAAAGTTTTAACCAGTCACTGTTGTCATTTGCACTTGCTCCCATTGCTGCTTGTGTGTGTGTGTGTGTGTGTGTGTGTGTGTGTGTGGTCTGAGGAATTCACTAGAACCAATTGTTTGGATTTGGTGCTTTACCGAATAATTGCTAAATTGCATAAATCTGAGAAAATGGAAAATTTCAACCACCACTGTGTCGCTGCGTTACGGTCTGCTGTCTCTAGAAATCATAAGATGCGTCATGCACGTGCACTGAAAACGAACCGTTCACCTGTTGCTCGTTTAGAACGAAATGCAGAGTAAACGTTACATTGCATGTTACACTATTCCTGAACTTTCTTAAAGCAGAAGATCTCGACACTGACCTCCGTGTGGGTCCACTCTATAGACGGGGTCATACTGAGGATAGAGGGTGTTCTGCAGATGGAACTTGGTGAACTGCAGCACCCTCTCGATCACGTCTTCGATATAGACGGCCTTGGGCATGCGCAGCGAGGTCATGATGTTCAAAGCCGTCAGGCAAGAGTCGGCCGATTTGGTCACCCGCTCCATGATGAGGTCGCGCCACAAACGCTCTTCGTCCTCTGCATCGTTGTCCTACGATATAAATAGGAAAAGATGCTCTCTGTTATTACCCATGCAGAGCTGCAGTGTGTGTGTGTGTGTGTGTGCGCAGAGTTACAAGTGGGAGTGTGAAAACAACACTCACGTGGTTCATGTGCGTGGAAAGCTTGGAGCCGTCCTGTATGTTTTTCTCCAATATGCCCAGGACTTTTACTAGCTTGTCGGATGGAATCTGTAAAGCAGAAGAGACTGGACTAAAATAAAGAAACAGGAAGTTTCTGATGAACACGGAGTTTGGTATGACATATGAGGGGCACTGAATTCATTGTAAACGCTGATTAAAATGTGTGGCATACTCAACACTGGGACAGAGGGAAAAACTGACAAAGAGACAGAGAGTGATGGACGTGTCAACATTTGTGAGATGACTGAACCCCGAAAGTAGCGTACCCTGTATGTGATGCCCATGGCTTTGATTTTGGCCGATTCACTACCCAGCTCCGCTAGCTGATGTTTCCCAAGGAGCAGCTCCTGAGGGATCTCGTCGTCATCTCCAGCTGAGAAAAGAAAATGTAAGATTTCTGGTTAAAAAAAAAAGAAAAAAAACACAACTGTAAACTACTTACAGGAGAATATTACATACTTAGCGACGTTAGGTCCACATCCTCCAAGTTTTCCAAAATGTTGTCCACACTCGCCAGGAATCTCTTGAATGTCGAAGAGTCCATCATTTCTATTTGGGGGAGGGAAAGAAACAATCTTACTCACACCTCACATTAACAGTGGAAAGCGTAACAAGACATCCTGATCGGGTTTAAAACCCAAACGTACCTTCTGGAGTTAGCTTCGGCTCGTAGGCTTTCCTCTTTTTCTGCTTCTCCTTCATCTTCATCTTTTTGAACACTGATAAGAAAAGGAGATTTCTTAGACAATGATCACTCATGATGAAACCCTCCAAGTGTGTGTATGTTAGAAACTTACCGTCAGTCATGTTGGGGGGAGGCGGCGTCTCGTCCCCGGAGTCGCCTGGACTGCCTCGATATCGGCTGCATGAACCTCTGCGGACCTCGCTGTAGCCTCCGCTACGCCTGTGCTCTCTGGAAACCTTTTTGTCCTCGTGCTCCCAAGTCCGGTCTCGGTCCTTCTTCGATCGCTTTGGGGCTGCTGCGAGTCAAAAAAAATAAATAAATAAAACTTTAAAATCAGACTATTGAAATCTGGAAAACCTATTTTTCCTCTTTGTATGAGGGGGGAAACTGTTCTGACTCTGCACGGCTGGTGAAAGAATTTGGATAAGATTGTTACTCACACTCTGATGCAGCGTCATCGTCTGAGCTGACCTCGGCATACTTGGGCTTCTCGTTTGCCGTACTGCGCTTGCGTTTGTTCATCTTTACCCTCTCACACAGAGGCATGGTGGACTCGATTTCTGCAAGCAGATGAGGAGGAAGCTCCTTGAACACCGACTCATCAATGCCCCCTTCAAACAGGTTAATAAAGACGATTACTTCTTTATTTACGTCAATCATCGCTCTCCAAACAAGTCCTGCTTACGCAACACCTCATTAAGGCAATGAATCGTGTTCGTTTTTCACTAAATGACAAAGAGCTTCCAGGTCGTTTTTTTTATTTTTTTTATGCAACTAAAATGTCGGGATTGGATGTAATGATTGTCTTACCTTTTGAGGACTTCCCAAATGAAGGTCTGTTCTTGCCGGATTTTGAACTGGTCCCATGTCTCTCCTTGATGATTTTCTGCACCTCATCAAGCGACAGCTTCTGAAGCACCACGACAGGTTTGGACCGTTTGCTGATATCCTCCACCAGCCCAAGTCTTTCTAGCTTCACCCTTGGCTGGGTCCAATTCTCCCCAGGTCGCCTGGGCTCCGCGTTCCCATCCTTGTCGCGTTTCAGCTTGGGAATGACGAAGTTCTTTAATGCGCCAGACTTGCCGCCTAGAAGGAAATCAGGAAACTCTCCAGCTCTGCTGTCAGGGGGAGGCAGCTTCGAGCCATCAGAACTTTTCCTAGTACCATCAGAGCTCCGCCTCTCCTCTTTGCTGTTGGGAGATTTGAGGTCAGCGCGGGGTCGACCCGAGTCCGGCCCACTTCGGCTTTCCTGTTTCACGCGGGGACTGTCGGGCCGAGAGCGGTGCTCAGGAGATCGCCTGTCCCGGTGTTCTCTGGATTCGGACCTATGTTTACGCTCGCGATCTCTGTCCTTGTCTCTGTCTTTATCGCGCTCCTTGTCTTTTTCCTTGTCTCTGTCTCGACCGGGGCGGTCCTGCTCAGACCTGCTGGAAGATTTTGGTGTTTCCGGCCTTCGGATTTTGGAGCCGTCACTGCTGCGTTCCCTATCCCGCTCTCTGTCTTTGTGTTTTTCCTCTCTGTGGCCGTCCCGGGAAAGCTCTGGACGGCCTTCTTTTCGGGGAGTCTCAGGACGGATTTTGTCGGGCTTGCCGTCGTGCCTGTGCTTCGCCTGGTCCGGCCGCTTGTCTGAGCCCTGCACCTTCCCTGAGGAGTCACGTCGGCTTTCCTGCTTGTGTTTCGGCATCTCGGGACGGCCGTCTGAAGCCATTTTCTGCTGCTTTATGACCTCGGGTCGTCCGTCTGCCGCCCTCTGCAACTCCTCGTCCGTTTTCGTCTTGAGTCGCAGTACTCCAGCCGAGTCGGAACCGTCTTCAGCCCAGCGCTGAGCCTCCTGGGCGGGCACAGGGCATTCGAGCTGCCCCTCGGCTCTCCCTGCCTGCTGCAGGTCTATGCTGACCATAAGTGCTGGACGGTTAGCCCCGTTGCTGGCAGCACTAGCCTCCTGAGGCGTTGGTTTGTTTCCCGCACTGCCGCCACCTCCTACGCCAGGGCCTCCGGCAGTACCGGCAGTACCGGCAGCGCCGGGCTCCTGAGGATACGAGTCTTGTTTCCGCTTCTTCAGGGGTTTGTCTAAAGAAAGCAAACAAACATAATTTAAACTTGAACTGAAACCAGAAAGCCAGTTCCTTCATGCACGTTTATAATTAAACCAGTTTAAATCAGGAAAACTACCTTTATCCTGAACCTCCTTTGAGCAGCGCTCTCGTTCGATCGCCGATTCACGTTCTATCCTTTCGATCTCAGCCAGGGCGTCCAATTCGGCCTCATCGTAGGGCGTCCCACTAACTGCTCCAGGCTGTTTTGCAGCGAGTGCCCCCGTGTTCTGCAGCACCGGAACCTGCTGGTATCCCGACTGTTCCTGAAAGCTGTTGCAGGGCAGGTCGTTCTCTGCGTCCGAGCCGTGCTCCACGCCGCCGGGCATTAGATCGCCGGGCTGCTCGGTCTCTGCCGATTTGACCCGCGATAGCTTCAGCGTCAGCTTAGTGGAGTCTTTGGAGGGTGAGCTAACGATGTCGTACATGGCGCCTTTTTCACCCTCTTCCTTAATCATTTTCTTTTGCTTTTTCTTCCGCTCAGGCGAGTCCATGAGGATGTCGGGAGCTGCGTCTCGTGGTGAGGTGTAAGGAGGAGGGGACTGGAGGATCAGAGGTGGCCGCGATCCTACTGGAAACAAAAGCATCATTAGATGATGGAGAACCTCGAGCATCACTTATCTACAAGGAATATTTCAGCAAATTAGTGTTTTGGGTTAACCAGTTAAACGATTTCCTCCTGCCAACATGTAGTTATTTTTCAACAATGGGTTTTATATAAGAGGGGGGGGGAAATTTTGGGGATTGTTTTGCAAATCCATTTTTTTTCTGCAGTGTGCAGAACAAAAGGACATTTTACAATCAAAAAAACTGATTCGAGCGCATAAAGTCCGCCTGGTCATGTGTCCTTTTTTCTTTTTTCTTCCCCCAGCTTTAAGTTCACCTACCCAGACATACCTGGTGCTGTTACCATGACATCCAAGGTGGATGTGCAAGTAAACAGTCCAAACAGCCCAAAGATATTTGGTTATTTGTAGAGGTAGAGGTCGAAACCAACCACAATAACAATAAATATATAGAATACACTATAAATTAACGATACACAATAAATACATGGTAGAACGGCAATATTCAGAAACAAGGCAGCAACATCCTTTGCGAGTAGTTTAACATGTACCTTTTGGCGTCCCTTCACTTCCTGCAGGAGAGCACACGGATTGGGGCGATCGCAGGGGGAAGGAGGCGTTTCTCATCGAAGGATCACTCTCCTAGAATATCCATATAAAACCAGTTAGAAACTCAGCTCAGTGTGTATTGAATTTGCCAGATGTACAACTTAACAAGCAGCAAAAACACGTTTTAAATTTGTTTTTGAAGTTAATAAAAACTGATGGCCTGAGGTATGTGTTTTTTAGGTAAAAAAATAATAATAATAATAAAAAGACAAAAAATTGTTTTATTTGTCTTTACACATGACTTGTTGCAAAACTTTAGCCCTCAAGGACATGAGATGTGAATCTATTAAAAGGTGAACATTTCCTCAGTTTGCAATCAGACCAAATAACAGAAACCGTTCCCTACTAGAAATAGGGAGTCGTACTCTTTAATTCACTCAAAACTCATTGAACACGAAGCTTTGTTGATGTACTTTGTTGATGTACTATGTACACACACACAGCTCACAGACAGACAGACAGACAGACAGACAGACAGACAGACAGACAGAAACACTGCTACCACAAGCATAAACGTGGCAAGGTTTAATACAATTTGGGAAAAGGCCCCTGGAAACTCGAGACTCAAAAATGACAAATAGGCGTTTCTGTTTTCTACTGAAAAGCAAGTCTTGATGATAAAATGATAGGAAAAGAAAAAAATAGACCCTTAGGAACTGTAGGCAATATGGTGCATCTGCTCACCTCATTTCCCAGTCTGTGGACTATGTTCATGTACTCTTCGTTGGAGCAATGCCGTGCGTTGTGATTAGCCGAGTTACTTGACATTTGCCCGGGGACTTTGTTGTCGTGGATGTTTCTCATACCAGGCACCATGGGACTAGCCACAGAGACTGAAGGATTTAAAAAAAAAAAAAAAAAAAGAATTATTATTATTTTTTATGTTTGGCAAACTGGTGGCGATTCTGCCACCGAATGTGAGAGATAAGTGAAAAGGTTAACCTTGTAGCAGGATGTCAGATTTTTTTTTTTTGTTGTGGAATGTGAACTGACCTTGGAGCTGTTGATGCTGAGAGTAGGTTGGAGGATGAGGGTACTGCATGAAACCGGCAGGGCTCTGAGGGGCATACGGGCTGGGCACAGGGCTGTTTTGCTGGGGTATGAACCGGGCACCAGAGCCCGTCTGAGGTTGAACAAAGCGACTACAGATACACACACACACAAAAAAATTATAATAATAAATTGTCAGCATTTACTAGGACAGGGATTCTGGATCGCACAGGAAGTTGATCCGCAACCAGTCCACCCCTTAGATTAGCAATGCATACAATGAAGCATTTTAATAATAAAGTGCCTGTTTCCTACATTGAAAAAAAAAATGTTATACTCATTGTATTCGTATCAAATGTTAGTTTTGTCTATTTGGAGATTAAGCATTATAGCGATACTGGACAGAGATTAAGGTTAAATGTTAATCGTTTCTCTGTTTGACAGTGTTGTCGTGGCAACGTTAACAGCCGGCAAGCGCATGATATTTAACGTCAGAGTCCTCAAGCGTCAGCTAACTGGCATCCATTCAAAATTAGCGAGTTAGCTAACTGCTGCTAAGTTTCTGCATTCTGTCCTGCGGGCGGGAAAAAGTGTGACTTCGGCATCTTCTGCATCCCCTGTGCGGTGAGGATGCCATGACACAAAGAAAAGGTCAGTCTTGCGACCACACCACTTTCGTGTGCAGGCAGCGAACTCGATGCAGACGGTGCCGACTAGGCCACTGCGTATTTTGACTGTCGTTCGTGTGTCGTGCCTTTTACATGCTTAATTACATTGTTTTTTTTTATGCCACTCACGATAGAAAGCGACATGGTTGTGCCGCTTGTGTGTTTTCCGCGTGCATCCAAGTGCAAGATGAAAAATCTAAACTTATCAGTAAGCTGCGAGCAATCAGCCTTACTCTATCTGTCCTACTGGATCAAGCCAGGGAAATTCTGTCTGCCTGAAGGATGATGGGGAAACACCACGGGAGCGCATGTTTGGGGAAAAAAAGGGGAGAAAGCAGTACAGGTGGCGTTTTTCCACATCGCATAAAATTGCAAAAATATACAAATATCAAAAATAAATAAATAGAACCACTTTGCTTGTTCTGATTTCTCTTTTTTTTTTTTTAAAGTTTTTTTTTCCTTCCCTAAAACACATGCAAACATTCAAAATGTTAAAAGTTGGGGCTGTTTAGGTTCACAAGCAACGATTTTCAGGAAAACATTGCCATTTCCTTTGCACTAACTTAGAACGTATTTTGAATCTTTGACACTTAAGTCGCTTTAAAGTTAAGAGTTGCTTTGAATTAAGGATCTGATTGGACTCAAACGGTGCCATTTTTCCCCCCTAGGTTTGAATGTATTTTGTCTCAGACTGCATTAAACATCGCTTGTAAGTCAAAAGAAGGAGAAAAAAAAAAAAAAGTAATTCTGAAACTTTGACCTTAAATAAAAATCGGATCAGGTCTTTGAATATTAATGTTTGAAAATCCCTGCACTAAATGTTTGCAATAAAACACATCTTATGACATTCGTAATAAAAAAAGAAAGAAAAGAAAAAACCTTGCAGATTACCTAGGAGGGCTGGGAGTAACAGGGGTTTGCTGGTAGTTTGTGGACGCCGGGCTGCCATGCATGGAATTTTGAGGCATCTTGTATGGCGGCATCATTGGCTGTTGCATTATACCTTCAATTACAAAACAATGTCAATTAATCAGTCAAAAATAATGCAAAACATTTACAAGAATTTTACCACCGGGTTAGTTTTACCAGCAAGTTTAGTAAACATAGCCTTAATTATATATGCAAGAAAAAAAAGGGCAAGGTTCATTAGTCGGTCTGACTTTAGGATGCAGTAAAACAACGTCGTCGTCGTCATTCAGTCAGTCAACCGCGTGGTCGAAACACCGCCGGTCACAAAACACAGTTTAACAACATGACAGACAGACAAGTTTAGGGGGTTTTAGGACAAGGACATGAAATATGTTAGAATGTACATTAGAGTACAATTCGCACATTGCTTATTGACAACAAGAGAACACAAGGAGCACAGCGTTGGCCGCGCCACGCCAGAGTCACACGTGGACATTAGTAGGTCTCATGATTAGCCTTTCGGTCATCATGAATAATCCTCCTTCACCCTTTCGTCAGCGGATCAGAGTAGAATGGGGTTAATAACCTGATGGCATGCCGACCTTCCGTAGCATGCTTAAAAATTAAATGCAGCCAATTAGCTTAGAAGTGTTCAGCATCCTCAGCATCGCACCGAACCTATTTGTATGTCAAAGAATCTCCACGTTAGCACCGTGCACGCTGCATGGCTCATCCAACCCGGCATCAAGTTTTTAAATGACTTCCGACTTCCTTGGGTGGTTTCTGACACAGTTTAATAAAAAATAAATAAATAAATGATGTCTTGGACAGAGAACTTCTTCCTCACAAGATCTTACTCTGCACAAGAACTTAAACTGATCATCTAAACCTCTTCTAGATGAAAGTCATTAAGCTGTTTATGTACAAAACTGTACTGCTCAGCCAAACTATGTCCTTTGAGGTCAACCATGTGTGAAGTATATTTAAAAATCAGTTAACTGTGACCACAAAACTATTAATAGTTATCATCACTGCAAAAAAAAAAAAAAAAAAAAAAAAAAAAAAAAGCCCACGTTTTCAGACTTCTGATCCGACAGACCCTTCAGAATAGAGGATGATGTATAAAAATAAAAGGCTCAGCTGCGGAAGGCAGCCAGAGCCGCACCGGGCCGCGCACTGTGCTCCATTGGGTTCAGAGTCAAGGGCAATGTCTCCATGTCTTCTCCTTACCGCCCTGAACCCCGTATCGGGTGGGCATACTTTTCTCCCTGAAGATGTTGGGGTTCCTGGACAGCACCGTCTGCAGCAGCACCGGCATGTCGCCCTCCGGGTCATCGCTGCCCAGGTTGTCCTTCAGCTCTCTGTCATGAAGATCGATATTTGTGTGAGTGGAGCAGGTCATTGGGTCACACAATAGAAAAGTAATAAATTTTTTTTTTTTTTTTTTTTTTAAACCAGGGTGTCAAACTTATTTTAGGAATCTTTTAAAACTCCCTTAACTTTGATTAATAATATCAATAACTGCTCTTTAATTAAAATAAATAAATTGATGTTTTTTGAGAGTGCAGAAGTATTTACTCTTGTTTCAGGTTAAGGCAAAATGTTTACGACTCTGATGCTCTTTGCTTATCTATTTTAAAATATTTTTATTGTTCATTTTTTAGTTCATTTATAGCCTACAGAATGATTTTCATTCACAATATGATGAATTAGAATCAGTTCCACACCTACAGGCTATATTTTTGACAAGTTCGGTCAAATTAGTGCCTAATATTTATTAAAAAAAAATAATAATTAATTTAAAAAGGTTGAAGGCTGGCATTTCTTGTAGCAATTGTTTAAATAGTGTAGAAATATTTATTTTCATAGGCTGAAGTAATATACATTTGAAAGAGAGAGAGAGAGAGAGAGAGAGAGAGAGAGAGAGAGAGAGAGAGAGCGAAAGGACAGACGGAAATCTTGCCGGCAACCGAGTCAATTTCATGAAACGAGGCTGTCTAATCAATAGCCCCAGAAGGTTTGGGGTAATTCGTGTTTACTCTCTTTATTCACGATGAAGCAGAAGCATTGCGATATTTTCTATGTTAGAATCAATCCAAATAGCAGATGCCCAAAACACACACACACACAAACGCGTAATCCTAGTAATTTGAGACAGCAGAGATACGTACATGTGCTCGGTGGAGACCTGGTTAAGGCTGTGGACCAGCTGGGAGACAAGGTTGTCGTCCCTGCGGGCCAAGAGACAGTTGACCTCCTCGGCGATCCTCCCATTGTACAGCAGGCTTTTAGTGGTGGTGGCAGGGAGAGGGGAAGGCAAGGGCAGCTGGTTTAACACTGCAGGGAAAAAAAAAACAACACAAGAGAAACTTTCTTTAGCTCGGACTCCCAAAGTACCTGGTTTCATTAGAGAAAATAAAGAGGTTTTTTTTTCCTTTAAGAAGTTGATCTGTACTTAAAATTGTGATGCTGTTATTTTCAAATTTATATTTCAAGCATACTGGCGGTTCGCCTTAGTTAAGTAGCTGTTTAAAAAAAAAAAAGTGACAGTAAGCTGGAACCGTGGCCAAGCAGGTGGCCGAGAAGCAAGCTGGCACCAAATAAATAAAACTGAAATGCTTTTGTTTTGCCGCCAGCATGAGGTGAAAAACAAGACTCAGGAAAGACGGCTGTGCTGGAAGGACAAGCATCTGCAGTTTGGAGTGATATTAGTTCACTCGGTTCGCTCAGATGAGTTGAAATATGTGAAGGATGCTATCTTATGCGATCAGTCAGCGGTATTTTGAAAAGGAGCAGAGACACAGAAGTGCTGCGCTTCTGCAGGACCTCATCGGTTTTATTCCAGACGGTTCTAACAGACGTTTCCAAGCGGCCGAGTGCACGGCCTGGGTTTATTTTATTTATTTACTTTTTTTAAGTTCTGACATGTTCGGTTAGTGGAATATATGAAAAACTTGCCAGTGTTGCCATTATTTAAAATATTTTGAGACAGACGTATTTCTTCGATTTGTGCAAAAAAATACAACTGAAGTTCTAAAAAGAAAAAAAAAAAAAAAAGCTCTAGGGCAAATAATTTTCTGAATAAAGAATAAGAGCGACGCAACAATGGTACCATAATTCATTCATTCATCTTCTGTAACCATTTTATTAGTGTTTTACTGTCGATCCAGAGCCTGCAATGGGAAAACACCCTGGACGCGCACACACACTCATTCATGATGAAGAGCCAATACACGTATCAAGTTTTTAGAAATGGGCGGAAACCCAAAAGGACACCCAGATAGATATGGAGAGAACATGTGAAACTCCACACAGACAGTAAGCCGAGCTCAAGACTGAAGCAAGGCAATAACGCTAGCCAGAAAAGCGATGACGGCCCACATGGTGTCATTCAAACTTATAACTGTTTAGTGTGGAGAAAGCAGAAAACAATTATCGCTCGTATAGTTTATTAAATCAACAGCCTACAAGCTGACCCAGTCATACTTTCAGCCGGGGGAAAAAAATACACTACTTGATTTGCTTAAAACAGGAATATTATACATTATAGAGAGTCTTTTCTCTGTCCTACTTTTATTTAAGAAGTGTATCGTTCATATATTCTAGATTGATTTCACATAAAGTGAAATAGTTCAAGCCTTTTTTTTATTAGTTTTAATTTCAGTGATTATGGCTTACAAAAATCGAAACCTGGTATCTGGAAATAAAATACAGAAATGAACTTAAACTGAAAAGTATGTTCATGCACTCGATGCTTGGTTGGTATGAATTACGTCATCAGTGCGGCGTGGCATGGAGGCGATCGACCTGTGGCATTGCTGAGGTGCAATTGAAGACCAGGTTGCTTTGATAGCTGCCTTCAGATCAAGATTCTTAAATTATGGGGTTCAAGTAAGGCACATTTTCACACAGCAAACCAGGTACTGTAGGCAGGTGCTAAGTCATGCTGGAAAAGGAAACTGGCATCTCCATAAAGCTTGTCAGAAAATTTCCTGGTAGACGGCTGCGCTGACTTTGGACTTGATAAAAAAAAAAAAAACACAGTGGTACGTTAACCGAAAATGACACGTCACCCCAAACCATCGCAGACTGTGGAAACATCACTTTGGACTTCAAGCAACTTTGATGTTGTGCCTCTTTACTCTTACTTAGACCTTGATTTGCAAATGAAATGCTAAATTTACTTTAATGTGAAAAGAGGATTTTGGACCACTGAGCAATTATCAACTCTTTTTTTTCCCCTCCCTAACACAGGTAAAACTCTTTTGACGTTGTCTCTGGTTCAGGAGTGGCTGAATACTGTGAATGCAACACAGTTGTGTGCGTTGGATCTTGATGCACTGACTCCAGTCTCGCTCCACTCCTTGTAAAGCTCACGCATGTTTTTTTTGAATCTTCTTAATGCTGCAGTGATCCTTGTTCCTTGTGCTCCTTTTCCTACTGGACCTTCCAGTCAACTTTCCATCCCATTCAGGCATGACCTTCTGTGGCCTAGGTTGATGATTGTCTTTAGGAGTCTTCAAGATTCAAAGAACTTTATTAATCCCAGAGGGAAATTGCTCAATGAATTCCTCATGATTGTGGTTATGTGTACTGAACTAGACTGATATTGATATACTGTATTCATACTGCATGAACAGAAATTTACTCAAATTAGAAATTCAGTATTCTGTTTTTAATTTTTGTTAACTGTAAGCCATGATCAGTCTTTAACTATTAAATTTTTTTTTTATTAAAAATTATTTAACTATTAAATAAGCCCTTATTGCTGACACGTTTTTTTCTGTTTCGTTTCTCTCTCTTTCTTTGTAGTTTTTGATCATCTGATTTTTGCACTCAGGATAAGACATTAACTTTTAATTTACAAATAAAAATTTTGCCATTATAAGAAGAGATACTATTTTTAGTTTATCACAGTTATTGATGGGACGATCAATTACAGTCGCTGATCTGTTGATTTCCTGCACATTTCAAGTTACCGATTTCAAATGGCAATCAATTAAAAAAAACTTTTTAAACTTTTTTTTCTGCGCACCCAGGCAGTAACGTGAGTATGCACAGTTATCATCATGCACATTTCCAACGGGGTAGTGTATGGATAAATGGAACTAGCCCTATGGCTAACCGGAACGTACAGCCGTATGGCTAACAAGGAAATATTTCTTGTACTTAATACACAGTAACTTTGAAAGATATTAAATCAATTATCATAGTTAATCAAGTTTCAAATGAATCTCCGTTAAACGTTGGAATGCATTTTGCACTGAATTAATTACACTGTAGTCACGTTCTGGGTGACAAACTTCACAATCAATGTGCCGAGCAGGAACAATAACAACCAATAGCTACGGTACTTACATACAACTCACTTTTGATTAGTTTTTGATTAACAGGCTGAAAAATCCCAAACAATCCCTTTAAGAGTACTGTGCAATTAAACTGATTATTATTTAATCATTGACTGGTTTATTCAAAACGATGATCAATTATGGAATAGTTACCGCCATAAGTACCAGGGATGGGAATCAACATTGACCTTCCGATACAATATTGCGATACTTACTTAGGTGGTGATTCGATTTGTATTTCAATATTCAATTTGATATTACACTTTCGTTTTTCTAAACAACCTTAGCCATAATTTGATCCCACCACACAGGATGCTGTGCTCCCTGCCAATGTGTTAACAGTTTAAAGCACCACCTGCAGGATTATAGAGAACCTGCAAACATTTTTACCACCTCAAATGCAAACATGTATAAATAACTTTTTTGATTGATTTTGTAGCCAGTCTGGCGAAACATGAATTCCACCACACAAAAAAAAAAAATCATGATACATCACTGAATCGATTCCCCATGTCTAATAAATGTCACTACCAGAGATACATCAGAACTTTGTCAGAAACAAACTGACTGAAAAGCGAGATTAGTAACTACACGTTTATTACTATTGGACCGCCGAACATGTGAAGGTGTCTCAAAATCTTTTTCACCTAAACAACTCACACCCCGTCCTCATTGGTACAAGAGACAAACCTGCGCTGAGAAAATGTACCGTTACTGATGTACACCTCCTGACCCCTGACCCTGAACCCCACCTCAGAATTTCAATAATAATCCTTCATAAACGTGTGCAATGACGGAATGCAGCATAAAGATGGGCTTTAAACCCTTAACGCTGTTTTGTAACACTGTGGTGTTAATGATATTAACAGGCTATTTATCAACCAGTAAAAAAACTGGTGTTAATGGCAGTTCAATCCCGTGGGTCATGGGCAAATTAATTAACATTGACAGGATATGACAAGCGTAATAGATAATGATTTTTAAAGATAATGATATATATATATTTTTTTTGTTTTTTTATTAAGTGTTCCTAGGCGCACTTATTACTCTTCCCCCAGAAACGCCTCCGAAATCCATTTATTATTCTTCCGCCTTTGGACCGTTTCTCTCCCCGCAGCTTTGAGACGACCCTCACGTATGTTACACCGTTTCGTACGGCTCGATCGGGAATGGTGTGCTATCACTTTTGGTGGGGATTTTTTTTTTTTAAACTAGACAGTTTGTGGTTTGAGGCAGGCCTGCTATTTCTTTTTTTACCGAAAAAACTTAGTAGCCAATGTATGAAAAAATCTGCCTACCTGAGGCAAGCTTCAAGGGTATTTCAGCGTGTTTTCATTTTGTAATCTTAATTTGTTATTTAAGTAAAAAAATATTTAGTGCAGGTCTATTTATTTTATTCTTTTTATTTATAGTACTTTGTTTTTCTCTGTTGTCGGAAACGCTGCAGGTGCGTGAAAATTTGATATCCAGATTCTGTTCTTGATATGTTCTGTGTGCTGTTGTTCGCACATGTTAAAATAAAAACTGAAAAAAAAAAAGTTTGTATATTTAATCAGACACTCCTCAGTTCTATTTTCATTTAATTATAATTTAATATTCTAATCGGATCAGTTAACGGTTAATGTTCGGATAAGGAACGGCGGTTGTCGGTTGGGAAAATTTTTTCTTTCTTTTTGTTTTTAAACAATCTGGGGGAAAAAATCTAATCAGTTGCAGTTTTGTTAAAGTGCTTTTACAGAGGAAAAAAAAAATCACATCACCTCAAAAACAAACAAACAAAAAAAAAGACATAGCGTGACCTAATTAAGCAAACAAAGAGGAAATATTGGGAGGGAAACAAAAAACCCACAACCGCACAATTTTCTGTACATTTAGAGTTTAACATCCGATTAACCACCTTCGCTAATTATTCTCCCATTAACACCTCAAGGTGTGCTGTTTTCATACCAAGTCTACAACTGCTTCGTGCCTTATGACAGTATAGTAGTGAGTTACTAAAATTGAAACGCTCTGTGTGTTTTATGAGAAAGAAAAGGAGAGAGAGAGAGAGAGAGAGAGAGAGAGAGAGAGAGAGAATGAAGCAATCTCGTCGTTTGTGCCAGGAAGTCGGCGCTGTCTCTGCACCGCTGAAGCCAACTACATTCCCTGAGGAATCCCCTGGCATGGACAGCAGGAGGGCACACCTCCACATTTACTGCCAGTGTGGATTTTACCAACGTGAGCGTACGAGACAAAATGAAACTAAAACGGCTTTAGATATTGTCGTATGTGATTGGAACCAAGTTCGCAAGACTCAGACAAAATTACCAGAAGGGCCTCATGTATGATTTCTAACAAATATTCACAATCCATAAGACTCTCTTAGAGCTATGCTAAGACAAGTAAAAAAAAAAGTTTGACTATATTCTAGATAACGTCTGTATATGTCAGTGTGTGTGTGTGTGTGCACATTACTTACAGTCGGTGAGGCTAGCAATCCCAGCAAGAGTGGTAATGGGAACATGAGGCATATCCCCATTCATGCTGAAGATGGGGGTGGGGGGTCGTGTCGATGTGCAGGATGCTCAGTGTCGCTGCTCTCCGACCAGCCTTCACATCTCCCTTCTGCGGGGGAAAGGGAAAGAGAAACGGCATGAGAAACATACACGACAACAAGTGTAACCCGGTCGATCAGGGACGAGCTCGATAAGTTCGTATGTTGCAACTACGCACAGTAATTACTATTAAATTGTCTCCCGCTTTCAGAAAGTGTCACAACACAGCAGCAGCGAAAATGAGGGGGGGCTTGAAACCTCATCAGTCATTACATCAACTGGTTTTGAAAGTATCTTTCACTGCGTCTTTCATCTTATTGCAGTTAAAAAGAAACTAAAAATGCAAACAATTCTACAGAGAAATTATGTACCATAGTGTTAATTGATTTGCATCATCAAAGGTGAATCTATTGGAATATTATTAATATATAGGTAATCTATAGCTAATCTATTAATCTAATACAGAGTATGATTACCATATAATTCTTTTTCCAAACTTCTTACTGTTTGAAGACATTAAAGTTATAGTTAACTGAACGCTAATATTGAGAAACAGTGAGCAAAAATTACAATATACACCGCAGTAGACTAAAGATTTCAGAAGGTTAAAAACAGTCCAGGACCAAGTCACAGGCTCCTTGAGACTGGATTGCTCTTGGGCTTTAAAATAAATTGCAATACATTGATCGTATCAAAAGGTAAGATCTTGAGGATCCTAATTATCAGCATCTAGGACGCCAGGTATATGCATCTCAATAGAAAATCTATAAATTTCGTGGGTTGAAAAATATTTTCTGATACTAATTAATTGAACAGTCTGATGCACGTATAACAGATTACTGAGAAGTCCTGTAACACTATGTCTCAAAGCACTGATATTCACAGCGATCAATGAAGGGATTTCAAATATAAATGTGTTAAGTGTGAAGCACAGAGTAGCACGTCTGCATTTCAAGTAGTCTCTGGTCCTCACTTAACCTTAAAGCATTGAGGGCGAGATGTGATTCAACTGCCTTAATAGCAACGTGTCGGATTCTCGCAGCGAGAAGGCATCAAGGGCGATCACCTGTAAACATGAGGAGTGGAGTTTTACTGAACCGGCACGCATGATTCGAACAATTAACGTGTTTAATCGTGACGCCGTTTGTGTCAGATCGCCCACTGCTTCGAGCAAAAACACTTCCAAAACCTAAAAACAGAACAGCTCTGTTCACTGAAGCATCCCATAATGGGAATTACCCTACCAGTACAGACCTGCTCAGCATGCACTGACTACAGCACAAAACTAAGCGTAAAATGCATCTATTTACATCTACGACGCAACTGGGTATGCATTAAACACAGTAATAAGCAAGCATGATCTCTGGACTATCGGGCCCTTCTGTACATAAACTGCATTAAAAAGTCACACGGCGCACGACGCTTCAACCATCCCCAATATGACTCTCGTTTACAAACCAGGATGCAGGTGTTGAGTGCGCATCGTGCACTAATAAGCAACGGTGCACTGTGAGATAAAGGCTTCATCTGCATCCTTAACACTGCGACAGGGGGCCTCGCCTGTCTCTGTGGCAGAGGGTGACGTGAAAACTGTCAGCGGCGAGGGATCCGGCGTCACGTCGCATCACAGGTGTCAATCACGCTATGTTTACAAGCCAGAACGTTTGACACCATTTAACAGCACTGATGTTCTACATCATTTGAGAAATCTTTCTAACGTAGGGAACACAGCTTCAATCAGGGTAAATAAAGGCAAAGAGAACAGAGTGGACGTGTGTGTATAGAGACGGGTTTACAGTAACAATGCATTTGGTGGAATTGGGTGTGTGTGTGGGGGGGGGGGGGATGATTTAAAGAGCTGTCGCTGGTCTGCTGTACTTGTAGTTTTGAGTTATCTACAACATAAACAGATGGAATAAACATGCAAAAAAAAAAATCCATGCATTTAAAAGTCTGTTCCTCAACTGGAACACATGTAAAACACATGACATTTTAATTCTCAATCTACTCACATTGAGGATTTTTTTTTTTTTTTGGTGTTTTTAAAGATTTTGCGTGGCTCCTTAAATGAACATCAGGAGAATAATGAAAATTTGCGATTGATTAAAAATAGTAGCGGACAGATACCTCTCATGCTATCGCTCCTGTAGCTGTTTACTCTGCTATCACGAGAGCGGCATATTTAAAGTAAAGTATACCAGCTGACATAATAAGGAGAAGAAGGGCGCACTGACAGTCACACAACTTTATCATGATCAAATATTATACAGCTATTATTATAATGAGCCCTAGTCAAATGACAGCCAGACATTTTAATTAATGAAAAATTGCCATGCAATATTGCTTTATTGTGAATAGTCATATAATGCAAAATGTTTAAACTAACATCAATCATCGTTTTAACATCTTTCTATATGAACCATGATGTGATTTTGAAAAATTACCTAAAACAAAAATAATCAATATAAAATTACACATATTGTATATGAAAATGACCGGATCTACACATACCAATTAATATATATTTATTAGGTTATTGGATTATTTAGCTAGGATCAAAATGAATCCGTCAACAAATTTATTTAATACACCAATATTCCATTAATGTAAACATGACTATGGCTTATTAAAATAGTAATATAATATTTAATCAGAACATGCGTAATAATAGAATTTTCGTAGTGATCACGTTTAGAGTATTTTAGAACATACCACCATCGGACTGTTTCACTGACTACCACAGCAAGTATACTTCATGTGGGAAACACTAAACATCATCAACTGAAGCTTCACTATTAGATTATATTTCATTTTAATAAACTCAGAACCTCTGGACAGAATATCAGAATGTTGCAAACGAGAAAATCAAATTAAAAGATATTGACGGGAAGTGTTAAGTTAATTTCAGAGCATTTCAAACACCTTTCAATCCTTTCAGATTTTTTTTTTTTCAGATCTGTACGTCTGCTTTTTTTTTCGTTTTTTTTTTTTTTTTTTAATGGTGAACTTTTTGCATGCTAACACACAGCAGCGTGCGCTCCAATGTTACAAACTGAACCTCACCCGAAGCAAGGCTGGCACACATCTAATATTCTTCAAGAATACAGGCATATTCTTAGTCGTCTGCTGTTATCTATAAAACCGCTCTCAAGCCGTCTGTGGATCCTCTGAGGAGCATTTGAATCCTCTCCGCTGTAATATCCGCCACTTCTTCTCTCACACATCTGCTCAAACGCGGACAGACTGCCAGGCTACTCTTTTTGACATATCGTTCTAAAATGCTATGAACTGTTTTTTTCTTTTCTTTTTTTTCATAAAACCCTGAAGGCTGAGAGGCTCCTCGAAAAAGCATATTTTCTGCTTGGTTTTGTCTTAACTTTTTTGACCGTTGTCTTATCGACAATCCAGAAATGCTATTACTTCCATAAACCTATGGGTAAATAACGTGCGTAAAAATATATAAAAATCCCTCCTGTATATAATATGTATAAAAAAATGGGGGGAAAAAAGAGAATGAATCAATGAAAGAAATCATGGAGGATGCTAAATCAATCGTTGGTTAGATACCGTGCAGGATACATATTTTCTGCCTTCATGGGGTATCCTGAACCTGGATAACATGTGTATGCTATCATTTACTTAGCTGCACGGTTACTAGTGATCCAGTTGTGTAGATTCGAGACAAGAGAAGAATGCAAGAAATTGATTTTAAAGGTGAAGCGCCGCTCAAAGGATGTCCATTAGCTGGCACCACACCAACAAGAGATAGAACACTTTATACATAACTCTAAGAGTGAATTGTGTAATATACATGATCATGCAGAATAATCCATTCAACAGGATGAATTAATAAAAAACACTAAGAAATAAATCACTTCCTATTAACTTTTTTTTTTTTGGTGAAATAGCTCAAAGATCGAACTCTGATGACAGGCTTTTAATTCCGTATTTCTAATTAAGTGTTTAAATTTTTAAATTGATGTTATGTTTATTATAATTAGATTGGATACAGGAAAAAAATGACAAGCTGCACGATCAGGCTCCAACAGCAAGATCACACTCGTTCATGAATCTATTGCTTTAAGGGGAGGGGATCAAATAAATAAACACAAGATCTCGAATTACAGATAACGCCCCCCACGGCGACCTCCAGCAGAACCACGCTGCTTGGACAGAGGGAGGGAGGAGGGCGACATGCACAAAGGATTAGCAGAGTAGGAGAGAGAGAGAGAGAGACAGAGAGAGAGAGACATGGGCAAAAGGGAGAAGGAGAGACACTGAGAGTACGAGAGAGTGAAGCGTGTAAGAGTGAGAGACAGAGAGACAGAGCGGGGCAAAGGGAGGAGAGATGCTGTCAGAGGATGGGAGAGTGAAGAGTGAGAGCAAGTTAGAATGAAACGGAAAAAGAAAGACATACAGACAACGGGGGTGAGGGGAAAGTCATAGAGAGACAGACAGAACATGTGAAAGATGTAGAGAAAGAGGGAGAGAGGGAGACAGACTGGCAGGAGGAGAAGAGAGGGAGATGGATGGAGGGATGGGAAGAGTGAAAGAGAGAGACAGTAAAAGTGAAAGTGTAGACAGACAGAGGAGAGAGAGAGAGAGAGATGAAGGGAGACAGAAAGAGAAGGGGAAATAGAGACAAACAGAGAGAGAGACGGAAATGGAGACAAACAGAGACAGAAAAAAGGGGAAACGGGGGTTGGGGGAGAGACATTCAGACTGACGGGGAGAGACACAGAAGGGGAAACAGAGAGAGAGAGAGAGAGACATTCGGCCACTAGGCGATGTGTGTGTGTTCATCACCACACTTACGTAGCCAGATGTCACATCACGCTGTGTGCGCGCGCGCGCGCCTGTACCTGTGCGTGTGCATGTGTCTAAGGGCAAGTGGGTCAGAGCGCAACAAAAACAAACCTTTACAAACACATTTCCCGACACAGAAAAGCGCAAAACTCAAACCCCAGGCCGGTGGGAGATGAGCGTCTTCCTGCCCGCTAGTTTCCTGTGTTAGCATCACACACACACACACACACACACACTGACGTGCTACTGAGCTGCCTCGGACACCCGTCCTTAACGTTTAACACGCGCGAGCGCAGAATGCTGTCTTTACAAAAAAAAACTGTTAATTCTGATATACAAGAGCATGCTTTTAAAAGGCAACGTCTCGCGCCTATAAAACTAGACAGCTAATCGTCATCGTGCTAGCAACGCGAGAAAACACACAAACAACAAAACTGGATTATAGACTCAATTTCGTTCACAATGTTAAAGGTTTCTGTTCATTTGTTCTTCGGAAAACGAGTTAAATGCGCCAAGATAATACTAGGTATATAAACTAATATGTTTGCTTTCATTCTCTATCTACCCCTCATCTAGCCCCCCACCTGGCCCACCCCACCCCCCTTACCCCCCGACTGGCTTGGCTAGCCTCAAGAACGTCATACTTTATAACCCTGAACAACAAAAGCTTTAAGAATTGTAGAAAAGTTTGAAAATGTGTATTGAAAGTTGAGCCAGTCCTCGGCTAATAAATAATAACAACACGACCATTATGTTTGCCAGCTAACGCAGTTAATGTTGTATTGATTAACTTTTTTACCTAAAGTAGATATTCGAGTAAGATCTATTTGAGTTACAGACTGAAAAATAAACACCAAAAGTCAAGTTTTAGCCACATTTCCGGGAGGCAAAATGTTAGACTTTGAAATACATTTTCAAACGCATGCTAACGCTAAGTAGGTATAACTTAGATTAGCATTTGAAAGCGGTCCAGGCTCAGGCGTAAACCTCTAATTTAATCGTAATTGTGCTGAAATGTTGTAATAAATGCTTTAAATTTATGTTCATCTGGGTTATGTGTGACGGTGTGTGAAATGAAGCGTTATCGATATTAACAGTAGCACTTTATAATAACGAGGTTACACACACAAGCTGCAAAGCAAATTAATAATTTGTGCAATTTTAGAAATTAGTTGTTTTTATACACACACACCTCAAATGGCATAAAAATGTGCACCAGGACTTAAAAGTGCGTTTGTTACTGTGATTTCGTTATACACTGTACATTTTTGGAGGATAATAAACTGACTATGAACAGAAATGAAATAAAAATGTTCATTTTATATGATGTATACATTTAGTCACACTGGACAGGAAATCTCTCGAAAGAGTGCGTTTGCTTTCTAGGATTTCAGCAGATATTCTTGCAAAAAAAACAAATAAAACAAATAAAAAATAAAACACTCTGATTTTGTCCAACTAACGTGTTCCTTCCCTGATCCTGAACACCAGCTAAACCTGTTATAAGGTGCTCAGAAAGTCAGGCATTAATTTAAATTGTGCTACTGTGTATTTCTAGAAGAGAAAACGAAAATACACTGCTCTCTTAAGTTAACCTACCTAAAATGTTAGCATAACATAACTACACTTCGTTAGAGCAAACTTGCTTAAAAATACTTTAAACTACAGTATAAAATGAGAGTGTTTAGAGTGACTCGCTAAACCTGAGCTTGCTCTGTAGGCGAGTCAGTCAGTGTAAACAATGCTAACTGGCTAAAGCTAGCTCCCAGTTAGCCAGGCCTTTCCTTGTTCTCGTTTATATACAGAGACTTAGCTCGCTAAGATAATAAGCTGAAGTTCGTTTTCGTGTTTCGACGCTACTCGAAACATGTCCGGGGTTGAAACCAGGCGGTTTTTTAGAATGTATGCATTTTGGTGTCCGTTTGACTAACGTGGCCTTGTAGCTAGCTAGCAAAACCGCGAACCGCGGACTCGCCTGAGGTCACTCGCCCGTGGCCCCGTCGCCGCGGATCGGCCACACAAGGCAACAACGCACCGGAGAGAACGCGAAGCTAATAAGGACGCGGAGCTAGCTTAGCCTGAGCTAACCCAATCCGAGCGAGCGATGATGATGAATAATAACATTGAAGTTTCAGCTTCGCGGATGTTTTTTAGGCTTATTCCCTTTGATCGACCGCGGATAAATGGAGTGATCGGTGCGTTTGGTTAGATTTACCTCAGGACTTGGGTGTTTTAACAAAAAAAGAAATTCGGATCAGCCTCTGGAGCTCCCCTCACCGTTCCTGTGTCGCTCTTTGCAGCTACTCCGAGTAATATAACAACAATAATCCGGGTCGGGAGGGTTCGTTCTTCTTCCTTCTCACTGCAAACATGAAGCCTTGAGGGAGGTAAACAACATTCCTTTCAACCGGTGGATTTTCGCCCGGTTTTACACTCCACAACGCGGATTAAAGATGGCTGTAAATTTCCAAAGCGATTTCAGGGAAATATTTAGCGGCGGAGGAAAAAACCCCAGAAAGACTATTGACGCGGTGATAAAAGAGATCCACTCAGACTCTCCCCCCCTCTCTCTCTCTGGCAGAACAAAATGCCGACCGGAAGCACCGCTGCGGGAATGACTCCCTCCACCGGCGCCAAACCGACCAGCAGCGGCTCGGGCCGAATCCCAAACGACTCTGTTTTGGACCAAAGCGTGCTCCGTAGCGGCCGTTAGCTGCTGTCCGACGTAGTGCGCGTGTCTAGGGAGGAGGGTGTGATTTGGGATTCAGCCACGACTACTTCCGCTGTTTTCTGCATGCTTTCTTTCCTTACTACTAATTCTACACTGGCTCAGAGACTCGTTATCAGGAACAAACCAAGGCACAGCTCTCTTTTCTTTTTTCCCCTTTTTTCCATTTTCAGTCTCAAACTTGTTATAGCAGTTTAACATCAACAGTACACATACCTCACTAAGTGGCTGAACCTCAAGTTTTTGAGAAAGCTGAATCTCCAATTTATATGTGCAAGTTCTGCAGTCAATGTTTAAATTCTACTACATTCTCATTATCATGGAAATATATATTATTAAAACTTTTTTTTGCAAACACAACCCACATGAACACAGAGATGCACTGAGACAAAAGTATGAGTGCACTAAGTACAAGTTTCTTTCATATACCCAAATGACCTGGAATTCTGGATTTTGGAAGAAAAAAAAATTTATTAAATGAAATGAAGCATAGATGAGGATCAGTAAATTATTTACAAACAACTTGTCTCATGCATTCGGGAGCGTAGTTGTTAGCACTGTCATGTGTGCATGGAGATTGCATGTTCTCCCTGTGCTTGGTGGGTTTCCTCCGGATACTCCGGTTTCCTCCCACAGTCTAAAGACATGCAGATTAGCCTAATTGGTGTTCTCAAATTGCCAGTAGTCTGTAACTGTGCCGGAGGTTATTGAATTGTAATAGCCTTTGGCCTCCGCAGTCTCTAGTTGAACTACAGAGGTTCTCATGCAGTCAGTGCAAATCTCTGATGTGATTCATAATTCAGCTGATTAGATAGATATGTACAGTTATTATTTAACTTAAACCGACTACTCTTAGATATTATCTAGTTATTATTTTATGAGTTAAAGCAATTACCGTAATAATTACTGTTAAAAACTTTTTGTATTTGAACATTTGCCTCTGAATATGTATTCATATATGTTATGTATGTGTAGGTTGATACCTAATGAATCTGAGCATTATGTCTTTTATGAGCACCGGACATAAACACGTTGATGTAACATCTTAGATACAGGGTTCTCATCATCTTGCTTTTTATAATAATAAGCTTAAAAGCATAATACCACTTTAGCATTTTGTCTTTTTATTCAAACTGGGTAAAAATAATAGTTCAGGCAAGCGATGAGGAATTGTTGATTTGCTCGGTTTTGCAAAGTGCTGTTTTAATGAAAGTGCAAACCTTTTTCACTATGCAAGTGATTAAGCACCAATTTCAAGCTTTAATTAATAAATGCTTTTTAAAAAAAGAAAAATAATATTAAAGAATTTTATTTAGAATATTTTCTTGTAGCCTTTATGTGTTAACATTGATTCAATCTTTATTTGTAGTTTTCGAGCATGTGAAGCAGCATCACAAAATCAAACTTAGCTGCTACCAAAAATAATCAGTCAAATCTTCCAGATCATCAAAATTCTTCATATGCTTATTTTGCAGATTCTTTTGTCAAAAAAAGTGACACAAAATTTCTCAGAATTCAGTTCGCAGAGTTTTGCAAAAAGTCCCAGTGTAAAATTTAGTCTGAGAGATTGTTGTGTTCTGAGTTTTTTTGTTAAATACTTTGTTTGTGGATAATGTTGTAAGAGACATTATAAGTTGTTATTACATTATTATTATTATTATTATTATTATTATTATTATACCTGTAATTAGGTCAAGTAATGTGTTACTTTATCTAACTCTGCTTTTGATATTTTTTAAGTGTCTAGATGTTTATAAAGCACTGCATTGGTAACAGCATTTGCTATATTTTATTTTATAGAAATTGATATACAGTCTTAAGAAATCAATTGTTTTTAGCGCTATTGCACTGATTCTATGTTTATACAAAACATATAAAGTAAACTAGTTTCCAGTGATGTGTATTAGTTAATATACTGTATTCAAATTCTATAACATTAAAAAATAAAGAAAATGAGTAAACCAGCTATAATATTCATTAGAACAGATTTGTGGAATATACCACAGAGTACCGGGTGTATATTTGTGTTTAAGTTATAAAACACAACAATAATAATACACACTAATATTTTCATGCGCTTAATTATTTAAACTTTTTCATAAACTTTAGCCTCATGTGATGCGTTAACACCTTTCTGCATGTCACTGTTTTAATTAATTCAATAAGTAACCATTTTTTCCCAAATAAATATATATAAAGTTTCTCCCTTAGCTGTGAAAATGTTATTATTATTTTTTATGAAAACATGAATAATAATATATACCCATAGGAATCATTATAATGGTGCTTAATGGTAATAAAAGTGTTTAAAATGTTTACAAATATACCTTAAAATTAGTTTAAAAATAGTTTATTAAAATAGTTATTTTTGAATATTGAATATTTTCTTTTTAGAATTTAACAGTAAGATTTTTTTAAACAGCTCGCGGCCGCCCTCTTGCGGCTCAAAGCTGAAAATGCAAGACACATTAACATCAACACATCAGGAAGAGATTGGCAAAGTCCACGTCAGAACTGCCAACTAACAAGACACAATGCACACTAACCTACAAAAAAAAAGATTCATCACTTTATTACTATATTGAGATATTCATATGAAAGTCAAGTGCTTTAGAAAATGCAAAACATGAACAAAAATGTATATTAAAATAATAGTAATAATAATAATAATAATCACCCCCTCACTTTCACTCATTGTCTATACCGCTTTATCCTGTATTCAGGGTCGTGGGGGCCTGGATCCTATCCCAGGATCCTTAGAACACAAGGCAGGGTACCCCCTGGATAGGGTGTCAATCCATCGCAGAGCACACACACTATATTGTGAGTTTATGGTTCATACAATTTGAGTCGCATTTTCCCAGACTTAATAAATTTTACTCATAAATGTTGAGGATAAGGTATACCACCACCGTATGACCATCCACTTAATAACGAGTGCAACAGTGATGCGTCATGTGTTCTGACACTTTTCTATAGCACCAGCTTGAACCTTTTCAGCAATTTGATCTACACCAGCGCATCTGTTAGATCAGACTAACCGGGTCAGCCTTCACGCCCTAGCATTGACCCTGTCGCATGAATCACTGGTTTTTCTTCCCTGAGTCACTTTTGGTGTGTCCTGACCACTGTAGGCCAGAAACATCCCGCAAGAGCTGCAGTTGCTTTGGAGTTGCTCTGATCCATTCGTCTACTCATCACAGTCTGGACCTCCTCAAAGTCACTCAAATCCTTACACTTGCACATTTTTCTGCTTCCAACTCTTCGACTTCAGGGACAAAATGTTCACTTGCTGCCTAATATTTCCCACCCACATTCCAGGTAACATTGTGATGAGATATTGTCACTGTAACTAGCGTGACAAGGACTGTTCGGCGTATAACTGTTACAGTTTTATTCAGGCAACTAGAAAAAAAGAATTTCTTTCAAATTGTTTTATCAAATTGTGGCTTCTTATAACATACAAAGTGACATGGTCAAGTATTTTAGTATTTTTTTTATGTCAGAAAAAATAGTCACTTACATTTTTCTAAAGGTGATTTGTTGGATATCTTATTTGTTTCTAAAGTATTCAGAAAGCTATGTGATTAGGGAACAGAACATCTGTCATTTGCATTATAACACTTTTTTTTTTTTTTTACTTTCTCAAATTCATTTTTAGGTCATGTGATAAATGATGTCATTCACATAGAAAATATGTAGATATGCAGATATGGAGGCTCGTAGATAAATGAGACACATGTATCTGAGGCAACTAATAGAGCATTCAGATTGAGATTTCTCTTTATGAATCTGATCTGAATCAGATTTTATATATTTTTAAAAAATCCTTTTTAATGGAAACATCTTTGGTGTTGCAGTTTCGCTGACATCTGCAATTCGCTGACATCGCGACAGGTGAAAATCTTTGAAGGTAGTGAAATGCATTATTTCCCATTACAAAAAAAATATTAAACTTGCTTTTAGGCATTTGACTAAATGATAGGTGAAATAATTTATATGTTTATATTTTCAGCATTTACTTCTAAACAGAAACAAAATAAATTTTTTTTTAAAGTGAATTCATTCATTCATCTTCTATACGGCTTTATCCTGTATTTAGGGTCACGGGGACCTGGAGCCTATCCCAGGAGACTCAGGGCACGAGGCAGGGTACACCCTGGACAGAGTGCCAATCCATCGCAGAGCACACACACACATTCACACACTATGGTCAATTTAGGAACGCCAATTAGCCTAATCTGCATGTCTTTGGACTGTGGGAGGAAACCGGAGTACCCGGAGGAAACCCACCAAGCACGGGGAGAACATGCAAACTCCATGCACACAGAGACGGGATTCGAGCCTGGCCGGGGAATCGAACCTGGACCCTGGAGGTGCAAGGCGACAGTGCTAACCACTACACCACCGCGCCGCCAAATGTAAAGTTAAAAAAGAATTTTGATTTAAAAAAGACCATTATATAATCACATTTTTGGTTAAATCCCATATTATAATAAGAAATAGTAGATTAATATGACTATATTTAAGGTATTTCTGTAAATACTTTCTGTAAAAAAAAAATTAAAAGTTTATAGCACCCCAGGAATGTTGAAAACACACAGTCTGTTATAAAATAAAAATCACAAAAAATCAATAGGTTATGGAAATGTTATGAAGCGATAAACTGATTTTCCAAACACGGTATCCTCTCTTTTTTATGTTTTGAGTAAACAAAATATAAAATTTTATACAAATATAAAAAAAAGTTCAATACATTATTATTTAAGAAGGATATTTAAAGAAGAAATGTACTTTACTTACCTCTAATTATTTACCGCTATTGCTCTTATCGTCCACAAGGGGTCAGTAAAAGCTCACATTTGGGGTATTCAGTGTTTCTTAAAATTCTCCCTTTTTAACTCATTAGTGTCTATTACAAACCACTATATACTGTACCTGCTTAACATCCATTACAAATTTATTTTCTCAATTTGACTTAACTATTGAATCTTTATGCACATTGAAATAATACTTATCATCATATATATTTAAAATGTACCCCAGAAAGGGACTAGACTTTTATTAGCCATTATACAGACACACTATCATACAGATAGATGATATATGTCATATTTTCACACATCATCGATACTTTTTTGTTTCTTGCGGTCATCTTGACAGTGGAACGTTAAGCTCATGTCTTAACAGAGTCTAGTCTAACACTAGTCTACTTATTACCCTTCATCCTAATCATTTGTGATTTTTCTTCTCTGTATCATAATACTGGAAAATACAACATGTCTTTAAATTTGTGTTAAAACATGTGTTATACTTTAAACTAGTATTTCACTTAGTCACTTAAACTAGTGCTGTCACTAACCCTAACCCAAAATCATTTAAACTGACCCCTTACTTGTATATGTTCAGAAACTATAGTACTAAAATAAAATAAATTTTCTCACTTTAATGTTCAATATTTAATTATTAAAAATATTTTTAATGGCCAAGTTCAAGGAAATGTCAATATCTCATAAATAAACTCATGAAACAATTATTTACTATATGTAATAATATAAAATACATTTTAGTCACCCCAAACTATGTCATTGGTGTTACTGTTACACAAAAACAGATTTATTTAAAAGTATATTTGCCAAAGGCGGAGCGGTGGTGTAGTGGTTAGCACTGTCGCCTTGCACCTCCAGGGTCTGGGTTCGATTCCCCGGCCAGGCTCGATTCCCGTCTCTGTGTGCATGGAGTTTGCATGTTCTCCCCATGCTTGGTGGGTTTCCTCCGGGTACTCCGGTTTCATCTAACAGTCCAAAGATATGCAGGGTTAGGGTTAGGGCTAACCCTAACCCTTATCCTTATATACAGGGTCACAGGGGGCCTGGAGCCTATCCCAGGAGGCTTAGGGCACAAGGCGGGGTACATCCCGGACAGGGTGCCAATTCATCGCAGGGCACACACACTACGGTCAATTTGGAACACCAATTAGCCTAACCTGCATATCTTTGGACTGTGGGAGGAAACCGGAGTACCCGGAGGAAACCCACCAAGCACGGGGAGAACATGCAAACTCCATGCACACAGAATCGAGCCTGGCCGGGAATCGAACCCAGACCCTGGAGGTGCAAGGTGACAATACTAACCACTACACCACCTGTAACACCAGTCATAATGTTTTTTTTGTGTGTACTAATAAAGTTAAAAAAGTAACTTATTGCTAACAAAATTCCATCTTTTTTGTATAATGACGCATTTTCTGTGAAAAATTTGCATCGTTCTGTATAATATAATTAGAGTAAGACTTCTTTAACAGCACAGTAGTCTACGACAGATAGTTTCAGCAACCTTATTGTAAATCGGGGTGCCAAAACTTTTCCCTGCGTCAGCAAATATACCTTTTTATAATGTACTATTTCTATCCCTGCATTTAGACAAGTATCATTTATACTGTATGTTTTTTTTTTTGGCAAAGCAGCCAGAAAATGATACCTGAGGTAAAGCTAGTCTAGCTAATGCTAGCTGATGTAAGGCTAGCTACCAAGGTAACATTTGCTAGTCTGATATTTTGAAATATTTAGGGATTGTGACACATTAATAGTGTCACTGTAGTTCTCTTCGTTCATTAGAGCAATTCTGTAATGTGAAAACTTATACTTTAACTGTTTCTAACTTTAACTGTTTGAACAAGTTCTTACTGTGTACTTTGAGGTCTTATATATTCAATTTTAATTCAGTTTTATTTGTATAGCGCTTTTAACAATTGACATTGTCTCAAAACAGCTTTACACAATCCAAAGAATTATTTAAGTTTGTATGGAATGTGAATGTGTATGAATCAAAATGTTCAGATAGTCCCTGGAGAGCAAGCCGAGGGCGACAGTGGCAAGGAAAAACTCCCTGAGATGGTAATAGGAAGAAACCTTGAGAGGAACCAGACTCAACAGGGAACCCATCCTCATCTGGGTGAAACAGATAGCAGGAAATTATCTGGATTTTGTCAGAGATGAACTAACCTGAGGTGACCAGAAGACGTAGCTTTAGCGGTTAGCCCAATGTAGCGTGGATGGTAAACCCAAACGCGGAGTAACGGCGAGTAGGCAGGATAACCACGCGATTTACTTTAAGGACTCTCACAAGAGTGGAGCAAGGGAAAAACACAAATTTAACCCGCGTCCTATAAATACACACACAACGGCAAGAA
The DNA here is from genome assembly GCA_030522415.1 of Channallabes apus. Taxonomy (NCBI): domain Eukaryota; kingdom Metazoa; phylum Chordata; class Actinopteri; order Siluriformes; family Clariidae; genus Channallabes; species Channallabes apus. The sequence goes on from CM060120.1 coordinate 29,557,232, forward strand.
ACGATAACCAAAACACAGTGAGTACTCACGGTTTGATGAACGCCAACGTTAACCGACATGGGCCGAACTCAATGACTGAGCGGTAAGCCACCGTTTGTTTACTCCTCTTATACTTCCTGGTAGGCGGCCGACTTACTTCCGGGTCCTAGTGCCGGCCGCAGATTGTGTGTGCATGACAGTACCCCCCTGTCCAGGACCGACTCCCGACGGTCCTGGGGTGGAGGATACCCTACGACGGTAGTCTTGGATTAGTTCGGGGTCGAGAATGAACCGGGCCGGAATCCAAGACCGCTCCTCGGGACCGTAGCCCTCCCAATCAACCAGGTACTGCGTACCTCTGCCCCGAGGGCGCGAATCGAGGATCCGGCGCACGGTGTAGGCGAGACCACCGTCGATGATCCGGGGAGGAGGAGCAGGGGGGGAGGGTGGAATCATGGGTGATGTGATGAAGGGCTTTAATTGTGAGGTGTGGAAGACTGGGTGGATCCGGAGCGCCGCAGGCAGCTGGAGCCGGTAGGTGACAGGGTTTATCCGGTGGGTGATGCGGTATGGGCCGATGAATCTAGGTGACAGTTTCTTTGACTCAGTGTGGAGGTGAAGATTTTGGGTGGAAAGCCATACCTTGTCACCTACGTGGAACAATCGTCCCGGGGGGTGTCGACGGCGATGTTGAATGGTGTAGCGGGCGTTGGCCTGTTGGATGGCTCGGTTGGCTTGTGTCCACAGCCGTCGACACCTGCGGACCAACTGTTGGGCTGACGGCACATCAACCTCCGGTTCCTGATGGTTGAACATCGAAGGTTGGAAGCCGTGGCATACCTCAAATGGGCTTAGCTTCGTGGCTGATGAGACATGGAGGTTGTGGGAAAGTTCTGCCCAGATGAGGTAGCGAGCCCAGGAGCGCTGACGATCGGTAATAAAGCATCTCAAGTAGCGCTCCAGTTGTTGGTTGGTCCGCTCCGTCTGACCGTTAGTCTGGGGGTGGTATCCAGATGAGAGACTGCAGGTTGAATTGATCAGACGGCAGAAGGCTTTCCAGAACCTGGCTGTGAACTGGGGCCCTCTGTCCGAGACGATGTCCTTGGGGAACCCATGCAGACGGACTACGTGCTCTAATATCAGCTCTGCTGTTTCTTTGGCTGACGGGAGTCCGGCAAGGGCTACCAAGTGCACGGCCTTAGAGAACCGATCTACGATGGTCATGATAGTGTTCTTTCCGTCCGAGGCCGGCAGGCCCACGACAAAGTCGACGGCAATGTGCGTCCAGGGCCGACGAGGAACCGGGAGAGGTTGAAGATCTCCGGAGGGAGGCTGGTTGAGGTTCTTGGCCCGGGCGCACACTGGACACGCCTGAACGAACTCTTTTACGTTCTTCGCCATTGATGGCCACCAGAAGTCCCGTTGGAGGAACCGTAGGGTGCGCTGTGTGCCTTGGTGTCCTGCGATGGTGGATGAATGGCCCCACTGAAGAACCTCGGACTTCATGGCGTTGGGCACGTAGAGTCGTCCAGGCGGCACACCTGCCGGCTCGGTCTCTAAGGTCTGCGCCTGGCGGACCCTTGTTTCCAGATCCAAGTGAAGTGGTGCGATGATTCTGGAGGAGGGTAGGACAGGCGCGGGGTCCGCCCGGGGTGGCTCCATCTCGAGTTGTCGTGAGAGCGCATCGGCCTTGGTGTTTTTTGACCCCGGGCGGTATGAAAGGTGGAAGTTATAATGTTCGAAGAACAATGCCCATCGCGCCTGTCTGGGGTTGAGCTGTTTTAAACTTCTGATGGTGATGAGGTTTTGATGATCCGTCCAGATGATGAATGGCTCCCTGGCGCCCTGGAGCCAGTGACGCCATTCCTCCAAAGCCCACTTTATGGCCAGCAGCTCGCGGTCCCCTACCCCGTATCGCTGCTGAGTGGTGTCAAATTTTTTGGAGAAGAAACTACATGGGTGTAGTTTCTGATCTGGACCTCGTTGTGAGAGAACGGCTCCAGCGCCCACATCTGAAGCGTCCACCTCAACAACGAATGGTTTACTGGTGTCAGGATGAAGGAGGATGGGAGCGGTGGTAAAGCGGTCACAAAGACTGTTGAAGGCGGAGATGGCAGTAGAGTTGAGGCGGAAAGGGAGAGAGGAGGGACGAGTCAGAGCGGTTAGGGGGGCGGCAACTGTACTGTAGTCCCGGATAAAGCGACGGTAGAAATTCGCAAACCCGAGAAACCGTTGAAGTTGCTTGAGGGTCTTGGGTAGGGGCCAATGACGCACAACTTCCAGCTTCTGCGGGTCCATGGCCACACCCTGGGGCGAGATGACAAAACCCAGGAACGTGGTGGAGCGCTCGTGAAAAGCGCACTTTTCCAACTTACAGTACAGCTGATGGGCGAGTAATCTCTTCAGAACCGCCCTGACATGCTGGGTATGTTCCTCAGCGGTACGGGAGTAAATGAGGATGTCATCCAGATATGCAAACGCCCACCGCCCTAGCATGTCTCGAAGAACATCATTTATCAGGTGTTGGAAGGCGGCGGGGGCGTTGCACAGTCCAAAGGGAATTACGAGGCTTTCGTAATGTCCAGTCGGGGTGATGAAGGCCGTCTTCCACTCATCGCCCTCTCTAATGCGCACCAAGTTGTAGGCGCTCCGGAGGTCCAACTTAGTAAAGATGGTGGCACCAGAGAGGGCGTCCAGGGCAGAGTTGGTAAGAGGCAGAGGGTGTCGGTTTTTGATTGTGATGTTGTTGAGCCCCCGATAGTCGACACATGGGCGAAGTTCACCCCCCCTCTTCTTTACGAAGAAGAACCCCGCGGCAGCAGGTGAGGAGGAGGGCCTGATGGTCCCCTGGCGGAGGGCGTTGGTTATATATTCCTCCATCGCCTGCGTCTCTGTTGATGTTAAAGAGTAGAGGTGGCCGCGGGGTGGGACTGCGCCTGGTTGTAGATCGATGGCGAGGTCATAAGGGCGGTGTGGAGGAAGATGGATGGCCCGCCGCTTGCAAAAAACTTCTGCCAGGTCCCTATAGGACTCGGGAATGGCGTTGGTGTCGACGTCGGGGGCCTCGGACTCCCTAGAGCACGTCCCAGCCGGCGCCCCTAGGCATAGTTCGGTGCAGGTCGCGCCCCATTGTAGAATCCTGTGTTGTGTCCAGGAGATGAGAGGATCGTGTTGCAGGAGCCACGGGTGTCCCAGGATGATAGGAGGAGATGAGATGGAGGTGACGTGAAATCTGATCTGTTCGTGGTGTTGATCGATGAGGAGGGTGATGGGTTGAGTCTGGGTGGTGATTGGGCTGGTAGATAGGGGGCGACCGTCGACGGATGTGATCCGAACAGGCTGGGATAACGCCTCAAATTTTACCCCCAATTTTTTGGCATAAGAAGAGTCAATGAAGTTACCTGCTGCCCCGGAGTCGATGAACGCAGTACTTCGGACTCGTTTGTGGCCAATCTGGAGGAATACCTGAACCGTAAGTCGAGATGAGGTGGCGTCAGTAGTGGTGGAGATCAGGAGTGGGCCCGGTGAGTCTCTCCCTCCGCTCACCGGGGATGGGCGTTTCCCGGGCGCAGTGGACAGGTCGCCCGATGGTGTTCTGGAGACCCACAATACGCGCACAGGCCTTCTCTAAACCGGCGTGTACGTTCGGCTACGGTCAGGGAGGCGCGCCCTAATTGCATGGGTTCCCCGGTTCCAGCATTGAGCATTCAGCATTCCAGCATGAGTTCCAGCATTGGTGTTGGTGAAGGTCATTGATGGTCGTGGGGTGGTGTAGGAGAAGACGGGTGCAGGCGGCAGGGTTCTCGGGGCTGGCTTCGGGCGAGACAAAAGGCGCTGATCGATCCGCAAGGCCAGTTGGATCAGCCCCTCGAGTGTGGCGGGAAGTTCTCGCCCGGCGAGCTCGTCTTTAATGCGGGAAGCCAGTCCCTCGTAGAAGGATGTCCGGAGCGCGGCGTCTCCCCAGTTTGTCTGCACGGCGAGGGTCCGGAATTCCGCTGTGTACCGGCTCACAGACGATCCTCCCTGCCGCAGGTGGTATAGTTTAGTGTCGGTCTCCACCTCGCCCGCTGGGTGTTCGAAAGTTAATCTGAGCTGGCGGGTGAATTCATTGTAGGAATGGGCGGTATCAGAATCGGATTTAAGCACTGCCGTGGCCCACTCAGCTGCCTGCCCTGTTAGCAACGAGACCAGGAGAGCGATGCGTAGCCGATCGGTGGAGTACTTGGTGGCATTGAACTCGAACACCAGATCAAGCGCTGTCAAAAACACATCACATCTCCCGTCCGTGCCATTCCATTTTTCTGGAAGTGCAAGAAAAACATCAGTAGGGGGGGGGGGGGGGTTGGTGCGGCGCCGCGGCCGCCGCGACGAGAGGCCTGCTAGCCGCGCCCTCAACGGCCGCCCGCAGATCCGCGTTCTCCCGCCTGAGCTCCGCAACCTCGCGGCGCAAGGCCGCGATGTCTTGGACACTCTGGCGCAGAGTAGCGAGCTCCGCGGTTAGACCGTTAATGAGCACGGCATGCTGATCTACCACGCCGCATAGGCGCGCATGCTCCGCTGGGTTTACCGCTTGGGGCTCAGTCATTCTGTCAGAGATGAACTAACCTGAGGTGACCAGAAGACGTAGCTTTAGCGGTTAGCCCAATGTAGCGTGGATGGTAAACCCAAACGCGGAGTAACGGCGAGTAGGCAGGATAACCACGCGATTTACTTTAAGGACTCTCACAAGAGTGGAGCAAGGGAAAAACACAAATTTAACCCGCGTCCTATAAATACACACACAACGGCAAGAAACGATAACCAAAACACAGTGAGTACTCACGGTTTGATGAACGTCAACGTTAACCGACATGGGCCGAACTCAATGACTGAGCGGTAAGCCACCGTTTGTTTACTCCTCTTATACTTCCTGGTAGGCGGCCGACTTACTTCCGGGTCCTAGTGCCGGCCGCAGATTGTGTGTGCATGACAGATTTATACAGTGTTAAGTGTTAGGTTCAGCTATAATAGTTGATGTTAATTGATGTTAAAATGGAGTCCAGTAGTTATTGGAGACTCAGATAGACTTGTAGAAAGTTCCAGTCCTGAACTATCGAATTGTCAAGTCCTCAGAGAAACAGTTGACAACACCAGTCGAGACCAGAACCGTCTTCTAAGTAGAGAGAATCATCTCCAGACACCAGACGCATCCCAAAGAGACACACGGGGCATCCATGCGACGAGACCTCCAACCAGAAACGGGGCACCAGGGTGGATCAGACAGGTCCGGAGGGCAGAGGGAGTCTGGATCACTGGCAGCTCAGGGATGACATGTGTAGCTCGACAGAGAGAGAGAGAGTGAAAGGGGGAGACAGGGGGAGAGAGGAAAGAGAAAAAGGGGGAGATATATGTGTTGTATACACTCACTGGCCACTTCTTTAGGGGTACCTTGCTGTTACTGGGTTGGCCCCATTTTTATGAAAATATTTTGCCTTCAAAACAGTCTAAATTCTTCATGACATAGTTTCAACAGTGAGCTTGAAACATTCCTTCGAGATTTCGGGTCTTATCGACATGATAGCGTTGCACAGTGGCTGCAGATTTTTTGACTCCACGTCCATGATGCGAAACTCCTGGTGCTCTGTTGAGATGATCTGGTGATTGTGAGACCATTTGAGTACAGTGACCTCATTGTCATGTTCAAGAAAACAATTATTTTATCTCTGTGACATAGTGTGTTACCTTGTATTCATAAAGCATTGGACATGGTTAGCAACTACACTCAGGTAGGCTGTGGCATTTAAACCATTCTCAATTAGTACAAAGTGTGCCAACACCATTACACCACCACCAGCGGCCCGTACCGTTGATACAAAGCAGGATGGATCCAAGCTTTCATGGTTTTGCACCAAATTCTGACCCTACTATCGGAATGTGACAGCAGAAATCTCATCAGTCTTCTATTGTCCAATTTTGGTGAGCCTGTGTGAATCGTAGCCTCGGGTTCCTGTTCTTAGCTGACACGAATGCTACCATATCCCATCTGCTTCGAGGTTTGAGGTGTTGCACGTTCAGAGATGCTCTTCTGCATACCTGAGTTGTAACAAGTTGTTAGTTGAGTTACTGTTGCCTTTCTATCAGCTCAAACCAGTCTGGCCGTTCTCCTCTGCTCTCTGGCATCAACTCTGTACGTGTGTGGAAATCCGTGTGGATCAGCAGTATCGTAAATACTCAGAGCAGCTTGTCTCAGTGTTGGCATGTCCAAAGTCACTTAAATCACCCTTTTTCTTCTTTCAATTTGAACTTCAGCAGAAATCACCTTTCACTTAAATCAGCTTTCTTCTCCTTTCAATGTGAACTTCAGCAGATTGTTTAAATCCCTAAATGCATTGAGTTATTGCCATGTGATTGGTTGGTTAAATATTTTGTTAACAGGTGTACTTAATGAAGTGGCAGGTGAGTGCAGGTTAAATAAGGATTACTTTTATTTCATTACTGATAAACACATTAATTTTAAAAGAAAGATTTGGACAGATTGCCTTGCACCTCCAGGGTCCGGGTTCGATTCCCCGGCCAGGCTCGATTCCCGTCTCTGTGTGCATGGAGTTTGCATGTTCTCCCCGTGCTTGGTGGGTTTCCTCCGGGTACTCCGGTTTCCTCCCACAGTCCAAAGACATGTAGGTTAGGCTAATTGACATTCCAAATTGTACGTAGTGTGTGAATGAGTGTGTGTATGTGTGTGTGCCCTGCGATGGATTGTAACCCTGTCCAGGGTGTACCCCGCCTAGTGCCCGAAGTCTCCTGGGATAGGCTCCAGGTCCCCCGCGACCCTGAAAACAGGATTAAGCGGTATAGAAAATGAATGAATGAATGAAGGATTTGGACAGAATAAAATTTTTTTGATTGGAAATGAGTGCCTCAATAAAACTTAAATTAATCCAGATCATTCTTGAGGACCACACACATTTAGACACGTACAACATTGCATTTCCTTTTTATTTCCTGTTTTATTCAAAACTATATACTGTATACCATAGACAAACCTACAGTTTCACATATTCCATGTAGTTTGAAACCACATACAGTATTTTATTTTGTATGTGGATCTAAGGGGCAAATAACCAACAATATGAATAAAATCCCCATAGACACATCACAAAAAGAAGCAAAATCACAGTTTCCATTCGAGTGAGTTAGTAGGAGCTCAGCATGTTTATGTCTGTAATGTTGGATCCAGAATTTAGGACACTTTTATTCCAGCTCAGTGCAGTCCCAGGAGACTTCGCAATTTCATTCACGATACCTATAGTACAATTATCTCTCCAAAGCTACAACTATATATACAATATGCTATTTATATAACATGATATAAACTATTTATGTTAGCAAATTGCAGCAAAGGTGTAGCATTTCAGTGTTTAAAGTGTGCTACCAGGATGCCCTAAAAGGATGGATTGGAAACAAACAACAACACTGTAGGCAGTTTGTGACTCAAAATTCTGTGTACATTCTAATACCATGAGTACTGTGCAAAGAGTCAGCCCTCATTTCATATTTTATAATAAATATGTTGATTTACCGCAACAAACTGTGAAGCGCCTAAAGATACAAAAAAAAAAAGAGTTGTTTATGTAACAACCTCAGCAGCAACCTCATTTCCCCTCTTGTCTGTTCCCATCCATTCCCACCCATTCAGCATCAGCAGTATACTAATCACCAGCCTGATCATCTGTCATCATCTGCACCTGTTTCTTACACGCTCATGCCTTAAGTTAAATGTGTTTTTTTTTTGTGCTTGAGAGATTCATAGGTAACTGGGTGGCTTAACGAACAAAAAAACATTCCTCTGAAACTGGACTCCTGGAGAACTATTCCTCAAGACTACATTAATACGAGAACGTCTGAGAGCAAAATATGAAGAAATGAGGGGTGACTCAAGAATTTTGCACAATTCTATACATTCCAGCATTAAAATGAAGACAAGGTAAGTACAAAGAAAAAGAAGTAAACTGTAAAAAATAACAATATTTGACTGCATAAATGAATCTAAGTAAAAAAAAAAAAATGCTAAAAGCACTAACTGGTGGTTTTAAACACAGGGGCAACATACTGTACTGGAGCAAGGAGCTCTTCCTATTGTGCAGGGTTTAATAAATACATGTTGTAATTTTACTGCTGGATGTTAGGAGGCAAAAATATGTAATGTTAGTCCATCCCCAGTGCATTGCTTTGGACAAATTATTCATCACCTAATTTGTCCGATCGATCATCGACTTTGACACTACTACATAAAATGCGTTTTCGTATGTATATACAGTATATCACTTGATGCTGTTAAATTAAATGACACATGACCCTCTAGTTTCCATTCAGTTCTTTTTACTTTACACTCTTCAAGTTAAACATTACGTTTTTTAAACCGCAAGTCAAATCACTACTTTACTTTCTACAGTCCGCCATCTTGTCATACTTATCTAAACCTTCTCAGCAGGATCCCAGCAGGATTTCAGTTCCGTTTCTACCGCATGACCGGTCATGATATGACCAGTAAATCTCAAAATGATACAAAGGTGATAATTAATGTAAAATGTGGAATCAATGAGTCTTGAAAATGTGACAGGTACAAGTAATGCCAAAGTACCAAAAGTAGCCAATGAAAATAAAATGAATAACAATCATGCGTTCTCACTCACACGCGCTCTCTTTCTTTTTTTTTCATTCACACTCACACACACACACACACACACACACACACACACACACACACAAAGAAATCCCTGCTTGGGCACTCACACCACACCAGGATTCTGGCAGTTACTACATCTTGGTTTCACTGTCTGGAGGTTTCTCGTTCTCATACTCGTTCTCTTGAGGAATCTTCTGGTAAGGCTTCTTCACCTCGTTCTCTTCCAGTACGGAGTTGCCCATTTCCAAATCACCATTCTGTAGCTCATCTCGGGACAGGAACTCCACAATGCCCGCTCCTATAGAGTCGCCCAGTACGTTGGTCGTTGTGCGCAGTCGGTCCCTGTAAACGCAGGGAATCATCATCATCATCATCATCATCATCATCATCATCATCATTTTTCCTTTCTTCTACAGTCTAAAGGTGCTTGAACTTTCTTTTCAATTTATCCACCCCAGTTTAAGAGCTCAGACTTGCTCCTATCCAATTAACTCTGTAATTTATGGGAAGGGGATCCTATTTGGAATATTTAATTTGCCTAACCTAATTATGTTTCTATGTTAAAACCAGCTGAAATGACATGAAATTCTGCCCAAAAAATGGAACGAGACTCCTGGGCTTTTAGAAGTGTGTCACTAGGGTAGGTACAGAAAAGAAAAATCAACCAGAGTGGAATGTAGGAATTAAGTTTCAAAAGAAAGCTGATAAAGATGTCACTATGTATTTAATAATGTACAAACATAATAATTATATTACTTGTGATGGAAAGTTGAAAATGTGTGAATCTGAAAGTAAGGAGCACTCACAGGAACCAATCGACTGCTATGATGAGGCTGATGTCATCAGTGGGGAGGCCGACAGAGGTCAGCACAATGACCATGGTAACCAGTCCAGCTTGAGGGATTCCAGCAGCTCCGATACTGGCAGCTGTAGCCGTGATGCTGCACAAATAAGCAAAGAGACTTTTATAAACCATAATCCATGAATGTTTTATCATATTTTTAGAGGTTTTGTTTGTGAAAGCAAATACGTACTGTATTTAACGTGTTCCTACCTAATAGTTATGATCTGCCCAAAGTTCATCTCCATGTTATTGACCTGGGCGATGAAGATGGCAGCCAGCGCCTCATACAGTGCCGTTCCGTCCATGTTGATGGTGGCGCCAACTGGCAGCACAAAACGGGTCACCCTCTTGTCAACTTTGTTGTTCTCCTCTAAGCACTTAAATGTTATGGGTAGAGTGGCTGAACTGGAAAAATTAATCAACAGAAGAAAAAACAGAAAAGGTCTAAGCCTTAACACGGAAATGTTTGAGTGATTCCATCTCAGAAGTTATTCTTGAGCTCTACCTGGATGATGTTCCCAGGGCGGTGATTAGGGCCTGCAATAAGCCAGTGATGAAAATGAAGGGGTTTTTCCGGGTGATGACAAAGAAGAGAGTAGGCAGAATAACAATGCCATGGATCATAAGGCCTATAATGACAGTCACAGTGTACATGCCTAGCTGTCCTCCCATTTCAGTGATGTCGTCCATTTCGACGATTTTACCAGCAATCAAAAAGAGGATACCGATGGGTGCGTACCTTCAACGAGCAAGAATCAAGCAAGGGACTAATGAGAGGTCTGTTTGTTTTCAGAAATATTAAGTATAAAATTATGAACATAACCACCCTTATACACCGATCAGCTATACCATTAAAACAATTAATATTAAAACCATGTGTTTTTGGGTTCCCCTTGCTCTGGACCCCGAGTGCTTTTTCAGTTCACCTGGTGGTAGTGTTAATGTTACAGCTGATCGGTGTGTATTAATAATAATGCAATGCAGTGCAACCAACTCTGATTTGGTACAATGACAATACTCACCACATGATGATGGCAACCAGGCGCATGATGGCCTCGTTGAGGGAGTCGAAAAACTCCCTGAGCGCTTGGCCCTCCTCTTTCATGTTCCCAATGATCAGGCCGAAACACATGGAGAACACAACCAGCCCGAGGGCGTTGACTCCATTTGTAGTGCCAGAGATTGGGATGATCTCTTCACGAGCAATCTCTTGACTGGCATTGGTTAGATTTAAAATGCTCTCGTTTACTATCACCTTCACATGTACAATCTTTTTGGCATATTGGGTTTTAAACTGTGACCAGGAGGAAGAAAAGGACAGAATTAGAGCAATAGAAAAGAAATCTAGACTGAGTAAAAATAGCTGCATTTTATTCATGGATTCTGAGGACATTCCATAGGATGTGCATGTCTGGGATATGTATTCATCAAAGTGTACTTTTCATGCTGTTATATGATATAATCAGTGGTGTCAAAAGTATTCACATTCATTACTTGAGTAGAAGTATAGATACTAGGGTTTAAAAAGACTTCTTTAGAAGTTGAAGTATCAACCCAAGCTTTTTACTTAAGTAAAAGTGTAAAAGTACTGGTTTCAAAACTACTTAAAGTATAAAAGTAAAAGTAACGTGAGGGGGAAAAAATCATTAAGGTCTCGCATTCTGATCATATCAAGGGGCCGGCGGGTGGGGGGGGTTGTGCGCATTCCGATCATGCGACGGTGGGGGGGGGTGTTGGAGGGGGGGCGGTGTCTAGGTGTGCGTTCTGATCATGCGACGGGGGGCGGGTGGGGGAGGGGGGGTTGCGGAGGGCGGTGTTTGGGTGCGCGTTCTTATCATGCGACCAGGGGGGTGGGGGGCGCGTTCTGATAATAAAAATTGAGTAACGAGGCTATTTTTAAAATGTAAGGAGTAGAAAGTACAGATAATTTCTTAAAAATGTAAGGAGTAGAAGGAAAAAGTCGGCTGAAAAATAATTACTCCGGTAAAGTATAGATACCCAAAATTTCTACTTAAGTAAGGTGACGAAGTATTTGTACTTCGTTACTTGACACCTCTGGATATAATAAATCACTGTCTATTTTCTTTTACGGCATACCATCCTCGTATATGGGAATTATTAAATGTGAGTGAAATAAGGATCTAAATTCAGACCAATATGTAAGAACAATGTTTTTGATCATCATGTAAATATGCACAAATATGAATGAGACAATACTCCCATTTAATCTTAGTGAAGTGTATTCTCTCAGATCCAGCTGGCTCCAATATTTCCCTGCGGAGAATGTCCGGATCACAGTGGCTTTCCCTACTGTCAGTGCTTTCCATGTCATTGTGTGGCCCCAGCAGTTCCCCGTCTCTTGGTTTCCGTGCCCCTCCTTCCTCCATAAAGCTAGACCATGGTATTGGTACTGTCCTGCCAAAGCTTTTTCCACAGCTGTGTCCTCTTATATTTACAACCCAATCCATCAAAATGCTAAATGGCTTTTGCACCTCCCCTTACAAGGATCTGAAGTTAACCATTTTGGTCCAGTATGAAAAAACATTGATACTTTGTCATTAGTTGTTATACATGACTGCACCATTAAAACAGTCAAGGCTTCCTCGGAAGCTGTGTGTATCCAAGGGTGATAATATATTCTCCACTAAGCTTTTTGTGTGGCCTCTGAAAGGCCAGAAAACATAGCCTCATTAAATCGGATGAGTAACTGGTTTCCTGCACAACAGGGAACCAACATGCAAAGAGTAATTTCTTTTGTAGGAAAAAACTTCAACGATGACTGTATCTTTGTATTACCCATATTTTGGAAGGAACATACGATATTAATAAATGAAAATAAGGGCAACCCAAGCAACAGGGCTAGCCAAGACAAGAAATACATTTTGAGGAAATCAGCTACACTAGGCAATACAGCGATCTATCTGCTAGAATAACTACTGTACCTGCTGTGTGCAAGCCTGAACAAGGTTGGGTGGAAACATGTTTCTGAAAAAGAAAAATCACAAAGCCTGGCTAAGTCATAGACATTTGATCAGTATGACACAAGACATAGTAAAGTCAGTTCTGCAGTACCTGATCAAGTCCAGGAATGCATCAGCTGGGCTGACTTGCTCGATTTTCTGCTGCTGAGTAAACTCATCTTTGGAGCCTTTGCCAGGGTGGATGATAAGGACCATGATGATTCCGATGAACACAGCGATGAATGTCGTGGTCATGTAGTACACCACGGCCCGCATCCCCATCTTCCCTGAAGCTCGACTGTCAAGAGCTGCCATCCCTGGTAAGAAAACACCAACATTCGCCTGCTGCTTGATCACTTTGGGTACCACTTGTGTGTTAAGCGTTAGACACTTTCTGTGTAGCCAGGATGCTCTTCTTCATACAGAACAGAGAGCCAGAAATGTAAACTGTAATTCTATTTGATATTGGGACACACGTTACTATAGAGTTATGGAGGTCTACTTTACCTTCATCTGTGGACTTCAGACATCCTGGTTGAAAACAATGAACGGCCTACACCATGTTTGCTGCACTATGAAGATCAGTTTTACCAGCTATGGCCAGGATGGTTGATCAGCACCAAACCAACTTGTGTACAATTCATGCTTGTGTCAGCGTTGCTCCAGAATTGGAACTCAGACAAAATTGAGGAACTGAAAAATGAATCCTTAGTTTTAAGGGGTTCCACGGTAGTACCCCAAAAGACAGCTTCATGAAAGAAAGAACTCAGAATGCCCCAGAGCACAGTAAGCTCACCATCTTCAGTACTGAAAGCTGTTATGTTGCATTCACTCCAGTGAAAGAGAAAGCATCTATTGTGAGAAAGAGATGTATGTGTTCCTTTAATCCTGTTGGGGGCAGACCTATTAGAGGCCTACTCTTTCAGCTCATTTTTTCCCATTCTCTCAGTCACACCTCTCTCTTCCTCAGGCCTCCTCTTCTCATCCTTTTTAACCCACTGTCTCTCTCCCCCCCCCCTCTCTCTCTCTCTCTCTCTCTCTGTCTCTCTCCTTCTCTCCCTTACTGTGACAGGGCTGAGAAACTCCTTCACCTGCCCAAACCCCCGGCGGCTCTCTGCATCTCCACGGAAACGTCAGTTTTTCTTTTGTCGGAGCAAAAAGAACCCAGTTACTCAATTTGGGTACAAAAAAACTACAAAGAGTGGATGGGACAAAACACCCCCTTACATGTAACCCTCTTGGTCCTCCTTAGCCGTTGGCAGAATGGAGGCCTTTGGGAAAGGGGCTATTAACAGAGCAAGCAAACTGACCTTTAATAAGTAGAGTAATGGCGTATGATGAAACGCCATCATCATAATATTAGCATTTTCATAACTTTTCATATAGGATTGTATATGGTTTCAGTTTGATTATCTTTGGGCTATGTTAGCGTAATTAGTGGGCTGGCTTTGTAAAAAACTAATTCCTTAAGCAACCGGCTGCATGTTTGTGTTCATGGAATGCAACAAGACAATATGGCTTTGAAGGGAGAGAAGGAGGGCATTTTACACCTTTTATATGGAAGAAACGAAGCAGGAGGGAGGGTATGAAGGGAGGGATTTGACCCATCACAAACTTCACAGCAATGATTAGCTGCAACACCTAGTCCGTGTCTCTTTCACGTCTTGGTGCAACTTTTGCTTCATTCTACTCTAACTTGCCTCTATTGCCCTAATACTGCAAACATAATGAAGACGCCATTAAATAAAAACTAAAAAAAGACACGAAGTTAGTGAAAGACAATTTTGGGATGAAAAAAGCAATGCATAGCTTTATGATCAAATCGTTGAAACCCTAAGGTTTGCGGAAACTGAAATATTTTAATTTTGCCATCAAGTGCATTGGAATTTGACGGTTGAAAAAAATACCAACACAATCGCAGACACCCTGTTTCTAGACCTATCAAGTTGCATCATCGGGTCACCATGTGACCACATCCTCCGTGTAATTCCACTGACACTACCACATAATGTATTCCCAGCATGCACCAACAATCCTAACAACCCACCTGCTGTGACCCATGCAAAAACCTGCAATGAGTTTTTTAGTGGTGCGACTTGACAGTAAGCTTTTAGAGGAAGACATTGTTACAAATGTAAAAAAAAAAAAAAAAAAAAAATTGTTGCTTTGTGCATCATGATATGAAATATAAAAAGAAACAGCTGTTGATGTAGCTTTCTTGTACAGACCTGTGATGAGACTGGACACCAGCAAGGGGAGGACCAACATCTGGAGCATGCGCATTAAGAGTTCTCCAGGGAAGGAGAAATATTTCACCTCTCTGTAGGACATCTTATACGGCCGCAGGGCAAATCCGAGGATGATGCCTGGTTATAAAGAGAATGCAATTATAACAGGAACACTATTATGGCATTATACAGTATATACTTTCTTCAGATGTTAATTATTATCTTGAGTTTTGGACCAATTTCGACTTCAATGCTGAAATTGTATACAGGTAGGTTTAATATTGAAGAAGTCTAACCTTACTATATTTTTACGAAAAAAGATTATAAACTTGCCAAGAGCAACTGCCCCGATGGTAAACAGCACAAAGGCGTTCCTCTTCAAGAAGCTCTTAACGTCGTCTTTGGTGATGTCCTCTACTTTCTTCCTGGCCTTCAGAGAGCGCAGTTGGATGTCCTCACGGATCCGCTGCACCCGGCTGCGAGAGCGCGGGTTCTCCACGTTTTTTTTAGTCATGGCTGCTGCTGTAAGGTGCCTCTATCCTCTGTACAAATCAGCAGTCTGACTGGACAAAGCGAACCCCAAGCTGATTGATCTGAAATGTTCACAAGGGAAATTTTGAGTGCTTGTCTAACAATACGTGTTTCAGCTCATCTGAAGCAGTTGAAAACACAATCCCCTATTGCACAAGATCCCTAAAAGCATAACAAGTCTACAAGGTCTTTCTTTTTATTGAGACCAGAAGCAAAAAACAAAAACAAAGTGAGTCAGATGGGTCCAGGAAAAACAGTGACTTCTGACTTGCAGGTGTGCATCTGATTTCATAATCAGACACAGAAAACAATTAGAGTGGACCACAATGCATATTCAGTTATGATAATGGTGAAGGCTTTCTTTCTTTCTTTCTCTGTGACCTGAATTACCAGCACAAAACCGAAGCACTCCAGCTTCTGTCTTCTTTTGAATGTGTTAGGTACAATTCTCACTGTTTCTCGCAGGAAGGTGAACGCAGAGCATGTATAATGCTTCAGTGGTACTCAGCCAAACTCATCTATCAAACTGAATCAGAAATTACAAGAAAAAACAACGTATCTGTTTTAAACCAGTTATCGGCTGAGTAAATTGTTCCAGAATAACGCCAACACATATGCAAATGACATAACTGACTGATAATGACACTTACCCTTTTCTGCACACTTCACCTCCTTCCTGTAGTAATGATCACTGAGATATGTTGTGTAAAGTGGAAAGGTGATCCGAAGGTGTCAAGAGGACAGAAGACGGACTTCGGTGGTGGAACAGTGGAACTTGTCCGTCCTGACTGAGAAGCAGAGCAGCGTGTAGAGTGCAGGAGGTGATGCCAGCTTCAGCAGCTTAGATGTTCCCACAACACCCACAGCTCACAAGGGGAGGAGATTACAAAGACAGACGATGGGAGGGTGAAGGCGAGGGAGACGAACTTGGTAAACAGTAAAGCACTGGGATGGAGAGATTGCTTGCACTAGTGATTGCAATTATATGACTTTATGAAGAACAGAAAGAATTACAACTCAACTTTAGGCATGGATCAAGAACTTCCTGCTGTAGCAAAAGTGTCGGGAAATACAATATATTAGGATAGATAAAATAATTAGTTAAAAATAAATAATGTAGTTATACCTTAATTGAAAAGTGGCGGGATGAAGGTGAGAACTCACGAGAACACGAGAACTCAACAAGTATCTTCTTCTCATTAGCTAAATGTAACTCCTTCCAAGATACAAACCGGATTCCAAGAAAGTTGGGACACTAAACAAATTGTGAATAAAAACTGAATGCAATGATGTGGAGATGGCAAATGTCAATATTTTATTCAGAATAGAACATAGATGACAGATCAAATGTTTAATCCGAGAAAATGTATCATTTTAAAGGAAAAATATGTTGATTCCAAATTTCAAATCCCAAAAAAGTTGGGACAAGTAGCAATAAGAGGCTGGAAAAAGTAAATTTGAGCATAACGAAGAGCTGGAAGACCAATTAACAGTAGTTAGGTTAATTGGCAACATGATTGGGTATAAAAAGAGCTTCTCAGAGTGGCAGTGTCTCTCAGAAGCCAAGATGGGTAGAGGATCACCAATTCCCACAATGTTGCGCAGAAAGATAGTGGAGCAATATCAGAAAGGTGTTACCCAGCGAAAAATTACAAAGACTTTGCAGTTATCATCATCAACTGTGCATAATATCATCGGACCAAAGAGGACAAGGACAACCCAAGTTGTTATCGACGCTCAGTTCAGAAGCCTGCATCTCTGATGGTATGGGGTTGCATGAGTGCGTGTGGCATGGGCAGCTTGCATGTCTGGAAAGGCACCATCAATGCAGAAAAATATATTCAGGTTCTAGAACAACATCTAGTCATCTCTTTCAGGGAAGACCCTGCATTTTTCAACAAGATAATGCCAGACCGCATTCTGCATCAATCACAACCTCATGGCTGCGTAGGAGAAGGATCCGGGTACTGAAATGGCCAGTCTGCAGTCCAGATCTTTCCCCTATAGAGAACATTTGGCGCATCATAAAGAGGAAGGTGCGACAAAGAAGGCCCAAGACGATTGAACAGTTTGAGGCCTGTATTAGACAAGAATGGGAGAGCATTCCTATTTCTAAACTTGAGAAACTGGTCTCCTCGGTCCCCAGACGTCTGTTGAGTGTTGTAAGAAGAAGGGGAGATGCCACACAGTGGTGAAAATGGCCTTGTCCCAACTTTTTTGATATTTGTTGACAACATGACATTTTGATTCACCATATTTTCCCCTTAAAATTATACATTTTCTGAGTTTAAACTTTTGTCCCGTGATTTATGTTCTATTCTGAATAAAATATTGACATTTGCCATCTCCACATCATTGCATTCAGTTTTTATTCACAATTTGTTTAGTGTCCCAACTTTTTTGGAATCCGGTTTGTACATCCATGAATGGTGAATCAAGATTTCATATATCATATCTCAGATATGCTCACTATATTTGGGTCCAGCTTGTATTTGAAGGTTGTCTAGAAAGGTACTGAGATGTGCAGGTTATAAGATAAACCTCAGTCACATTTTCTCAAGAGTAAAATGCCACTCACTTCTCTCTCTCTCTCTTTCCTCTCTCCACACTTTCTCTCTCTCCTCTCATTTCCCTGGGGCTTGGGCCAGGCCAACCTCCTTGAAATACTTCAGATAAAGATTGGGGCTTGCTATAGTGAGAGAAATTCAAGGCCACAAAATAACCTCTCCCACACAGTGAACAAATGGTACTTTCATCATCAGTCGCCCGAAGATCTGCTGAGGTTGGACTGTATCCGGGTTGTCAACCATCTCACCGTGCTTCTTCACTTATACTGTATTTATTATGGTATCATTTGAAAATCCTTGCGGAAAGTATGTCTGTATGATTTTTATAGTATGAACAGAAGACTAATCTAAATGTGCATTTCGGGTTACATACCCAGGTACCTCATGAGAATGTGCTTTTAGTGTTTCGCTTGTTGTTGTTGTTTTGTACTAGCCTAATCAAAAATGGGATGCGGTATTCACTTGGATCCTGGAATGTCCCTGGTTTTGTCTCTCTGCTCTCAGCGTAATCATAAACAATGCATGCTTTGCATCTGTAATGTGGATCCCACAATTCCATCCCTGCAGTACCTCACTCTTTCTCTCTCTGCCTCCCTTCTGCTTCTCCTGCTCAGCAGCCAGAGAATGCCTGAGACCAAATTGGATTTAGAGCGCATTTTTGGTTAACAAAATCGTCCAATTTTAGGGTGTCAGACGCCACATTTGGTTGTTTGCCTTATAGAGCAATGAAGTTGAAATTAAAATACGTCAGTAGTCTACATTCTTAAACCAGACCACAGGATACAGTCGCCAAACAGAGTTGAGACAAAGTTTCTCAAAAACTAGCTAAAGGCATCAAACGTTGTACATGTTTGAAGCATATTTGAGATGTTAGAGCAGAAATTATTGCTGACATTCCCACATACAGTATACACCAGCTAAACTTTTAGCACATTGTTTGGAAGAAGAACAATAATCAGGAACTTTTTCAGGATGAAATCTACATTTTTCCCCAGAAATGATCAACTCACTCGCTCTCACTGATTGTCCATATCATATCCTAAACTAGGTCGTCCATCCCAGGGGACTAAGGGCACGAAGCCTGGACTGGTAGCTGCTCCATCACAGAGCACACAAACACACACTACGGACAATTTGGAATTGCCAATCATCATACTACCCTTTATGTTCTTTAATGTTTGTGGGAGAAAGCCAGGATCCCCAAGAGAAAGGACTTGAATCCTCAACCCTGGAGGTTTGAGGCTACAGTGCTAACCATGACACCAGCATGCCACCTCGAAATGATCAATTTAAGATTTAAAAATGAGATTACTTACTGTACATTTAAAAAACAAATATGTATTTTCTCACTTGTATCTACAGCACCAAGAACGTTTTCAGCCACTATATATATATATATATATATATATATATATATATAATTCTTGGTCACTTCCTTTCCTTTGATGTGTTCATTAAATTATAACCAGCTAATATTTCATTGTGACAGATGTTAACTCGGAGGTGCCTGTCAGGTCTACTTGGTTCAGAGGATTTGTTGGTGCTAAAAGAGGCATCCCAGTGAGGTAAATGTCTCGGGCTTGACCGCATCAATAGCCAATCTCCCAGCAACCATTCAGCCTATTAGCCATGATTCTGGACTTTCAGTATCTATTGAGCATGGCCACAGGGATGCCGCTTTGTGTACAGAGAGTCTTTTCTTCCCCAAAGCAAGGCAGCATGCACAATAACGCATGACATTATCAAAAGCTTACAAAAAAAAAGGAAGAAGAAAAAAAAAAAAAAAGAAATAATCCTGATTCCTTTTGGTCCTTATGTTTACCTTAAATATCCAAGTGTTTATTCAGCCTAAAAGAAGATCAACTAATATTCTAGCACTACACCGTGAACATCTTTTGCTTTCTTGCATGCATGCTCAAATTCTTTTTCAGAAGAATGTTAAGAAAAAGGACATTGGTTACTATTTGACATGAATATGTGTTTCATTTCTTGTCCAATTAGCTCAAGCACGAATGAGGACAGAACCCAGGACGTCTCATTAGAGACAATATGGCTCTGATAATCACTGCGCTCTGTTTCACTGGACTCGTCATACTCAATAAGGTGACTAACCCATTAAAACTAAGCTGTAAGCTGCATTCAGCCTCACATATCTTCACATTATCTCAATTATGAGAAAAAGAAGGGAAAAAAAGGATCCATTTGGGAGATGGAGTATATTTAGGGAAACCCCTTAAAATAGGCCATCTGTGGAATCTATGAATGGAGACATTTTATTGTCTATTATGAAGAGAAACAACACAATCTGCAATCAGATACTGACACAAATAAAAAGCCGACGTTACGCCTTATTAATGAAAAATTAATTAAAGGGAGGAATTTAAGTCCTGCCTTCTTAGATGCTGGAAATTTACAGTAGGAAGATAACAATGATTTTCATTGATATTTCAGTATTTTTTCTTGTTCAAGTTAATGTCAAGGGGGATGAACACATCAGTGATGGTTTAATTTTAATTTATTTAAATAGTGTTTTAACAAGGGTCATTGACACAAAGCAGCTTTACAGAATCAACAGATGCTGATATTTTACCACCACAATGGCAAATGCTATATCGTTATTATGCAACACTCAACCGCCTTTCAAGTGCCTTCTGATTACAGAAGGAACCACACTCACACAGAATCACACTTTGAGTCCTGGAACATACCTGTGGCATCAGGGAAGAAAAACCAGACCCCAGATTATATATTAGTCCACTGCCTCTAGAGGCTTGTACAGTGGCCACTATGTATGATGGGTGCATAGCTTCATATGTGTGTCTTCCCACCCTGATACCCCAATTGCTCTGGAATAGAATCAGTCTGAACGACCACATGACTTTTTTCCGTTGCTCCAAGGTCCAATCTTTAAGCTTATTAACATACCGATGCTTTTCTTTCTGCTTAACATCAATAATACTGTAAGTCATTTTCTTATAGCTGCGCAGTTGTTTACTCCCAGTCCTGCGAGTTCTTTTTGCATAAATGCTCTTATTTTCTCTATTAAACATAATTGTGCTTTCTACTGTCAGTTTTGTTTCTACTGTGCAGTTTCCCCAAGCATTTAAGTGACTTATAGAATCCTTCCAGTTTTTTGAACAAAACTCCTTAGTTGTTATCTCTGCTTAATGCAGGCCAAAAGGGAAAGGCAACTTTTTTTATGGCTGTATGCATTTGCAGAAGTAGTAATCTTCCCCATTCGCACATAATGTTATTTCTCTCTGATGCTGGAAAGAAAGAACTTGCTATGGATGTGTCGATGAAGTCGCTGGCCTTCTTTATGACCACATGTGACCAAGTGACCTAACCCTGACCTGTAAGATTGAGAAGAGACTCTTCAAACAGAAGCAGTATTGTGATTTCGTGTGTGTTATTTCCCCCCCCCCCAACTTTTAAGAGCATTTATTGGGTGAAAGAAAGACAGCGAGATTTGCAAATACTTCCGTTCCTTAGTGAAATTTGGCATCTGCAGATGAATAAGCAGCCAAAAGACTGAGAGCATGAGAACATGAGACCTCTTAATCAGGCACGATGACCGTAAACATTGCAGATGTGATGTAAAGGTTTCAATTTCTTCAACGATAATGTAGGCTGTTAATAAATTATTATAAGAATTATTTGGGGCCTGAACACTATATTAGTATGATGTGAATAAAATCTCCCACTAAAATAGATTAATATGTTTATGTAACAGACATTGTATCAACATACTTTAATCTCAGAATGTCAGAATATTTTTAACATGCTTACTGTACATTTATATAAATTTTGAAATGTTTTTTTTAAATGCCTGACTTTACTCTGTCTATCATAGGCACCCTTCTCAGCTTCACAAAAAAACTAGCTGCCTTTTTGAAGGGGCCAGATCAGGGGTTGCTTTCACCAGAGGCATTTTAATCACCCTCTCCTCTTCATACCACCAAGTATGAAGGCTCCAGTCTTTCATGGGCTCTCTTTTTCTCTTAGCCCTCTAGACAAACTCAAAAGTTTAGCTTTGAATATGTTTGAACTGTTAACAATATGCAAAGTGGGCCTGTCGGGACCCCGGGAGACTCGTGATTAAGCATTCAGATCAGGCATCAGGCATTGGCAGGACTACGCGGAATCTTCAGTTGTTCGGGCCAAACGGGTAATCCTCTTTGTCTAATCATCAGACTTGACCATGAAACGTTTTCTTGCAAAAAGTCATTTGGTTGATAGTGAAGCTGTGTTCATCTTAAAGCTGATCTGGTTCATGTGCCTAGTATAGAGTGGATTGTGACACTTAGTTAAGCTATAGTATATTATTCCAAATTCTTTGAATGACAATTATATGATCAAAGAGATAAGTGTTAATCGCCAAAAGCGGGAACTGCCTTATGCTGACTGGTTTGAGAACCAAGCTGTGTGTTGTGTTAATGAGAGATAAATTGCATGCTATCTGGATCTTCATTATACAGTATATGACAGCTCTTTTATAGATCTATCAAAATGTTTCTGTTTAAACAGTTTACTGTATAACTACTGTACACTTATGGCTAATTTTCTCAGATTTAAAATTTATACCACTGTTGTACTAAGAACCCAAACACAGTTGCCTCGATACATTCCAGGCATTAAAGGTCTCCGTGACAGGATATCTCCAACCTCACAGTGACTATCATGTGCTTCAGTGAGACTGAAGAATCTCAATATTGCTTCTTCATTACCATTGTCCCATGGAATACAATATTATTTATCATTTCCTGTCTAATTTTTATTCAAATTAAATTGTTACATCAGTCATATGTCTTTTGTGTTGCTTCCCCTTTTTTTCTCCAGAAATCATTTAATTTACACTATCTGCTTTACCCAGGTCAGGGTCCCTGTGGATCTGGAGTACCTAAAGGAAACTCGTGCTGACACGTCAAGTGTCAATACAGAAAACAAGTAAAGATCAGGATCAAAAACAAGACCCTGAAGCTGTGAAGTACAGTAGCAACACTATTACATACACCACCGTTCAGTCTATTCTACTGAACATACAGTATTTGTGATATTGGAAATAAACTTCAATACCTTCTTGTATCTAGTGATAAGTACAGCTAGTATAATTCTAGTTGCGCAACCCCACCTTTGGAACCAAATCCAGCACACTGCCATTGAAAAGAGCTCCACGAAGACTAGAAACTTGGACTTCTTCCTATGGTGCAAACGCTTTAAAGAAAGCCATATGTTCATGAATGAAGTTCCTGGCTGAGGTGGCTCTGATCCCACTGCAGTCGTCACAGTGAACCTTCTGCCAGTGAAACCCCTGATCTTTGAAAATCGGTGGATAACTTGTTGCCAATCTGTCTTTGGAAACTCTTCACACAATCATTCATTAACACCACAATAGCAGTTTATCAGTTTAATTTATCTAGGATTCCATGTTCGAGGCTACAGGTCTGATGGCACCCTAATCCAGTCACTTCATTTAGATAGTGAGCTTCCTTTAAGCGAAAGTGTGTTTATGTCTATCTAGAACCACAGTGATGCACCTGACTGTGATGTACTTTAGGCACATTTTTGTTGGATCACATACACTGTAAAAAATAAATCCTGAAAATAGTTGTTGGAACAAAGAAATATATGTTGGACTAATATAATGCTGGTGTCAAAAAAGAAAAATATGTTTTCTCAATGATTGTATAAATTTCATTACTCAACTACGAAAGTTTCATCAAGGCAACGAGTAAAACTGTGTTCATGAAACATTTAACTGCACACAAACAATTTTATGTTGGACGAACAAGAGGGACCTCTGCGCATGCGCAAAAGCGTTCTTCCAGAATTTTCGAACTTCCCGCTATTTCCTCCCGAAATGGTGAGTACTTCATGGAAACTAACTGTCCTGCAAAGTAATCAGCAATTTTAGCTTTATAACATATATATTATCCAGCAGCAAGCTTTAGAACATTATATTTTCGAGTGTTTATTTATATAATTTGGAGTGTTACCGTAGTTATCTGGCAATGCACTCGTTTCAGCTCCTAACGCATTTTTTTTTTCAGATGGTATGTACATTGATATTAATGTTAATCTATGAAACCGCTAAAGTTTACTTACGTTACATACATTTTATTCATTTTAATGACTGATAATTTCAAAGGCTATTTGAAAAAGACGGCGCGTTAGTGCGCCACTGAGGGAGCTTAATGTTCTCACTTCATCATTCATTAACCTTATAGTGTCTGAAAACGGTTATAATGGCTAAACGGACATTTTTTTGTCTAGGATTTTTAATGGTTTTGAACTACAAACGGTTACTTAATTAGTTATTCATATATTTTTCTTTTTGTATTTCAGGTATTAGGGAGAATATCTGGGAAACACTGCTTACTGCATCTGCAAACAATCTTGGAGCTTGGCAAAATTATTTCACAACATTTTTTTTTTATATCTTAAACCATTTCTGAGTTAAAGCAAATATTTTATTTTCAAATAAGCCACTGCACGTTTTTACTGAGAAATATCAGTATGTTTTGTTCCTCAAAGCAGAAGTCTATTTCTCCAGTATACTGTTTTGACTGAGTGTGATATTAATAAGCTTTGTAACATGAATGTTAAGGGCACAGTTTCATTCTTGCATTTTGGAATGTTATTTGCATATTTTGTTATAACAATGCAGCATTTGTTTATTTGTTGAAAGAGTAGCTGGATTGCACTTAATCAATGTTGATAGTCTTTAACAGGTGTTTAAAGTTTACATAAAAAAAATATTCAAATTTAGAGGAATGTGTCATGTTATTTGAAATGTGGCCACAGTGAATAACCTACTCAAGTAAACTTTAAGATGTTAATTTTATAATTATGCAAGCATAATTTCCAATTCAAAATATACCTTTCAGTCAACTTGGAACATTTAATTGACACATTATATTTCAATTTGAGACTGCTTGTTGGCCTAACTAGGCATGTTTATTCAGCATAGAACATTTAGTTGACAGAATGTTTTATTTCAATTTGTGTGTACATTTAGAGGTAATCAGCACAGCAAAAACAAAATAGTTTATACAACTTAAATTGAGCCAACTAAAAATTTTAGATGCAACAAGTCACTAGAAATTTTTTAGTTGGAGTAGCAAGAATTTTTTTACAGTGTAGTTGCACAGGTACACAATGATGATCCTGATTTAAAATGAATGAATTAATATTTCATCCATGCTGTAACAAATGGGATGCAATCGATAATCATGCTACAGAACTTATGTTCAGGCAGTCAGTGTCTCTTTATCTCTTGGAAGGACATGATCAACAGTCACTGTCTTGGCACTGACCATCTAATGTGAGCAGTGACTGACCCAGACATCCCCTGCGCTGACTGTGTGCCGAAGCCAAAGTCAACATGTTGTGTTCGGATGACAAGTCAGGATGCTAATTCAGAGCTGACTCTGGACCAAACCTCTCAGAGAAAGCTTGCTGGTCATAATGACCCTGGCTACACTACTACCTCCAGTCACAGAAAGCAGCCCAGAAAGCAGTCTGAGTTACTAGACTCTAGACCAATACTCTCTTGGCAACAGATATGGTACAGATTAAGTAAATTAGTCTAGACATGAGGACTCATATCGCAACACAGCCTTACAGCATATTCATCATTTCCACGCACTTGCAACTTGTCATATAAACACAAGGATGCTATGTCTAAAACTGCATCTGGGAAGTTCCATCAGGTTCATACAGATCCACCAGTTGAACAGTCACCTTCAACTATGCCACTTATAGCAGCATCTCAAGGGGTCTGGATCTGCTGTTTCAGCTCTCCTCATTAAGCAGATCTGATCCCTTACAGAGATGGATTTGCACCCTTAGCAGGGTCCCCCTCAATGTCCCTATCCAGCCTAATGTAGCAGCCAACAATGTAGAGCACTATAGAGCCCCACTGGCTTATTGCTGCCCTTCTAAATGGGCATGGCACCTCCTTCTTCCAGACATCCACAAGTGCCATGTGTGGAACCTGCCTATTGTCCTGGAGTCCCTTAAAAATCTTTCTTACTAGCTTATACGTAAAATTGACTTGAACTGGATGGCTTTGCCTTGTTGCTCATATGGTGGTGTTATATGGTCTGGCAATAATATTGCCTTGAATGCATTGGTAGCCAGTTGACTGTGGCCAAATCTGGGTTTTCTGCCCAATATCACATTGCCTGCTCTGAATATATTTCTGTTGTCTTTGAAGCCTTCAGTGAGGGAGAACCTGAAGAACATTCCCTGATGTGCTTATTATGTGCTTGTCGTGTTTTTGGAATGGAACGCCGTTATTTAAACTATAATCAAGTTGTGTATTTGCTGTTGGGGTAAAATTCAGGGAAGCCATTCTCTTCTTGTTGTTAGTCTTTTGGCTGCTCCGGTTGAGGGCTTGCCGCAGAAGACCATCCGATGGACATGCAACATGGCACAATTTTTATGCCAGATGCCCTTCCTGATACAACCCTCCCATTTTTTATCCGGAATCAGGATTGGCACTGCATCCAGTGGCTGGGAATTAAACCAAGGCCATACCACCACCACCACCTAACACTGCCCACAGCGAAGCTCTTGTCTATAAAGAGCTTAATCCACTAGATGATGGGGATCATCATAAATGCTGTTAAAACCTGTGGACAGACTGGATGTCCAGCTATTATTGTGACATGCCACTCGGGTTCCTCTTATTGTTGGTGTGCAGTGCTACAACTGCATTTGATCCAGGTTCCACAGGACAGACATTGCTCAACCAGTCATATGTATACATTAGTCATCTCTCTGGATCTTTTAGGGCATCGTTATTATTTTTATTATTAGTAGTAGTAGTAGTATTATCCCGACAGCTTCACACTTAAATAAATCTCAATGCCAGATGAATAATTAGAAATATAACAAAGGACTTGATTCTAGGTTTGGAAATTAGGATGAATTGCAGTACATTCTGTAATTTCAGAACAAATTTTCCCAACAACTATCTTTATTAAGTCCATTAAAGCAAAAAACTATACTCT
Organism: Channallabes apus; assembly: GCA_030522415.1. NCBI lineage: Eukaryota > Metazoa > Chordata > Actinopteri > Siluriformes > Clariidae > Channallabes > Channallabes apus. The sequence goes on from CM060120.1 coordinate 29,584,023, forward strand.
GGATTGACTGGGATAAAACCTGAAGGGTAAATATTTACAAGCTAGTTTGAACTGCCACCGTGTGGCAAAGTAAGCAAACTGCAGCAGAAATTCTCAGTATACACATTGGTTTGTATTTAATAATGTTTTATACAAATGTTTATGCAAATGCAAATGAAGCTTGATGATGTTAACAAGCTGTACTTTTTTGTTTGCTCTCAGATTCTCGTATTTGAGATTTATTGAAACGTTTATTGAAAGTTAAAATGAAATAGCAATCACATGATGTAGGGGCAGTTACTATCTTGGGCAAGGTGGTGTACTAATACACAATTAGGAAAATGCTTATTGAGCCAGTACTGGTCTTGTGACTGGTTTGTGCATTGTAAATATAACTATATATACTGTGAAGGGTTGCGAGGGCCTGGAGCCTATCCTAGGAGACTTTGAGCACAAGTGTGCTACACTCTACACAGGGTGGCAATCCATTGCAGGGCACACACACACTTCTTGCAGTTTGGGAACATTAATTAGCCTAATCTGCATGTATTTGAACTGTGGGAGGAATCCGGAGTACCTAGAGGAAACCCACTAAGCAACGGGAGGAACATGCAAATTCCACTAAAACAAAATATTATTTACGTTATAATGCAGCCATAATGCAAAAACAAAAATTGAAGCATCAACTTATCCATGGTTTGTATGTATACTTATATCTTACATATAAGCTATCATATATATACTGTTTGTATGACTGAACCTTAAAACCCCACTGATGCACCTTTACTCTAAAAGTTATGTAAAGGTACACCACATAGACTGTCCCAGGTAAAAGACACATACTAAAGACTCAAATAGTGTACTCTTGTTACTACCACACCATCTAAGTCCAGTTTGGTACCTTTATTTTTCAAAGGGTGTGCAAATGATGCTGATTGTGCACATGGAGATTGCACACATAACAACTTTATAAATTATTGCAAAAAGCTGCAATCAAAGATCATTGTGAGGTCAGGAGAAGTAGGGCGTAGGGAGCTATCTGGGGTCCTTTCCTATTGCAAAATACACCAATCACAAGATATCACTTTTTATACTAAAGTTATACATATAACCTGCTGACAATGACATAAATAAAAGACAGGCCAAGCAAATGCTTCGCAAACCACAGGAGTTCACAGATCGTGTTTAAGGCCTTCAGTAGAATAAACATGAACTTGAACTGGAGCAACAAGCTACAATTTCAGAAACAAATACAAGATTTATACACTTTATAAAATGAATTCATGCACTATTGTTTTGTTTTATTATTATTAAGCTTTAGTATTTATTATATATATAGTATGGTTCTTTGTGGCTTGGTGGTAAATGTTTTGTACACATTGACTTTTAGAAGCTGTAAAGGTACTTCTGTTCTACAAAGTTATTATAGTCTAAGGTATCACGGTGGCTTAGTGGTCAGTCTCCGTGCACCTCCAGGGATAGGTTTGCAGTTTGCATGTTCTTCCTGTGCTTGGTGGGTTTCCTCCGGATACTCCAGTTTCCTCCCACAGTCCAAAAACATGCAGGTAAGGCAAAGTGTGCCGGGTGGCATGGGGACAGACCAAAAGACCAAAAATCAGATGTATGGGAAAAATAAAATAATATTAATAATAAAAGAAATGAATAAAAAAAAAGAATTAAAATACAGGATATATATGATAAACATTTATAGTACAAATAAATCAGATTTAGAACATGTTAAATAATTATCGACACAAGACAAGGAAAGTTGACAAACAAACATACTTTGTTGTATGTTTAATGGGGGGAAAAACATTAATTCCGAAATGTGTACTTTGACATCCTAAACGTAAATTATACGAGTTTAAATAAACTTTTACTTTAAAGGGAGTAAAATATACACACGCGGACGCGCGCGCGCACGCACGCACACCCAAACCCATGGTGGAAAATTCCGCACGGTCCAAGTACGCATGCGTGTAAAACCGGTCCATTCCAGTACGGACTCGGTCTGCTGTGCGTCATGGCGAGGTTGCACGGTCCGGTCACGTGACAGCCCGAGTCAGGAGCGCTCCAAAGACAAACACTGTATGCGCTGCAGTACATACAGTAGCTCTGAAATAACAGTTATTGGTTAATATGCGAGTGCACCACGAGATAATTCAGAGTTCTTTAAAGCAAACAGTGTACTAACTGTGGACAATATTCTAATATTCATAAATCACGATAGTCTCAAAACTTTTCATAGTATGGAAAAATCCATAGACTACCAACTCAACATCAAATACTTTGGTAACACTTGTGTTTTGGCTCTTTATTGGTTATTTCCTTGGGAAACATTTCAGAACAGTCTGGAACTTTCTCTTATGATGAGAACAGCTCTTAAGTCACAAGTACTCACTCATCGTCTATACCGCTTGATCCTGTATTCAATGTCGCGAGAGGTCTGGAGCCTATTCCGAGAACCTGGGGCACAAGGTGGGGTACACCCTGGAAAGGGTGCCAATCCAAAGATCAATTTATTAAATGGATGTTAGGGGACCATTTTCCAAACCTCTGTGAATTACCCAAGAGTTATTTAAAAGTATTTTAGTTAATAAAATAAAAACGTGAAAAACCAAATGGAAACTAAAATGTTCTGTTCTCAGAATTTAAATAAAATTATATTTTTTAATCCTAAAAAAATCCTAGATGTAGGCCTATTAGTAACCATAACACCAATACTATTTCATGGAGGTACAGTCATGTTGATGTTTATGCTTCTAATTTACCTTCACACGATCAAAGTTTCATTATTATGAATGCAATTGCCGAGCTCTCACTTGTTTTGTATGAAATGGGATTTTTAACCATATTACAGTACATTTACTGCATTTGGCAGACGTCATTTATCCAACGCAACTTACATTTTACATCTTATTTAATTGTCTGTGCTGTTAAGGGCCTTGCTCAAGGACTCAACCGCGTCAACTTGGTAGTGCTGGGGTTTGAACCTGGAATCTTCTGATCAGTAGTCAGTGTTTATGTTTATTTAATGATCATTATAATTATAATTTGTAGGCTTAGTATAGACTAAGCTATGTTGTCAATTTTTATTTTGACTCAGTGGTATTATTTCACTGAAAACATGTTAAAGCAGGGCCTAGGGTAAGTGTACAGTATACTGTAGTAAATGTAGTAGAATGAGCCTCAAATTTAGGCAAACTATACTTAGAAGTTTAAGGTGAACAGTTAGGAATCCAGGTGGCTTTATTACCTGAAATATGATCTTTAAGATATTACAGGGTGCTGCTTACATGACAACAAAAAGAGCAATGGAAAGATCTGAAACAGGAAATAATGACCTTTCATTTATAGAGCTTAAGAATGTTATAACAGATTTATATGTAAATTTGATATACAAAAAAAAAAACTATTTTTCAGATTCAATTCAGATTCAAATTTGTCACATACATGACCATACACAGTATGAGCTGCAGTGAAAAGCTTATATGACTCTTCATGACTTAAGGTAGGGTAGAGTGAAAAGACAGACAGGTAGAAGGATTTTACAACAGTAGGAAAACTGCACTGAGCGACATGTACATTTTTACATTCAAATCGTAAATATATACACAATTTTCAAAGTTGCAATAGAAAAAATTATTTAAATGGAAAAATATGAAAAGTATATATTAAACAGGATGTGCAGAATGTGCATTATAGAAAGACAGGGCATGTACAGTGCAGTAGTAGTATGAAGGGAACATGAAGTGTGGTATGAAGTGATGTGTGTGTCAGCAGAAGTGTTTCTGTCCATGTTTTAAAGTGCAAGTGAGTCCTCCTGAATCTGAAACAAGAGATGTGCCGCATATGAGCAGTAGTGCAGTTAAATCTGAAACAGATGGAATGAATACACAAAGATACAGGGAAAGAATACTACAAACTGTGAGTGGAAATATGTACGAATGTTTAACAAATTGCAATAAACTTTTTTTTTTTTTACTTCAAAAAGGTATAGCTATCAGTGAAATGTTTTTAACATAGTTTAATGTGTTGTAAAGTATATTTTAAATGAAACAAGTCCAAACAAACAAGAAATAAATGTCATTTTAGGGCTGGGTGATAAAACGGTATCAAGTATTTATTGACAATACATCATTGTTGATAACGATAAAGAAATTTTTTTAGTAATTAACAGCCTATAAGCTTACGCAGCCACGCAGTGTTGCTCTCAGGTTGGGTTGCGTCATCGCCACCTTAGGTCTGAATAACACACTTGAAAATGAGTGCCATGTCTAGCAGCAGTGAGGAGATTGTGAAAAAAAAGGACGTATCAGCATGCCAGTGTAGCAGCTTTTTGGTTTCTTTTCTTCTGACCAACACCAGAACAATGTTATGTGTAAGCTTTGGAAAGAAAAATGTCCTGGCCAAGTATGGAAACAGAAGCAGCTTATTTCATCTTCTTAACCACTTCCACCCTCTACTCTTTGCTTCAGCTCAACAAGCAGGATGGAGAGGTACTCGGCAACAATGCCTTATGAAAAATCCTCCAAACGATACAATGATATAACCCATGCAATCGCAAACTACATTGCCAAACAAATTATACCACTTAGCGTGGTATAGAAGTCAGAATTCAAATGACTTCTTAATGTGGTTGATCCACGCTATGTTGTCCCGGGCTGCAAGAATTTTCCACCGCTTACACTCAGCTATTGGGGAGTAGAGTTGTTAATTGTTGTTGGTCTTTCGGCTGCTCCCGACAAGGGGTCGCCACAGCGGAATATCCAGTCCGAACTACAACTTGGCACAGGTTTTACGCCGGATGCCCTTCCTGACGCAACCCTCCCATTTTATCCGGGCTTGGGACCGGCACTGTATCCAGTGGCTGGGGTGTGGGCACTGGCTGGAATCGAACCCGGGCCTTCCACATGGCAGGCGAAACACCTACCACTGAGCCACCAGTGCCCTGGGGAGTAGAGTTGTTAATTAATATATTTTTTTTTTGTTGCTAAATTTCTTTCATTTTTGTGAAGCTGCTTTAAGACAATGACCATTGTTAAAAGCGCTATATAAATAAAATTTAATTGAATTGAACAGTTGCATATAATTATCCACATATAGTTTCTTTGGATATGGTGGAGGCTACATGAGCGCTTCCATCACAACTTCCAAAGAGTGAGCAAGCTTGCAAAAAAATACCTGTGCATTCCAGATACCAGCCCCACCTAAGAAAGAATTTTTAGCATAGGGGGTAAAGTACATGTAAAGGTAAATGTAAAGTCACATGTACTCGGGCAGCATTATACCAGAGAGAGTGAACCAACTTGAAGAACCTCTTTCTTCCTCACAATTTGTAATGTTGCAGTGTAAATGTGAATAATGATGGTTTGTTCCTCTATTTGAAAGCTCACATTAGATTATCATAATCGGTTTTGTTTACAGAGTTTGATGTTTATTGTATATCATTATTATTATTGACATCTTACAGATATTGACCTACCTCAAAGTTTGTTCAATTGTTCAGTGTTTACACTTTACCATTGCACACACTTTGTAACATTTTATTTATTAAATTTAAGAGTTTCTTTTATCACTTGTTTTTATTTTATTATTAGACATAAAAGGCAAGATATTTTTGATTAAATTTTTGTGGTTTTTGACTATTAAAACAATTTGCCTTAGTATTGTTGGTAAATGAAACTGAATTGGTTAAATTAAGAAAGAAATTCTACTGGTCTTCATATAACAGATTGTTAAAAAATATTAAATATTTATCCTTACCGAATGATATGAAACATTATATCGTGATCCTTTTTTTTTTTTTTGCTGTATCACCCAGCCTGGCTGTGTCATTTTTATTTTTGCTTCTAAGGAATAGAAAGCTATGGCCACGCCCCCTCCGGTGCAGCAGAGCAGTGAGTGAACGCGCGCGACGTGAGAACTCATTCACGCTGTCGCTCGGAGTCTGTACGCGCGCGCGCGCCTTATTCCCACTATCGGAAATAAGACGAGGTGGATTAACCTGCTTGTTTTCATCCTCGGATGTTTTGGAAATACGCCTTTTAGTTTCATTATTACTATTATTATCATTAATAAACAGTTAGGATTAGGTCGCGCGCTTGTGCATGCAATTCCACTCTGTCTGTGTGATAGGTCGAATGAACTTCTGACACTGAGGGTTATGAGAGGGTTCCCTCATGCAGAGTGGCCCGGGATCATGTCTCTGACCGTGAACTGCTCGGCACACGCACGGTCGCCCTCCGACGGCGCGCGCGGAAGCCTGATATCCACCGTCGCGCGCTGTCTCCAACCGGACACTGCGCACGCGCCACCACAGGGTAAGAGCTCTTCACTATATACACGTATGCACTGTAGATTAAGCGCTTTCTCATTCTTACCTTATATACAGTCTTGCATTGTACTGTATCTGATGCATATGTGCATGTTTGTTTATATCGAGTTGCATGCATGAGGCAACATTTTCAACAGTTATTGCACAACTTCTCTACAAATCTTCTTATCAAGGACTACAGAAAGAAAGAATAAAAAAAACACTGATCAAGCAGTGTTTAAAACTCAGAGTGCTTATGCTTCATGCTTTTAAACATACATTGACGTGTATGGTACCGGTCATCTGTCACTGGTGAACTGCATGTAATGTACCTTTAATTAGCTTCCTACATGCAATCACCAATGCAACACAGGTGTAGAGAAGAAAAAGTCTTTAAATCAACTTTTAACAAAAGGCATAATTTATAGTATCTTTATATTAACTTGTAATAAATAATCTCATACTTAAGTATTATATCAGTCTGGTACATTTATAATAATGGTTGTTATACTAAATGATTTGTTAAGCCTTAAGTCTCTTGCTGTCCCCTCCCCTTACAATCCAAACAAGCACTGGCTCACTTCCAGAGCTGAATCATTTCATGCTAATATATCCCAACCCTGATATGTCTGCAAAGCATGTGCCTAGTGATCATATAAAACGACACATTTATTTTAGAGAGAGAATATTTTTCTTGTTTGTTTGCCTCAGGTGGGTATTTGAAGCATGTGTTAAAAATCCAGGAAGCTCGAAAATTCATACTTTATACTGTTGGGTTTTGGTATTTCTACGGGGTAGAATCTTATTCCCTGGAACTATATAATATGTCTATAAATACAGTACACGTATAGTGTGTCTCCTAACGTTCATTTAACTTGTGAGTTGCTCTCACAAGCAGCATAAGAGAAAGGTGTGTTTTATTGTGTTCTCACAACACCAGTTTCAGGAACACCAGTGACTGGAAAAAGAAAATTTCCAGAATGTTCTTAAATAGTTCCCTGGGAATAAGCAACAAAAATCCAAGCACTAGTGTTTAGTGTGTTGGCATGGTAGTCTATGGATTTTTGTTTTTACTATAACAAGTTTGAGACTATTGTCTAATATAGATTGATCACTTCATTAACAAAACAAGCAGCTGAAAACACAAGCACCAACAGACATCGCTACAGCAATATACACATGGACGTTTATAATGCACCCTTCTTTTTATGATTAATATATGCTCAGTGAAGAAGTCTGCATTTGTATTTAAATTCAATGTGGCGTGGTCACTCATGGCTTCTCGGTGCTCAGGATCGCATATCACACATTGCAGTCACTCAGCACGCTGTGCATGATCACACAGAGAAAGAAACGTTATCAGGCTCCTCCGTTCATTCTTAAACACTCCTTTAATCAAGCCTGACTGAACCTGAGTTAATGATCGCAGAGACATGCGTATCGTAGTACAGCATGAGCCCCTAGGGAGGACGTTTACGGAGTATTAGATCAAGGCAGCTTAATCCAGTTCCTCCAGGACGTTGGAATGAGCGTGTTTGCTCTAGTCTAAGGCAGGGTTTGTTAAGTCTTAAGTCTCCTGCCGTCCCCTCCCATTCCAAACCAACCAAGTATTGGCTCGCTTCCAGAGTTGAATCATTTCATGCTAGTATATCCCACCCTGATATGTCTGCAAAGCATGTGCCCAGTAGAATGATCATATAAAATGTCATATTCCTTTTAGAGAAGGAATATTTTTATTGTGTGTTTGCCTCAAGTGGGTGGAAGCATGAGAAAGTATTAGAAATCCAGGAAGCTGTAAAAGTCATACCAAAACCCAACATTATCATGGTACAATGTTATTCTCTGTAACTATATAATCTGTCTATACATCCATAACAAAACACATTTTAGGATTCTGGTGAAGATAGTAATATATGGTGAGAGTCATCATTCTCAAAGCGGACTCCAATACTCAGCATTTTAAAATATTTTTACAGTATAATCAAAGTTATTCATTTATTTTTGCATTATTGTCGTTATTTTTTTATCTGACTAGACATGAGTTTAATCCCGTCCTGGACATCAGCTCAAAGCTAATCATTTTAATTAATTTTAATGCAAATGAATGCATTGTGCAAGTGAATAGTTTAGCAGTAAAACAATTTAGCCAATAAATAGCCCAAATATCACTGGCATTTAAATAATGAGGTATTGTTTTGGATTATGTTCATAAAATGAACTGCACTCAAGGGTCTGTAGATTTCTTTTACGGGTAACAGGCTGCAAAAGTGGCTAGACATCCATATTGCAGAATCATTGCTTTATGTGTCTTTAATGAACTTCCTTGTAAAGCGTTCTCCCTAGGACAAACTAAAGGCACAACATGGTTCAACCTCAACCACTGACCATACACCATATAATAAACCACAATACTCGGACAGTAGTTACACACAAGCAGAATATTATAAATGAAAAAAAAATAACTGAAATTAGTTCATTCTTTTAGTATGAAAGGAGAGCCTTATAGAAGGTTTCCTTGTAGAGCAGTACATTTCCTTACATACTAAGAGGTGCCTTGTTCTGTGAGTTCTTCATGATGCATATCATTCGTAAGGAAGAAGAAATAAGGAATTCGTATTTTGAGTACATCCTTGATTAGATTGATCAAGACATAACCTTTGGAGGAGCCCCGAACATCTGTAAGGTCATAGTGCAAAAAAACACTGAGCTCAGCAAGACTCCACATATGTGTTTACAGTTTTTATAGCTTGAGCCCCTTGGACCTCTGACGCTAAACAACAAAGAGATCTTGCAGAGTCATGCAGAGTAAATGCAGCTGCACAGGGCAGTACTAAATCGGCTGTTGTTCTTGTTTTGGTCTCAGAAAATATTAAGTAAGGTCTACAGGCTTAGTTCCAAGTGCTTGATGAATGAAGCCTTTTGTCTAAAAGACAGTGATCTATCCGAGCAGGGGAAACTCATTGTCCAAGCATTGGCAATTTGCTTGCATTACTATGGAGTAGGATTTTAAAAAATGATCTTCTCACCCCTCACTTCACTTCTCCCTCCTTCCTGGTTCAAGAGGAACGATCTGGTTGTGGCCAGAGTTTCCCAGTCTGTGTCTACAGGCAATGTGTGCCACTCCCCCTCCCCGAGCATTGGACTGCTCCTAATGGGGGCAGAGTTAATGTGATGCCAAGGCAGACTTTCGTTGAGCTCAGCCACCGCTGGCATCAGAGTTTATAACACATTCAGGATCTGCCAGCAGAAAAAGCCTTTTTTCCTGGGTTATTTAAACTCAAGAAGAACTAAGGGAAGAAAACAAGACAGAACAAGTGAAAACTAGTTTTAACTGGAAACCTTTGCGTAGAGACCTTTAGAAAAGTCTAGAGTGGCAATCAATTTACATATTAAGGGATAAAGGCTTGTACAGCTTACACAGCTTTTTTCTTTTTGTACTTGGCACATGGTTTTATTTAGAGGAAACAACTTCTAAAGTAAGGCTGCCAAGGGCCTTTCTTAGGGTTTAAACTCATAACCTATCAGTTGACTTGCATCAAAATGAATGATTCAGCTTATTTTCACTTTGTTTCTGGTTCTACCCAGAATGACATGCTTGTTAACTTTTATTCATTAAAAATGGTTGTTTTGCAGTTGTGCAAGATTCTGATCTCATTGAACACCATGCTGTTTCTATATTTTTATGTTACCCAGAATGCCGTTTAACTACAAACCGGATTCCAAAAAAGTTGGGACACTAAACAAATTGTGAATAAAAACTGAATGCAATGATGTGGAGATGGCAAATGTCAATATTTTATTCAGAATAGAACATAAATCACAGAACAAAAGTTTAAACTGAGAAAATGTATCATTTTAAGGGGAAAATATGGTGAATCAAAATGTCATGGTGTCAACAAATCCCAAAAAAGTTGGGACAAGGCCATTTTCACCACTGTGTGGCATCTCCACTTCTTCTTACGACACTCAACAGACGTCTGGGGACCGAGGAGACCAGTTTCTCAAGTTTAGAAATAGGAATGCTCTCCCATTCTTGTCTAATACAGGCTTGTCTAATTCCAGGTTTCTGGAAGTATTCCTGAGCCCATTCTGTGATTTCCTTCACAGTAGCATTCCTGTTTGTGGTGCAGTGTCGTTTAAGGGCCCGGAGATCACGGGCATCCAGTATGGTTTTACGCCCTTGACCCTTACGCACAGAGATTGTTCCAGATTCTCTGAATCTTCGGATGATATTATGCACAGTTGATGATGATAACTGCAAAGTCTTTGCAATTTTTCGCTGGTTAACACCTTTCTGATATTGCTCCACTATCTTTCTGCACAACATTGTGGGAATTGGTGATCCTCTACCCATCTTGGCTTCTGAGAGACACTGCCACTCTGAGAAGCTTTTTTTATACCCAATCATGTTGCCAATTAACCTAATTACTGTTAATTGGTCTTCCAGCTCTTCGTTATGCTCAAATGTACTTTTTCCAGCCTCTTTTTCCAACTTTTTTGGGATTTGTTGACACCGTGAAATTTGGAATCAACATATTTTTCCTTTAAAATGATACATTTTCTCGGATTAAACTTTTGATCTGTCATCCATGTTCTATTCTGAATAAAATATTGACATTTGCCATCTCCACATCATTGCATTCAGTTTTTATTCACAATTTGTTTAGTGTCCCAACTTTCTTGGAATCCGGTTTGTACTTGCTGATAGTGGTTCAGTTGCATTTATCCCTAACTTACTTTCTAATAAAAGAAAATGATACAGCAGCGCTGTAGTCCTTAGTCTGTCCACCCTCCTTAGATGTTAATTTCTACACACTGCTCAAACAGATACGCTTCAGATTTCATGTTAATATTGCAACCAACAAAGATGGACATCTGATGAGCCTGAGACACTGTAAACCAGATAAATACCAGACTATAAGTTTTTTGTTTTTATGTGCTGTTTCAAAAAGCTTCACACATGTGCCCCAACATTTAAGCCTTTTAGATAAGTCATCAATACCCATGCATTCCCAGAGGGGTGGCTCTGAAACAATAGAAAAACCCGGAAGAGTGTGGATGTACTGTATTTGTTTAAAATTTGAGTTTCAAAATAGCCAGCTTCAGCTAAAAATGGCTGACTGTTCCTTGGAAAAACATATTACTTTCTCCTTAGAGGACTTCCAAGTAGTAATAATCCCATAGTAGAGAAGTAAATCTTACATGCTGCATCTAATCTGTCCTTGTGGCACCACGTGAACATGCTGGCTCTGACTCAGCCGCTTGTCATTTGCAGTTGAAAGCTCTTAACCTTGGAGGCTGCAGCTGATGTGTGGGCTTACAGAACCACGTCATGATCCACCCCCTCGGCCTGCCACTGGCACAGGGACCTCCTACGTGACTACTAGCATGACATGAACTTGACTACAATTATGGAGTAGCAGTGCAGCTGTGCAGAGCTTTAATTAATGTTTAAATTAAACATCACAATTGTGATGGTTTGAATATTTCAAAAATCGCTGATTTTGAGGATTTTTACATATAGCATTGTCTAAAGTTTACACAGAATGGTTGTGCGGAAAAAGAAAAAATCCAGTGAGCAGCAGTTTTGTAAGCGGAAATGCTTTGTTGATAAGAGAGGTCGAGGAATGGCCAGACTGGTTTCAGCTGACAGGAAGCATGCAGTAAATCAAATTATCTCTCTTTCTAACCCTGCTGGGCTGAAGAGCAAGAAGGCTGCAATGGGCACAGGATTTCCCCAAAACTGGTCACTTAAAGCTTGAAAGAGAACTCACCTGGTCTTTTTCTAATCGTAAACTATACTTAAAAGGCCCATTTAAAGTTTTTTTTTATGTAGAGCAGTATTTCATGCAGAAGGACTAGTGTTAGCCTAATCACTCTTTAATTGACCCTGGCAATTCCCAGGGACCAACGTATACAATATTATCACAATACCTCTGTGTTGATTCAGTTTGTATTGCGATTCTATACAGTACATACAGTATCATAGTTTTATCAATTTTCTGATTCTATGTCATGTTTTTTCAGATTTTCTTGCAATTCTAATATATACTGTATATGTAGGGCATTGGTGTGTATGTGTGTGTGCCCTGCGATGGATTGGCACCCTGTCCAGGGTGTACCCCGCCTAGTGCCCGAAGTCTCCTGGGATAGGCTCCAGGTCCCCCGCGACCCTGAACACAGGATTAAGCGGTATAGAAAATGAATGAATGAATGAATGTAGGGCATTGGTGGGTCAGTGGTAGGTTTCTTGCCTGCGATTCGGAAGGTCTGGGTTCAATGCCCAAACCCCAGCCATTGGATATAGTGCTGTCCCAAACCCAGATACGATGGGAGCGTTGTGTCAGGAATGGCATCTGCCATAAAATCGGTCGCGACCCCTTGACAGGGGAGCCAAAAGACTAACAATAATAATATATATATAATTTGCTCCTGCCACACAGGATGCTGTGCTGCTTGTCAATGTGTGAATAGTTTAGAACACACCACCTCTTGAATTGTAAAGGAACTGCAACATTTTACCACCTTAAATGCAAATAAATATTAATAAAAAAGTTAATTCATTCATCTTCTATACCACTTATCCTGTACATGGTTGTGGAGGGCCCGGAGACCATCCATGAAGACTTTGGGCATAAGACGGGGTACACACAAACAACGTGCAGTTTGAGAAATCCAATTAACCTAATCTGCATGTCTCTGGACTTTGGGAGAAAACCGGAGTACCCAGAGAACGGAGAGAACATGCATGCTTCATACACACAGACCCAAGGCGGGAATCGATTCCTCAACCCTGGAGGTGCAGGAGCACAATGTCAACAACTACGGCACCATGTGCCACCTAAATTAAAAAGTAATTTTAAAAATTACATTTTGGAGTCAGTGTGGTGATACATGGATTGCAACACAAAAGAATTGTGATGCATAATAGAATAATTTTTTTTTTTTTTTATAAATCTACAAGTATATCCAAATTTTCTATGTCACTTTCTCATTAGAGACTTGCAGATTGTACAAGCATATAGTATATGTGGAGCATTCTACCGAAGCTCCTATGTTAAACGGTCAGTTTAGATTGAACATGGTGAACACAGTGGAGATTTGGACTGCCAGACAGAGAGAACGCTCTCACCCTCTGCTGTTATTATCACGAGGACGTCAGCCTTGAAACTCGCACATACACCATCCTCAGGGACAAACAGTGTATTTTAAAGGTCCAATACCCAAGTCGAGAAAAGGTTGTGCTTTAAGCATCTCCAAAAAGGGTACGTGTGATTAGTCTGTGCTCCACTTTGATGAAAATAGCACACCGGGAGAGTTGGAATGGAGCCCACTGGTTGGATGGTGTGGAATTTGATTATGTAATACTATGAGAGGAAGATGGACATTGAAATGTCCTGTATTTGCTATTATGGTTTTTTGAGATACTGTATGAGGTGATGTCCTTAAACCTTTTGGAATTTCTTCATAACATATTTTGTGCTGGTAATTTATATTTTAAACAAATGACTCAGACAAGGGAACTGGTGATCTATGTTTTCTTTTCAAAGTTCAAAGCCCACAAACGCTGACAGCTTTAACCTCTACAAGGAGCTTGAGTGTCTAAGAGTTATCTTTATCCTATATGCATTCAATAACTGTAACGGTGGCGACTCAAAACTTGCTGCATGGATAATGCGATTTGAAACGGTGCATAAATCCTGTAGCAGAAGGTCAGATGCAGGATTAGCTACGTCACTGGGGCACAGAGATGCTTCAACAATGGAGATGCCCATGATGCATCAGTCGGCCATGTAAGAATATTACAAATATGTTGCAGCTCCACATTGCAAAAGCATACACTCACTATTTTTTTGTCACATTTTAAGCATTCTCTGGTTAAGAATAGCGCTGTAGGCAGAATACATGAGAAGAGTGCTGTTTATTTTTAGACATAGACAAGTCTGTGCTGGGATTAGTCTGACCCGGGGCCAAGTGGTGTGTCAGTATGGCTCACATCTTCAAGGCAATTAGTTTCAACTTTTGCCTTGGTGCAGCCCTCGTTTCTTGTGAACATACAGTAATGATGAAGGGGCTTGCGTAAGGATCACACGAGCTGAAGGACTCCATTCATATAACTGGTGGGCGGGGCAGGACTCAGAGAGCCCAGAGAGATTTCAAATTGATTTGGTTCTCATTTTCAGTCCAGTCGCTGTACCTGAGCAGCATCAGAGGAATGTTTTTGGTGACCTATGAATCATTCCAGCGTAAAACACATTTACGTCATGAACCAGTGAGAAACAGGTGCAGATGATGACAGATGATCAGGCTGCTGATTAGTTTACTGGTGATGCAGAATGCTGAGTGCTGACTGGTTGGAACAGACGAGAAGGCAAATGAGGTTGCTGTTGTGGTTGTTACATAAACAACCCATTTTTAAATTGTATCTTTATACACTTTGCAGCTTGTCTTAGTAAAATATTTGTTTGCATTTCTTTAAATTAATATACATCATTTAATTTAATTTAATATGAAGAAATGAGGGGTGGCTCAAGTCATTTTCATAGTACTGCATACTAGATATAAATAGATACTGTAAATAATATATATTATTTAATATTACATTTTAGAGTTTTATTTTTTCATTTAGGCGGCACGGTGGTGTAGTGGTTAGCACTGTCGCCTTGCACCTCCAGGGTCTGGGTTCGATTCCCCGGCCAGGTTCGATTCCCGTCTCTGTGTGCATGGAGTTTGCATGTTCTCCCCGTGCTTGGTGGGTTTCCTCCGGGTACTCCGGTTTCCTCCCACAGTCCAAAGATATGCAGGTTAGGCTAATTGGCGTTCCTAAATTGCCCGTAGTGTGTGATTGGGTGTGTGTATGTGTGTGTGTGCCCTGCGATGGATTGGCACCCTGTCCAGGGTGTACCCCGCCTAGAGCCCGAAGTCTCCTGGGATAGGCTCCAGGTCTCCCGCGACCCTGAACACAGGATTAAGCGGTATAGAAAATGAATGAATGAATGGATTTCTTCATTTATGTTTTTAACATATGTAATTAATTTACTACTCTTTTTTTTCCCCAGAATTGTGTACGAAATTCAGTCAGCAGTTCTTGTTTTTTCTTCATATATTCACTCAATGAGTGACATTAACAAATTCCAATCTAAATGGATAAGGGTATCTTTTTCCATTTTCAACGCTTCATCACTTGAAATTAATCCTGAATCTTTTAAATTCAATCTTTTAGTTTCTTGGATCGCTCATACGCTCCAATTCTGAAGCTTAATCATGATCCTCCACACTACTGTAATTGTACAGAAGATGTTTTCTTAATGGTAGCAATTGCAACGTCAATTCCATTTTCTCAGTGTAGCACAGCTTCTTTAATTTTTTTTAAGAAAAGGCCTTTTTTACTCTACAAGATGTTGAGTTCAGCCCTTGTTTTTCTGATTTAGACAAGCCCATACTTGCTGCTCCGATGTTCGTTTTTCAGAAGAGGACATCTTCAGCAAAGGTAACACATCAGCACGTTTAATACCAATCCAAATTGAAACACTCATTACGTACGTTCAGACAGTTTGTTTTATTGAGGCTGAATCAATCTTAATTGTCTTAATTGTCTTTATTAGAGGACGGCAGATGATGACGGGACCGGTACGTACAGTATGTTAACCTAGTACATCTGTCCAATAATCGTACATATAATTGTCTGTGATTTAAGGAATTAATCAGTGGTTTCTGCTATATTTTAGGAGCGTGTTCGAACAAGCGCATTCGATCGATCACCTATCCTTCTTTGATAGGTCGAAGCAAAAAGGGTAAGATTATTATCATTATCATCATTATTTTTTAATATATATATATATATATATATATATATATATATATATATATAGATCATAAAGGTGTTCTAATTCCTGAGTTCCAGTTATTTTAGTCAACAGACCTCTTCTTAGAAAACCTCTGGACATATGAAACATTAAATTATCAAATCAGGCTATTGGCAATAAAAAGAAACTAAAAAAATCTTTTTTTTTTTTCCCCCCCCCCTCTGCAAATAGGCTCCTGTGGTGTCAGCAAACGAGCACGGTCCAGTTCCCTTTCCTTCCCACAGCCTTTACAGGGTAAATAAACCCTCTCTTTCTCTTCATTTATACACAAACTAAGGTGCCCTTGACATTCACAAGTTTAGGATCCAGAGGACGTACCAGAATTGCCATATTTTCTTCTTGCTACTTAGGTGAAACCCTCTGCTAATCCCATCCAGTTTAATGATCCACTCAGAGCTTGAGTTCCAGTCCGGGCCTCAATCACAGGTTTCTGTTTCAGACCCAGTGACTGTAATGATTCTCCCCTTTAGTGAGCCCCCACTATGGAAAAGTTTGTGTGCTCTAGGCTTTGGCAAATCCAACAAAAGTGTGTTTCATAGACTGTAAACAGCAATATTTAAACTCTTCGAAAGTGCTTGGGGCCAAACGTGATTGACTGGAAAAAACAAAAAGAGATTGGCTGAAACTCTGTTTTTTTTTTTCCTTAAACTCCTCCTTTCTCACAGGGTATTAAGCCTAAAGCAAGTTTATGTCATGTTAATGTCTTCTCCCATTGATTAGGTCACTGTATCACAGTGTGGGGTGTGGTACTGGATAAATAAAGTATTATCAAATTTGTGGTGTCATGTCAGTGAATAGGTACCACAAATGAATCCTAAGTGTTCTCTCTTTGTTTTTGTTTTTTTAAATAGTCCCAAGATCAAATGTGTTCATGCCGTCACACAACCTGAACCAAGTCTCTTCCTCCACACGTTAGTATCTTTAGCTTTATGTTTTATTTTTCTGCTGATATCGTTTTCTTTACTTAACAATTTAAAACATTTGGTTAGTCTAATTCCATGACTGAATATCTTTACTACTTAGCACTTGCAGTATCTCCACGAGGCAAGGTGAAGAATACGCCGTTAAGTCCAGCTTCGCTGTTAGCACCTGAGCCATGGAGCAGCCATGATGTGCCTCGTATTAGACAGGTATCAAACTGTCAAGCTCTGGTGGCATTTATTATCCAAAGCTTAGTTGTTCAAAATTAAAAATCAGTTCCATGTCTCCATCTCATGTTCCTTAGGCAGCTTTTGTAAATTTCTGCTTGGAAGTTTCCTACACTACACCCTAATACAAGTTAACTGTTTCATGTGTTTCAGCTTTAAGACTTGCAGGCCTGTTCAATAAAGCGGTCGTATTTGTTCCTCCAGGTCGGCCTTAATGCAGATGGAAACCTCTCCAGGGTTACGATTGGGCTCCCAGCCTCAGCCAGTGCCTTAGAACAGCGGATGTTACCTCAAATGAGCAGGTCAGCTCAATACGAATTCTATAGTGCGGATAACTTAAATCAGGAGCACTGTGAGAGGTGGTACTCAAAATAGTTGAATTGTTGTGTTGATTTTGTTGCCTAATTATTATTCAAGATTACTGTTTTGTAGATATTCCTTGCGGACGCACATTTTCCACCGTTAAACGCTTAATGTCTATTTAAAAAAGTAAATAAATAAAAGCCATGTGTGCTTGATTGACCCTGCTCCTGGAAGTGCTACTGTTTGATTTCCTTAAACAGCACTCATGCTCTTCAGGAAAAATTCAATAAAATAAAAATGACAGTTATTCAGCACTAGAAAAAACTTCCAGGTCATGGCACTTTTGTCTTTTGTCCACGTTTGCAAACAAATAAATAATAGCATGACAGATAAAATGAAATATCATTATTATTTATACTGATAAAAGAAGTGTCTGAGCCAATCAAATCCACTCCGGCTTGCTCCGGCACAAATTAAGTCCTGCTTACCAAATTCTTTGGTACCCCTAAAGAGACATGGGAGACGGGAAACATCCAAACTGCTTTTGCAAAGTAAAATACTTAGAAGTCAAAATTATTTGTCTCTCTCCTTTTTTTAGTAAGAAAAACCTGAGTGGCTAAGGAAACACGGATTCCAGTACGCTTAACTCAAAAGTTCTGTATAGTTGTGTAAAGTGAAAATCTTCATATATGGCCCAGGCATGGATCAGTTTACTGTGTTTGAGTCTGCTTATACTGTGTCAAAAAGCCAATATGTCAATATCTTGACGTTTATTTTTCTGAAATATCAATATCAAGCATAGCATGAACGTTCACTTCCCTGTACCCTTCTTCTCTTTATGTTTATTATCATCATTGTCATACAAACCAACTAGTTGCATACTTCCACCTACTGTATCAAAGAGTGTACATACACAAGTACACGTTGTCACGACACAGTATTCCTAATGTTAAAGTTGGCTAGAGGGGGAGAGTGGAGGGGGGGAGCAGTCATACCCGGGCGCGGTACGAATCAATCGTGCCTAGTGTGATAGAACCCTAATACACTTCAGTGTACTTCCTCAACTGTTAGACCAGCAGTTACACCAGCTTAACAATCCTCATTATTAATGCAATATTATTTTAAAACATCCATCCATCCATTTTCTTCCACTTATCTGAGGTCAATCTATCATACATAAACATTTTCAGGCTGACTGTGACACTAAGATTCATAATTTAGTCAATATGCACGGAACAGCATTATATAAAACTGTTCTAAATTGCTACAGTATATTTCAGTATTTCACATCTTGCTTGTAATAAAAGCTCAGTGAAGCATCTAACCAATCATAGATAAGGCAGAATTCTTTTAACCAATCGCAGAAAGTTATAACACAGACAAAAAATATAGCTGGGATTTAAAAAATAATATCCATGGTATGGCTTTGGTCAACTGTGCCACTAGGTTAAGTCCCTGCTTAGGTGACGCTTCTTACTCTGACCCGGCCCTACTCTCGGGTCTACTCTTGGGTCTTGTATTTTTTAAACTTCTCATTAAATGTCTCATTAGGAACTCCTCCTTTTATTATTTTATTTTGCATAATGCTCTTTTGGGGCATTAGTTTAGAAGGTCTGGGTTCAATTCCCAGCTAATGTCCTCACCCCGGATAAAATGGGGGGGGTTGCGTCAGGAAGGGGATCTGGTGTAAAAACCTATGCCAAATGTTGTGCGGATCACATGGTCTTCTGCGGCGACCCCTTGACAGGACCAGCCGAAAGACAAACAGCAACATTATGTATAGTGCTCTTTTGCTTTCTTTTTTGATTGGTTACTGGTCAACAAATACAAGCCCATATCGGCTCGCATTTCTGGTTCAATGAAACTTTTCACAGGAACAGTAATGTCATTGTTTGGAATGCTTCTTAGGAATAATGTCACATAACTTGGCTCAAAATGCACAACTGAGACATTATGATTATTTGCTAGTGACTGGAAAATGTATTAGTTCAAAACTTCAGTACTTGCCAAAGGCTGGTGTAAGCAAGACCTTTAACACTTAACTGTAGGACTTTACAGCATATAAAACCTCCTACAGTAGGTTGTTCATCTGAAGTAAAGAACTGAAAGAAGTAAGCAAATACATTTTCTGCCACTCAAGTGGAAAATTTGTATAAATTTGATTTCTTCCCAATTATCTCTTTCAAAGCAGGCAAAAAAATAATTATACGAGTTGTGTTCAAAGCAAACCGGGATTTGTGATGAGATTTCCCATGAATTAAGGTATAAAAATGATTGACATTTACAGAAGACTTCAAGCACACATCGGTGATGAGACTCTTAGGGGCACTAAGACATTTGAATGGTGCAAATGTTTTCAAAGAAGGCTGTCGATCTTGGCTGGGGTGTAGCAGGGGATTAAATAAAGCATGTTTTGGAACTCTCAAAAGTCCCAGTTTGACTCGAACATTCCTCGTACTCCCAAATTAACCAACAAGGTGATGCAGATCTCAGACTGAATCCAGGTATCCTTTCCTTTTCCAGAAATTTCTCACAGACAAGTACAGTGTTCACTGGCAGCATCCAGTTTGTGTTTGGGGAGAATATGAGTGAAAGGGTACTGGTAAGTCAGTCCAAAATCTTGTTTCATTTAATGCTGAACATAGTTATTATATGCTAGGCTTGGATTCATTTCCTCAGACTTATGTACATGTATTGTCTCCCAGAGTCCACCTTGTGAGGACAAATCTGAAACAGACTCCGACTCGGATTCCTCCTGCACAGACGCCCCTAACACAAGTATGTGATGTTCATTGGCTGTGTATGAAAATCCAAACCATTAAATGTAGATATATGCTTTATGGCTGTTTAAGCCCTAATAACCTGAATTTTCCAATTCCAACTGTCAATCATTCAGTGGAGTTTCACAGCATTTGAACCCACCTAGTGGTTGAATATATGTACTGTTTCTCCATGAGTTAAATATCCTTATTATCTCTTACAGTATATAATAACTTTATATTACTCCAGATACCCTAAACAAAATTGAGAACTTGATGCATGTTCATGTTTTAAACAGTACAAAACAATAAAAAAAAAAGACTAAAACCTCCATATAATTATTTTCCAGCATGTCCCAAAGTGGTTATTCCTTGTACAGTTAGAGTCACATTTAATGTTGTTGAACTGTTGCTTTGTGGTGACAACTAAAGGTACGTTTGGTGTCTGCTTTGTCTTTAGTGACTGCACAGAGCACACTATGGGAATCCGCTGCAGCCCACACCGCTGCCTGCAGGAGACGCTGTCTGCTCAAAGAAGTGCAGATCTTTACTGGAGAGGAGAATGAGAGCAACGTCGTCCAGGTCTGAATTCTGCATGTTTAACCTTGTTCATGAAGCACTTAATGGTGCCACCTGTGCAAGTTGTTCTGAGACTGCGACTCTGAAACCTTTTAGCTGACCTGCAAGCTGTTCGTTTTGGAAAGGGGAACCCACTCGTGGACTGAGAGGGGGAGAGGAGTCTTACGACTAAACGACTTGCAAACTAAATATAAGGGATGTCTGCAGTCAAGGATGGGTAAGTAATTAAACAACGAGGTGTGTTCAAGTCAAACCAGGACTTTGTGGAATAACAGAGCACAGTTGAGAGATGAAAAACTCCTTTTATATCTCTACTGTATTTAATCCCCTGCTACACTAATGCACTTATCTCAGCGTCTCACCTAGCGCTCAGATACCATCATAGTAAAAAGTTTTATCAGTCCACCAGAGCCATTGAACTGCCTGCTTCATATCTGAAAAGCTGGCCTCCCAGGAACTCCTTTAAATGGCCGAAAAAAGTGGAAGTACAGTCTTGTTTAAAACGTTTGCACCATTCAAATGATTATCACCGTATTATACTTAAGGTCTCTCAAATGGTTTTACGCCTTTAGAAGTCCTGGTTTGACTTGAACACCCCAAATTCTATTTTATAATTTCATCCATCATCTTGCGCTTCCTTGGGTATTTTTTGTAAACATTTTAAGTGTGCAAATTAAAAAAGTTATTTGATACAACTAACTTTAAACATGGTGCTGCCACCACCATGCTTCACTGTGCAAGTTGAGCTCAGATTTGACAATAGCTGTGCTTCTAAAAATGTTCCTCTACAGTGATGAGGCACCAGGGCAGTTTGAAGTTAATCCTGAACACCAAGTTGTACCCGCACACACACCTGCGGCGCCCGGCACGGAGGAACCTCCAGGTGACAGCGACTGACTTGGAGACCCGCAGTGTACGTGTGTTCCTGGTCCAAGCCAGTGCCCGGGACATTGCCAGGCTCTATGTGGCTATTCACCACAGACTGGTGGCCCTGCGCTGCAGTACTGCAAAGTTCAGGGACCGAGAAGGACACTGCAGTGAGGAGGACAACGACAATGAAGAGGCAAAGCCTAATGAGGAGGCGGTCTTAGTCACACACACCAGATCTGGTAAGTATCACAGCTACATTCATTCATTTCAACTAGTTTTCATTCAAGTTGTATATGTTGTTAAACTTCCTACAGCGTTTAGAGGCTTGATTAAGGGGCCTGAACCCCACATACAATTTAACCATCCTCCATGTCGCAAGTTTACTTGAAACCGTTTTCTTCCTTCCAGGGGATTGTAACTGGAGGAACAGTCATTCCAGTCTCCAACCGTGAACATCCTACTCATCCTTGTGCCTAACAAAGACTCCTGTCCTGCTTCTGTCTTTAGCCTTTTTGTGAATATCAAGACCTGAATGTCAACAGAACGCAAACTGGTTTTGTTTACCTGCGGAATTTATGAATATTATGAAACAGCCTTTTACCTAAAAAGAACAGTTTTTTTTTTCTCAGGTTGTAGACATAGGTTGTATGTCTCAGGTTGTAGACATGGTGCATAAATGATCTCTATAACATACTGTAGGATGTCCCAAAAATATGACATTTCGTAGTCCAGCATAACGAATGCTCACTTAAATGATTTCACATTTTATGTGTCAAAACTAACTATGTTTAATGTTTTACATTTAATTCTGTGTTGCTATGCAACGGAAACTTGAAGGTGAGGAGTTCAAATAGGGTCTTGTTTTCAGTGATGAGGCCACATTTTATACGAAGGGCAAAGTCAACAAGCATAATGTTCGCATTTGGGTGGGGAAGAAAATTCCCGTGCTACAGTTGAGCACATGAGGGACTTGCCGAAAGTGAATGTGTTGAAGCTGGACTACCGAATTGATGTGTGTGTGTGTGTGTGTGTGTGTGTGTACATATTGAATGTTTGTGAAACAAGGGAAAATGGTTATAAAAACTATATACGTTTGAATATATTGTTGAAATTTTTATATATAAAATCTTTTATTTTTCAACATAAAGCCTATTAATTTCATGATGATGTGCCTAGAACATGTAGTTTCTCAGAAATTCATATTTTAAATGTCAAATTTTTTGGGACACCCTGTATATTGTGTAATATTTTTGTGTTATTTAAAAAAAAGCTAAAGTAACCAGGCACAAGATGTTTGCTGAACTTAGAAACGGAATCATTTAGACCTGAACTAAAATTAACATATTTGAGGAAACCTTTGTTGTGGTTTCAGTTTATTTACAGTTATTATGCCTACAAGAAAGTGATTTTTTTATTTTTTTGGTTTTGAGTATACAACATTTTTGTGCTCCAATACACCAGCTCAGTTTATGATCAGGTATAGTACACCATATAGGACCACATTTGAGCTGTTCTGTGACAGCGAACTGTAAATTTTCTCATTTGTACATTGGCTTCACTCTGTACATCCACAAGCGCAGAGACTCTAATGGATAACTGTGAAACTGTGACGTCTGGAGGATGCGAGTCATGATATACAGCACCTATGCAAATTTTTAAAGTAACTTCAGATGGAATTTTAGGCCACCTTTCTTCTTTTATTTATTGTTCGAGTTCTTTAATAGCACTTTGTCAGAAAGGGGTTTATATGATCTTTGCTTTCTGTTCCTGAACACAGACCTGCTACAGGTCCTGGTTCAGTTATTTATAATACGCCTGGCAGATATCTCTTCTCTGTTAACGAGGGATTTCCCTTTCCGTTCTACCTCATGAACAGTATTCAACACCATCTCATCTTCTGCGCTGACGTTTTGGTCCTAAGAAGAGCTGGTCGTGTTAAGAAAAACTCATCACCTGAAAACAGTGTTCGCGTTTTATTCTGTTCTTCAACCCTGAAGGTTTAAGAGACAATTTTAAATAGTATCTACATCCATATTTCTGTTTATAAATTGCATTTGTACTGAAAAATCAGGAAAAAGCAAAAAAAAAATTATTCGCCACCTATTATACTTTAACCTCTAAAATATTTTTCATTTAAGAGTTGTGTATATTTTTATATGTATTTAATGTATTAAATACTGAATTTTAATACGTGGAAGACGGTCTCTTTTTTTGTCTTATTTTTGGAGCAATTTTAATTAAATTAATTAAAGGTTTTTTTTTTTTTTTTTTTTTTGCGAGACAGGAACTAGCTTGTCTCTTGGATGATCCTCATGGCTATAATTAAATATAAGTATTAGATGATTATTTTCCCATAACAGCACACCCTGAAGCATTTATTCCTCTTGTCCAACAGTTTTCCATCAAAAATTTTAAAAAAATTTATTACAGAAGAACAAGCTTAGAGAATTATTTCATAATATTTCTTTTTATAACATTTTACCAACGTCAATATGATTTCTTCATTAAATGCTGTAAAAACCCTTTATTGTTATACATGGATCATAGAGTGCATCTACCGTATAAGTACTTGTGAATAAGTTGCTGGTAATTTTGCCATTAATTTGTTCCAGTGAATTAATCCACATCTTTTCATCAATTAGACTGAAGAATTCTGTGACATAATACAGTAGTTATTACCTTGTACATAATTTTTTTTATAAAAGCTTGGATTAATTCCTGAAAAACTAGATCACATTCTTCTGCACCATATCATTCATGTATTTAAAATTGTTAACAGACCATTAAACTCTATTATACTGACACACAACACCTAAGGTTTCAATTCTATTCAAGTTATACCAAACTGCACAACCTGATTAGTATAGCGTTCAAGCAAAATAGCAAACGCTGTGTGATAACACCACCAGCGCTCTGACCCTCCCTAAGAAATCAGCATTTCAACCACGACTCTCCTCAGCAGTTTCAGGCTGTAATTACTGTGGGCATCTCATGGGGAAAAGCTGTGCAGAGTTTCCTGGGCAGGCTGCTCTACCGGTTTAAGATTTTATCCTGTAAATTGTACAGTGGAAAAAAATATGCACACACACTCCCCTCCCTTAAGACGTGGAAGCCAACTTAGGGATCAAAGTAAAGAAAAAAAAAAAAGAAATGCTTCAAACATGATACTCAATGTGCAGAATGAAAAATGTCAGATTCAGCTAGACGTTGGACACGGCACAGTGTTCAGACCCCCCCCCCCCCCCTCCCGAACATTCAAGGTTTTATTTCAAGCTCTATGATGCAGAAAACAGTCTACACTGTGCTGTATTAATATGCCATAGGGCCCTTAGTGGAAGGCAGATCTTTGCTTCGCTAACAGTGCTGGCGTCAGGACTAAAGGAAACTAATTCGCCGGGAAGATGGGCATGATCGTACATGACTGCATGCATGAAAGAGAAAAGCCACGGAGTTTCATGCTAGCACAACCACATACAGTGCTGTGAAATATAGACTTTCCCCCCTTCCTGTTCTTGAATTTCTCTGGATCGCTGCATGATGTGTTGCTTTTTAAGATCTTTTAGTGTGCTTCACTTTGCTTCTATGTAAATGATTTCTTGATTCGACAGGTCTGGCAGTAATTAGGCCTGGGTGTGGCAAGTTAAATTTCACTCAGCTTTCCAAAAAAATGTAGCTAATCACAGTTCATTCATGATTTAGCAAGGAGCGCAATAGCTTTTTCACATAGTGCCAGGTAGGTTTGAACAGCTTTTATTTCTTAATAAGTTTTTTTTTTTATAATAATTATTTAAAAACTGCATTTTGTATTTGCTAAGTCTTTTATTTTTTGATGATCTGAATCATTTGAGTGACAAATATACTAAAAAAAAAAAAAAAAAAAAAACTAAAGAAATTCACAGCACTGCATCAGTATATATCCCTCAAATCAGACAAATTTCCACTTCAAAACCAAATGCAAACTACATTTTAGCTTTATTTAATATTCTACTGAAATGCACATATTAGTACACAATGTGCTTGTCAGTTAACAAAAAAGGGTCAGTATAAAGGTCATTTACATAGAAATGTGATTGATGACTTGACAATACGACAGTGTTGTCAGCACAAAAAGGAAGGCTGGTGTCAGCCATAAATTGTGCAACGATTTAGTGGTTTAACATTCATAAGGCCAAGCGCTTCGGAGTCCTTTCCACAATTCAGTGTCTCCCCCTGCTAGCCCGTTCCGGCTCGGTTTCAAGTGCTTCTGCCGAGAGAAAACAAGAGTCTCTCTGTTCGGTCTGCGGGACGGGGACAGAGTCAAGACAGCTGATTAGGAACTGGCCCCATGAGCTGTGGCACCGTTTAGTGCATGCACACTTGGAACAAATGCAAGAAACGTAATAGCAACTTGACTCAGTAGTCTAGCACATTGGATTTGTATTAAAATGCCTTTGAATTGAACCGTATTGACAATGAAGTGCAAAGGTAGGCATGCTAAGATTAATAAAAAATAAAAATCACTGCTGGGTTACATCACCAGGAAAATACAAGCTTGGTTCAAGTTATGAAGGCAAATATGTTATCAACAATATCTTCTGCGCTTATATGTTTTAGGTTGTCAATATTTAAATCTGTTATTACTTATATAATTAACATCTACAAAACCTACCTCACACACTGTTGGCATGAACTAAACTGCCACTTCAGGGTTTGACAACTTTTGCTGGGTCTTAACAGGTTTTCTAACATGTCCAAAATACACCATGTAGTTTCTTACATACAATAGACATTAAATATTACATTCAAACAGCAAAGCTTACCAGTGGTCAACATCAGCGTCATCAAACTGCCCCGAGGCTACCAGAGCACCACAGTCTGTCTTCACGTCCTCTGTGAGAGGAGAAATATTTAGAAATAAGTTCATAAATAAAACCTAGTTCTACCCTAGAACTGCTGTGGTCTTGAAAAGGGATCTGGTACAAACCACAGAAAATTTGGACATCACTTAAGAAGGCTTGGGTTAAGGCCCAAATGTAATTTTCTATAAAGTGCCCTTGAGTACTTAACCACATGTTGCCAAGGAATTCACAGAAGCTAGGTTTGAGAAAATATGACGGAGAATAAATTTAATAAACATGAACTAAAACCAAAGGGTTGATGAAATCCCCAATATGGCCACCACATGGCATGAAATCAAAGGAAATGTTGTCAAAGTGTATTAAACCATCTAGTGTAGTTGCTGCATCCTCGGTCTTGACTCCAGCCATGCAGCGTTGTGGGCCTGAGGACTGATCCAGCATCCCTTCCAACCTCTCCAATGTTGCCTGGCCTTCCATGTTCAGCTGAGACATGCCCTCCTCAAATGAGTAATATGTTGGCAGATCGATCTGGCCTTGCTCTATTGCCCGGTTAACATTAGGAAACATTACAAGTAAGACACATGCTGCATTGTAATAATCTGCGTTTGCAAAATAAATATGTAAAGTCTTACCAGCTTCCTCGACATCGTACTCGTCACCATCAAAATCTGAGTCAGAGTCGTCAGGGTCAGGATGCAGGGCTTGGCATTCGGACATGGCCGTGAACATCTTCTCCACTGCCAAACAACAGAAAAAGTGAGAAAACTGACAAAATTAACCACTTTCTAATGGTATGAGAGAAACACTTACATGATGCTTTATTGCTTGGAACAAACCGAATCTCTGTGAAGGCGCCTGAAGAGACGTCATCACCATACTGACCATCCTCATCATCCTCTTCATCCTCATCACTGCTTCCATCTGCCTTCTTCCTGCCTTTCACTTCCTCAGCCTTAGAATCGTCTAACAATATAATCCACAGTCCAGTCAAGACATTGTTCTATGGCATTAGTCCAGTTATAACATGAAGCCCCACTATGAAGCAAAATATAACCAAGTCATATCATCTTATTCTTAACCAGAAATAAACAGCTTTAAAAAGGTGTAACTGTTCAGACATGCCATTGAGTAATGTTAACTGCTTCTGTTATCTCAACCATTCCTATAAAAAAATGGTTTACTTATCTGGACTACATATTAAAAATACAACACATTTTCCCATGGTAATAATAAAAAAAAAAAAAGTAGTAATAAAAGAAATGCTTAAAACTGTGCTATACTGGAGATTGGAGGTCTGTTAGACCACCAGAAAGACTAATTTATATATTTAAAAAAGGAAAGAAAAGTTAAGTGCAGGATAGGAAGGCTGCGTTTATCAAGACCACACACTGAACCATGTCTGTGTATAGACTAAACTGTAAAAGCTGTGATTATGCATGCATTTGCACCGTTAAGCCTAATTACAAGGTTAATATGGATGTTCCACAGTCTAACGTCATGGCAAAAAACACAATTTGAAGAATACTACTTTCATTTTTAGAAACACCTAACTGAGTTTAAGAGGTTGTTATTCGACTCAGTGTAGGTCTGTAGCCATTTCTTTTTCCGTACTTTTCATCAAAATACAATAAAAGTAAAACCTCTAACTTCATGTTTCATGCTGAACCAGATTAGTCCTCATTTTGCATTTATTCCTTTATACCTTGATGCTTGGTGTTGAACTGGATGTACAGATGTTCTGCAGGATATGTGGTCAGGTCACGGGAGATGGCATGGAGCCTGATGGAAGGATAATCTAGAGAAAATCCCATTCCAGATTCATCGACCCAAGATACACGACTGCCATGTTGAAAGAAAAAAATAATCTAAGCATTCTTCTTACAGCAGAAGATACTAGTAATAATAGTTTGAAAAGTTATGCAAGACACACTCATCTCAGTTGGACAATCATTCATGGTATATACTGCTTTATCCTGTATACAGGGTTGCGGGAGGCCTAAAGCCTATCCCAGTAGGGCATGAGGCGGGGTACATCCTGGACTGTTTGCAATCCATTGCAGGGGGCACACACACATACACACCTTATAAGGACAAAAAGTATTTGGCCAAACTTGCAGTGACACTATATCCAAATTCATATACTCTACTTCAATATGAAATTGGTCCCCTTGTGCAGCTTTAACAGCTTCCACTTTTCTCAGAAGGGTGTCCACAAGATTGTCGAGTGTTTCTGTGGGAATTCATGCCCATTCATTCTGTAGAGTATTTATTAGGTCAGGCACTGATGTTGGACAAGAAGACCAGACTCGCAATCTCCATCCCAAAGGTGCTCAATGGGGTTGAGGTCTGGGCTCAATTTCAGTCAAGTTCTTCCACAGCGAACTCATCAAACCATGTGTTTATAGTCGTTGCTTTGTGCACTGGAAAGGAGAACATAGAAGAGGGCTTTCTCCAAACTGTTGCCACAAAGTTGGAAGCACAACATATCCAAGATGTCTTTGCATGCCGAGGCATTAAGATTGCCCTTCACTGGGGACAAGGGACCTGATTGAAACACTTGAATTTAATAATTAACAGATTTGGCCAAATACTTTTGTCCATATAGCGTACACACACACACACTACAGGCAATTTGGAAAAGCAGATTAGCCTTTTGGACTGCGTCCAGAGGAAACCCACCAAACACGGGGAGAACATGCAAACTCCACACACACAGACAGATTAGAGGCGGGAATCGAACCCTCGACCCTCAAGGTGCGGGTCTGCAGTGCTAACCACTATGCCACCATGCATATTGGACACTCATGATGGAAAATAATTCCACATGAGATTTTTTTTTGTGAGGAACAGTACAAAAGAGATGAAGGTAAACCATCATTCAGTTCTACGCAGAACCATTTAAAGGTCTATACATATGAATGACAAGCAGCAGCACCAATACATCTAATCTCAAGAAGCTTTTTAGGTCCTGAAAAATATAAACAACAGAAAAGCAGGCTTAAAAAAAATTATATATATTAGCCACTGCGTAAAAAAGTTTCAACAGCCATTTTGTTACTCTTGAAAAGTTTCCACATTTTGCAAATGGCTTTTGTGCAGAGAGTTGAACTCTGTATTAAATTCTAACTCTAATACAAGTCTACTGGGCAGAAGAAGCTGCACGTGTCTCGTTTCTAGTCTTTTCCAAGCCAGCTGGGTTCGTATTTACCTTTCTGCAACGCACAGAGTTCCCGCGCCGAGTCTTTTCCCGTCCAGCACGGCGGTAATTTCCACTTCCTCATGTCTCACTCCTTCTTTTGGAGGAGAAACATTTTGTAACACCACCATTCTATTTTTAAAAAAGGGTCTGGACTTCTTATACTTTTTAATTCGCTGGTTTCTGAGCGATTCCTATCATCTAAATGAGACTTTAGAATAGTTTGGTGGTGACTAACTGGAGTAAACCAGACGCCGGTGTCTGACAGGATGTTTCCTCTCCTCCTCTCCTTCCTCCTCTGCTCGGACTGGAGTCGTGCTTTGGACCTATACACTACTGATGGCGTGTTTTAGGGGCGGGTGTTAAAGATATATTCGGATACTATGTTACCTCAAAGAATTACAAAAAAACGTATAATCTTTTTAAATAAATGTCTGAAAGCTTAAACTGAGATCGAGGTATTTCTTTAATGAAGGCAGAACTTCAAAAGAAGTTCTTTTTTAATATGCAACTTTGTCTTCGTTAGATGAACTTAGTCACGTGACTGGGGCTCATTTTTAATATCAATGGGAGAAAACATATTTGTTACATAGTTGCGGGGGGAAAGAGATCCAGGTTCTACAAAAAAAAGTCGTTTTCTGTGCGATTAATCAAAGTAGAGTTCACACAGGACACATTTTGAAAGATGACAATCACGTGATTTTTATGCATTTTTTAATTAACATTTTGGCAGTACTTCCGGTTCTATGCAAATAGTGCAAGTCATGCACACTTAAAAAATTAAATAAACTATTATTTTATATATATATATATATATATATATATATATATATAGGGCGGCATGGTGGTGTAGTGGTTAGCACTAACTTGCACCTCCAGGGTCCGGGTTCGATTCCCGTCTCTGTGTGCATGGAGTTTGCATGTTCTCCCCGTGCTCGGTGGGTTTCCTCCGGGTACTCCGGTTTCCTCCCACAGTCCAAAGACATGCAGATTAGGCTAATTGGCGTTCCCAAATTAACCATAGTGTGTGAATGTGTGTGTGTGCTCTGCGATGGATTGGCACGCTGTCCAGGGTGTACCCTGAGTCTCCTGGGTTAGGCTCCAGGTCCCCGTGACCCTAAATACAGGATAAAGCGGTATAGAAGATGAATGAATGAATATATATATATATATATATATATATATATATATACACACACACACACTCAGCAAAAAAGAAACGTCCCTTTTTCAGGACTGTGTATTTCAACAATAATGTTGTACAAATCCAAATACCTTTACAGATCTTCATTGTAAAGGGTTTAAACAATGTTTTCCATGCATGATCAATTAACCATAATCAATTAATGAACATGCACCTGCGGAATGGTCGTTAAGACCTTAACAGCTTACAGGAAGTAGGCATTTAAGGTCACGGTTCTAAAAACGCAGGACACTAAAGAGACTTGTCTACAGACTGTGAAAAACACCCAAAGAAAGATGCGTGAACGTGCATTAGGCATGCTGCAGGGAGGCATGAGGACTGCTGATGTGGCTAGGACAATAAATCGCCATGTCCGCACTGTGAGACGCCTAAGACGGCGCTACAGGGAGACAGGAAGGACAGCTGATCATCCTCGCAGTGGAAGACCACGTGTAACAACACCTGCACAGGATGGGTACATCCGAATATCACACCTGCGTGACAGGTACAGGATGGCCATAACAACTGCCCGAGTCACACCAACACACAATCCCTCCATCTCACAGCAAGAACTGACAAATCTGGACCAGTCCATGAGGAGGAGATGCACTGCAGTACTTCAAGCAGCTGGTGGCCACCAGATACTGACTGGTACTTTTCATTTTGAGCCTCCCTTCATTCTGGGACACATTGTGAAACATTTTTAGTTTATGTCTTATGGTGTTGACTCTTTTAGTGTTCATACAATTATTTACACATTAACTTTACTGAAAGTAAAAACAGTTGAATGTCAGAGGACGTTTCTTTTTTTGCTGAGTATATATATATATTTGTGTGTGTGTGTGTGTGTGTGAGAGAGAGAGAGCATTTTATGTCTGTTTTGGTCTGTGCAGAGTTTGCATGTTCCGTGCTTGGAGGGTTTCCTCCTGGTGCTCCGGTTTCCTCCAACAGTCCAAAAACAGGCAGGTTATGCTAATGGGTGTGTCTGTGAATGAGTATGTTTTTTTTTTTTTTTTCAGAAACTCCACCCACTTATCATTGGAGTCAAACTGAATCAAGCGTGCCATCATTAGCTAATTTGATGTGAAGATTGTTAGATTATGATTATAATAAGAACTAAAACACTTCAGGGTGTGCTGTTATAGAAAATTCATCAATCATGTTAAATTGATTTGACCCTAAGTTGCTTAGCACATCCGAAACTATATTTATCCTCATATTTCACAACAATTTGCTAATGATTACAATTTTTGATTTATTAAAGAAAGACACCAGTCTTTGTTTAATATGTTTACAGTAGTCAAGTTAACAAGTTACATAAATCAGTTCCTTTTATCATGTAGCACGGTGGAGTGAGTTTGCATGTTCTCCCTGTGCTGGGTTGGTTTCCTCTGGGTACTCCGGACTCCTTCCACAGTCCAAAGACTTGCAGGGTCCAGGCTTTCTGTGACTCTGTATAATAAGTATAATAAAAGCATATAATATAAAAGCATACATAGCAGAAAGTCTTCTGTCCTGAAGGCGAAAAGGTTTCAGACTGAAAGCATAAATACTGTCAATAATGAGGAGATTATTGTAAACCTGTGACCATTGATTTGCCTTCCTGTATGAATTACGGTCTGCTGAAAAAAAAAAATCCAATATTGCAAAGACAAATGGCAAAATAATCTGATTGTGAGATATTCAGAAGTTTTAGGCTGTGTGGGGATTTTCTCCCCCTTTTCATCCCAATTTGTTTAAATGTCAATTACCATGCAGCAATCCATGCTCTAATCACATGACCACTAAACTACCAATCGGGGAGGGTAAGGGCTAACATGATGCCAGGTGGCCACATCTTTTCAAACTGGTAGACATGCAGCATCACAAACTCCAAGCTATAAAGCTATAGATGACAAAGCTATCAACCCTCTTTTGCATAAAATAGCTCACAGGTGAACACACGTTTGATGAGTGAGTGAGAGAATATGCCATCCCTTGTCTTCCAAAAAAAAAAAAAAAAAATGGCTGTAGCATCATCCAAAGTCAAACTTGTGACCTCTTGATGGAGACCACTTTTCTGCAGCACTGCTCAGGAGTTAAAGCACTAGTCAAATGCAAAACCTCCTCCCAATCCCAGTATTTAGCAGGAACTAAATATTCCTTGAACCAAGGCCCCGTTTTCTTTATGAGAAACTCTGAAAACACTCACAAGAGTGAAGGTGCAGTACCCTTTTATTATGACAAATGTACAAGATCGTATTTATATGAAAGCAATTACAATACAGTTAACAAAAAAAGTTGAACAGAGACAGAGGACGTATCTAAAAGCTAAGACCTGAACCATAATCCATGTGCACATCTGTCCAGGCCACAAACTACAATCAAGTCAAAGACAGTTTTATTGGCACAAATTTTCTTCCATGGTTAAATCTTTCATTTACGCTTTAAAAAACAAAACAAAAGTGGGGACAAATATGTCTTTACTTCAGATATATAAAATGCAAATGTAGGACTTCTTCAATATCCAAATACTTCTGAGGGAGCACAGCGGGTACCTGGGCTCTTACTTTACTCAAGCACTGCATGTCAAACCAAACTAATCGAGGGCCTACGCGTCTCATGCAGTGCACAAAGAAAATGGAGACGAAAGACAAAATGCGATTAGGGGATAAGCATGCCAAGCTTACACGTTATTTTACAAGACGTTTTACAAAATCTCTTCATCGCATAACCACCCTTTCTGTATGAGCCCAGCTGTTAACAGGTCACATACTCGCAGGATTCCCTTGAAGGACAGATTACATATGTACAAAAGTTCCAGCAAGCAGTGAAATAAACGGTACCAGTATTGAAGAATGCAGAAAAGGGGTGACGAATGTGAGATTTCAGGTTATGACAGACAACAATGAGTTCAACCCAGGAATCCAGCTTTGAGGAACACATCCTCAGGAAAAAAAAGATAATAAAATAAAAAAAAATCAGACAGAACGAACATGCGGTAATTCACTTGAGACACTTCAAAATTGTACAAAAGTTACACAACTGACTACAAAAACAGAAACTATAAACAGGTGCAATCACAAAGGACTGCTCAATATATATCATTCGGATGATTTTAAAAATGCTTCTAACTATGTTACAGCAAAAACTACAGATATAATACACGCATGGGTAATATTTTGCATTTCATATGTCCTTTACTTATTTCCACCGGCTCCAACAATATACGTACAAATCTGTTCCCGCCAACGTTGGAATCCATTTCTATCCATGGATTTTTTTTTTTTTCCAACAATCTACTCTGTGCTAGAAAATCAGGAAGGCTTCGATTGCAAGGTAGTTGACATAGTGTTCGACTCATTTTAACGCCACCGCAGCGAGGGACTTTCCCAGGCCGCAAACGTAGGCAAACGATCATAACAGTAGCTTTGTGGACAGTGAAAATCTCCATACATTTTGTTAAGAAGAAAAATATATTGCTCAGGTATTGAAGGGAAAAAAAAAAAAAAAAGAAAAAAAAACAGTAATAGTCTGTGTATAGTTATATATTTATATATATATATTAAAAAAACGTCAATACATAGTTTAGGATACGAGCAAAACTGAAACAGGACAGGCGTAGAGAGACGATGTGATGAAACTTCTGACATTTAGAAACAAAACACCAGTGAAAAGACCCTTTTTTTATTAAATACTTGTATTAAAATGGAGATGAATATAACTTGCATGGAATCCACAGATAATACATAAACGACATGACACTTTCTTTAGAGGGATGGATCTGGACCGTTCTTAAGAAAATGCCATCAAAAAAAGAAAAAGAAAGGGTTTGTTCTAAACAGTACAAGTTTTATACGTGTACATGGTGATACGGATCACAAGTGACATTTTAATTTGGCATTCGATGCACAGACGAGCTGCCTTAGTGTTTGATCATTTCATTTCTATAAAAAGTACGGGGAACGAAACCACATAATGATAATAATAATAAAAAATAATAAACTACAAGACCAAACAATGGAGTATTTTTCTTTAAACAAAATATGTCCCACATCCAAATCCTTCTTCGGAACTGCTTTTCATGTTCGTTGCCCTCATGAATCCATAGATGATTGAGCTGCAATTAGTTAAATAACAATTTCAAAGAATAAATAGTATAACATAACTAAACTTTAATCGGTTTCCTTAAACAAGCAACAACAAAAAAAGAAAAGGGGGGGGGGGGGGCATAAAAATACATAGATTTCTTAACAGTCAGAGATATGGTTTTAAGAAAAGCTGGTAACCATGTCTAGACCTTGGCTCGGTTATGCCTTTATGTCTCCGATTTCCCAAAACGCTCCCCGTCCCGCCTCCTCAAAAATATCAATAATGCTGGGGGGGGGAAAAAAAAGAAAAGAAAAAAAGTTGGTACTTTTTGACGACAAAGAAATGAAAGAATACGTCGATGGTACTGATTTTCTGAAAAGGAATGACTAGGTTAGTGTAAAATATCAGATTGAAAGGTTCTCGTTTTTTTCCCAGAAGGCTTGGTACATTACTCGCAGAAGTTAAAAAAATAAAACCGTCTTAGGGAATCTTTTAACGATGGGCCCCACTGACGACAACTGCGTCTGGTGAATTTATTTACAACCTGCGTTTAGGTGCTTCTATCGACCAGCGAATAACAAGAAGGCCGAGAGGATGACCTGTCATGCAGTAGCTTAGACGGTGTGAAGGAGCGAGCAAAATGGAGTCTCAAGACTCCGGTACCCTGCTCACTACATCCCCAGGATCATCGCTGTTTCTTGCAGAACTGAGCCAAGGACCCGTGTTGTGGAGCTCAGCAATGATACAAACGCGCAAACATTAAAGGATATAAGTGAGAAATGTGGCCTCAAATGGACAAACAAAAATTACTCGAGTGGTGGGGGGGGGGGGGGGGGGAGTTTAATAATAAAATCTCGTGTCTTACAACTGTTCACTGTTGCAAACATAGTCTACAAGGTCTGTGACCCCCAAAAGGTCATCCTCGTCTTCATCCTGCGGCGCCATCTCCTGGGGAGCTATGCCATTTGCGCCGATCGACACGGGCTGTGGCGCGCTGCTGTTTTTCAGCCCTGTTTGACTCACGAGAGCGGGGTTAGCCACGCCAGTGGCAGGCCGTGAGATCAAACCCTCCAGAGTTTTCATGGGGCTCTGTCCGTTAGTAGGAGGAAGTTCCATGTTATAGTCTAGATGGCCGATGCCTTTCGCTACGGTGTCCTCAGCCTCCTTCTCTGTGCTCTTCTTCTCCTTTTCCTTCTCTTTCTCCTCCTCGTCGCTGTCATCCGAATCGATCCGGTTCACCCGCTTGCGGACAGGCCGTTCCTCTTCCTCCGAATCATCAGAATCGCTGCTGTCGTCATCGTCCTCGGACTCCCTCCTGCGCTTCAGCGAGAGACGTCTGCGCCGTTTGCGAGACTCCATGTCTGACAGGACTGTCTGCTTTTTACCCTTTCCGTCTTCTTCGTCGGAGTCCATAGAGCGGAAGCTCGCTGCACAAGATTGATACACACATTTAAAAAAAAAAAAGAGAAAAAAAAAAGCTTTCGTATTCTGACAGTAACCATTGGAGAATTCGGAAAGACACAAAGCGCGAGACTGACCATCGCTCTCGGAGCTGGATAAGGGTCTGCGCTTCTTGGCCTTGTCCTTGTTGGTGCTTCCCTGGGAGCCATCTGATTCGGACGCCTCACAGTAGTTAACCTGCTTTTTCTGGCTCCGGTGGGAACGGCGTCTGCGCATGTCCAGGTCGCTGTCACTAAACTCACTGGAACCCTCAGTCACTGCACAGACACACCAGAGAAACACAGATCAAATCAAGCAGACTAGTCTGACTATTAATCTTTTTTTTTTAAACACTGTGTTAAAAATTATTCTAACCAATTTGTTCTTCCTCCTCTTCATCAGTCTCCTCAAGCTCCTCATCATCCGAGTATCCTTTGGGTCTGCGGCGTCTGCGAGGTCGCATGCTCCACCGCGTACTCGACTTCCGTCTGGACGAAAAGCCAGTCATCGGTCCTTGGCCGTCGCTGCCAAAGTCGCTGTCGTCGAACGACTGCGGTTCTCCCTCGCTGTCCACATCGTTATCCGACGCCACAAACTCTTCCTCCTCGCTGCTGCAGAGTTTGATTTAGAAAAGGAACGTTGTAAAATAAGCAGCAAGCAGGGACTCTTGAGTAAAAATTCCTCATGGAGGTTTTACAACAGCGATCTGAAACTGGAAGGAAAGCTTCGAACGGATGTCTGTTGTACCTGTCGCTAAGGCGGAACTCTTCCTCGCTCTCCTCTTCATCCACGGTGCTGTCGCTGTCCAGGTCGTTCAGGCGCCGCCGTTTTTTCCTGCGCTGTCCAGCACTTGCGCGCTTGGGCTTCCCGTTTTCTTTCCCTTCTTCTTGCAAAATGGTGGACATGTCCTTCCCTCGGTGGCCTGTGATATTCGCCATGTCCTTTCCACGGCCTGCTCCTGCACGCAAACAGAACAGCTCTTCGCGTAAACAGTCGTGTATTTCCCCTGACTTGAAACCTTGAAATAATAATCCATTAAAATCATATCGAAGAGATACGACGGACTTATACCTCCTCCTTCAGCCTCTTTGATGTCCTCTTCAATCGCCTCCTCGATAGCTTCATCGAACTCGTCAAACCTAACACCAATCGTGATTTATAGAGGAAAAACTAAAAAGCTTGAGTAAAGTTTAATGCTGGGTAGATAATTTTACATCATTTAATCAGACAAATTATACCTGTAGCTTATATATTTTTTAGCCCTGGTTGATCTTCGGCCGCAGGACTTGTTCTTCTTGACCTCCTTCTTCTCTTTCACCACCTCTTCTGGTTTCTCTTCCTGTGTTTCAACCTGTTTATTTCAACAACAAATGAAAAACCCAGAATTGCCACAAGCTTGCACTTAAGCTCATGCGCAAAAAAATAAATAAAAAATTTAATTATGCTTACAGTCGGCGTGATTATGTTCTCGACGCTGATTCCAACGTAGACCAGACGCTCTTTCCTGAAGGGCAGACAAATTATTGTACATTCACATCCGTCTTTTTAGAAAGAAAAAAAAAACCAAACAACGCCAATTGTAATGAAGTGAGCGGTCGAATTGTGTTTCTCTCTGCACGCTTTTACCTTCGCTCCGCACGCTCTTTCTTTTTAAGCGCCACGTCTAGATTCTGCAGCTGTTCTTCCAGCTTGTCACAAAGCAGTTTCTGGAGAGAAAAAAAATAAAAAAAGGAATCACAGGTTATAGTTCTGAAAGGGTGCTCATGTGTCGGATAAATAGATAGGTGGAATAAACCCTTGACGTACATGCTGGCACGGTGGACAGAACCATTCGCCATCAGGGATGATCATGAGAGGAGGCCGGAGACACGCTGTGTGATACCCGCTGTCACACGAGTCACACAGCAGAATCTGAGAGGATTAGTAGGTGTTAGCAAAACAAGGGTTTTAGCACTACCAGATCGATCATATATTCAGACAAATGGCGTTTAACCCACCAGCTCGGGGTGGTTGGGCAGGCCACAGTGTTTGCAGGGGTCATCGTTTGGTGGAAGGTCATCTGAAGACGAGGTAGAAGTATCAGAGCTGTTCCTCTCCTTGTTTCGGTTCCTCCTTCTCTTTTTTTTCTCCACCTGGTAATCTTCATCGCTGTCATCCTCCTCGGTCTCCTCCGCCTCACTCGAACTCTCGTCCTCATCGTCGTCTTCTTCCGAGCCTTTCTTTTTGCGTCGTGACCGGACCCTGGACCATCGGACCCGCCTTTGGCGTCTCCCCTGTTCGGAAATGACACAATAAACTAAAGCTGCATAATTTGATCATGACATTGATTACTGTGACTCTTATTGCGATTTAAACTGCGGTATTTAACTATGACGCACCATTTTGTGTTCAAACATTTTTATCTGGGCTAACATCAAATAATTGGACGAGTGATCTAATTAAGAGGACGTTTGTCAATATCTATGATAAAAACAGATTATTATCTGTAATAAATTGTTGCCTTCCACGATTAAATAATTGCGATGTTCCATATTGTGATTTAAATTTTTATGAAATAAATGGTGAAGCACCGTAGTAAACCTTTAAAAACATGGTATGATATTTTTACAGCATGATAACCCAGTCTAAAAACATGACAGCAACAGGGTATCAAAATTAAAGTAAAGAATCTGATCAGAAAAACATAATAGTAATTAAATAAACAGAAACCTTGGTAATGAAATTTAATCTGCATTAAGGGGAAAAAAAATAAAGTCAGCACTGATCTCTGATTATACACTTTTATGATCAAACATCTTTAGACAAACCTTTGGTTTAGCTTGGCCGTCCTGATCAACCTTTTTCTCTCTCGTCTTTTTTTGCACTACGTTTTCTTCTCCCTCCTTTTCTTCGTTGTTCTCCTTTTCCTTCTCGACTGAAGGTGCGACCGGTTTCTTCTCCACCTTCCGGTCTTGGATTTCTGCTAGCTTGGCTGTTGGTCTGCAAATCCTCGGCGAGCGTCTCAAACATCTCCCTTCGCTTGCTTCAGACTCAGAGTCAGCTTTTCCTTCTTCCCGTTGCAGCTCTGTTCTGCGTCTGTGAGCTGGGACCTTGATTTTCAGACGGATTGCTTCTTGCGGTACCTCAGAAGCTGCTTTGCTCTCATCTGCTTCTCCTTTACTCGTCTTCTCCTTTTCCTTTGCTCGATTCTGGGAGTCTGTCGACCCGCTGCTGAGGCTCGCCTCCTTCTCCAAAGTACTCTTTTGTTCATTGTTTTCTTTCTGGTCCTCGCTGGATTCTTCGGTAGAAGCTTTGCTGCTCTCCTGAACAGGAAGAACATTTTTCTCCTTTTGAGGTTCGGCATCACAATCCTTAGATGCGGCATCAGGAGGATCGTTGTCAACCGACACGTTCTGTTCTGTCTCCTCATTATCTTTGTCATCCTTGGTGCCTGCTGAAATAACGCCCGCTGTCTCATCCTCATTCACTACTTCCTCTTGTTTGGATACTGCATGACATGGAAGGTTCTTGGTCTTTTCCAGAGCATCCTGTTTCTTTTGATCTTCTGATTCTTTTTGGTTGGTTACAGAATCGTTTCCTTCTGAAGCTGGCACGGTGGTTGTATCCGACACCCTGTCCTGAGATTCTTTGGCTGCGGACTCTGTATTTTTCTTTTCACACACGGTTGATTTTACACAGTCTTTAGTCTTTTCTTTTGGCGAAGATGGCTTTTCCTCCTCCTCGGTTACAGCTAAATCTTCACGCAATTTCCTTTCAAAATTTAAAGGGGCTGATTCTTTGCTTTCCTTAACTGGGGTTTCATGCTGTTTAGGTAGCGCCTGGTTCTCTGTCTGCTTTGGGGAACCTGATCCAGGCTTTTTATCACCTTCCAGTAAGGCACGGTCTTCTAGAGTGGTAGAAGATGTTTCAATAACAGGATTTTTGGTTTCTTCAGGTGTACAAGGTCTGTCTGCGGTGCTTTGCTGTTTTGCGGAGTCTTCTGATGCGGACGTCTCAGTCTCCATGGGAGTCTCCATCTGTGGTTTGTCATCCTTAGCGGCATCCTTAGCGGCTTCTTCCTTGTGATCCATCTCGCTCTCATTTGGACAGGGACTTTCTTTTAACGTTTCTGGCTTCTTCTCGTTTTCAGCTTGGTCAGTGGCTTTTGTCACACTTGACTTCTCAGATGCTTCCTTATCAAGAGATTTTAAACATTTCTCTGCAACCTCCATCTTGGCTGCCTCATCAGAATCCTTATCAGTTCCCGTATGCGAGTGAATAACTACAGATTCTTGTGACGTTTCGGTTGTTTGAGCTGCCTCTCCTTCCTTCGACACAGCAGTTTCCTCCACTTCCATGGATTCGTCCGTGCTAGTCTCTAGTTCTTTTTTCTGCTTTTCTTCATGTCCTTCTTCTTGTTTTGTGGCAGAAAGCTGCTTTTCTGTTTCCTTGACTTCAGCATCTGCTTGCTGAAGTTTAGAAACAGCTTGCGGATCTTTTTGCTTTATCTGCAAGGTGTCACTCCCCCGAACGTCACCCTCCGTTGCTACAGCAGGCGAGGCATTCCCGTTTAGATTCTCAGCGCTCAATCCGTTTTCTTCGCCCGTGCTCCGCACATCCTTTACAGCCGGGTTACGGACGATGATACTGCTGCCTCCGCTTGCGCAATTGGTGGCGTCAAAATCTTTCATCTCACGCTTTTTCAGAGGGATCTTAGCTTGTTGGTCATTTTTCATATCTTTTTTCTGTATCTTCACCTCCTCTGTGTGTTCTGAAGGCAATGCTCCACCATTCTTTTCTGAGATATTGTTGATTGATTCATCATCTTCCATGACCTCCTCTTTCACCGCTTTGGTAACGGTTCCCTCGCCTACAACAGGTTTGTCAGATTTGCCATCTTCTTTAGTGTCCTTTTCCGTTAGTGCCTCTTTTCCTTCGGCATTTTCGTGCTTTATACGGTCAATCTGCAGTTCATCTTTTTCAGTTTTTGGGGACTTCTCTTCATCCAGGTCTTTCTTGTCTTTCTGAAGTTCTGCTTGAAAAAAAAAAAAAAAAAAACACAAAAGAATGCACATTAGAAAAACTTTCACGTGTTTACATACAATACAGTATTTTTTTTGGAGTACTAGCTCAAACATTTGATTAAACATACCATCGTCCTCTTCCTCCTTCTTTTCTGCAGTGTCCGGGTTCGGGCTGTTACTAGATGAACCTTCCTCCTGATCCTTTTTGACCAGTAATGAGGGATCAATCTGGGTCTTTAGGAGTTCAAGGATCTGTGCCAGATCATTTCTGTTTCTGTATAACAAAAACAAAACAGATTTACAATTTTACTACTATTTCCTTGGCACAAAATATTCTAGCCTTCTGCAAATAGTACAGTATTTTCATTGTATCTGGCTCCATGGTCCAGCCCTTGCTCATTGTTGTTGTTTTTTTACGCATGCAGCATGGATATGCATCAATGTGTTGATAAAAACAGTGAGGGAAAAAAAATGCATTCTACTACCCAAACAACAAATAAGGTTTGACTTAACTGCCATCAAGGCGATATTGATTGATTGTGCAAATACAATACAGATTTCAGTTGTGTAATTTATATTAACTAAACTGTTAATACTCATTCATTCGACTCCTTATTTTCTTAGCACACATACATACCTAACAATACATTTCCAGGACGAGCCATCTAAATCGTCCTGCTCCTCCACATACACCCTCACGTTGTGATCCTGGTCAAGCTGGAACCAATACATGAGACCATCTTTGTCTCTGCCGATGGGCTGGAGGCGCATTTTATCAGGGTCTTCTTCGTTGATGGCCGTCTTGAACTTGACATTGTCATCGAATTGGCATTCACACAAGTACTGAGTAAAAGAAAAGAAAAAAAAAAAAAAATCACAGAGGTTTAACACAATCACCGATGCTAATCAATAAGGCAGTGCTATCCAATGCATTTATAAATGAAGAAATGTTTCTCACACCTTGAGTATTCCAGTCTTACACTCCACAGTCATCTCACGATATCCCTTCTTTTCCAGTTCCCATGCCCAGGTGGTGCTGAACTCCTGGCAGACCTGTTAATGGTACAAAATCATTCTAGTTGAAACAGTACAGTTAGAGTTCATTATGTGGAAGCTTGAACAAAACATACTTAAGTAAGGCCTTTAAACTGGTTCGGCGTTTTCGATTCAGTCTTAAATCAAAGTTGAGATGCATACAAGCAAATTGGTCTACATACATTTTCCTGCTCTGTACACTGAACATGAAGTAATTGAAGCCAAATTTTTACAACCATTGTTCTATGCAAAAATGCATTCCAAAGGTTCAGATGGAGGACTCAGATGGAGCTTCTGCTGTCCAACTGAGCTAAACTCCTATCTTTCTTCCTCCTGCTTGGCTGTATGGCAAGTTCCAGGGACAGACATTAGTTAAATTTGTAGAGGGTTAAATAAATATATTGTAGAACAACCAAGACCTTTGTGTTCATATGTACTTGTAATTATACGCCTTAGTTTTGAGTTATGACATATAATGTACACATTTATTTAATTTTTTTTTTTTTACAAACATTAAATATGTTATACACAAAATATGAGCCAAAAAATATATACACATTTGTGGAAAAGAAAATTTGTATGATGTGTATGATATTAATATAATACTAACATATCATTATCATAATATCACATGCATCAATATATATGGTATAGCAATAATTTAAGTTTTTATTTTCGAGAAGTGTGTGCAAATTTTTTGGGTGACTGTTTTTCGTTTTTAATTCATTAGATTTATTTCCTTTTATAATTGTAAATATAATATATAAAAAAATAACAGACA
Source organism: Channallabes apus (assembly GCA_030522415.1). NCBI lineage: Eukaryota > Metazoa > Chordata > Actinopteri > Siluriformes > Clariidae > Channallabes > Channallabes apus. The sequence continues at coordinate 29,627,390 of CM060120.1, forward strand.
TGACAGAAATAAATAATAGGTAAAATAGTAAAAACTATTAAGATTAAAAAAATATATTAAATACTTTATTACGACTTATTATAATAACAGTTACTAAATAATGCACCAAACTTTTTTTTTCTTTATATTAACTATAGATTATGTTTTATACAATACTAAACAGTTGGTAAATGCAAATATCATGCATGATATGAAAATAAATTATTTTTTCCCCTGATTAACAAAGAAGTCAAAACAAGGTTTACCTTGACCAGATATTTCTCCCATCGGTCTGCAGAAACGGACTTGCCTATTTTCCGAAGCAGCTTCACATGAAGGTCTACCAGCAACTTAGGAACTGGAATTGGACAATTTTAAATTAATTTTAAAAAAAGGATATAAAACACTACAAGTAAATCTTCCCATGTTAATATTAGACCAGTTGTGCTGTTTAGTTTTGCACAATGTTTACTGTATGACACGACAGCTAATCAGGAATGCTTTAATCAGGATTATATACTGCGTCCAAAAATCCCTTCGTCACGACTGAGCCGAAGAAATTAATCAATATCTGGTGAGTTGTGCTATTTTATTCAAAGCAAAATCGTTATACAACCAGAGAAATTCACCATTCTTTTTACTTTAACGGAACACAGGAAAGCACGTTCCCCCTCAGAGACTCTCTATACATGACCGAAACTTTCATATAAAACTAGGAAAGCCAATTTCCTTCTCACATTTTCTTTCTTTCTCTCGCTCTCCCCTCACTTCCTTTTTTCGGTTTTATGCAGCTATACACACCCAGAGTCTAATCTCGTTTATGCCTTCTCGATCTTCTTATCTTTCTCCCTCTTTTTTTATATGTATATACTGTATAAGGCACACGTCTACCTCTTTTTTCAGATCTATGGAATTCAGTACATCTCCCTTTCTACATTTTTCATTCTCATTCCCTCCCTCACTCTTTTTATGAGAACACACATGACAATCTTTTTCCTTTCTTTCCTTTTCTTGCTTTCTCGCCTCTCACATTGTACTTGTGCTTCACACAGACATTTGTTTCACCATGTTCTTTCTTCCTTTTTAAACATGTTTTACGTGAGGCAAATACACATATTTCTCTCTTTCTCGCACGCTTATAGAGAGATATACATACACATATCTATCTATCTATCTATCTATCTATCTATCTATCTATCTATCTGTATGTGTGTACAAGAGTGTCAGAGAGACACTTCACTTTTCACACATAAGGTACACAATATATCCCTTACACTTTTTCCATTTGTCTCTTTTTTCTATTCATCTTTTAAGAGCTGTATATGTAAAATGTGTACACATCCCTCTTTCTCCATTCACTGTGCACCTCTACACATATTTACTTCATATATCTATATTCTCTTCTATGTATGTGTATATAAACTCTCCTTTTCCCCAATCTTTCTTCAGTTTTTATTTTCATGCATAAGGTAAAAAGATATCCTTTGCACTTTTCCTATTTCTTGTCCTCACGAGCTCAGTCAGTTAGTACTCGGTTTACTGTACAATAACACAGGCTAGCTAGTTAGCAGTGCTTTGCTTTGTTCGGGATTTTGTGTCGCACTTCTGAAAGCTCTTTAACGACCGGGTCAAAACCGAACCGCCTCGTTTGTGTATGGGTTCTGGGGTTTTTATTAATCAAATTAAGCTGGTTGTAACAGCCAGAGGAATCGAGCCGTTCCCGTTATTGTGACAGCGCGTAAACGCAGCACCGTCCTCCAGCAGGAAGTTTACAAGCTCTGCGCATGCGCGCTGCCGCTGGCGAACCACTTCACTGCCAAATTATTATTATTCAACTGAAAATAAACTGTGCACGTTTCTTCACTTTCTGTGCGGCTTTGTTTCCGAAACCACTTTATTTTTTTTCCTCCCAGACTGAAAACAGTGCTCTCGCTCGCACCCCACGGCTCCACACACGAGCTAAAAGCCAGTCCTTGTGTGTGTGTGTGATTAGGGTTGAGGAGCACATTTGCAGCGTGCAGCGAGATAGAGCCAGGCAGAGAGAATCAATCCTCCGCCGCACAAAAGCGCCTCGGATGCGTCAAAGCGCCGTCGCGCGAAGCCGCAACAAAGTTACAAAACTGCGATCAAAAGACTGCGCGCGAGCGAACTTTCACTCGCCATCAGAGTGCCGGGAGGCGAAGCACCGAGCATCTGAACCGCGCTCAACACACACACACAATAACACCGAGAACACTGCACGAATCTACACTCAAGCAATGGAGGTGTAAAAGGAGCTTTCCCTCCCACAACACACACACATACATATATACACACACACTAGTGAGGCTAACCTGTAGCCGTTTCCTGCAGATAGCGCTCCAGCTGCGGGAACGTCAGCTCCGGAAGATCTAACAAAGCTCCATAACGCTCTAAAAAAGAGCAGATCACGGCGAAGCTTGGGCACAACCCGGGGGAAGAACCCGCCGCTGCCGCCGAGGCAGCCATTTTTACGATGGATGGGTTGGAGACTGTACGCTGGAGGACCAATGACTCCCCACAATGCAGCGCGCTCGACGAGGCCAGCCGCTCAGGGCTCGAGTTTTTTTCCCACGCGTATAACGACAAATCCCGCCTTCTGCAGTAGGCTGGGCTCAAGTCCACCGCTTTTACAACTATACACACATTGTCCTGTAAACACACATACACAGCTCTTTCTTTCTTTCTTTCTTTCAAATACATGTACTTACATGGCACTTACACACAGTTTTTGCTTTCCTGCTTACTTTCTTTCTTTGTAAATGTGGATACATGACACATATACAGTTCTTTATTCCTCTCCATCTTCATTCTTATTTATTTATTTATGGCACCTATAAACATGACACATTACAATATACTGTATTATGCAACTACTTTATTATTATTATTATTATTATTATTATTATTATTATTATTATTATAAAAATTAAATTAAAATTAAATAAAAATAATCAAAATATTGCATGATGTTTAAAAAATGAATGACACATTTGTTCTTTTGTTTGTTTTGTTTTTACCCTGCGTAAAGAAACCTGAAAATCATTACACATATACAGTATATTTTCCTAAGATATTTTTCGTTCTTTTCTGATTGTAAAAACAGCATGTCAATCATGATTATGTTACTACCGTATTAACCAATCAGAGAGCCGGATTTGTAGAAGGGGCGTGGTTTGACAGAATAGAGGTGTGAAGAAATAATAAGGTGGCCCAGAGGTCTTTGCGTGTGTGAGACTCGTGTATAAACAAACGAGTAAATAAATAAGAAATGTGTCCGAGCACGGATAACGAAAAAGAAACTTCATGTTCATTGAGAAAGAACAAAAATAAAGTTTAGAGAAGGATTTCGCAAAAACAATGCGTATAATGTGTTCCTGTTTGCTGGCTTAATTCCCGCAGACAGATTAATGAACTAATGGATGAAGAGCAAACAGATTAATTTTAATTCATTACCATACCCACGTGTTGGCTTATTCACTGTGGGTGTCTGATATGATAATAATGATATTTTAATTGGGAATTCCGGTAACTTATTTCATAATTGCTATTATCTTTTATTAATTATGAATTTTTGGCACGTGGTTTATATGTAAATAAAATAGGGGGCGGAGTCATGTCATGCCAAACCGCGCGAAATGAGAGTATTTGAAATGAATAGTTTTTTTTGGCATAAAGAAAAAGTCTACTCTGTAACACATGACATATTTGAATGGACTGTTTGTGATGTATTTAGTGGTTGTAGTGCTAGATTTTTGCTCAATGCTGTTTTTTTGTTATTCGTGTGAAAAATGAGCACCTTTGTGACGTCACTGTAGCAGGGTGACGACGGTGTTGCTTGCTCAGTTACAGTCACATTTAAAAGTAGAGTTCTTTTATTATTATTAACATTATTATTAAAATAATTGCTAACAAGTCAGATTCCACTTAGCTTCTTTTCTTCTAAAAGAGCAAGAGCTTCTTTTTCACTCAACCATTTTCCAAGTGATGGAAGTCTTGGACTCACTGGAACAAACACTGGATTTTAAGTTCTTGGTACATGACACAGCTGCCCTGAGTTAGTTGACAATCTATAAAATGATGAGCATGAAGACATTGACTGACACATACTGCTGCTGCTTTTATACCCATAGCATACCTTTTCCTTTTAATACATTCCTTTCAATATATATAGCCTATAGAGCCTTATGTCACAAGGCGGGGTATACCATGGACAGGGTGCCAATCCATCTCGAGGTACACACACCCACACAAAACAGGCAATTTGTAAATGCCAATTAGCGTAAGCTGCATGTCTTTGGTCCATGAGAGGAACCCGGAGCACACAGAGGAAACCCACTAAGCATAGGGAGAACATGCAAACTCCACATACACAGACAAGAGGTGAGACTCAATCCCTCAATACTGGAGATGTGAGGTCACAGTGCTAACCTCTACATCACTGTGCCGTCTGCTATTTAAATTTTAACTAAGTTTTATTGTAATTTTGTGAATCTGTAAATTTGTAGATTATACATTCGTCCCAAATTTTTTAACTTTACAATTTCTTTTTATTGCAGTAAAATCTTTCTATTCTATCTTATCGTTCCATTTTTAGGTTACAAACAGTCATAAGAATTTCATTCTGTGTATGGCTGTGTAGTTGACAAAAAATTATTTGAATTTTATTTAATTTGACTAACATGGAGTAATAGCTTAAATGTTGAAGTCTTTTGTTGATTTGAGCATTGTGTACAAATGAGGAGGTAACAGAGATGCCACTAAATAATATCCAGTACATTAATCATAAAGACATATGCATATAATCATTCAGGGTGTATATTTTCTTTAAATTATGAACTTTTCCCTTGAAAATATAATATATGCTCAACATACTGTACAGCTTGCACTTAATGCATGGTGAGCTAAGAAGTACAGTATGCACAGATAATCATGATGTCCCAGACATGTGTAGAGATGCTGTCTCTGGCTTTGTGCACAGGTCTGTGCTGTGAAAGGAAACATCATGTTTTCAGATATTTATGGTGCAATATAAAAGAAGTGCAAACATTTATGATAATTATTTGATGATACTGGTATGATGATTTAAGCATTTCACACAGCTTCCTCTTTGCAATTTGTGTTAATTTTTGCAAGTCATAGCTATCCAGTGGACCAGATGCACTAGCTTTCACTCCCCATGCATCAATGAATCTATGAGCCTTTGGTGCCCATGAACAATATTTACAGCATTTGGCAAATGTCCTTATCGAGAGTGACTTATGTAAGTGCTTTGAAGTCTCCATCAATAAATACACTGCGCGGCCAAAGAATAGAAATAACTCTAATATTGTGTAGGGCAACCTTTTGCTTTGATTATGGGTGTGGCATCATTTCAATAAGCTTAGGCAATGTCACAATATATATATTTCTGTCAAGAGTCACATAAATTTTTCTCCAAGATCTTGTACTAATGATGGGAGAGTCAGATTTCTGTGTAAAGTATGCTTTGCACATCCCAAAGATTTTCCATAGGGTTATGGACTGGACTCTGTGGTGGTCAAGCCATGTGTGAACAATTTGAGCCTGACGAATCCTGGCATTCATCTTGGAATATGCCTGTGCCATCAGGGAAGAAAAAAAATCCATTGATGGAAAAAACCTGTACATTCAGTATATTTAGGCCATCAGCTGACCTAATGTTTTGGGCTCATAACATTGCTGAGCCTAGACATGATCAATAAAGAAACCCCAGATCATATTACTCAGAAATGTATGGTAGGCACTAGGCATGATGGAACCATCACAAACATGGAAAAATCATGACTCATCAGACCATATGCCATTTTCCAATGCTCTATGGTCCATTCTTTATGCTTCCTAGCAAATTTAAGCCTTTTTTCCTGATTAGTCTCACTGATAAGTGTTTTTTTTTAAGACACAGCTGTTTAGTTCCAATCCCTTGAATTCTCTTATCATTGTGCATGTGGAAATTTTCAAACCTAGTATCAAATCTTTTCCCATCACGCTCATTCAGGATGTTTTTCTGACCACATTTCTTCCTTGAAGATGATGGTTCACCACTATCCATTACTAAGTTTTTATTAATATGTTTTTCAGTTCTTAACCAAAATTTATTATTTGTATTCTTTGCTTGATGCAAGCCAATAATTTAACTATGATACTTTATGTATGATGTAGGTAGGTACTAACCTGTAAGTACTAACAACGGGGTACCAGGAACACCCCTTAAAAATGTGTAATTTTGAAGATCCTCTGACCCAGTCAGGTAGGGAACAAAATTATATTTAGTAAAGTCACTCAGATTCTTATGATTGCACATTTTTACTGCCTTCAACACATCAGCTTTCTGCTTAATATATCCCACTGCAATTCTGATAGATAGATAGATAGATAGATACTTTAGACTTAGACGTTATCTATGCAAGACTAAACGATCATTTTGACAGTGTACTGTACTGTACAGTATGTGTGGTTAAAAAGAAATCCTCACCTATCCAGCAGGGGGCAGTGCATCATCATGATGATACTTAAATACCAGTAACATGTTTTATAAATGTGATTTTTGTTGCTGTATTTGGGACTGTTTCAAAAACCTGACTTAAAGACTGGGAAGTGTAAAGTGGAGAGTGAACTTCATGTCTTATTATGTATGTAAAGTGTACTCCCCTGCTTTAGTACCATGCTAATGGATCCATGTGTAATGATTCAGACATGGTGCTTTACATGGCCTTGTCAAGAATAAGCTTCTTAGCTCATGGAGTAATTTAATGCTTTTGCAAACCCTTTTTTTTTTTTTTTTTTAGTAATTGCAATACATTAAATACTGGGTGTGAATGGGAACTGTAGGAATGAGGACACCAAGGTCTAGTTATTTTGGGAGATAAATTAGATTAATTAGCTTAAATTGCCCTAGAAGGTATATAAGAAAGTGCATTCCAAGAACATCAAATGTGTGTTTGTGTAAAAAGAATGGCTTTTCTTTATTTCGGTATCTTTCATTCTTTTTTCTTTCTCTTTCTTTTTATGTCCTTTCACTCTTTTCACTCCCCCCCCCCCTTATGTTCTCTCACCCTTATGGTATATCACACATTTATAGCTAACTAAATTCCTTTAACTTTCACTTTTGCTATCAATAAACACATGATGTTCACAACTTTAAGTTGTTGTATTGTGTAACATTACTCTTACAGTATCTTGCAAAAGTATTCATTCCCCTTGAACTTTTCTAGATTTTTTCATGTTACAACCACAAAAGTAAATGTATTTTATTGTGACTGTATGTGATAGAACAAAGTGGAACATAATTGTGAAGTGGAAGGAAAGGGTTAAGGGCCTTGCTCAAGGGCTCAACAGTGGCAACTTGGTGGTGCTGGGGATTGAACCCCTGACCTTCCGATCAGACCATCTGAGTCACCACTGACCCCAATTAAAGTAAACAGTTTAATTGGAATCAGAGCAGTTAATGAAAGTGTCGAATGAAAATTAAATTACCATAGAAACCAAACCCTTATAATACAGGATTATCCTGTACTGAACAAAATAAATGTTAGGCTTTAAAGTTGATTATAAACTAATTGTTAGATCTGTCCACTGTGCCGATGTCAGGAGAGATGTGGTCACTCACACAACAGGCGTGCCAGAATATTCTCTCTGGTTTATTAACAGCATAAACGTAGTATTTAAGTTTTGAACCCGAATACCTTGTTTCAGTCACGAAAACTGTTTCAGCAGGAAAACCCATCTGATAATGTTATGTCAAACAACACATGGTCTCCTTAGTAAGTGCTTCTAGGTCATTCCGATTTGCCCCTGGACCTCCTGTGTTATGTTCACGACTAACTTAAGCTAAAAAGTTAACCAGCTTCTAACACAAGGCTGAGTCCCAAATCCCTCTCTAAGCCCTGAACAAGGACGTTACTTGGTGTGTTGAACATGGGATTGTACACTAGATTTCCATTCAATTTTGGGGGGGATTCAGCCAAGCTCAAAAGTTAGCTGAAAAAGCAGAATAAAAAGAAATTTAAAAAATGAATCTTTTAAGTTTCTCAGGGCTGTCCACCATCCCCTAGTAAAAAAAAAATAAAAATATGCTAAGTATATTAAATCCTAGCATGCCAAAGCATACTTAAATATACTTGCAGCCAGACTAATGACTAGTATACTTGAAGTTTGCTATTTTGGAACAATTAATTTTGTACTAAGTGTATTTAAGTTGTAATTAAATTGTACAAAAGCACAATTTTAAGTATACTTTTGTGTGCCAAAGTGGAACAATTTTTAGTATACTTAGTACACTTAAAGTACTGTGTGTGTACTAACGTACATACCTGACAGTAATTAATACAATTTAAGTATACATTTAATGTATTATAAATACATTACAGCTCTTTTTACTGTATTACAAATACATGATTAATGTACTATGAGTATATTCTTATTGCAGCAGTAGCGTGCTGTTATACTTCTGGACAATTACAAATACTACAAAAAGTACACTTTGTGGGTAATGCAAATATACTTTATTATATCATACAGTACACACAACCTTCTATAATACTGTATTGCAAATGTATTACCAGTACATTAAGTGTTTAGGATAATTTATAAATGCTAAATGCATTTTCTACACTATAACATGTTTTTGAAACACATTACATCAGTAATTATGAGAATTATGGGTTCAACAGATTTAATTTGCACAAGGTTACAAAAAAGCACTACTATAGTTTGTGTTCAACAAAAGTCAGGTTGTCTTACAAACACACAAACTAAAATATAAACTGTTGTGTGAACACAGACAGACATTAGTATTAGAACCTACAGGTACAGTATTAGTTTAAACCTGGTGTGTTGATTCTGTTACACAGAGACTGAAAACAGGCCGAGAGCTACAGAGCCATTATACCACAAGCAAAGTACATGAGATTAAGCAATAACACAATAGACAATACATTTCATAGCTTAAAGTATGTACTTAATGACAAATTACCTAACAAAAACCGTTAAATTTACCTTATGCCGATGAAAATAAAATAATAACGATACGAACTAACGCACACGATGATGCCGCTTCAGCCGTTAATTCAAACTAGAAGTTGAGGCCTGGGGAGCCAATCACAGAACAGATGATTGGCTGGTGTCGCGCAGATTCTAGTCTCTGGTTGGCTGGAATAGTTGCAGAGTTTACAACGCTGCTGCGGTTTGTGCAAGTGTCGCTTTATGACAGTGAGCGGACAGAAGAGTGAGAGAGTCTCTTCTTCTTTGTCTTTCGGCTGTTCCCTTTCAGGGGTCGCCACAGCGAATCATTTGCCTCCATCCTCTGCATCCTCTTCTCTCACACCAACACACCAGAAGAGTGAGAGAGTAAAAACATAAATTATTTGGAACGGCAAAAGTGATTTTCAGCGCGCAAGAACGAGTTTGAGATCGCGCGCGCGAGGGAAAGCGATTCAGCGTGCAAAAACGCGCGCGCACGAGAGAGTAGTGCACTAAACATAAGTACATATGAATAAGTACATTTAAATTTAACTGATAATATATTAAGACTATCGCATATTACAAATTGTATTCTAATGTATACTTTCTGTACATTTGTACAATGATTATGAGCATATTTAAAAAAAATATATACCAAAAATAAATTGAAAAACAAGTTTAAATAAGTATACTTTGGAAATTAGATCAACCTTTCACTTAAAATATATTTTCCAATAATATATTTTTGGAAAGTGTATAATACAATTATTTTTAAGTATATTTAAAGTTTAATTCCAAAATTTGGTAAAAGCATGATGTTAGCATACTTTCTATATATTAACTGATGGTACAATTTTTTGTTAGTATATTTGCAGTGTACTATCGAGGATTCCAATATATTTGTAATACACTAAAGTGTATTTTTTTCCCCCACTGGGGACTCCATGGTTAATTTCCCTTGCACGTGGGCTACATAGTAGGAATTTAAAACTACTCTTTAAATTAATTAATTAACCCCTGTTAATTAATTAATTAATTTAAAGAGTAGTTTTAAATTCCTACTAACAGTTTTTACACTAACAGTTGGTTGCTAACAGTGGGGCATCTGTTGCAGAAGGATATGCGTTGGTGGACCAAAATAATCTGTTAATAATAAACAGTGTTTGTGGAACTGTTGTGTAAAAGCAATATCACATTTGTGGTTGTGCTGTAGTACTCAATTTTTTGTTTAGATCAATAACAAATAATAATTTTTCAGTCTAAATTCATGAGTGATGAATAAAGCAACTTTTTTCAAGGTTACACCTCAAATCTCTGACACTTGGGATTTGAACTGCAATTCTTCAAGACACATATGCTCTGCTTATTGCTATTGCAAGTTGTTCCTGGAATCTTACAAAACAGATTCAACATTGACATTGGGCTTTTCCGCTGAGTCACAGCTTACAGTAGTTCATCAGAGATGTTGAACTCGTGTTTACATATTGATACCAGAGTGTCTAAGCCTAAGTCAAGTTTAATGTCAGAATCTGTCAATAAGGTTCACAAATAAGCAAAATATAAATGAAAATTCATTAATACATGCACTCAGGCAATTAGTTCATTAGGAAGTGAATGTTAATGTTAAATGAAAAATTATTATAGATAAGAAACTCACTCCCTGGTATAATGATCACACGTGCGCTTTAAAAAAGACAGCTCGAAAATTAGAACGCAAATGGCGTCAAACTAAATTGTTAGTATTTCAAGTAGCATGGAAGGAGAACATCCTGAAGTATAGAAAAGCACTTAGTGTAGCTAGATCAACGTATCTCTCCACTCTTATAGAAAATAACAAAAATAATCCTAGATTTTTATTTAATACCGTAGCCAAATTAACCAGAAATAAGACCAGTGCAGAAATCTCCACAACAACATTGTGCAATAGTGAGGACTTCATGAACTTTTTAAATAATAAAATTGTATATATTATTCATAAAATTGAGGCCTTGAAAATGCACAATGTAATTGGCGCAGATGTTAAACTAACCATGTTGAAAATAATTAATATTTATTGTTAAATGTTACAAAATCTTTTAAATTATCAGTTATTAAACCCCTGTCAGCTGTCCAACTTACAGGCTGATATCAAACCTCCCCTTTATTTCTAAGATTCTGGAAAAGATAGTAGCGGAGCAGCAATGCTCATATCTACATAGAAATAGCATATAGGAACTGTATCAGTCAGGATTTAGGCTTCATCACAGCACAGAGACAGCACTTCTTAAAGTAGTAAATGACCTCCTACTGGCTTCTGATCAGGGTTGCGTCACCATGCTTGTGTTACTCAACCTCAGTGCAGCTTTTGACACCATTGATCATAGGTTTCTCCTTCACATATTAGAAAATGTGGTAGAAATTAAGGGAACAGCCCTCTCCTGGCTCAGATCCTATTTGACTGATCGCTATCAGTATGTAGATTTAAATGGAAATTATTCTGCATGTTCTCTAGTGGAGTTTGGTGCTCCACACGGTTCGGTTTTAGGGCCACTGCTTTTTTCCCTTTACATGCTTCCTTTGGGCAACATAATCCGTAAGCATGGTATTAGTTTTTACACACAGAAGTTTTAGTCATAGGACCGCATGCAGCTAGAAGCAGTTGATTTTAGACCACACTGTAACTTTAGATGGCCTTTCCGTTTCATCAAGTGCATCAGTGAAAGACCTCGGTATGATTATATTAGGTAATATTAGGTAAATTAGGTAATGCAAGTCCTCCACTAAATCTGCATCTCTGCAGTATAGTTTTACGAACCATAGATGGCTTCCCTTCCCAAATGAAAGAACCAATAATTTTGTCCAGTGAAACAAAAAAAAGTTTTGGCAAAAATAAGGGAATCGACTGAAATAAAAATAAAAATTTTGGTAAGATATTAATTTTAACAACATTAATCTTACCGATTAATGAAAGGGGGAGATTACCCCATCTTTGAATATCAGATGTGATCCTTGATATAAGGGGAGTAAAATTAGCTGATTTAAGGCCAGATAGAGAACAAGTCACGTTAATCACCCAAGTATTTAAACCCCGATGGACTAAGATGAAAGGGTAGATCGGACTGTTGAAGATGACATGCTGACATATTAATGGGAAAAACTCACTTTTCCCCAAATTTAATTTATAACCTGAAAATGAAGGCGGCGCGGTGGTGTAGTGGTTAGCACTGTCGCCTTGCACCTCCAGGGTCTGGGTTCGATTCCCCGGCCAGGCTCGATTCCCGTCTCTGTGTGCATGGAGTTTGCATGTTCTCCCCGTGCTTGGTGGGTTTCCTCCGGGTACTCCGGTTTCCTCCCACAGTCCAAAGATATGCAGGTTAGGCTAATTGGCCTTCCTAAATTGCTCGTAGTGTGTGATTGGGTGTGTGAGTGTGTGTATGTGTGTGTGCCCTGCGATGGATTGGCACCCTGTCCAGGGTGTACCCTGCCTAGTGCCCGAAGTCTCCTGGGATAGGCTCCAGGTCCCCGCGACCCTGAACACAGGATTAAGCGGTATACATTTACATTTAGGCATTTGGCAGACGCTCTTATCCAGAGCGACTTACATTTTTTTTTTTTTTATCTCATTACATATCTGAGCAGTTAAGGGTTAAGGACCTTGCTCAAGGGCCCAACAGTGGCAACTTGGTGGTTGTGGGGTTTGAACCTGGGATCTTCCGAACCGTAGTCCAATGCCTTAACCACTGAGCTACCCCTGTCCCTGGTATAGAAAATGGAGAAAAGTAAAGCCGGTATGGAGAGTGCAGGATCAGTGATATATAATAACAAATCATCTGCATACAATGATAATTTATGTTCAATTCCATTACGGAAGATTCCCTTGAATACAGAGGAAGATCTCAATGTGATTGACAGAGGCTTGATGGCGATGGCAAAGAGTAAAGGTGACAAAGGGCAACCTTGATGACATCCACGACCCAGAGCAAAATAATCAGAATAAACATCATTAGTATGAACACTGGCTTTAGGGGACCAATAAAGAAGCCGAATCCAGAAAGGGGCGGAAAATTTATAATGACCAGCACATGTAATAATGTACTTCAATTATCATTTAAGACAGACTTGAAAAAACACAAACTATCCCATCAATGCTTAATTTGTGTACAAAAGTTTATTAGTGCATTATGAAACGTAGCCTCAGAGTCATATAAAAGGTAATCAATATAAAGGAAATAGGTAAGAGCCTTCCATTGGATAATTAGTGCAGTGATTCATACTGTATGGTTCAGTTGCAGCAAGTTATTTAACCATAAGTGACGCAGTGAGAAGCTTCTCATTTCTTAAACAACCATGTCAATAGACACATGCTGTGGTCATGGCATAGATGTTACTCCGTTTCAGAAGGGTCAAACTATTGTGCTGAATCAAGCAAAAAAAAAAACAAAACATTTGCTGAAACTAATAAAATTCGGGTAAGAATTTAAAATGCATTATTAAAACCTGGAATTTAAATTGGAAAGAAAAGTAACAGTAGAAGTAGAACTCAATCCAATAACGGAAATTTCAAAGCATCTTTGTAAGTCGCTTCGGAAAAGAGTGTCTGCCAAATGGCTAAATGTAACTCAGGGATATGTTTAATAGTGAACCCTATCCACATGTACAATGCGAAAAGAGCTCAAGGGATTGGGACTAAACAGCTGTGCAGCCTTAATTGGGGAAAATCTAATTTCCTACTGAGCATAAATAATTTGTCTGTGGAGCATTGGAAAAAAGTCATGTGGTCTGATGAGTCCAAATCTAACCTGTTCCAGAGTGCATCAGTGTAAGAAGAAGGGCGGATGAAAATGCACTCATTAAGCCTAGTGCTTGACTGCCTGAATAAACTGAATGAACAGGTTTTTCCATCAACTGATTTTTTTTCGGGTATATTCCTAGATGATGATACCAGGATTCATAGTGAAAGAGTGATTCAGGGAGCATGAGACATCAGTTTCACAAATGGATTGGCCACTACAGAGTACAGACCTTAAATCCGCTGAGATTTTTTGGAGACGTAAGGAAAAGGCTTTACACAGCGGTTCGACTCTCCCATCATCAATACAAGATCTTGGAGAGAAATTAATGTGACTCTGGATGTAAGAATAAATGTTGTAACATTGCGTAAGCTTATGAAAATAATGCCATGTCCATAATGTGAAGCAAATTGCAGTCCAATGAAATATTAGTGTGCGACTTTTTTTTGGGGCCAGGCAGTGTATAAATGTATATTATATTTTTATTCTTCATAATATATCCTGTATTAGAGTTTAGTTTAGAATTAAATATCGTAATAGGTCACAACCTCAGCCAACACCTCATACAAAGATGACTCAGAGCACTTGGTTCCTCTGAACCTTCTTAACCTCTTTGAGACGCGTTCAGGGTTTACCCGTCAGTTACTTCCTAAACTGGGATACTGCCAGGAACATGCTGCTCTGTACTGTTGATGTACTATACCTGTATCAAATCACAGATCTCCTCTGGAGAAAACTTTCTTTGATGTTCCTTCTCATTTCTCCCTACATTCCCTACATTATATTCTTTTGGTAGCTCACTACTCTAAATAGCTCACCCAATAAAACGGGAATAGGTGAAACTAAATGTCCCTGTATAATCATGTAGCCTTCACTGATATATATTGTAAGCACTCTATTATCGGCACATGCTAAAACATGGCCACGTATTTATGTTAACGGTGTACATACTGTGCAGTTCTCGTCAAATGATTGCTGACTTTTCATTTATTTCTGAATAGATGTTCATCCTTGTCAGGCTTGTCGACTGTTTATTGATACTCGCATGTCTTAGAAAAACCTACTTTTTCTGTGTATTCTCCAAACATTTCTGAAATTTATGAAAAAAAAAATAATTCCAGTCATAACAGCATGAACAGTATCATGCTGCACAAGAAATTCTTAAGCAATCATCACCTGGGTTGAGATTAGAAGCATGGCACTAAATGAAAACTACACATTTGGCTCGACTCACAAGAGCAGGATACAGTTTCATGCTCAAAGTTCAGATATGTGCTTCAGGAGCTCCATCTATATCTAAAAAAAAAAAAAACCTAGACAGCCATGATAAAAGTACCAGAGAAACCCTGATCTTTGACTATTGCTCTGTCTGTATCTATTAAACTCCAAGTTAGAAAAACATTTTTACCATCAAAACCTATCTGTTCCTGCATCCCCATATTCTTCTTCAGTGTGGAAAACAACACACAAACACACATAGATGCAGATGTAAAAATGTGGAAGTTTGGTTTTTCTCTAAATTCTTGCATTCTTCTACTCTCCCTGTTGCATGTACTGTATAACTACAATTAATTTCCACCACACCCAGCAATATACAATTTCATTTTTAGCACTCTCTCAGCTGAATATTCGAGAAGGTACAGAAAATAGATAGCTGTGCGACAGAGGGTACTGCATCTCAATATAATAAATAAATATGGCAACAATAATCTGCTGAGGGAGATTTAGAGGATCATAAAACAAATGTAGAGTCTTCCTTTTTTGGAAGACGAAGAACTTTCTGAACATGATGATCATGTGTTGATGGATTCAGTTTCTGGTAGTGAATCTGAAAATGGGATAGCATCAAATCTTCCCCGCACCAACGCACCATACTTGAAATTAGGGTTGTTCCGATTCCGATACTGGTATCAGAAATGCTACCGATACCACAAAAAAATCTGGCATCGAAATCGGCGAGTATTTGAGTCCACGTACCGATCCGATACCATTTTCCTAAACATAACCTTTGCTCCTTTGCTAGCTTAGCTTACTTACAGAGTGTCACGGTGTTCGCCTGTGATGGGCGTGCATCCAAATTTATATCGCTCCTCGTTCACTAGTTAGGCGACCCCCCCCCCCCTCCTTTAGGTATGTGAAGGAGCAGGGCCGCAGAATCAGGCAACGGCCCATGAGCTATCGCCGCTAATGATCCCGGCGCTATAAAACACAGAGGGGAGTGTAGCTCGGGGTCTGACTGTTGGGAAGCTGGACTTTGCGACGCGGTGGATTTTATGAGAGACAGTGGTACAAGAGCGGGGCGATGTGATGCGCCCCAAAGACTTTAAAAAGGGGGGCGCCTTTGATCTCCACGAGAGGAGCGCGTGAACGAGCTGCGCGAGCTCCCGCGGCACCTTCACTTCCGCGTAGAGCCCGCCTTCGCATCCCTGCCGCCGAAGTGGAAAAGCCCGCAGAGAGCCTTTAACCCTTTCCTTACCCATTTTTCTAAATAAATTACCCTTTTTTCTGTAAGACCTCACCTCATGTCCGTGTTTCATGGTGTCGCCCGTGCACTTAGGGTCGAACCCGTTACACAGGGCTAGTAGTATTTTACTTTAAAAAAAAAGAAAAAAAAATTATATATATATATATATATATATATATATATATATATATATATATATATATATATATATACACACACACACTGTACAGATACACACCCAGGTATCGGATCGGTACTCGGTATCGGGCGATACCCTGAGCCCAAGTATCGGAATCGGTATCGGGAGGGAAAAAATGGTATCGGAACATCTCTACTTGAAATTAAAGTTTACCCGTGTATTTCACTATTTAAAAATAGTGAAATACAAGGGCTGTTCAAGTTAAACTGAAACGTTTAACTGTGCAGAATAACAAAACACATTTATGAGTGTAAAAACTCCCTTTATTTTGCTATATACTCTATATACACTAACACACTGAGAAATATTTCCACCACACCAAGGTAGAAAGATTTCTCAGTATGCTAGAGCCATGATCGGACTCCCTGCTGCATGTTTAAAACACTGGCCTCCAAAGAACCCCTCTAATGGCCAAATGATGCAGACATGGCTTGGAGCAAGTTCAGGACTCTATGGGGGATGTGACTCCAAGCTGAGTTCCTGAAATGTCCAAGTGGTGTTCCTAAATGATTCTGTGTACAATTCCAAAGACAGATGCATCTTTTAGCCAAGTTGGAAACAAGTTATCCATTGATTTTCAAGGATAGGGCATTTCACACGGTGGAGTGTTCACAGGAATGATATGCTGAAAAACGTGAGCCACAATGTTGCAAATCTGTTCATTGCTCTTTAAACTTTAATAATAATAATTCATTTAATGGTCTACTGAAATGTGTTCTTGGTTATGATGCTATCTTCAAAGTTGATTTGTGGATCTGGAGCAGAGGTGTCAAGTAACGAAGTACAAATACTTTGTTACCTTACTTAAGTAGAAATTTTGGGTATCTATATTTTACTGGAGTAATTATTTTTCAGCCAACTTTTTACTTCTACTCCTTACATTTTCACGCAATTATCTGTACTTTCTACTCCTTGCATTTTAAAAATAGCCTTGTTACTCCTATTTTATTTCAGCATGTCATTCAAAAAACAAACAAACACAAGTGTTATACGCAGTTCTGTCAGGTCACGTGGGGGTGGGGTACGATCATCCAGTCTCTGCGTCAACTGGTCCCAGACGTGCTCTATGGGGTTTAGGTCAGGGGACATTGATGACCATACCATATGAGGCACAGGAACAACTTCCTAAAGTCAAGCTGTGACAATTCTGCCACGATGTGGTGGAGCATTATCATCCATGAACAGATAGTTGGGGGTGTGCTGGCGGAATTGGGGGATGATGATGGGTTCGATGATGTCTCTGAGGTAAGAACGTGCAGTGGCTGAGCCATGTACAATAACCAAATCTGTTTGGTGCTGACTGGTGATGCCTGCCCAGACTGCTGCACCTCCTTCACCAAAGCAAACCCTGGGGACCATGCGGAACCCCTTCTTTATTGACATCATGTCTTAAGTATATATCAGCGTTACAGATATTCGAGTTCAGTCCCATACGGATTTTCAGGTGAAGTGGTATGACGAACTGCTGCACTCTGTATTGTTTGCTGGTGATATAAATCATTTTTGTTTGTACAAATCATTCTTTAAATAAAAAAAATAAAAAAACATATTATAGCATTCTTGACTTTGCTCCTTGTTTCAGCATTGTAAAGTTAGTTCATTCAAATAATTAAAGTAGCTCGTGGAAGGGGAAACTAGCCAGAATTTACGTACAAATAACATAATGAATTTTATGATGAAGGCCTAATATGAGCTTCCCCTGTTTCAAAAGCTAACAGCCGCCACTGCCCTCGCATCTCGTAAACGGGCCTGCAGCTGTGTGGCATTTGCATAACGATGTCTGAGTGCATAGGTCCTTAGGTACTGATCATCGTTGCGTTCTGTCACTTGTGGGGCTCCACTCCAGGGTTTGTTATGAACTCTGCCAGTAGTTCTCTGTCTTGATGCAAGTCTGCTGATGACACTTTGAGACACACCAAGTTCACGAGCAACATCTGACTGCCTGCCACCAACCCGAAGGTATGCCATGGCCAGGTGGCGCTCGTCCGTTAAGTGACGTTGTGTGTTCATGGCTGTTTGAATGATGAACTTGGAATGACTTACTGACAATACCAGCTTTTTATACCCACAGAATGTTGAAATTGATGCCACATTGAAAAAGGTTGTTTTTTGGGATTGGCCCCAATATAAGGCACACCTGTACCCAATGAGACATTACATGGAAAACACAAAATGAGGTATGTCTATGAGGTATGTCTATCACCCCAATACAATTGCCTCCCTATCCCAAAAATGTCTGAAGTGAAACAAACACCGTATGTATGACATCCACTAAGTCTCTCACAATATCTCTAACGTATTGTGAGTAGTGTCTAGGCTTTGTCTGCCGAGCATTACGTGATCACAACTGAGCCAATGGTTCGTCTCTTTCGCGCGCTGTGGGATTATGGGTAATCGTCTCCCATGCTCAGTCTGCGCGTGCGTCATTCGTAGAGTCAACATCCACACAAACGTGTCCTGTACTATAACATTGTGTGTGTGTTTGTGTGTGTGTTTGAGTAAAGCTTTTTTTTTAGTTTGTGTAGTGACTGTTCTTTAGTAACTGTACTGCAACAATGGCCTCTGTTAAAAAAACAAGTTTAAACAACAAATCTATTTAACAACAATTTCATGTTACATTTCCGCAAAATGCTCAAAATGAGGCAAAAGCAAGTGTTCTTAGAGGTTCCTTGTTAAAGTCATGCAAAAAGAAGAAGATTCCAGTAACCAAAGATGCTGTCAGAGAGCAGTGATTCCGTTAGTGTGTGTGTGTGTGTGTGTGTGTGTGTGTGTGTGTGTGTGTGTGTGTGTGTGTGTGAAAGTCGTCCTACAATAATGCCCCCCTGTTCCTGCTTCTTAAATCGTCCATCACCAGTCATGATTCTTTTCAAAGGTAAAGTGCAGGTTAATTTACTTTTATTTTTACTTATATTTTGTATTAATTGTTTTTATATGCATATTTTCAGGTTGTCAGTCGAATCATCATAGTTTCCATTATTTCTTATGGGAAAATCTGCTTTGATATACAATGGAACCTCGGATTGTGAGTACCTAGGTTTGCGTGCGTTCCGCAAGATGAGCAAAACTTTTTAATACATTTTGACTTGATAAACGAGCAAGTCTTGATTTAAGTATCATCGAGGATCATGTGGCACGCATGCGCTTCTTGTTTTGACGCCGAGCGTCACTTGAACACAACTGAGCCAATGCCTTTTTCTCTTGCTGCGGAATTGTGGGTATTCGTCTCCCATGCTCCGGCCCAGTGTCGTCACTCATATAGTCATCATCCATGCACGCATGTACTGTTTATTATAACACTATTGTATGTGACCATGTGTGTGTGCGTAAAGCATCTTCTATTTTGTGTTTGTGTGTGTTTGAGATGACTTTCACACACACACACACACACACACAGACACACACACACACGTTTATCAAATAGAGACTCACCTGCGCGCTTGTGAGGGTGAGACTCTATTCGGTAAACTGTGTGTGTGTACGTGTTCGTGTGTGTGTATAAGTCGTCCTACACATCACCTGCCCCCCTTGTCTGCAAGCTAGTGTGTGTGTGCGTCTAAAAGTCGCCTACACAGCAGCCCCTTACCCCCACTTCCTCCTCTCCTCTCTCTTGTCTCAATCACTACAGCCATGATTCTTCTTTTTATATGAATATTTTGTGAATATATTGTGTTTAGGAACGAATCGTCCATACTTTTCCATACTTTCTTATGGAGCAAATTTGCTTTGATATACAAATGTTTTGATATACAAACAGGCTTCTGGAACTAATTATGCTTGCAATCCAAGGTTCCACTGTACAAGCACGCTTCTGAAACGCATTATGCTTGTGTTTATCTTATTTTTGTTTAATTAATCTAAAGATTTACCGGATTCAGCACAGTGTTAACAGTTTGGAAAGTTGTCATTGTCATATTTAAAAGTCACTGGCATGTTTATCTGGGAGGACCATCACAAAAGCCAGCGTAATAATGAAGGTGAACATCAAACAGATATCAAAATATAGTATTGGGTCAGGTTAACTATCAGGAGGCTTTCTGAGAATGGTCCTGTCTCAGGGTCTGAACATGTGACACCAGTTGTGAATGGAAAGATGTGACCTGGGAAACTCTCCAAGGAAATTGAAATACAGCCTGACACAGCAATCAGTGCCATCTCTTTTAATAAAACTCTCTCTATTCACGTGGATGAAGATTGGAAGAACCAAAGCTGGTAATTAATAAATTAGCTGAGCTGCATTAAAATTATTTTTGACTATATGCTTTATAAACAAGGTGAAGACATACATTCACTGTTGTATACAAGATGTAAATCGTGGTTCTGATTGTGTTTCAATCATTCAATCTAATATTTATAACCCATAATAACCTTTGGGTCTATTTTTGCATGTGATCCATGCATGACCCCTCACCTACAGTATATGTATTCACTGGCATATTAATATATTTAGGACAATTATTTATCAGATCTTATGAGAGCGGCAGTGCCAGCTGTTGTCTAAGGCAGGCGGAGAGCTAGTCGTCTGCGTCACACGGAAATACCTGGATCCAATTTCAGTCTGTGAAGGGAGGGGACTAGTGGATCAAGAAAATGAGGTTGTTTACCTCTTTGGGGATCTGAAAGGTTACAAAATGTACCAAGGAAACTGGTTTATACTGGCTGCATCAACCTAAGGTGATCTGTAGGTGGAGCTTACACGGTTCTTACGTCGCTTCTGGTCCAGAAGCAATACACAATATGTTATTTAATTTTAGTGGTGCTTTTGAGGAAGTGGTTCAAAAGCAACTGATTCAGAGGATTTTTTTTAAACTGCGGTGCAAGTGCATGACCATGTCATGTGTCTCTGCATATTTTGATGACTTGTGCATTATTATTATTATTATTATTATTATTATGAGGTTTCGTTAAATTACTTGATTTTTTTTGTGTAAGACTTGAAAAAAATTGTGTATTTTATGCATGGAAGGAATAAACCAGAACAGTGCATAACCCCTACTATCCTGAGAGCATATTGTATCTTTCTGTGTGTGTGTACATACTGTACTTTAATGTGCATTAGCAGGAACTTTGTGGAAAGCCCCATCTCTTTCTTGAAGGAAGTGTCTTGTTCACAACAAAGCTTCATATTA
Organism: Channallabes apus; assembly: GCA_030522415.1. Lineage (NCBI taxonomy): Eukaryota > Metazoa > Chordata > Actinopteri > Siluriformes > Clariidae > Channallabes > Channallabes apus. Next base: position 29,648,924 of record CM060120.1, read on the forward strand.
CAAGAAAAAAACATTTCATGTGTCAGCAGGGCGCTCTGGGGGTGAGGTCTGCCATAGTCCTTGATCTTAAACAAGGCCTGATAAGCACGCCCACCCTGCCGGTTTCCCCTTTTTTTCCACCATGAGTGATGTAGGGCTCATGAACCAGCTCCATCCAGAATGCAGATGTCGTACACGCACACCCACCGCGATGCCTTCTATGGATTGGCTGGCTGACATGCATTGCTTTTCTAGGAATGGGGACTCAAGATTAAATGTTAAGATGACACACTCTAACATACTAAGCTAGACAAAAGCATGTTGACATGTAAAAACAGAGAAATGCAGAGGTATGAAAGATATAAACCGGTTTTGTCACCCTTTGTGCAAATACTGTACATGCATGAGGACCTGATGGAAAACATTTTCGAATCTTTACTATGTATAATCATCCGTCTTGCTTGACATTTAGTAAAAGGTAAAGAGTGGGTTGCTGTTTACGCAGACATTTCACGAACACCTCTTGCTCAGGTGCAAAAATGTGCATGAAGCAATTAGGGCAGAGTGATTTAGGTATGAAATTCAGCATTGGCATGCTCCCAGGTGGGTTTTAGCAACCGGTGAAACAGTGATGTAGGGCTTTGTACACAACAGGTGTTTATTAAAGTCTATTATTTGGCTGATGTACAGCTATTGGATTGGGTGAATTACCTTAACTGACAAATTATTAAAAATACAAAGTGTTTAAATACAGTTCCATAAATATTTTCTTGCCTTCATCACCCTATCTAATTTAAGAACTTATTCAAATATCATATGAAAATAATGCAAACAACATATAAAAAAACCTATATAAATATGTAGTAAGTGCAAGGGTTGCCTAATTTGTTTCTCACACACAAAGCTAGTAAACAGTCAAGAGTACAACTGAAACATCTGATATAAACAGTTGAGTTAAACTTAGAATAATTGACGACTTTAGGAGCATACAGCTTGAGTGTGTCACCTGACAGCACGACTATAAATTGCAGAGTTGTCTCACTCGCAAAAAGTGTCTGAACTCCGAGGGTGAGGATCGCTCTTTGGAATACTACTCTATACAGGAATCAGCATTTTTTTTTTTTTTTTTTTTACACAGGATTATTTTACAATTGAAGGTAACTTATTTTGGGAAGGCTTGATATTGTGATTTTTTTCCTTTTTTGGACTTTTTTTGTGAATACTTTCTAGGAATTAACTCTATTTAACAGTGATTTATGCTGGATTTCAGAAGTTTACTTTGAAGTTATTATTTGTTTTTTTTTTTAGAGTGGTATGCTACTTTGGAATATTATTTCATCCATTTTTATGGACAAAGTGAGTGAAACTCGAAAAGAACTACAACAACAAAAACAACAACAAAGAATCCCTGTTGAAAAAACCTGAGGTACCCGAGTATGCATTTAAATATTCTTTTTAGCTGTCTGATCATGTGACATCTATCCAGAAATTTCTGAAACAATCCAAACAACATCTGTCTGTTCAGAAAGATATGATAATATAATAATGAAATGTAATCTCACATGCATTAAACTACTTTCATTTGCTCATTCACCAACCTATTGCAGGCATTTGGAAAAGTCGTTAGAAAAAACTATCAATCTTACCAAAGAAGTCCAATCTGTGAAAAAAAGACATGGTTGGAATCAAGCCCACTGATCTGGCTCCCACAGCCGCTGTGAAGTTCTTCGGTGCTGGAACAGCAGGCTGCATCGCTGATTTGGTGACCTTTCCCCTGGACACCGCCAAAGTCAGGCTCCAAGTAAGAACTGGTTTAACTTGCAGATTAACAATTCAGGTGAAAATGAAAAGCCATCCTAATCATGTTTTCATGCTATTTTCAGATCCAGGGTGAATCCAAGCCTGTTAAAGGAGCAGCAGGGGTGAAGTATCGGGGTGTGTTTGGTACCATCGCCACCATGGTGCGCACAGAGGGGGCGAGGAGTCTCTACAACGGCCTGGTGGCCGGGCTGCAGAGGCAGATGAGCTTTGCATCTGTCCGAATTGGCCTCTATGACTCTATGAAGCAGTTCTACACTCGAGGATCTGAGAGTGAGTGCTGTGTTATACACATACTGTATGGTGTGTATCTGGGGTTTTGCAAAATGATTCACCGTCCTTAGATCCCAGAAGAAAAATTGACATGATAAACATGATAAAGTGCTATCTGTCGATCATGTGATCTCAATAAAAATACACCTGTTCCTGGACATCCAAAAATGTTTTGCTTAAAGTGATCCACTACAAAACATCAAAATGTATAAGCAGAAGTTATGCAAAACATTGTACACATACCATTATACCTTACTCCATTCTTTATATCCTTTTCCCAGATGCAAGCATTGTGAGTCGGTTGCTAGCCGGCTGCACTACCGGGGCCATGGCGGTGACTTTTGCGCAGCCTACAGATGTAGTAAAAGTACGCTTCCAGGCCCAAGTGCGTCTGGCTGACGGAGCAAAACGTTACAATGGCACCATGGATGCCTACAAGACCATCGCTCGTGACGAAGGCATCAAAGGGCTGTGGAAAGGTGAGGTTTGATGAACTTTCACCTGCTGCCTAAAATGTGAGAATTTGGAACCATAACGGACAGTGTGATTTGTGAAGGATAATCCCTTTAAATTTGTTTCAGGTTGCTTGCCAAATATCACAAGAAACGCTATTGTGAACTGTGCTGAGCTGGTAACCTATGACATCATCAAAGAGCTTATACTAAAGTACGATCTCATGACAGGTAAATAACGTCAAGAAAAATCATTAGAATTTCTTGAGAAAGCAGTTCCTGATTATGGCACATGTTACAGTAATTTGGATCCACACACAGATAACTTGCCCTGCCACTTCACGGCTGCGTTCGGAGCTGGTTTCTGCACCACTATCGTGGCCTCTCCAGTGGACGTGGTGAAGACGCGCTTCATGAACTCCACTCCAGGCCAGTACAGCAGTGCCATCAACTGTGCGCTCTCCATGCTCACCAAGGAAGGACCGGCGGCCTTTTATAAAGGGTGAGCAAAACAAGCTTGTGTTGTACTTACATTCTGCAAAACACTACAGGTCAAAAAAAAATCATACTTTTAATGTGGTTTTAGAATTAGAATTTTTTTTTTTATTATTTCAAAATTTATAAAAAATAGAAATGCTTTTTGAACCAATTATTCTGAAAAAGTCTGTCTTGACAATGAGATTAAGCAGACAATGAAGATTCACTACTATATCTTTTGTTTAAAAACAATGCCCGTATTAACCCACATTGTCACAGCTTAAATGCTTTTGAATTATTTATGTCTGCTTTATCTTCACCCAGGTTCATGCCATCGTTCCTTCGCCTGGGATCCTGGAACATTGTGATGTTTGTCTCCTATGAACAAATAAAGCGAGCTGTGACAAGGGCGCAGCAATCCTGGGAAGCACCATTTTAAAGAAACAACAAGAAAGGAATACAACAGACAACTTAATCTCCACCCGGTCCTGCGAATTATATAATGAACTGGACAATGTTTGCATAAAAACCATTCATGGTAGCGGGAGAAGATCACTTCGAATGTGGAATTAAGTTTTATCTTGGAGATGAACTGAGATATAAAAATATTGAACTTTTTATACAAAAGTGAACGAGATGATCCTGTGGATCCAAGTACAGTTTGGAACTATCGGTAGTGTCCGGGCAAGACAACAGAATTCCCCAATAGAGGTTGCTGACCTTTTTGTCTTCTCTATAGATCATGCACATATTTGTGTCTTGTTTGAATATGTGTCTGCATAGGTTTCAGGTAATAAGATGTTTACATATTTGTTTACAACCGCCGCACATTTTGGGTCCATAGATAGTGGATTGGATATGACTATTTTAAATAGACAGATTTGCTCCACATATAACAATTGTTATTAAAAGATTATACAACGTGCATTCCTGTGAATAAAATTAATACTGTAAATTTATTCATTCATTCAGTCTGTTTTATTACACCAGAAGTATAGAAGGTCATGTATTTGTATAAATGTCCAAGCCCAATCCATACATCCTATGTTTTAATATGCTAAACTTGTTGTTTTTTAATGGTCTCAATTTACATGTACATTTCCTCTCTCTAACCCCCTGAGTTTCCTTCGGGACTTCACAAAAAAAAAGCCATTAGGTGGATTGTCTACTCCAGGTGTGAATGAGTGTGTTATTAATATGTATGATGTCCTGCAATGGATTGACTACCCCATTTACTCCTCATACTGTACATATAGTCTAGTGTTCCCATGATATGTGTTGAATCCACCACAATCCTGACACAAGTAAAGTGGTACCGTACTATTGTCTAAACCTATGGATAATGTTTCTTTTTTACTCTGGACATTTCCATGGAAGTTTTAAAGCATTTTTTGTGAATGTTATGAACAAGAGGTACATTAATGCAACAGTCCACGGAGTAAAGCGCTTGGTACTTGAAAATCATCAGATAACTTGTCGCAAACTTGCGGCACAGATATGTTGGCTTGTGGGAACTGTACACACAATCATTCAGGAACACAACTTGCACATTACAGGAATTCAGCTGGGAGTTATCACACAGTCCTGACCTCACTCCAAATCATTTCCACAAGTTTGTTCCATTAAAGGAGTTCCTGGGAGGCCAGAGTTTCAGATATGAAGCAGACAGTCCATTGATGGCTCCGGTGTACTGAGAAAACTTCCTACTTTGATGAAGTCCAGGCACTAGTGAAATGCTGGTATGAGTGCATTAGTGCAGCAGAGGATTATATAGAGAAATAAAGAGAGTTTTAACTCTTATAAATGTGTTCTGTAATGCAGCGCTAAATTAAAAGTCCCGGTTTGACTTGAACACCCCTCATCTACATATACTGTACAATGGAGTTATACCTGATATATTTTAGTAATGTTTGTTCAATTATTTGTGCTCTAGTATAGTTTGCCTTCAACCATGTGACTACAGGTGTAGTGGAAGTGATGTAACTTGGCATTCTATTCCCATAAATAGAGCTGGTGTAAAATGTAGCCTAATGATGCGTAAGTATGTATTCCATTTTAATATGAATATTGAACATACAAGCACATCAAGTTCCTTGGTTTGTTCATGGTTTAAGTTTTCTTTTATTTAGTCATCACCAACGTGGATCTGTGTGCTTAATCTATACAGTAGGGTGTGAGTTTAACAACAAAACTAACAGTACCACAAGAATGTACCACATCCTTTCACACTGCTGCTCATGTGTAGAAATGTCACCTAATCAAACCCAAGCAAAAATATACAATGCTGTTTTTATAATATCACTGTATATATATATATATATATATATATATATATATATATATATATATATATATATATATATATATATATATATATATATTAAAAGCTTAATCCACTATATCAGAACTGCTTTAAAGTTAAAAAAAAAAAAAAATTATACCAAATGCAAAACTAAGTATAACACTCTTTAAGAAGGTCATGAGTTTTCCCCAACAGGAAATGACGAAGGGAAGCTGTAGAGAAGAAGTCAACTACCAAGGGCGTTAACAAGACTCTGTATAGATCTATTCGAGGTTTCTATAGGTATTGTGTTATTTAAAGTGCTTAATGTAATGTTTTAATGTTGTTCTTTGTAGGGGACATGGATTAAAAATGTTTTGCATGCTGAACTCAGCCATAATGTTAATGAACAAATGCTTTTAACGACACTGGTGATTAACTCCCCCCTGGACACCACATGAAACCTTTTTTCTAAACAAATACCATATGTTCTTCAGACATGTCTTCTCACTGTGACTCAGCAGTTTGAGCTATACATTTGTAAAAATTTTCTGTGTACACCCCTAAAAATACTTGTGTATTTTGAGACACAATATATAAAATTAATTTAGGTAGATTATCATTTCATATTTGCCAAGGGTGATGTTTGTCATGTTGGCTCCTCCCATTCATCTGTATTTGTTTTTATTCTCTGGGGACACAATATTTCCTTGGTCAGTTTAGCACGTACACGAACATGAACAAAATGATAAAACACAAACTAACAGGTTTAATTTGATAATTTTTCTTTTGTCAGGAGTTTGTTTGTGATATTTTCCTTTTTAATTACTTTATCTGACTGTATGTGCATTTGACATGCTACAGCACATAGTTTTTAGGTTTTGTGTTTTTTCTTATCAGTCCAACTCAAAAATTATTTGAAATGTACTAATGCAATGCATTGCACTACATGCATTTACTGTAGCTACACTACGTGGCCAAAAGTGTGTGGACACTACCATTACAGTATATAAGATTGTATACAGTGTGAAATCACATCTACAAACATGCCTTTGTGTTACTGTCTCCATCACTACTGCATGTCTGGAATTTCCTTAGGGTTTAATAACTGATCTATCTATCTATCTATCTATCTATCTATCTATCTATCTATCTATCTATCTTTGTATGAATCAATCATAACAACATTCATCCAACTGAAACAATCAATTGTATAGGATGACTTTATGCTGAAGCATAACAATTCCCCTTTGAAAATTCCTGCCCTTTGGTACTTTAACTAAAGTTTGGACCTTTCGCTCTGATAATTTTCAGCCATTCAGTCAAAAGGATATTACTGTGATCAGGAACCACTTTTACGGATGAAGGATTGATGTTCAGTTCTGTGGGAGGAAACCTGGAGAAAACCCACGAAGCATGGGGAGAACATGTAAACTCCATACACACACAGACCTAGGGTGGGATTTGAACCCAGACCCTGGAGGGGCAAGGCGGCAGTGCAAACCAATAAGCCTTGATAAGTTGCTCTTGATAAGAGTGTCTCCCAAATGCCTAAATATAAATGCAAATGTACTAAATATGGCAGGCTACTTGGCTGCCATATTGAGTTTATTTTGCTTGTTAAGTTTTTTAATTATTGAAACTCAAATTTGTACACGTAATATTGATTAGAGACTAAAACGTTACTTATATTCAGGTATATATATATAGAGAGAGAATGTTTGTAATTTTAAAAGAATAGCTCACTTGGAAACGTGCCAAAGAGCTATAGGAACAAGAAGCTGTGGGTGGTGACGTCATTCCCGCTGGGAGGAGGGTATGCTGGGTATAAAGTCAGCTGCTTCCTTTGTCCCTATTTACCCGCTTGTGTTTGTGTAAGCTGAGCTGCGCTGTCGCCATCACCGCCGCTGTGTCGCTTCTTCCTGTTCTTAACAAAAGCAGCGCGTTTTCTTTGTTACGTGTTACGTTTATATTGCGTTCTGTTCACGGTAAGTCTTATTAGAGTGTAAGTCTTATGTATGTTTATATGAAGAATAGCTTGAATAACTTCTGAGGGAAGTTTTACCGGCAGAGCGTCATCGAGCCAACGAACTAACCGGCTCCTGCGCTTTCTTTCAGGAGTATGTTTTTTCAGTGTCCCGTTTCTGAGCTGTTTTCTATGGAAGAACAAGGCAACCAGATTATAGTTGAAAGTAATTTCAACGAGAGAGACGCTTTTAGAGAAGCTTGACTTTCGTTGCCCGGGGTCTCTTGAGTGAAGGTAATATATACATAAAAATTATAATAATAATAAACATATTTATTATATTGTTTCCCAGTTAAACACCACATGTCATAATCAATACTACACTGTACAAGTTTCATACCTATTTTTCCAGGTTCCCTTTTTATGTTTGTTTGATCAGTAATCCACTGACGTCAATCCTTTTTTTTTTTTTTTTTTACCTCTGTGAAGTGACTATAAGCAAATAAAGGTCGCTTCCTTTTACTTGTAAAATATAAGGGTTGTGATCAAAGGCTTTTTTTTTTAACCTTCTTTCTGTTCACTGCACTTCCCCATCAGAGTTTAAGTTCTCAGGGGACACAATGTTCCTCCTAGTGTTATCAGGCAGGGGTTGGGGGGGGAATTATCTGGTTGGCATATGCATCCTGCCCCCACAATGTCTTAAGTGAATTTGTTCACGCACCAAGAACTTTACACATCCTTTGGGGACTGGATGTTCTGTCAGATAAGGAAACTGATCACTTCATTAGGATGGCCACACGTCATACAGTTAAAGAGAACTGAAGGAGTTTAGTTGGATTTTATGATGCATTACAGACTTAAAATCAACGAAATGAAGTTCAAACCTAAGCGCGCACCAAATTGAGTACAGTCTCTTACCTGTTTTTTTTTTTTTTTTTTTTTTTTTTTTTGGGTTTTTTCCCCCTCTCCCCCTCTCCTCAGATCTGGGTGGAGTTCACCTATCTTGTTTTCACATCGGTCTTCAAGCTCCTTTTCCAACTACAAATTCCAGCAAGGTCAAAAAATGGTTGGGTTCGGACCTGCAGATGTACCCCCGACGGCTGCTGTGAAGTTTATTGGCGCTGGAACGGCAGCGTGCATTGCTGACTTGGTCACCTTTCCTCTGGACACTGCCAAAGTCAGGCTCCAGGTAAGGGTCTAGAAAATGCTCTCTTCCGCCAGCAACAAAAAACAAAGGTGTCGAGCTGGGTATGCAGCATCTTCTCGAGGAACATCTGCTAATCTTTCTTGCCTCCAAGCAGCTCGACCAGCTTTCATGCCTGAATGACTTAATGTTTGAAACCTTTTTAAAAGTCACGCACTGACTTTAGCTTTCTGCTATTTTTTTTTTTTCCTTCTCGAATTCCAATGTTTTTCCTTGCACTAGTCTTGTAAGCTGAACCAGGAGTTGATGATTAAGCCCTAGGACCAGTGGAGATCTTGATTGACGTCATGGACATCATGTGGCTGGAGTCCCTTCTTCCAAGTGGCCCTTCTTGGTGTCTGTAAAGTCTTTCCATGCCCCTTTTGTTCTGTACAGATCCAAGGAGAGTCCAGTGCTACCGCGACAGCAAGTTCTGCCCAGGCGATGAAGTACCGCGGGGTATTCGGTACCATTGCCACCATGGTGCGAACAGAAGGGCCACGAAGTCTTTATAATGGGCTGGTGGCTGGACTGCAGCGCCAGATGAGCTTTGCTTCTGTCCGCATTGGCCTGTATGACTCGGTTAAGCAGTTTTACACCAAAGGCTCTGACCGTAAGTTTGTGAAGAAATGTAATTTATGATAAATTTTAAACTTTAAATTTGCTTACATTTGGTGGAGTTTCATAGCAATAAATTGTGCATAATGTGAAATCTTGCCTTTTCTTTTCTAGATGTGGGGATTGGCAGTCGCCTGCTGGCAGGCTGCACCACTGGTGCGATGGCCGTTGCCTTGGCTCAACCCACTGATGTGGTCAAGGTGCGTTTTCAAGCCCAGGTTAGCGCTGGTACCGCTAACAAGCGCTACCAAGGCACTATGCATGCATACCGGACCATTGCCAAGGAGGAGGGGTTTCGTGGATTGTGGAAGGGTAAGTCTCTGGGGCATGCAGAGAGAAATCTATGCTAAAATTGTGTTGGCAGCTTTTTAGACCTGATACAAAAATTACCATTCGCATTTCAGGAACGGGCCCAAACATCACCCGCAATGCCATTGTGAATTGTACTGAACTGGTGACTTATGACCTCATCAAAGATGCTCTTTTGCAAAATACACCGATGACTGGTAAGCCAGTGGTAAATAATAAAGATGTTTACTGTTACAAAACCCATGGCAGCAAACCTAAATGGTAACATTTTCTCACAGACAACCTTCCATGCCATTTCACATCTGCATTTGGTGCTGGTTTCTGCACCACTGTAATCGCTTCTCCAGTTGATGTTGTGAAAACAAGATACATGAACTCTGCCCATGGCCAGTACAGCAGTGCCCTGAACTGTGCTCTGGCCTTGCTGACCAAAGAGGGGCCTATGGCCTTCTATAAGGGGTAAGATGAACCTTCTTACTTTGATTTACTTCTTTTTTTTTTTTTTTTTTCCCCAAGCAGTGTTTAAAATCTTTTAATTCTACTTGTAGGTTTATGCCTTCATTCCTGCGGCTGGGCTCCTGGAACGTAGTGATGTTCGTCACCTACGAACAGCTGAAACGTGCTATGATGGCGGCTCGCCATAACTGGTCTTCTCCTCTTTAGGCCACTAGGGGCTTTCTGCTGATAGTGTACCTCTTTTTAGGGCTCATCTTTTTGGACCTTGTCCAACCTAAACAAATCACTGATTCCCTAGTTACGTTCATTCAAGTGTATCCTGGGACGAGAAAGCTGGTCTAGATTCTTTCCCCCCCATTTTATTTTTCTTTTACAATGTTATTATTTTTCTTTTTTACTAATAAAGTTTCTGAAATAAAGCTGTTTATTTTTTTTCAAAAGCAGAACTGATAACAGTACTTTTATGGGAACACAACACAATATGACGTGAAATGGAGAAGTGGGTAACAATCTCAGTTTCATGAAGGTGATTCACATGGCAAGAGCTTGCTTAATAAGCAGTTTCTTCTCAGGCGAGAGCTTCTGTGGGAAGTGTGTCTTAAACTGGATGATTAGATCCCCATGTTCAGCTGGGTTGCTGGGTAAAGGCATTCCTTCTCCTGGCACCAGCTTGCTGTACTGTGGACTACATGGAACAGGGGGTTTAAAAAGCTTAGTTGATTCACTTGCACTGTTGAATCAGGTTTGTTATGAATTAAAATTCTATATGTACAGAAGAAAAGTTTGACTGCAAATTAACAAGTCTTCAATATGCAGCTAATAATATAATTGGACATAAATACAGTAAACATGATTCGGTGTACTAAGAAAACCATGACTGCTCATGCAGCTTTAATGTTCTCAATTTATCAAGTTTGGGATCTATGGTGTTGAAAGGGTTGGTAGGAGGAGTGAAAAGGCTTAGTCCCATTCTTTCAATGCTAACATTCATTAAATCCTAAAAACTGCATATCTAACCACTGTATGTGTGAGAGATAGCAGAGATAAATGCCTTACATACCACACAATATCATTGACAGGAATGTTGAGAAGCCTGCCATCTAGTGTGTCTATCTCCACAGAAAACCCAGTCAGTGCCTGTGAAGTGTGAAGACAATCGCTCAAACATTATGATCATTTAGATCCAACAGGTAAAGACTTTGAGCCTCACCTTCTCGAGTGATATGTTTTCTGTGTAAATCAAGTCGTTATTCTGACGAGCAAACAGGGGGTGGGGCTTTTGGCAGACGATGAAAACGATATCTGCTGGAATGCTGTTTGGCCCCTGAAGTGAAAAAATGTACGGTATCTGTCAGCGCTGGTTAGAAACTGTTGACATTTATAACCTTTAGTAGATACAGCTGATACTGAACATCAGCATAGTTGATGATTTTGCAAAAGGTTCTGTAAAGACCGGCTTCATGTAAGATTTATGGAAGGAATCTCCAGTGTCGGGGCTGTGTAAATGTCAACAACCTTCATGGGAACTTTCCAGTTTCTCTGTCACACAAAAAGCTGTTTTTGTTTTGTTTATGATCTTCAAGAGGGAGATATAAAAAGAGGGTAATGGGTGTGTTACTGTTCATCCATGAAGCATCCTACATTAAATGCAATTGTAGAGGATTAAAAAGGAGCAACAATACAATCAGGACGTCATGTTATTAGAAAATAGTCATCTTTCAGGTGGTAATTCATCTCACAATCACACTCATCATGGATAATTGTTTCTGTAACATGCATGCCATTGGGTTTTTATCTTGTATAATAAGTCATAATTTACAGGATCAGATATGTCAAAGTCACACCTGATCACCCTCTTTAGGGAATGTAATCCGTGTTCCTTCCTTCCAGCCTGGTTTTACCGTGATGGTTAAAATCTTGTCTTTAATGCTAGATGTCTGTCCATCTTCATTCATCACCTAAATAAATACTCTACTGTTAATACTGTCAATCTTACAAGAAACAACCACATATCACAGTGTGCTTTGGGAGAATCATAATAATGAATACACAACTCATATAGAAAGCAGTAGGCCTAATAACAGAACAATGTTTGAACATCTTACACGTCGGGATATCTTTATCTTTTTGATGCATCCATGGAAAAGGTCCTCGAGGGATAAATGCAGGTCACGTTCAATAGATGGATCCTGCGTTTTCACCTCACACCCACGGAGGCCCCCGAAACTGAGGTCCTTGTCTGTGGTGTGGAAATCTGAGAAGACGATAACATCAGAAGACCCCAGTCTTAAACCTCACAAAACCTGATTCTCAGCATTAAGACAGTATGAGCCTGGCGTAATGATTAACAGCAAATCCTGAAACCTAGAAATCATGGAATTTTAAATCCGTATGTGCGGCTCCATACCAATGGGTCCAGGAAAAAGAAGCATTGATAGAAAGCCAAGAGAATATGTATCAGTTTACTTATTTGTGTGATTTCTTTGTAACAAAGCTGAAAAAGTAAAAAAAAAAAAAAACATGCATCACCTGGAGAACTAAATTCTATACAAGGTAACATGACTCATGGAATGAAACAAGCTTAGAGAAAAGCTTTGGAAAATCGACTGACCTTGGAACAGAGAGACGTGTGTTTGCAGAAGCAACAGCGAAAACAAACCACAATTGACAGCGGGGTGGAGTACATCGCTTCCAATATCTATAGTGCTGTGAAAAAGTATTTGCCACTTGCAGATCTTATTTTTCTGGGCCATATTTGTCACACTTAAATGATTTTAATATTACACAAAGATAACCTGAGTAAATACAAAATGCAGGTTAAAAAAAAAAAGAAAATGACTCATCTCATTTAATCTCATTTATTAAGAGAAAAAAAGCTGTCCAAAGCTGCTTGGCCCCATGTGAAAAAGTAAACCTAATACTGTAACTGGATGTGCAGCCTTGGCGGAAACAACTGCAATCAACGTGGCTGCGATAACTGGTAATGAGTCTCACACTGGACAAATTTTGGCCCATTTTCTTTGCAAAGTTATTTTAATTCAGTCACATTGGAGGGTTTTGAGCATAAAAGTCCTGTTTAAGGTCATGCCAGAGCATCTCAACTGGATTTAAGACCGGGCTTTGAATAGGCCACTGAGGTATTGACAGGTATTTTTTGTGTAAAATGAAAATGTTTTTGATCCCAAGCATTTAAATGTGACAAATGTGTATATATATATATATATGCAGGTCTTATATATATATATTACATATATATATTAATTTTTTTACAGCACTGTATAAATGCCAATCTGCCAATCTATTCATGTGCTAATTTGAGAAGGTGGATTAACTTTCATATTTTGTTTACCACATAGGCAAATATCAGCTATGGATCTGTGAGTGTGCAGGTAGATGTAAAAATAAGATCATATTATAACATGGTTCACCTTTACCATCAAAACAAAAGCCTATTATCTCTTTTATTTCCTATGAATATCTTTATTTAGGCCTGTGCCAGGCTACTACTTTAACTTATATATAATAATATGATAATACACTGTATATTTGATGGCAACCAAGATGCATTTGTGGCCAAAACTGAGCTTGAATTAGTCTTATGTGTGGAAACTCAAGCTTACCAGCGAAAGGATTATCTCCGCCGAAGAACTGTTGGAATGTTTTCTCAGGATTTTCATGGTAGGTGTATGCTGATGACCATGCCCCGCTCGCCGCGGACTCTGGAGGTATTCCACGTTTAAGCCCCTCCTCTCCAAACTTATCGTACGTGGCCTTTTTCCGAGCTGCAGGGTTAGATTAGTGATCAACTCTTACAAAATGTAGGTTAACATGCCATGAAACAACACACACAAACAACACAACAGAACATATTTCCACATTTAGCAGACACCTTTATCCAGAGAGATTGATATTTTTATCAGATTATACATCTGAGCAGTTGAGGGTTAAGGGCCTTGCTCAAGGGCCCAACACTGACAACTTTGTGGTTGTGGGATTTGAACCTGCCATTTCAACCCCCCATGCCATTACACCAGCAATAACAGTGTTGATACAAGGCAGGATGGGTGTTTGAGGCAAATTTTGACCATACAATCTGAATGTCGCAGGAGACTCGAGACTCATCAAACTAGGCAACACTTTTTTAAATCTTCTGTTGTCCAATTTTGGTAATCACATATGAATTGTAGCCTGAGTTTCCTGTTCTTATCTGACAGGAGCGCCTCCCCGTGTGGTCTTCTGGTACTGTAAGTCATCTAACTCGATGTTTGACGTGTCATTGCAGTCAAAGAGGCTTTGTGGCATACCTTGGGTTGTGACGAGATGATTTAAGTTACTGTGGCCTTTCTATCAGCTGAAACATTCTACTCTGACCTCCGGTGAGAGTACTGCTACTCACAGGATATACAGTACTTTAGAGTGTGTGAAAATACAAGTAGATCAGCAGTTGTGGAAAAATGGTGATAAGTCAAAAATGAACCACACACAGGTTATATTAAAACTTCTGTTTTCTGTCTTATTATCACTTTCCATTCAAGTCTACTGTCTCCCCAGTTACTAATGTGCAGGTGTGAACGTATTATATCACTTCACTTGTCACTCAGCAGCGAGCAAAACAGGATGCTCCACTTGTGATTTGTGTGTTCAGTGATTTATTTATTTATTTTTCTGTGGTCAGAGGGTTTACTAGGTGCCAAAACAACTCACGTACTGTAAGAGCATAAACACAAGTGTTTGGATATCTGCAAACAAAATATACACACATAAGACATTAAGGAAGGTTTCTTAAAAGGATGATTTCTGGTGAGAGTAGGGAACGGAAACATCTTCAATCGCTGAAGAAGAAAAAGTTCAAAAGTCAACCATCTACTGGAAAATTAATGTACTGTAAAGTTTTCAGGGATTTTCAAGGACCAGTATTGGAACATAATCATCAGGAAAAGGTTCACCAATGTTCCTTAAGCCTTAAGGTTTGTACATTTGATTGTTTTACACTTACGGTCACTCAGAACATCATAAGCTTCAGAAACGTGCTTGAATTTCTCATATGCACCAGGCTCGCTGTTGTTCTGGGGATGATATTTCAGTGCTAGTCGACGATACCTGATTTCAAATAAAATACAATGAAATAAAAAGGTACATTACTGGAAACAACACTAATAACACTAGTGCTTTTTATTTTTCATTTTTTACATCTTTCCATTTTTTTTGTTTTCTAATAACAGTGAAATGGTCTAAAAACAAGAACACAACTCAGTTTGATATCGA
Source organism: Channallabes apus (assembly GCA_030522415.1). NCBI lineage: Eukaryota > Metazoa > Chordata > Actinopteri > Siluriformes > Clariidae > Channallabes > Channallabes apus. The sequence continues at coordinate 29,664,001 of CM060120.1, forward strand.
ATTTTCTTTTTACTAGCATTATTAGTAAATTAGTGCTCGCGCTTACTCTGGCCGTATTCCAAATTAACCTCGTTTTAAGTGATTAGTGCACTACATAGGGTGTAAACGTCATTGTGAGATTCACTATGAAGTGCACGAGTACACTTACACACAGCCCGATAAGAAAACGTTATGGGTGTTTGTTTTGATTAGAGGGAAAAAAAGAGCAAAACTAATTCTTACGACTGTTTAATGTCGAGGTCGGATGCATTTCGGTTAATTTCCAGCGTCGTGTAATAGTCTTTTCCCATTTCGAGTTTAATTACAACAAGAAAACCTCACACACGTCTCCGTATTTACCTATTAGTTTGATTTTGTGCCGGTTGCTAGGCAACGTTGCTGCGGTGACGCCGCTAGGCTTACTGGGTAATGCCGTTTATTGGTCTAGGCGCCATATTTTTTTTTAGACATATTGGAAAGTAAAGTACGTGATGTAAAGCAGGTTTGAGTAAAATACTAATATAGTATTTAATTACTCTATGCACACAAACCAGAGGCGGGACTCGAACCCTCAACCCTAGAGGTGCAAGGCCACAGCGATGATCCACATCAGCGTAAAGTCGTGTTATGGTGAAAATTAAGATGTGGCAGTGCAAAAAAAAAAAAAAAAAAAAGGACCAACAGCCTCTTCAAGTACAAGTTGCATTAATATATTTGGGGAAGGGAAAAAAAAACATTTAAATGCCACTTGGCCTTGCATTAGTATTGCATCAGTACAAAATTTTTCATATTTTGTACTGAAATGAACATTATTTGGGTTTCATGGAATTTTTTTTTATAAATAAATAAATACATTGAACCTGTACTGAATGCATCAGAAATGTTAAACATGAGAAGAAAAAAAAAATCCACAACAGAGTCAATCAAAGTACACATTTATTTTAAGGTTTAACAAGACAGATTATAACAAATGCAAATGCCTTTTTAACTAATTTGTGCCAGAAGTCCTTCGAGTTCCGGTCTGGCTTTGAACCGGGCTTTGTATTCTGCCTCAGTGTGCTGAAATGCAAAGACAGGAACATGAAGTACATTAAGTTTAACTGGGACGGATGTTTGAAACATGAAAAAATGAAGCAGTTAAGACAGATAATAATTGGGTGAAATTAGTGACTTCACACCTTCACAACAATTTCCTGAACATAGCATTTATACTCAGAGGTGTCAAGTAACGAAGTACAAATACTTCGTTACCTTACTTAAGTAGAAATTTTGGGTATCTATACTTTACTGGAGTATTTATTTTTCAGCCGACTTTTTACTTCTACTCCTTACATTTTCACGCAATTATCTGTACTTTCTACTCCTTACATATTAAAAATAGCCTCGTTACTCTTATTTTATTTCAGCATGTCATTTAAAAAAACAAACAAAAAAATTGCGCCATCCAGACGGAGCGAAATTGATTGTGGTTGGAACATACCATTCTGACACCCTATTGGTTGGTACGCGATCCATCGTACCTGCAGATGACGTCACGTCACACACTCGAGCAAGGACGTTTGAATAAAATAGCATTTTCGATTGATAAGGTTGTGATAAGTAGACAAAGATGTCCGTGATAGAGACCCAAGATTCGAGCGAAATGTTACAACCAAGCACCAGCGAGGAAGGTAACAGCACAAGGAAGGTAACAGGAATTATTTTTTATATATTATTTATATATATATATTTTTTTTATTTTTTATTTATTTTTTTTTATCAATCACTTGGATGAATCATTCATTCTGACAGCACTAATGTTTATTGTAGACAACCATACAAGGGTAATTGTTACTAAGCCTGCCCTGGGTCACTAATTTTCTTGTATGTTGCCCTCACAGATTCCTGCAGCTAAGCTTGGATGTACATTTACATTTCAATAAAGGTTACTGATGACATGCCTCTGAAGTTTGACTTTTTGCACCATTAAAATACTTATAGGCAACTAGTTATCATATCTTCTTCTCCTTAAAACATGTTAATACTCAGTAGTACACATATGATTCTTTAATGTATTTGCATTGTACTAAAATGCATTCTTTTTCAACTGCCATATACAGTATCCCAAATCACTATGGCCGTTAAGAAAAATGTTTTTTTTTAATTTTTTTTTTTATGAGGTGTTAGTGCAGTATATAGGCCCGTGGCACAGCCTAAGCTTTTATCCTTAATGCTTTTTTCCCCCCTTACGGTACTTTTACTTTTATACTTTAAGTAGTTTTGAAACCAGTACTTTTACACTTTTACTTGAGTAAAAAGCTTGAGTTGATACTTCAACTTCTAAAGAAGTCTTTTTAAACCCTAGTATTTATACTTCTACTCAAGTAATGAATGTGAATACTTTTGACACCACTGTTTATACTATATATTATTATATTATATATGAGAATACTATTATACTATACTATTATATACTATACATGTACAAGAGTACTAATTTACTATACTATTATAAACTATACATATACTATTATATATGAGTATACTGTACAATGTAGAAAAAGAACCAGTTGAAAAAGAATAAATAAATCTGCTTGCTGTAATCACCTCATCTATCAAGAGCTGAACTCCCTCTGGTTGATTTCTGAGAAGGACCTCCATTAGCATCGGAGCCAGCGTCGCCTTCATGTCAATTACCTAATAAACATTTTTTTTTAAATAAAATGATACATTTGAGAGATAATAATTCACTGTTTGCAAGACGATGTATATAATAAACCAAATAATCAATTTTGATATAACTAACCAACTTTGGTGCAGTATTTTATTTATAGTCAAGGAAAAAGTACTTCTTTTTTTATCATTTACCTGAACGACCCGTTCATGAGTTTTAAGCACGGAATCAACATACATCTTGGTGCCCTGCTCAGGCATGATCATGACTTCTGTGCTCTTAGTAGGCAAGGCGTAGCTTGAGGGGAAAGAAAAAAAAGAAGGAAAATGGTCATTTCATTCTCCTGTGGGGTCTCTCTTTTTTGTCTCTTTTAGATGTTCCGATCATTCTCCATTGTGTGTACAAATCAAAAACATGAGAAAAATACATTCTCTCTTTTTATTTTCTATTATTTTTCATAGTCAGGGCCTAAACACACATTTCTCACGCACATTTCTACCCTAACTTACGTTTGAAACTGAGGAATGAGTTGGGAGACAAACAATTATCTACAATTACACACACACAGACTTCAGGAGAGCTCTGAAACACATGTTTTACAGAAATAGTAAAATATGAGACCTTTAAGGCAGAGTGTTCAAAAATCACACACACACACAAATCTCTGAGTGAAATCTTACCTGTCGCTCACTTTGATGTCAAGGCGGTTACAGAGTTTATGGATGTACTGAGCGTAATGTTCCACCAGGGTCATGTCATATCCAGAGACCTTCATGTTCAGCACACCGTACTCGGTTTCCGTCGCTGACTTGATCTCCTTCATCTGAAGTTTATCCTTCTTCTTCTTTTGCTATAGTTATAGATAAAATTAAAGCTTCACAACTCTATTCAAACTAGACAACGCTTATGTAATACTTACAGTGGTATGAAAAAGTATTTGCGCACATTTGTCACACTCAAATGATTGAGATAATCAAAACATTTATAATCACACAAAAATAACCAGAGTAAATACAAAATGCAGTTTTTAAATGATTTCATTTTTTAAAGGGAAAAAGTATTATCTTCTACCAAATATTATCTTTGTGTAATATTAGTTAATTAATTATCTTCATAATCTCAATCATTTAAGTGTGACAAATTTGCAAAAATAAATAAATAAATAATATTTTTATGCCACTGTACTAATTATGCTCCCAAACCACACTTATCTTAATTTATGTTATTTCTACGTATATGATTACTCAGACTCACCATCTCCTTAGGAAGTAGGTACTTATATCGACCGATCCCATGTGTAGGCATAGATCTGTACTGTCTCTCAGGAAGAAAGACGCCTAGGAAAAAAGAATTAGAATATTTAACGCTTTTGTTTTGTTGTGATTCACATATCGCCACGCTGACTCCAAATTCTATGTTTTTAAAACTATTTTTACATTTATAATAGAGACAAACCGGTCTTATGGGCCAGTGACCAGAATTAACTGGTTTTCAGTTTGATTGGCTGTGACTGGTGATTGGCCGATCAACCTCAGATATAACTGGTTCTGTACCGAGTGCAGAAGCTTCTGAGTGGCGCAACAGAAACACGTTTTTATTTCGTTACATTATCAAAAATAGCACATGTTAACAGTCTCCTATCTTCCTTTTTCTCCAAACTCTGTGAGTGAATTATATTTAAACCCACTCATTACACCTGAAACATCAGTCTCAAACAGAGCGAGGGCTAATTAGTTGAAAATTGTGTGTATTAGAAGCCACTCAACCTATGCGCTCACTGACAAGTTGAGTTTTGAGACTTTGGAGGCATTTGAGAAAGTAACAAATAACGGGTTGTTTATAATCCTACAGGTGCACAATCTGAACTCACTCACTGTATTGAGGGTCGCAGAGACCTGGAGTCTATCCCAGGAGGCTTAGGTCACGAGGCAGGGAATATCCTGGACAGGGTGCCAATCCATCACACACTCTCGCACGCGCTCTCACGCACGCACGCTCTCACACATTCTCACACACGCACTCTCACAATGGGCAATTTGGGAACGCCAATTATCCTAACCTGCATAACTTTAGACTGTGGGAGGAAACCGGAGTACCTGGAGGAAACCCACCAAGCACGGGGAGAACATGCAAACTCCATGCACACAGAGACAGGAATTGAGCCTGGCTGGGAATCGAACCCAAGGCGACAGTGCTAACCACTACACCACTGTGCTGCCGCACTCTGAACTACAGCATTAACATATTTTCATGTTATAATGTTATAAGCAATAATTAACAATGTTATATGCCTTCATTGTTTAATTGTAACAAAATATGGGGAAATGTAATATTGAATTGTGATATTTACAAAATCGAGATACTTACAGAATCGCAATTTTAAAAGGTATCGCGATTATATTGTATCAGGAGGTGACTGGTGATTCCTATCCCTAATTAACTCTACAGATTCCCTCAATGTGACAATGTAATTATCACAATCAATTAATGAATGAATTAAAGGTTTGTTTTTATCCATGCACGTGGTCACATTACCTGGTGACACTTGATGCTGTAGTACAGGAGACCTGCAATGAGGAATAAAGACTTTCCTTAAAACAACCTCAAGTTAAAATGATAGCTCAAGTTTAATGAAGCTACTGTAAGATAGAAGACCAACCGAATCAGAGATACAGCCTGGACCAGGGCTCGGGTGTTCTGCATGAGCAAAACCTGCATGAGGAAGATTAACATTTAAAATATATAGAAGGTGGTGCAGTAAACACAGCATTACACAGCAGTGCTTAAGCCACATGAGCACACAGATGACCTCTAGGACTCACAAAATCCCAAATCACTGTGTTATTACAGGAGAAACACTCTACCTTTCCGGTTAAAGCAGTCATCGCTTCAGTCCTCAGAATTAAATTCCTGTCAGAATGTAAATAAAAATCAATCCTTCGTCAATATAACAGATTAATTGAATCCTGCATGCATTTCCGGGCTTTGTCTCTTACTCGTGTTTTATGAGGTGTTTGTTGCAGAAGGGCAGCGCCCTTGAGCGCCGTCGTGCGGTGCGGTAAAGAAACTGCAAGCAAACGTTTTACTGTACTTTTGCATTGTTAGTTAAGCCTTTATTTGTCACATATACATTACAGCACAGTGAAATTCCTTCTTCGCATATCCCAGCGTAACTGGGGTCAGAGCGTTCATTAAGATTTTGTAAGAACAATTATTTTTAGCAGTATAATTTTCTTATATACACGTACTCCGGTTTCCTCTCACAGTCCAAAGACATGTAGGTTAGGTTAATTGACATTCCAAATTGTCCGTAGTGTGTGAATGAGTGTGTGTATGTGAGTATGTGTGTGTGTGCCCTGCGATGGATTGGCACCCTGTCCAGGGTGTACCCCGCCTTGTGCCCTAAGTTTCCTGGGATAGGCTCCAGGCCCCCGCGACCCTGTATATAAGGATAAAGCGGTACAGAAAATGAATGAATGAATGAACATTTAAACATACTTATTAATTATTCCCTTATAATTTTTGTTGTTGTTATTATTATGCAACATTTTATCTGGTGGCACAGTGACATAGTGTTGTTGCTTTGCACCTCCAGGGTCACCTCATGCCCTAAATCCCCTGGGAATGGGATAGGCCATCCTGTGACCCTGTACACAGGATAAGTAGTATAAAAGATGAATGAATGAATGAATGAATGAATGAACGAACATTTTACTATGTTACGACCTTCCTATAGTGATTTTTTTTGTTGTGATTTTGACCCAGCCTTTAATGTTCAACTACACCTTTATGCTTATGTCTTCTTCGTATAATCTGCTAACCAGGTGCTGAAACATTAAGATGTCCCTTTAGTACTCTATTTATCTATCTTATCAATGTAGACATTTCCCCATGTACATATCAATGTAGACAAATCTGTGATATAGATTTTAGAAGATTGTTGACTCAGAAATATATTATTCCTTATATGATCTGACATGTATCCTTCTTCCTCTTCATCTTATTGTTGTTTCTTTGAAGTATAGATCAATATTCAATTTCTGCTTTTATCTAAGCCACTGAACAAAGGTATGTTTTTTATGTACATTTAATATACGTAATGTCCCTCTAGGTTAATTCTATGTTGTAATGATGTAATAGCTCCGACATCATGCAAATGCTGTCAGACATCAGCATTATGATGTAAATGCTGATGTCCTGTATGTCAAGGGTTCTACTCAAGGGGAAGTCAGTTATTTTGTGTTGTTTGCAAAAATCACCCAATGGATTTTGACATCCTAGAGCATTATCATGGGGGATTGCCCACTTCCTTTCTGGTGCACCTGGGTGGCAATAGTGCAAGTGGGTGGGCCCTCTGATATTTGCTTTGAAACTACTGTATTTTTATTATTATTTGATAAATTCTGTCAAAGTCAGGCAAAATTAATTTCTATATATATATATATTTTTTTTTTTTACATGTTACAAATTCTCCCATTGTATCTTGTGTATTTGTTTTGTGTGTGTGTTGTATAAAATGTGTGGATATAAACTGTGTGCGGACGGAAGTGACTCGTGTGTGGGTGATGATGATGAAGAAGAGTATTATTATTAATCTCTGCCTCGGCTTTAACCCGATGACGCAGGTGTTTAAACAGCGATTACGTCACTATAGCGTGACGTGGCGCCTCACAGCGACAACCAAACTGACTCCATCCTTCATCCCGCCCCCTACTCGCAAAGTTTAAATTGGCCAAATTGCAGCAGTTTCGGTTTTCTTTTTTAATTATTGTTTAATAGATGATTTGATTATTTAATATGTATGATATCACGTGTTATAGGTGTGTGTTTAAATGTATGAGTCGCTGAGAAGATATGTTCCTCAAACTTAAATCGCTATTTGGGACGCGGCCTGTGACTGAGCTGTCAATCACAGCTCAAAGTATCAAGTTCGGTTGAGGATTTTCCCTTTAGCTCCACCTTTAATGCCCAGTCCGAGCGATGGAGTCGGAGTCAGGCATCTTAGAGTGATCTCAAACTTCACTCGGACTGGAACAGAATTTAGGAATATTTATATGTAAATATATGTATTCATTTTAAAGCATTACGCACAATTAGCAATTTTAACTGCAGATAGCGAGTGCGCGAGCTAACAAACCGGAAGTTGGACGAGGATTAAAACCAAGCCCCGTTATTGCAGGCTGCGGAATATTTCCCCCTGAGCCGTCATGTCTACTGCCGGAGACTTTGGGAACCCGCTGAGGAAATTCAAACTGGTGTTTCTTGGGGAGCAAAGTGGTAATTTTTTACTTATTTCAAATAATCTCAACTTCAAAATAGATATGCACTAGCCGCTATTTTTCCACTCATATTCTTTTAAGTCCCGCCTTTTGCACCCTAATTGGCTGTTTTCTTTTAGCTGTACCCAATCTGCCTTTAAATCAGAAGGACTAGCCAATCACATTGCAGGAAGTCAGGCGTACTGGCCAATCTTAAAGTGGTAGGCGGGATACGTCCAAATACACATAGGAAATGTCCATCATTTTAGCCATTTCTATATGGCTGTTGTTTTACCTGACATCTGTTTTATTATTATTATTATTATTATTATTATTATTATTATATTTTTATCTATATATGTATTTGTATCCATAAATGTCCTTCAGGAGAAACAGAGCATCATTAGTCACAATTATTGTCATGATTTGTTTTCAGGTAATCAGTTTAAATGCTGTGTTCAATTGCTCCTCTAATTCATGATACATAATGCAGTACATTTAAGTAATTATTGTAATTCTACATCATCAGGTGTACAGGTTAGGACAAGTTACTGTCTTTTAGGCTGCGTCTGAATTCATAGCGTAGCAGCAATATAATATTCGAAACAGACAAAGAAAATGCATGTACAGATTGAGTTTGATTTTTAATCCTGATATTGATTCATTGACGTATAGAAATCTGTTATAGTTTCAAGGTTTAATGACGTATTTCCTAACAAATCTTTTATGTAAAACATGATGCAACTTGTCTTTAACCCTGAACATCCAACTGTCTCATGATATTTCATAATACTTAATTTTGAGACTCTTGCCGGAGACTTTAGCTACAACGTAATTCTAGGTATGGGATTTAAACTTGCAGCCTTTTGGTGACTTGTGCTCAAGACGAACCACAGAGTAATCTAAATATATGCAAACTGTGTGAGCAGGGACACAGTACCCTGGGGTGTCCATGAGAACAGTTTCTGTTTAAATCACCACTCTTGTACACCACTCAAATCACAATTTGATTTGATATTTCTGATCTAGATCAAATGTCGTCATCCAGAGTCTCCTTTTATGTATACTGTCTAACACTTTACCCAGAAGATGATTATGGATGATTTTCATGTACAGGAGTTACAGTGAACAATGTTAATAATAGTCATCATTAGAGATGCTGCGTTCAAGGGCATGCTTTTTAAAAAAAATTCAAATTTTAACTTGCATTGAGTTGAGTAACAGTTGTAGTGATGCTTACTGGAAATGTGTCAGTTTCAGAGTTTTGTTTCACGATGCCTATTTGTTGTAAGTATTGTCACTGGCTGGTAATAAAGTCCGAGCAGCACAGATAGACTGTGACATGAACAGGTACAAAAGGAGCAATTTATTGCCGTCTTGTTTGTATGAATCCGACACAAAAGGTACCATTGATCGATGAGCATAAAGGGCTCTGCTGTGCTCTGTAATACGCTAAGGGCTCTGCTGTTTTGTTTTTCTTCATTGTCTTCCTCCGTACACATTTAGTTTCGACTGCCTGCTTATCTGATCCGTTTTTAAAGCAGTAGACGATCTTTCATATTGATCCCATGTAAAATCCTTTTCCTCTTGCTGCATCGCTTCTCTCCGTCCCACACTGCTCTCACTCTGAGCTCTCGTACGGCAGCTGCTGCAGCTTCGACCACAAGAATCCCAGGAATGATCCCGGTGTATAATTAGCACAGGCGTTGGGTCATACCTTTGGCCCCATCTCTTGTTTTTTTTCCTCTTCTGGTCTTTAACAAGTGATCGAGACCAATTGAAGTCCTGTGATTTCCACTGGTTCTACTGTCCCTCAGGGACTTCAGCGTAATTACAGTTGAATGAAGGCCTGTACTTTCTGCATCTACCCAATGATTTACGGGTCAGGTAGCAGTTATCAGGTGTACTTAAATCCTTCATGAAATCACTTCATGTTTAAACTTCTAGTTTGATGTAAGCTCACTAAGGTGAACATGGACCTGTTTTAAAACCTGTTAAACTTTTTTAGACCTTTTATTTTCTTCATAGGTATAACAATTCTTTTTTTCACAGCTTCTGAATGATTTGCTTTAAAGTTAAATATTTTATAGAGTAGCGGTTTAATGCTAAATGAAACACACCAGTCTAATAAAGGCTTATCTCAGGATATTTTTTAGCAAATCTGTGGTACTATACGCAGTAAAACATAATGTGTAATTTTGTCTGTATGAAACTAATGAAATAAAAAAAATAAAAAGAAAAGAGGTTTAATATTGTAATTTGACCATATAAAAAATTAAAATGTGTATGTAAAAAGTTTAAGACCCATGTACCCATTACATCCATCAGCCGTGTGTGTGTGTGTGTGTGTGTGTGTGTGTGTGTGCATGCGTGGGTGGGTGGGTGGGTATGAGTGTCAAATGCCAACAGGGAGTGTGAGTTGGAGATTTAAACCAAGAGCCAGAACTCTCCACAGAGTTTAGCAGGTCTAACACTCTGCGTCATTCTCCAGACCGGGTGTTTGTTTCCAGCTGTCACGGTCCCAAATTTAAAAATTCTTGATGTTCCTTGGCCGGAATGTTACAAATCATATATATAGGAGTGTGTATAAGATGTCACAATTTTCCCCTTCTTGGGAAAGTTCCTACGTTGGCTCATAATTTTGCTAAGAATCCTCAAGACTTGTCAAGAACTGATTCCTCTCCCGATGCATCCGCTGTGAATGGCGTGAGATGTTCATTTCCTGTCAGCTGACCTTGTACCAATGACTTGGATCCCCGTGTTTTGGATACCTTCTTAGCTGCCTTGGCAACATCCTCCTTATTAACATTTCACTGCAGCTGGTGCGAAATTTCACGCCATCTACACTAGCACTAATCTAACATTTAATGTCTGGTTTGTTATAGAAGAGGATAAAAAAAAACTACTAAAAGTATTGAATAAACACCTTGAAGTTTTTTGGTGGTACGGTGGCGTAGTGGTCATCACCAACCAAAGAATAAATTGCAAAATTGACTAAATCACAGCGTTCTATTGGATGGAATTTTTTTTACATTTTAAATTACAGAAATTTGGTTTAAGGAATAAAGTAAAATGAGTTCTGTCCAAGTATTTACTGATGCTTTTTGATTAAAACAGACCTTTAGCATTGTAAAAACTGAGAAGGAAGTCCAATACGTTTTAAGGTTATAATTCTATCCATATAGTCATTTAATTCATTTAAATGTTTTCGTTTCTTCTTTTTTTTTTTTTTTTTTGCTACAGTTGGAAAGACTTCACTCATCACCAGATTCATGTATGACAGCTTTGATAATACCTACCAGGTGAGCCAGTATGAACACGTCACATGTTTCCCCTTTGCGCTTTTGAATGAGCTCCTCTTCTTGACACGCCCCTGTCTTTGGATTTCCAGGCCACAATAGGAATCGATTTCTTGTCGAAAACGATGTACCTCGAGGACAGAACGGTGAGTGTTGTGTTCTCCTGGCGTTTCTTTTGCACATGTAGCACAATCATTGCAAATATTAATGATATTGTTTATAACAGACTCCAATATCATGGAAAAAGTTATTTGTAGTTGAATGCATTGGACGTAACTCTGTTCCCCAGAAGTCTTCCATATGAATGTGTTTCATAACATTTCGAGCCATAATCATTGACAGACAACATTTACCGGACTGAGCAAAGTCTAAGACACCCTGTGTATTTTCTTTTTGACCAAAAAAAAAAAAAAAGTACAAACCTTGTTATACGTGTTTATTTCATGATGTCATTAAGTCAGCAAAAATGTATTCTTACAGGAAAATATCTGTAGGCCAGAAATTATGGTGTATAAAGTAAAAGACAAAAAGTTTTGCCGCATGAAAAAAAGCAGCAGATGTGCAACAAAGTCCTCAGACGGACTGTGGCTGGTTCTCTATGATATTCTGTACAACCAAACAGCTAATCCTCTTTATAAAACTGCACAAATTGGATCTGAGACTAAATTTTAAGCAGAGGCTCGTCACACCAAGACGAAGGTGCTTCAAAGCAGTTATTAGCATGTGCCTAAGACTTTTGTACAGTTGATTAATTGACTTACGATACCCTGGAAACAGCTGACTCGCTGGGCAGACACGTGCCCTTCCAGAGCTGAGACGGCATCTCCCTCATGTCTTTCTTTCCAAATCTCCTACACTCCCGTCTCTTCCTGGCCAGATCGCTCCATCTTCCCTTAATTTTTGTTCCCCTAATCACATTCTGTTTAGTTCCATATCATTTAACTGAGGAAATATTTTTTGTTATACAGTACAACTCCTCAGAATTCCCATTTGTTCCATTATTTTGTTTTAGTGTCATATAATTTTATTTATTGACTTATTTTATTGATTTATTTTTATGCTTGTTTATTTATTCTTCATGGTCTTATTTTACTGCATTACGTATTTAGTTTTCTTTCTTTCTTTTTTGTTTACTTGATTTGTCCCGTCCATCACACACAGATCAGGTTGCAGCTCTGGGACACGGCGGGCCAAGAGCGATTCCGTAGCCTTATTCCCAGCTACATCCGTGACTCGGCCGCCGCTGTCGTAGTATACGACATCACAAGTATGTATCTCGGAAACCTCGCGCCCCTTCCTCCCTCTCTCGCCTCCGTCCGTCCATCCGTCCTAAGACTGTTCGCTTCTGTCCTCTCTTACTACTCTTCCTCTCCTCCCCTCCTCTCTCTTCTCTCCTGTTTGTCTTCCTGCTGTTTCTCTGGCACTATTGTGGGCTCGCGTAGGTGCGCTTGCAGCTGTGGGACACAGCCGGGCAGGAGCGTTTCCGGAGTCTCATCCCCAGCTACATCCGCGACTCTACTGTCGCCGTGGTAGTGTATGACATCACAAGTGAGTGACGGTGGCGCCTGGAGTCGGGCGGGAAAAACCTACAACGTGGCCGCTGTTTTTTAAATGGTTTCAGTTCGTCTTCACAGAGGTGGACAAATTGGTTGCCCTTATTTGTATCTGTGATATTAGTTTTATTTATGGTTACCTACCTGAGGATAAGATCTATAAAAAAACAAGTGTATTAAGACCCTTAACTAGTTAAATGTCTGTCTATAAATTATAGACTACATTAGCTAGCACTATTTAACCAGGCCAGCTGTGTTTCCCGGAAAGCATCATACTGCTTTTATGATTTGTCCGCCTCTGCCTTTTCTACTCATTTTGCTTTTTTTTGCCGCTCACTTCCGTTTGGTTTTTCATGCTTTTATTTTTTCGTAAGTTTTTCCTTTGTGGTTTGTTGTTTTGTTATAAACTTAGGACACACCACTCCACTTCCATCATTCACCCACCTAAGAAAATGTCTCGCTTTGACATTTGAGACAGGATACAACTGAGCAATCACCGAAAGACAAGAGTTTAGATCTTGCATGAAAAAGTTTTTTTTTTTTATTGAATAATAATAATAATAGGGTAGATTTAATGGAAAGATGGGAGAGTTGTGGGAAGGAGAAAGTAGTGTAGAAAGTGAGTGTGCAAGTTTGGATCAGAAGGATAATTCCGTGAAGTAGTGAGCGACAACAGTGGCAGGTTGGCGAAATGGATATAAAGCGGAGGCAGCTCTCGCAGCTTCTTAGCAGAATGTTTGTGTTGAAGCCCAGAATGCCACTCGCAGTCCGTTGCTAGCTGGAGACATTAGTTAAAAGTCAAAGAGCCGCTGTGGCCATCAGAGACGAGCTGGATACCAAGGCATAGTAGCCAGACAGCTAGAATCTGTAAGGAAATATTTACAGAAATTGACGGAAAATGGATTGCATTAGAGTCACTGACTCCTTTAAAGATTAATGGTTTGGCTCGGAAACAGCGATTGCTTAACGAAACAGGCGTTCAAGCTCAACAACCTTCTGATGAGAATCCTACAGTATAGCCAGAAGCATACATTTTTATCTAGAGGGCTAATCCTGTAATTTTGTAATTCATAACACACCTTATGAGTAATGTTTATTACCTCAGGGTGAGGTTCTCTGCAGTGTTCTCACACAGACACTCATTACCCAGAAGAGCCTCTCTTTTTCCTTTTTCCTTTCCTTCTGTTTGTCTCTGTTTGTCCCTGTTTGTTTTTGATCATTTGTCATTTGTTTTCTGTTTATATACATATACACACACATGTATACATACTGTATATATGCGCACCTCAGAATGTTCTTTAAATTTCCATTGATTTGGTCTTGTACGTGGGATCTCAGGGTGGAGTTAAATATACATATTATTCACTTTTATTTCTAGACGTTAATTCCTTCCAGCAGACCACCAAATGGATCGATGACGTCAGGACAGAGAGAGGAAGCGACGTCATCATCATGCTGGTCGGGAACAAGACGGATCTTGCAGACAAAAGGTGTGCACGAGTAGGAGACAGCCATTTCCTGTTCATGTGTAAATGATTGGCATTTTGGATAGGTGTTCTGTTTATGAGGAGGAGAATTTTTATTTTCACTTTATTTATTTGCTTTTGCAGGCAAGTTTCTATCGAAGAGGGTGAGAGGAAAGCCAAAGAGCTGAGCGTCATGTTTATCGAGACGAGCGCCAAAGCCGGCTACAACGTGAAGCAGGTGAGTTGACACGGAGATCCTTAGCACAGGTCAAAGGTCGAACCTGAGGTGCGGATATGAGTTGTCAGAGGTAGGGGTTGACCAAAGCTGAACGGGTTGCCAGATTTCCTTAAAACTCCATTATTTATTTAAGGTCATGCTTTTGTCCATATACATTTTGAAACCGATTTATTATTATTTTTTTTTTTTATTTATTTCCCATTTCTGTAGTTGCATTTTTTTTTTTTTTTTCATTTATTTATTTATACAATTTTGATTCCCGTGATGCAGCCATGGATTTAGCGTCTCGTACACATTCTGAAGGCCGTTATAGTTTGTGAGCGTCACTTTTCTCTTCTTCAAGACAATGCACAGACTGAATGTCATCCTGACAGTTTGTCTAATTGCCATCTTCATTGTGCGAGCTCGGTATTCAGCACCTCGTCTGAGCAGCTATTGTGTCCACGGATTCGTGAAAAGCTGCCGAGTCAAGGCTGTGCATTGTTGGAGCGGAGAAACAAAAACAGAAATCGCTCATTTCGCCATGCTAAGTCTGATTCTTATGCTGAGCTCGAGAATAATCTGCTGATTCATCCTCCTCAGGCTCACGAGGAACAATGATGTTGAATCATTCACAGTCGTGATCGTGGGTGAGAGCAGTAAAGCCATGCAATTCAAAATGATCAGGTTTATGCAGAGCGCTCATGAAATGTATTTAGGAATCGACGTATTTAGAGATGACGTGGGCACACGCAGAGCTTCCACTGAGCTTATGCGTGATAGACGGCCTGTTTTGTTTTGATCCGATCCGTGGACCTTAACAATAGAACCTTGTTTGTTCTTCCTTTTGCAGCTTTTCAGGCGCGTGGCTGCCGCCCTGCCTGGCATGGAGAGCACACAGGACAAGAGCAGAGAAGACAGTATCCTTTGCTCTGCACTCTCTCACACACACCCACACGCACATGTTGCTTTGCATGCATTTGCCTACACAAGCATTGTGGAGTGCTTGTAGCTTTCTTTATTGTGTAGATGTACAAAAGCATAGTTTATTGTTATTGTCACTAAAACTAATCAAAGATGCTGCCTAAGGAGCCAATTTAATGATTGTTGTGGTCCATCACTCTGTCAAGGTTATTGCTTGATGTCTAAAATCTTGCTAGTTAAGAACATGCGCACAAATGTCGTGCTTTAATTAAGTTGTTCCATCTTTTGATGTTGGTCACATTACACCTTCATCAGCACTCAGTTTGAAGAAAACCATCTTTCTTGCTACAAGGAAATCTGCCGATAGGAATCACACACTCTACAGCAGTCTTAGATGAAGTTTTGGAGTGTTACTACAGTACCTCGAAATGGGAATTGAGTTAGCTGGACTTTGCCCAGTGGCTTGACGGTGCTGCATAATCAAATATTGCAACACTCGTTCTTTCTTTCTTTTGAAAGAGCTGAAGATAATTCTGTTTGGCGAAATAGTAAATGTGTGAATTACGAAAGTACGAGCGGCGTTCAAGTCAATCCTGGGACTTTTGATTGTGCAGAATAACAAGACATTTATGAGAGTGAAAAACTCCCTTTATTTCTCCTTATAGTCAGTCTCCTGTTACACTAATGCACTTATCTTATCATGGTAGAAAGTCTGCTCAGTACGCCAGAGCCATGATCAGACTGACTTCTTCATGGCTGACATGCTGGCTCTTTAGGAAATTTTGTAATGGCACAAACATGTTTAAATAGCTTGGACACCCCTCGTACATATAAACTCTTGAAGCCTGTTCTTTTTTCTCACACCATTTCTTAACTCCCCATTCTCAGTGATCGACGTGACGCTGCAGAACCCTCCGGAGCAGCCTGTGAGCGAAAGCGGATGCTCCTGCTAAGCCTCAGTCTCGCTCACACTGCCCTCTTCTCCTTCTCTCTCTGATTGTCTCTTTGTCTCTCCCTTTGTCTTCCCCTGCCTCCATCATTTGCCGTTGCTGACTTCCATCGTGGAACATAAAGAACACTACTTCCTCCATCCCTCTATCAACTCAACCGTCCATCATCCTCAACACTGACTCAGCCACGACCTTAAGCTTTCAGAGCACAACATGGATGTGGACATTTTTTTTTGTCCGTTAAAATCTATTACCTTTTTTTTTTTTTTTTTTTTTTTGCAATTTTTTTTAATGAGTTATTTTATTTATACCTTTTAATGGCTTATTGCTTACACAGGACTGCGTTTGAACGATCTAGGTGGGTAGCATCTAACGTCTGAGCACTGAACAATTACATTCACTTCTAAAACAATACTGATGAACCTGATGAATAATTTTTATTGTAAGAGGTCAGTCGAAGGGCTGTGATTACTTTGCAGGCTATCACCAGTGCTAAATCTCTTACAACGTAAGCTGTTTATAGACGCATATAAAGCACAGTGCAAAAAAAAAAACACGTTTACAAACTGTTGGCAATGTCCAAGTCTGTATATTAAAAGGAGATGGGTGTCATTGTGAATAAAGTCGACACAGATTGCAGGAGAGTGATTCTCAACTTACGTTTCAATCCTTCTCTCTCCCCCCATCCCCTTTAAACCTTAGCTGACATTTTTATCTTTTTCTTTTTGACTGATGAGTTCCGTAGCACAGTAGAGACACCAGTGCAGTAGCTATAAGTTTTTTTTGTTTTGTTTTTGTATATTAGAGAAAGTATAATGGAGGAAATCTGATATCAATATGCAGGACTTTAAAAAGTGTATTTTATAATGCTTCCACTGGCTTTTTGTTAGGGTTATTAATTTTGTTTGATTTAATGTAATATTGACATTTTAGATCTCCACCTCCATTTTTTTTAGATTGTTTTATAATATTTATTTTTCCTCAATCGTTTTGCATTTTAATTTTTGTCATTTTATCATTATAAAGCACACTTTCCTTCCCACTTAATCTCTCCGTTTGACATTTGAGTTTGAACATCTCATGATGCATTGCAGTTTGTTTCTGGTTTTCTCCTTGGTGGAAAACCCACATTTTTGCAGTTTGTCAGTCTTGGCTTGTTTAACCGTTTCTGCTGTGTGTACACAAAGATCATAATTTGCACTCCCAGACTACATCAGTCTCTTATTGATGTCCCTAATAATAAAGACCTTTATTTAGTAACCCTGTTATGTCTTCATTTTTTTTATTGTATAGCTGGATAAGGCATATAAAGAGTTTCCCAACACCAAAGTTGACCCTGGTGCTCATCTGTTCAAGTGTTGTAATTGCCTAAGGTGTTTTCTCATCATCTATGCGTCTGTATTACTCAAGTCGAACTAAATGATTCATTTGTACTTCACCCACAAGCTTCCCTCACTTAGAATATATACCCCCGAAGACTAGACTCCTCACCCATGTCATGGCATTGCAGAAAAAGTTCCCAGATTTCACAGCTTGGCAGTACCAGGACTCTTCATAGCTCTCCAGGCGGAAATGTTAAACCTTTCATCGGAAGCCTACTCCAGTGAACACACACACCGTCACAGAGGAGCTGTGTTAGAGTTGGGTGTAAATAATGAATGCACTCATTATGCAATGCTTGTGGACATGAATACTTAATATAGCTGGCTTTAGCACTCTGAGCTCAAGTGATAACTCTCAGTCCTGCAGTTCAATAATGTGGATACACTTTTTTTTTTTTTTAGGACAGTTGTGTTATTCACTGATCAGCCATACCATCCACCTGCCTAATATTGAGTAGATTCTCCCTTTTTCCACCATAACAGTATTCTTTCTACTGATATGTTTCTATTGGAAACAGCATTAACCTTTTCCTCAATTCGATCTACACTAGCTCTTCTATTGAATTGGACTTCAAGGGCCAGCCTTGCTCCCCATCTGCCATCCATGACCCTGTTGCTAGCTTACTGGTTTTCCTTCCTCCTTCTTTTTGGTAGGTGCTGTCCACTGCAGATGAGGAACATCCCACAAGAGCTACAGTTTTGGAGTTGCTCTCACCCAGTCCTCTAGCCATCACAATTTGGCCCTATAATTTAAATATCTCATTACAATGGTGGCTGGAAGTGAGTGGGGTACATTTAGGCAAGCAAGTTAACCTTTTTTCTCTGCAGTTGGCGTGTTGAAAGCAGGAAAAATGGGCAAGTGTAAGGATTTGAGTGATTTTGACAAGGCCAAAATGGTGATCGCTAGAGGATTGGGTCAGAACAAACTGCAGCTCTTGTGGGATGTTCCCAGGCTGGATTTCTAAACAAACAAAAATGATCCAATGAATGATCCTACTGCTGCACATGGGGGCGAAGGCTGACCCGCATAGTCTGATCCAATAACATGCTCATGTAGATCAAAATGATGAAAAGGTTAATATTGTATGTGATTGAAAGCTGTCAGCTGTGCATCACCGTGATGGTGGCAAAAGTGGAGACCTACTCAATATTAGGCAGGTGGTCATAATGTTATGGCTGATCAGTGTATTAAAATGTATTAGAATACTATTAATATTTAATTACTATAATATTTATGAAATCATTCACAAATGATGATGTACAGGTTCTGGTTTCTGACTCTTTTCAGTGAGTCGGTTCATATGTCTAAGAACCGACTCATTAGATTCACTTAAGTAACTCCTAGGAATGTGATGTTTTTTTGACTCCCTCTCCTAAATATTTTATTTCTCAAAGACAATTGATTGATTCGCTGTATTAGCAAAAAGGAGAGTTTATTAATTAGAAGGATATCTAGCTCTTTGCAATGAATCAGATCATTTGACTCAGCTGTCACCTATGAACCGACTCTCTATGAACCGACTCTTTAAATTCCCATTTTGTTCTCCTTGGTGTTCCTCGCCATTTTCCTTTTTTAGATCCGTTTTTTTTCACAGTTTGTTTTTATTATTCCAACATATGACTAAGATCGAGACTTAAATTTGATTGAAAAAACATTTATATTAAGAGGAACACCGTGACCTTGTGAGTAATTTCAAAGAGTCGACTCGTTCATATCACTAGCACGACGACTTTGTAACTAGTAAACTAAGCAATAAATGTAAATAAATGCTGTCATTTATTCATTATACTGAAAATGTAAAACCAAATTTAGTATATGATATGCGTACACTGTTCTGAGAGGAATATGTAACACACAAGCTTTCACTCTTTCTACTCAGTTTATAACCAGTTTATTCGCATTGTTGCAGTGTGTCTGCCCTCTAGCGGTGAATCTGTGTAATAGTTTTTTTTTTTTTTTACATGACAGCTCATATCAGTTTACACATGGGTCATTCTACAAAAATGCTGTAAAATGCTGTCACTTAGTTTTGCTGAATGCTAACTCTTTATAATTACCCAAACACACACATTATTTGTATATATTCAGAAAATATAGTGTCAATCATGAAATACATTTTCTTACTTTAATCTTCAATATTTAACTGCAGCATTTTTAACATCAAACTGGGAGTGTATACATTTTCTCTTATTTTTTTTTTATGACATAAATCTGATTCACAATAACATGAATATCTTATCAAATATATATAAGATATGTTTGATTATACATAACACATTAGGCCAGCTGCGTGAAGCCTACAGAAGCAGATCTTCCTCTCTTGCCTCTCAGGCTTACGATGGGATTTGCCTCTATACAACCGAGTGTATCAGCAATACCACAGAGGCATCCAGAGGAATGAGCGCAGCACGGTGCCCGCTGCCATGCCAGCCAGCAAACCCAGTGCTATCTGCTCTCCGATCCAGTCGTCACAGCGCTCCCTGTGCACCCAGACATGGTGTGTGCCTGCAAACATCAACCAGAGAGGCACAGAGCAACACAGAATAAACCAGCAAAACATTCAGTCAGGCGAAGCTCAGCTGTTCACCAAACCAACACTTTTCCTGCAGAAATACGTTACAGTACGACAGCTAATTATCGATGGATTGATTTATCCAAAAATTTGGCATGAACACTTATTTCATCACGAAATCCAAATTTCCCTCCACATTAAATGTCACCATAACTCTTGTTTTACGGCTTCTATTTGCATACTGGACCATGAAAGGCTGTTATATTTTATTATACATTTCTAACACTGGCCTGGCCAAAGAGAATACGTAATGCATGTGAGTAGAGGAAAATCTTTTTAATCCTATTCAGCTTGATAGTTACCTCCATTGCCATTGCTTGGTGTGATGTACACAGCATTGTGTCCGTCAACAGGAACCGACTGGTATGTGTCATTATAGGGATCATAGCTATAAAACTGGGGGCAGAGATAATAAAAATATACACAAAGGAAAAATTAGGGCGAAAATTTGAATGTGTTCCAACAAAAACCCAAATCTGTGCGTTATTAATTAATAAGCCTAAAAGTGTTTGTACTAAATAAGAGGGGCATTCAAGTAAAACCCGGACTTGTGATGAAATGTCTTGTGAATGAAGGCAAAAAACATTTACATTGACATTTACAGAAGTATGTTGATGAGACTCTTAGCCGCAGTAAAATATCTGAGCGGTGCAAATGTTTTAAAGAAGGCCGTACAGTACGTCTGTTGATCACGATCCCGGGCCGAGGTGGCTCAGAGCACACTGCAGTCGTTCCTGTGGAACGTCTGATCATTTAAAATCAACAGATAACTTGTCGCTAACTTTTGCATCTTTCTTTGAAAATTGATCACACCAACACCATTACAAAACAGGAGTTATTACCACAATCCCCATACAGTCCTAATGCGCTCCAAGCCGTTTCTACACGTCTGGGCCATTTAAGGAGTTCCTAGGAGGCCAGCGTTTCAGACGTTTCAGAAGAAAAAACTTTCCTTAATGATGGTATCCAAGCGCTAGTGAAACACTGGGATACTGCAGGTACATTAGTGTTGCAGAGGATTATATAGAGAAATGACATTTTTTTTTTTTTTACTCTCATACCTGTGTTCTGTTATTCTACGCAATCAAAAGTCCCGGTTTGACTTGAACATCTCTGATATTTTAGTTAAAGCAAGTTATTTTTAAATCATCTTGAAATATATATATAATTTACAGCAACAAGACCTTTAATGTGCATACAATGTGCATAAATTGCATACACTTATATGCATATTAACAGGCAAATGCAACTTACAGGACTTTGCTTTGCTTCCATGATTGTCAGCTTCCAAGCACTGACCAGAGAAAAAGCAAATGGCATCGACAACTTCATTAAGTATAACCATATAACCAAGAGATATAGGAGATATAGACATGAGCACTCACAGAGCCTCATCCTCACTGTTAGCACACAGGAACACCGAGGAGCCGTCCTTCAGGTACAACACCAGCAGGTTCTCCCTCGGGTGGCTCTCTGGTGGAGACACGCCTGTTTTCAAAGTAAAACCCTGCTAAATGTATCATAGTGCAAAATCTGTATAAAACCGTAACTACAGCCCGAGTCTCATCTTAAGGCATTGACAAGAGGTGAGAAAAATGACACGCTGATAAATTGCGTAATCCGATGTAATTAAAGTTTTATTGTCACATAAATATTGTTGTGAAATTCCTTATTCTTCGCAGGCTTCAGGGATTATATGGTGCCCTTGGAGCAAGCTGGGTTAAGGGCCTTGCTCAAGGGCCCAACAGTGGCAACCTGGCAGGTCTGGGGCTTGAACCAGCAACATTCTGATCAATAACTCAGAGCTTTAAAACACTGAGCCATTAAATGTTATAAGTCAAAATTTAGTGTTAATATTTTTGTCGTTTGCTTTAACCCATGCAAATGTCTTTCTTCTTTCCCACAATCCAGTTGTAGGCTGATTGGCATTCCCAAATTTCCAGATATGTACACTGGGTGAGTGTGTGTGGGTTTAATAGACTGATATACATTTCTGGTCAGTCTGCTACCAATAGGAATTACTGTATATCTCACTTTGTTTTGAATGATTGCGCAAAATGAAATATAAAGCGTACGAGTACGAAAGCATAATAAATACTGTAGTTAGATGAATTATTTCCCAAATAATCACAGCTTTTCAGCCCACAGCTTACCCGCGCACTCCGGGCCGGACTTCACGTTCATGCACACGCTCTTCAGACTCACTCTAGTCTCGTACTCCTTCCTTGAGTCTGTCTTATAAAACATCAGACTCCCATCTATCCAGAGGTCACACCAGTTCAGCTTCCAGCGCCTGAGGATGGACGCTGTAAGACAGACATACGCTTTAGTGGCTTCTCTAATGACTCAGAACCTTACGGTCAGTTAAATAGTAACATTTAGTGGCAGGTGCTTGGAGGTTGATGCTGATAATTGATGCAGAATCAATACAAATGCTCTGCGCGAGTCCTAAAGACGGAGCACCGGAATGAAAGATTCATGGAGTACGTTGGAATGGACACCTGAAAGGACACGTTTTCAGGAACTCTGCATGTTAAGTAAGGAATGAAACACCTCAAGGTGTGGTGTTATCGGAAAATAATCAAAGGTGGTGTTGTGTAATGTGGAGTGTGTCAAGGGTTTGTTTTTTTTTCTTAACCAAAGCAAATTGGCAGTAATTACAAATCACGTCATATCTTTAAAAAAAAAAAAATCTATTGATACGAGGGCCGTTCGAGTCAAACCAGGACTTTCTCTTGAATGAGGAGGTAAAAACAAGTTATGTTTAGACGTCAAGCGCAGTGCGGTGATATGAGTGCAACGCTTGCATGAATAGTGCAAACGTTTTAAAGAAGGCCATACATCCATGAATGAGTCATTAAAGCAGACGGTCTGATCGCGGCTCCGGAATACTGAGCAAACTTTCTACATTGATGGTATTCGAGCACTAGTGAAACACTGGGATAAGTGCATTAGTGCAGCAGGGGATTATATAGAGAGAGAAAGGTGCGCAATTCGAAAGTCCTGGTTTGACTTGAACGCCCCTTGTAGTCACATTTAACATGGTGGAATATCTACAGGACAAATTCATTTCTTGTATCATTTATATTATGGTAAACGAAGGCAAAAAAATCCATCGATGCAGCTTGCTTAACCTTTGACACTGGAGACTCCTTCCAGAAATGTCAAATAAAAAGTCTTTTCGAGTTTTATGCAACAACGGCTTGCACCCTTCCGATGGATAGAACACACATTAAGTGTCTCCCTACTGATTAAAATGAGTGAAAAGAACAAATCCGATATCTGACATCGAATCTCATATGCGTGTTCACAGGAATGTCACTGTTTATGCCATTGGGTATGTCTTATCACAGCAAAGCCTCTGTCTGCTAACACCTCTACAGCTCTCTGTTTGGTCATTGCCTATTAATAGCCTCTTTATCGCTTTTATCAGTGTCTACCTGCTGTAAATCACTGGGCACATCTCTGCAAAGTCTCTTTAAAGAAAATATTTACACAGCTCCGTGCTCAGGTTTGCACTTCACTTTGGATAGAATGTGTCTGCCTATTGTAATACACTTATTATAATATGGTGGATTGTTTACTGTATATGTGTCATTTTTTACATTGAACATCAGCACATATTAAAATGTTAACACTAATTAAAAACACAAAATATCTTTGCACCCTTTCTACACGTCCAGGTCATTCAGAGAATTCATGAGCGAGATACTCACACTGTCGCCAGAGCCAGGCCGATTTCAGCAGAGCCATGTCTCTCAATCTGAGCTATTCCAAAATATCAGAGGACACTTTTCTGTCTTTTGGAAATGTTGACCAAAAAAATAAAAGATCTTTTATAAATAGATAAAATTGAAATTTGTCAAGGTGGAGAGAAGTGCATATGTGTTTACACCCTGACGCCTTTGCTAATCCCGTGGGTTAGTAGGAGACAATAATCTGGGATTACTGCCCTCACTCTGGAATTATCTGCCTCTCCTCTTTTCTTTTCATAATTTTCTCTTCTTCTATTTTAACCATCAGCATTTAGTGCCATTTTACTCCTACATCCAGTAAAAAAAAAAAAAAATACTCAGTGCTTATACATATCATCAGTCATGTCACTTTTTTCCCTGGGTTTTATTTAAACTTCGACCTTCTTATACTATCCCTGATGCATCGTCATGGTAACTGTCCATAGCAACACCCTGTAGCCAAGTACGATCCTGCCAGGCCATAAGCTTTTTTTAGTCACAGCTGTGTGTGCAAATATGAAAGAGGGGCTTACAAAGACGTGTGTGTGTGTGTGTGTGTGTGAGCCACTTGAGATGAGCAGTGATCAATAATGCAGTGTAGCTCTTGTGACACTTCCAGCGCATTCACGATTGTGTTCTTTCATTCATTATGGATATTTTATTTAAAGGTTAAATTTGTTGAATTTGACCAAGCACAGGATTTACATTTATAACATAACTAACAACCATAAGCAACCACCTCTATGCAGGCGACGTCAATAGCACTTGTGTGTTAGATAATTACACGGATCGAATGATACAGTTAAAATATGTCAATGAAATGAACTAGAAAGGAGACAAAATGACGTATACTGTACTTGACCTTCAATGCATTAGTTGAAGGACTCCTTTTGTCTCTGATGCACACATTTCTACCACTAGAGGGTCGCACTCCTATTAGACTTAAATCAGACACCATGTGAGATTTATTTTCCTTGATCCTACTGACAATGGATTTCTTAGTTATGGACTACGCTGTATACACACAAATAAATAAACCAAACATGGATGTTGAAATTGGGTTTGTTAAAAAAATATAAATACATGAAATATTTTGTAATGATGAGCAGTGAGCTCTGGACCACATTGTTCACCCAGTTCACACTTAAATAAATAAATCCAGTATAAAAGCTACAAAGGCGTTACGTGTGCACTATCACCTGCAGGTTCGGGGTTCGATTCCCACCTTGGGGCTGTGTGCATGACGCTCGCATGTTCTCCCCATGCTTAGTGGGTTTCCTCTGGGTACTCCAGTTTCCTTCCACAATCCAAAGACATACAGGTTATGCTAACTGCTAACCGGAGTGTGTACATGCCAGTCAGATGTTGAGCCAGGGTGAAAAGAATCTGTCGCCCAAGGCTTCCTAAAGAAGACTTTCAGAAATGATCCTAGTTTGATCAGGCCAATTTTATTCCATGCATGTGCACAAAATTCATTATCATTGTTATTATTGTTTTATAATTACAGTATATCTGATCAAATGATGAACTGACTGAAATCAATGTAAAAATACATTTTTAAAAAATCTATTAGTGCATTATATTTTAATGCAAAACACTATCCAGTAAATTCTACCTGAATAATTTGTTTAAATTTCCAAGTGTCTAAATTTTACAATCCAGTTGTCATTGTCTAGCTTTATATTGTGTCTCTAATACCAGTTAATGATGCATTCCCGTTGTTCACACTGAATTAAGTGTCTATAATAGTATAGTATACATATACTATGCATATACTGTACTGTGCATTCCTTATACCAGGGCTGATTTCTTTCTCACTTGGTCACTGTGCCCATGTGTCCACTTCATCTTATACTACTGTACATTCTGCTTACTCTGCAACACAGTCATGCGATATAGTTCATTTCTTAAAAGTTTCATCGCTGAGAAATTATTGATAGATAGAAGCTTTTAGTCTGTCATCTAACACAACAACCAGCCATCAAGGCACACATGCATTTACATAAAATGCAGGGCTGTAATTTATCATGAAAGGTCCCTACATTCTCAGGAGTTACTTTATACTTGCATATAGTTTATTACAGCAATATATGAGACAATTCCTGTATGGTTAGAAAAGGTATTGCAAATATACAGACTGCATTTAATGTTGCAGAATAAATAATTAAGTAATAAAAATTATATTTGTAAAGTCAACATGCACATTGAAATCAGTCAATCACTTGGCAGTAGTGACATTTATAAAAGCATGCCCTGGCCTTTTTTTTTCCCAGTCCTTAAATGTCCAGTTTTGATGAGCCTTTGCCCACAGTAACCTCAGACTCCTCTTTGTGACTGAAAGATCTGCCTCAAGAGTGCCTCAAGGTCTGCCTCATAGATTATGTCTCCTGAGATGCTGTTCTGCTCAGCACGGTTGTGAAAGCGTGGTTATTTGAATTATCATAGCTTTTCTGTCAGCTAGATCCAGGCTGGTCTTCTGTTTTCATCTCTTTCATTGGAAAGGTGTTTATTATATATTTAATATTTTATATAGTATTTAGTTATTCAAGATTTTATTCATTGTTTTGCTGTTTTATGATTGGGTGAGTGTGTAACCACACAAATACATGAATACAACATCACAAATATTCCTATTTCTTTTAATACACTTTATGAACAAACGTTTGTGGACAGCTTAAAATCACACCCATATGTGGTTCTTCCCCACAGAGTGTTGACACAAAAGCTCGATGTACACAATCATCTAGAATGTCTTCCTCACCTGAAATAAAATGCCTACAAAAATTCCAGCACGGTGATGCATCTTATGATCATACAAAGACAAAGTTGGAGTGTAAGAACTGCTGTGGCCTGCACTGATCTCTGACCTCAACCTCACTGATCACTATTGAAGTGCATCAAAAGTCTTATCAGTGAGTGTCTGCTGGAAATTCTTCCCTTAGTCACAGCTAAAGATAGACTAAATGAATGCGATGTTCAGGATATGCACTTGTGTGATGCTCAGGTGTCCATATACTTTTGGACACATGTTTATGCATTATTCATACATCTTCTATACTGCTTATCCTGCACAGGGTTGGGGTATGGGGCTGGAGTCTATCCAAGGAGACTTTGGGCATGAGGCAGGGTACACCCTGTACAGGGTGCCAATCCATCACAGGACACACACACTATGGGCAATTTGGGAATGACTATGGCAGAAAAACAATGTTTTTTTTTCAGCTGTTCAGCACTACACCATGCTGGTCACCACAACAGATCATCCGATCCACATCCACACACAACTTGGCACAGGTTTTACGCCAGATTCCCTTATTGAGCAAACCATAGCAATTTTCCCGCCGTTGGGACCGGCCCTGCATACGGTGACTGGGGTTCGGAAATTGGGTGGGAATAGAATCTGAGCCTTCCAAATGACAGGTGAGAACCCTACCACAGACCACCCAATGCCCTCAAAGGAAACTAGGTACCCAGAGGAAACCCACTAAGCAAAGAAGATGGTAAGAAAACATGGAAGTTCAATGCAAACATGGAAATTCAATGCACAGAGACTCAAGGCGGGAATCGAACCTTCAACCCTGGAAGTGTGAGAACTTGTTTCTACTTGTCATTCTAATACACAAGTATGCCTGCAAAACAATTCCGGCTATCTGTTATCACCCAAATGAGGATGAGTCTGGTTCTTCTCAAGGTTTCTTCCTACGGCCATCTCCAGGAGTTTTCCCTTGCGGCTTGATCACTTTGCTTCATACATATTTTCTCACATATTTCATACACGTTTCCACCATTTTCTTTAGATTCCGTAAAGCTGCTTCGCAACAATGACCATTGCTAAATAAAATGTAATTGCAATAAAAATTCTAACACTTCCATTGATTGAACACTTCCAGACTCAAAATGCATGAGTAGAAGCACTGTGTGGTGTTAATTCAACACTCTGGGTCCATTATGCAAAAAAAAAAAAAAAAAAAAAAGATCATGGATGCACGTTCAGAGGAACTAAAAAAAAAGACGCCATGATGTTGAATCTTTTTTTTTTTTTTTTTAAAGAGTCGAATCTTTGGGGATTCTCTCATCCTATTAAACATGGAAGCGGTTCCTTGGTAGCTCTGGTGCCCTCTGGACGTAGACTTAATATTGACTCTTCCTCCTCTTTTTTTTTTTTTCCTTCTCTCGTTTTTCCTTCCCATCCCCCCACTTGGGTTGAATGCCGATGTCACCAGCAGCTCCTCTTACGGAGCCGAAAGTGCAGAAGCAAAAGCGCAGGAAATTCATCCATTTAACAAAAGCACAGGCGGCCTGCGGAAAGCTCCAGGACGCAGCGCGCGCGACACAGCCCGAGAGAGAGACCGAGAGAAGAGACCTGCAGCACGGTTTAGGTGAGTCACCAACGGCCGTTTTCTTTTTCCTTTTGAACGCGCAACAATGTTACTCCAGCGTTAGTCTTTGAACCTCCTCGGGTTCTTTTTTTTTTTCTGAATAAACCGTTTGATTTTTAAATCACCGGAATCATCTGTTCGAGCGAAAGCCCAAGCGCGAGACCTTGAATTTGTCCACGCTTTGTTATGTTATCGTTTGTGTTTATTTGTATGATTTAAAAATAAATAAATAAATAAAAACAAATAAAATCCATGATCGTGTCTTGGGACGGTGGGCAATGAGCAGGACATAATGCACATCATGGACCGTGACAGGAGGAGGAGGAGGAGGAGGAGAGGAAGAATGAGAATAAGGAGGAGGAGGAGGAGGAGGAAGGGACTGACTCCGACCTCTTGTGTTTCTCCGGCCCTTTTTTGGAGCCCTGCATTGCAAAATGGTGTCTGTAGAGAGTGTGTGTGGATCGTGTTACAGAACATGAAATGTAAAAAAAAAAAAAAAAAAACATACCTAAGATTTGAGTAAAAAAAAAAAAAAAAGGGGAGAATTCAGGGATTGTTTTTTTCCCCTCCTTTGTTGTACGCGTGGAAGAAATAAATCTTTGGTGTTGAATGAACGCCATCACTGTTTTCTACTGTGAGTCATGACTACAAGTCCAAACTGCACATTCATGTAGTGGATTAACCTTATGCATTGTTTAATTGTTAGCACAGGGTCCGGGTTCGATTGCCCCAACACCCCCCACCTCAGTGTCTGTGTGCATGAAGTTTGCATGTGCTTGGTGGGTTTCCTCCAGGTACTCTGGTTTCCTCACACGTTTCCAAAGACATGCAGATGAATCTAAGTGGGGTTCGGCAGTGTGTGAATGCAGGTGTGAAAGTCAACCGAATGAGGTCCCACCAGACTCGTAAAAATGGGAATAAATACAGTGGTGATCACCATTGACCTCCACTGTATCTAGTTGGACTGCAGTGGTTCCTAGATGGATGGATTGTACGTTCGTTAAGGTGGCACGGTGGCGTAGTGGTTACCACTGTTGTCTCGCACCTCCGTGTTTGTTTCCCGCCTCTGGGTTTGGTTGTTCTCCCAGTTCTTGGTGGGTTTTCTCCTTGGTCCATAGTTGGAATACAGAGGCTCCTAGGTAAACTGGCATTCCCAAATTGCCTGAAGTGTTTGAATGTTGACCATAAAAATGGGAATAAATACAATGGGAATCACCATTGGCCTCTACATTCCTTAGTTAGACTACGGAGGTTCCTAGATAGATGGATGGGTTGTTCATTAAGACCATAAGTGTAACTGAATCAGAGTGATAACTGTTAATGTACAGCATTCATCCATGTGAAGAACTGGATGACGGCTACCAGATAATCCAAATTGCACATTCCTAATGAGTTAAATCGGCCATTGTTCATTAGGCAGGAAGGTGGTTTCCCAGAATGGCGCTCAGGTTGTCTATAGAAGGTCTTAAAAACTCAAGACGACTTTAGTAATAGGGGTTTAGGAGATGAGTTTTGGAAACGTTCCTGATATCCTATAGTCTTATCCAAGTTAGTGGTTAGCACTGTCACTTGACACCTCCAGAGTTGAAGGTTTGAGTCTGTGAGTGTGGAGTGTGCATGGTCTCCTCATGCTTGGTGAGTTTCCTCCAGGTTCAAAGACATCCATTGTATGTCTATGGAATTCCAAATGACCTGTAAATATAGAATTAGTGTGTGGGTGTGCGTGCACTTGTAGGTTGCAATACGGTTCTCAGGAACATAACAGCACCACTACTGTGAAGTCATAGACCACTGCAGCAAAACATTGTCAGTGATGATGGATGGACGGCTAGAATGCTAAGTCTTTCTTTTTTCAGTACTGGTAGAAAGGTGTTAAGTTTAAATTGCACATGTATCAATCATGAATTAACACTTGCATTGACAATTAGACAGGATGGTGGTTTCCCAGAATGCTGCTCAGATTTTTATAGAAGGTCTTAAAATCTTAATAAGGGGGTTTTAGGAGATGAGTATCAGAGACATCCACGGTATCCTACAGTGTTACCTGGGTTATTGGTTAGCATTGTTGATTTGCACCTCCAGGGTTGAGGGTT
Organism: Channallabes apus; assembly: GCA_030522415.1. Classification (NCBI taxonomy): domain Eukaryota; kingdom Metazoa; phylum Chordata; class Actinopteri; order Siluriformes; family Clariidae; genus Channallabes; species Channallabes apus. Next base: position 29,694,461 of record CM060120.1, read on the forward strand.
TGAGTCTTTGGGTTTGAGGGTAGAGTGTGCATGGTCGCCTCGTGCTTGGTGGGTTTCCTTCTTTCTAGGTCCAAAGACATGTCTTCTTTCTTTCCCTCTTTCTAGGTCCAAAGACATGTATTGTATGTCTATGGAATCCAAATTACCTGTAAAGAACTAAGAATTTGTGTGTGAGTGTGCACTTGTATGATGCAATAAGGTTCATGTTCTCAGGAACATAACTGGAACATAACTTCCTTCTTACAGCAGTGAAGTGTGAATTCATAGACCACTGCTGCAAAGCATTGTCAATTGTTGATGGATGGACAGTTTGAATGTTAACGAACATTATACAGTGTTTATTAAGAATATGAAGGTTGAATCTTTCTTTTTTCAGCACTGGTAGCTAGATGCCTCCTACTTAAGTCCAAATCGAGCATGGGTTTAAGTCTGAGTGAGTAGTGTGCATGGTATCCTCATGCTTGGTGAGTTGCCTCCAGGTGCATAGTAGACATGCATAGTATGTCTATGGAATTCCAAATCACAGTACCAATGTGTATGTGTGTGTATGTGCACTTGTAGGTTTGTGTTCTCAGGAACATGACTTCCTCTAATGCATCGAGCATGAATTAACACTTGCATTGTTCATTAAGACCACCCGGGTTAAGTCATGATAACTCTCGCAGCATTCGTTCCTGTGAAAACCTGGCAGCCTGTGCAAGTGTTTATTCCTCATTAAAAGATTTTGCAGCTGCAATTTAGTAATTCTGATTTTATTCTGATTACACAGGACACCAGTAATCACTTAGGCTGCATTTATCTTTCTATGTAACCAACACACTAATGAGCTCAATTACGAAAAAAAAAAGAAAAAAAAAATCACCTTTGCCGTATTTCGGAAGCAGTTTATTTCTACGTTGCGGCAGCCTGGCTTCACAGTCGCCTCCTCTAGTGCTTAATCAACACCTGCAGGTTTTACATCAGTCCTGCTGGGTGCAAACGAACCTAATACGAGTTAATTCAGCCACAGCCTGCATCACTGTACCTGACACTACTACGTGCATGCTACTACATGGCCATGAAAATCTGCTCTTTTGTAGTAGAACAGGGTTGTAATGTTAGCGTTAAAATGATCGGTTACAAGATATTTGACTTGACCTGTACAACCAGGACACATCGAGGGCACACAGTTAAGTCTCCGAGTCGCAGTGTGTGCCGCCACATTTGGTACACCAAAATTACCATGCGGGGAAGGTTGGATGGAAAAGACATGTAGTGAGGGAGACTTGTACTAAAACTGACCTTAAATGGATGCTGAACTGAGAAATGGATGGTTGTATCAAGCAAAAAAAAAAGCTATCAAGGATCTCTTGCGAAGGAGAAGAGAAAAAAAAAAAGGATTGAATTTGGATTGTTAACTAAAGCCGAGGATCTGTTCTAGGCACGAGCAGATATTAAATTTTCATATCACAATTATCGCCTGACCTTTCGTCTTGGATTACGATTTTATAACGGTTGGGATTAGAACTGGCCTCTGGGACAGAATGTAACCTGCAGGGAGAAGAAACATTACAGATCCTCGCTCTGCCTTTCAACTGCGACACGTCACGAATACAAACGCCGGCCGGACCGCTGATTACTAGGAGCGAACAAAGCACACAGGAAGAGACGGTAGTATCTTGATTACAGTATTGTAGAAGTTAATTGTTGTTCGAGATACATTGCGCAACCGAATCAGGACAAGTTTTATTCTGGCGGTGGGAAGTTTACAAGCCAGGATTTCCAGGAATGGCACTTGACCAAGGATTTTAGCTTTTATGTTTAGATCTGTGCTTAGATTAGATAGATTTGATTCTGGTTGCACCAGTGTAAATTTAATTATTAGCATTATTATTACTTAATAATGAATGAAGTGGGAAAAAAAAATTTTCGCAGGTCTCGGATCATTTTCCGTTACCTGACATTTAGTTACGCTTCAAGGAAACAAAGATCTTTATTATAAATTATTTATTCGCAAAGGTAAAGGAAGAATGAAGCTTGTTATCATTATGTAAAAGTAAGCATGATATCCATATGAAATGTTGTGTCAGTGTCCAATAGCATGACAATTGCGATGACAACGTTTCCATAATTAAAGTTATAAAGCTGTAATAATTGCTTAAAAAATTTAAGCCTGATTTATGGTTATAGTTCGCAGACATGATGCAGGAGCATAAATCAGGCTTTATATTCGACATATACTTGCTGTTATACCATGCGTTTCTGTATTTCACCAGCTACGTCGTGAACGTGTTGGTTCTCACACTTCCCTATAGTATGCGCTACTAGAGGATACCAGTAGGGGGCACACCAGAGAATTAAATTAGACAGTTATAGTGGTCGTGACACTCATGGAACTTAAATTCCTTGCCGACATTTAAGATTACTTAAGTACTTATCTCTCGCCAGCTGTTTTGACATGCATATTAGTCACTGTACAGCGTAAAAGACACAGGTGGGGGTAAATTTCTGACAATTTCTGCTCAAAACTCGAAAACCTGCTGACTACATTGCCCCTTCGTTTACATGGATGTTCCATCCTTGTCGCGTTAATTTTTTTCCGCGGACGTGCACAAGCTACTCACAAAAAAAACAAACTAAAAGCAAGTATATTTAGTCGGAAAAAACAACAACAGACGCAACACATAATCATGCTTTTACGTAACCGAGCCTGTGTTTTGTTAAGATTTTCCATGTATATGTGAAAATCACTTATAGCATGCGAGAAGTAGTTTGAAATGTACGTGTTAAATCCACAGAATTTGAATAATGACTGCTAGACCCAGCCTCTGATTCCTCAGGCTGAAACGGCATTAGACGTGATCAGATACAATAAACACAACCTGGCTTCAGCGTCTCTGACACCTGTAGTCTAATCCTCTTGCCGTAGGTGATGTGGCTTTGAGCGTGCCCTGGCATGTCTTGTTTAGCAAAACAAAATTCTTTGTTGGTGCAGGAGGGTAATGTGTGTGTGTGTGTGTGTGTGCGCACAATTCAGTGAAATGCATGAACTGAATATATGAATGCAATGTAACCCACATAACCTGCCTGTACTAAAATATCCTCGAAACACCTCACACACATGTTTCAGGGTTGAGGTTTTCATTTAACGTGAGTCAAATAAAGAAAGAAGAAGAAGAAGCACAAACAGACTTTCGGATCCTACAGTAAGTCTGTACACAAAGACTACACGCATCATACAGACGTGCTTTGGTCTATATTTATGATTTACACATCGCACCATGACAGGAGAAAATCCTCGGACGAACTCGCAGAGGAATGTAGACAAGCAAACGTTCTCATTACACCAGCATTTCATTCCGTAGATCGTGTTTTATGGGCCAGAATTTGTGCTAAAAATAGTCGGTTTATTTTGACTCGGAATGGAACTAGCTTTTATTCTTGGCGGAAAAAAGAAAAAAAAAAGTCCTTTTAAAAACTCGGTGGAGTGTGCTGTTACGGGAAAATAATCAACAACGAGGCTAAGTGAAGCAGAAAATTTTTAGTCTTTTTAAATAAAATGAACAAATGACATCAAATGTTACCTTTTTTTAGGGAAGAACAGATTAGTAATGAGAAAAAACACGTAAAGAGGACGCTGCAACACCCATAAGAAATTTTACCATGGTACAGGAATTGCGGTAGTCCAATGGTACCTGTACTGTGGTATTATTATATACTATATACCAGTATATATACTAGTACCATGATAATTATTTGCTGATATTATAAACACTATAGTACCTGGTTCTACCATAATACATACTTTGGTCCAGTGGTACGTGTACTCTAGTATAGTACATTATTCTATCATATTTAGTAGTACAGGTCCTCTTATAGTAGCCTGCAAAGCTTAACATGATATTCTTTGGTCAATACCGTGGTAAATACAGGGTGCCACAGTGGCTACCAAATACCAGCTGGTATATATGGTATTCCTTGTACTATACCATACCATTAGTATGTACAAACCATATTACCACAATAAGTACCACGATATTGCCAGAGTACTGTGGCACACCATGGTTCCCAGTGAAGTGCCATAGTACCTACACTGGTGCTCTATTAAGTCCTATGGTGCCTTCCAAGGTAATGTCTGAAGTACCACAGTGATAACGTGGTATACTATTGCATGTACTATAGTTTACCATAGTGCACTATAGTACATACTGTATGGGATGGGAATCACCAGGGATCAACCAAAATTATATTATCACCATATCTGGGTGATATGATTTGTATTACCATTCATCCCATGCCATTCAGTTCATCCTACCAGATGTTGTGCCTCAAGTGTGAGAATAGTTTAGAGCACCACATGTAGGATTATAGAGGGACTGGCAAATTTTGCTACCGTAAATGCAAACATACTGTATTTTAATAAAAAGAAATAGATTTTGATGTCAGTGTGGTGATACATGGATTGCCACATGAATGAATTGCCATATACTAGTATACATCTAGTCAAGTCCTTGGGCTCTTGTTAAAGACAATATAATGTGTTAGAATGATGTAGTTTATATAACAGACTATATGACAGTGGGTGCAGTCAAGACTGTTATAGCTGTTATAGAATATGAGTCAGCACTTTCTGACCAATCACGATCAAGCATTCAGAGGCACTGTGGTATAAATAATAATAACACATTACAATGAACTGTCATGAATTTAATAACCACTCTTGTGTCGTTTGACCTTCATCTTCTGGGTTCTTTCTACCTTTTACAAAAATGTCTGCCGGATGATTCAGCGTACTCAGCGAGTACTAACGTTCCCATAATGCTACTGCTTTGCTTTTGATTTGCTTTACCTTCTTCTCCTCCCGTCCTCATTCACTGTGGTCACCATATGCTACTGTTTTGACTGTTTCAGATTCGCACACGCTTTTCCGCTCCACCTCCACTTGCCCGATCCGAACATGGCAAGTGGGCATCCCATTGACTCATTTGCTTTCATGTACAGACCAGAAAGCTCTCAGAACTCTAAGAGGTTAGTGGTATTACTTAAACGTCCCCTACATCCACTCACTGCTTCTCCATTTACCCTTTACCCTTTTAACACAGCTGACATCAGGAAAACGCCACCTCCTTACAGGCACCGAAGGAAAAAATTCAACAACTGGACCTGTGCTTATTCGATTAATGGAATGTGAAAGTTTATTAGGTGTTTCATTATCTGATCACTTTCTGCCAAGCTGATATGTTTAAAACATTATAGTCCAGCACCTGGATTGGTGGTTAATGTCACCTGTTATAATACTTTTTACATTTTAAGAGCAAACCCGATGGACTTCATTATTAAATAAAGTTTGCCCTTTAGCAGACGGAGTTTTCATTTTGGAAGAAGTAGGAATAAGAATGCTACAAGAACCTGGAGTGTAGCATGCTAACATAGCGTAGCTTCTGGTGTAGCATACCTTCCATGTAAACAATAAAAAATGGACAACATCCTACAGTGTAAAAACACCAACTCTAGTGTATAAACTACCATACTTTTTAGTACAACATGCCTATATTATAACTTTGGGTCCAGCACAAATACCAAAAAATGAGCGAGCTGTAGTAGCTTTGAACGTAGCATACCTAAAAGAAAATAAGCTAATTACCAAAAAGTAGGGTTGAGCAGTCCTACAGTAAATTCATTACTAAATGGGCAAACTACTGGACCTTTGGGTGAACCATCGACACTAACATTGCGAAACAGTAAAAATACGAAGGGTGTTCGAATCAAACTGGGACTTTTGATTGTGCAGAATAACGAGAGTAAAAACTCCCTTTACTTAATGCAAGTGCTTGGGTACCATCAAGTTTAAAAGTTTTCTCAGTACTACGGAGCTATGACCGGACCGCCTGAAACACTGGCCTCCCAGGAACTCCTTTGTGGAAATGAGCGAGGTCAGGACTGTATGGGCGATGTGGCAATAACTCCCAGCCAAGTTCCTGTAATGTGCAAGTGGTGTTGGTGAATGTGTGTACAGTTCACACACACACACACAGATGCGTCTCTTCCGCAAGTTGCCCAGACCTATGGCCTGCTTTAAAACATTTCCACCATTTAGATGAAGCTAAGGGTGATTGAACGAACCTTGGAATACTCTATGTAGAGTGCATTTTTTTTGTCTTGAGCTTATGAGACGACAAGTCCAGGTTTGACTCGGACGCCCTTTGTAGTAACCAGTATACAATCTACTGTAACTGTAACTGTACCTCTAGCTCTGTTTAGTGTTTAAAAAAACGATAAAAGATTCAAACCACCACGCAGCTACCACACATTTTTGTCGTAACATGCCCTGAAATATGAGTAACTTTAGATGTTGCCTGGATACCCTGAAAACAATAAACCAAGTACTGTACAAGAACGACAGTAACAAGTGCACAAACATCCATATCCTTAGGGAGGGTTATAATCCTGTCTACTGTAAAAACGCTAAGCAAAGAGCAAACCACCATAACATCTGGTGTAGCGCGCCTACGAACACCATCATTTTAGGTGTTTCCTGCTTTTTAAGAGAAAAAAACCACGAATAAAGTCTGCCAAAAACCTCCTGATAATTTTGGGTGTTCGACCTGCACACGTTTCAATTGTGTGTCAACCAGATATTGTATTCCCTCCAGTCCTTGAGATTATTAGGTTTACTTTTCTAGTTTCCATACATACATACACACACACACACACACGCCCCTAGCGTGTACACAGCAGACACACGTTAACACACAGGTTTACAGCTCCGGCTCACACCGCCTCCTTCGCACTATAAGGTGCCCTTTCGTTATGCTCTCTAAGGGCCTCTGTTTACGACCCGACATAAACGAGCAGCGCGCACATTCATCACGGTCCCCTTCTCTTCCCTCTCTCCATCCTTACTTCCCCATCCATCACAGCTCTGCACTCAGGAGTCATCTGTTTCCTTTTCCTGCAGCCTCATCTGATTAACACTTGATTAACCAGTGTCTGTGTTATTGTACTGTCCGTCATTCTCTCATTTCCTTCTGGTCTTCTGATTTTAATATGACCTGTTTCCTCCTGATCGTTCTTTTCTTTTTCTTTTTCCCTTCGAGATTATTAGGATTGCCAAATTCCTTAAATGATACTCAGATAATATTATGATTTTATCCTGCCAGAGACGAAGAGAAGATTATCAGCACCATGTTTTTTTTTAATTTATGAAAAAAGTTGAAGAATTTGGTTTGTTTTTAATGATATAAGTTTTTTTTTTAAATTAATATTATTCTGTTCTTTTTTTTTTTTTTTTACTGTTATATGTTGGTATGTGTTCTGTTTTGAGCCAACTATGAACTTTCTGTCCGCTTGCTTTCCAAACCTACCATACTGAGTGACCTATTTTTGTCTCTTAATAAACTTCATTAATCAAACCCGGCAGACACGTCTGGGAGGAGCAGCGGAGTGTTCTCCAAACCTCACTGCTTTCCTATGAAGCTGCACCAGCTTTGCTTCTTTACTGTGTGTTCAATGCTGATTTATAACCCTTTCCCTTCCATCTTCTTTTCCCCCTTTCAGTAAGGTTCGACCGTCTTCCAGCATGAATCCTGTTTATAGTCCAGTGCAGCCGGGAACAGCGTACGCAAACCCTAAGACCATGACTTACCCAGGTGAGCCACTCAAACTCTCACTGCTTTTCTTCAGAGCGGGTGTGATAAGCCATGACGATGGCGACGCCATTTCGCTTTTGCTTGTTAATGATGCAGCCAGACAGGAAGCGGAGCTTTCTAATAAACAGACAAGTCTAGACGTGGATGTATTCTCATTTCTAATATGGCCGCAACAATGTATGCTTCATCCATTTATACAGTAGCCTAAAGCCTTATCCAGGCTGTTCAAGTCAAACTGAGACTTTATTATGAGTTATGTCTATATAATCCCCTGCTACACTAATGCACTTATCCCAGTGTTTCACTACTGCTTGGACACCATCAAGGTAGAAAGTTTTCTTAATACGATACGTCAGGGCCATAATTAGGCTGAGACACTGAAACACTGGCCTCCCAGGAACTCCCTTAATAGCCCAAAACAGTTACAGGTAATAGCTTGGAGCGAGGTCAAGACCGTACGGCGGATGTTGGGCATACATTATCCGTCAGTTTTCAAGGATCAAGCATTTCAGCGCTGGAATCGTCAGTCACGGTCATACGGTTTTCTTTGAATCGTCTGCACCGTTCAAATTCTTTGCTGCGGGTAAGCGTCTCATCACCGTACCATGCTTGACTTCTTCTGTAAATGTCAGTACGCCTTCATTCATGAAATATTTCATTTCAGGCCCTGGTTTGCTCGAACGCCCATCTTAAAAGAGAAAAACACAGTTTTTACAGTGTTATACGCCATTAACCCCAAAGCCCTTCATCTTTCCCATGAAAACCTACAAAACAAGTTTCTAACCATCTCAGATAATATCAAGGATTTTCAGTCCATATTTATCCGTCATACAAGTCCCCTGTTGTCCCTTGTTGTTACTACAGAAATTAAAAAGAAAAAAATGAAAACAGCACGTTGATATAAAGCTTCCAGGCAGACGTATCCCCACTGCTGCTGTCGTAGAGTTTTAATCAGCGTTCGCTATCTAGTCAGCTTCTCTCCAAGGAAAATCAAAGTTAGAACGATATTAGCAGGGGTTCAGGAGACACTTTCGCTCGGTGATTAGTTTCGGCTTTTAGAGCAGTTTGAGGAAGGAATTCATCACAAGTGCAATTTACAGTGCAAATCCGAGAAAGTAATTGCTCCTCAGTATGCGTCCGCTTTTGTCTGTCCACGGTTTCCTCTCTGTTCATTATTTATATGGTGGATGGACTCATTCGTTCGGAGGCATCGCCTCAGTATTGATCGGTAGCGTCTGCATGTTCTCAGTCAATACGGTCGTCTTAATCTCTCAGCCTTTCATAGACATGACACACAATCGTGAGTGGATGTTCTGACCCTGTGATCTCCCTGTGTGTCTGTCTGTCCTCAGGCTATCCTGCAGGTTATCCTACAACGGCTCCTGCATACTCGCCTAACATCTACCAGACGGGCACCCCGGGATACCCTGCAGGTAAAGCCCTGCATATCCTGTCTCTATGACCCAGCTGTATTCTTGGTATGTCACATGACCTTTTTGTCTCTATTCTTTTTCCTTTGATGAAGGATACACAACAGGAACTCCCTACAAGGTGCCCCCGGCACAGACGAACGGAGCTCCTCCGCCGTACTCGGCATCCCCGAGTCCCTACTCCACAGCCATGTACCCCATCAGAAGTGCCTACCCGCAACAAAACCTTTACGCTCAGGTGCGCGGGGGTATACACCTTTCCCCAAAACACTGCTTATAAGCCTTACTTTTTTTTATGCATGATTAAATATTTGTGACGGATTAATGCTAATAATTTACGGATAAAATTAACGATAATTCATGATGATGAAAAAAAATTTTTTTTTTGTATCTAATATCTAATCAATCAGATACTGTATGTGATTTTATGCCTCCTTAGACATGAATCATATTTTTCTATTTAGACAAAAATAGTTAAACCTTAAACACAGAATTCTCAGGCGATGAATCAAATGCATTAAATCTTGAATTTGTTTAAAGGTCGCATATGTTAGTGTTTCTTAAAAGGGTTAACATAGATCTCAAAGCGTCTGTGTCTGTAAATGCTCTAGCTGAAATACTCGCTGATAATACAGTTTTTACTACCTGAACCTCCCTTTGAGACACTCCTTTACTGAACGTGCTGTTTCAGTGTCTTTTGTTTCAGTGCTGTTAATGAGCTACTGTTGAGCCACGCCCTTCTAGACAAGCTGGGGGAGGGATATCTTCTTATATGAGGTCATATTAGAGGGAAAACTTTAATTGCCTTGTTTAAACCATGGCTTATACAAAATTGGAAAAAGATTTTTTTTTTTATAATATTTCTTGTTTGTACACACACAAAATATGTGTTTCATTGTCTAACATGATTAAAAAGTAATTTTTGCATAATAGTTCCCCTTTAAGGTGGGTAGTTTTAACAGAATGGATTTGAATAAAATGAATCAGAGCTTATACTGTAGTTCATTACAATCGTCTCTCTTTTCAGGGTGCGTATTATTCCCAGCCGGTGTTTGCGCAGCCGCACGTAATCCATCACACCACGGTGGTGCAGCCCAACAGCCTGCCGTCAGCCATCTACCCTGCGCCGGTGTCTGCTGCCCGGCCTAACAGTGTGCCCGTGGGCATGCTGAGCGGCTCCACCATGGCTATGTCTGCAGGTATGGGATGATTTAATATAGTCTGATCGTCTACTGAGCGCTTCGGTGTAGTTGAAGCGATCAGGTCAGATTCCTGATATTGTTTGTTTTCCACAGGGCCTCTGCTCACCACACCACAGCACACGCAACACATCGGCACTCACCCGGTGACCGTGCCAACGTACAGGCCGCAGGGGTACAGCTACGTACCTCCGCACTGGTAGAGCTGCCAGCCTGCTGCATGTGAGTGTCTTCTTGCTACAGGGTGATCAGTAAGCTGTATTTTTCCTTTTGGTGGATAAAGAAAAGGAGCAGGCAATAGCTTAGCGGTTAAGATTCACTGCTCGTGGGCTCAGATCACAGTCCTGTCAGCGTTGATTTATACTTCTGCGTCTGTGCGCTTCTGGAATCTTCCACCATGCCTGCTTGTAATGGGTCTGGGTGAGCTGTGGGCCAGTGAACCAGTGTATGAATGGATGGACTTAATTACAATTTGGTTTTCACAATATGAGAATATATACGTAATAACTGTCTATAATAATCTTGCGTTGCCTTCAATTAAAAGATTATTAATTCAGTCCGGTCTTCTTTCCAAGATTTCTTTCCCCTCCAAAACTTCCGGGGTCGGCAATGTACAGCCATCTCTTTTGATCACGTGGTATTAATTAAACTCAGCACTTTTTAGTTCCTATAGGTTCACTAAGGGTGGCACGGTGGTGTAGTGGTTAGCACTGTCGCCTTGCACCTCCAGGGTCCGCGTTCGGTTCCCGGCCAGGTTCGATTCCTGTGTCTGTGTGCATGGAGTTTGCATGTTTTTCCCCTGTCCGGTGGGTTTCCTCCCACAGTCCAAAAATGCATATTAGGCTAATTGACGTTTTCAAATTGGCCGTAGTGTGTTAATGAGTGTGAGTGCGATGGATTGGCACCCTGTCCAGGGTGTACCCCACCTTGTGCCCTTCTTCTTTGTCTTTCGGCCGTTCCCTTTCAGGGTTCAGCGAATCATCTGCCTCCATCTAACCCTATCCTCTGCATCTTCTTCTCTCACACCAACTAACTTCATGTCCTCTCTCACTGCATCCATAAATCTCCTCTTTGGTCTTCCTCTAGACCTCCTGCCTGGCAGTTCCAACCTCAGCATCCTTCTACCGATATATTCACCATCTCTCCTCTGAACATGTCCAAACCACCTCAATCTGGCCTCTCTGACTTTATCTCCAAAACATCTAACATGAGTTGTCCCTCTGATGAACTCATTCTTGATCCTATCCATCCTTGTCACTCCAGAGGAGAACCTCAACATCTTCAGATCTGCTACCTCCAACTCTGCCTCCTGTCTTTTCTTCAGTGCCACTGTCTCTAAGCCGTAGAGCATCGCTGGTCTCACCACTGTCCTGTACACCTTTCCTTTCATTCTTGCCGATACTCTATAGCACAACACACCTGAAACTTTTCTCCATCCATTCCAACCTGCCTGTACCCGCCTCTTCACCTCCTTTCAACACTCTCCATTGCTCTGGACCGTTGACCTTAAGTACTTAAAGTCCTGCACCTTCTTTACCTCTGCTCCCTGTAGCCTCACCGTTCCTCTTGGGTTCCTTTCTGCCCTTAACCTAGCTTCCACTACTCTTTCCCACAGCTTCATTGTATGGCTCATTAGCTTTATGCCTCTGTAATTGCCTGTAATCTCCCTTGTTCTTAAAAATTGGCACCAATACACTTCTCCTCCATTCCTCTGGAATCCTCTCACTCTCCAAGATCTTGTTAAACAAACCAGTCAGAAACTCTACTGCCACCTCTCCTAAGCACTTCCATACCTCCACAGGTATGTCATCAGGAGCAACAGCCTTTCCACTCTTCATCCTCTTCAACGCCCTTCTCACCTCACTTTTACTAATATTTGCTACTTCCTGCTCCACAACAGTCACCTCTTCTACTCTTTGTTCTCTTTCATTTTCCTCATTCATCAACTCCTCAAAGTACTCCTTCCATCTTCCCATCACCCTCCTGGCATCTGTCAGTACATTTCCATCTCTATCTTTAATCACTCTAACCTGCTGCACATCCTTCCCATCTCTATCTTTCTGCCTCGCCAACCTGTACAGATCTACCTCTCCCTCCTTACTGTCCAGCCTTGCATACAAGTCCTCATATGCTCTTTGTTTGGCCTTTGCCATTTCTACCTTCACCTTACGGTGCATCTCCCTGTACTCCTGTCTACTCTCTTCAGTCCTCTCAGAGTCCCACTTCTTCCTAGCTAGCCTCTTTCCCTGTATACACTCCTGGACTTCCTCATTCCACCACCAAGTCTCCTTGTCCACTTTTCCCTTCCCTGATGATACACCAAGTATCCTCTTACCTGTCTCCCTGATCACATTGGCTGTAGTTGTCCAGTCAACTGAAAGCACCTCCTGACCACCCAGAGCCTGTCTCAACTCCTCCCTAAAGACCACACAACATTCTTCCTTTCTCAGCTTCCACCACTTTGTCCTCTGCTCTGCCTTTGTCCTCTTCACCTTCCTCACCACCAGGGTTATTTTACACACCACCATTCTGTGTTGTCTGGCTACACTCTCCCCTACCAACACCTTGCAGTCACTGATCTCTTTCAGATTACAACGTCGACACAAGATGTAGTCCACCTGAGTGCTTCTGCCTCCACTCTTATATGTCACCCTATGTTCCTGCCTCTTCTGGAAGAAAGTATTTACTACTGCCATTTCCATCCTCTTTGCAAAGTCCACCACCAGCTGTCCTTCTACATTCCTGTCCTGAAGACCAAACCTGCCCATCACATTTTCATCCCCTCTGTTCCCTTCCCCAACATGTCCATTGAAGTCTGCACCAATCACCACTCTCTCACCTCTGGGGATGCTCTGCATCACTTCATCTAACTCACTCCAGAATTTCTCCTTCTCTTCTAACTCACATCCTACCTGTGGGGCATAGCCACTAACAACATTGAACATCACGCCATCAATATCCAGCTTCAGACTCATCACCCTATCTGATACTCTCTTCTCCTCTAGAACATTCCTTACAAACTCCTCTTTCAGAATAACTCCTACTCCATTTCTTTTCCTATCCACACCATGGTAAAACAATTTGAACCCTGCTCCTAAGCTTCTGGCCTTGCTACCTTTCCACCTGGTCTCCTGGACACACAAGTATATCCACCTTCCTTCTCTGCATCATACCAACCAACTCTCTTGCCTTCCCTGTCATGGTCCCAACATTCAAGGTCCCTAATTTCACTCCTAAACTCTTGCCTCTCCTTTTCTCTCTCTGATTTCGAACACGCCTTCCTCCTCTCCTTTTTCGACCCTAAGCCTCCTGAAATAGAATCGACCCCCCCCCCCCCCCCCCACGACCCTCAATACAAGATAAAGCAGTAAAGACGATGAGTGAGTGAGGTGCACTATGTGGCCAAAAGTATGTGGACACCCGCCCATCACACTGAAAATGTTTCTACATAGTTGGACCCATATTGGAGCTGTGCGTTTTAGTCGATTGTGCAATTTAATCACTCTATAGTTAAATTAATCGAATCAGTGGCCAAGTTTCTGAATTCCAAATCGATTCACTTTTTTGAAAAATGTTAAATTGACAAATTCCTTTAAAACATGTGTCACAGCGGAAAATGTCTTTGCCGAAAATTAAAACATCTTTCTGGCTTTGTGAGAGTATTGCTTCTTCTTCTCATTTAAAATGTCTACTTTTAAGTATAATACTGCCACCTACTGGACTGGAGCAGCAGCCTACCAGAAAAAAACCTGCTTTGCATGAGATATTACATGTAAAAAAAAAAAAAAAATCAACAATACAACAATATTAGAAAGGTGTAATGGTGTTTAAATACTTTTATAATTTTAAAATAGCTGATTGAAATAAATCAGACAGGAAACATTAATGCTGATGAATAATATCGAATCGAAAAATGCAATGCCCGAAAACTGAATCGAATCGAAAACCTACCTGTGATTCACAGATCTAAAGCACTTTACTTGAACCAAAAGGCCCAAACCTGTGCGCTGTCCCTTTACACAACTCGAACTCCGTAAAGACTTGGGGTTTGTCAAGTTTGGAGTGGAAGAAATTGAAGCCCTGCCCTCATGCACTGATGTATGTCTTAAATTCTTGTGTATCATGCCTTCTGGGAATCACTGAAGCTTTGATCGTTTTCTGTTGGCATGAGTCAACATCTGATCGATAAAACAAATGTTTTTAGAATATACAGAAGTGCTTGGATGGATTGGAGTAAAGTTTTGCTGATGCTGAGCGTTTATTGTCTAATCTAATTAACTTCCTGCTCTCTCTCTCTCTCTCTCTCTCTCTCTCTCTCTTTCTCCTCGGTTTCCTGTAGATCTGGAGTTCACATTGTTCACATTTCCAGTCTTCGTGGACGCAGCCTCCAGCACCGGGCCACCGAGTCCTTCTGCGAGTACAAATACTGAACGAGCAACGGTCACTTTATGTGTTCTTGGCGATTTCGTTAAAGCTGCTCACTTGATCGGAATTTGTTCAGTTTTTGTGTTAGAAATCCCTGACCAACACCTACAGTACCAGCAGTTTAAACACACAAACAGAAAATTCATCTACAACACGCAGCAGCCAGCATCGTGCTGCTGTTAACTCCGGGTCCTGTGCTACACACAGACTTTCTCCAACAGTCTGAATGTACACGTTTTGCTTATTACACGATATATCATTTAGGTTTGAGTTCAGGGTGATTTCCTTTTTTTTTTTTTCTTTTTTTTTTTTCTGCACTGCTCTTATGAAGTGCAGGCCTTTTTTCCCCCTTTGTTAAAATTTGCTTGTGAGAAAAGGTTGACATGCTCCATCTCCCAGTGTGTTAACTAGGCGCTAGTCGGCACAATGCGAGGACTCGTTGTAAATCATCTGTTACTGCCATTCTAGTAGATGCGCAATTTCTTTAGAGGACATTTCAACAACTGATCCAGACATTAAACTGGCTCAGCCGTATTTAGTAGGTTTTTTTTTTTAATCAGGTTAACCATTGGTAGTTGACATTTTAAGTGATTAGCAGTGGTTTAACCAGGTTAAGTGGGTTAAACTGATTTAGGTGGGGTATTAATCAGCTTTATTAGACACTTTAAAAAGGATAATTGTCTGGGATTAATGGACATTTACATAATTTACCCAGTTTGCATTGGGTGAAGCATCTTGAGTGGACACTGTAATGTGTGTTTTTTATTTTTTTTATTTACCGGATTTTAAAAGACGTCCATCATCTTACCTGAAGTGATTATTTTAGTTGGCCAATCAGATATATTTCAGAAGACATTTCATCGACTCATCATTTAAGCCAGGCCCTTGAGGCGGGGGTTAGTGGAGATTTCCAGAGGTTATCCAGCTTTATTGGACGTTTTCCTGGGTTAGGAAGTTTCATGAGATGCTTCAAAGTTAGGACAGAGGGTAAGCTTGTTCCAGTGGACGTTTTCGTCATTTACCCGGCTTTAGTGCTTATGTTTTAAAGAACGTCATGGACAGTAGGTTATCCGCCATCATATCTCATGAAGCTGTAAAGCAACATTGATATAGTATCCATGCAGTGTGATATACGTATAATGAGTAAAAGGCCTGCTCTAAGAAGCTTTACATGCGCACGCTTACCGATTGTGCATACGCATCCCTCGTGTGCATACGCAGAATCCGTAGACGAGATACAGCAAAATGGGAGCAGTGCAGCGGGTGGTCTAGGAGGCTTAGAGGTGTAATGAAGTGTGAAAGTCTGAACAGGAAGGTTTGAGGCCCAAGTTCACACCGATTTGCGCCACACTACTAGCAGGTTCTTAAAAAAACTATTAGGTTTTTGTCAGATCAACCGAAACGGTGCCTGATTTAGAGCACATCCATACCGCTAAAAATCTGACGCCACGTTTCCGAGTGCAGTTTGCAATAATGTTCAGAAGTCCACATGGTTTTCATGCTCTTGTGTAGCACCAAGGATTCATTACTAGGCAGCTGCGTGGGATAAAAAAAAAAAATCATCCCTGCTTTTTAATCCTGTTCGTTAAGCACCCTCGCCATGTCTCTCTTTAATTATACAAACGAGAAGAAATCCAGTTCAAAAAAATTATTTATTTAACCATAGGATGATATTAACCTGGTTTAATAAAGATGTCATACTGATTAGCTACACATACCCAGATTGAATCGCGTAACTCAATCGAACTGTAATATGTCAAGCTCTAGTGCATTCTGGGTATTTCTACAATGGACAGCGATGCCGATATTCAACCTTCGTTTGAGCAAATATCAACCTTTTTTTTTTGTGTGTGTGTGTGTGTGTGTGCTTAAAACAGAGTTAGAAAGCAGAATGTGATTCTTTTTCTTCATCCCCATCCCGTGTCTCTTTTCATGCATGCTCGTTGTCTTAGATTTGGAGCAGGCCATAGTTTCGAGATAGTTCTTAAGAAGGAATTAAGAAAATCTGTGTTTCATTCATTAGGTTCTCATTCGTGCGCATAAGAGAATAGTTAGTATAAGTGAGAGACTACATCGCTCAAGAAACTCATAACGAACGTATATAACTAACATCCAGTAAGGAATATTGCACTCTTCAAAAGTAATAATCTATGCTTGTAGTTGGTACAGTACTTAATCTTAAATAAACAGCGCATTTATTGTACATTTCAATTGTGGTACTCTAGTCTTCCAGGCAAAAAAACAAAACAAAAAAAAAACCATAATAATAATAATACACTGATGAGATTCATGCAAAATATTATATATCATTGCAGTATTCTTCCATATTTTAACCACTTTATTATAATAAAAAAAACTATATACAAGTCTGTGTTTTAATAAAAAGCAACACAATGGAGTTTTCAGGCTTTACAGTATTTCATATGATCACACTAGTGTAGAGTTGTGTGTTTGTCTAGGGGAGGTTGTCACCCTGGGTTGTGCCGTGTCAGTCCGTGTAAGATTTGCAGCATCCTCTCTGTATCCTTGTATCTGTTGGTTTTATGCACTAAAAATTATACGCAGATTCTATTTTTGACGGCGGAAGCATGCTCTCTGGCTTTTTGTCAGAGTCGGGCTTGAAAGAATCTTGAAAGTTCCGAATCGTTAAGTTAATGTGAAGTTTGTGACTTTTTACGGTCGCATCACGGCAAATCATTTTGCTCAGATTTAAGATGTCATGGTAACGTTTTCTATGAGGCTTATATTCAGAAAACCTTTTGGTCATTGGTCAGATATAAACATGTAGTTTAAATGTCAGTATTCATCCCATTCATTTCTTTTTGCAGTATGTGCAAATCGTTCTTTGTCAGTGTAAGTATGCATTATATAGCCAGACTTTTAGGCCTTTTGACGTTCACATTACGAGCCATGTTGTTCAAGTCTTTTTTTGTTGTTTTATTTAGATCAGATTTGTATGTTGTGACGGATCACATTCATAATTACAAGTGATTTTTTATCTGACTCTAGTGTGCGACCACTCCTTCATTTCCAACAATGGATGTTTGGGATTGTGCCCTAGGGGACAGCTAGCAGTCACTTATTTGTATTTGTCGAGGTACAGAAGAAGGAAGAAAGCCAGACGCCTCGCTTTAGCTGTTGTTAGCACTGCTGTGAAATCCAACGTTGTCGGGGGTGACTGGCGCCTTCAAACGCACTACGCATGATCAGAGGTGCAAAAAGTCGCACCGTTCTCGTTCCAAATCACATGACCACATGACTAAAGTGACTCCGATCTGATCTGAAAAACATCAGAGTTTCAGAGTTTTGTGTTTAGACAGCCCTAAAAATCTGATCCGTGTCACATTAGGGGGGAAAAAATCGGAATTGAACCATTTCAGGCTGGTAATGTAAACGTAGCCTTAGTATTTTGTAAACCAAGAACCTCCTACAGAAATAGGACAAATAATAATAATGAATAAAAACTCATCTTTTGTAGTAACCAACCAGTTAGTAACTCTAATGATTTTGAAGTTTGTGATCAGAAAAGATTTACAGTGTGGTGTACAGTACTGTGCAAAAGTCTTGACCCCCCATACACACACACACACACACAAATTTCTTAATATTTTGTCAGACATTCAAAATACAAGAAAGTCTGAAAGAGCCAGACGTTATTTTATTTTTAATGTAGAACTGAGGAATAGTTCTCCAGACTTCCAGAAGTACTTTTTTTGTCTCTTGTTTTTCAGTCCAGTGAGAAACAGGTGCAGATGATTAGGAAACGAGAGGGGAAATGAGGTTGCTGCCGCGGTTGGTACATAAACAACCCATTTTTAAACTGCATCTTTAGGCAATTTGCAGCCTGTCACACTTTAAAACATCGGCTCACATTTTATTTCATTTAATCTACATCATTTAACTAAGTTTAATATGAAGAAATTAAGACTTTTGCACAGTACTGTATATCACATAGTGTTAAGGTAAATACAAGGTTTATGAATTCAGCTCCACAGGAAACTGTTACTTTGTCGAATTAGTTTAACGCAACACAATATCTGTTGTTCATTCTGGTTCAGTTCTAGTCTTCGTTTCATTCTGACTGAGACACGATGCAGCATATACATACATACATGCATACATACAGTACATATGGAATGCATTTCTAATAATCATAACAAATAAATAGCTTATATACGTAGCTAAACATTTAAAGCTATGCACTGGTTAATTATTTCTGACACTCACATTAGTAGAACCGTATGTTTTACACACCTTTATACACCTTACACATTTTACATACAGTACATTAGCTCATTTATCCTGTAGTGAAATGCAAGCAGCAATGCATGGCCGATAGGAACAGACCTGTGAATACTGAGAAGCGATGTACATATCCGAATATTATACAGAGAATAAGTATTTTGAGTATTTGAGCGCTAGAATGTATTTTCAAATACATGTATTTTCTCGAAGACTTGAGTACTTACAGTAGGTACCTTTTTTTTTAATCTTTTTTTTTTACTTTTTCGCCCAGGTCTGTTGTAGAGCGCGTGATAATTTTCCATTCCTCATTCCAACTTTATTGACTTACAGATAAGTCTTAATTATTATGTTTTTCAGTATAATGACAATACAACCTTACAGTATATATATATTACAGTTACACAATATCATACCATCTGCTTACATTCATTGCCATGTAACGCTTCAGGGTTCGTTTATTTATCTTTGGGAAACTGCTAGAATATGTTTAAAGTCGATTCTCAGTCTTAATAGTGTGTCAAATCATGCAGAAATACATATCGGAAATTCATTTAAGTAAGTTTTTCATTCTGAACAAATTACAATGTTGGGTTTATTCAAAAACAAAAACAATTTAATTACTATAAAAAAAAGTATACGGTTTAAGATGAATAGTAGAACCACAAGGACCACTGTTTTACCTTTTTACAAGCTTTTGTCTGTGTGTGTGTACAGTGGTGAAAGAGTAACTGCAGGAAATGTGACAAGTTGTTGTTTTAAGGGATAAAAGGAATTTTCATTAGTTTTAGAAATTAATACAACGCACGTTTTTATTTTATTTACTATCAGCCGGAACATTTTCTTGGATACATGATTTGGATAAATTAAAAAAATTTAAATATTTTTTTCCTGTTTGTTAAAGGCAATATAGCAGTGAAGCAGGATCATCTTAAACCAATCCGGGAAATTTCACTTTAAAACTAATTATTTGGTATTTTGGAACACTTTAAAAAAAAAACATCCATCCAACTATATACAGTACATAAACCATGTTTTTCACATACAAGTAAGAATTCTTAAACAACGACGACATACATTTTGTCGTAAACCTTTCCGCTCCTCGTGTCCACCTGCGGAAAACCACAGAATTCTTCAAATCTCGTACGAGACCTTAATTATGGAGACTAAACCGATATAAACGTAAGCCGACACATCGTCTTCCGGAACGTAGTTTTCATTATGACTTTTTGGTTTCATCAGGCAGAGTTTAAAACCAATAAGCAGCCAACTTCAGTTCCACTCAGCGCTTTTCTGTCTGTTACATGACGTCGCAATAGTTATCCACATCAGGTTCTGTGCAGATGAAGTCCAGTTCTGTTGTTTTATGTTGTAATGAGGATCTGTTAGCTGATCTTGGTGAATTAAAAAGCCAGGGTTGTAATTGTATTATATTTGCTGTACATGTCAAATGTAGACCATTCAATTCAAAGTATTAAAAACTTTCAAAAACAGTTGGGATTCGTCTCGCTTTTTTTTGTTGTTGTTGTTGTTATTGTTTATGTCTAATTCTTTCTTATTAAAGTGCAGATTTTATCTCTAATTTTCATGATCAAGTAGGCTAGGCGAAGGTTTTTAATATGAGCTACGAGGGCCACTCAATTCAACTTTTGATAGTTTAGAACAAGTTATGAGAATAAAAACTCTCTTTATTTCTCTATATAATCCCCTGCTACACTAATGCACTTATCCCAGTGTATCACTAGTGCTTGGACACCATCAAGGTAGAAAGTTTTCTGGAGCCATGATTGAACTGCCTGCTTAATATCTGAAACACTAGCCTCCCCAGAACTCCTTTAATGTCCCAAGCATCGAGGTCAAGGCCAGTGTTGGGTGTAACGCGTTGCAAAGTAAACCGTTAGAGTACTTGGATTACTTCTTTGATGTAACGAGTAATCTAACGCATTAGGTCCGCCATTTAAGTACTTAGATATATTTTCAAAAATGTAATCTGTTATTCAGACAATTTATGTAATTGTCAGCAGTCATTCCCAATCCGTTAGTGTGTGTGAAAGTCGTCCCACAAGCCCCACCCCCGATAACCCGCCTCTCCTCCCTCTGTTATTCCTGCTGTTATACCCCTATCCCACCTAAGTGGTTTGACTATGTGAGGACCGACGCGCGGAAAGATGGAAACCTAATCACATCGCCCAAACCCGCGGTGAATCATGATGAACCGTACTTACGGCCACCGCACGAACCTGCATTCGCTGAGTGATGATGGTAGAATAATTACAAAGGTCTTGACTAAAACAACATACATGAGGAATCACAAGGGAGTTTTTATTTTCTGCAATGGAAAAGTACTTGAACTAGTTACTTTTATCAGAAAGTAACGCTGTAATATAACTGATGTGAACTGCTGAATGTTCACAGGAACGACTTCTGTGGCCTCCCAAACACCTCGCCCGGGATCGTCATTGATATACGGCCTTTTTAAAAATATTTCCACAATTCAAATGTTTTACTGCAGCTAAAAGTCTCATTGCCGTACCGTGCCTGAGCTGTTCTGTAAATGTCAATCGCTTTTATGCCTTCATTCATGAGAAATTTCATCACAAGTGCATTAAATTTTGACTTGAACTACTCACATAAATATTCTATACTGACTTAAATGACATTATTTTCATTATTCTTTTCTCCTTCAGCTCCTTTCATATCTTCTGAGCCAGTGATAACCTCTAAATATCAAACCCTTGAGTATTGGCTATAATACGGTGCCAGGCATATTTTAACACTGTAATGCAATACCAAGTGCTGTAAAATATTCTTGGATAATGTTTTAAAAGTACTAAAGTCAAGTAAAGGTAAAAAATGCTACTTTTATTCATTCATTGTCTATACCGCTCATCTTGTGTACGGGGTTGCGGGGGTCATGAGATCTGGGGTACGAGGCAGGGTACACAATGGATAGGATGCCAATACCTCACAGGACAATTTGGAAACGATTAGCAAATAGCCTAATCTGCATGAATTTGAGCTGTGGGAGGAAACCAGACTACCTAGAAGAAACTCATCAAACACAAGGATACCCAAAGAGGAAAAAGGTTTGATTTCCCCTCGGGGTCTGTATACATGGGGTTCTCCCCCTTCTTGGTGGGTTTCTCCTGGGTACTCAGTTTTCCACCCAGAGTCCAAGACATGCAGATTAGGCTAATTAGTGTTTCCAAATTGCCTGTGGTGTGTGAATTCAAGTGTGAATGTTACTGGAGGTCATAAATTGGTAATAAATACTATTGAATCACCATTGGCCTCCACGGTGCCTTGCTGGACTACAGAGGTTCCTAAATAGATGGGTGGATGGAGTTTATTGACAAGTTAAAGGGGTAAAGAGTTTGTAAAAATGTAAACAATATAAAGACAAAACCTTTCTTTTATTTGTATATACAGTGGCAAGAAAAATATGTGAACCTTTTGGAATTTTATGGTTTTCTGCAGTAATATGTTATAAAAATGTGATCGGATCTTCATCTAAGTCTAAGTATTGACAAATATAATGTGTCTAAAATAATAAACAAGAAAATTCTAAAAACAATATTTAAAAAATCTCAATTCTTCCGTGTCTTTCTTTAGAAGAACCAGAAAAACCTCATAGTGCTAGTGTAAAAAGTATGTGAATTCTTGAGTTAATGACCTCAATAAAACTTATTGGAGTCAGGTGTTAGCATACCTGGAGTCTTGTTAATGAGTTTGTAGGTGAGGACTAGAGCTACTTTGACTATGCTCCACACAAGAAGAATACGCTAAAGTCCCATAGCAAAATTTTGTTGCTCAGAATGAGCTTTTTCTTGTCTCATGAGTCTCATTACAAGCTTGACTTTGTCTTTTCTATTTCTCCTAAACCCCACTTGGGAGAAACAAAGAGACATAACTGAGACACAAGGCGAGACATACTTTTGAGAAACATTTGAGAAACATTTGAGAAATCTGAGATGTACATAGGAAACAGAACTGCATTTGAAGGAGAAGCAAATGAGCCATATATAATACCATGATGAAATTAAAGTCAGATATAAATGAGATGCATGAAACACAAATAAGAAATATTATAGTTTTATTGAACATATAAAAAAAATCCTCAATTAACAGGATACATTGTAATAAATTTACAATTCACACAATATAACAGACACCAGAAAGATTTGCCAAATCAAGGCACTAAATGATACAAAATGTCACCAAACCTGACAAAGATATTAAGTGTCACACTCCTCAACTCAAAGTATGATTTATACAGGAGTCACACAAAGTCCACAGCATTGTGACAATCTTCCTGTGAAAAGAATCAGTCAAAAAGGAGAGAAATTTTAAAGGAAAATTGGTTGCTTGCTGTATGTAAGGGCTACAAGAACAGGGCTGGAAAAGTGCTTTCTCACCCGCTACATCAGTCTTCTCTTGTGGTGGATGTCCAACAAGTTTGTCCAAAGTCTGCAACTCCTGAAGCTGCTTAGTATCTTAACTGAACAAAAAAAAAATCTACTAAAACATTTGAGATTTACCTAAACACCGTTAAGCTACTCCTTTCTCAACTTTCTGAAGGTTGAGTGTTGATCGTGAACTTGCTCATGGGCTGATGCTGACCTGTCTGATGATGTGATGCTGATGAAGACTCCGGAACATTCTCCTGCATTCTTGGTCTCCTGAGGTGGCATGCTTCTGAAAAGAACCCAGTTAAAGTAAAATGTACATAATTACCAAGATAACCTTTTCACAAACAAAAATATTGGTCTTTATTTATAGAATATAATTAACCGCTGTCTCTAAAATTACATGTTCTGGTAACTACTGTTAAACACTGAACAGTCTATAATAAAACTACTGGTTTTCAAAAACTGATCATGCAGTAACATTAACTTACTATTAAAAAAAAAGGTAAAAAGTAACTTAATATGTTAACTTAGGACATGTATACTACTAATAATAACAATACAGTAAACAGCTGACTGATATTTATCGTTAAAAACAACTTTCAAGCTCACAGGTGTTAGTTACCTAGATATGCTAATCCACATGCTAAACCACCAACAGGTAACATTTAAATTCCTTTTGGAATTTATGAACAAACGTAAGGTGTGTAAATTTCAGTATTCCACTGTTTTTTTTTTTTTTGCCAAAGACTCTGTGGTTTTAACTTACAATTTGACTTGTCAATAATAATGAATTTTAAATTCGGCGCGAAAAACAAAACAAAACACCTTCACCGTCCGCTTTGTCTTCTTGGGGGGTTTTATTAAATTTTTATTTGCGGCAAGCAAAGTAGGTGGTGCGCTACCGCCACCTAAAGGTCTGGATGAATGGTGGATAAAGTTTTTTTTTTTTTTTTTGCTGACTTGACTCCGAGGCCTGTCATAAATTATTATCATTCTCGTATATTGTATTTTATGTATATTGATAATGATATTTGTACAGAATGTAAAGTGTACACATTTGTAAAAGGTGTAGCCATGTTGATTAACTAGGGACTCCTGGGTGTACTGTATGATAATATAAGTGGTGGTTGGATTTTTCTTTAAATAAACAAGCTAGATTTTGAAACAAAAATCTATCTATCTATCTATCTATCTATCTATCTATCTATCTATCTATCTATCTATCTATCTATCTATCTATCTATCTATCTATCAGAAAACCCACATGCACAGTTTGCAAGGACTGTATATGTTATGTGTGGGAAACACTGCTTTGGGGAAACAAAAAATATGTGAGTCACACACAAGACAAATATGAACTATCTCTGAGATTTAAAGGTAATGAGTCACATTTGAGACACCTTTGAGAAGATGCAGAAAATGTCTCATTCAAGTCTCAAAGATGGCTCATTTCCGTCTAGGAGACAAATAAGAGATAAACATGAGATCTCATCTTGGAGTTTCTTTGCTATGGGGTAAGCCATGCCTCACCAATAAGAGGTTTCAGAGGATCTATCATCAAGAATTGTTTGTTTACCTTAGAAATTCACCAGTCTACAGTTAGGCAAATGGAGACACATTAGGATTGTGGCTACTCAACCAAAAAAATGGGCCAAATGGGTCAAAATGTCCCAAAGAGCACAACTAAGACTCATCAGTGAGATAAAGAAACAACCCAGAGTGACAGGCAAAGATTTTAAGGCATGATTGAACCTGGCTAACATCTGTGTTCATGAGTCACTCACTCACTCACTCATCTTCTATACCACTTTATCCTGTATTCAGGGACCTGGAGCCTATCCCAGGAGGCTTAGGACACACCCTGGACAGGGTGCCAATCCTTCACAGGGCACACAATTTGGGGAACACCAATTAGCCTAACCTGACTGTGGGAGGAAACCGGAGTACCCAGAGGAATCCCACCAAGCACGGGGAGAACATGCAAACTCCATGCACACAGAGATGGAAATCAAGCCTGGCCAGGAATCGAACCTAGACCCTGGAGGTGCAAGGCGACAGTGCTAACCACTACACCACCACTAACCTTTGTTCATGAGTCAATAGTACATAAAACATTGAACCAGTAACAAAGGAAGCCGTTGCATACCAGAAAGAACATTGATGCACGCCTGAAGTTTGCAAAAGAGCACACTGACACTCCACAGCGGTTTTGGCAGAAAAATCTGTCTACTGATAACACTAAGATTGAACTGTTATGAAAGAACACTGTGCACTACATCTGCCGTAAATAGTGTACGCATATCATCATGTAAACATCATCCTAACTGTAAAATATGATGGGGGAAAGATCCATGATTTGGGCCTTCTTTGCTGCATCAGGGCCTGGCCAGCTTGCAGTCATTGAGGAGCACATGAGGTGTATTAAAAAAAAATCATGATTCACCACTAGGGGGTGACGTTTTACAGCATTTTATTCCGAATAACGTTTTCTTTCTTTTTCTTCTTACGTTGTGAACGGGTGAGTGATATAATGGATGTAGTGCACGAGAGTGTAGGAGGGAGTCGCTGTTTGGGAGTCGATCCTTCCCTTCAACGTGTCGCCATGGAGTTTCTGCACCTTCCACCCGCTTGCCCCCCCCCCCCCTCCTCCCCCCCCCGCACGCCCTCTCTGAGCTCGGCCGGAAACTCCGCTCCATTTCCATTACAAACTCGGCCCTCCGGCGGCGGGGTAGAACTCTCTATTACTCTCTCTCTATTACTCTCCCTCTCTCTATTACTCTCTCTCTCTCTCTCTCTCTCTCTCCCCTTTTTAATTTTTTTCAGCAGTGTGCACCAGAACTACATGTTTGGGATCATGTTATGGCCACTTAACTTCCTCCAGTTCTTCGCAGTAGCCTGACTTTAGTCTTGTATTTTCTCTCCCCCGTTATTGCAGCTCTTTGCGCTCCGCTGCAGATGTTTGCGGTTTCGCGGCTCAATTTTCTTCTCCGACTTTTCCCGGGACTCTGGTAAACATGCAGCCCCCGCCGAGGAAGGTAGGTTTCTGTTTTTGTTTGTTGTGCATTTGTGTTTCTTTTTCGCTTTTGCTTAAAAATAAGGAAATGTTTTATTTCTTTAGTCTGTGAATCTGAGTCTGTAAAGCTGAAGCGATAAACAGCGTGGTGTAGAAGTTTATGTAGAAGTTTATGTAGAAGTTTATGTAGAAGTTTTCAGACACGATAATGTTACTGCAGACACGGACGGGGGTTACAGAGTTACACACACACACACACACACAGAGTTACACACACACACACACACACACACAGAGTTACATACACACACACACACACACACACACAGGGTTACACACACACACACACACACACAGGGTTACACACACACACACACAGAGTTACACACACACACACACAGAGTTACACACACACACACACACACACACACACAGAGTTACACACACACACACACACACACACACACACACACACACACACACACACAGGGTTACACACACACACACACACACACACACACACACACACACACAGGGTTACACACACACACACACACACACACACAGGGTTACACACACACACACACAGAGTTACACACACACACACACACACACACACACACACACACACACACACACACACAGGGTTACACACACACACACACACACACACACAGGGTTACACACACACACACACAGAGTTACACACACACACACACACACAGAGTTACACACACACACACACACACAGAGTTACACACACACACACACACACAGAGTTACATACACACACACACACACACACAGGGTTACACACACACACACACACAGGGTTACACACACACACACACACACACACACACACACACAGAGTTACACACACACACACACACACACACACAGTTACACACACACACACACACACACACAGAGTTACACACACACACACACACACACACACACACACACAGAGTTACACACACACACACACAGAGTTACACACACACACACACACACACAGAGTTACACACACACACACAGAGTTACATACATATACACAGAGTTACACACACACACACACACACACACACACACACAGAGTTACATACACACACACACACACACACAGAGTTACATACACACACACAGAGTTACACACACACACACACACACACACACACAGAGTTACATACACACACAGAGTTACACACACACACACACACACACACACACAGAGTTACACACACACAGAGTTACACACACACACACAGAGTTACAGACACACACACAGAGTTACAGACACACACAGAGTTACACACACAGAGTTACAGACACACACACAGAGTTACAGACACACACACAGAGTTACAGACACACACAGAGTTACACACACAGAGTTACAGACACACACACAGAGTTACACACACACAGAGTTACACACACACACACACACACACACACACACACACACACACACACACACACACAGAGTTACACACACAGAGTTACAGACACACACACAGATTTACACACAGGGTTACACACACACACACAGAGTTACACACACACAGAGTTTCACTCACAGTTACACACACAGAGTTACACACAGGGTTACACACACACACACAGAGTTACACACACACAGAGTTTCACTCACAGTTACACACACAGAGTTACACACAGGGTTACACACACACACACAGAGTTACACACACACACACACACACAGAGTTTCACTCACACAGAGTTACACACACACACAGAGTTACACACAGAGTTACACACACACACACACACACACACACACACACACAGAGTTACACACACACAGAGTTACAGACACACACAGAGTTACACACACAGAGTTACAGACACACACACAGAGTTACAGACACACACACAGAGTTACACACAGTTATACACAGTTACACAGAGTTACACACACAGTTATACACAGTTACAGACACAGAGTTACACACAGTTACACACACAGTTACACACAGTTACACACACAGTTATACACAGTTACACACACAGTTATACACAGTTACACACACAGTTATACACAGTTACAGACACACAGTTACACACAGTTATACACAGTTATACACAGTTACACACAGTTACACACACAGTTACACACACAGTTATACACAGTTACAGACACAGTTACACACACAGTTATACACAGTTACAGACACAGAGTTACACACAGTTACACACACAGTTACACACAGTTACACACACAGTTACACACACAGTTATACACAGTTACAGACACAGTTACACACACAGTTATACACAGTTACAGACACAGAGTTGCACACAGTTATACACACAGTTACACACAGTTACAGACACAGAGTTACACACAGTTACACACAGTTACAGACACAGAGTTACACACAGTTATACACAGTTACACACAGAGTTACACACAGAGTTATACACACAGTTACACACACAGTTACACACAGAGTTACACACAGAGTTACACACACAGTTACACACAGAGTTACACACAGTTACACACAGAGTTACACACAGAGTTACACACACAGTTACACACACAGTTACACACAGAGTTACACACACAGTTACACACACAGTTACACACACAGTTACACACAGAGTTACACACACAGTTACACACAGTTACACACACAGTTACACACAGTTACACACAGAGTTACACACACAGTTACACACAGAGTTACACACAGAGTTACACACAGAGTTACACACACAGTTACACACAGAGTTACACACAGTTATACACAGTTACAGACACACAGTTACACACAGTTATACACAGTTATACACAGTTACACACAGTTACACACACAGTTACACACACAGTTACACACAGAGTTACACACAGTTACACACACAGTTACACACAGTTACACACAGTTACACACAGAGTTACACACACAGTTACACACAGAGTTACACACAGTTACACACACAGTTACACACACAGTTATACACAGAGTTACACACAGAGTTACA
The DNA here is from genome assembly GCA_030522415.1 of Channallabes apus. Taxonomy (NCBI): domain Eukaryota; kingdom Metazoa; phylum Chordata; class Actinopteri; order Siluriformes; family Clariidae; genus Channallabes; species Channallabes apus. The sequence goes on from CM060120.1 coordinate 29,723,819, forward strand.
CACAGAGTTACACACAGAGTTATACACACAGTTACACACACAGTTACACACAGAGTTACACACAGAGTTACACACACAGTTACACACAGAGTTACACACAGTTACACACACAGGTACACACAGTTACACACACAGTTACACACACAGTTACACACAGAGTTACACACAGTTACACACACAGTTACACACACAGTTACACACAGTTACACACACAGTTACACACCGTTACACACACAGTTACACACAGTTACACACACAGTTACACACACAGTTACACACCGTTACACACAGTTACACACCGTTACACACACAGTTACACACACAGTTATACACAGAGTTACACACACAGTTACACACAGTTACACACAGTTATACACAGTTACACACAGTTACACACAGAGTTACACACAGAGTTACACACAGAGTTACACACACAGTTACACACACAGTTACACACAGTTACACACACAGTTACACACACAGTTACACACACAGTTACACACAGAGTTACACACCGTTACACACACAGTTACACACACAGTTACACACAGAGTTACACACAGTTACACACACAGTTACACACAGTTACACACAGAGTTACACACCGTTACACACACAGTTACACAAAGAGTTACACACAGTTACACACAGAGTTACACACACAGTTACACACAGAGTTACACACAGTTACACACAGAGTTACACACAGAGTTACACACCGTTACACACACAGTTACACACAGAGTTACACACACAGTTACACACAGAGTTACACACACAGTTACACACACAGTTACACACAGAGTTACACACAGAGTTACACACACAGTTACACACACAGTTACACACAGAGTTACACACAGAGTTACACACACAGTTACACACAGAGTTACACACAGAGTTACACACAGTTACACACAGAGTTACACACACAGTTACACACAGTTACACACAGAGTTACACACACAGTTACACACAGAGTTACACACACAGTTACACACACAGTTACACACAGAGTTACACACAGTTACACACAGAGTTACACACAGAGTTACACACACAGTTACACACACAGTTACACACACAGTTACACACAGAGTTACACACACAGTTACACACACAGTTACAGACAGAGTTACACACACAGTTACACACACAGTTACACACACAGTTACACACAGAGTTACACACAGAGTTACACACACAGTTACACACAGAGTTACACACAGAGTTACACACACAGTTACACACACAGTTACACACAGAGTTACACACACAGTTACACACACAGTTACACACAGAGTTACACACAGAGTTACACACAGAGTTACACACAGAGTTACACACACAGTTACACACAGAGTTACACACACAGTTACACACAGAGTTACACACAGTTACACACAGAGTTACACACAGAGTTACACACACAGTTACACACAGAGTTACACACAGAGTTACACACACAGTTACACACACAGTTACACACAGAGTTACACACACAGTTACACACACAGTTACACACAGAGTTACAGACAGAGTTACACACACAGTTACACACACAGTTACACACAGAGTTACACACAGAGTTACACACACAGTTACACACAGAGTTACACACAGTTACACACAGAGTTACACACACAGTTACACACAGTTACACACACAGTTACACACAGAGTTACACACAGTTACACACAGAGTTACACACAGAGTTACACACAGAGTTACACACAGTTATACACAGTTACAGACACACAGTTACACACAGTTATACACAGTTATACACAGTTACACACAGTTACACACACAGGTACACACACAGTTACACACAGAGTTACACACAGAGTTACACACAGTTACACACACAGTTACACACACAGTTACACACACAGTTACACACCGTTACACACACAGTTACACACAGAGTTACACACAGTTACACACAGAGTTACACACAGAGTTACACACACAGTTACACACAGAGTTACACACAGAGTTACACACAGTTACACACAGAGTTACACACACAGTTACACACAGTTACACACACAGTTACACACAGAGTTACACACAGTTACACACAGAGTTACACACACAGTTACACACAGAGTTACACACAGTTATACACAGAGTTATACACAGAGTTACACACACAGTTACACACACAGTTACACACAGAGTTACACACAGAGTTACACACAGTTACACACACAGTTACACACAGTTACACACAGTTACACACACAGTTACACACAGTTACACACAGTTACACACAGAGTTACACACACAGTTACACACACAGTTACACACACAGTTACACACACAGTTACACACAGTTACACACACAGTTACACACAGAGTTACACACAGAGTTACACACACAGTTACACACACAGTTACACACACAGTTACACACAGAGTTACACACACAGTTACACACAGAGTTACACACACAGTTACACACACAGTTACACACACAGTTACACGTTCCCACATAAAACAAGCTTAAGTATCTCATGTTTTATTTTATTAATCTGTGTCTAAATAAAGCTTTAATTTTTACATTTAATGTAGTGTGATGTCTTTCAGCAGTTTTATTTGTCTAAATAATAAATTATACTATAGAAAATTCCTATAGACATGTGGAACTGGTATATCTGTATATTCTACATGTAGACACACATTTACAATCATAACATGCTGTAAAGTTATTAAATGTATTTGAAGATATTAAAGCTGATTGTTAGGGTTTTTTAAGCATTGCCATTTTTACAGTGAAGAAAAATTATCATAACGTAAATGCTGAGTTTCCCATGAGGTGAAATATATACATAAAAAATCATTATAGATCATTATAGAGGATAAAAAAAAATCAATATAGTTACATTTAAATTAAATGTAATACATATATCTTTTTTTTCTCGATAAATAATTCAGGTTCAGGTTACATTCATAAAATAGACTGATGAAGATAGATTGATGAATATCAATGTCTAATGGAAAGAATATTATGGAAATCCTTGGAAAAGAGCGAATATTTATATTCTTTTCAACATAAAAGAACATATCTGTCATTGGTTCTTTTTTTTAAAAAAAATCACACTTTTAATTGAATATCGTGACCTACACATACACTACATGACTACTTTATTACTGATAACAAAACACTATCTTTACCTGTTAGGAAATCTTTTACAGTTTATATATTACTGCTATAATCTCATTGTACCTGTCATCATTTTGTCAGAAAAAAAATCTGGCAAACCCAAATGAAAAATAAAAGCAGGATGAAATTGTAACATAATAATAATAATAATAATAAATGTTGCAAAATTGATTACAGGTAATATACACCCAGTCTGGATTTAATGTAGAGTTTTTCCATAAATATTATTTCGATAAATATGCTATGTTTAAAAGTTACATATCGTAGTTTAAATATCTCAAAATAATCGCGATTTAAAAAAAAAAAACGTACAGCTCTAACATAAACCAAGAGAGTTTGCCTTAACCTGATGTGAATTACTATTGTAGTGACGCGTAATAGATATGAAATACTGATATGAAAACTGCGCTTTATGTCTGTGTTAATGTTCTCGTTATTACCGGATCATGTGTCGATTATTACGATGAGGCGTTGTTGTGTTGTGACTGAGTTGGAGTTAATCGAGTATGAAATGTCTTCTTTTTGCCACAGCGTTACGCAGTAAGTAAAACCAGAGGTGTCAAGTAACGAAGTACAAATACTTCGTTACCTTACTTAAGTAGAAATTTTGGGTATCTATACTTTACTGGAGTAATTATTTTTCAGCCAACTTTTTACTTCTACTCCTTACATTTTTAAGCAATTATCTGTACTTTCTACTCCTTACTTTTTAAAAATAGCCTCGTTACTCTATTTTTATGATCAGAACGCGCAACCCCCCCCCCCCCGGTCACATGATCAGAACGCGCACAACGCCCGAATCCCCCCACGGCCCCCCCGTCACATGATCAGAAGGCGAGACCATAATGCTTTTGTCGCCCCTCACGGTACTTTTACTTTTATACTTTAAGTAGTTTTGAAACCAGTACTTTTAAACTTTTACTTAAGTAAAAAGCTTGGGTTGATACTTCAACTTCTAAAGAAGTATTTTTGAACCCTAGTATCTATACTTCTACTCAAGTAATGAATGTGAATACTTTTGACACCACTGATTAAAACAAGCAAATAAAGGGTTAAGACAAAAAGGTCATGTGTTTAGTGCTTAGATATCTTCAAAGCAGAGATGTGAAAAGTAGAACGTGATCGTCCTGTTAAGACTAAAGAGATCAGATACGAGCGACGGTTTTCACTCATTACAACAGGGTCGAATTACACACCTACAAACACTACTACTGAACCTTCTAAAGCTACACTGTGCTCTTCTTCAGCGTTCGATTGTGTAATTATTTAAAACCTGTATATACAGTGCTGTAATAGAAGCAGGAACGATTAATGTTGTAAACGTTGCGTCTGCTAATAGAACTGGAAGCATGTTTTGATCCCGGAGCGTGTACTGTGCACTAAATCCGATCTCGGACCACTCGAGTAATTCAGTATATAACCCCAATCCGCTGTCTTTCCCGCAGGTGAAAGTGAGCCAGGAGCTGAAGCACGCTCACGCGGAGCAGCTGAGCAAACTTAACGTGAAACATCAGACTGACTGTGACCTTCTGGAAGACCTGAGGTGAGAAGCCTCTGTGAACAGCACTGTCATCGAGGATTTCTGGTGCACACGTGATGTAGGATAGAAAAATAAATAAACACAGAGCGGTGCTCATCTCAGAGGGTAGAATTCGGCGAGGTTGTGCACCCAGGGTGGACCAGAGAGCTCCAGCCGGGCTTCCGAGCCAGGCGTTTAACCCTGAACTACTCGGGTAAAAGGTTCCCCTGCATGAACGCAAGTGTCTGGGAGTGCAAAGCCGGCTTTACTCTGTATGATCCGAAAAGAGTTGGGTCTTGACAAGAAGATACCAATGAAAAGTTGGGACATACCTTCTCAATCAGTGTTTTATTTTGTTTCGTGATTTATTTTCCACATTTAAGAACACACTGGAGATTGCTATGATTTCCAAACTATGAAACGACACACATGGCATTAGGTACTTATGTAACAACATCAACAGCAAGAGTCAGCTGTTATTTTAAGACATGAAGGTCAGCTGTCCTGGAACAGTTCTTGCAAGAACAGTATTGTCAAGTGGATTTGAAAAACCCTTCACAGGAGAGCAAGACCGAAACTCACCGCTGCTGCAGAGGAGACGTTCATTCAGAGTTACCAGCCTCAGGAATCACCAATTCAGCACCGCAGATTAGAGCCGTTATAAAGACTTAACATATTTAGCATATGTAGCAGACACATCTCAATATCAACTGTTTAAAGAAGATGATTGCATATTTTGTGTCCATACTTTTGACTGGTACAGTACTGTAACGACGCTATAATAAATAGCTTCTACGAACGACATTCGGAAACGGAGCTTCCACATGACAAGGCGCAAGTATCATAAATGGCAGAAGACGTGAGAGGCGCTGTCAGCATCATAAATGTGTTTATTATAACCTCGGCTAGCAATTCATTGTGATTCGTCGGAATCTCGCGAGACAGCTACGAATACGCTTAGTAGCAAAAACGTCAAATAAACCATTTCTCTTTGTAAAGACACGTACACGACTCAGTTTGCATGATGATGATGTAAACCGAGGACGTTTTCATTAATAACAAATCTGGCATAAGGGATACACACTCTGTCGATTTGCATGAGAGTCTAATAATTATGTACGCCCTTTCTTTCCCTTCCCTTCCCTTTCTCCTGTGCATCTTTATTTTGCAAAGTCAAAGTCAAGCTGTTTACAATTACGTGTCGCCCAGTGTGATAATACACCCTTTTGCACGTTCTCACGTTTTATTACAGGAGTGAAACTGTAGCATGCATTCATTGTAGCTGACTCAGACAAGCCCAGTCAGTGCTCTGCAGTTTAAAAACACCTTGGAGCACTCTGCACTGTGTGTGTGTGTGTGTGTGTGTGTGTGTACGCTGGGGGTGGTGGTAGTGGTTTGCAATACCTCCATTTGCAAAACCTTTGAGCCAGAAGGTTGGCTTTGACACTGCATAATTCCTCGTCTGTAAAGGCAAGGCATAACGCCGCCACATTCATAACCGCAAACTCAGATCATATAGGAATAAAGATGATAATAATAATAATAATAATAATAGCAGACTTTCACACAAAAGCTTTGAGACTTCACATTACAATACGTTGTGGCTTGTGACAAGCTTAAGGCAGGATACTAGTGCTGGAAGTGTGTGCAGATTTAAGACTAATTTTGTGTGTGTGTGTGTGTGTGTGTGTGTGTGTGTGCAGGACGTACAGCCAGAAGAAAGCAGTTATTGAGAAAGACTACGCACAGGTAAGTCTCTATTTAGAATTATTTTCTCTGCTGAAACGCAGCTTTATAAATCCGCCAAAAACAAATCAGGAAAATTTGTTTCCCTTTTTTAAATTCCAGACATTCTGCTTATGCGGCACCATCGCTGTTCAGAAATATTTACTCCCGCGCAAAAAACAACAACTTTTCAATCTTTTCAAAAGAACCAAACGATGTGTGTTTACCATCTTCAGTCTAACTCCAAATATTTCATTGTCATTTATTCCCGGAGCGATCTGGCTCTACCACCTGGACTCGTGCGGTTCTGTTTTTCGAAAGAGAAGTAACTCAGCGTCATGCTGTAAGAGTATCGGGGTGTGTAGAGGTCATGCGGGAAGAGCCATGTGTGTGTTTAGCTCACGTTACAGCTCATTATCCTACATGTTGCATGTTTTACTGTAATCATACGGAATGTAAAATGTGTTCCTTTCGGTAACATGACTGCCTCGGGGTAGGTTTAGTCACCGTGTTCAGCTGTGTGAATGCGACCCATTGAGAAGTTTACGGGGGATCGTCTTACCGCTCTCGCCGCCCCCTGTACTCTTTCTGGTTCTGGCTTTGTCCTGGTTTGTTATCTCAGTGGAATGTCCATCTGTGACTGAACAGCAGCGCAGGTTCCCGCCACAGAACCCGGATCCGTCATCAGAGCACGACGCGCTGTTGAGCAACATGTGTGTCGGCTGTTCTGTGTTTAATGGTATAAACGAATAAATCCATGTTATACAAGATTACAACAGTGTATTCGACATCGTGTTTATGAATAAATTGTAACATTCTAACAGTAAACTCATTACAGTTTATTTTATGTTTACTCTAAAGATTTCCCAGTATGAGAACAGAAATCCACGCAAATGTAGAACAGTCCGGAGAAAACAGCTTGGTCATGGGAAAGCTTGGAATCCTGTTGTTTTAACCCCGTGGGACGCGGAGGGTGCAGCAACAGTCGGAGCGTTTCATCCTGTCCAGAAACGCTGAATGGGCGTTACGTGGCGTTATGAGGAACGAGGGTGAAAGATTGAAAGCGTGCAAAGGAAGGAAAAACCCCCAGAACCTCGGGTTAGAAAGTCTGATGTCGGAATTTGTATAAGTGTGAACCGTGTGATTGTGTTCAGGATGTCTGTTTTAGCGTGATTTATGTGTAACTGTAGTGTAGTGCCAGTGGTTTAGATTTAACAAACAAACAGTACAGTATAAAGCAGTTAATGAAGCTAACGCTTATACTAGTACACCGATCAGCCATTACATTATGACCACCCACATAATATTGAGTTCTGCAACCAAAGCAGTGATGCGCTGTGTGTGTGTGTGTGTGTTCTATCAGAACCAGAATGAATGTTTTTAGCAATTTGCACCAGTACACAGGTTTTCCTTGCATGGAGCACCTTTGCTATGTCCCGATCCCTACAGACCGGGAACATCCCAGTTCATCCCAGTTCCCACTCCCAGTTTCACTGATCCGCTCGTCACGCCATCACGGTTTGGCTCTTGTCACAGTCGAGCAAATTCTTACGCTTGCTCATTTTTTTTCTGCTTCCAACACGCCAACTTCAGGGACAAAATGTTCACTTGCTGTCTAATACTGTATATCCCACCCATTTTAAGGAGATATTGTAGCTGTAGCTATTGTGATAAGGGTCAGATTTTGATGGCTAGAAGCCAGAGTGGGGGTCGTAATGTTAGAGCTAATCTGTGTTTATAACGTATAACCCGATTAAATACAGTGCGATTTCTCTTTGTTTATTTCTGATGCCCTCGAGTAGACGTGTTGATCTGACGTCACTCCGTAAACAAGGAAGGAACTTGGATTCAGGGATAAAACTGCATGTTGACTGCTTGTTGCGGTAGTTACATGTTACGCCTAGACATTCAGCACATCACGCAGATTCTTAATGGTGTTAAGGTCTGGAGTCTGTGGTGGCTGATATATGTATGAAAATGATGTCTCATGCTCCCTGAACCACAATCACAATTTGAACCATCATCATCTTGATATAATATAAAATATAAAATAGTCGTTCATTAGGTTCAGGTCGTTGGGTGACATATTTTGGACACATATTGAAACTTTTTCTGAGCCTGGACCTGATCAACAGAAGCAACCCCAGATCATACCTCCGCCCCATTGTTCATGAACAGATCATATGATGTTTTTCTCAGTGTTCCACAGTCCATTCTTTATGCTCCCTAGAAAACCGAAGCCTTTTTTTCTCCATTAGTCTCACTGATGCGTGGTTTTCTTAAGGCTACGCAGCTGTTTAGTCCCAATCCCTTGAGCTATTCTCACATAGAGGTTGTGTGTGGCTGTGAGATCTACTGTTGTTGTTGCTGTTGTTTTTTTTCCTAACAATTTGATTCCCCATCATGCTGAGTCAGGACTGTATTTCTTCCTTGAAGATGATGGTTTAACACAATCCGTCCAGGTTTTAATAATGCGTTTTTACTGTCTGATCTTAAGAACGAAATTTTTAGCAATGTCTGTAGTCGTTTTCTTTTATTTGATGCAGGATAATAATTTGACCCTACCGAAACAGAGAAACATCTTCGCCGCAGCCATGGGTTATGTCTTCAGACATGGTTATTTAAGGAATGAGAAGTTTCTCACTGCATCAGTTAGGGTTAAATAACTTGTTGCCAGCTGAAGCAGTTTAATCAGTGCAGTAATCATCCAGTGGAAGGCTCTTTCCTATTTAAGTTAAATCCAGGTGGTGACTTTTTTGGCTGGAAAGTGTAAGTAGAAACTTTATTAATCCCGGAGGAAATTCCAGGCATCCAGGAGCAACGAGGACAGAAACACAGAGGCAGGTTTGTAGATGCGATTGCACACGATAGAGCTAAGACTAGTTATTAGTGTGAATTAGTGTTTAGGATGCAGTGGAGTTAATGTTTGGTCCAGTGACGCCGCAAAGTTCTGTCATCACTTCGTTACTACAGACTGTTGGTATTGTTCCACCGCCTACTCAAAAACCAGAAGCAACCCAGACAGGAGCCAAGAGAGCATGGGGTACGCGGTTGGTTTTTCCCGCCAAGTCGAGAGGCAGTGCACATGACGTCGTCACCATTACGCCATCTCTTCAGAGTTGGAACAGTTCCTTGGTTTTATGCATTCGCTGGTAGTTAACACACGCAGTTTAAATTTCACAATTTTCCAGGAATAAGGTGACAGCCTGCTTTCCTATTAAGATAAATTACTGCTCATGTGTATACAGAGTCTTTCCTGTTCCAGGTTCATTTGTTTCTCTGCTTTGGAATCGCTCTTTGAACCATGACAAGCCGTGAATCGTTTTATTGTCCGCGTCTGTTCTTGCCACAACACACAGATAACTGCGATAAGCCCCGGCCGTCAATGTCATTGTACTCTGGAATACTGTTCCCAGTACTGCTGGACATATTTACCTATAAGGAAATCAAAGGTCTTTAATATAGTAACATGATTTGTTTGAATGCAATATGACTGGAAATGACATCATAATACCGTAAGAGAGGGATTACGATTTTAAGCTAGAGATTGTTCCACCTAATAGTGTTGTCTTGATATGGACTCCTAGCCCTTGTAAACGCGCCTAATCAAAGTCTGGGTTGATTAATGTGCATCACGTGTCCCGTGGCGAATCTTCTGATTCAGCATCCAGGTGTGTAGCGCTGCTAACTCCCGAGCACACAAGAGACTCCAGTGTCTGTGTGTTTGAATGAGGCTCCTCCAGATGCACCACCTGGATGTTCTGAATGGCCCGTGAGTAGAGGAGCCTCTCTCATCCTCATCCTCTCTCCCGCTAAAGCCTATTGAGACGAGGCCGGTGGGCTGGCACGCTCTCACAAAGCCAGATTGTAGCGTCCGGCCCTGGCAGGCACTCAGGAGCTCAATCAGGGCCTGGAAGCTGATCAGGGTACGCCATTCTCTTTATTCTTCGGTATTCAGGATAGGAATGCGCCTCCTCTCTTGCGGAGGATTGTGGAAGCGCGGCGCTTCTTCAATGGCCTGTTTCGGTGTTAGCCTTCTATAAGAGCTGATTTCTGGTTTCCTATCTAGTGGTCGGTTTGCTTGATCCGAATCGGAGTAGAACGCATACTGTCTTTCTTACTGTCCACTGGATTCAGAATCACTATATACGAAGTACAAGTTGTTTGATTTTATTCTATTTTTATGTTTGAAAGAAAGTGACTGCAATTTTGCTCGTTTGAAATTGTAATTACTCAGGACCTTAAAGCAATCATAGCTATGTCTTATATAATTTCGACATTCCTTTCCACTGTAACACTCTTTCTGACATTTCAGAGGCAGATTTTTGTGATTAGTTGCAAGGCCAAAATTCCAGCTGTGGTGTTCTGAGTGTGTTATTTAAGCTTCCCCTTCCCCGAAGTTATTTTGATGAATAACACCCCCCCCGCCCCCCCAACGTAATTTCATATGCATTATTTAAATTAAATACAGCATATATAAGCGTTCGAAATGGCCGAAGAGTCGCAAGTTCTTTAGCAAACCAAAAAAAAAAAAACAACACAGTTCTTGCAAGTTTTTATTTTAGTCTTGGAATTTCATGTGCACCACATGTTCTTTATGTATTTTATGGACCGAACGTCCTCAGTGACTTCTCCCTTTGCTGAACCTTGACACAGTCCGCTGACCACAGACAATAATCCTAAAATATCACTGCATTCGCATCACCGCTAAATTTCCTCTTTTTTTTTATTACCTATTTATCCAGTCGCCCTGCTGTGCTATTTCAGGGTTTTTTATGTAGTCTGAGGGTTGGGAGGTGGTCAAAATAGTTGCCATTTACTCTACATGAAACGTTTTATTTTAGTTCGGTGATTAGTAAAATTCGTTTACATTTTTAGTCCTGTAACTCGTATTATGAATAACGAAACCATAGTTTCCACTACGCAGTTGAATTACAATATAACCGCGCCCAGTATAACTTCCATTCATTTCTTTGATTAAAGTATTTCCCCCCCCTCTCCCTCTCTCTCTCATAGGCGCTGCAGAAGTTGGCCTCTCAGTATCTGAAAAGGGAATGGCCTGGGGTTCAGTCAGAGGAGCAGAAAGACTACAGGTAAATGAGTGTGTCATGAAACGTGGCTGCGAATGCATTAATCAAATTCAATGTTCACTATACACAGCTTTGTTCATACTGTAAACCCACTCCAAGTGATAAAAGAAGTTGTGTAAAGAACATACAAGTAGATATTATATAGAAGTTTGCGTGGACGTTTTGTTGTTTTCTTTTTCGTCTTTATTTTCCATTTGAGGGAAGAGTTTGTGTTTGTGTTTGCAGGAACGTTTGTACGGTATGGAGAGCGTACCTGGAAGGGGTGGTGAAAGTGACCCAGTCTCGGATCACTGGCTGCGACAGCTACAGGAGCCAGGTTTCAGAGCCGATCAAGACCTTCCGAGTGCACAAAGAGCAGCAGCTGAAAAAGGTATGCAGCGCAGGAACGTACTTTAACATTTAATGATAAAAGGTGCGTTTGAATATTTCATCAATACTTGGAATAGCAACTAAATCGGAATAATAAATGTACCCATGTAAGTCGGAACAGTCTGACCCCATCCGGCCTGATCTGAGTGAATTTTCAATGGGAATAAGAGGTAAAGGTGTAAACATTTGGTAACCCTTTCAATAGGTAAATGAAAGGCTTGACTTGAACTGGCACTTGAATTGACTTTTTCTCTCTAGTTGGAATAAACATATCGTTTCTGCTCATGACTGCCCCAAGTGGCGATAAAATTAGTTGACTTGAGTTTCCGTGAGGGAAATTTTGCTTCAATTTCTCATCAGTAGACTCTCTGAGAACAACTCTCTCTCTCTCCCTCTCTCTCTCTCTTGCAAGTCTACCTACTAACAAAGCTGGGATATACAAAGAATAAAGAATTTCGCTGGGCAGTAATGTATATGTGACGAATAGTGGATGAACTTAAACTTTCACTCTCTGAGTCTTTGACACATACACACACACACACACACACGGGGTCACAGTAAACAGTACACTTTTGCACGGATGTTGATTATACCAGTAAGACGCGCACTAAGACCCAGCAGTGGAGATGATTACCCACAATTCCGCAGGGCAAGAGAGAGAAAAACCGTTGGCTCAGTTGTGATCACCGTTGGCTCAGTTGGCTCAGTTGTGATCACGCTCGGCGTCAAAACAAGAAGTGCATGCGTGATACATGATACTCGGTGCTCGTAAATCAAGACTTGCTCGTTTTCCAAGTCAAAATTTATAAAAAATAAAAAATTTTGCAAAAATGTAGAACCCATAAAATGAGCATATTATTATGACCTTTTGGTCTTAGAAACAACCGAAAACAACCATAAAAACACATTATTATGTGTATTTGTGCTATTTCTTTTGTGCTTTACTGACCCACTTTCTATTTTTTTGCGCAGTCGTGTTCGGGGGAAGTTGGTCAAAATGACAGAACATTTTTATTCTATTCTTAATATCGCCTATTTTGTGCAGGAAAAAATGACATGTCACTTTATACTGCATAATCCTGAGCTCTATATATGTTTATTAAAAAAACAGCAAAAAAAAATACTGGCTAAAATGCACTGAGCTTTAAGGGCTACATGCTTTGAGCATGTAAGTACACACCTTATCAGATTAGCATCCATGTAAACACTAAAATAAAATCAGAAGGGTTTTCAAACGGAATGAAGGAATAGTTTCCTTCTAAATGTAATGTAATAAAGTTGCTTGTTGTCGTCATTTCGGATAACTGTATACACTACAGTATGTCATGTCTCATTTCATCTATTTGAATTTCTTTTGTGCATTAGTGTATCGAGCAGCTCACGCGGGTTCAGGCTGAGCTTCAGGACACGGTGAAGGACCTGACCAAGTCCAGAAAGAAGTACCAGGAGACGGAGCAGATGGCCCAGGCCGTGAGGGAGAAAGCAGACATGGAGGCGAAGTATGTTTCCTGAGCTGTGCCGAGCGTCTCTACGTGTGATATCGGCTCACACGTAGGGAAGACGAATGATCTCTGACCCCTCTCCATTCTACCCAGTTGGTTAGAACCTTGTTGTTGTGTCCTTGACTAGGAATAGCAGCTTATACCAAACACGGGTCATACTTCTCGTGATGTTAGTTCGTAAAGGGCACGACTGGCCGTAAATACCTGTGGATTATAAATGGGACAACAGTATATGCGATTTATTTTTTGTAGAGAAATGATGAACTTTTAGTGATGTATAAAACTACCCACTAGCTGGATTTCTAGTTAAAATCTGAATCGATGATCAGTAATAAGTAAACATGGAGTACAGCGCCAATATCAAAGCATGAAAGAGTAACATAGCCTGATATGTTAAAGGAACTATTTAAAGTCTACATGCTGATGTTTATCCGTCTCTGACTTTCAGTTGAGTCAAAACACACGGACCCTGAGATTTCCCAATCTATCCTGCGCTCATATTCAGAATTCCACCTAGACTACATGCGCTCGATGACTTCACCTTGCACTTGTGTGCCACTGAGGCATTTCCGTCTGAAAATATTTCCTTTTGGCATCGGCACAAACGTTATCGCCGTCTCCCTGCAGTTCGAGGATTTATAGCATGAGTGCAGAATTTGTTAAACAAGTGTCACACTCTCCAGTAAACACTGACACACAACACAGAGAAGAGAGGAAAGGAGAAAGGTCGACAGTGGCCTTTCATTGTTCTGTCAAAAAAAAAAAAAAAAAAAAAAACCCAGAGGAAGTCACACCTGAGGAGGAAGCATTGTTTTTGCGTGTTTGTCCTCGAGTCGTGATGAAAGACAGATTTGCCATTGTTTACGCAACCATTGTGTTGTCCAATTTTCCAGTCTAAATATACCTTTTCACTCTGTTCTCTCCATCTTTGCGTGTGCCAAGGTCCAAACTCAGCCTGTTCCAGTCCAGATCGAGTTTAAAACGAGCAAGCGTCAAGGTGAGCGGAGCCGTTACAGAGACCCCCCGCTGACACTGTTTATGCCTTGATACTTTAATAATCTGTCTTTGTTTAATGTTTTCATTCATTCCAAGAGTCTGCTTTTAAAAAATCTTTTCTATTTCCAGTTGAAAGCCAAGAGAAATGAGTGTAACTCCAAAGCCACCCACGCCAGGAACGATTATCTGCTTACTCTGGCAGCAGCCAACGCGCACCAGGGCCGATACTACGAGACAGATCTGATCAGCTGCATTAAGGTGATCCCACCGTGCATCCTCACCTTGTTTTTAACTTCGGATCAGATCGGGAAGTTGAGTTACAATATAACATAATAGTGTAGCTGGATAACGAGCGGAATAATGGTGGCCGGAGTACCAGTGTAAATAAGAGGCTTGTGCGAAGACAGAACAGGATTTTAAAAAAGTTAAAAGTGAAGTTTTTGTTTAAGATCTGATTGACTTAACATTATCTAAGTAAGTAGTTCAATATCTGGCGGCGCGGTGGTGTAGTGGTTAGCACTGTCGCCTTGCACGTCCAGGGTCTGGGTTCGATTCCCGTCTCTGTGTGCATGGAGTTTGCATGTTCTCCCCGTGCTTGGTGGGTTTCCTCCGGGTACTCCGGTTTCCTCCCACAGTCCAAAGATATGCAGGTTAGGCTAATTGGCGTTCCTAAATTGCCCGTAGTGTGTGATTGGGTGTGTGAGTGTGTGTATGTGTGTGTGCCCTGCGATGGATTGGCACGGTGTCCAGGGTGTACCCCGCCTAGTGCCCGAAGTCTCCTGGTATAGGCTCCAGGTCCCCGCGATTAAGGATTAAGCGGTATAGAAAATGAATGAATGAATGAATAGTTCAATATCTAGCCAGCAAAGTTGGAAACATCTGCTTTTTTCTGCAGAAATTTCATGATTTATTTATTTATTTATTTTAAACCAGCTTGGACGGACATGGAATTCCCGCTGGTGTAAACTGTTTTCAGCCGTCCAACAAATAAACTCTGTTATTTTCCAGCTCAGTTTCAATCCACATGCACAAACTTCACTGTTTCACTGCCTGAACAGACAGTCTAATACAGTGGAACCTTGGATTACGAGTAACGCGTTTTGCGAGTGTGCCGCAAGACGAGCAAAGAATTGTAATAAATTATGATTTGAAAAACGAACATGTCTTGGTTTACGATTACCGAGTATCATGCATGCGCTTCTTGTTTTTATGTCGAGCGTCACATGATCACAACTGAGCCAACGGTTTTTCTCTCTCTCTCTTTTTTCTCTTTCTTTTCGTCTCCCTGGCTGGGTCTTAGTGCTCGTTTCTCACTGGTATAATCAACATCCGTGCACGCGTGCACTGTTTACTATAACACTGTGACCACGTGTGTACGCGTAAAGAATATTTTATTTTGTGTCTGTGTGCGTATGTGTACAGCGCGCGTGTAAAGCAAAAGCAAGTCTCATTAGAGAGATTAAATATCCATTTTCTCTCTCTGCTCAAGGCTCAGCCTGCTCTTTGTGTCTGTGTGCGCACGCGTAACTGGACACCATGCCACACACACACACACACACACACACAGACAGCACCTACTTTCGCCTTCACAGACACACGCACATTCTTTCTCTCTGCTCTACGCAGTAACACTGCTCTGTCGCGATTTGTTTTAAAGGTAAAGTGCAGGTTAATTTGTTTTATTTTTACTTTACAGCAGTGATTCCGTTAGTGTGTCGAAACTGTGTAAGACGAGAAGGGGAAGAGGGGGAGGGGCGCCTTACTTTAGCTACACACACACACACACATCTGTCTGGATTTATTTGTACTTTTTTTAAAGGTAAAGTGCAGGTTAATTTGTTTTATTTTTACTTAATTATTTGTATGTATTTATTTTTTGGGCTATGGAACGAATCATTTGAGTTTCCATTATTTCCTTTGGGAACATTTGATTTGGTTTTGGAATAAGGAACAAATTATGCTCGTAATCCAAGGTTCCACTGTATTTTTTTTTTTTTTTTTGAAAAAAATGCATTCAGTCGCCCGAAGATCACATTAAGCTAACCCCTACAGTTTTGTTGTCTCATTCGTCCCCAGATCCTGGATGGCAGCGTGTACGATAACATGAAAGGCTACTTGGTTTCACTTTGTCAGACCGAGCTCGATGCGTCCCACGTCGTTCAGGACACTTTCAACTTCCTGCTGGAGAAATCCAATGGGGTGAGTGGACCACACTCACACATATACTGAACACTGGTGCCTTGGAGAAGCACACAGACAGCACAGTGGCCTCATGGGTGCTGTTGGGAATTTGATCTGGCAGTAATGAAGAAGCCGGATTTTGTCCTTCTGAAAATGCGATTTGTAAAAACAGCACAGTTTTGGGTTGAACCTGGAACCCTGTGCATATTATTCTCCTTCAAAGTCAGTTCCTTGAATTAAAGCTGAAGAAACATGCGCACGGCTTCAATAAACCATTGCCCTTTGACTCCAAGGACAGAGTCTCATATTAATGTCAGCGCTGCAGTAAACGAGTCCACGCAAATGCTGATATATTATAAAATATATCACATTTGCTGTTTTTTCCCAAAATCTATTATTTATCTAGAATGTTGAGCTGAGACACTTAGCCATATTAGATTTGCTCAGATTTGAAGACAGCCTTACATCTCAGTAACATGATGATCTCCCAGAGTTTGTTTCCATCCGTCTCAGTCAGCGTGGCCGTATCACCAGTCTAGTGTGTCTTCACACAGAGTTAAGTTTCAAAACACACACACACAGGTCTTCTTTCACACCGAGTCTGAATCCACAGGTGTTCCTACGTGTTCCTACTGCGTTACTGAAGTAAGGGCTTTTTTTTGTGTGTGCAGGTTATGCAGGACTTTCACCAGGAGCTCTTTGTGCAAGAGAACGCTGCGCTTCAGAAAGCTTCCCCCTTCAACTTTCAACCATGTGACAATGATTCTGTAAGTTCTTCTTTCCCAGAGACATTTTAAATGTTAAAATGCGATGAAGGTCATCACAAGTATCATCGAAATTGTGGTGCGTCAACTAGACTAGAGTGATGCTCCAGTTTTCTTTACATCTCACTGAATATGAATCGATTGAATATAATTTCTATCCTAAATGACGTCCTGTTCGTTACATAGGGTCCAAAGTGACGGCATACTTGAGTGTGATTAGAGTGCCATGTTGGTTCACCCACTTGATATGAAGTCCTTGAGGATTGAGGACGGTGATACGGCGAACATCCTGCACGCTTCTATCCGTTGACTCTCTGCTCAGTCAGTCAGGAGCTCCCGCCCGCTCCTGTTCCCCTTAACTTTAAGCGTTCTCCTTCTGTCTCTCTTCGGACCCAGTTCTCCACTCGGGCCCCGGGACAGCCTCACACTACATAATTTGTTCAAGCATCAAGCCTCTTTTTGTTTTTTTGTTTTTTTGTTTCCTTTTCTTTGCCCCCTCGGAATGAAACAAGCAACACCCTGTTCCCAACGAAAATATTAGTGACGTCCCTCTCTGAGACGGAAGACTCCAGCAAAGCGCGGCCAGGGAGGGCGAAGTGGAGCGGCGCTACGGGGAGGCCTGTATAAGGGAGCTTTGTGAGGGCGCACTGAGCGCGGCGTGTGTAGTCTAGCCGACTCTCCTCCGCCACATAACATCTGAGAGCAGGAACCGCACGCCACCCGACCTCTGGTTCTGTACAACCTCACTGACGCTGCGCCCCGAATCTAAACCTGGCATCACTTTACACCACTGATTCCAGAAATGATGAGAAAAGTGTGTTAGCTCACAATCCTCAAAAAAGTGCAAGAGTTTGTTTAGCAGCTGTGTTAACAGCAGTGCCTTTGCTCGATATTGTACAAAAAAGAGTTTTTGGTTTTTTTTTCTTCTCCAGATCTTTATATATGATCTATGATGTATGCAAATTATAGGTTTCATAAACATTTTCCAGGGGAAAAAAAACAGCTGGCGCATTCAGCTTGGATTTAACAGCAGCCGGTCTGTTCCGTGAGACACATCCCCAAAATAAGCAAGGGCACGTCAATGGGCCCATTATTTAGCCCATTGCATCACTGAAGTCTATTTAGTTGGTCAATATTTAGACGTCTGTCCACAGGCGTGCTCCGGAATGAGGTCCCTCCTTTCTGGAGGTTTGAACTGTGTTGGTTTTGTCCAAACCGTCACAGAATTCTGGTAGTTATACAGAGTTGAATATTTGCGTTACAGTTTTTTTTTTTCAACTATTGACATGTTTATTACATTAATAGAACCGACATACCATCATATTATTCATGATATGCCACCATAGTGGAAGTTTATCGGCTCGGGGTCTGGAACCCATGCAAGAGGCACATATACGCACTCATTCAGACAGTACGGGCAACTTGGGAACGCGAATTAGGCTAATCTGCATGTCTTTGGTCTGTGGGAGGAAACCGGAGTCCCCAGAGGAAACCCACCAAGCACGAGAACTTGTGGCAGGAATCGTCAATGTTCTGGAGCAGTTCTTGCAAGAACAGTATCGTGTCAAGCGATAAACCCGCCATGATGAATCTGGTTCTCATGAAGACCTTCACAGGAAAGCAAGACCAGAACTGACCTCTGCTGCAGAGGAGACGAGTCATTTAGAGTCAGCAGTCTCAGAAATCACCAATTAACCTCAAACAGCCCCTCAGATTAGAGCCGTTATGAAGATTTACAGAGCGGACGTAGCAGATCTACATCTCAAGATCAACTGAGACTATTGCGTATTTTGGACGCCTTCAGCTTTGCTTTACAGTGAAGAAAGAAATAAAAAAAAAAAACAAGAAACCCCTTGGACGTTTGACTGGCTCGTATAATTTGTATGTTTTTCTTTTGTGCCAGTGGGTCTCTCCGGCTTCCTCCCTCCTTTTCCACCTCCCCAAAAACCTGTCAGGAGATGAATTGGTTATGATAAATGACCTCTAGGTGTGAACTCTGTGTTCTCAGCATCACATCCAGGGTTTGTTCTTGCCTCGTACCCAGCACTCCAGATCCCCCCTGAACCTGAGCAGAATAAAGCTCTTTAAAACCTTTTTCTCCTCCGATAGGTAACGCAGATAGAGAAGGAAAGCGGCACTGCGGAGGAGCACAGTCTAAATAAAGAGGCCCGGAAGTGGGCCACCCGTGTAGCCAGGGAACACAAGAGCATTATCCACAGCCAACGGGTAAGGGACTCATACGGTGAGGAGAAATGATGTCAGGATGTCACGGAGAGTGTTGACTGTGTGAGGTTATGTTTGTAGACTCTATCGGAGTGTGAAGGGACGATTCAGCAGGAGCAGAACCCCAGTGAACTGGAGCTGAAGATCGAGGAGGCAAAAGAGAGCATCCGAAAAGCAGAGGTAAGCAGTAAGAGGTGTGTGTGTGTGTGTGTGTTTAGATTATTAATGTATCACCTGTTGTCTGGTGGTAATCTCATGTTGGTTAATTAGCCGCACCACTGGGCCTTGGGCACCTCCTTCTGGTCACTGTATCATCTTAACGGCTTCTTTTATTTACGCAACTATTTGTACAACTTTAAAATCCACAAAAATATGATCAAGCAAGACAATTTTTCAAAGCACGACTTAAAATTCCCTGGGTTAGTCTGCACGCAAACTGGTTTATTATTGCATGTATGCCGGAAAACCTTAAGCTCTGTAAGATACCTCGAATCCGTCCCTTTAAATACAGCGTCTCACATGTAGAGTAGTGCAATCGTCACCATCAGATGAATATATGAATAGCGTCGCCACTGCAGCGTGTTAAACCGAAGCGATTCGATTTTAAAGAAGTCGCAAAGGAATGCAGGAAATCGGATTTTCTCCTTTTAATGTCTGCAGACGGTTAAGCTGAAAGCCGAAGCTCGTCTGAACCTGCTGAGAGACGTGGGCGTGGCCGTGGACACCTGGATAAAGAGTGCCATGAACCAAGTGATGGAGGAGCTGGAAAACGAAAGATGGGCCACAATGACAACCAATGATGCTTCTCTTTCTGTACATCAAGCGATCTTCTGTCCTGCTTAATTACTAATTAATTAACGACTTCTTGTTACGATTAAGTTTTTATAATTTTTTTGCTTCTAGAGCACGGCGGATTTTGACAGAGAGGAGGACGAGGAGACGGAGGACACGGAAACTTTAGATGATAGCAGCTCCAGTCCCTCTAGCACCTTGAGGAACTACCCTCTGACCTGCAAAGTGCTTTACTCATATCAGGTCTGTTTCCACGACATTTTGTTTCCCGTTTCAAGTCAGCGTATTGCTGTAATATAAAAAAAGATATTCACCGAGATGTTTATTTTTTGGGTTGCAATAGGCGTCACAACCTGATGAGCTAACTATTGAGGAGCAGGAAGTGCTGGAAGTCATAGATGATGGTGATATGGAAGACTGGGTTAAGGTACAATGCACATGAGACATACTGACAGTTTAACTGCAAAATATACACTATGGCTTTATATTAGATCATGCTATTGCTATTGAAGTAGCTTTGTTTTTTTTTTTAGGCCAAAAACAGAGCAGGGCAGGTGGGCTACGTGCCGGAGAAGTACCTGCAGTTGCCCTCGTCCAACAGTCTTCTGAGCATGCTTCAGTCCCTGGCAGCTCTGGACACACGCTCGTACTCCTCCAATAACTCCACCGAGCAAGAGCCCGAGTCTGCGGCTGAGCATGTCCAGACCAGCCCCAATGGAGACAACAGCAGTAAGCAGCCAGTAAACACTACAGAACCTTCCATACACACTCACAGCATACGGCGTACAGTACGCCGTCGGAGTTACGCCATCTGATTACCAACATCAAAGGCATATAATGAAGGGGGCGTGTTCCTTTCAAAATATCTGAAATCAGATTATGGTTTGGAACCTTTTGTTCACCATCAATAAATCATATCACTTCAGTTGAGATATACTGTATTTATCGTACACTTGTTCTTTAACCGTTCCCAGAATGGCCGTTTATTATAAAAGACTCCTATAATACACGTCATTAATGGATTTTATACAGAAGTAAATATTTTATTTGACTCTTTTCTGTAATAATGGCTTTTAATCTTGTATAAGGTCAAGATTGTTCTGTATCTGTTAATCTTTTTTTTATTATAGAAACATTAAAACTACTAATCAAAATGTTAAAAGTATCCCAATGAATTAAATAAAATCTAAATTATTACTTATATTGATTCTAATACATTTCTTGTCCTCGGTATTAATATTTAATTATATTTTCTACTCATCACTGAGTAAGACCTCAAAAATGTCGAAAAAATGTCTAATTAACACGAATGCACATGTAGTGCTCTGGATGCGACTCGTCAGATCAAGAGTTTATAGTCGCGCTTGTTAAAGTGCTTGTTAAAGCTGCAAAACTCAGGAATTATGTGTTCCATGAAATTCCAACTGAACACACCCAACACAAAGCAAACAGATAAAGTGATGGGAAGAGTGATGGGTCTGTACATGTTACACCACTCATGCAAAGAAAGAAAGAAAGAAAAAAGAAGGCATTAGTTGAAAGATTCCTCCCTCTGCTGGTTGGATGTGGTATTGCAAACTAACAGTTTAATTAATCAGAATGCCACATCATTACGTCTTTCTCTCCTACGCAGTGCGTTTTGCGAAAGCATTGTATGATTACGAGGCTCAGACCGAAGACGAGCTCTCCTTCCCCGAGGGAGCCATCATCCGCATTCTGAACAAGGACAACCAGGAGGACGACGGCTTTTGGGAGGGCGAGTTTAACGGCCGCATCGGGGTCTTTCCTGCCGTGCTGGTGGAAGATCTGGCCTCGTCGAACGGAGAGGACGCACACCGAGGCGTGGAGACACAGGTGCGCGTAGATAGGCGTGTATATAAATACACAATGCTAAATTATAATCGGTTCGGAGCAAAAATCTCATTTTCACTCCAGTCCCTGTACCTGAGCAGTTTCAGAGGAAGTTACATAATAAACAATAAAATTTTAATGGTGTCTTTAGGCTCTTTGCAGATTGTCACAGTTTAACCATTTGTTCACATTTCTTTAATTTAATCTGCATCATTTAATCTAATAGGTAGAAATACGGTGGGTTTAGGACAAATGCACAGTACAGTGTGTGTATATGTATATATGTGTGTTATATATACACAGTGTGTTATAGAGCTGATCAGTATATATAACATTTTGGCATTTCCTGACTTTTACGAGAGCAACATTGTGGTGGCTAGAGGTTTGGGTCAGAGCGAATCCCAAACTGCAGATATGGCCTGTATTTACAAAGCTTCTTAGAATTCTCTCAGAGAGCTCCTATCTTAGCTTAAAAAGTCCTAGCTGGGAGTCCTAGACTAAAAGTGATTTAGGAAACTTCTCAGAAAGCAGAAAGGATAATGCAGCAATTCAAGGACTGTGATTGGTTGATAAAAAAATTCCCTCTGACCTCTGTAAAGGTCTTGAAGTGCGCTTTTTGTGAAAATAGAATATGATGTGATAATAGAACAGACAATAAAATCGTAATGTTTGTATATGAAGAAATTGTATAATTATGACTACAGGTTACTTTCTGCAAAGTTTCTGTTAAAGGCTAAATATCTTAAAGATAATTTAAAAAAAAGCCCAATGTTGAAAATGTGTCTTTTGAAGCAACCGATTTCCACACAGTAGTTACTATATTTAAATTCTTACATTTATTTACCAAACTGATTTTATTACTTGTAATCCATTTTTAGATTGATGGGAGCAAAATGTCTCACCTTTCACCTTTAAAAGAACAAGAAAACCAAACTGGAGAAACTCTTAAGCCTCTTAAAAGTCCTCCTCTCTACTCTTAACAATTGTTACCTTAGGAGCTGTTTTTAGGTCTAAGATTAGTTTTAGGAATTATTTTTGTCTTTACTAAGATTCAGTACTAAATTTAAAGGAAAATTATAAGAAAATGTCGTAATTCTAAGAATTTCCTAAGAATTTCATCACTAGGAGCTACTTTTAGGCTTAAGAAGTTTCGTGAATACGGGTCCAAGTGACCAACTACCGGAAGTGTGTTACCTCTGCGCTGGCCCTCGAGCGTTTCTCCAGCAAGTCATGTTTTGCTTGGGGATGAAATACTCATTAGAATGCAAATCAATTTATAAAATTTGTACCATGTGCTTTTTCTGGATTTTGATGACTATTCTGTGTCTATCCTTTACAGTAGGATCATTAGGAGATCATTAGTTTTCTTTTTCTCAGTAAACAATGTCTTTTCTGTGTGCAGGAATCTCCATGTAATCAGAGTCGTCCACCTCGTCCTCTGTCTATGACTCAGTACCAGCCTTCGTCCAGCAGTAGCCCTGTCTCTAGTCCTCTTGCAACACCCACTCTCCCTTCCCCAATTTCCAGCCCAGCCAGTTCCTCGGCCTCCCCACTGGCCAGCCCGCGCTCCCTTAACGGCTATCACAGGCCAGCCCCTGCACCCCCCAAAGCACTCAGCAACAGTAAGAAACACACCCATATTAGCATTTTACATCATAACATGATTGATTTATTTTATAATTTTTTTCAGTTTAGATATTATTCACACTGCTCAGTCACTGTGCTTGTGCTCTCTCACATAGACCACGCCCACACGTCCACACCTCCACCCAGGTACCCCGCAGACAGCAGACCAGGAACGCTAAGGCCTGTAAGTAGCACATAATGAGGCTGTTCTCTTAAAAACCTGTCCGGCAGCTTTATATTTAAAGTGTATATTTTTTTTCCGTTCTTCGTTCTAGGTGCGTGCTGCACCTCCTCCTCCTCCCAAACAGCAGGCCCAGGGTCAAGTGCAGAAGAAGGAAGAAGTCGAGATCACGCTGGTGTAAAGACGCCGCCCTGGTGGTCGCTTTTTGTTTTATTTTTTTTCACCTGACCCCATGGCAGACTCTCAGCCCGCTCCGGCTGGAGGAACGCTTCGGAATTTGGATAATGTCGAAATCCAAGCGGTAGCAACAAGGAAAAGCCGGATGCATCTGGAATGCATTTTGCAAACAGCTGAGTTCAAATCAAGTCAGAGATGCACGTGATCCGCTTCCATCTTCCCTTTCCTGTTTTGTCTTCTGTATCGAAGCCGTTAACCGAGTAGTGAGCACGTGGGGCGATCTGTGACAACCAGCGGGATCGGCAGTCAGTGGATAAACCCTGTGGTTTTCATTTCAAATTTCAGATGAATTTATAACGTGTGTCTGACTCTTCCGTTTGCTTCCTGTGGAACAGACTGGCAGTGCGACAGGAGCTGGGCCGCCCAGCCGGAAGTAAAATAGACTTCTTTAAGGGAAAAGTGGCAATTTCAGTTCAGCATTTCAAACGAGTAAGAATTTTCTAAGTATGTGCGCGTGCCTGGATGTTTTTTTTTTTTTTCTGTTAAAAATATCTCTCTTTGTAAAACACTATTCGAACGCAGATTTTAAATAAGTATCAGGATCACGACTAACATCTTGATCGTCTTGAATCTAACATGCTTTGGCTGTGGTCAAACAGTATTTAATTTCTTTTTTTTTTTTTTTTATGTCTTATATCAGAACTGTCTCTTGGCTTCGAAGGCTGCGGGAGGTTTTCACGGAAAGAGCCGGACAGGTGACTTCGTAGCTTTCAAAGCAAAAGAGCGACTTGTTGAGATGGAATTTTCCTGGAAAGGCTCACAAAGCACTTTAGTGTTCAGAGTCCTAGAGCATTTCAGTATTATTACTGCTTGTGGAGTCCGGCGCTGTCGGTATATTATTTAGTTCATGCTGCTAGTCCTGATAGTTTAGATTCTGATGTTCTTGGTTTAATGTAATTTATTTCCATGAAATGATTAATATGAAACCGGTGTCTTCTCTAACACAATTTCTTTTTCTTTAAACCTGATAGTTTACAGACAGCCTAAGGCATAGAGGAATACATACCTTATACCTCTAACAGTCGTGTTATGAGGTTTCTGTGTTCGTTTATATTAATTACAGGTTTAGCAAGGTGATGATTGTGTTCAAATAGAGTTAGCTAGATCAGCATTAAAACTTATATTTTTGTGTCTCCTGAGATCTCTTGCATGTAATTGTTTTTCTCATGAGTGTATAGTTTCTTTTCACTATCGGGTGTTTGAGTGGACATTTATTTCTCAAATGTTGCTTAAAAGCGACTGAGCACACAAACAAACTCTGTTGTGTTCGCAACAGCATCAAAAGTCATGTATGTATTTATCATGTAAGAATAATGGAGTAATAAAAATGTTTTGAAAGATGCTTTCCAAAGCCTTCCTTATGGAAAGATTACAGAAGACATCCAGGACTGTATTTCTTTTGGTATTTGGTGCTTTCAAGTTTCATGGTTTCGGTACGAGATGAGCCCTGCGATGGCCTGACATCCCGTCCAGTGTTTATTCCTGCCTTTGACCATCAGATCCATACACAACCTTGGCACATTTTATGCTGTGAAAGGCCTTCCTGATGCAACCCTCCCATTAGGACCGGCACTGTATCCAGTGACTGGGCTTTGGATGAAAACGCACTGAACCCGGGCCTTCCTCATGGCAGGAGAGAAACCTCCACTGAGCCACCAATGACTTAGCTAGCTAAGGTATGAAAAAAAAAATCACAGTAAAGTCTAATAATAAGGACTTTCGGGGGTGTGGCTTAATATTCTAATAAGCATCATGATTGATAAGAATTGAAACAAGCTTTAAAATTTTTTTTTTTATCATTCATCTTTTCTACTGCCTATTCTATACAGCCAATTCATCGCAGGACACACACACACTATAAGCAATTTGGGAACACCAATCACCCTAATATTCATGTCTTATACTGGAGTACCCGGAGGAAACCCACTAAGCACGGGTAGAACATCCAAACTACATGCACTCAGACCTGAGGTGGGAATCAAACCCTCGACCCTGGAGGTGCAAGGCCACAGTGCTCATCTCTACACCACCGTGCCACCTCAACTTAGTTCTGTTTATTATGAAGACAATGGGGAAAGCAAGATCTAACAGAAGTAGCACATTTCATTTACAAATTGTTAAAATTAGTTTGCTAGAATACTGTAAAAGCCATGTGATTAGGAACAAGCAACATTAATTCTTATGATTGATTGAACTAAAGTGATCGTTTTAAAACCAGGGACTGTATTCACAAAGCTTCTTAGAATTCTCTTAGAGAGCTCCTATCTTAGCTTAAAAAGTCCAAGCTGGGAGTCCTAGACTAAAAGTGATTTAGGAAACTTCTCAGAGCTACTCTGAGTAAGGAAAGTACAAAAACCTTTATTTTAGTGAGGAGGTGTGGTCGACCCCGTTGCTAGGGATGGTGCACCAATTAAAGGACTGTGATTGGTTAATAAAAAAAAATAACCTCTGACCTCTGTAAAGGTCTTGAAATGCGCTTTTTGTGGTAATAGAATATATGATAATACAACAGACAGTGAAATCAAAATGTTTGTACATAAAGAAATTGTATAATCATGACTACAGGCTACTTTATGCAAAGTTTGTTATAGGCTAAATATCTCAAAGATAAATTTAGTATACATTTGGCTGTTTAATTAAGTTCTTACATTTATTTTTCATAATGATTTTAGTACTTTTAATCTATTTCAGATTGATGGGAGCAAAATGGTTCAGCTTTTACTTGTTTACATGATTACAGGGCAGTCTGTTTAAGTTGCACTTTTGGATGGTATGTAGGCAACAATCCAAGAGAGATGGAAGGAAGTAAAACAAGAAAATCAAATTGAACAGAAGAGCAGTGTTTACTTTTAGCTTTACGTTCAGTGTTTGCATAATATTTCCTCTTTCCACCATTTTGTCCTCTGCTGTAGAACCTCTTAAGCCTCTTAAAAGTCCTCCTCTCTACTCTTAACCATTTTTACCTTAGGAGCTGTTTTTAGGGCTAAGATGTTTTGTGAATAATTTTCATCTTTACTAAAATTTAGTCCTAAATTTAACAGGAAAATCGAAGAAAATGTCATAATTCAAAGAATTTTCTTAGAATTTCATCACTAGGAGCAACTTTTAGGCTTAAGAAGCTTTGTGAATACGGGCCCAGAACTGGAACAAACTCATTTTTAGAACTAATGCCGGTAGAGTAAATCCGATGGTATAAAATTACCATTCTCCTAGTGACGCACATTTGTACCACAACATGGGCCCGTATTTACAAAGCTTCTTAGAATTCTCTCAGAGAGCTCCTATCTTAGCTTAAAAAGTCTTAGCTGGGAGTTCTAGACTAAAAGTGATTTCGGAAACTTCTCAGAGCAACCCTGAGTAAGGAGAGTACAAAAACCTCTCTTAGTAAGGAGGTGTGGTTCACCCCGTTGCTATTGATGATGCAGCAATTCAAGGACTGTGATTGGTTGAAGTTTCTTTTATAGACTAAATATCTTAAAGCTAATTAAAACAGACAAATGTTGAAAATGTGTCTACTTTTGAAGAAACCAATTTTTAAACAGTAGTTACTATATTTATCTTATTTACCAAGCTGATTTTGTTACCCATTTTAGATTGATGGGAGAGGAAATGGCTCAGCTTTCACCAGTTTACCTGATTGCTGGACCGTCTATTTAAACTGCACTATTGAATAGTATGTAGCCAATAATCCAGGAGATGTAAGGAAGCAAAAGAACCAAGAAAACCAAATTGGACAGAAGAGCAGATTAGTGTTATTTCTTTTCGCCATTTTGTCCTCGGCTATAGAAACCCTTAAGCCTCTTAAAAGTCCTCCTCTATACGCTTAACAATTTTTACAGTAGGAGCTGTTTTTAGGTCTAAGATGTTTCATGAATCATTTATCGTTATTAAGACTCGGTACTAAATTTAAGGGGAAATTCTAATAAAATGTCATAATTCTAATTCAATTCAATTCAATTCAATTTTATTTGTATAGCGCTTTTAACAATTGACATTGTCTCAAAACAGCTTTACACAATCAAAAGAATTATTTAAGTTTGTATGGAATGTGAATGTGTATGAATCAAAATGTTCAGATATTCCCTGGCGAGCAAGCCCGAGGGCGACAGTGGCAAGGAAAAACTCCCTGAGACGGTAATAGGAAGAAACCTTGAGAGGAACCAGACTCGACAGGGAACCCATCCTCATCTGGGTGAAACAGATAGCAGGAAATGATCTGCATTTATATAGTGTTAAGTGTTAGGTTCAGCTATAATAGTTGATGTTAATTGATGTTATAATACTTGATGTAAAATGGAGTCCAGTAGTTATTCGAGACTCAGATAGACTTGTAGAAAGTTCCAGTCCTGAACTATTCAATTCTAAGAATTGTCACTAGGAGCAACTTTTAGGCTTAAGAAGCTTTGTGAATACGGGGCCCTGAACTGATAAGCCTTCAGAAAGAACTCAAAGAACTCGTTCAATTCGAAGGAAAGTCAACTTTTGACACAGCAACGTGCGGTTTCGGAGCAGACAAGCAGGCAGATTGTAGCTTGAAGCTGATGGCATCAATCAGGCGAACTGGAAAGGCCTGTAAGGTATGTTACTGGTGTAGAAAGTTCAACCCTAAATTGCTGTAAGATAACCAGGGGTGGAGTGGTCTAACAGATGTAACCTACATAAAGGGTCATGGAAAACCCACTACTTTACAAATAACCCTCTGCTAAATCCGACAGATATGTTCACATAGCTAAAATAAAGATTTTTAAAAACTAGGGTGAACAGTACTCATTCAAATTAGCATAAGTATTAGGGGATTCAATGTATTATTTTGGTATTATGTATTAAAGTGTAGTTAGGTTAATAAAATTGTATATTTTACCATTATCTTGCAGACAATACTGACATTACATTACAAACACGCATTGGCAAATTGACATTTTATTACAATAACTGAACATGAACAGATTACAAAACACGTAAAATATAAAATGTAAACACATTGCCCTTGCTAAATAAGATCTGGAATAGCAAAAAGTGCCCAGAATGCAAAGCATTGTGCATTTCGATATCCTTCAGAACTCTTATTTAATGCAACCATCAACTGCACCAATTACAGTCCTTAAAAAAATTTCCAGAACGTCAACTTGGATTCTCAAGTCTCACAGGCTGCAGGTTTGACACTTCTTTGTAGGGTTTAGGAGAGGCCACATAAATTCTCACTCACTTCCCATAACTTCTTGGCTACGGAATTGTCTCTGGCTTTGGAGCTGACTTCCTGTACAGCACAGCAAGAAAAGTAGCGCCCGCTGAGTCGCTCGATGCCTTTCTGTAGTACGCAGTGGAGGGTCGTTTGGGCGCCGGTGGCTGGGTCCAGGAACAGAAGCCAGGATACTGGTTCGATGAACACCTTCTGCCAGAGGCTGACGTGACGAGAGAGCTCGGTTTTCACAACACCTGTTGGGGTTGAATGGGAGTTAATCTTTGATGTTTTAGATTTGATAGTTATCTTCAAAAGGTAAGGTTACAGTTGAAATACTCCTAAGACTGGTTTAAAAAAAATTGTTAGATACCAAGAAAAAATAAGAACTGGCCTTTAAAAAAAAAAAAAAAAAAGCAGCTCTTATCATCCAACATAAGGAAAACATATGCCTGAATATCTTGTTAAATTATGATCTCAAGGTTTGCAAACATTAATTAATTCCCATGGACTTACCGGGGTGAACGCTGTAACAGGTGACATTAGTGCCTTTCAGTCTCTTGGCGAGTTCATGTGTAAAGAGAACATTACAAAGCTTGCTGTTGCAGTAGGCCTGAAAGAACTGCCAACTGTATCTCCCACTTCCCAGGTCTTTACTCGTAATCAGCGCATCAAAATCGATCTTGCCCCATTGGTAAGCCATCGAGGACAGGGTGACCACCCGGGCTTCAGGACTCTCCTTAAGGCGGTCCAGCAAGAGGCACGTCAGCAGGAAGTGCCCAAGATGATTGACACCAAACTCGATGCCAAAACCATCTTCGGTTCGACCATCCGCTACAAGACCTGGGAAAGAAATTGTGTAAATAAGTGCTTCGGCTCAAATCTTCTCATCATGGTCCTTTAAACATCATCTGCAAAACTACACCTATGCTCATTCTTACCTGCATTGTTAATAAGTACGTCCAGCTTGGATTCCTCCTTCAGGAAAGTCTCGGCGAAGGAATGCACCGATTTCAGACTGCTCAGATCGAGCTGCATGTACGCCACATCAGTACTCCCAGTCATCTATATGAGGGAGAAGGCAAATAAAAAATAAATAAATAAATAAATAAATTAAAAAAAACTCATCACTTGCTTTATCTTCGTCACAATGGAGCACTCGAAGTGAACAGAAGCATCTCACTCTCTAACTCATCATCTATACTGCTTTTTCCTGTATTAAGAGTCACAGTGGACTTGGAGCCCATCCCAGGAGACTTAGGGCACAAGGTGGGGCACACCATGGACAGGGTGCCAATTCATCACAGAACACACACAGACACACTAAGGGCAATTTGGGGACGCCATTTAGTCTAGTCTAATCTGCACTGTGGGAGGAAACCAGAGTACCCAGAGGAACCCCACCAAGCACGGCACGAAAAGACAGCAAACTCCATACACAAACCCCGAGGTGGGAATCGAACCCCGACCTTGGAGGTGCAAGGCTTTACCTTTTTAATATCACTGATGGCAGCTTCGGCTTTCTGTTTGTTCCTGCAAGCCAGGATCACTCTCGCGCCTCGTCCCGCGAGGTCCATCGCCGTGGCTTTGCCAATACCAGTATTCCCACCTGAGGAAGGAAGGAAGGAAGGAAGGAATGCTTAGTCAAGCAGATTGAAAATAGTTTTCATATTCGCGAAGCATGCGGATTAATCTATTAATGAAATACTTTCATGGACCCAACATACAGCCATGTGGCATTACAGCTTGGCAAAGTAATGAGAGAGAAAAAATGGGGGGGGGGGGGGGGGGGAAGGGGGGGGAGGAATACATATTCACATACACACATTTTATGATCTATAACTGGTGACTTGTTTTATAGATAAAGTGTGAATGAGAACTCGACAAAACGAGACGCTCAAAATCAGAGTCTGAATTTAAAAAATCAGGTCTTACCTGTTATTATGACTGTTTTCCCGTTCATTTCCCTCGTCCCTGTACATTTCGACTTCTTAAACAAAGTGTTCACTAAAGTCACATACCCGAGTCCGAGCAGCACGACGCCGGTGACCAGGGCGAACATGTCGGAAGCGGAAGGCGCGGGTTTGTGATGTGAGCGACACGCGGCGCTTTTCTACTTTTGTACTGGATCAGCGTGACGCACTGAGGCCTGACCGACTGGTTTGTGCCCTTTCGGTGTGTGTTGTAACCAAACTGGTTCTATAAACCGGTTCATTAGCCCCGTGTGGAGGGCTATGCGTGTGTGAGTTTTGGCTTCTTCCAGTTCCAGAGATACCTTCGACATAAATAACCTGAAATCCTACATTTTACATTTACATAATTAACAAACAAAGAAGATAGCACATTTAGCATGTAGCATAATATTGGAATCAGGGGCGTTTCTAGGATTTTCAGTTAAGGCTCAGCTCCCATAGATATTTAACAGAACTCAAATGAGTCTTCTTCATCACACACGCTGTTTACTGTATAAACCTTTTTTCTATACACAGGTACAATCAGAAAAAAATGTAACCAGAAAACTTTAAACTTACATTGATTAGCAATATAAACAAACACACCTACAGTATGAGGCTGGACAATGGAATAAACTGTGTGGGGGCCAATAGTTTCAAACATTTATCTGTTCATTCTTTGACAATACTGCTGCTTTTTGTTTGGAAACTGGCAGACAAAAATAATGTGAAAAGTAGTTTCTGATGCAATGACTTCAATCAATGTTGGGAAGCCAGTGTTAATGTGCCTAGTGATCCAGACTCCCTCTGCCCTCCGGACCTGTCTGATCCATCCTGGTGCCCCGTTTCTGGTTGGAGATCTCGTCGCATGGATGCCCCGTGTGTCTCTTTGGGATGCGTCTGGTGTCTGGGGATAATTCTATCTACTTAGAAGACGGTTCTGGCCTCGACTGGTGTTGTCAACTGTTTCTCTGAGGACTTGACAATTCGATAGTTCAGGACTGGAACTTTCTACAAGTCTATCTGAGTCTCCAATAACTACTGGACTCCATTTTACATCAACTATTATAACATCAATTAACATCAACTATTATAGCTGAACCTAACACTTAACACTGTTTAAATCCAGATAATTTCCTGCTATCTGTTTCACCCAGATGAGGATGGGTTCCCTGTTGAGTCTGGTTCCTCTCAAGGTTTCTTCCTATTACCATCTCAGGGAGTTTTTCCTTGCCACTGTCGCCCTCGGGCTTGCTCACCAGGGACTATCTGAACATTTTGATTCATACACATTCACATTCCATACAAACTTAAATAATTCTTTTGATTGTGTAAAGCTGTTTTGAGACAATGTCAATTGTTAAAAGCGCTATACAAATAAAACTGAATTGAATTGAATTGAATTGAATTGAATTGAATTGAATTGAGAGGCTGCTGCGCTTTCAGAGAACTGAACTGTAGTGTAGAACTGAACAGAGAACTGGAGATGGAAAGGGTTTTTCAAGTCACATGGGAGTAGGTCTCCAAATAAACAGCAGGTAAGAATAGAAAAAAAAATTTCATGTCACTTGAAAAACCTTTCATCTACAGTTAAATATAAATATTAAAACTTTGATCACCATGTTATCTAGTATAATGTTTTAGCTACATAAATAAGACAGTAGGTTCTCTATTCAACCCCTTAAAACTTCATAGCTACTAGGCTATTTATTCAAATTCATTAATATAGACAAACATTGTTTTAATGTAAATAAACAAAGCATCTTTTTAATATCATTCTTTTTTTTTTGTTTCTATTCATTAAAAAAAATAAAAAAATTTTGAAATCAAAGTGACAAAACCCCTACTCTAAGGCTAATAAATGTATTTTACGATTTGGGACATTATTTAATACAATACAATATTTATTACAAAAAAAAGGATTTTTCTACCTCTGTAAATCACACTGCTATACAGTTGAACGAGGGCACTGGATGCTGTCTGTCACTATTTTTAATCATTTATGTGCATAACTCTATGGTAGTTAATGCCATATGCACTGTGTAATGTTTTATATAGATATTTAGGTTTTATATCTATATAAAAACAACAACGTTATGATTGTTTTATAAAGTAGACTATAGGTTCATAGAGTATGTATTAAGGGGTTCATTTTCACTGGAGGAAACAGCTGGTGTGATGAGGGTGAACACAGAAAAGATTTAACTGATTAATCCCTCATGACATTTTGTAAACTGTATTTATGAGAAAGGGCTGCACTGATGCAGATAACAATTTCTCGAAAAACACACACCTTGCCTTTATCCTGCCTCTGTGATGGCGAATTGAAGACCGCGCTGAAAGACGATGGGGGACCAGAAATTTGGGTAAAGTTTATGGAGAATTTTTAGGGGGGCTGAGTACAAATGTTAGGGGGGCTAAAGCCAATATTAAACCTCCATATATTTAATATTTGATTATACTCATTATTATGAATAATGAGTATAAAGTTGGCTTAGATAATAAAATGTGTGTATGGGTTCCCCCCCTCCTTTTTCTTTCATTACTTTCCCAAGCTGTAATACCACATGGCTGTATGTTAGGTCCATGAATACATCCTTATGCTTCGCGAACATAAAAACTATTTTCAACCAGACAGACCTTTTCTTATTTTCATTGATATTCCATTTCACTTTGCATCCTTCTCTTTCTCTCACTAGCTAATTGTCTACAGTATACCACTTTATCTTGTATATGGATCAAGCTCACGACTTCAGGACACGAGTTGGGGTACACCCTGGATGGGGTGCCAATCCATCGCAGGGCACACACACACACACAAACTACAAGAAAGTTGGGAAGGCCAGTTAGTCTCATCTGCATGTCTTTGGACTTGGAGGAAACTGGAGTACCCGGAGGAAACCCACCAAGCACGGGGAGAACATGCAAACTTCATGCACACAAACCCTCTGACGGGATTGTCAGAGGAATCAATCCTTCACTGTGGAGGTCCATGGCGACTGAGTGGCACGGTGGCATAATGATTAGTGCTGTCGCCCCGCACCTCCAGGGTGCGTGTACAATTTCCGTCTTAGGGTCTATTTGCATGGAGTTTGCATGTTATTCCTGTGCTATGTGGGTTATCTCTGATACTCACCCTGTTACTCACCCTGATACTCCAGTTTTCCTCCTGCAGTCCAAAGACATGCAGATTAGTCTAATTGGCGTTCCCAAATTGCCCGTAGTGTGTCAATAAGCATGTGAGTTTGTGTATATGTGTGTGTCCTGCATTGAATTGACACCCTGTCCAAGGTGTACCCCACCTCCCCTAATTGTCCTGGGATAGGCTCCAGGCCTCCCACTACCCTGACTACAGGATAAAGCAGTATAGACGATGAGTTGAAATGAGGTTTTCAATTAATTAATTAAGACAAATGATAAATTCTTAATTCTTTAATTGTTTTTTAATGTCAATAAAAATTTTTTTAAATACATTATGACCACCTGCTTAATATTGACTAGGTTCTCCCTTTTGCTACCATAACAGTAGTACACTGTTTTCTGACACATTTCCATCACACCCGGGATTAACCTTTTTCTTAATTTGAGCTACAGTTGCTCTTCGATTGGATCAGACTACACGGGACAGCCAGATTTGGAGTTGCTCTGACCCAGTTGTCTAGCCATTACAATTTTGCCAATTTTGGTTTACAGTAGCTACATTTTCAATATCTTGTAAAAATGTCTTCTGGAAGTGGGTGGGGGTGTATTAGGCAGCAAGTGAATGTTAAGTCCCTTAAGTTGAAGTGTTGGAAGCGGGAAAAATAGACAAGCATAAGGACAAGCATAAAGATTGTGATGGCTAGAGGACTGAGTCAGAAAGACTCCAAACATGCAGCTCTTGTCAGGACATACCAAAAGAGATCCAAGGAAGGAGAACTGGTGAATTGGCGACAGGGTCATGGGTGGCCAAGGCTCACTGATGCACATTTGGAGTAAAGGCTGGGGCGTGTAGTTAGATCCAAAGGAAGCGCTAGTGCATGTACAGTATAGATCAACTTGATGAAAAGGTTAACGCTGGTTGTGATAGAACAGAACAGAGGTGTCAGAACACAGTGCATCACTGTTATGGTTGCAAAAGGTCCCCCCTATTAGGCAGAGTGAAGGCAAAGGGGCCAACAAGTGCTAAACACCTCTGGGAACTCCTTCAAGACTGTTGGAAACCATTTCAGGTGACGACCTCTTGAAGCTCATCGAGAGAATGCCAAGAGTGAGCAAAGCAGTAATCAGAGCAAAGCGTGGCTATTTTGAATAAACTAGAATATAAAACATGTTTTCAGTTATTTCACCTTTTTTTTGTTAAGTACATAACTCCACATGTGTTCATTCATAGTTTTGATGCCTTCAGTGAGAATCTACCAATGTAAATGGTCATGAAAATAAAGAAAACACATTGAATGCGTTTGATTCCTGCCTCACGATCTGTGCGCATGGAGGTTTTTTACATGTTCTCCCCCGTGCTTGGTGGGTTTCCTTCCACAGTCCAAAGACTTTTAATTAATCCCAAATGCGCTTGTAAATGTCCTACCACGGTCGTAAAAAATGGAAGTAAAAACAATGGTCACCATTGGCCCACTATGGTCCCTAGTTGGACTACAGAGGTTCCTAGATGGATGGATTGATATAAAACGTCCTCCAAATGTCCTCGTGCCATTAGCATGGATGCTAGTATGTTAGGTAAAAAAAAAATGCAACCCTGATACTCATTCAGAGCAAAACAGTCACGTAAGAGATCTTGTAAAAGTAATGTTTTCAAATGCAGCCCCCCCCCCTTTTTTTTTTTTTTTTTTGTAAAATGATTTACAGGTAAAATGTCACCCCAGGTATCATTCATTTAAATTCTTGAGCCTTGGTTGTACATCAACCTAATTAAAGATGCTGACAGACTGATTAACCTCTACACTAATTTTTTCTAATCACCCTTATTTATTTTCTTTTTTTTTCCTGAATGTGGAGAAAAACACTAAATCAATTCCCAATATAATACTGTTTGTGTG
Source organism: Channallabes apus (assembly GCA_030522415.1). NCBI lineage: Eukaryota > Metazoa > Chordata > Actinopteri > Siluriformes > Clariidae > Channallabes > Channallabes apus. Next base: position 29,760,211 of record CM060120.1, read on the forward strand.
TTGTTTTTTTTATTAATCACTATTTAAATTCATTATACAGACTACCTTAAAAATATTTTCAACAGAGTACCAATAAGCACTATCTCTACCCTGAACCAGTAAGGAAGTAATATATGTATAAGTATGAATAACCATAACTGAAATGAAATTTTACATACAAAATAATTTGTAAAATTTTTAGTTTGCTACGTTTAAAAAAAAAATACATAAATGAACCAATATTTAGAACGTACAGCCCAACGCACCTGATTATGTATTGAAAGAGACACATGAATATTTTCGACACAATCAACATGTTTAGATTTTGCCGTAATAAACTAATTCAATCGCCAACTACGCTAATTCTCCCCATCTGTTCTGTATTTCTCTACCCATCCCGAGGCATCGGGAGATTTTGGACAAAGGCCGACCCTGCGAGGTTCCTGAGGCATCCGGAGAAGGACCAGCTCCAGCTGGATTCAGCTTTATGATGGTTGGAGCTACACATGCTGCTCCTGTGCTTCCAGTGATCCAGACCTCATCTGCCCTCTGCACCTACTGACTCGTCCCTATGCTGAACTGGTCTTCATGTCAATTTAAATAATTTCTGTCATATTGAATTTTCACCTGCACAACACACAAGATGTTATATCATTTCTATCTGTTATCACCCAGATGAGGATGGGTTCCCTGTTGAGTCTGGTTCCTCTCAAGGTTTCTTCCTAATGCCATCTCAGGGAGTTTTTCCTTGCCACCGTCGCCGTCACCCTTGGCTTGCTCATCAGAGAAATTTTATTCATTCGTCTCATTATTATTATCTGCACATTTTTCTCACACATACACACTTCCAATTATTTTCTTTTCTATAATAATAATAATAATAATAATTATTATTATTTTATTTTTTTGCTAAATTTCTTTCATTTTTGTGAAGCTGCTTTGAGACAATGACCATTGTTAAAAGCGCTATATAAATAAAATTTTATTGAATTGAATTGAATATTTGCAAAACAAATTATTCATACAAATAAATTTATTCACAAAGAGCATGTCCAAAAAGTGAGTTGAGTTCACATTTCCCCATCGACTCATAGTTTACTTTGTGTACGCTATGTGAATTTGCGCAATTGGCTTATTGTTTAGGAATCATCGGAATTTTGCCTGTCTGTTGACTTCACTTATGCTTGATATATTTAACTCAAGAATGCCGAATGACATCAGTGACACTGTTGACAGGTCCCCCCCCCCCCCCCATAACTCTACTGAGCTCTTGTGTGGATATAATATAGTATATATGGCTTCATCCTTCTTTTTTATTTATTTATTTTTATTATAACATGGGTCTAAATAAAAATAAAAAAATCATGATATGAAGTTAAATTGCATGATCAGCCTTGATGTGTGCTGAAATGATCAGAAACTGTGACCTTGACCTTTTTATAAGCTGTAATGATCTCAATTTGCTTTTACCTTCCCACCATTGGGTGTAGTCAGTTTTTTTTTGTTAAGGCGTTTACCATCTCGCACTGTGAAACCATGCAAATGACACTGTTACATTCCTGTCACCGTCTTCGTCACATCTCATGCAGTTTACCTAATGATTAGAGGTCTTTATACCTGATTAGATGTCTTGCATCACAATCTAAACATCAGTACAGGCCTACTTGTACAAAGTCAAGCGAGGCCACAGAGTCTTTCACTGACTTCCCAAAGCTTCTTGGCTATGGCGTCATCCCTAGCCTTGGCGAGCAAGTCCTCCACCTCGCACCTGGAAAAGTAGAAGCCGCTCAGGTGTTCGATGCCGTCCTGGAGAGCACAGTGGAGGGACGTCTGAGCTCCTGATTCTGCGTTCACGTAGAACAGTGCGATGATCGGCTCAAGTAAAATCTTAACCCATAGTGGGTTATGACGATGTATGTCTGTTTTTACAGACCCTAGAAAGAGATCAGACAGTACAGGTGAGCTTCTCAGATGGGAAAATTGTGGCACGTACCCTAGTGTTCACTATTTTCTGTTCACTATAATTCTTGTTGGGTCCAAACCTGGATTGACGCTGTAGCAGGTGACATTTGTTCGCTCCAGTCTCTTGGCCAGCTCGTGTGTGAACAGGATGTTGCAGAGTTTGCTGTGGCTGTAAGCCGCAACCATGTCTATCTTTCTATTTATATGGCCCAGATCTCTGTGAGTGATGATGCGCTCAAAGTTGATGTTCCCCATCTTGTATAAGCTCGAGGCGACCGTGATGACTCGGCTCGGCCCGCACTCTTTCAGTCGCTCCATCAGCAGAACCGTTAACAGGAAGTGACCCATATGATTGACGCAAAACATCATACCGAGACCTTCCTCAGTCTTGCCTGGAAGCAAAATTCCTGTATTAGGAAATGAGAAGAAAAAAAAAAACGAATGATGAATAAAACAGGCGTTAGTGTGAATTCTGATTATTATAAAGACAAACAGGAGAAAGAACGCGATCACCTGCATTGTTAATGAGTATGTTGAGCCTGGGCTCGGTCTTGAGAAAGTTCTCAACGAAAGAGCGAACAGACTGGAGACTGGCGAGGTCCAAATGCATATACACCACCTGATCACTTCCACTCGCCTGTGTGTTTACGAGAAACCAAACACTCAGTGCCTTCACATGATGATTTATCACGGAGTATAAGTGCATTTTCATAAATTCATGAAATTTCCACTCTGTGTGATTAAAATATTCATATTCATAGTGGTTATCATTGTCGCCTTGCACCTTCAGCTTCTGGGTTTGATTCACTCGAAAGTTATGCAGATTATGTTTATTGATGTTTGTTTATTGACGTTTATTGAATTTGAGTGTATGCAAATTTCATGCACGCAAACCTAAGGCAGGACATGAACCCGGAACCTGGAGGTGCAAGGCTTTTTAATTTTTAATTTGCACAAGGCGGGTAAATTTGTATGGCAGAAACTAAATGGAAACCGCCGGGTTTTGCGTAAGAAAAGGAGTAGGGAGTTATTCTCCTTATAAACTGCACAAATTCTACTCGACACTAAAGCGTCCTCAAACTGTAGTTACACTAAGTATTGACTTTGATTGATTTATTATTATTTTTTTAAAGGCATTCCTGCTCTACAGCATTTTATACTCTTGCACAGTACTTTATGTTTGTATTTAAGGGCGGTTAATTCCACTATAATCCTGCAGGTGGTGCTCTAAACTATTTGCAGGCATCACAGCATCCTGTGAGGTACAGTAGAACAAAACAGTTTCTTTACACTTGTAATAAACTCTTTCAAAAGTTTCATATCGAATTAGGATATTAATAAAATCGTGATACTAAGAGCACCGCAACCGAATCGACACCCAGGTATCGTGATAATGTTGTATCCGGTGGCCCCCCGGGATTCCCATCCTGACTATCCATCACCATCAGCCTCCCGAGACCCAGACGCTACTGCGGTACACATTGTAGTTCCTCCTAATGTTTTCTGTTTATTAGCACCTGATTACTATGAAGTTAATGTTATCAAACAGGGAAGGTTGGCAAAAGAATAATAATCCAGCGGTTATTATATAAGGATGTAGTTACTGTATGTGAAAATGTCATCCTCATGTTTTGCCTTTTTGTGTTCAGGGTCGCGGGGGACCTGGAGCCTATCCCAGGAGACTTCGGGCACTAGGCGGGGTACACCCTGGACAGGGTGCCAATCCATCGCAGGGCACACACACATACACACACTCACACACCCAATCACACACTACGGGCAATTTAGGAACGCCAATTAGCCTAACCTGCATATCTTTGGACTGTGGGAGGAAACCGGAGTACCCGGAGGAAACCCACCAAGCACGGGGAGAACATGCAAACTCCATGCACACAGAGACGGGAATCGAGCCTGGCCGGGGAATCGAACCCGGACCCTGGAGGTGCAAGGCGACAGTGCTAACCACTACACCACCGCGCCGCCGATTGTAATAATTATTTATTAATAATAATTTAAATTCTAGAGCACTGAAGTGAATCCCAGCAGGTCTCCTTAAAATTTCACAAAAGGCGGGATTGGGAATTCCCTTTGGAAGTTCTACCTGTTTAATATCGTTGACGGCAGTCTCGGCTCGCTGCTGGTCCCTGCAAGCCAGTATCACACGTGCTCCTCTTTTAGCAAGCTCCAGTGCTGTGGCCTTCCCAATGCCCGTGTTTGCACCTAAACAGCACGACGGAAACAGTTACATAGACCCAGAGTCCCAAGCTCTGGACCTGAAGTTCTAACTGTCCTTGTTTTCTTTGATGTTAATTAGCTGATTAGGTCAAACCTGTGCACTAATGGAATAGAGATGTTAGAGAGTCATGCAGCTTACCCGTTATGATGACTGTCTTGCCGTGTAGTTTTGCAGAGCTCTTGCATTTAGGCATTTTCAAAACCGTTAAGGACAAAACTAGATAAACACCGAGGAGAGCTCCACAGATGATCAGCAGGAGCAACATCTTGCACTCTTGTCTGATTAAAACACTTCTCATGAGTGATATAAAGCAAATTTTAATTATGAAACTAATACCAGTGATTGTACACCACCCAGAGCAAACTCATGCTTTGCCTGGAGGGAAATTGAGTTTTCGTTACCCACAAAACCTGTTTAATTCTCTAAAGTTTAACTCTTGGTAGCTGCTATTTTGCCCAGCCGGTAGTTTTTGCATTGTTGATCGTGGGACAGAAAGAAGCAATGCAATTGCCTTTTTTTTTTTTTTTGGATGTGTCGCATTTTGCCATGAAACTCTATTCATTCAGCAAAACTCAATATTCTTTTGGAAGCTGACTTAAATCCTGCTGGGTTATTTTCCCCTTTTTCTAACGTCAAAATCCTAGCAAATGTTTGCAAGGAAAATAATTTTATGCAAATGATCATCAATGAGTAGGTGTGGCTAAACAGTCCAACATGCAAAGTTTTTGTGTTCTATCTCATAACATCTTATATCCTCATGACGGCCAACTTGTTAATAAATGTCATGATTTTTATACTCCGAGGTTCCCAGTATTTTGAGTTGTATAACACTAAGCGAAAATCTAGGCCAAAAAAAATATTTTCTAAATAGTTTAACTAAAAAGTTTTTTTTTTTTGCATATTATGAAAAATCAAAGTGGCATGTGACAAACCAAGGAGTCAACGGAAAAGGAGAATTTTGTTCTTTAGAGGACCTGCACTCCATGAGATATGGAGCAAGATGTAAAACCTTGTGCTACTGCGCCATCATCAGGCCTCTGTGAGTTCCTACAACTTGTGACAAAGAAACGTATTGAAGCTGCAGGTTTTTCAAACCTTTGATTTGTCATGAATGTGAAATTGTTATTAAAAAAAAAAAAAAAAAAGAACAGAATTAACTTACAAAAAGAAAATGTAAAGGCGAGTAAGAAACCTAAGGTTGGTTAATAGAGAACTATATACAGTATATCCATTATATATATATATATATATATATATATATATATATATATATATATATATTACAACTGGTTGAAGATTTTCTACTTCTATTGATTCCTTTAAAAAAAAAGAAAAAAAAGGAACTTCTGAGAGTTGGTTTGTTTTTACATTTTTATCACTATTTACACTTCATAAAAATCATTTGGAAAAAAAACCTTTCATAGCAACTTTGTTCCCCCCCCCAATTAAATCTCATGTAGTACGATAGGATACTATAAACATAATCAGATTATTATAGCTTTGAAAAGAACAAACCACAAGCCAAGGTGTTTCTAAAGCATGTTATTTAAAATCTTTAGATATTTACATTGTTTAACAGACTGGTCAAAATTGTAAGAACAGAGTACGTGAAACTGTTCTGATGAAATCTCTTTGAAACAGACATATACATAATGACTACAGTATTGAAGAAAAAAAAAAAAAAGGGACATAACACTTTGATAGCTACAGAACATCAACCAAATGAAGCACTGTACAAATATAAAAAGCCAGGATATTTCTATGTACACAGAACCCACTGCTTCCCTCATCATGATCTGTACACAATGGATTCCTTTCATTTCAGTACGCATGTGTGTGTGTGTGTTTGTATATGTGGACGTGTGTTTGTGTGTGTGTGTGTATTCACACAGATTACACAGATACGGATACATAGACATATATACAACGTGTAAGCGTATTCTCACGCGTGTCCGTGCACACGTCAGGATCGCCAAGAGGCTACGGTGAAGGTAGCGAGAAAAGGAACACCAGAACGTTACTATACTTCCAAATACAGAACATTTAAATAAAAATGAGTAAATAAAAGTATTTCTTATGGAAAACAAAATGTGTTTATATAAAAACTATTGTTACTGGCACAAAATAGAACGTGCTCTGATTTCTTTACAAGTGGAAACTTCTCGCTCGATCGTTGGTTCGCGTCATTTAAAGAACGCGACCCCTTTTAAAAACCTAACATTTGCATTTACACATACGCAAAAAGTTTCGATGTGCAACTCCCCCCCCCCAAAAAAAACTAAACAAAATTTAAATAAAATAATAATCGGAGCTCCTGAAAGAGGCAGGGGGGGGGGGGAGGGGGGGGAAATGTGAGACTTCACCTCATGCAAACGTATAAACAATTAAATAATTAATCAGTGAGAACGTGTAGTTTTGTACAAGTCCAAGCTCCGAGGCTGGTTAAGAGGCGCGGGTGGCACCTGAGGTGGGCGGGGCTAAGGAACAGGTTTGTTGTGGTGCAGCACTGGCACTTGGTGGATCTGGGCAGTGGTTTTACTCAGCGGCTCGGCCTGCTGGACGGAGCTGCACACGATGCTACTCGCTCCTTCGTCTACTTCTTCCTCTTCTTTCGGCTGCTTGCCGGCGAACTCGGTGATGCTGAAGACGAACTGCAGGCAGCCCAGCTTGACGTGGCTGCCGTGATGGAGGAGCGCCGTGCCCTCCCAGCCTGCACCGCTGCCCCCTATGAGACTGGAGCCGCTGGCCTTGCAGCCGCACGGCCGCAGGTGCGAGTCCTCAGCCTGGCTGCTCATCACTCTGCTCACGTCGCCACGCGCCTCATCCTTCTCTTCTTCCTGCTTTCTCTTTTTACAGCGACCTGGACAGCAGGAAATTAATTAGGGTTCGGTCGTAAAATGTGAAAGGTGATCTGACTGATTAACGAGCACAGAGGACTTACGGATGATGCTCTGCACTTTGGACACCAAACCGCTGGATGGGCTCGGGCCCGTTTTCTCCGAGAAATCGCACGAGTATAGCACGTTGTCCACCGTCGTCCCGTGCTCGCTGTAGTTCAGCAACTCGTACTGCTTTGTATTCTAAAAAGTACAGATATGCGCAAACAAAAACAAAACATTATATTGAATATCAACTGGAACAAAGGAATAGTGAAAGCGAATCAGTCGTATGCGTTACCTCATCATAAAATATGCAGGCGTGTTTTCCGGATACGTAATTGCAGTGGCCGTAATTCATAAGGCACACATTCATGTCAGCACCTAAAGAGATGATAATTATTTAAAAATAATGATAAAAAAACAAAAAAAAAAACATAAGCGTGTGCCTGGAGTCAGACTGACCAGTTCCGATGTAAAGGCTTCTGTAGCACATGCTGACTGCTGCTCCCTTTCCGGACAGAGGATAAAACGTCGCTCGGGCCTGTACGTCCTTGTTTTGCGCTGAAATAAGAGCGCTGCATTCAATGCCTTAATTCATTACCAACTTTTTTTTTTTTTATTGTAAAATAACATTATTTTTATTACATTTAAAGTGGACGTGTTAGATAGATGCACCGCTTCCTATTTGGAGCTATCGAGCCATATTAAAAGTCATCATCGTGTACGGTACCTTCGGTGTGCCGGCTTCGCTGCGAGACGGAGGGGACGGACGGGACAGCAGGTAACTTCACATCGCTCTGCACAGGAAATGCTTTAGGCTCGAGGAGCTGCTGGATCCGCTGCCACGCCAGGAGTTTGATGAACCGCTCGTCTAGTGTGTTCAGCTCCGTCTCTGTAAGAAAAACGTTTTGCTCGGAAACAAAAACAAACCCGCTCATATTGCCGCTAGGGCTGTAGCTATCGAATATTTTAGTAATCAAATACTCAAATTAATCAAATTAATCGAGTAACCGGATAAAAATTTTAGTTTTGCTTGATTAAACAGCAATGTTTAAAGAGAAATAAAAATGAATTGGTTTTACTTTTATTTTTTAAATGCATACATCATTTTATCAAAAATAAACACCTATGCTCACCTCCAGATCCCTTGATCATGCTCCTTAAGCAGCTGGACAAGTCTCCCAAATTCAACAGGCTGGACCCGTTGCCTTGTGTCTGTGTCGCGTCTGTGTCACAGATTTTTCCATCTGTAGGAGACATTACAGGGTTAAAGAGGTTCTCGCCGCTACACAGAGAAATCGGTTGAACGGATGCAGTTCCGGGACTCACCAGAAGAGGGCACGGAAGACACCTGGCAGCTTGCACCGTTATCTGGTAAGTGAGAGGACGGCAACCTTGGGGAAGCCCTTTGAGTGTGTGGTGGTGGAGGAGGAGGAGGAGGAGGAGGAGGAAGGGCAGTCTCTGATTTAACACAGACAGAAGGAAGGGATTCTGTAGCAGCACAGGATTTTAAGTCTTCAGTCTTTATGAGGGCCGGGCCGGAGTGATTAGGTAGGGCCAGGATGGGGGGTGCGGGTGAACGGGGTGTGTTCGAGGCCTCCGGGTCAGCGGGACACGCCTGCTTGAGTTTGCCGTTGGCGTGCGCCGGCCGTTCTACGGGTCCGTTGCTGGTGCTGCAGTTCTGACAGGGTTTTTCGGTGCACGAGCTACATACTCGGCGCTCCTCCGAGTTAAGACTGAGGCATTCGGGCGTTTTCGCCGAGGCTGTCCCGTCCGTACTGTGCGGAGGATGCAAATTCACCGAGCTGGGGTCCTTACCGTCTGTTTTCGCCGCCTGCGACGAGTCGCACGGCGAGGACGACGTCTGCTTGGCAGACAAATGCCGCACGATGCTACACTGAAGCGAGATCACGTCCCTGAGCCACTGTGATGAGAAGACAAAGTGAAAAAAAAAAAAGACTTTATTTCATAACGTTTATGGTTTTTTACATCGTTTTTAAAAATGTTTAATTCCAGCACGAGATGACGGTACCTGTTGTTGCTCTTCATCGCTGCTTAAGTGGTTACACAGCGAGGCTTCAGATGCACCCGAGCAGATGAGCTCGCCGTCCCGGATTCCAGCCGGCAGCATCATCGTAGGTGGACTCTGGTACTGTGACTTGATAGCTTCTGGGACCTTCAGGAAAAGCGGATTCTACGTTTAGTCGCGAACGCGGCTAATACGATTGTGTTAAAGCCGTGATCAGAGTGAAACCTGACCTTCAGCGTTCTCTTGGCGCGACTATGGGCTGCTCGTCGCGTCGGAGGGTGCTGCCGGTGTATTCGCTGCAGGAAGTCCACTTTCACGGCGTGCTGCGATATGCGGTCCTGAAACCGGTCGAACAGCTGGCAGCGGTTGCTCAGAGTCAGGTTGCGCTGGTTTAGCTGAATTTAAGTAGAAAATAGATCAACAATGCAGTTTTTTTTTTTTCTTTCTTTTTTCCCCTTCTTTCCTCTTTGACATTTTTCCCGTAAACTTACCACCAAGTGCTCAATATGATTGGGGCACATCCATCTTCCTGTCGGCATGGCCGTGACCGGAGGGTCCAGGCAGTCCATGTGGAACAGGAGAGGACAATAATCGCACTGGATCAACGGAGCCAGTCTGCAGCTCCTGAAACAAAATGATCATCTCAGATTATCTGGTGTTTGTTTTAATAAAAACAAGTTTTAAAGTGCAGACAAAAAAAAAAAAGCGTGACACTTACCTGCTGCAGGTGTAGCACACTTTGACAGGCAGTGGCACGAGCCCGTAGTGGTCCAGCTCGTGTTGCGGGCGCTTCACGTTCTTCCCGGTCGCCTCTTCTTTCCTCCTCTTTTTACTGGTTCCTTAAAAAGATGGCGTACTGCATTTAAAATGACGACACGGTGTAGATGATATCTTGGCATTTTTATTCAACACTCGTCATGCGTCTTTACCTGGAAGTGCGGTAGTGCAGGTGAGGTCGTTGGGTAGCTGGAACTGCGTAGGGTTCCTCTGCATGGCGGCGGCGATCAGCAGATCGAACGGCCTCTTGAGCGTGGACGGGCCGCTCTCCGGCTCCGAGCCCTGCGCCTCGTCCTCCACGTCCAGCAGGTCCTCCTCCACGTCGTTGTGCTCCGAAGGCGTGGGCGTGTCCGTGGATGAGGCGTTGGAGGTGGGCGTGGCCGGGCGGCTGCTCGGCCTCCTCTCCAGGAGCCGCACCTGAGCCACGGCGGCCCGCAGGCCCGGGCCGGCGACGGTCGGATCTAGGCGGAGTGTGCCCAGGTCCAGCTCGGCGCCGGGGGACGGGGTCTGCTTGGCCTGCATGAGACCGTTGATCTGCTCCTTCTTTTGCTCGCGCTTCTGCAAAGGCGCGAACGTGACGGAATTCGGATTTATATTACAAACAGCAAAGCATGTTTGAACTATTTTGTATGAAAAAAAAAATAATAATAATAAAACTGGAATAAGGCGCGTTAGATGTTTTTATTCTGTACTGTTTCCATCTTGTGGTTCTTTCAAACCTCAACACTCAAGGATTTATGGGCATTTCCTGTGAATGTTTATACTGCTAATAACGGAAAAAACAGACATTTTGTGTATTTTAAACCTCTGCTTACGTTTGTACTGGTAGGGGAAAAAAAAAAAAAAGATCAATAAGACGCTTAAGTAGTGAAGTGAACATGAAGCTTAAACTGAAAATCCGTCTCACCTTCTTACGCACCGTGCAGCGGTGGCACATCCAGTCTCCAGGGGGGAGCATTTCCCTGCTCAGTGGCGGGTTACTGCGAGAAAGATTTAACACGGCAATTAGAAACTCAACACAGTGCACTCAGTTAAGGTATTTAAAAACACCACCACACAGTAACTGGTCTGGTGCATACGGCGAGAATAATAATGATAGAAAGGATAGAACAAAAAATGTGCAGAAAAGAATAAGTAACAGAATAAAAAGCCTGCATGAGGCGCGCTGAATTCTGTGCTGCTTTATAAGCGATTCCAAAGAGCCAAAAAAAACAAAACAAAATAGTCATCCAAACCGAACAAACCCTTTTAGGCATACACTATCACTTGATGAGAAAAAGCACGCTCGTGTTAGAAGTACCCCTAACAACCCCGCCATATTTTAACCGCCTGGTTTACGTTGGCTTGGGTTTAGATGCGGCCAGCGCATTTTTGCGGAGCGTGTGTTTAGACAAAACGATCTCTCACTTCCCAGTCCTTCCACAGATACATCAATACTCGGCTTTGTGTGCAGAAGACGACCAGGTTTTTATCTCTAAGAAAGGGGCCCTCTGTTCTCGAAATCCTCAGGCCGTATCTGGAATGCAGACGGCGCTGGATTTCCGATACTCCGCGAACGCTGAAAGCTCCTGTTGGTGTGGCGCGGGACATCCGATATAGCGATTAACCGGACGTCAACAGGATTGAACCTTGCCATTTTTGGATATCAACTCAACAGGAGTTGAAGCCAAGATCATGTTACTCTTTAGAGATGTCTGATCTCTTTTCATTTACGTTGTACGTGTAAGCAACAGCTTTAACATGCACGGCACATTGAAACCAAATCGCCTCTGAAACAAAAGTCGTGTGTTGGCTGCTTTAGCTCGGCGCGTTTTAATACAACTGAGCAGGAAGCCTCCTCTGAAGGTCAGCTCCGTTTACGCTGGATATTTGAATGTGGGACGGCTAAGACCCGAGACTGACGGCAGTGAGGTGAAGCCGTGGGTGGCGTGGGTACGTGGCCAAGCGCGCGCAACGCACACATGCAGCGTATATTCAAGATCATACGCCTCCAAAAAAGCCATATGATTTCGTTTAACTTGTTTAAAAAAAAATACAAAAATCCAACAAGGTAATGAATTCGATTTCAATTCACCTCGGATTGCCTTTTGCAAACAGTTTGCCGTTAATGCGACCGAGCCGAACACTGCATGCAGCTGAAACAGATCTAAACTCTGTTCATTGCTCTTTGAAGAGGTAGTCATGGTAGAAAAACCACAAATTTGAGAAAGAAAAAAAAAAAAAAACAAGCTTTCTTTCTCCTTCTGGTGCTGTACTCTGTGTGCTAAAGCCAGGACATTCGGCCGCCCGGCCTGCACAGCGCACAGTTAATGATTATTTATGGAGTGCTGCTTCTTTCAGCGGCATTTTGTCTACTGCCTTTTATTCCGACACGCTCGTTGCTACACTTCTCTCATATAAGACGATATTCCAATAAAACACAGATGAGGTCTGTAGTCTTCTCGGTCTTATTTTCAAAACACAGCGATATTGTGCTTTCAAGCTACGTAAATAAAACAAACGAGTTTGGATTGTCGGGTCATTTTCAGATTCTAATGGTTCATACTGAAGTAAACAAAAACAAAAAAACAAAACAAAAAAACTTTAAACACATTCCACTCTAATCTACCAAAGCAAAAAAAAGAGGCGCCACCTTGTGGCGGTATTCGGAATTACCATGTAGCATCACCACTAAAATACTCAGTTACACTATATTATACAGGATTAGGTTTAAAAACTGTTAATGCCGTCCTCTTGTGTGACTCAGAATCACACTATGGCATAATCTCTGAGGAGTAATGGTTTTGAAATAATATTAAATAAAAACAGACATTATGTCAGTATAAAGACTCAATCAAATCATAAACTCCGCTATGGAGATTGTTTGTTCTTCCAGGTTGCTAGGATGTTTAAGATCTGTACATCAATTCAATGCCACATGAAGGCACTATGAGTTGGTGCGTGCGTGCGAGTGTGTGAGAGAGAGAGAGAGACGCCATATTCATGACCTACATTCATGTCACTCTGGTTTGCATGCTGGTAATAATCACACTCTAATGGCAGCGAGTATCAGTTTAATTACGTTAATAAACGCGAGCGTCACCACACGTGGAACAGAACGTCGTGATAATGCACCGGCATCAAAAATTCATTAATGTTACCGGATGCAGACTCTAAACCATCTTTCGATTGCTGATAATTAAATAAAAATCTGTCATTTCTTACACTACAAACTTTCCCCTCTCTCAAAGCGAAATTGTTTTTCACCACTTGTTTAATCAAACAACAGCATCCAAACCTCATGACTCATGACATGAAGTTTAACATCGAGCCACAACTTTTTTTTTTTTTACTCCATTAAAGCAGCAGCAGTTCTGCAGATCCCCAAGCGTTTTACTGCTGCATCTCAGACGTCACGAACACTGACGAGTACTGACAGAAAAGGGAAGCCATGACTGGTACTGATTATCTGCAAACATTTATTCCGGCCTTTCCAAACACATCTTGGGTTTAATAACTCGGTTTTATTTCATTTCATTGTGCAGCTATTCCCAGAAGAACTAAAGTACAGCTGGCAGTTGAAGTCGGCTTCATCGACGGAAACCGTCCTTGCTAACTTTCTCAAGACCCATGGTGCTTTGCCTTCACTAAATCACAACAAAATGCAAAATTATAAATTATAATTTAAATAAATAAATAAACAAAATTGTTATTAAATTCGCAAATGTGCTTCGCTTGGATTTCCACTGACGTAAACAGGTTTTGAACGGCTCCCAGTTGTGTGTGCAACTTAGCCGGCGAAAATGCTCCGTATGCTGATGCAAATCAACTCATTTATGTATTGCGGTACTCAATGTTTTAAGGAAAACAAACAAACAAAAAGCACTGTTTAAAAGTATGTGCATCCCTCAGACCCTAGTTTTGATTTGACAAGTTGTCACTGCATGTTTTAAGTGTTTTTCCTTCAACTTGCAAACAGCTTTTGTTAGCTGACGGAGTCAGAATGCGTTTCTCTTTTTGGCTCAGATGAGAACACGGCGGAGTGCTCTGGCTATGGACCAAAATAAGCGAACAGGGAAAGTCCGAGTGCGCTGTGATCCCCGTGCGCTTCCACATAACTCGAGTGTAATTTAACTACAGTGAAAGAACGTGTTGACTGTGACACAACGCAACAGCAGGAAACACTGATTCGATCCGCGGTAATAAGGTTTGTTCTGGATATTCGGAGAGATGACCAAAAAACAAACAAACAAACAAAAAAAAAAACTAAACACTGGAGTTGATGTACAAAAGCAGATATTTATATAACTACAAGTCTATTTATTTAGCGCCGGCTCGGCTCTCCGCTCTCGGGTGATTTGCGACAGTGAATGGTTGCTTACATTATCTTTTGTGGATTAGTTTTATGAACACATTACAATCTGCACTTATCGTGCAAGGAAGGCTTTGTATTAGAGATGGGGGAAGGGAAAGATCGATTCAGTTATGAAACGCGTTTCTTTTGTGTTGCAATGTACATAGATTGGCCGGTGACCAGAATTGGCTGATTTTTCGGTTTGACTGGCCGTGACCGGTGATCAGCCTCGGATATAAACGATTTTGTACCACAGAACCTCTCGAGTGGCGCAATAGAAGTGCATTCTTGAGGAGTTGCATTCTGGAAAAACATGCACGTTAAAAACCTCGTATCTGACTTTTTCTCTAAACTCCGTGAGCAAAGTCGTCTCAAACCCTCTCGTTTCACACACAAATCTCAAACCACAAGAAGTTGTGTGCGTTAGAAGCCGCACTCGCCTACATGCTCACTTTAAATTTGGCTTCAATTGTTTAAATGATGCACTTTTGTTTTTTAAGCGAGAAAACAATAGTTATAAGGTAACTAGCTAGCTACATTTCATTAATCAACAAAATTGGAGAGAAAATATCGTGATGTCTTATCGGGAGGTGACAAGTGATTCCCATCCCTACTTTGTATACTTATGTGGCTGGGGCGCGACATGAAACCGAAGCAAGCAGTACATGATGAATCAGGACTCCAACGTGCAAAACAGTGTGAAAATAAGAGTGAACTCCTGGACCAGGGTTGGAATTGGGGTTGTGAACCGGTCACCCTGGAGTGCACAGCTATTTTTAAGAAAGTTTTTATCAGATATGTTGGTGCATATGCATGTGTGTGTGAGGGGTGTGAGGAGGTGTAGTACCAGCACTGCAGGTGGAAGGCGGCGGGACAGTGGTCGCAGCACAGCAGGTCGCCTCCTTCTCGGCAGCTGTCGCAGGTGTCGTGGTTGGTCGCGCGCCCTGCTCTCCTGCTGCTCCTCTCCAACTTCCGGCTCCGCTTCTCTCCTTCTTCCGACTTCGGCGGCGCGAGCAAGGTCTGGATTTGCTACATAGCAACGGACAACAGGGCTATTTTACTGTATTTTAAAAAGATTTCCCGAGGTTATAAGCGCAAACTTAACTTTCCCTTTCGTTGTATGTAAGCCTATCGTTTAATATTTACACACACATGTAAATAATATATTTTAAGTGAAACACTAATAACCAACCCACCGTCATGCTAACTAAAGTTAGCGAAAAAACGCATATCCTACTATATATATATATATATATATATATATATATATATATATATATATATATATATAGGTATAATGGCGTCCACCTCCTTGGCTTAAGTCGGGACGTGTCAGCCATTATTGGGCCCGAAACCCCTCTTTAGCTTAGCATGAACTCCATAACTGCTCTCCTTACACCGTATACAGCTCTCCTCGCTTTATTTACACAAACCTCGCGTTAAACTTTTTTTGTTAGAAGCCACAACCTGTACCCACAAGCCTTTTATTTAGAGCTGCCATATTGGCGTGAGCAGGCTGTACGGTTAGCCGGTTAGACTTCTGCAGCTACAACGCTTCTTAGCTTCGCTGGCTAACGGACGGAGCAGCCGCGCGTGCACCCGAGCCGAGGCTATATAAACACGCAGCCGCTCACCTCCATGAGTCCACCCGAGGTGTCCAGGTCGTACACTATAGTCGGGGTCTCCATCTTATCCCACATTCACACAAGCAGCTGAGCGTAGCAGTCAGATCCGCTAACAGGCTAAGCTACTCCAGCTAGCCAAATACAATGATCCTGTGGTAAATTATAACCGTTCTGTAACGTCCCACAGAAATGTCCAGGACGCAGCAATTTCCCAAGCAAACTGATGGCTTTTCTCTCCAGCTGTCTCGGTGTCAAGCCTCAGTTTGTATAAATAAATCCGCAAGCCGCAATGTCTCGGCCTAGCTGAGGCCTAGCCCGGGTATCGCCTGTTCCTCCTTCTCCGATCGTAGCGAGCACAGATGCGGGATAAAGACGCGCAATCGTCCCCGTCCATGATGCGACAAACAAAACATCAGCTCCGAGATAATAAACAAAGCTTCCGCTGCATGTCCGAGCCTTTAAAATCACCCGTTTACTCCATGGAAGCGTTCCGGATAACGGCGGAGATCATTGTTGTCATGAATAAACGCTGTTGCATCCAAACTCGACAACACTGATGCTCGCGCGTTATTTTTTCCCCCGCACCCGTATTACGACAAAACCCAGTTGCCATTCTTCGCTCTGATTGGCTAGTAACATTTACGCGTCTGCCTTGTTACTGGTTTACGTTTAATTCGGACCAATCGCTAAGCGCGAAACATCAGCCAATCCGTGTACAAGAAGGCGGGACTTCTTTGAATGCGGGCGGAATAAAAATAATGCCTGCTCGCCACATCCTCTGCACAGACTTGGCGCAAATCGGCGTCTACGCATGCGCGGAAGGACTTCTGAGCATGCGCCGTGCTTGACTTCTCCGGAGCCATCTTTAAGAAGGCTCGGTGCTTGCATTTTTTGTTTGTTTGTTTTCATCTCGGTTTCATTCCTGACTATAAAACTGTAAATAACATCGCTATCCTATGGATTATGAGCCTCACTGGGAAGTTTGTTCATCGCGGTGTGAAATTGATATTTCTACGTTTGGTGCGGTTTTCACGACGCCGTTATGCCTTTGTGCTCTCGCTCCGTTAGTCTGTAATATTTTCCCGCTCTCTGATTGGCTGGTTCAGCCTCAAGCAAGAACCAATGAGAGACGCGGAACAAATTCAATCATCGCTTACTGTCGTTACCCGAGAGAGAACCACGTGTTTCCACTTGATAAGGAGGGGTGCAAAGGTGGACTTGAAAGAAATAGTATACAGTATATTACTGAATAATATACATTGACTTATCCTTAATATGGCTGACTGATGGGTATGGATATTTGTATGTATAGTATATTTATAAATGTACAGAACACTTTTAAGTAAGCATAATCTCTCATGTATGCACTCATCAGCCATAACTTTATGACCGCCTGTGTAATATTGAGTAGGTCCCCCCTTCATTAATGTGATCTACACTAGAACTTATATTGGATTACATTACACAGGCAAGCCTTCACTCCTCATTTGCATCAGTGAGCCACTCATGTCCCTGTCGCTAGTTCACTGGTTTTTCTTCCTTGGATCACTTTTGGTATGTCTTGACCACTGCAGACCAGAAACACCCCACAAGTAGAAGTTTTGGAGTTGCTCTGACCCAGTACTCTAGACATCACTATTTGGCCCTCGTCAAAGTCACTCAAATCCTTATGTTTGTCCATTTGTTTCTGTTTCCAACACATCATATATCCCACCCAATTCCAGCCACCAATGTAACGACATATTGGAAATGGAGCTACTGTGAGAATGCGCAAATTGTAAAATAAGTTTTTTAAACTGGCCACTTTATTAGGAATACCTGTACCTAACATGCATTGCTCTTTCATGCATATACAGTATATAATTTAAAGAGCAGTCATATAACCTTCCCCTGTTCTCTTTTATTTTTATAGTTCTGTAAAGACCTAAAACTTGTGTGGTAATGATATAAAAAAACAACAACAATGAGTCAAAAAAGTCTCCTTGTTGTTGAGCTGGTTCTCAGGTTTATGTTATAAGCAGTCCCCAGACACCAAAAGATGGTTTTTGTAATTGAGTTGGAGTTCTGCTAATCTGTGCTACCTATAATGTTTTGCTGCTTAGCCTTTCTGCGTATGCAAATACCACCAAGTTTGGGACCCGTTTTATTCATTTTGTTGAATATGTTCTGGGAGCATTATTTGATGGGGATGTTTACCTATCACAATACACAACCCCTAAATTCCCCCCCAAAAAAATTGCTCTAATTAAGTGCTCAAAGCATGTTTGTAAATTGCTTTGGGTAAGAACGTCTGACAAATGCTTAAATGTAAAGTATCAAACATGCTCCTCTTACTACTATAGTACATTTACTCCTTTAGGATTTAGAATTTATCTACAGGGTACTGCAAATCAATAGACTCTCAAGCGACAGTAGTGTTTCTTGACAACATGGCATAATTAGGCAGTCCTCTGTGTTCTGTCATTTTTTTCCAACACTGTCAGAATTTCCTACTGATAGCAAAAATATATGATTACATCAGTCTTTGCTACTTCATCAATATTTCGTACCTGTAGATTTGGCTGGTGGTAGCACTGCAAAAAAATATAATACATGTTTGTCAGATGCAGCATTTTCTGACATAGTGGTAGCACTTTGTGACACATTGCGTTTAACATTATCAGAATATGATCCCTATAGTTTTAACACTGGTAGTATTTTATGACACATTGATGTAACATTAGCTAACATGTTAGCTTAAATTAATAAAAAGAAAAGTGCAATAAATCCACATGAATGATTTTAAAAACCTTTCATTAATAAGTTTCAAACTACAAGTGGATGGCAGTAGTAGCATGGATTTATGGGTGGGGTGGTACCCTAGAGAAACATGGTGTTTTCTTTGTTTTTTTGCATGAGCAAAAGCTGTAAGCTTGCGTGGGGCGAAATGACAGGTAGGATGAATTTATAGAATACTGGTTCTGGAGTTTGGGGGTGACAGAGAGAGTACTCATAGTATTTCTGAATTAAAATAAAGTAATAATATGAGCATGACAATGTCCAGTTTTTATGTTGTATTTCTAACCTTACATCAAACTGTTCCAAGGATCAGGTGCAACAGAAAATCTAAAATATGTTTGGCTACTGGACAATACTCACTTGATAAATGCTTAAAATTTTAGTTAGTAATTCTGTGCGATTGAATTAGCTTCATCAAATTCCACAACACTTGGATTCCGGACCGAGCCCGATGTTTGGATTTGTGTGTAAAACGAGGAGGAGGGGACAGAGGAGGATCAGAAGAGGAGAACAACCTTTGTTCCCAGGACTGTTCAACTCCTCAACTCACAAGTATCCTTGTCCCTCCCTCCACTCCCATCGACTCAGTAACTACCATTCTCTACACTATAATCCACATTATAACCCTCTTTCACTATCAACCCACACTCACTTCAAATTTGTGAAAAACATTAATATAGAGATCTGGACTTTGGTATGACAATAACTCTAATGCTGCTGCTACAAACCAATGTTTAAAAACTGCACAACTCACTTTAAGTTTAATTTATTAGTACATGTCCATTTCACCTTATTCTCTTCTACCTCTATTTAGTTTTGCCCATTAAGCAGTACTGTTTCTTCACAGTTTATACTGTTTATATTTATTTACAGATAATATTTTATACAGATGTTTACTTTTAAAGATTTTATACAGATGTTTATTTAAGCTTTTTGTAGTGGAGGTGGCAGGGCAACGAGAGCACATTTAAGAAATATATCTGTGTCAAGAATGGAAGAAACCAACAAGTTTTTGGTTTTAGATCTAAAGACATTAACAAGTGATAAAAACATGAGGACATGTCTATTCTTTCCTGTGGCAAGGAACGCAGATGGTGATAATACTCGGACAGTTAATATTAAAGGCAGTCATCTATCTATCTATCTATCTGTCTGTCTGTCTGTCTGTCTATCTATCTATCTATCTACCTATCTATCTATAAATAATAATTGACTCAATGAGTTAAGTATAAAAGTGTGGATTACACAAAAGTTGACTCTTCAAATACATTGTTTTAGATGAATGAACAAACTCAAAGAGTCGACTCACTTGTGAACCCTACAGCAAGGTGCGGCAATAGTATTGGACTGCGCCAGTATTGGACACACACGCTCACACACGCACACGCAAGTCGACTCTTTAAATCGAGTCTTTTATATGAATGTTGAAACTCGATTCAAAAAGTCAATTTGTTTGTGAACCATACAGAAATATGAAGCGATTTTATTGGTTCGTTCAGAAACAAGTCGAGTCAACAGCACAGTTACTGTACGTGTGGCATGCATCAGATTGTAGACAGTACTGTATATTCAGTTTTTACACTTTTAAACTATTAAATGTTTACTTTTTGAATTATTTTTAAATATTAATTTGGCTTCTGCACAGAAGCATTAATATCTGTGCTGCTTATTATATCATATGGTAAAAATTTGACATTAAATGTAAAGTTGTTTAACTCTCAACATATTGCTCAATGTGCCAGTAATTCAGTCTTCTAAATATTTCAAATTTATGAATTTTCATTTCATTTCATCTTCTATACCGCTTAATCCTGTGTTCAGGGTCACGGGGGACTTGGAGCCTATCCCAGGAGACTTTGGGCACTAGGTGGGGTACACCCTGGACAGCGTGCCAATCCATCGCAGGGCACACACACATACACACACCCAATCACACACTACGGGCAATTTAGGAACACCAATTAGCCTGACCTGCATATCTTTGGACTGTGGGAGGAAACCGGAGTACCCGGAGGAAACCCACCAAGCACGGGGAGAACATGCAAACTCCATGCACACAGAGACGGGAATCGAGCCTGGGCGGGGAATCGAACCCAGACCCTGGAGGTGCAAGGCGACAGTGCTAACCACTACACCACCGCGCCGCCAATTTATGAATTTATTATTATCATTTTATTCTAGACAAAAAGTACTAAAGAAACAGATAAGTCGTCGTTTAAAGATTACCAGAGGCTCAGCTGTACAGAGATGAAGAGGAAGGTTATTACACCTTACGCCAGTGCGTGGTCTTACTTGAGTGGTAGGTGGGTGCTGGGCCGTTTTTGGCTTTGTAGGCAAACATCAGGGTTTTTGTGTTTGATGCGGGCAGCTACAGGAAGCCAGTACAAAGAGCAGAGAAGTGGTGTGGAGTGGGAGAAGTTGGTAAGGTTGAAAACGAGACGTGCAGCTACATTTTGGATCAGCTGCAAAGGGATACAATGCTCTTCCCTTCTGCTATCGCGCTGGAATTGGGTTAATATAGACTCATCAGCCATGAGTCAAATTTTTATGCTCTTTAACAAATTCAAACCTTTTTCTTGATGAGTCTCCCTAACAAGTAGTTTTTCGTATGAACACACAGCTGTTTTATTCTCATCACATGTGTGTCTTACTTTCAT
Source organism: Channallabes apus (assembly GCA_030522415.1). Classification (NCBI taxonomy): domain Eukaryota; kingdom Metazoa; phylum Chordata; class Actinopteri; order Siluriformes; family Clariidae; genus Channallabes; species Channallabes apus. The sequence continues at coordinate 29,781,466 of CM060120.1, forward strand.
TATTGTACTGCCAGTTATTTTAGATTCAGCTTCATCTACCCTTCAAGTGAAGTTGATGGTCCAGCACTGTTTTACGTTTTAATAATGTGTTACATGGTTCTTAATCCAGTTCCAGTCATTTCAGCCTTAGTCTCCCTAGTTGTTTTCTTTGCTTGATGCAGGCCAATAATTCGACCCTTCTGAAGCACAACTTAGTAACAACTTTTTTATGAGCACATGATACATTTTCTGATATGATTATTTAAGAAAAGAGAAGCTCCTCAAAGCATCAGTTAGGGAAACATTTTAATCACTACAGTAATTACATACGTTCCCTCTGACTGGTCCCACCATCTCTCAAGGGTCAAGGAAGACATGCGTCTAGACTATTTTCTGTTCTGGCACCAAGGTGGTTGAATGAACTCTGTCTAAATGTCCATATTTTTCCAACAGTGTTTGAAAAACTCATTCTCTCATCGTCTATACCACTTTATCCTGTATTCAGGGTCACAGGGTGCATGGAGCCTCTGGGCATGAGGCGGGGTACACCCTGGACAGGGTGACAATCCATCACAGGGAACACACATACACACACTCACACTACGGTGCAATTTGGGAACGCCAATTCGCCTAATCTGCAGGTCTTTGGACTGTGGGAGGAAACCAGAGTACCTGGAGAAAACCCACCAAGGCACGGGGAGAACATGCAAACTCCATGCACACAGAGACGGGGGAATCGAGCCTAGCCGGGAATCGAGCCTAGCCGGGAATCGAACCCGGCCCCTGGAGGTGCAAGGCGACAGTGCTAACCCTAGTGCACCAGTTTAAGGATATATTTAATGATGGAAACTTTAAAGCACTTATGTAATTTGTTCTGGATTAAAGCATCTGCCAAATGCCTAACTGTATTTGATAGGGGCAGGGGTAGTTCTGTGGTTAAGGCGTTGGCTTCATGATCAGAAGATCCCAAAAATAATTGCACCTAAAGAAATAAATGTCAAACATATATAGCAAATATAATATATAGCAGTGTTGTCTCTGCACCTTTAAATCATGAGGGGAATCCTGTTTGCCATTTTTTTCTCAGAGCTGTTTTCCACTGTGTTGGACTGTGAACTCTGTCTCGTTGAGGATTTTCCGATATTAGGATTATTCACCATCAGGACAGCTTTACAGGCCAGACATTTTCTATCATCATGCTCCTGGTCTGATTCATTGAAACCGGTGAAGCCGACTCATTTATCCTGCACCGTCCCACACATACACAAATATACAATATACCGGACTTTTTATACATTCACTTACACACTGAAAATATTGTATATAATTGTACATTGGTACCTGGTGCATTGCAGTGTCCATTTTTGGTTCAAGATTTGTTCACATCTATGAATGTTCCTAGAGCCGCAGTCTGTTTGTAACGGTGGAAATTCGTAACTCGAATGTTTGTAAGTCGGGGACTACCTGTATAGCCTACAGCTAGATAGCTATGTAGGTTTTTTTTTTTTGTGGCAACTCATGCTTTTCTTGAGATAAACTTACCAACCAGATTATGCTTTTCTGCTCATCACTGTTCAGTTATTTGAGTTCCCTCAGCCGTCCTATCAGCGCCAACCAGTCTGACCATGCTCTTCTCTTCTCCTTTCATCAAGAAGTTGACAAAACACGACTCGGGGCAACTCAGTTAAGTCTGGTGACTGCTGTTTGTGGACAATCCTAAAAGATCAGCACTTTCCGAAATTCTTAAACATTACCATCTGGTACCTACAACCATGCCACTGCAGAAATCATGATTATACGCATTTAACTGCAGCCTCATGATGGGCTGATTAGATATTTGTGGTAATGAGCAGATGTACATAAGCCTGTAATAAAATGGGTGTTGAGTGGGCATCACAGTCTGCGGTCAGCACGCTCCAAAGAGGACACGAGTGGTAGTGGTTTTTGAATATTTACTTTATTTACAAAGTGTTTAGGAAAGAAAACCCCCATGCAGACATTCAACAGCGCCGATGTAGTAAATAGACCAAGTAATGGCATTATTATAACACAGGCATATTAACATAAATAACACTAAGCACTCATTCGTCCTTGAGTCTAAAGCACGTCCCATCTTTTAGTCTTCTCGAAAGCACCCTGTTATTTGTCCGTCATCGTAATATTACGCACATCTTCAAAGCTCACTGAAAAATGAAAAGATGGGCCGTTGTTTATTTTCATTTCTTTTGCTGAAGCGCTACAAAAATAACATCGTATTGTCCACCATCTTTTCCAGCGTCATCTGGAGAAAAATAGACTGTACAAGAGCTCAGCGGGAGGAGGGAGCAGAGGAGTGTGAGGAGGAAAAGAAAAGTGTGGAAGAGCTTCCAGAGAGGAGATGCGGAGAATGTTGCCGAACAGTCTCTAAACAGCTACCTCATGTAGTCTGGCCTCCTGCAAACACAAGCACAAACACAAACACAGGCACTTTCTGGAGTGATGGTGAGAGTTAACTCCTGAATACAATACACATCAATGTCATAATATGTTTATGAAGTCTCGCCAGAATGTTCTTCTTTACCTTGATGCTCTTCTGATGGTGCAGTCGCAGTCACACTTACACGCAGCCGTTAGTTGTCATGGAAGGCCAGCCGGGGCTGATGGGAAAGGCGGTGTGAGAGCAGGACGCGCGTACGGCCACCGAGAGGAACATGTAGACGTAGAGAATAGAAGACATTATGAAAACATCTCGGCTCACGAGATGACACATGAGACACGCCAGACTTAATTATAAACAAAGTACAATATGTTGTTCGGTAATAAAATGTAAAATATAATTTGGGGTAAATTACTGTGGTATAAAAAGAATAAAATATTTCCGATCACATGATACCACCCCCATTGTTCATTACGCTCTAATTCTTCTGAACGTGAGCATTATAAATCAGTCCCGGCTCTGTGTCGTGTCTGAAACAGAGATGTTTTAATACACAGCTCACATCATCACACACACCAATTCAAACCTACACGGGAAAGATGGAGATGAAAGAAGTAATCGAAGCGAGCTCGTTCCCCGTGGTGTGAAACGGATAGGACGATGATCGTCAAGATGCAGGGAATGAAATGGATGCATTAAATAAAACTGAAAATGCATATTATGAGTCACATGAAACCCTGTTTTTTTTTTTTTTAAATCAAATTCTTTATTTGGCAAGTGAGTGTGTCCAAAAGTGTTATCATGTTTCTACCAGGGGTATTCAAGCCAAAGTGAGACTTTTGATTGTGCAGAATAACAGAACACAGTTATGAGAGTTAAATCTCCCTTTATAATCTCCTGCTGTACTAATGCACTTATCCCAGTGTTTCACTAGTGCTTGGACACTGAAACGCTGGTCTCCCAGGAACTCCTTTAATGGACCTTACCTTTAAGGTTTATCCAGTTCAAGTGTTCAATGAGTAGAAAACAAAAAGCTTTAGTGCTAAGCTCTGTCGCACTTTTATGGTTCTCATTTGACTTATTGTCGGGCATCACACTCTGCGTCTTTGCAATTTGCATTTTAGCTTTTATCGTGATATAAATACAATGTCAATAATACAATAATAACGCAGGATCAATCTAACCCTTTACAAACACACACATTAGTCCTCTGATCCTTTCATCCAGGGATGTACTGTAAGGTTCTATGGCAACAGACTTGTTTGGGTTCTCAATGAGCACCTCAAATGAGAATTCTGACATTTGGACTTACCAAACGATTAAAATTCCCTTAACTTAGATTTTCGACGCGTTATCTAACATGAACAAACCATGAACTTCATTAATGCATTAACAAAACTAATATGCATCTAATACTTTTGTGTTTTTTTTTGTTTTGTATTTATTGTATTCACACAATCAATGAGTAAAATATAAATAAAGAAGTTCAGAAGTTCTCATACCAGGAATTTGGAAGCATTTAGAAGCAGTTTTACTTTTTTACCTGGCCAGGGTTTAAATTAAACATTTATAATGCAATATACAATATATATACAGTAAATACATTCAGAAGTTTGTGATTTGTACTTTAAGTAATATTAGAACAAACAAAACCTTACTGTACAGCATTACATTAATCTGTAATCAAATTTGTTTACGTCATTTGCTTTTTCTCACAGCATTTCAGTTTGTCTTTTCGACAGAAAGCCACTCCTACACCTGTATCTCTAATTACCGCTGGAGCATGGTGATTAATACCAGATTTCAGAAGCAAACTCAGAGTCAGTGATCTCAGGATGAAAATGGAAGTGGCGCGAATGCTGCCGTCTGCTGGTGATGAAGACGAGAGGACAGATGAAGACGAGTGGGTCAGGACAGGACGGCGGTGTTCTGGGAATCCACGTCTCTCAGGTACAGGGCGTCCATACTTACTCCGGTCTCGTAGACGGGGTTGTCGAACGCCGATTCCTCCGTCATGTTGTCATAGGGAAGCGAGGAGCAGCTGGAGAGGCGTTCGGGCTTTCCCTGGACCCTGTTAAAGCACGGAATGGTGTCTTTTAATGTTAACGTATGATATTAATAAAGTGTCAACAGCGCATAATGAAGATAAAGCACAGTTTCTTACTTGGAGAAGTAAAGAAAAATGCCCAGGATGACCAGAAGCACCACCGCAGCAGGAAGCAAGACTGCGATGGCAGTGTCTGTGCCCTCGGTCCCAAAGTCAGTGCTGATTACTGTACAAAGAAAAGCACAGGAGGTTTAGGCAAAACTTTTTTTTTTTTTTTCGTACGCAGCCGTCCAACATTCTAAAACCATTTGTGAAAATTAAAATGATACAAAAATATTTGTTGCAAATGATACCGGAGCGTTCAAGTCATACCGGGACTTGTGATGAAATTTCTTGTGAATGAAGCCGGAAAACCGATTAACATTATCGAAAGACTTTAAGCAGCACAGTACAGTGATGAGACTCTTAGCTGCAGTAAAACAACAGAATGGTGCAAACGTTTTAAAGAAACATTCACCAACACCACCTGCACATTACAGGAACTCCAAGCCATTTCCACATATTTGGGCCATTAATGGAGTTCCTGGGAGGCCAGCATTTCAGACATAAAGCAGGCAGTCTGATCATAGCTCCGGCATACTGAGAAAACTTTCTACCTTGATGGTGTTCAAGCACTAGTGAAACACTGGGATAAGTGCATTAGTGTAGCAGCGGAAATAATATATAGAGAAATAAAGGGAGATTTTACTCTCAGAACTGTGTTCTGCTATTCATTCACAATCAAAAGTCCCAGTTTGACTTGAACAACCGTCATACTGTTGATGGTTACTTTAGTGAAAAATAGACTCTGAAATATTTTCCACTAAAGTAATCGTCGACAGTATGACGGTTGTTCGAGTCAAACTGGGACTTTTGATTGTGAATGAATTTCAGAATGTTGAAATATTCAGTTTGTCCCGATTCTGCTAAAATGAGCTCGACTCGAGCTGGCAAAAACCTCACGTTTCGTTTTAGACCAAATCCATCAGAGCAGGCTATCATAACCTGTGAAGCTGTGTAGAATTCTCTTATTTAAATACAGCCTGTGGATTTGCCTTGAATAAATGCTTTGCTGTCCCATATTGACTTCATGACTAGATACAGTAATATAAGTTACAATACTCGACAATGCAATTACAGACTTCTAAAGATAGACGAACAGGCATCTGGCAAAACATAACTGGAATCCTGAGTAATTCAATCTCCAGATGTGAAAGATAACCTCACCGTCCAATCTGCGCTCATTAACATCTCTTGCAGCAGCTGTAAAAAAAACAAAAACAATTATCAGTGTAATTGAAACACCGAAAGCAAAAAAGAAAGAGGACAGGAAAGATAAAACATAAATTATGACATAAAAAAAAAACACCTTTTGCATAAAAGTGATTTAGGACACTGACAAGGCTTAAGGCACTTTAAAAGAATGGAGGCTATTAAGAAACGCCTTGTGATCGAGTGGCCTCGTTTTCTCTACACGGCCTTTCAGAGACGCCTCCATCTAAGCAGTGCTATTGCTTTTGCGGCACCTTCCTACATATATGGCGAGATCAGCTACCTTTTAAACTAATGACATCAATTAAAAAAACGAAAAGTAAATCCGGAGTCGATGTAGATAAAGAAAAATAACAGGCAAAGTTTTTTCCCAAATGACAAAGTGCTCCTTAATCCATTATAATGGGATCGCGTTTTCTCAGTTTATCAGGTTTCAACCAGATTTCAAATCACTCTTGAGTAAGCATTACAATTTTATCACTTTCATGCACTCTTTCCATGCCAGTATGCAACTACCGAACACAGGATCTGATTTATTTCTCAGCATTGCAGTTCCTACCCCGGCACGCAGGCGGCGCACCACTCCACGCAGACGGATGTCCAGGGAGGCAGCGGATGGTGGCGTCGCCGTGCAGCTCGTATCCTGGACGACAGGTAAAGCTCAGCGTCTCTCCAGGCTGGAAGAAGGCTTTCTCTGAGCTCTGGATAGCAGTGGAAGGAGCTCCGGGGTTACCGCATGGTTCGTACTTTTCAGCTGGGGAACAAGATGGTGTTAAAATTATTTGTTTATTTATTTAAAGTATGACCTAAAAACAATGCATAATTTTTTTTTTTACAATAGAAAATGCTTTGCTTGATGTAGCTCTTGAATGAGTCCACTAGGGGGAGATAGAGTCTAACATTACAGAATTTTGCAAACTATAAGATGCAGTTTTTTCCCCTCTAATGCAAGTAATTACTGAATTTGCAATAAAAATATATTTTAATAAACGAAACCTATCAAAATTGTTAAAACCTTAACCTAATAATATTCAACAAACGGTCCGACTACATGACATTCCTTTCATTTCCAAATGAAATTCATTCTTCATCAGCTGTCGGAAGTGAAACCCAGTGATATTCTGTATATTCTCTATATTTTTCTCTCATTGCCTGGAAACTTTCCAACGAATTTCCTCTTCCATCTAAAGTTCTGGCGTCAGACCGGATAAATGCGCTCGATCTACAATATGATGAATATCTCCTCATTCTACAGGAGCTCGCACAAGTGACGAAGGCGTTTTGAATTAATAAGCTGACGGGATATAAAATCATACATAATATTCCTCGGTATAAGTATATTTGGTGTGGATTAGGTTTAACATTAGGTTTATCTATTACATCCCAGAATTAACAAGGTAAAATATACATAGACTGTAAGGCTTGTATTTTTATTTATTTATTTATTTATTTTATGTTCACAGGTAATGCTCATAGAAATGAAACAACAAAATGGTTAAAAATATTCAGTTCACATTAATGCGAGACATATGACATATGTATAGACCATGTGATCTCAATCATAATTACTACTGACCGCGTGTTGTAGCGTTCCTTACCTCAAACGGAATAGTAATTTAAAAACAAATTTCCATTCTTTAACTTCATAAACCTTTAGCTAGCTGTTGACTGAATGTGTCCATTTATTGTTTATTGCTTTTTATGCAAGACATTCTTGTTTCACATATTGTTTCATCAACTTTAAATCCGACCGCAGACTTACGGACACACTTGGGTGTCTTCTCGCTCCACTTGGGCTCGGCCGTGTCTCGGCTGTAGCAGGTGAGCACACCCGGACCCGAGAGTGTGTAGCCTTTATTACACATGTACTGCACGGTGGATCCCACAGTGAGGCGGGAACCCGCCATCAACCTACGTCCATGTTCTACAGAGCCTGGGTCCTGACACAACATCACTAGACACACACACACGCACATATAAGCAGAAGTCATCCAGTTAACCTCCCTAGATCAGAGTGGCTTTAGGTATTTTTCTTTCTTTCTTTCTATTTAAACTTCCCATGAATTCCCAAAACGACCTTTGAATTTTCACAATAAAATAAACGAAAAGGGCAAAGGTCACTGCTGACCGCTCCAGAGTGGCCCACAGGACACAATATATGCTTCACATTAAAAATGAACTGGGTGGATATTGAGCCCTTCTGGTTGTTGCATCAGCTTCTGTATTAGATCCCGTTCACCCCTAGAGTTACTAAAGCCATGATTACGTGCTGCGTTCAAGTCAGACTGGGATATTTGATTTCGCTGTGCAGAATAACACAGCCACGGAAGTATAAACTCCCATTATTTCTCTATATAGTCCCCTGCTACTGTACACTAAAGCACTTTCACTAGTGCTTGGATACCATCAAGGAAAAAAAAAAACGTTTAATCAGACTGCCTGCTTCATTTCGGAAACACTGGCCTCCCAGGAACTCCTTTAATTGCCCAAACATTTGGAAATGGGTTGAAGCGAGGTCAGGACTGTATGGGGGGATGTGGCAAAACCTCCCAGTCGAGTTCCTGTAATGTACAAGTGGTGCAGTGGACAGTAAGTGTATGTTATGCATTGTTCTGCAAAAACACTGATTACATCATTAAAGGAAAGGACCATTAATGGGGTTCCTGGGAGGCCGGCATTTCAGACGTGAAGCAGGCAGTCTGATCATGTCAGAACTGTATTCTGTTACTCTGCAAAATAAAAAATTCTGGTTTGACTCAAACACACCTTGTACTTTAAAAGAATCATGACATGGATAGAAATAAAAGATTCTCAAATTGTCCAAAAAAATAAAATAAAATAAAATAATAAATAATAATAATAAAAAAAATAATAATAAATAATAAATTATTAATAAAATAATAAATAAAGAATTTGATAAATGTTGTAAAAGTTCTTAAAATGAATTCCAGGTATGTATTTTTTACTCTTAATTTATAATGTAATTAATTTAAATGAATACACAATGACTATGTATGTCAAAGGTGTCATAAAATTCATATTCAGTCTTAAGTAAAATTATGATCTTCAAATGTAAAAAAAGCCACAAGGAAGCTGTGTAAAAATGTCATAGAAATTTAGAATGTTTCTAATTTTATTTGTTTGTTTGTTTCACATCAGTAATCCATCATGATCAGCTCATCTACCTTAAATACAGGTAGCCCAAGACCCAAATGGATGTATACTCACTATATATGTTCAGGTATATCATAATGGCCTTCCAGAAGGTACGTAAGAAGTTTGAGATCATTTGAGATTCAGGCAGAGAACAAAGTGTAGGTCTTACTTCAACAAGCAATAACATGGGAACGAGTTCAAGTTTGGTTGAGGGTAACATCTATCACGAGTAAATATTTCATGTTTTTCATGCACCTACCTTTATGATCTCTTACAGATTTATCTGAGAAACACCTTCAGATCAGGTCTGAACAGGAAATTAAATAGAAACCAGAGTTTGAGGATTAAAAAAAAAAAAAGTTATAGCCTGTAGGTGGCAGTTCTTCCTCTCAGCTCTCCAGAACATCTGAGTCACTTGTCTGTAGAGTCGTGGCATTGCTTTTCACGTGTCTGGCATCTTATTACTGCATCGGTTTGGCCCACGCGCTTTAATCACGTCAAAAGACAGACAGAGCGTGACATGATTCAGGACATTGATTTTGATTAACTGTAATTCTGACGTGAATGGAATCCAGATAAATGCAGGGCTTTAGCGAACAATTTCTCTTGTAAAAAGGGTTTTTATGAGAGTAATTCAGTAGATCCACTTACACTAAAACTCAGCAGATGATGTGCTTCCTCCGAGCCCGTGAGGATGGGAATTTTTTTTTATCACCATATAACGATAACCATGAATGCCTTTTGAAATGCTTGGGAATGGTGTGTGTATGTGTGTGTGTGGGAAATAAATCAGTCGTACTATTTATCAGTTCGGGTGTTTGAGAGACATACTGAACTGATGCTCTGCATTTCTATAAAAGCCCAGAGAACAATGATTTAATCACCAGTGTGTTAGCTTATCGTCAAGGTTCTGCACTAGTGATAAATGAAAGCGTGCGAGCTGAAACTTCAGTATGTAGAGAGCCAAAGTCGGGCCATAAATTCAAGCGGCGTTATGATGAGTTTGCTAGGCAACAATCTTAATATTCATGGCGACATAAAACGGCCCTCAGTGTGAGAAAATTAACTCGGATGAAAAATGGAAAAGTCCACACTGTGACTTGGCTCACATCAGTCAGATATTATCCAGAGAAACAGCAGTTGTGGAGACACTGGACAGATGAACGCATTTATTCGCAAATAAGAAGGTTACTCCTTCTTCACAAGCTCTGTTTATGCTTATTTCCAATTTCAAAGTTGATGGTTTTCCAAAAACAGCATGTCACAAAGATGCTTTACTTCTTTATGCCACAGGAGTTTGCCAACAGTCGCGATGTCTCAATCTGTAATGCTCTGCATTTGCATACTCGAAGATGATTGGCTTGTATTTTTAATGATGCAACAACTCTATGCATCTGCAGACTCGAAGATGACTGGCTCGTATTTTTAATGAAGTCTTCTCAGCTTTGCTGTAAACCCTAAAAATGCATCACGGTTGCAACTGTTTTTTTTTTTTTTTTTCTTCAGCACTTTGATCAGTCTGCACACTGAAATGAGTTCTGCATAAATTATTTTAGTCATACATGGTGTTTTAATTTGAAGTGACTCCAGGTGGGATGATGATTTAAAAAAAAAAAAAGAATGCTCTTATGACCACTTACTTTTCTCGCAGCTGGGCACGTCTCCGCTCCACGTCAGATCCCACTGGCACATGAGGATCTCCGATCCGACCACCTGGAAGCCCGGGTAACACTGGTAGGTCACAACTGTTCCGTGGATCAGGTCCGGGTGGGAAGTGCTCTTCCAGCCGTTCGTGATCTCTGGTAATTCTGAGCATGTGTCATTGCGGGCCACCTCTAAAGATAAGAGAGGACAAAAGTGCATTATCATTAATGGATTGGATCATCGTAACGTCGGATCGTTTTTTTAGCTAGACGGTTTCATATAAGGCTGAATGGAAGTAGCAGTTTCACAATCGCCCATTGACCGCGCTGAGCCGAGCGCCAAATGCTTCAGCCACGTGGGCGGTTTTGGAAAGGGAGAACGCTGCTGAGGTGACACGTCGTGCATCATTTTGCATGTAAATGAGACTGCAGCCAGAGAGCGGTATGACATCCTTTCACAACGATTGTCCACAGTGCTACAAGCCAACGTACAGCGCTGCCAAGCAAGCTGGCAGCACTAATGCTTACTGTGACACCAGTGGCTTTAGGCTCAGACAGAACAATACCAAGATTCGTCTTTTTTTTTTTTCATTTTTCCTTTTAGATTAAATATTGCACAGGCGCACTAGCTCTTTTCTTACCTTTAGTTGATAACAGCCATTCAAAAAATATCTTAATTTTTATTAACTCCAAATTCAAAATCCATCTGCTTTACAACACATTGGAATACTAATGACCTTTTTATGAGTGACCAATGGTTTAAAAATGCTCCAATGTGCTGTTTCATTGGTTTTCTTGACTTTCTAAGAGTTGTGCAAGCTCAGGGACCATTTCACCTAGTGGTCATAAACTGGAATCCCAACAAGAATTGGCAACAGTGGCCAACTGGGGCAGAAAGCATGCTGCCCCGTTCTTGCTCTACGAACATATTAATTCATTTATTAACATCGATCTACATTACCAAAACCCATGGCTACGAAGAAGGAAATACCAAGGTGCCGCCTACCAAAGAAATGCACCACGAAGCCATTGTTGTAGCCGTAGATGTTGGTGGCCGGATCAGACTGAAACTGGATAGTCACGTCCGCCATGGAGGTGTAGAGTTTGAATCTGGGTAGAGTGCCACTGTATTGGCCCAGGATGTTGGCGGTGAGGTCATCGCCATCGTAAAATGTCAGGATGTCATTCTTACCAAGATGAAGGCTGGAAGAGAGGACAATTTACATGTTATAATTATTCAACACCACAACTGAAGTCCAAAATTTACAATAAGGTCCTGGGAAATGTATGCGTAGTCAGAAACAGTCGATTTTCCTGGTGCTCCATTCAGATCATGCACGTTCTCTAGGTTAAAAGACAGCTAACACGCAGTGTCAGTTTCTATACTGATTATTTGCCTGGTTAGTCTTGAGTGATGAACAGTTTCTTAACCCAAGAGTGACACTGAAGCAGTTACACCAACAGAACCATGTCAGTTTCGGTCCTGAGAGTACCTTACAGTATATCTGGTCCTAGCCTGGTCCAGATATTCTGTAGCAGTCAATAACTGTAGACTTACAAAGTGACTTTTATGGCTGAATCTGGTCATGGAGAACCTTCTGTCCTGCACACCTGCTGTAACACGCGCCAAGCAGGGAAAACACTAAGGACAGGGGGTTCTCCACAACCAGAGTAGGGAACCTGCGTGGTTGGTGGATCTCATCAACTGGCATCTCAGAGTAATATTCTGAAACGTGACATCACATTGAAGTATTTCCTGGATATTTCCTATGTGGTTGCGACTTTGCAATAGATTAGTGTCCCTTCCATGTGGACCACAGCCTAGTATTTCAGATGCATCACAAGCCTGTCCAGGATAAAGAGCTTATGAATGGATGTGCGCATACTTTCATGCCTTAAAACACATTCATTTTTCATGCTTTTGTCTTGTCGGCTTTGCTGCGTATCTGGCAAATACTCGCTCTTTCGGAGACATCCGAACGGCTTTATGCGGGATCTAAACCCGGAGTGATATCGACAGGAGCTGACTGGAAATAAACACTGAATAATTCAGAGATCTTCAAACTCATGAATATGTAGACATCTGTGTATGTTTCTTGCGTAATGGGAATAAAATGATCCATTTATGATAATGCCCAGTTTGAGAAGCTTACCAGAGTACAGCCAGAGCTTCAAGCGAACTGAACTCCCCTGGCCGTTAAACAGTCTACACTGATAGAACTCTGCATCGCGCGCTTAGTTTCGAGCTCCTAGGCAAACACGGGCTGAAGCCGACATGTCCACACCACTGGGCTTCAAGATCATTAGCATTTTGATGAGCTGCTTCACGAGCTGAATTATTTACTTTAAAGAGCGGGGCGGCATTCGCCCCGATAAACAGATGTGACAATCCAATACAGCGAAGAAAGAGCAACAGAGCTACCGCATTCGGGACACTCGGAATAATTGTCATTCGGAGCGCTGCTCTGTTTTTTTTTTCTTTTTTCTTTTTTTCCGCGGCCCAAGATAAGCAGTGAAAAAGCAGAAAGCACACAGGGTGGAAAGATTCGCGCCTGGCTGAGCAGCGAGCTGTGTCGGCTAGAAGAATCAATCATGTTTTCAATTCTGTAGTGGCCATTCTGTTTATTTGTAATATGAAAAACCGCTGGAGGTGTCCACACAGCCAAGTCTGAAGTGCAATGGAGTTAACCTTTACAAGCGGTGTGTGTGTGTGGTGTGTGCACTGTTTTTCTAATGGCTATACAGGGGTTCAGGTGGTTCATACGACAATCTGCCAACAATTCATGTAATTGCATAGGTTTTTTTTTTTTTATCTTTGCTGTAGTTTGAGTGTGTGTGCATGTGCATGCATTATCCGTGAATCAGGTTCATTATGCAAGTGAACCATCACTCACACACCTACACACTCACATTATAGTCCTGACTTGTGTAATTTCACAGGTCTTAAGTCTCATATTTGATTGATGTGTTTGCAGTCATACTGGATAGAGCATGTACATGCATGCACAAACACACACACACACACACACTTAAGCACACGCTCCTGCTTAATCTAAATGGCAAAATAAGAGCGAGCGGCTCTTAGCAGAGGTTCTAGAACTTGGCTGATTGCCAGACACATCCTGGCCGTCCTCACGAGCTCCTGAGGAACGGCCGCTGTTAATATTCGCCACCAGTGAACTGGAGAGTACTTCGGAGGCAGCCTTGGATCTCTCGATATCTAGAGGAAAGCTCAGTCCTCTCGTACCTATCAATCTCCTGTCTCGCAAATCCCCGACACCGCTCATGCAGAGCCCAGGCTGTGTTTACATGACTCAATGCACATGGGTGTACACAGGACCGAGTCTTAAACGATCATTAGGATTTCATGCAGCTTACTCGACTGCCTTGCTGGCAAATCGTATTCCTAATCCTTCTCCCAGCATCGGGCGGGACCCTCACACTCGCTGTTCCTCGTGTCTGTCCAGAACATGTCCTTAAAGAAGGACAATCATCGTGCAAGTAAAGTAACAGAGTTTTTTTTTTCTTTTTGGTTTCGGGGTACAATTGTTTATTTGTTGTATAAATTGTCATAATGATTACTTTTGTTGTACAAGATTACTTTTGTATGCAATCATTTATTCCATAAAATATTTTTGTTGTACAGATACTTGGGATAATTAGTAGTGAACAAATGGTTTGTTGTATGTGATAATTGTTCACTTTATTTCTTGTCTAGATGTATGTGATGATCAGGTTGCTTGTTTCTAACTTGATTGGATGTAATAATTAGTAGTTTGTAGCATGCAATGTATGATCATAGAAAAGATGTAACTTTTATGTTTTTACCAATATGAAAAAATCTTTCGGATATACTGAATAATGAATTGAAATGGTTGGCAATTAGATGTGGTATAAGAGGAGTAAAACACTTTGGGGGACAGTGAAGTCGACTATCGATTATGTTTGTATAACAGTATACCTATATTATTGGAAATTGTTTAGCATGTGTAGGGAACATTACTAAGAGTAAAACCTCAGAATCTTAGCTGAAACTGCCGGTTTACGTGCTGTATTTAGATTTGACATTTATACATACATTACTTGGACGACTTATCCACAGCATCTTACATTTATCTTATTATACACCTGACCAGTTGATGGTTAAGTGCTTTGCTCAAGGTTCAAAAAGCCCTTCTGATCTATAATGTAACGTCTTAAGCCACAGTACAGTGATGAGTCCCTTTAGCCGGAGTAAAACATTTTAATGGTGCAAAGGAGACTGTACATACATGAATGACGATCCCCTCCAAGGTGGCTCGGAACCTACTGCTGTCCTTACCGTGAAACCTTAAACATCAACAGTTAACTTGTCGCCAACTTGCGGAAAGATGCATCTGTCTGTGGGAACCGTAGACAACATCATTGACCAACACCACTTGAGTGTTACAGGAACTCGGCTGGGAGTTATTGCCACATCCCTGCACAGTCCTGACCTCGCTCCAAGCCATTTCCACTTCCATTTTTCATTAAAGGTGTTCCTGGGAGGCCGGCGTTTTATACATGAAGCAGACAGTCCGATCATGACTCAGGCGTACTGAGAAAACTTCCGACCTTGATGGTGCCCAAGCTCTAGTGAAACACTGGGATAAGTGGAGCAGCGGACTATGTAGAGAAATAAATGGAGTTTTTACTTTCATAACTGTGTTCTGTTATTCTGCACAATAATAAGCCTTGGGTGTGACTTGAATGGCCCCGGTATTTCTGAGTGATTATCATTTTTGATTAAGCGACTAAAGTAGGTCTAATTAAAAATAAGAATGTCCGTGGGACATGTGAGAATAGGCACCAGGCCCCAGAGTGGAGCTGCATGTCAGGGTCTGCCACCTGCATGTCGACGACACACTTGGGTTTAACTAACTCTCTGAGCTGCTTCCAGAATACAAATGATACACGGAGGAAGCCAGAGGGAAGAAGGAGCCAAAAAGAAAGAATGAGGCTGCAATGAGCCCCAGTGGTGACGGTAACGGGAAAGAGCGTATGGGACTGAGCCACATGTGTTAACAATAGAAAAATCGTTGCTCAGTGAAGTGAAGTTTTCCAGATGCAAGAAAATCACTAAGAATGATCTGAAATGAACAACTCAGGCAGACATGCAGCTAAAAGTATGGCGTAGATCACGTAGTTTAGTGAATGATAGTCGCACTAATCTTACTAGGGTCAAGAATAGACATAACAAGTGTCACCATGAAAGACAGAGGAGATGGATTTGGAAGAAGTCATTCCGCCATGTGCATCTGCAACATTCCATAAATAACCCTCTTGTTTAAGAGAAGCTGAACGATCATTCATCACGGCCTAAACGCTCTCCATAAGACTTAAGCCTGAAATCAACAGCCAGCCGTCTCCCGAAAGACCTGTTTTCTCCAGCTCTGCCCTGCTCGAACAGGCTTTTAAACAGATTGAATGAGGTCACGAACAATAAAAAACGAGCTTTTTCTGCTGATATAACTCTCTTGCTTTTTAATTAGAACAGTTAAGCACAGGGTTTTGAAATGCCAAAGTGTTGGCTGCCAGAGAAAGGCTTTAAAAAGCGCTTAGCAATCACCAGGCTGACAAAAATCTGTTGCCCTCAGGGGCATAACTCCGAGCAGCGTGCGGGCCTAGTGCCAACCACGAGCAGCGCCAAAGACTAAAGGCTGGCGTAAAGGAGGCGGTTGAGCTCTTCAGTTCGTTATGCAGGAGCTGGAGGAAGCAGGAAGAATCTGTGTCATTATGGTTTTATCAACTTCGTCTGCGTCGAAATTCTCATTGTTACAGCAGATGTGTGCTGTTTTTAAATATAGCTAATACTTGTTTCATTCAAATCCAAAGTATGCTCAAATATCATTAGTAAAAAAGAGCTAAATTCCCTCTTTTATTGAATATGATAGGACTAATCTCTAATAACATATTCTCTAATGAATGCCTCTATCGTCTTTCATATCCTCTGAAAAGTTCATATCATACATTCCACCAGATTCTTGTCTTTTAATTTGTCTTAAAAAAAAAGAAAGTCACAGTGCCTCTAAATGATGATTTGCTCTATTGGATGAATAAAAAAAAAAAAAAAAAGATTCCAATTTCCAAAAAGATTCCAATTTGTCCACAAGCGGGCTCCGTTCTCATACCGAAGCGATTCAGCTGCGTCACTACTCTAAATCTGGTGCTCCAGATGACCAGGCCTGCGCTCATCACACATCCACCTCTTTATAATTCCTTCACATTGGCTACGTGTGGTCCGCCTTCAAACCCAGCCAGGTGTGTATACTGGCACCTGCGCGCTTGCTTTAACAGAGCCGTGTTGTAATTAGCACAGGGCCAGCCCTCCTGTTTATGCTAAATCAATTAATCAGCCGTCATTATGCACACGGGTTGTGAGTAATTGCGAGCTGGCGAACACTGTCGAACGATAATGGCAGAGCGCGAACGTTCTCATTAGAGGGGAGAAACGGGCGGCCACCCCTGTAATGAAAACAACAAAACACGCGCGCACACATATACACGCACATTTCCACTTCCTTAAGCTCCATCCCTTTACAAAATCCCACTGTAGGAAAGCTAGGTCTTGTTCTGGCTTTACAGAAGCATTATGCACAACCAGAAACAGCTGGTATAAATGAGCTAGCAGGGCTTTTCATGTCTTTTAGAGATAAAAAAAAAACAACAACAAAAAAAACATATCAACCAGATATTTATTGTGAGCTATAGATTTCTGGGATTTTATTTTTTATTTTTTTATTTTAGACCAAATGTAATAACCCCACGGACCAAACAAAACCAAAAGACACACTACCGTTCAAAAGTTTGGGGTCACTTGCAAATTTCTTTGTTTTTGTTTAGTGATTTATTTTCTACATTCTACAACAATACTGGGGATTTCAAAACTATAAAATAACACATATGGAATTAGGTAATTACGTAACAACAAGAAAAACACCAGTTAGTTGTTATTTTAAGACACAGAGGTCGGCCTTTCTGTAATAGTTCTTGCAAGAACAGTATTGTGTCAAGTGCATTTGCAAAATCCGTCAAGCACCATAATGAAACTGTCTCTCATGAAGGCCGTCCCAGGATGACGAGACCAAAACCTCCCTCTGCTGCAGACGAGAAGTTCATTTAGAGTTATCAGCCTGAAAAATGACCAATTAACAGCAGCTCAGATTAGAGGCGTTATGAAGTCTTTACAGAGCAGAAGTAGCAGAAACATCTCAATATCAACTGTTCAAAGGAGATTCATGCATTTTTTGGGACGCCTTCAGCAAAACTTTACAATGTAGAAAGAAATAAAAATCAGGAACCATCATGGAGTTAGAAAGTGACCCCAAACTTTTGAACGGTAGTGTATACGCATAATAATACAGAACGAAGTTGGGGCTGATTTCTTTCTAGCCCAGACTCAGATTTATGAAGTGACAGATTCGCCACTTTGATCCGATCTTCATTTTATACATGTATACACAATATACACGTT
Source organism: Channallabes apus (assembly GCA_030522415.1). Lineage (NCBI taxonomy): Eukaryota > Metazoa > Chordata > Actinopteri > Siluriformes > Clariidae > Channallabes > Channallabes apus. The sequence continues at coordinate 29,799,510 of CM060120.1, forward strand.
CATATATTTATATTTAAACCAGATATGTTCGTTCTACGTTCTTTTCAACCAATCATGTTATCAGCATGCACCTTTTTCTCTAACATTAATTCTCTGACTAATAACCTTCCAGATACAAGATACTCACTACAGGATAAAAATCAAGTGTTTTGATATTGACGGTGTTTGTTTAGTCTATCTACTTTTAACCCCCCCTCCACAATCAGTCAGTCACTGTTAATGACATGGTGGCTGACAAACCGTGTGTTTGTGAGTGTGAACAATATCCAGAATGCATTGCTGTCGTTACTGTGGGCTCCTAATGAACACAGCCATTCATGAACATATTGGCCTTCCAGATGGATTCCTCTGACAGCTTTCAGTACAGCACGCTCACGCTGCCCTCCACGCTCCCAACATATTGCATTAACGACTATGGAAAATGAATACAAATGAGGATGCAGACTATACACAGTATTCCGAAAGACTTAGGGCTTCACGCTTTAGGTCACTCTGCGTTCAAGTAGCTTGTAAGTAGTTACAATACTATGGAAAAAAACTTTAGGCACATGCAAAATTAAATGTTGATGCACCTGTTTCTTTTCTTATGCCTGCAAAGCCCAGAACCTGTCTTTTTTCTTTTTTTTTGTCTGAAAATGTTATTTTTTTTGTACTGGATTTATAATGACGTCATAAAATAAACATGTATATATACAGTGAAACCTCAGATTGCGAGTAACGCGGTTTGCGAGTGTTCCACAAGACGAGCAAATATTTTTAATAAATTTTGACTTGGAAAACAAACAAGTCTTGGTGTACGAGTATCGAATATCATGTATCACGCATTCGCTTCTTGTTTTGACGACGAGCGTCACGTGATCACAACTGAGCCAACGGTTTTTCTCTCTCTTGCACTCCAGAATTGTGGGTAATCGTCTCCCCTGATGGGTCTTAGTGCTCGTCTCTTACTGGTATAATCAACATCCGTGCACGCGTGTACTGTTTACTATAACACTGTGACCACGTGTATGTGCGTAAAATATATTTTACGTGTCTGTATGCGTGTGTGTACAGCGTGCATGTAAAGCAAAAGCAAGTCTCAATAGAGAGGTCAAAGATCCATTTTCTCTCTCTGCTCAAAGCTCAGCCTGCTCTATGTGTCTGTGTGTGCGCGTCGTTGGACACCGTGCCCCACACACACACCTACACTCAGACCCCTCCTACTTTCACCTTCACAGACACACACACACACACACACACACACACACACACATACACACACACTCTTTCTCTCTGCTCTACACAGAAACACTGCTCTGTCGCGTAAAGGTAAAGTGCAGGTTAATTTGTTTTATTTGTATTTTACAGCAGTGATTCCATTAGTGTGTCGCTCAATCGAGGGTCATTAGAGAGATTTCTTGTTTACAGTATTTTTCAGATAAAACAGTGTTTCCGCTGTGTGCGCGCGCGTGTGTGTGAAAAGAGTGGAGGAAGGGTAAATGTGTAAGACGAGAAGGAGGAGAGGGGAGGGGCTCCTTACTTTAGATTCACACACACACACACACACACACACACACATACACAGCGCCTGAGCGCATAAACGGAAACACTTATCTGTCGGGATTTATTTTAACTTATTTTTTTAAGTGCATGTTAATTTGTTTTATTTTTACTTAATATTTTGTGTTAATAATTTTCCTGTATTTAGTCTTTTGGGTTGTGGAACGAATAATTTAAGTTTCCATTAGTTCTTATGGGAAAATTTTATTTGGTTTACGAGTGTTTTGGAATACGAGCCCACTTCCGGAAAAATGATGCTCGTAATCCAAGGTTCTACTGTACATAGACACACACAAGGGTAAGTCGATAAGTCGATAATTATCCGCACTCCTAAGACTTCTGTTGGTCACTTTCTGTGCTGATGAAACCGACAGAGAAAAAGTTACTCGAAGTATTGGAAAAAGAATATCAGGAAAAAGGTTAAAAAATGAGCAGTGATCAATATAATACGCTTATTGAAGAGCTGAAGATTAAACTTGGGTTTAAAACACAGGACTGATATGCGAGGGCGTTGTGATCTCGCATGACGTTGCACGTCCGCACACTTCTGCCCACACTGTCGACAACTCGGTTTTGAGGTGTTCAAGTGTCCTCCCTATAGTCCTGATCTCGCTCCACTGACTCTCTGGAGCAGAGAAAGCCAATGGTGTTATTGAATAAAGTACTGTGCAAAAGTCTTGAGCCCCCACCCCCACCGATTTATTAAATTAAATGATGTAAACTAAATAAAAAAAATATCGAACAAATGTTTTACTGTGACAAGCTGCAAAACGCCTAAAGATACTATTAAAAACATTGGTTATTTCTGTAATGACCTTAACATGTGTCTCTAAAAGTCTTTCAGGAAGCCTGAAAAACTATTCCACAAAACTACATAAAAAATACAAGAAAGTCTGCTCTTTGGAAGCAATATATAAAGAAAGAGGGGTGGCTCAATACTTGTGCACAGTAGTGTACATGTCCAATGGGAACACGCAAAACACACTTTCGAGCGTTTCTGATTTCCTCGCCTGCTTTTGGTCATTAGCCTCAAAAACAGAGCTCCGATGTTGGTCAACTTTCAGCAGCGTTAATGATCTCACGGTGCACGTCGCCAAGCTCTATATGTGTGCGTGGGCATGTTCCTTAAAGCGCTGTACATCTGCAGTCCCATACCCATCGCTCTGGAGCAGAGAAAACCAATAGATAGTTCATGACTGAACCAAAGGACTTGAAGACTCTAAACATGTAAAGATAAGTGCAATAATAAGGTTTTATCTTCTGTATAATATCTTCTGAAATGTTACATTTACAGATGAGCTCTAAGATCGAAGGTTAGTAATAAACAGAACTTTTTAATGTAACAAATTGGTCTTTAACAAAGAAAATATAGAACTGTTGATATGCTGAATGTTGGTGGACAAAAAAGTCTTTTTATAGCAGCTATATAATTGTCTCATAGACACTCCACAATATTAAATGTATTTATAAATGAATAAGAAAGCCGAAATGTTCTTCGATAATACATTAAAAACTGTAATAGTTGACCAAGTAATTCGGATTAAGATGCATAATAACACTTCTGAATGGCAGCATGGGTGCCTAGTGGGTCGCCTTCCACCTCCAGGGTCGAGGGTTCAATTCCTGCCTCTGGTCTGTATACATGGACTTAATTAATTAATAAATACAATTTCTACTTATGATTTAACTTTTTCAGAAAATAACAAACGTCACAGTGGTTAAAGGTGATGGCACTTTGTGTCTGGCTGCATCACGTCAACCCATTATTATTGTTTTCCTATTCCAGCATGCCTCACAGAGTGTTTTGTTTCTTATGCACTGTAGTTACATGCAGGTTTCCTGCTCGCATCTTTAGCTTTCTGTCTTAAATAAACCAGTGGGAGGCCAATACTGGTATCCATTGTGGTCTAGGGTGCGTTGCTGTAGAAACAACTAATATCTGAATAGAAATGGTGACTCATTTTCCTCTAATTAGTGTCATTTGAACATGATATTATCATTAAATGCACTAATACTACAGTATACGCACATGGACACACACAGTTACATCTAATGCAACAACTATTGTGAAATTTACAGAGACAATAGCACAAAAAGAAGAAGCGGGTGTTATTTCCCATTTACACAAACACAAACGCATACAGATTTCCGGACAACCTCTGTAAACCAAAGGAAAGCCCACAGCTTACACAACAAGACTGAAAAAAAATAATACAGTACGATTTTTGGTTTATTTCTGAGTCAGTGATCGACTCACACTTGGACGTCCAGCAGGATCCTCTTGTCCTCCTCCACATGGATGCCCCAGATGCAGTCCTGCCCTTTGTCATAGGCTTCAGGCCAGTTTGGAGAGAGCACCACTCCTGCCGAATCTGTGATCTCCCCGCTGCACACAGCTGACACACACACACACACATATATATAAATGGAAATGTTACTATATACACTTCATGTTGTATTAGGATTTATTTAAAGACGTCTGTATGCAAAGGCTGAACAGACACACACTGCTGACAGAGAGCAGTCTCACCACGGCAGGCCGGTTCTGTCTCGTTCCACTGTGGGTTCTCAGGGTCCACACACTCAATAGTGACGGAGCCCTGCTCCAGCGTGTACCCCGGCTCGCACGAGAACTCCACCACCGTTCCCACTCCGAACGACGCATCGTGACTGGAGAAGTTGCCGTATTTAACGAACGGTTTGTAGCACGTTCCCTCTGCAAATGCTGACAAAGACACATCAGGAGTGAGCTCACTTAAAATAAAAAATAAAAAAAATGCAAAGCTGATGCATAACTGTCTGTGTGGAAATGACCCCATATATATATGAAATATCTAAAAAGTAGGTCATAAAAATATTTAAGTGGATCCTAAATGTAAATGACAAACAAATTAATGTCATATAATTGGATTATAAAACAAACAAAAAAAGTGTATTACAATAAAATAAAAAAAATAAAAAAAAAAATATATATAATAAGTATATACAAAAACTAAATTTATGAAGTAGATACTTAAAAGTAGATACTTAAAATAACTAAAAATTTACTTAAAAAGTAGATCCAAAAATATTCCAGGTGTTCAAGTCAAACCAGGACTTTTAAATAATAGAATAACAGAACACAGTTATGAAAGTAAAAACTCATTTTTTCCCTTGCCACATTAATGCACTCATCCCAGCCGTTTCACTAGTGCTTGGATACCATCAAGGGAGAAAGTTTTCTCAATACGCCAGAGCTATGATCGACCTGGTTCATGTCTGTAATCCAGGCCTCCCAGGAACTCCTTTAGTGGACTAAACATGTGGAAATAGCTTGCATCGAGGTCAGGACTGTACAGTTGATGTGGTAATAACTCCCAGCTGAGTTCCTGTAATGTGCAAGTGGTGTTGGTGAATGATTGTGTGTGTACAGTTCCAACAGACAAATACTACTCTTCTGCATCAAGTTATCTGTTGATTTTCAAGGATTAGGCCGTCCACTCGCTGAATGTTCACGGGAACGACCGCAGTGGAGTCAGAGCCACCTCTAGCATGATCGTCATTTATGCACGTATGGCATTCTCTAAAACCTTTTCAGCTAAGAGTCTCATCACCATGCTGTGCTTGAAATCTTCTGTAAATGTCAGTTAGTTTAAAACCTTCAACGCAAATCCCGGTTTGACATGAACTCTCCTGCTGAAAGTTCGCACGATGAATTTTACTTGGCATTTTTACCAAAATATAATAATTTGCAGGGCGGCACGGTGGTGTAGAGGTCGCCTTGCACCTCCAGGGTCTGGGTTCGATTCCCCGGCCAGGCTCGATTCCTGTCTCTGTGTGCATGGAGTTTGCATGTTCTCCCCGTGCTTGGTGGGTTTCCTCCGGGTACTCCGGTTTCCTCCCACAGTCCAAAGATATGCAGGTTAGGCTAATTGGCGTTCCCAAATTGGCCATAGTGTGTGATTGGGTGTGTGAGTGTGTGTATGTGTGTGCGATGGATTGGCACCCTGTCCAGGGTGTACCCCGCCTAGTGCCCGAAGTCTCCTGGGATAGGCTCCAGGTCCCCCGCGACCCTGAACACAGGATTAAGCGGTATAGAAAATGAATGAAGGAATGAATGAATAATAATTTGCTAAGACGTGAACAGGCCACTAGGATTAACCTCTTTAACTTGGCATTACTTTAGGTGCGAACCTGAGACGGCTTGTGCAAGCTGTGATAGCAAAAATAGTTCAGTACTTTTAGATTAAAATATTAAGAAATAGGTATTCATAGGTAAGGTGCTAGTGGTGATATAATCCAGGATAAAATGACCACTCCTAGTCTTGAATTAAATTCAATACAGACTGTATGATTGAGCGGTTAAAATTTAAATGTGGCATTTTTTGGAATGATGTTTAAGGATCTGCTCTAGTAATACAGTAGTTGAGAGATAAAACCCCAAAGTTGCCACTGCTGAGCTCCACACTGGACTATGGAAAGCTTCTAAGAAAATGAGTAATGGGTATTAATTATAATTGTGTATGCTTGGTGTGTTAGTACCTTCATATCGTATGGCAGCACCAGTGCAGGTACCCGTCTCGTCCGTGGTGAACTCGATAAACAGATGCCTCCCTATGCTTACTACCCCCTCATTGGGAAGGTATTCCACTTCGTACGAGTCGTACACAACAGGTGAATCGATGTTGTTCCCATTCTTGATTAGCAGCCTGTGCAGAAAAAACCCCCCCACCACAGATCGGTGTTAGGCATCATCGCAATTGTGAGTGACAATGAAAAGGAAAGATCAAAAGAGCGTTGAGGCTTTTAAGTCGGGTTATTTCATGTTTTTCAGTCTCATCTATGGAGGTAGCGTCTCGCTGGGCTCCGCAGTGGAGCGGATTCATTAAAGAGCCATTTGTTAGCTCTGCCTCGAGACAGTCTGAAAATGTAATTAAATTTCCGCTCTCCTGTACTTTCTGCTACGGCCTCCGTGGTTGCATGATTAATTTGCATGGGAGGGATGCTCTTAATTATGCTGAATGCTCAATGCGGACTGCCGTGGATTCCACAGATGGGAACGCGGGAAGGTTCGAGGCATGGATTGAGATTTAGGGCTGTACCCTTGCATCATTAGAATGCACCCCTGTAAGTGAGTGTCAGGCTCTGACGTGTAATTAGTCAAATGAAATATAGGAATTTAGGGATGACAAAATCAGAATGATATGCATACACAGATAGTGGTTACCTGTCGTCGTCTTCAGCGAGAGCGACTTTCTCAAAGTGCACGTGGAGCCTGTGGCCCTCGGGGGCCTCCAGCACCCAGTGACATGTGAGGTTGTTGCTGTAGTTGCCAGGAAACCCAGGAGAGATGATGCGGCCCAGGGTGGCGTTTTTTAGCATCCCCCCACAAGAGGCTGTTACCGGAGACACACATATACACACAAAGACTGTGAGTGGGAGAAGAAAAGTGGCAAACATGACAAGAAGTTACCAAGCAATAGATAAATAGGTAAAAAAAAATGTAGCGGTGTCCAAAAAAAGACAGGCTTAATAAGAAAACAAGATGAGGACAGTATTTTCAGTGTGTGGGAGTGAGAGAAAAAGAGCTGGTCTTTATATTCGCTTGAAGATTTGTCTGTGGCTCTGAAACAGCAATGAGTCCTAAATATACAGTACGGTGTGCCATCCCTTCATTCATTCATTCATTCATTCATTCATCTTCTATACCGCTTTATCCTGTATTTAGGGTCGCGGGGACCTGGAGCCTATCCCAGGAGACTCAGGGCACGAGGCAGGGTACACCCTGGACAGCGTGCCAATCCATCGCAGAGCACACACACACACACACACACACACACACTATGGTCAATTTGGGAACGCCAATTAGCCTAATCTGCATATCTTTGGACTGTGGGAGGAAACCGGAGTACCCGGAGGAAACCCACCGAGCACGGGGAGAACATGCAAACTCCATGCACACAGAGAGGGGAATCGAACACGGCCGGGAATCGAACCCGGACCCTGTAGATGCAAGGCAACAGGGCTAACCACTACATCACCGTGCCGCCCTGTGCCATCCCTTATTTCTTCATATTTTACTTGCAAAGAGCCAAGATTGACGAATAGTTCTCCAGACTTCCTGAAGGACATTTTTGGTTCTGATTTTTAGTTTAGTCCCTAAACCTGAGCAGTTTCAGAGGAATAATTATTTTCTTTATTAAACCACACAGTGAACTATGAATCATTCAAACAGAAAAAAAAATCATCTAACTTAAGGCATGAACCAGTGACAAACAGGCCGGAGATTAGTATACTGGTGATGCTGAATGCTGCGTGGTTGGAACAGACGAGAGGGGAAATGAGGTCGCTGCTGAGGTTGTTACGTAAACAACCCATTTTTAAATTGTGTCTTTAGGCACTTTGCAGCCTGTCACAGTAAAAAAAAAAACGAGTTTGTATTTCTTTAACTTAATCTACTGTACATCATTTAATTTAATATAATTGGAAGAACTGGGGGCTCAACACTTTTTTCATAGTACTTTATATATGTTTAAAAAGCTACTTCTAACAAACACAGTAACTGATTTCAAATGCATTAAGGGTACAATTAATCTTTATTACAGACGCTGACACAAAGACGATAAATGAACACCTTAACAGATGGCCCGAAGAACAGAGATTTATGAAGGTTCACTTATCCAGACAAAAGGTAATCAATCTTGAGTTATGGCTTTATAGAATTGCTGGTGTGAAGCAACAATGATGCAACACTATGGCTCAGATCAGTCAGAATCCCCTCAGATTTCCAGTGAACATTTAGCAATATGACTTAATAATACTCTAAGGAATCTTGTCAGCTTAGTTTATGTGAGCCAGCTAGTTGGCCTTAGCAACAATTTGATGTAATATGCCACCAGGTCACACAGTATGTACATATAATGTTCTCAACAATGTATCTGTTGTAAGGTATGTAGACTAAGTAATGAAGCTTTGAATATGGATCAAAGTTACTTCAAAATCCTCTCAGGATCTGACCTAAAATCACCTAAACAATCCATCCGTATTAGCTAAATGTAATCGGCTAGCTAGGATTAGCAATGAAATTAATAGAATCCTCTCGGAAAGCGCTTGTTAGCATACCAGCTACGTAGCTAGCATGAAGCTATGAACATTATGATCATTTAATCCTTTCAGAAATCTCGTCAAGTTTTCTTGTGTTAGCCTGCTACCAAAATTAGTTTGCTAGGTAGCATTAGCTTTGGAGATTTTATTTTATTATTTTTTTATCATTTATTAAACTACTTAATGCAGTCCTGTCATGGCAGGTAATAGAAAACAGCTAGCTAGCATTATCTGTAAAAATATATAGTTTTATGAATATGGTTTTACTAGATCCTGTTAAATTAGTTTATGAGAAGCTAGCAGTGAAGAATACGATTATAAATATGAATTGGATTTTTTCATGCGAAGGTCGTGGGCAGAAAAAGTAAGCAAAATTATATAGAATGTCCTTAAAGCCGTCATACTGTTGGCATGGTTGCAGATAAATCACATTTTGTTATTTGCTAATTCTATGAATAGAACAAAACCCATTGTCTATACCACTTTATTCTGAATACAGGGTCGCGGGGGGTATCAGGAACTAGAAGTCTGTTCCAGGAGACTTAGGGCATGAGGTGCAATACACCCTGGACATCACAGGACACAAATGCGCATACTGTACTTACACAAAGTATGGGTAATTTGGGGAAGCCAATTAGCCTAATCTGCATGTCTTTGGTCTGGGTGACGTATACCGGAGTACTAACCACCGGAGTGCTAACCACTAACCCACCATGCAGCCAAGTACAGAACTTTTACTCAACATTAAAAATGGTTTTAGGTGTAAGTTGGATTTTTAGTTACAAGGACAAATCAACATTCCAGGCAGAAGGAATTTCTCCTATTTTAAGTAAATGAAATATATATGTACCAGCGATGAGTAACTCGGTGACAGCTCCTTACCGACACATTTGGGCTCTTTGCCGCTCCAGTATGGCATGGTGGCGTTGCGACACGTCAGAGAGGACACGCCATGAAGCTGGTATCCTGTTAGGCAGAAGAAATAGGCCTCCCCTCCTACATGAAGGCTGCTCACAGTCACTTCACCATTAGCCAGTGCTTGTGGGAAAGCACAGCTCAAAACAAAGGCTGAAGGAAAAGCACAGCGAGAGAAAGGGTCATAAATATTGGCATTTAAGCTGCCTTTTAAATCTCCCCGGTCGGTTAATGTCAGTGTTATGGAATATAACGATTACCTATCATAATTAAGCTTGCTCGAGCCAGAGCTAACAGGAAAAGGTCAGCGAGAATTATGATCCTGCTACACACTTATACAGCATAATGTGTGCACTGGGGCTATTTGGGGAGAACGGAGACTAATTGGATCAGTCTACATTTCCCCACCGCGTTCCCATTAACTCTCTGTGTCCTGAGAGGGACACGTCCATCATGCTCTGAAGAACAAACATTCTCTAAGCAAGAGGTCAAAAGATAGATATGTGGAAATAAAACACGTTTTCAGCATGTGCGAGTAAGATCTGAAGCCTGGGGTCAAGCGTATGGGGTATGTCTAAGCACCCGTGTCGTGTCTCAGAGCCGGTCTGACAGGGCCGTGTAAATACCGTGTGTTAAGACGAATGGCTCGGACCATTTCCAATGTCACTGAGCGTGTGCCAAAATGAGATTTCCTGCGACATCTAGCATGAGCCAATGAACACGCGGATGATGGAAAGATATGACCTTGGATGTAATACCATCCGTAAAATAAGACCAGCCTGTCTAGCCTCGTCAAGCTTCAACAGGAACAGCATGAAAGACAAATGAATCCCTTTCCCCTTGTCTGTTTTGGGTCATTCCAATTGGAAATACATGTTCTGAATAAGATCTTATTTTATCTTGTTCATTCATCCTAGACATAACCAGAGTAGACATCTGTCACGCTCATTTAGCCAGCTAGCTAGCATCAACATTAAAGTCGTCTCAGAACTCGAACTAGAACCAGCACTGACATTTTAAACATGTACTTGTACTGTACATGAAAGTCCTCTTCTTTTCAATAAAGCTAAATTTTAATAGCTAGCTAGGATTAGCAGTGAAACCTATTAACATTTAATAATATATGGCCTCCGAGTGGAACCCCAGTAAAGTTCTTGTCCTATTATCGGGAGGTTGCAAGTTCGAATCCCAGGTGATGCTGTAGCCTCCCTCAGCCGGGGGCGTTGAGAGCGCTGATTGACCGAGCTCTCTCATGGGGGCGGGATGGCAGACACTTAGCGCTATATATATATATATATATATATATATATTAATATGCTTTTATTGCTTAAAGTGCCCCTATTATGCCATTTTAAAGGTTGCTACTATTGCTTAATGAGTCTCTTAAAACAGGTTTACATGTATGCAAGGTCAAAAAACACTTTAGTTTTCTTCAAAAATAGATTTAATTTGACCCCATTTCTAAATGATTCGTAAACGACTCGTGTGAAGCAGTTCGAAGATTCAGTCTGTCCTCCTTTCAGAAACTCCTCCTTTCCGTGAGCCTTCACTGCTGTGATTGGTCAGATGGTGCGGCCCGTTGCGATTGGTCTACCGCTACAGCGTGTGTTGGGAAAATAAAACGCCCATGACCATAACTGAACGACGGCTCTGGAGACCCGTCAATACATAGAAAAGATGGCGTCGGTTTTACCGTGTAACGACCAACTACTGTAGTTTTATATTAACTGTGGCTACAAAAATCGAGAGGTCTTTTATCTTTGTGTTGGTGTTGCGTTAAAAGGCGGTGAGCAAAAAGGACAAACACAAACAAGTAGATGAAGCAAATGTGTATTATACAAAACTAAATAAATTAAACGAAAAAGGTGCACCACAACCAAACAAAGATATAAACAATATTTAGAAACTATATATAATAAACGGTATGTGTATGTGTACGAGTGAGTCGAAAATGTCCGTAGTCCGTGTTTATTGTATGTGTGTTATCCGAGTATACCGAGTATGGTTCGGTCTCACCGGGGTTAATGAAGTCCGGGAGGCCGATGACGGAGGGTGAGAAGTCCGGGGAATATGTCCAGTCAAAGATAATCCGGTTGAAAAATCTTCGAAAGAAAATTATCCACAGCAATCTCTCCTTCTCTCGTCCAAACAAATAATGCCAGCGCTTGTCCACCATTACTACTCATGCATTTTCCCCTCGGGGCATGGGGCATGCGCACTTCGTGAGTGTGTGATGCGCGAAGTCCGCATGCTTACACTTGGCATTTTTCCCCTCGGGGCTTGCCGTAGATAGGCATGTGCACTTCGCGAGTGTTAGAGTTCAGTTTTGGTGAATGTTGGAGAATAAACAGTTAATAAGGATTTCGTGTGCTCTCGTTTTTATTGTTTTTTTTATATTACAAAGTGTTTAAGCGAACCCGGCATGAATGCTCGGTCACATTAACAAGAGTGTGGTAACGTTGTAAGATGGCGGGCAAGTTGTTCACGACATAGAATGTGGGCAGACATTATGCAAATACAGTATGTTACGTAGTGACGTGGATCAGTAACAGAGTAAAAATAGAATTGCTAACGATGCGTTTAGGCGAATGTGAGACGACTCTTTTTTATAATAGACAAAAACTTCATTTATCGTGCACTGTCAGCGTCACAGATAGTGCAGATAGTTTATGTTCACATACAGCTAGCTACATGACACACTGCATGAAAGAAAATATTTGAAAAAGCATAATAGGGGCACTTTAAAATGCTCTAATAGTTCCTGCTACATTAAATATCAATGACTATCATGAAATTTAAATGTTATGAGTTTTTTTTTCTATATTGTTTAATAATCCGTTCATAAATCCCACCAAACTTAGCTCAGGTTAGCCCACTAGTGGTGAAGAACACACACACACACACACACACACACACACAAAAAATCTTGTCAAAAATTATGTCTCTTTTTATTACCCCTTAACAATTCATCTTTCTCAGAGTCTCATATGGATCGGTATTTGTCACAAGAGCATCTCAAAATTAAATGCTAATTTTACCGTTGCTCTTTTTTCCCTGAGGGAAGTTAAAAAGAGATCATTCCAATATCAGTAACACTTACCTTATACATTATGATTCTCTGTTTCTCAGGAGATCATTTTTTTAAATTATGTGAATCCTGCAGATTGTTAGGCTTATAATTGCTAGGAACAGGCTAGCATGCGAGCTAGCAAACAAGCTAGCAATGATAGAGGCGTATCAATCTTAAATAAATAATTTGTCAGAGAGTAAGTTTAATTAACTTGCACCCTGGCATGGCTAATGTGATAGAAGGCAACGAGACGAGAAACCTAATTTGCTAGTGGTGATGCAGCGTTAAATAGCAATGGGCCAGTTAAATGATGGACTGTTATTGAGCTAGCATGAAAATGAGCAAGGCTGTGTGACACCACACGAAACAGGTACATACATAGGTTTGTCCCCTTTTAAAAATGTGCACATGAGTGTACATGAATACATACTGTAGAAAAACAGTACACAAATCTCCAACATTCTGACTGTTTCTGGAACTAGCATGTTAGCTTCATCCCTCCATCCATCCATCCATCCAGTAACTAGGGACCATGAAGGCTAATGGTGATCACCATAGTATTTATTCCAATTTTCTAACCGTGCTGGGACATCCGGTCAAAATTCACACACTATGGCCATTGGGAAAGACCAGTTAGACTAATCTGCATGTCTTTGAACTGTGGGAGGAAACCAGATGGAGATAAACCACCAAGCACGGGGAGAACATGAGAACTCACACAAAGACCCCGCGGTGCAAGGTGACAGTGCTAACCACTAAGCCATCGTGCCGCCAAGATAATATCAGCTAATCAACTAATACACATAACAGCGAGAGTTTTGCCCTGTTTGTCTGATTTTATGTAACATTATTCACTTTAATCATTTGCAAAGTATGAACTTTCTTTTGAAAGTTCTTCTCTCTTACTTTGTTTGTTTTCTTTTCATTTCTTTTTGACACTGTGTCAGCTTGCATCAACCATGACTGTTGCCCTGTTTAAATGTGTGGCACAGACTGGACCATTTGGTTCTTTAGACGCGACATACCCACAGGGGATCACAAATACTTTTTCAGATGGAAAAACTCAGTCACTCCTCCAGGCTTATTCCGTCAATATTAGTTTTTGGAGAATTAATTACGGTGCCATGGACATGCTTGGCCAGCACTGCCGTCTCTCAGCGCTCTGGTTTAATCCAGATCTTGGGTTACTGTGTGTTTTTGTAGGCCACAAGTTAGTATAATGAGACCCTAGGCTAAGCTCCTTGCTTCTTATGGACCTGAGCTCCTTGAGATCTGTTTTGTAGCCACAAAATACGAGGGATGTTTAAGTCAAACAGGGACCTCAGATGCAGTTTAAGTGATTTCTCAGTGATTTCAGGAGGCAATCTTGAGCAGAGAGAGAAAATGGATTTTTAACGTCTCTAATGAGACTTGCATACAGACACAAAATAAAATATGTTTTACGCACACACGTGGTCACAGTGTTATAGTAAACAGTACACGCGTGCGCGGATGTTGATTATACCAGTAAGAGACGCGCACGAAGACCCAGCAGGGGAGACGATTACCAGATTACAGATTTCTCCAAGTAGGGATAACTGCAGGCTGGAGTAATAAAAGGCATGCCGAAAGGTAGGGGGTGTGTCGAAAGGTTTCTCATTGGTGAAAGGACCTTCTGCATTGGCCAATCAGCGGTAATCCTATTTATATGAAAGTAGAAACCCAAGAAACCCTAAGAACGTAGCAGCAGTAAGGCCCGGTGTGGTTAGTCAGTATAAATAATTATTTTCGTTATTTTCGTATTTTAATTGTTGGTTTAATTGTTGTCGACAGACACATATTACTGTGAGACAAACACGGACAGGTTGTGAAGACAAGCTCTTAAACGGAGCAGCTCTGCCTCCATATTTGGAACTAAATAAATGTTTTATTGGCTAAAATTGTGTCTGTTTACTAAATTACTGCCACTTCAAAGGGTACTAAACTACTTCTCCTCCTCCTTATTGCGGTTTTATGAACCATATTTGTCCTTATCAGGCAATGTGTTTTTAGTTTTCTACGACCATGACTCAAACGCGCCAGGATGACGTCAGTAACCCGTGGCAACGCAGTAGAATGTTTAGAAAGGAACATTTGTAATATTGATATTTTACAGGAAAAGAATGGAATTTTAATATAGAGGGTTATGTTGGCTGCATTACTTAAATGCATTAGAAAGAACAATAGCGTTTAATATTAGCCTTTGTGTGAAACAGGCAACTTGTGCAACCAATTATAAAGACCTTTCGACACGCCCCAACCTTTCGACACGCCCATTGCTCCAGTCTGCAGCTACCCCTGTCTCGATTTCTCTACCTCTGCCATGTTTCTTTCCTCTATCTCCGCTGTTTTTTTTTGGCTCCGCTGTCTATGAGGCGCCGAACTCTGCTAGCATCGGAGCGCGAGGCCGAGTGTGTTGCGCGACACAACGCATCGATTAATTATTTTTATCGATTTAATCGATTCGTTGTTGCAGCCCTATTCAGTATAACAAGAGATGTGTTTAAGTTAATATGGAGTCCAGTTTGTTATTGGAGGCTCAGGTAGATTATAGCAAACAATCTTATATATATTGGTGGTATCCAAGCTCTATTGAAATGCTGGAATAAGTGCATTTGTGTAGCAGAGGATTAGAGAAATAAAGGGATATTTTACTCTCATAACCATGTTCTGTTATTCTGCACAATCAGAAATCCCAGTTTGACTTGGACGCCTCTTGTATAAACACGTAATGAACATCCCAATTCTGTAAAGGCTTTTCAACGGATTTTGGAAGTTTTGCTCATTCATCAGACCATTCATGAAGTCGGCCACTGATGTCCAGCAAGGAGTCCTGGTGCAAAGTTTGTGTTCATGGTTCATCACAAAGGTTTTGTCCAGAGTGTTCCTCCCAAAAACACATTAAAAGGTGAATCAGCAGCTGTAAATCGCCCTGGGGTATAAGTAAGTGAGTGAATAAACTTGAAATGACCAATTATATGTTACTGACTTAAAAAGATAAAACCCTGTGTGTTTAGGCTCACTGTACTATACTCTGTGCTGGATAATAATTTAATTCTCATTCTCAGACGCTGTCTCCATTGTGTCCTACAGCGAAGACTCACAGCAGGAGCAGTATGTGCAGACGAGCGAGCATCGTGGAATTAGGCGGCTGATACATAAAACATCTCAACCCCTATTGGAATGGCATAATCAGTGCTTCTTAAACTCTGCTCTCTCCTCGCGGCTGCGCGGCAAATCAACATTAAAGACTGAAGTTTTCATAACCCATTGCTCACCCGACACCATGCATTAAGAGAAAGTACACTTCAGGAGGCGATTTCAGCTTCTGACTCATCTCCCTGCCAAGAAGAGGTTTGGAAACAGGGGGAGCTCTCGCGAGGCAATCAAACTTAATAAGGACAACAGACAGCAACAAGCTGAAAGTGTGTATATTACATGGCTGGGAATATTATTCCAGTCGAGTGATGCTTTTTATGGGCTGTGTTTGTGTCTCTCCTAATAGCTAGATGGATGCTGGTCCCAGCCATCTGAAGTGGAGTAGTGCACTTACAGTAGTTACAGCAGTTTGGGCAATTTTCAGTGCTGGTGATCAGATTATTTATGTCCACACTGAGGATTTTGCACCAGTGTTCGCTAAGTTCTCTTCCTCAAAACAAAGAGAGACGCTCCATGGCCTGTTCTGGCCTCTTCCTGATAACCATGAAGCCATTAGAGTGACGACGCTAAGTGTGTGCATCCAGTCGCCCCGAGCCATTCACAGAGGTTCCCGTTCAACGCTTAGCCCCCCTCTCAGGCAGGTTATTATCATTTTATCTTTATTAAGACCATCAGCCCTATCTGAACACAGGCGCGTGCATGGCGAGACGGTCGCCGGAGGCGAGCCTTAATGTTCACCCAATCTCTGGAGAATTAAATAACAGCCGCTTGCTGTCTCCATTTCCTCGGTAAAGTCACGGTGCTTTGCAGCCCATAAAGCCTGATTGTCTCGCAATTACTAATAATGACTCCACAGCAAGCGTGGTTGGGCAGATTAGTTGCTGGTGGGGTTGCAGGCAACAGATGCCAGCGTGTTATAATATGCCCGCCGCAGTATAGGGAATAATCTCAGCGCTGATCCGAGACTGATAGAAAGCCTCCTAAAGGCATGTTTTAGAGGTTTGAGGTTTATAATAACCTCATCCATCTTTTTAGACGTTTCCCTCATATTACGGCACCAAAAATTTAACCTAACCAAAGATTTATACACCTTTTCTTCAATCACACGCAACAAGTACATATGTACATATGTAGATTTCATCTGTATACAAAACAGCTTTTCAGTATTTATGAGCTTCATAAGCCCAGACCACTACTCGTAGCTATTCACACATTTTTTATGACACTTACTTTATTTTTTATTCAAACAGCAACAACAAAAACATTTTTAACACTTTTCCTAGTGTTGGAGCAAATTAAATCTCATTAACTCTCAGCAGAATTATTGAAAAAAAAATCATGGTAGATAATGAATAATAAATAAGTTGGATTGTTAGACAAATAAGACCTATTATTACAGTGGCATGTAAAAAAATGTAAATTTAATTAAGATGAAGTATAGGTAAATCATTTATGAAATGGTATAAGAAATTGTAAAAAAAAAAAAAGAAAAAAAAGTAGAAAGTAAAAGTAAAAAGGAAGTTTGAATTAACAACTGCTGCAAAAGTTATTTTATTTCTGTCTTAGTGTGTAAAAACATGATAAAAATCGTCTGATTGTAGCTGGTGTTAGTATTAGGCAAATACAGGCTCAGACGAACAACATACAATTTTTTTCATCATGCAACTGTTTATTTAACAAAAATGAAGCCAAAACCAAAAAACATGCAGGCAATACTAAATACCCCTTTTCTGCTCGAAGAGAATTTAAACTAGAGACTAGAGTTTACTAGTCTTGAGCACTTGGCTCAGAAAGACATAAGCAATGGTCTTGGAGAAGCAACTGCTGCTGCACATAAATCTGGAAAGTGTTATAAAATAATTTACGAACACTTTCGAGGTTAACAAAAGCTTTCAAGGCAGCTTATACAAAAAACCTCAGAAACTACAGGCCTCATCTAAGCATCTATGCCAGTACAATTAGAAAAAGACTGAACAAGTACAGTTTTCTTGAAGGGTTGCCAGGAGAAAGCTTCTTCTGTCTAAAAAGTACCTGGAAGCACGACTGAGGTTTACAAAACTGCATCTGAACAAACCACATGACTTCTGGAACAATGTCCTATGGACAGATAAGACCAAAATGGAGTTGTTTGGTCTTAATGCCCAGCAAAAAACAAACCGGATTTCAGCAGAAGCACCTCATATCCACTGCCAAGCAGGGCATTGGAGGTGTAATTATTTAAGCTTGTTTTGCAGCCACAGGACCTGGGCAGCTTACAGTCATTGAGCTGACCATCTGTCCAACAGCTAAAACTTGGTCTTATTTAGGTCATGCAAAAGGACAACGATCTGAAGCACATCAGTAAATCTATATAAGAATGGCTGACAAAAAAAGGAAAGAATCAAGGTCTAAATGGCCTAGTCAAAGTCCAGACCTCAACCCAATTGAAATGCTGTGGCAGGACCTGAAGAGGGCTGTTTATAAATAAATGAATTGTATTAATTAGAATGTTGACACGATAATGCATAGAATGCTAAATAAATAAGGAAATGGATGGCTGGCTGAATCGAGCCATTTAACCTTTTCCAGTTTGTTCACATCATGTTTGTGTTAAAGGGAGGTCATGAAACCTTCATTCAGTTTATTCGTCTTCAGTTTTATCATTCTGTTTATGCTTCACTGTCAGATTGCGACTCCTAAGCCTTAGCGTACAGTAGTTCTGCGTTACACACTTGTGCGTTAAGGGGCAGAATTATCAACGCAGATTATACGTGGAATAGTTTAAGATTATAGTAAGTCATTACTGAAGAACTGGATCTTGTTTTGTAGCAGATATTTAATGAAAAGGATTTTTAGGGGAGACAGACTCGCACGCTTGCACTCAACGGTTGCTCCGGTGCAAAAATAAAGATCCAAATGGTGAAAGCAAAACAAGGTTTTGATGGCTGTTTGACTACATTTGGGGTTAGGGGAAAAAAAACACCATCTGGATCAATAGGAATGTGGTTAGTCATTAGTATGGAAGCTAAATATAGAGGATAACATGCGGCACACAAGCGAACATGCCATAGTTTCACAATGAAGCTTGGATTCTCCAGACTAGACACCTATAAATCTATCACAAAAGGCTGGGATGAATGAGTCTACCGGACCCAGGGGACGTGCTGCTTGAGAGGGCAGGCTCGGTTCTACACTCCAGTGTTTATCGAGCCCTTGACCATTTGAATTGAGTGTTAAACCTCCGGCACATAAGCATCAATACATCTCTCCGATTTAATCTCTTTTCTCAGGGACAGCTCTATCGATCTTTGCCTAAGTGCAATGTTTTACTGGATGGGCTCAGAGACACTTTTAAATCAGGATAAACCAGTCCAAGGCTTCCCTTTAAGCACTGCAGCTTGGCGAGCACGGCTGAGCGTATAATCCCTGCACAAGCATACGAACCGCACCGAATGGAAATCGAGGTAGGCGTCGTCGGGAGGGGGAACAAACGTCGCGGAAGTTCGATTGTAGTCCTCGGAGACACTGGCACTGCCGACGTCCTTGAGCTGTGTGACTGGGTGTTCGCTCGAGTGTGTCACATTTCGGACGGTTTCGAGACCTTAAACTTTATGGGACGTGTTCTTATTATTGTTTCACGGAGAATTAATTTCCAACAGTGCACACTGTCACTGGATATAAACTGAGGGGGATCTAATAATCTCAAGGAAACATCCAAACAACAATTACATGTGCTTTTGAATGTGTTTATACGAAGCGATGTGACCTGAGTATGTTGTTACTAAGGAAACATTTTCATACATAATGTATACAATAGTATATTGTAATTATTTGTTTTGCTTTGTGGTGGTAATTCGTGTCAGAGCTGCTCACTCTCTCCCTCATTCTCTATATCGAGTATAGATCTGGAGTCTAACCTTTGGGGCACAAACTGGACGGGGTCCCAGTCCATCGCAGAGTCCACAAGCACACACACTCACATACAGTATACTCTTATTTTTCAGTGTGGTGATACATGAATTGCCGCACCAAAGAATCACAATAGGCGGCACGGTGGTGTAGTGGTTAGCACTGTCGCCTTGCACCTCCAGGATGGTGCATGGAGTTTGCATGTTCTTCTCGTGCTTGGTAGGTTTCCTCCTGGTACTCCGGTTTCCTCCCACAGTCCAAAGATTAGGCTAATTGGGGTTCCCAAAACGCTCGGAGTGAGTGTATGTGTGTGTGTGCCCTGCGATGGATTCGCAGACTGTCCATGGTGTATCCAACAGTCTTCTGGGATAGGCTCCAGGTCCCCGTGACCCTGAATATAGGATAAACCGGTATAGATGATGATCGAGAATCACGATACGTCATTTTTCTCCCCCATCACCACCAATTAGCCTAATCTCTGTCTTTGAATTGTAGGAGAAAACTGGAGTACCTGGAAGTAACCCACGAAGCATGGGAAAACTCACAGACCTGTGGCGGGAACCGATCCCTTGACCCTGGAGCTTCTAGGTCACAATGCTAACCACTATATGGCAGATTTGTAGTACTGAGTGACTTGAGAGACATGTGATGTAGCAATCAGCCCCCTGAAGCTTTCATCTCTATTATTGTTCCAAAAAATATAAAATATAACATCTGGTCTATTATTCAAAAATAGAAAACTCCCAACGAGCTCCCAATTGCGTTTAGCGCGATTGCTGACACACTCGGGGCTCGATGTGCACGTACATTTTTGAAGCGATGGAGCACAATGCCTTTATGGAATCTGAGATGAAGAGCTAGTAATGGAAAATCCGAGGCACGTCCATATTCAGCGGACAGCAAACCCCGTCAGCGGCTAATGGTTTTCCCAGTACAGGCAAAGTGGCAGCATTTCAGTGATTATGCTATTTCCGAACCTTTTCGACAAACCTGTCGCGGCTATATCAATAGCTGATGCATATTTGTTGCTGTCAGAATGTCATTAATGCGCCTCGTATAGCTCATTTCACTGTAATCTCTCGCTGTCAGATTCATCTCCATCTTACAGAGCCTCATTCGTGACATGTCACAATCTCAAACTGCGTGAATACATCTGGGAGGCTTTCCAAACCATTTTGTATTTCTGATTCTTTTAGAGTAGCCTTGTTGACAGTCTGTCTGTCTCCTGCTTTATAACATGGATCACATAGGCTTTTTTCCATCAGTCACAATGAAGCTCCAAAAAGCAAACACAAAAAAGAAACAATAAAAAAATAAATCAATTAATATCGTATATCAACCTTAGACTTAATCTTTTTCCCTAAAAATAAATGTCCAACATAACCCCTAACAACTGTTTATATATTTATATATATTTTCAATTTGGAAACACCAGTTAGTCGGGATGGGAATCACCAGGGATCACCCGATAAGATATTATCACAATATCTAAGTGCTGATTCGATTTGTATTGTGATTCTGTTCATATCAAGATTTTATAAATATCCCAAAATTTCATTAATTCATTCATCTTCTATACCGCTTTATCCTGTATTAGGGTCGCGGAGACCTGAAGCCTATCCCAGGAGACTCTGGGCACGAGGCAGGGTACACCCTGGACAGCGTGCCAATCAATCGCAGAGCACACACACATACTCATTCACACACTATGGTAAATTTAGGAACGCCAATTAGCCTAATCTGCATATCTTTGGACTGTGGGAGGAAACCGGAGTACCCGGAGGAAACCCACCAAGCACGGGGAGAACATGCAAACTCCATGCACACAGAGACGGGAATCGAGCCCGGACCCTGGAGGTGCAAGGCGACAGTGCTAACCACTACACCACCGTGCCATCCCAAAATTTATATTACAATAACTTTTTTTTAGGTTTTTAATCAAATAATTTGCTCCTACTCCACAGGATGATGTGCAGTGTGATTAGTTTAGAGCATGCCACCTGCAGGATTATAGAGGAACGGCAACAATTTATCACTCAAATGCAAAAATATATAAAATAAAAATGCATCCCCTTCCCCCGCCCCCCAATCTGTACCAGTTAGTCTAATCTGCATGTCTTTGAACTGTGGGAGGAAACCGGAGTACCCAAAGGAAACCCACCAAGCACGGGTCGGTCACATGCAAGAACTCCTGATGTTTAATAATTTGAAAAAGGAAGCACCACCTACTGTATCTGTCTGGGTTCACTCAAATTTCTTAGTTTCTGTATCTGAGCTAGGGCTTTTCCTTGTAAGTCTTAAAACTGAAATTGTTCTGCACGTTGTAGCTATTCCATCTGCAATTACACCTTCCATTTGAGTGTGTGTGTGTTTGGAGAATCATATGAAATATTATTCCTATTATTTGCTTAAATCAATCCTTGCTTTGTTTGACTATTCATGACTAATTGTTAAACCAGCCCAAGAGAAAAGCGAAAGAAAGAAGCAAAAACAAAAACCAACCATTAACAGAATAACGTAAACAAATATAATAATAATAATAATAATAATAAGAATCCTACTACCTTTAAACCTTTTCCATGCACAGCCTTGTTTCAAATCTAGCCCATTTGAAGACCCTGAGAACCCTGCTTCTGTCAAAGGTACTATTTAACCATTGCTTAGTACTTAGAAGGTAAGAATTCATTATACAGTATATGTTATATTACTTAGCAGAATCAGAATATGGGAATGAAAATGTAGAACTCTCAAAATTAACATATTATTATTATTTTGGTTATAGAAACACCAGAAATTTGTTTTAATAAAAACACAAGATCATGTGTATCTGTGCCATTTCTTTGCCTATGTAATCCATTTTTACATTTTTTGCTCATTCATGTTTGGGTAGTTGGTTAAATTGAACTAAAATTCAGTTTTTCCTATTTACATTTTATTGATTATTAGAATATTAGAATAATTAATAGAATATTGTCTATTTTATGTAAAATTTTATTTTATGAAATATGTCACTCTATACTGCACAATCATGAGCCCTAAATATGATTATTTAACAAGCAAAACAAATAATGACTGAAATGCTCTGAGATTAGGGCTACAAAGCAGCTTTGGTTAGATCTATTGACTCTTATTCGGAAGAAAATATCTTTATATTTTGCATTATTGTATTTTGTCCTGGCGGCGCGGTGGTGTAGTGGTTAGCACTGTCGCCTTGCACCTCCGGGGTCCGGGTTCGATTCCCGGCCAGGCTCGATTCCCGTCTCTGTGTGCATGGAGTTTGCATGTTCTCCCCGTGCTTGGTGGGTTTCCTCCGGGTACTCCGGTTTCCTCCCACAGTCCAAAGACATGCAGATTAATTGGAGTGCAGGCTAATTGGCGTTTCCAAATTGACCATAGTGTGTGTGTGTGTGTGCTCTGCGATGGATTGGCACGCTGTCCAGGGTGTACCCTGCCTCGTGCCCTGAGTCTCCTGGGATAGGCTCCAGGTCCCCGCGACCCTAAATACAGGATAAAGCGGTATA
Source organism: Channallabes apus (assembly GCA_030522415.1). Classification (NCBI taxonomy): domain Eukaryota; kingdom Metazoa; phylum Chordata; class Actinopteri; order Siluriformes; family Clariidae; genus Channallabes; species Channallabes apus. The sequence goes on from CM060120.1 coordinate 29,822,703, forward strand.
GAAGATGAATGAATGAATGAATGTATTTTGTCCTAATGAATGTTATCCTTGCATGAGACATGCTTATAGAAAAGCTGGACTTGTGCCGCTCAGGCATGTTTTACTGGACGGAGACCCTGGGGCAGACCCAAGACGCTCTGGAGAGATTATATCTCACAGCTGGTTAGTGAACGTCTGGGGATCCCCCAAGAGGAGCTGGAATCTGTGGCTGGGGAGAGAGAAGTCTAGGCCAACCTTCTCAGCTTGTTGCCCACGCAGCCCCCAACGGGGAAAGCGGAAAGCAAATGAATGATGAATGAATTCTTTGTATTTTTCACACCTGGGTACAGAGCACTTCACAGGAAGCCTTTTACTGCGTTTTCCTTTTCAACAAAATGGTACAAAAAAAAATCCTACAATACTAGCAGACATGATTTATTTTTTCATTTTTTTTCGTTTTAAGATTAGAATACACAACACAGACTAGAAGACATGTTTATTAGAAAAATAAATCTAAATTCTTATTAGAATCAATTCTTTCCAAAAACTGCAAAACATGACATAAATTTTCATGCTGATATGTAGCGTTAAGATAAACAAGAAATGTATATTGGGATAATTTGCTAAAAAGTGCTTTCTGTCTCTGATTACAGTTTTGTCTTGAAAACAAAACATCACGAACTTCCCAGAATGCTCAAACAAACAACTGTCTACAACTCCAGTAGATGGGCCGGGCTACTGCGGTGCACCAGGTGCGTTGTTGTTCTTGTGTGGTTATGGCTTTTTTCCCCCAAAACCGTGGAAGTATGGAATATATTTCTTTAAAAAAAAAAAAAAAAAGAGTTAGGCCAGTTACATTAGAAGACTGTCAGTTACAGTATTTTGTAGCATGTTAATTATAATAATTCATATTATCTGAAAAATGAAAATCCAAGAAATAAATTTAAACACAAATGAAGTAAGACCAACATATATGTTTTTGAATCCATGTAGAAATATTAAATGAAGTGCAACTTTTCCTATAATTATTCCTAAATTATTGACCATTTGTAATTTTTTCCCTAAGATTTCTAAATATTTTAAATCACTACTAAAATATTTGGATTTGTAAATAACAAGTAAGGCATAAAATCTTATTTTAAAAAGTGGTCATGTTAAATAGTTTTTCTGTTATAAGTTTTTCGTATATTTTTTTGCTCTCTCTTTCAATTCTAGGAAATTATTGTCCTGTGCTAAATTTATTTATATTGCAATGAAATATGAAAATGTAGCAACATGGACATCAACTCTATCCAATATTAAATTATGCAACTGAAACATTGAACTGCTTTTTAAAAGTAGACAATGGAACCCAAATAAATCTACTTTGTTGAAACTTAAAATTTCGATTTATTTACTTTTTTTTTTTTTTTTTACAGTACAAATTTACATCCAGGTCAAACACTTCTATTATGAATCAGACCATGAGTTTGTAATAAGTAACATGTTTTATTAATGGCGGCCATGCCATGATTTGCATGTGAAATTTTGCTTATATTGTGCTTTTCTGTGATGCTCTCCCTTATTAACCATATTAATAAATGCCTTGTTATATCAGCTTTTATGCACATTTTATCAGTAACATTTTTCCAAAAAATGCTTGTGTTCATTTTTCGTGTCTGTTATTTACAAATTTTTTTAATGAAAATCATTTGCTTTCCTGTTTATCACCCGTGTCCTTTAAACATTCGTCCTTTCCGTAGAACTCAGCAGCCGGGTTTCTGATGACGGCATGCAGGTGAAAGGGCTTTAATCTCATACGCTTTTTGCGGGTTTAAATAAGGAGATCACTTGAACTGTTTTTCCTGAATTTAATATTATTGCAAACCGTGTGAAACTGCTTCTCGGCGAAATGAAATCGTTGATGAGATGATCTGAATGCGTGGGCTAGCGAGAATAAAATTGCCTAACACGACAGGGATTTCGTCCGCTATTAATCACCTGCAAGGATAATCACAAGCAATTAGAGCCTATTAAATTGTCTGCGCGCACATGTGGTTGAAAATAGTGCTTGCTAATATTAAGAGGAAACGATGGCTAGTGAAGAACGAGTTGTGCAGATTTTAATGTCCCTTAACTGTCACAAACTTAATAAGCCACTTCCATGCTGTATCGCCTGGTACCTACGGTTATATGAACGCGCAATCAGGTTCAATCTAGTGTAATGAACATCTAATAACTCACTGTGAAGTAAACGCCAGCAACACGCAACCACAAACACACACACCGACACGAACGCAGAACGCAGCAGGCCAGGTTCTTAAGCTCTACACTGCAGTAATCATTTTGCTGTCACTCCTCCAAGAGCTGCTGATGTACAGTTATTAATTACACAGTGCCGCAATCCATCTCTCTGCAGACCGCTGTGTGGACCTGCACCGTTCCTGACACATTTTTTCTTACCCTGTTTATAAGATGAAAAAGTATGACTAAATTTGGGGTTGCAGAGAAATTCCTCTATTTCTGACTAGAATTTCAGGTTGTTATATATATATTTTTTACATTATATATAAATTTCAGGTTAAAATATATATATTTTTTCAAAATTCTAAATTAATACAATTCAAAATTCTGCAATTCAACTTCCTGCAATGTGAATTTCTACAACTTGCAACTCAAAATCCCAAAATTCGGATATTGTTACTGAAATTTTAATAAATACAAATAAATAATATTTGTAATAAATACATTCATACTGTACACTATATTGACAAAAGTTTTCGCTCATCTGCCCTCACAAGCATATGAATTCTTAATCCGTAGGGTTTAATATGATATAACAGTTTCAACTCTTCTGAGAAGGCTTTCCACAAGGTTTTAGGTGTGTGTTTTGGGGATTTCTTTTGTCCATTCTTCCAGAAGCGCATTTGTGAGGTCGAACACTGAAGTTGGACAAGAAGGCCTTGCTCACAGTCTCCACACTTATTCTTCTCCCAGGGTTGTTCTATCGGGTTGACGTCAGGACTCTGTGCAGACCAGTCAAGTTCTTCCATATTCGCTTCCATAACTCGCTCATCCATGTCTTTATGGACGTTGCTTTGTGCACTGGCGCGCAGTCATGTTGGAACAGGAAGGGGCCGTCGCCAAACTGTTCCCACAAAGTTGGGAGCATGAAATTGTCCAAAATGTCCCATCATAATCCCCCCACCACCAAACTTTAGACTTGGCACAATGCAGTCAGACAAGTACTCATCCATCGGATTGGCAGAGAACACGTTTCCACTGCTCTACAGTCCAGTGTGCTTTACACCACTGCACCCGATGCTTTGCATTGCACTTGGTGATGTAAGGCCTGGATGCAGCTGCTCGGACATGGAAACTCATTCCATAGCTACTGGCTCTGGAGAAAGTTGACAATCTCTGTGTCTCACCATCCGCTGACCCCGCTCTGTGATTTTATGTAGCCTACCACGTCGTAGTTCAGTTGCTGTCGTTCCCATTTTCTATAGCTAAAGTTTTTCTATATTTTATTTCTTATTTTATTCCATAATTAATTTCTTATTTGTAATCTTTTTTTAAGGTCACAGGTGGTCATATAAGCATTTCACTGCGTATCGTACTCTGTATAACTGTGTACGTGATGAATAAAAGTTTAATTAGAATTTTTAAATCAAGCACCGTGGCATGGAGACCGCTTCTACAAACATTTGTGAAAGAATGAATTCCAGTGAATTCCAGCGTTGTACCGCGATAGGACGCCAACTGTGCAATAAGTTCTGTCGTAAAATTTTTGCTACTAAATATTCCACAGTCAACTGTTAGTGGCATTATAACAAAGTGGAAGAGATTATAGCTATCGAGGATAAGAGTAAAATATGAAAAAAAAAAAACTTTTAGAAAAAACTCCTAAAAAGGTTTTACGAATATAGAAAATACAGAAAACCTTAGTTGTGGAAATTTAAATAGAATTTAAATAGAAATGTGTGCAAATACAGTATGCATTTTATACAGTACATCTGTAACCATGAAGGTGATGATTGGAACAGCCTAATTCAATAATTTGGATGGGTCAGTGAATACTTTCACTGTTTACGTGTCTCCCCACGTTATCAATCTGTTAGAAATATGAATCCCACTACTAAAGACAGATTCACAATCTGCCGGATCTGTCCCAATTTCTTATTAGACCCCTAAATGCAGATGATCTAAATGAAGTGACTAGCAGCATGGGCACTATTCTTACCAGTACATTAGACACTGTTGCTCCCATCAGATTAAAAAAAGTCAGAGATAAAACATTTGCACCGTGGTACAACAGTCATACTCGCGCCCTAAAGAGAGCAACCCGTAACCTCGAGCAAAAATGGAGGAAAACTAAATTAGAAGTTTTTCGAATTGCGTATAAAGACAGTATGTGCAGCTATAGACAGGCTCTAAAAACTGCTAGGACTGAGCATCTTAGCCAACTGATAGCAAGAAACCAAAACAATCCCAGGTTCTTATTTAGTACAGTGGCTCGCCTAACAAAACCTAAGATGCCCGCAGAGACCTTACATCTAGGTCACGTCCCTAAACCTTTCAAGTTAGCAGTTATTAAGCCGTTTCTTAAAAAATCTAATTTGGACGCGAATGAAATAACAAATTACAGACCGATTTCAAACCTTCCGTTCATATCAAAATACTAGAAAAAGTAGTATCAGCTCAAATTTGCACATTCTTGCAGGATAACAACATCCTTGAAGAATTTCAGTCAGGTTTCAGGCCCCATCATAGCACAGAAACTGCACTAGTTAAGATTACAAACGACTTGTTTTTAGCTTCAGACCAAGGCTGCATCTCATTGCTAGTCCTGCTCGATCTTAGTGCTGCATTCGACACTATAGATCATAATATTCTCATAGATCGCTTACAAAATTATATAGGTATTCAGGGACAGGCATTAAAATGGTTTAGATCTTACCTGTCTTATCGCTACCATTTTGTAGATCTAAATGGAGAACCGTCTGGTGTAATGCCAGTGAAATATGGGGTCCCACAAGGGTCAGTTTTAGGACCTCTGTTGTTCTCAATATACATGCTTCCCTTGGGTAACATCATAAGAAGACATGGGATTAGTTTCCATTGTTATGCTGATGATATCCAATTACAGTATATATCTCAACTAAACCAGACGAAATACCTAAGTTGTCTAGATTAACTGAGTGTGTCCAGGACATAAAAGATTGGATGACCAATAACTTTCTTTTATTAAATTCAGATAAGACAGAGATATTACTTATTGGCCCAAAAACCAGCACACAACAGCTTTCAAAATTCAGCCTGCGCTTAGAAGGATGTACTGTTACTACCAGCTCAGCAGTAAAAGACTTGGGCGTAATATTAGACAGTAACTTGTCTTTTGAAAATCACATTTCAAATATCACAAAAACAGCCTTTTTCCATCTTCGAAATATTGCTAAACTTAGGAACATCTTATCCGTATCTGATGCAGAAAAGCTAGTTCATGCATTCATGACCTCCAGACTGGACTATTGTAATGCATTACTAGGTGGTTGTCCTGCATCCTCAATAAACAAGCTTCAGTTAATCCAAAATGCAGCCGCCAGGGTTCTCACTAGATCCAGAAAATATGATCATATAACCCCAATATTATCATCCCTGCACTGGCTACCTGTTCAGTTTAGAATAAATTACAAAATAGTATTACTTACATACAAGGCCTTAAATGGTTTAGCTCCCACATACCTAACCAGTCTTCTGATGCGCTACAATCCACCACACGCCTTAAGATCACAAAGCTCCGGACTTCTGGTAGTTCCCAGAATTTCAAAATCTACAAAAGGGGGTAGGGCTTTTTCATATTTAGCTCCAACGCTTTGGAATAGCCTTCCAGACAGTGTTCGGGGAGCAGACACGGTTTCTCAGTTCAAAAGTAGACTCAAGACGCATCTTTTTAATCTGGCATACACATAACTCATCCCAGTACTCATACTCCAGTACACCTATACCGAATGGCAACTACGCTAATTCTCCCCATCTGTTCTGTATTTCTCTACCCATCTCGAGGCATCGGGAGATTTTGCCAGCTTCAGTAGACAAAGGCCGACCCTGCGAGGTTCCTGAGGCATCCAGAGAAGGACCAGCTCCAGCTGGATTCAGCTTTATGATGGTTGGAGCTACACATGCTGCTCCTGTGCTTCCAGTGATCCAGACCTCATCTGCCCTCTGCACCTACTGACTCGTCCCTATGCTGAACTGGTCTTCATGTCAATTTAAATAATTTCTGTCATACTGAATTTTCACCTGCACAACACACAAGATGTTATATAATTTATATCTGTTATCGCCCAAATGAGGATGGGTTCCCTGTTGAGTCTGGTTCCTCTCAAGGTTTCTTCCTAATGCCATCTCAGGGAGTTTTTCCTTGCCACCGTCGCCGTCACCCTTGGCTTGCTCATCAGAGAAATTTCATTCATTCGTCTCATTATTATTATCTGCACATTTTTCTCACACATCCACACTTCCAATTATTTTCTTTTCTATTATTATTATTATTATTTTATTATTATTTATTTTTTTATTATTTATTTATTTTTTTGTTAAATTTCTTAAATTTTTGTGAAGCTGCTTTGAGACAATGACCATTGTTAAAAGTGCTATATAAATAAAATTGAATAAAATTGAATTGAATTACTTTTGGCAATATAGTGTATATAATGTAGCTTAAATGGAACTTACATAAAAAAAAGATAAATGTCAATGTAAGTTTGTAAGATCCTGATGTACAGCATGATAACCGTTTCATCTCTATATTGTATATACACATTGACACTACTCGCGCTGGATAAATGAAATTGTGAGCCATGGCAGAATATTGTACAGTTCTCTTCTGTATGGTTATTAATTGACATGAAACTGCTTTATAAATTCATCAATTCATCAAACTGATTCATAAAAGCTGGATATTTTCCTAACGTGACCTCATCAGAGTTAAAATTCTGCATCAGGCTTGACTCTTTATTCAACATAAACTATTTACTACAATCTGTTAACATTCAACCAGCTGAAAAGAGCATGTGTAGAAGTGTGGCAGTACTAAAGCCTGTTGTTTGGGGTGACGTGTTTAAAGTTTACGTGGGAAGTTGGAACAGCATGTACAGTAGACCATGAGCTGGAAAGAGGTAAAGACTAATATTTATTACGTATAGTATTTACTGTGTTCGGTATTGTCAGAGTTATAGCATATTTTCTAGTTAATATGTCAGAATGTGTATGTGTGTGTGTGTGTGTGTGCGTATTAATAGTTTAAAAATGCTGACTCCCAAAAGTACCGGATTCTTTAAATTATAGTTGCATGCGAAGCACTGCATCAGGGAAAAAAAGCAGATAATATGAGTACATGTTTCTTAATTTAATACTCAGGAAAAAGTAAAAGGTCGATTTATTTATTTATTTTTTGGAATCTCGTATTTTTTACAACAAGTATAGTTGGGTCGTATAGTTTTGTACAACAAGATTTTTTCACTGCTTTTCTTTTTTCCACAACTAGCTACAACCTCTAGGGAATTGCCTGTAGAGCAGAAATGAATGGAAAACGAGGTATATAGACTAGTTCTTTTCTTCGAAATTATTTATTTATCTATAATGCAGACTCCCAAAAATACCGGATTCTTTATATTGTAGTCGAGTACAGCATAATTACTACAGTATATCTTGTCCAAAATCTTTTTAGGACATTTTTTTTTGATAACGTCAGCATGCGAAACACTGCATCAGGCTTGACTCATTCATTCAACATAAACGATTTACTATAATCTGTTAACATTCAGCCAGCTTTCTATAATCTAATAAACAGTACGGAATGGGCCGGAACCTCGGCATACGAAATTTTGTATTGCGAAACACATTTTCCCATAGGAAATAATGTAAATACAGATAATCCGTTCCAGCCACCCAAAAATATTACAAATATCCAACAATCATATTTTATGCATATAAAAACAATGAAAACATTTAGAAAAGACATGTACAGGTAAATAAAGGTAAAATATGAAATAAATAAACATTAAACCTCACTTAATGTTAAATTGATTCCGGCATCTTTAAAAACGAAACTGAAAGCGGCTCCCTTTTCTTCTTGCGACCCATGGTGCAATGTCTTCACTACGTCTTTCACAAAATGCAAAAAAACACGGAAACTCGCTTCGCTTGGTTCTCCACTGATGCAAACAAGTTCTGGACGGATCAGTTCTGTGATCTTAAGGAGAAATTTCTTAAGGCGCGGCGTTTGTACCACCGTATGTGAAGTCTTCCCCAAATAAATGCTCCACAGAACTAAACTAATTCCCAACCTACATTCTCCATATTAACCAATAAATGAACACTTTAAAGCAAATAATGAGAACACAGCAACCTCATCGCCTCCCGCTGTTCTTCGCTGACGAGCACACATGACCCATAATGCATCTCACTAACGCATACTCACGGATTCAGTCATTTTAATGGCTTTAGTGGGAGGCGCCAGTGGGGTGGTAAGTCTGTGCGGCGAAGCCGAGTCACGTTCTTGAAAAGAACCATTATTCTATCAGCGTGCGGCGTCGCGCGGGCCTGCTTTCATGTGGCAAATGTGGTTTCTTTAGTAACGATGTCACTCACTTGTATGAAAACATGTTTTAGTCAGCAGTGATTGTTTATATTAATCAGGGAGAAAGGGACAAAGGAGAAGGGAGAAAGTCAGAAGAAGCGGCGTTGTTTAATGTGCTAGGTTTTTATCTAGTAAGGAATAAACCACATGGGGTGTGCAGCTGTGGGAAATAAATCAACAAATGTTCAGTGTTGAATACTTTTGACCGCGTCCTTGCTGTAGCGGGAAGGTGGGGGGGGGGGGGGGGATGAATGGAAAGAGCTTAAATGTTAAGCACTGTTCATTTTCAACATCTATTTTTACTCACTATCTGCGAGACTCAATTATAAAAGGCTCTTTAGTTTTTAAGGAGCTTCCTCTCTGATGATACAAAGATTAACTAAAGGGGGAAAAAAAAGATTACAATAAAGATGAAGACATAATGAACTCTACATAATAGTAATCAGAGGATTGCAGTATCCAGTTTAAAAAAAAAATTTTTTTTTTTAAAGGACAGTATAATTGAAGAAGTAATGAATTGCATGAGTGCGGTTTTGTGTGTGTGTGTGTGTGTGTGTGTGTGTGCGCGTGTGATGACTGCACATTATTATTATCGGAGAGTAAAGACACTAAAGAAAAGAACGGAAAACAACAGAGAGCACAGAAGATTGAGGGAAGAGCAGGAAAGAGAGAGCGGCGTCTTATTCAACAGGCACATTAGAGGCGTGTAAGAACGCGAGCCTGTCATACTTCATTAGTTTCTGGAAACAATAGAATTTAGTCATGCGCTGAGTTATTACTTTCCCTCATTTTGCACTTCCGTGTCTCTCTCTCTCTCTCTCTCTCTCTCTCTCTCTCTCTCTTTTTGTGGTGTTATGAGGAATGTCAGCGCAGATCTGACTGCTCTGGAAATGTCTATTAGCACGATTCTTCTCCCATGTAATTACAGCCCCGAAATGACAGGCCCCCCCCTCGCTTAACATGAGCCGTACGTGTTTACACGTGTTCAGAGCCATCGACGTGAAGCATTAAAGCTGATCGAACACGAGGAGCGCTCCGTCCTTACTCGAACGCCAGCAGACCGCGGCCTGTCATGTCCTGGCTTGTAATGTTTAATTAAAGCGAGACCTTTTTACTCTTTACATTTGCATTCAGACCTTCCATGTACTTGTTACAGATCATTACAGAATTTTTTTCTTCTTTTCTCTGGTTAACCTTATTATTGAGGGGAAAATCCACATTCAATGTCTTGCATATTAATCATTACAGTTAGGTGGGATTTTCTTTCTTGCTTCGACAAAACGTTTTTGGCCAAACCTGTTAATTATTGACTTCAGGTGTTTCAATCAATCAGGTCCCTTATCCTCAGTGAAGGGCAATATTAACACTTCATCATACCAAGACATCTTGGACAATTTTATGCTCCCAACTTTGTGGCAACAGTTTGGAGAATGCCCTTTTCTATTTTGACATGATTGTGCCCCCAGTGCACAAAGCAACGACTATAAAGACACGGTTTGATGAGTTCGGTGAAGAAGAACTCGACCGGCCCCAACACAGAGCCCTGACCTCAACACTATTGAGCACCTTTGGGTGAACTGGAACGGAGATTGCGAGCCAAGTCGTCTTGTCCAACATCAGTGCCTGACCTCATAAATGCTCTAAAGAATAAATAGGTAGGAATTCCCACAGAAACACTAAAAAATCTTGTGGAAGCTGTAATAGCTGTAAAAGGGGGACCAACTCCATATTGATGTAAATATATTTGGACATATAGAACATAATACTTTCATCCCTATAGTGTATTTACCTAAATATAGCAGTGATGCAGTCGCAAGTCTGTTAAGCTCCCCACCCCTTTTTTGTAAATTTAGTTCAAACCTTCATGCTAATACCTCCACTCATGCGCTAATCATCTCGCAGATTGTTACTAGTCGAGGTTTGACATCGGCTTTTATTACTTTGCTGCGGCCTCCGAGTGTCGCAGTGGTAAAGCGGTCGCTCTATCATCCAGAGATCGCTGGTTCGGTTCCCGGGTGATGCTGTAACCTCTCACAGCCGGAGGTCTAGAGAGAGCTGATTGGCCGAGCTCTCTCAGAGGGGAGGGATGAGAGGTACTTAGTGCTCCCACATTAATCACGGCTCTACAGCCAATCAGGGGCGTCTGTGAGCTGGCGCACGCGGAGGGAGCAGATAGCGTTGTCCTCCGAGTGTGTTACGCCGCCCCTACCGGGGCGTGAGAGAGCAGTTTGAAAAGATGCGGTCGGCTGGAGAAAATCTGTTTTTTTTTTTTACTTTGCTGCAAAACAGTGAGTGTAAATAGCAGCTCTCTTCTTTAAAAAAATCTAAATAAAAAATTTGTCAATTTAAACCAGCTGTGCTAGTAACAATGCTGTCATGCGTAACACAACTAATATCATCTCACAGGAATAATGAAAAACATCTTAAACAGCAAATCGGCACCTGATTCACTAATCACATAACAGTATAAACATATCTAGCGTGTTGAGAGTGTAGAGAGATTTTTGTTTTTGATGCATAAATGTAACTCCAATGAGAAAAAATATCCTACATTTTTTAAGTTGTAAAATCAGTGTTGCCAGATAATTCTACAGAGAAGCAAATTATTGTATAAGAAAATTATTGTATGTTGAAAATTTAATTGTGGTGTCCTCAGAACTGAGTTTGCAAAATACAAACGATGTCTACCAAACGAATTACGATGGACTACAGTTATTCAAACGATTGGGAGGTGCACAGTGTAGAGATAGTATAGAGATGTGGATTGGATAATTTCCTACAGATCCAGGGTCTATTTTCTGCAACATGTGATGACAGAGTATATACAGTATAAAATGTATAATCAGACTGGTTCCAAATCAGATCCACACTGTTAAACTATTGTAGCAAAAACATTTTTTTAACTATTACATGAAATTATTGTATAATTAGGGATTTTTACAATAACATATTGTACATTGTACAGCGACCCAAATTATTATACACCTGGCAACTCTGCATAAAATGAGGGTGCCTTTAACCCCGCCCCTAACCCCTCCCATAACCCTGACTTAAGTTGGGTGATTAGTACAAATAGTTAGTTCTAATTTCAAATAAAATAACAGTTCATTTTCAAAGTGCACGCTTTTTAATTACTTTTTTTCCAACCTGAAAATCCACCGTTTTTAATATATTTTTGTAAAATAGTACATTCATTTTCTCCTAATTAAGTTTTCCTATGTTTTTTCTTCCTGAGCCTTGGCAATTGTACCATGTCTGACCTTGAACACTCATTCCCATCCTCTCCCACTGTGGATGAAACTGACCGTGATGATTGGATTAGCCTACATAAAGAAACTCTGCCTCAGGCTCTTAATTGTTACAGTGCAGTCGATGGTCACAGCGATTTTCCAGAACTCTCTCGTCTAGCCTTGCTTTAAAGAAAGCCTAATTTTTGTACCAGTCCTTCCTTTCTCTGTCATGTCTTGGTTGATGGATAGAAGTTGGCAAATAGTCCACTTAGTCCAAGGGATGATTTGACAGAATGTCTGTTTATAGTTTTTATAAATTCACAAAACAGGGGGATTTTTTCCCCAACCTAGCTTCATTTACTGTACGGCACACATCAGAGCATCCCTGACGAAGTCTCACCTCTGTAGCGCAGCAGGAGGGAACCTGTCCTCGTCCGCTTCTCGCCGGTAAAGTGGATGGAGATCTGATTGCTTGAGCTTTTCACCACTAGCCCTTTAACCAACCCTGACTTGTTTGCCAGGATGGAGGGCTCGAGGCCGCCCAGGTCTTCCAGCACCACATTCTCGCCTTCCACCAGCGTCATGTTCAGCACCTGCGGATGCACATTAACAGTGTGTATTATGGTGTTATTATTAACGAGGATTAATTTTAGCACAGCTTTCTGGATTAGAATGTAAGATTATGGGCGGAATGGAAAAAAACATACTCTGAGTCTTCTGAGTGTTCTATGCCTTCATTCACTTGTCGAACTCGTCTAGTCGCATTTGTATTAAGATGTGAAGGATTTCACATCGTTCATCACCCAGAATCCTTTAAAGCTTCAGCCGTTATTCTCCTGACTGATGAAGCTTTTGGTTAGTCACTTTATATTCTTTCTCCTGCATAACTCTGAATTATTATTTTTTTTATTGAACTCTGAGTCACATTTAGAGTTCTGAGTCACTTTAATTCATAGTTTGGTTTAAAGGCCAGTTAGTAATGTGTGTACTTGGGAGAGCTCTTAAAAGGGGTCAGGTTTTAGAACTTTATAGAAGTTTTGTAGATGTCTTAAGAAATCTGCTGTATAATTTTAGAGGATTTATACTCTGGATGTATATTTAAGTCAAGAACTTGTTACAATTATCGAAATCTAACACTCAAATATGTGAGAGTTGTACCGAAAGAAATGCAAAAGTAATGGGCAATTTTTTTTTATTTACTGACGCAGTACACCCTAAATAAATGACGTAGATGAAATGAAAGAAATGGGAATAAACGTTTTTCTGCGAAGGGCTGCAAAGTGCCTAAAGATACAATGTTTTAAAACCTCAGCAGCAACCTCATTTCCCCTCTCGTCTACTCCAACCACTCGGCATTCAGCATCAGCAGTATACTAATCACCATCCTGATCATCTGTCATCATCTGCACTTGTTTCTCACTGGTTCATGCCTTAAGGTAGATGTTTTTTTTTTATGCTTGAATGATTCATAGGTCACTGCTGTGGCTTAGCAAACAAAAAAAAAACATTCCTCTGAAACTGCTCAGGTACACGGACTAGAGTTAAAATAATGAGAGACAAGAAGCTCTCCAGGAAACTTGGAGAAGGATTCCTTAAAAACTTTGGATTCTAACTCCATGGTTGTTCCTGATTTTTATTTCTTTCTACACTGTAAACAATACTGAAGGCATCCAGAATATGCAATAATCTCCCTCGACCAGTTGATATTGAGATGTTTCTGAATCCTTTATAATGGCCCTAATCTCAGGTGCTGTTTATTAATTGGTGATTTCTGAGGCTGGTGACTCTAAATGAACTTCTCCTCTGCAGCAGAGGTAAGTTTTGGTCTTGTTTTCCTATGAAGGTCTTCATGAGGAGCCAGTTTCATCATGGTGCTTGATGGGTTTTGCGGATGCATTTGACACAATACTGTTCTTGCAAGAACTATTCCAGAACAGCTGACCTCTGTGTCTTAAAATAACAACTGACTGTTGACTGGAAGTTAAATATAAAGCGATTTCAGTTGGCTCAAGACTTTTGCACAGTACTCAAGGTCAGTCAAACGTTACTACTCAACACAGTCTCCATCACAAGCCATGCGTTTGGATCATCGTTGAACCCAACTCTCAAATCCGCTTTGAAAATCCTTTTTGTCACAGATGACGGTCTCCCACTGCTGGGAAGACCATCATTAACGACAAAGGGGACCTTCAAAGAGGATTCATTCATTCATTCATTCATCTTCTATACCGCTTAATCCTGTGTTCAGGGTCGCGGGGGACCTGGAGCCTATCCCAGGAGACTTCGGGCACTAGGCGGGGTACACCCTGGACAGGGTGCCAATCCATCGCAGGGCACACACACATACACACTCACACACCCAATCACACACTATGGGCAATTTGGGAACGCCAATTAGCCTAATCTGCATGTCTTTGGACTGTGGGAGGAAACCGGAGTACCCGGAGGAAACCCACCAAGCACGGGGAGAACATGCAAACTCCATGCACACAGAGACGGGAATCGAGCCTGGCCGGGAATCGAACCCGGACCCTGGAGGTGCAAGGCGACAGTGCTAACCACTACACCACCGCGCCGCCCATCTTGCGTATGTCAGTTCATAAAAAAATTTATTCCACTTTTCCATTATTTCCATATTTTTTCCCCCCAGTAGCAATTACAGTTCCGTCTGTGCATTTATCTTAATTTTTTAACTATATTTTAAACAATCCTATAGCAATCTTATCCCAAATCCTATGTGTCATCATCTTTTGCGTACATTAGGTGATGGTTGGATTTCAGTTAATGAACTAGTTGGAAAAAAATGACAAATACAAAAACCCACCATAAGCCTCACTATAAGCTTCATATGTATTCAGTACTGGGAATAGCTTAAAAGTTTCAATTAAATAACTTTTTACTCTTAATACCACAGATAAAATACCGCGTTTTATTTGAACCTGATCTTGTGCACCACTGAACAAATCCGTAATCAGGATTAATATAAGGATTGGGATGAGTTCAACACCCAGAGGCAGACATTAAACCCCAAAAACGTTCTGAGGACATAAACATGCAGTACTTTGTTAACATTTCCACAAACCCTCAATATACTGTAACTGTGCATGACCAGAACGCGTACGTACATGTACAAGCTCACATCAAAGTTTAAATAGTTTTTGGATTTTTAACTCGACTAGACATAGCGTGCACCAAAAGTCCACTAGTATTCAAACTGCACCATGATCGAAAGTTCAGTGACTGCCGTCGTTTAATGAGAGCACATCAGGGGAAAAAAAAAAACACCCTTGCACAGCAAAAAAGGTCAGCGCTATAATTATTGCAGCATTTAGAGCTCTGAGTGAGGAGATTTGTACCGAGGGAGTTCCATTACTGAGTCAGATCTGGAGGCCTTGGTGAGGGCAGGACCCCCCCTTCTGACTGCCTTTCGCAGGTAATGAAAGTGTCAGAGCGAGAGAAGAGACTCAGCCGCAGCGCAGTGCCAAAATTAATTTGGCCACTCTGGAGGAACCGGTCGGCCCTCGTCATCCGAGAAGCAGAGGAGAGACGATGTCAAGGGACCTCTCATCTCCGTACACTTAATAAAATGTGTCTGCAATTTAGCTGCCTTTTTATGAATCTAACAGCAAGCTTTTTTATTGAATAAAACATTACTGACAACAAACATATTGAAATTTTAACACGTATAGAAAGACACTCGTGGATAGGAATGCAATATGTTTTTTAAATTAATTAATTAATTTTTAATTCTTAATATATAACCATGATGTCTTGGGGAGGAATCACAAAGTTGCATTGCAAGTTTTAAATGTTTGGTAAGGGCTCGTCTTTAAAAATAACTTGAAGGATGGCTAATGCTAATTTATATGCTAACGTTACTTTGCTTTTGTTTGAACTCCATCATTCATCAGTCAAATGCAATGCTGCTGTCACTTCAGTCAGCCATGCCACTAATTTTGCATGTACATTTTATAGCTTAATGTCATTTTAACTGGTGAGTTACATAAAAATTCACCCCCTGTGTAGGTCTGGAGATCAAAAACTTTTTTTCTTCCGTACCAGGTTGCAAACATTTATCTCTGTTGTCCGTTTCTATTTGTACATTTTTAAAAAGGGGGGTCAATAGGGATTGACTCACCTAGTGGTCATTCAAAGAACTGCACATTTTAGCACTGCTGTGTTGGACTACATATTTCAGACCCTGAGGTTGCTCCTTGGTTGTACATGGCTATCAATTGTGTAGCAAAAAATCCGAATTACGGGCATTGGCGGTTCAGTGGTACAGTGGGAAGTTTCTCGCCTGCCATGCGGATTCAAAACCCACTCAATGCCCAAACCCTAGCCACTATATGCAGCGCCGGTCCCAAGCTCGGATAAAAAGGGAGGATTGCATCAGACAGAGCGTCCGGCATAAAACCTGTGCCAAGTTGTTTTGCGGACCGGATGATCTACTTTGGCGACCCCTCGACGGAAGCAGCCGAAAGATTAACAACAACAACATACAAGTGGTTAGCAAAGTAGTTGAGTAGCTTCTAAGCATCTAAGCAAAAAAACAGAACAGCAAATAATGTTACTGGAAAAGATTTAGCATTGATGTTTAAATGCTAAGATGGTGTTTTATAGTTTATATTTGAAATATTACTAGAACTAGCGAGCTAGTCAGTGTTAAGTGTAATGTTGTGGATTTTGTGGTTTTCTAGTAAGTCGTTTAAAAAGATGTGGTAAAGCATTAGTTATTGCTGTGTACGAGGTTTGCTTATGCAAAACCAGCCAAAAGATTAAACAGGCCCTCGCTTAAAGGAATCTGAAGAGCAGTAACGTTTCTTTCCGAACAAAGGAACACAAGCTTCCTACGAAAAACATGTACTTTTCCTACGAATAAAAGCAGCACGGAGACAATACGAGAGAGAGGGGGAGAAAAACAGAGCAGCGCTTTATGTTTAGCTTCGGCATTGTGAGGAAAAACCATTTGCCGATTATCTCACGGGCCGCGGCGGAATTCGAAACGAGTGCACTTCAATCCTGTCCTCCTTTCTCTCTCTCTTGTGTCCTCCAGGGTTGCTGTTTGATGCTGGATTTTTACAATCATACGCACATTGGTGTTTCAGCCCGTTGCCTGCCTCTGAAGGACGCACGATGCTGGTTTATATTTAACAGCCTGCGTTTTGAAGATTACTTTATTAGAGAGAGGCAAGGCACAAAACTGCACTAGTGCTCTAGAAATAGATTAGTTCTTCAAAAGCTGCTTCTCGGTCCATCTGGTGTGGTTGTGTGAATTTAACCCTGTCTGACACTGTAACGGAAGCAAACGGACTAAATTCATTCTGTCAGTCAGAGGACACCTCAGTTATGCCCTGGACACACTGGGAAACACAAAGAAACAAATCATCTGTAGTACCTTAAGGGATACAGGATGGAAAAATACAAAAGGGACGTAACAGGAAGGGTGGGAAAAACTTTTTTTGCTGAGATGGGTAAGAGAATATCTGGGTCAACGCAAGAAGAATCACTGCTAGGCAAGAACTATTGGTTTCTCTTTCTTTTCTTTTTTTTTTTTTTGTAAATTAAATTACAAAATAAAGTGCTCGTCTTATTATCCGGAGATCACAAGTTCGAATCCCGGGTGATGCTGTAGCCTCCCGCAGCCGGGGGAAGATTGGCACAGCTCTCTCAGTGAGGTGGGATGGGATTCAATTAGCGCTCTCACATCAATCATGGCTGTACAGCTATCACGGGAGTCTGTGGGTTCACGTGAGAGGAAAGAACTGATAGCGCTGTCCTTCAAGAGTGTTACACCGCTCCCGAAGTAACACTGTGATGCCAACCAGCTGCATCTTTTCGAACTGGTGTAACATACTCGGAAGAAAGTGCTATCTGCTCCATCAGCCATGCTCGAGACGCCATGACTGGCTAGCATTGCAATTGATATGAGATTGTTAGAGTACCATCCATCCCTCCCTCCCTGACACAGCTCTTTCTAGACTCCCTGGCTGCTGGATGCTGCAGTACAGCGTCACCCGGGATTCGAACTTCTGATCTCCAGATGATGAGATCATTACTGCCTGTTTAAAACACGTTTGTTTATTCTCAGTTGATTTATACAGTAGATATTAATGATGATTATTGAACAAATAAAACAGAGCGAGTGCAAAATTTCTGTTACCGTGGTAACTTCTGATGCCTTGCTTGTGTGCGGTTAAGACGTCCTGTCCTTCTGTTTTATGATTGGTCACAACACTAACCCTAACCCTAACCCTGGTGTCGACTGTGACTGATTGGCTAAAAACCTAGAGCATAAAGGTTGCAATAGAGAGAGACTGTTATTTTCCTTCTACATATTTTTAAGGGTCTTTATTTTATTCTACGTTTTATATATATTTTTTTCTTTTGTGTCATTTAAGGGCTCTTTTAGTGTTTGCATTCCTTTCATGCGATGTATTTGCTCATGCAATGTGTTGTGTTCAGCTAAACGCTTTTTAAAATGATATCTGAATCCGACAGATCGACGCTGTGCGCCCGGCGACATGACAAACTATCTGCCGTTTCTACAGTTTAATGATTAAAGGAAATGGTCCATGTAACAAGTTTGAGAGCTCCCCACTGAGAAAACACATGATAGACCCAGGGTAAGTTTGAACTTTTATTTTCTTTCACACCTCCTTGGCGCGCACACACACACACACACACACACACACACACACACACACACACACACACTTACACACACAGAAGCAAGACCAAGCTCGCTCTGTACCTTAGCAGCTCGACCGTCTCAACAGAAATCTCTCTCTCACACACTCACACACTCATCGTACTGCCAGACAGAGCTGTTAACTTTCTTTCTTTAAACCCATCCCCCATGATGCAGGCCAACACTAAGCCACCCCTCCCCCGTTCAGTACTTGGAGTTTGCTATTTACCCAGACATCTCTATGGGCACTGATCTAAAGTCGGTGTAAAAGTTTCTCTCTGTGCAGTAGTGATGGGAAATTTGAATCATTTTAGTGATTCGGTTCTTTGAATCTCGTTCATCAAAATGAACAAAACTTTTTTTGAGTCATTTAGTTCATTTCGTTCTCTTGATCAGAAATAAAATAAAATATTGCATTTTCAGTAAAAAGACCCCCAATATGTCTACATACAAAAATTTTGGCTATAGTTCCAGTAATGAAAATATTACAATGCAGATAAGGACATATTATGATAAACAGAATGAGTAGCTCACCTCTCATATCTTCTAGTCTGAGTCGTTCGTTCTTTTGAATCTATTGTACCGCGTAGCGTCTATGGGAGTCACGTGACAAAAGAACGAACGACTCAGGACCGAAAAGACTCAAAGGTAACGACTCATTTCTATTTCCTGTATATAACATTCGGAGGTTTTGCGATGCTTTGCGCATGCGCGCCCAATAGAAAATGAACAAATCACTCTCCGAGACGACTCGTTCATCTGAGTCACGTTAAAGATTCGTTCAAAAAGAACGAATCGTTCATGAACGACCCATCACTACCTTGCAGTATGTCTGGTTTTGTTTAAAAGTAATAGAAGCATTGATGTTCCAATAGTTTTAATTTCATATTTGATGTAGAAACGAAAACCCTGAACTGCGGAGTGTGCTTTTTCTTTCAATCGCTATGTCATTTTTTCTTAGTAAGTCATTATTGAAGCTTAGTAGAAAAATTGCATAATTAATCAAATTAAGCGGAAAATAAGTTGGAATAATGAGATGTTTAGTCAAAATAACAGTAATTTGTTCAAATAAAATTTGTATTTGTCTGTCTATTGACGGCACCATCTTATCGCTCTCTTTCACAACGATCGAAGTAACACAATCACAAAACATCTGCGCAGACATGTGCCCAAAACTCAAAAAACAGAAGGTTTGCAAATGGCCTCGAATGGCTCTCTGCCTCCAGGGAACCCGCAGCGACTTAACCAAAGCGTCGGCCGTCACCTGTGTATGATGAGAAGCTCGGATGAAACCTGCTGCTCTCTGTAAGGCGAAACTCTTGGAAAGTGCTGAGGGAGCATCACAGAGGCCACTGTTATTTTCGCCCGGGTGTCCACATTCAATTATGGAAGGGTTATAGGCTTTAGATGCCGCTCCCAGGAGGGTGGGGGTAGTCAGTGGCATGGGGAGCTGTGTGTAATACAGTAGCAGTGTGAGATGAATCTCAAGCATGTGGCCTACATAGAAATGCTCTCAGTATGATCACGACGCATTGGAAATAGACAGAAGGGAGTATGAATGATGTGTACCAGGAGACAAAAACAAGAAGCCTTCCGCTCTCCTTGTCTGCTATATTTGCCTCCCTGTAAATAAGATAAGTCGTTATTGAACATCCTGCCGTGTCAATGTCTAATACACATAGCCCTGACATATGCACTGGAGGACGGGACGAGTCCCCACAGGCCTGTCATCTGTCACAAACTCTGCAGCCTGTCACCGCGAGCTCGCGACAGCTGTCTGCTTTTCAATTATTAAGAATCATAACTGTGCTAGCCCGAATGAGCATCGCTCCTGTTGATGAATGCCAACGCCAGGATGCCGAGGGGACCACCTGAAGTGCGCCGAGCATAAACACAACCATTATCCATGGATCTGGATACGGACCAAACTAATAGATGTTGGTCTTTAATGAGTAGGCGGATTGCTTTAGGCTGCATGAAGAGACGAATTGTCGAAAAATGTCCACTATTTGCAACAGATTTTGTCCGTAATAGTCCAAACATCCTACCCCCGCATAACCTCATACCAGGGAGAAACGCTCACCCACTCACTTCCTTTCAAAAGTTTTTCCTTCTGGGATATTGTTTATGTAATCTATTTAGGGAGCTATTATCAAGATGCGTGAGTCTCCCAGAACTCCTGGGAGTAGTCGGATGTCTGATCTACGTGACTTATGTCTTGCAATTCTCCTTGTAGAATTTCACCTACTACAGCTTTACCATGTCGACACTTTTGTGGCCACTCCTTCCATAAACTTTAAATAAAATGTATAGAAATTATAATTCTTCGAGTGATTCACTCGAAAGAGGCCCCGGATATTCTGTAATAACTCTCGGTAGGACGAACCAATCTGAACAAAACAACGTACAATGTGCTCCTCAGTATTTGGACCTTCGAACACACCAGGATGCCCCCGAGTCTGACAGATACAGTACTGTAGGCCCCAGACAGTCATCACACTGTGCTTTCCTCTCAATATCCTTGCCAATACATTTAGGAACATGGAGTGCCGTGTCGAAATGTGTCTGGCAGAAAATGTGAATCACCAGCATCGCACGTAATGCAATCAGTTACACATCTGTTAAGGTAGGTAGCGTATTTCTTTTTTATTTTTTGGCTCAGATAGCAAGGGTTATTACAGAATATTCTGGGCCTCTTTCGATTGAATCACCCTACAGTACTGCTACTTTCAGAGCCGCTGTTATGGAAAATTAATCACCAACTAGAGTTGACAAATGAGCAGTTGTGGAGCTACACATGTTAACCAGATATTTCAGCTCCCACACTAAAGGGAAAAGGCGTTTTGATTATTTCATGTTTTGAATAATTATGGAATAAACTTTAATGCAATACGTACAAGACAGCCATGTGCTGTTTGGCATTTGGTAGCAACGTGATAAAGTAATTGACGCCCACGTGTGGGTGTAACGGACATGCACGCTTGATGCTTGCATGCTTTTTAGGCATACAGCGGCGTTTGCAAGAAGCTCACAGCGAGGTAAAAAAAAAAAAGAGCCGAATTATAATTGTAGGACATTTCCCGAATAGGTATTCAATTAAAATCGGTGCACAGCTGCAAGCCAAGAGGGTGAATGTATCTGTCCGGGACATCACACTTGTCCTTCAGACATTGTCTCAACAAGCGGAAGGATTTTAATGAACACTCGAACAAACCGCC
The DNA here is from genome assembly GCA_030522415.1 of Channallabes apus. Classification (NCBI taxonomy): domain Eukaryota; kingdom Metazoa; phylum Chordata; class Actinopteri; order Siluriformes; family Clariidae; genus Channallabes; species Channallabes apus. The sequence continues at coordinate 29,844,444 of CM060120.1, forward strand.
GACTTGGGGGCCAGGATGGGAATTTAAAAAGCAGCAGGATAGCGGTAAAGTAAAGAAAAAGACAAGAAAGAGGCATGGATTCGCTGTGGATTGTGTGTATATTTGTGTAGCATGGCACACAGTATGTGGTGTGTGATGTATATTGAGAAACGTCGAGGCTTACACCAGGACTTTCCTCCTGTCAGTGATATGCGGATAATGACTAGAGCGCTGCGTGTCTCAGTGGCTCAGCACAGTGCGTAGGGGTGAAGCCCGAGTCTTATCGTGGCACACAGATACAGATTGCTACACTCCTGTGGACCCAGCCAAGCATGTGCGTACAGTATGTGTGTGTGCATATGTGTGTATATGTGTGCTCCTTCACCTCAGGGCAGAGACTGGCTATCTGTTCAGTGTTCCAACGATCTGAGTTTCAGAGAATGTGCAATGCTTTAATGTGCCTCGCTGGTCATCACAGACGGCCGGCTCGTTAAGCGCTCTCGCAGACCTGCTGGAGAAAGATGAGGATCGGCTCGGTCGATACGGAATGGTTGACTTAATCCTTTAACTATTAAAAAGTTAACAAATATAAGAAAAGGTGCATTTAATTAGAAAAGAAAACGGAGAATAGTAGAGCTATAAAAGTAGAGTACCATTTTAAAAGAAAAAGGCGTTTTGATGGAATAACCTTAATTATTCAAATTTTCTTGACTTAATTTTCTTCTTCCTGTAATCTTCAGGAAATTTGGATGATGTATATTCCTGCTTCTCATATATAAGGTATAAAATTAATGGAAAATGATATCCCGAGCATGAGATGCTTAATGCATTCACACAACAATGTAGAAAACAATATTTCTAAAGTATTTTCATTAATATACAGTGTTTCACAGCGAAGTGTAAAGAAATAGTGGGCTACTCTTTTCTAAGTGCTTTATGTTAAACATTACACATCAGCCATTGCACATCACATCACCTTGCTAATTCCTCTAAATCATTTTGGCTTGCTCTGTCTAGCTCCAGTCACTTGTGCGTCATGTGTATTCGTACCTCATGTTCACTGATCATGTTTATGATTGGAAGGTTCACAACAGGGCAGCTGTGGCTCAGTGGTTAAGGTTCTGCGTTACTGATCAGAAGGCCAAGGGGTTCAAGCCCCAGCATTGTAAAGCTGCCACTTGTTATCACTAGGGCCTTAACCTTCTCTGCTCCAAGGGTGACTTATCATGGCTGACCCTGGGCTCTGACCTCAGCCTCCTAACAAGGAAAAAGTCGCAGTGCTTTATTGTATAAAGACAATGTTTTCTATGTTGTCTGCTTTGGTTATTATGTAATTGTCTGCACTTGCTGTAGATGTTTTATAAATTTATAAATTTTCAGCATTTCCCCCGATTTTCTCCCCTAATTTAGTCGTGTCCAATTCCTCCCAGTCGCTGGAGGCTCCCACATTAAGCTTCAACAGCCGCTCAGTCGGGAGGGCCGCAGACCGACCCACGTGTTTCCTTCGATCCACGTGACGTCACCGACCATCTTTTCCAACTGCTCGCTCACGCACCCTTGGGGGCCACGTAACACACTCGGAGGAACAGCGCTATCCACTCCCTCCACCTGCGCGAGCTCACAGACGCCCCTGATTGGCTTGTAGAGCCGTCATTAATGTGGGAGCACTGAGTACCTCTCATCCCTCCCCCCTGAGAAAGCTCGGCCAATCAGCTCTCTCTAGACCTCCGGCTGTGAGAGTTTACAGCATCACTCGGGAACCGAACCAGCGATCTCCGGATGATAGGGCGAGCGCTTTACCACTGCGCCACTCGGAGGCCAGATGTTTTAGTAAGTTATTAAAGTTATCTGAAATATCCATGTGATTTGTTGTTAAAGGATACTTAACCTGCATGCATACTGTATTGCAACAGTTTTACTGCAAAATGAGATACATAATTAATAATAGGGCCGCTCCGATTGATCCGATAATTGCTTTGGGAAATTTGATCGGCAGCTTCTATAATGGCCGATATAGAAAAGTCGATCAGATGATGCGAAACACGCAAGACAATAATTTTGCGCGCTGCTAAGACGGCTTCACCGGTCTGACAATTCTATGTGTTGTGTGAAAAAGACAATACATTAGCAATCTGCATCCTGTGTAACAAGCCAATTCCATGAGGCGGGAAGCAGCCAAAGCATTTTAACACCGCGAACCTCATCAGACATTTGAAGGTTAGTCACGTAAAGGAACATGAGCAATTTTCAAAGTTGGCTAGCGCTAAGAGAGCGCGGGAGAGTTCAGCAACTCGCACGCCACTCACTCAGCCTTCGGTAACAGAAACGTTTCAAAGACAGCAACGCTACTGCAAGGACAGTAAGAGGCCTAAAGAAATATCAGATAAAATAATAGAATTCTTATGTCTAGATCACCAGCCGCTGTCTATTGTGGAGGACGAAGGGTTCGGTGTTATGCTGTAAAATGCCCCCTGCCACGGATTGCCCTCCTCTACATTATCTCTTTCAAATATTATATTACATAAATTCATACATGTATGATTTACAAATTACACGAAATGAATTTGCTTATAAAAATAAGCAATATAAAAAAACATGCTGTATAGGGGAAACAAAATATAAATAATATATTAATTTCATATACATGTATATTTTTATATTGCTTATCTTATAATAAAAATTGTTACGTGTAATTTTTCATCATAAACAATATTTATTTAGTGTAGTTTGTGATAAGTAAAAGTGTTAGTTTTGTATTACATGACAAACCCCTGCAAAATAAATGAGCCATAAAATAAACATTATATGAGAATTTGTATTAATTTGGTCTCGACGGCTGACACGTGCCTAGGGTTCATTATAATAGTAATAATATATCTGATAATAATAAACCTAGGAATTTATGTGCTAATATAATATTTGATAGAGATTATGTAGGGGGGGGGGGGCAAAAGACAAAGAAGAAGATGTAGAGGGGGCAATCCGTGGCAGGGGGCATTTTAGCGCATAACAGAGAGATACAAGTTTTTTTAAATTTTATTATTATTATTTGTTTTTGTTGTACAAATTTATTACCTGTGGTCCTTAAAGTAAATTAGTTCTCCAAAGCAAGCACTCAGTTTCTCTGCTTTGAAACTAAATTTTGACTATAGCCTTATTTGTTGCAGTTTTTAGCCTAAAGTTAAAGTACTCTAAAGCCAAAGTAATTTTATATAAAAAAAAATAAAAATAAAAAAAAAATCCTGATCGGAGCACTCCTAATTAATAATATATCTCAAATAATTTTTGAGAACAAATATTATTATTATTATTATTATTACTACAAACTGCAATTAGACTCTACTAGAACTCTGCTCTGTGTCAGGTGAGGGAATTCAATCACAAGAAATCACAAGCTCATACTGTATACAGTACATTGTCCTTACTGCATTATGTTCTCTTTCTCCATTCATTTCATCCTCTCTTTTATTAATATTTCAGCTTGCTCATTCATTCTTTCTATTATTATCTCAACTTATGTACAGTTTTGTTCCTGCGTGTATTTATAATCATCTACAGTCATCATCCATGTGTACATAGAAAAAGTATATTCGTATTATTTGACACCATTTTATCTCATTAATGTGCCTTAATTATAAACAGTGTTTCTTTCATTCCTTTTTAATATCAACTTTTCCTTTCTGTAGTTCTTACTTGTTGCTTACTTATTCTATACTACAGTATGTGAACTGGCTGCTGTAATGGTTCATTAATAAAAGTCTGTCTGTCTGTCTATCTATCTGTCTGTCTATCTGTCTGTCTGTCTGAATGTTTGTCTATCTATGGTGGGCAGTGGTGGCTCAATCGGTTAAGGCTGTGGGTTTCTGAGTCACTGATCGGAAGGTCGTGGGTTCGAACCCCAGCATTGGCAAGTTGCCACTGTTGAGCCCTTGAGCAAGGCCCTTAACCCTATCTGCTCCAGGGGCGCTGTAAGCTGGCTGACCCTGCGCTCTGACCCCAGTTTCCTAATTGGGATATGCGAAGAAGAAATTTCGCTGTGCTGTAAAAAGTACATGTGACAATAATTGAATATTCTTCTTCTTCTTCTTCTTCTTCTATCTATCTGTCTGTCTGTCTGTCAGTCTGTCTGTCTATCTGTCTGTCTGTCTATCTGTCTGTCTGTCTGTCTGTCAGTCTGTCTGTCTATCTGACTATCTGTCTGTCTGTCTGTCTGTCTGTCAGTCTGTCTGTCTGTCTGTCAGTCTGTCTGTCTATCTGTCTGTCTGTCTGAATGTTTGTCTATCTATCTGTCTGTCTGTCTGTCTGTCTGTCTGAATGGAATGTTTGCCTATCTGTCTGTCTGTCTGTCTATCTGACTATCTGTCTGTCTGTCTGTCAGTCTGTCTGTCTATCTGACTATCTGTCTGTCTGTCTGTCTATCAGTCTGTCTGTCTATCTGACTATCTGTCTGTCTGTCAGTCTGTCTGTCTATCTGTCTGTCTGTCTGTCTGTATGAATGTTTGTCTATCTGTCTGTCTGTCTGTCTGTCTGTCTGAATGTTTGTCTATCTGTCTGTCTGTCTGTCTGTCTGTCTGTCTGGTCCCAAAAGATAAATTAGAGTGCAGTTGTGTCTGTGGCCATGTAAATATGCTATTGGATGTGTTTTGTATTTAAAATTTTTAAATACATTTTGTGTATGTATATGTATATATATATATATATATATATATATATATATATATATATATATACATATATACAGTATATACAGTACACACAGCAAGCTCATGCCTTAATTACGTTTTCTGTAGTGAGTCACTGGCAGCGACTTGGAACAAGGATAAAAAAAGTGTTGTTTTTCTTGCACACAACTTTTTAATTACAAAGCTTGTTGAAGATTATGAAAAAAACTTAAATACTTTAAAAAAGCAATAAAAAAAATTGGGTTGACAGCATCAACAGGCACTTTTCCACTACCACTTTTAGTTTCACGGTTTTTGACGACAGCTGCTTATCATGGTACAGGAACGCACCGTATACACTCCGATACTGTATATACGATATGTCTGCAGTCCCATAAGGTTATAATAGACTTATTGGTGAACAGTGCGGAGCAGACATGACCAGGCGGACCAAATGCAATATCTTCCTACACACAGTGTATCTCATGTCTCATACTGTATGTCATTAGGAATCTCCTGAGTGTTGTAACAGTACAGTATCTCTCTGCTTAAATTACTTTTATCAATATTACTTTATTAAATGTTGAAGTGTGTCAGGGCTCCCAAATGCAGTCAAGTGCTAGTGATGGTTCAAAGCTTTTAAAAGAAGAATATTAAAGAGATTTGTAATGAAAAAGATTTGTATAGACAATTCAAAAAAGTCGTTTCTCTTTTTTTTTTATGTCAAACTCTGCATTTGTAAATGTAATATCACTAGGAAACAACTGAAACAATGTACATTGTGAAATTAAGGATAATCTGGGTTTCATTAGCTTTTGAAGTCTATAAATTATTATACAGTACGTCTGACTAATATATACTTAGAAAAATATTATTTATGAATATTATTTGCTCATAATAAGAATCTGGCAAAAAACCTTTGGATTTTTGCCAGGAAAAATGTTTTTTTTGTTGGTTTATAAAAACATTTTTTTTTGTATTTCGTGACAACCCCTCAGCTTGCAGCATATGTTCCGGCTGTCACACTACAACACGCAGTATGTTCTCACACTGTAGGTGAAAAGTACCACCTACAGAAAACTAACCATAAACTTTTACCCTCAGTCTTACTGCATCTGTCTGAGTGATTATGAAGTGTTACACAGACATGGGTCTCTCCTGTCAAGCCCTGTGTTTTCCCCACTCTTCCTTCTTATAATAATGCGATATAACACGGGCATGGATGTGTATAGATATTTTCCTTTAGACTCGTATTTATAAATTGCTTTGTTTTTCATTAGTACTGTATGTCTCGACGCCTCTAGTTAGATAACTAACTGTCCATATATTTATGATAGCACATAGGTTAGAGAAACCTGAACATAGTACTGGACCACACACACACTGGAACTTTACATTTTTAAATAATTAATGTATGGTTTATCCATAGTAGTGATCAAACAGAAAACTAAGCAATGTGACTACAAAAGTAAAAAAATGTGTAAAACTACAGTGCTGTCAAAAAGTATTTGCCCCTTTATGTTTTTTTTTTATATTTGTCAAATTAAACGATTCAGGTAATCAAACAAATGTAAATATTATTTAAAATTAATATTTTAACAAAATGATAATTTTAATATTAATATTTTAATGTTAATATATTAATATTAATATTTTAATATTAATATAATATTTAATATTAAAATATTTAATATTAGGTCAAAGATAAACTGAGTAAATATAAAATACTGATTTAAAATTATGATTTCATTTATTAAGAGAAAAAAGCTGTCCTTGTACTTAACCTTGTATTTACAAGATATCTTTGTTTAATGTAAAATTTAGTTTGATTGATCTGAACCATTTAAGTAAAAAAAAAATATCCAGGAAGGGGGAAAGAATGATTTTGTGATTTTGTAACTTAAACTCTCTCTCTCTCTCTCTCTCTCTCTCTCTCTCTCTCTCTATATATATATATATATATATATATATATATATATATATATATATATATATATATATATATATATATACAGTGCATCCGGAAAGTATTCACATCACTTTTTCCACATTTTGTTATGTCACAGCCTTATTCTAAAATGGATTAAAAAAACATTTCTCTCTCAGAATTCTACACACAACACCCCATAATGACAACATGAAAAAAATGTACTTTAGATTTTTGCTCATTTATTAAAAAAAATAAAAATTGAGAAAGCACATGTACATGTACATTTGCAAAATTGAGCTCAAGCGCATCCTGTTTCCCCTGATCATCCTGTTTCCCCTGATCATCCTTCAGATGTTTCTGCAGCTTAATTGGAGTCCACCTGTGGTCAATTCAGTTGATTGGACATGATTAGGAAAGGCACAGACCTGTCTATATAAGGTCCCACAGTTGACAGTTCATGTCAGAGCACAAACCAAGCATGAAGTTAAAGAATTGACTGTAGACCTCCGAGACAGGACTGTCTCGAGGCACAAATCTGGGGAAGGTTACAGAAAAATCTCTGCCGCTTTGAAGATCCCAGTGAGCGCAGTGGCCTCCATCATCCGTAAGTGGAAGAAGTTCGAAACCACCAGGTCTCTTCCTAGAGCTGGCCGGCCATCTAAACTGAGCGATCGGGGAGAAGAACCTTAGTCATGGAGGTGACCGAGAACCCGATGGTCACTCTGTCAGAGCTCCAGAGGTCCTCTGTGGAGAGAGGAGAACCTTCCAGAAGGACAACCATCTCTGCAGCAATCCACCAATCAGGCCTATACGGTAGAGTGGCCATTCAAAAAATAAATGTAATCCATTTTAGAATAAGGCTGTGACATAACAAGATGTGGAAAAAGTGATGCGCTGTGAATACTTTCCGGATGCACTATATATATATATATATATACAGTATATGACACATAGTCAGCCAAAATACTCCAGGAAAAGAAAAATGGTATGAGGTATATTATAATAATACAGTATCAATATAATATATATATATAATGTATAACAATGAATTTATATAAATATATTTATACAAATTTATATTTTCCTGAAGTGTGTATAATTTTTTGGCTGTCTATTTCTCTCTTTATATATATATATATATATATATATATATATATATATATATATATATATATATATTTGTCTTCATGTACCATTAAACTACCATGACTATATTATTAACTGAGCATACTGTAGATGCCATCCTTGTAAATAAGACCACATATTGTATACATGTCCAACAGGAAATCATCAGAGCCATTGTTGTGTCTTAGAAAACTAGCAGACCTGTTTTTTCTTCTTATACTCCATCAATTGTATTTTTGACAGTTGTAATGGGACGAGCACATTCACACATCTTATCATTGACTGTCCATGCCTTATTTTAGTTGCTAACCATGCACAGTGAAACTCGTCCTGATTTGCATCCATGCTGCCAGATTCGAGTGCCATGGCGAATACAATGCTGCAGACAGGAACAACAACAACAACAAAAAAATGGTGGAGCAAAACGAATACCTCGGAAACAAATACCGGTAGCCCTGTCTACCTGTTTATCTCATCTGAACATTTGCGTCACTTCATCTGACTTGACTTACTGTGTCTTACGAGCTGTTTCCAAAAAATATGAGCAAGGGGTAAGGAACACTGATTGTTCTGTTCATACCTGGAGTGCATTTTCAACATCTCCACTAGACATAATAAAATGGCTGAGCACTGTACTCGGCTGTGCTGATGAGTACAAATCCAGCGCAGTTTGGAGAGAAGCTCTCATCTGGAGGGTACTTTAAGGGCCAGGGGAGTGATGATTAATATGATTTATTCATGCGCTGCCTCATGATATAAAGACAGGCCATGCTTAACGCTCAGGATTTCCTTTCATAGGGCGCGTTTTCTCCCGACGGGCCAAATATTTTCCCAAACTAGGACTTTTCTCGCGCATCCAAAGTCTGGTTTACGAAACATGAATTATGATGCAAGATAGATTCCTATCATTCAAATAAAGGAGATTGAACCCAACTAGCCGCTTGTGAATTTGCTCCGGGGTTTAGCTCCGCATTCATTTGAATACATGCATATTTTGAAGCCGAGCCATCTGCTTTTCACCTCTTCATCACGTCTCGAGGTGCCCTTGCCGCCGCCGTCCTCCGGTGGGAAATAACGTCTCCTCTCGATTTCTCCTTTATGATGCCTAGCTGGGCCGAGGAGCAATTAATGTCACCTGAAAGCAATTCTCGGGGTGGGGGGACGCTACGGGAAAAACTCATTTCAGCTCTGGTGTCAGGACCCTGGAAAGCTCATCAGGATCAGGCAGCCCTGTTTTATGTCCTGTCAGTGTGCTGGAGGGCTCCGGCATCAATGCTGCTCCATCACCTCTCATCTCAAGGTTTATTACAACTCCGTGTGCCTCTCTCAGGCTCTGTTAATCCTTACCGTGGGCTCGTTTCATAGAGTCGCCAATCAAACTTCCGGAGAGGTGTTGGAGAAATATATTATTCGTTAGGCGATGGAAAGATGCTGATTGATAAGCTGAGGGGAAATGTGAAGTCAGGGTGCATAGTCTGATTATAAAAAGCACTGTGGGAAGAAAACTTTTAGCCGCCGTACTTATACTGCATCACCAGTTTTCCAGCTACTACGACCTACTACTGGTTACTGAGTGATTCCCACCAGGTTTACTCTATACCAAAGGCATTTATTATAAATTAGTAAAGCTACAGTTGCTTATGAGGCTTTGGATAAGCAAATTAGGTGACTGATTGAACGCCATTGACGTCTTAATGCTAATCCAATTAATTAAATTCTACCATCCCATTCCTTAACTGTTGTCACAAGCTGTGCATATTGACCAAAATAATTTGCTCACAAGTACATGCAATGGGAATAAAATTACTCCATGAGGTTGCTGTAATATAAGGTACTGTGTATATATAATGATCCAATCAATCATTCAGTTACCTTCAGTTTTTCCAAGTCATATGGATCCAGAGCTTATTTAAGGAAAAGTGCATGGAAGGCAGGAATACACCAAGCATCCCATGGACACAGAGAATATCCAAAAACTCTGTACAGACAGGAATCAGAGCTTAGAGCAGGCATCACTAAAATTATATATATATATATATATATATGTTTATAAGAGTAATATACCAGTTATCTAGCACTTTTTCCCTTGAGGTAGGCGTGGTTATACGCATCACTCAACAGAGCCAATCAATGCCATCCACCAGAGTGTGTGGAAGAAACAGAAACAAAACACTATGAAAACTCAAATTTCAAAGATGAATGGACAGATCAATACATTTTTATTCTTCCTGTGGGAAGTTTTTGTCTTATATTCCCTGAAACCATTGTGATGGTAAAATGCAATAATGTGAAGCATCATTATGAGAAAAAAAACAGGTGTAATATTCGCAGCCGTCTGAAATGAGGGGGTGTAAAATACCAGAACATAGAGCCCGGTACGACAGAGCAATGATGACGGAGTCCTTTCACTTTCTTTTACAGCCCAGCAGCTTGCAAATGAAACTGCACTAAAATTGTTTAAAGTTTGTAGTTTTTATTCTATACAAATATAATGAAATATACTGTACAAGGCCATCAAATGGTTCAAATTGTCCACATGTTTAATGTAGAAGTTACTAAAAACTGATAAATATATATTATTAATAAATATTATTGAAATGTTGTGGGAATTTTAAGTTGCTTATATTTATAGACTGTGTATGACTGTGTATATAGAGATCTGGGACCGTATTCACAAAGCTTCTTAGAATTCTCTCAGAGAGCTCCTATCTCAGCCTAAAAAGTCCTAGCTGGGGGTCCTAGACTAAAAGTCATTCAGAAAACTTCTTTGAGTAAGAAAAGTACAAAAACCTTTATCTTAGTGAGGAGGTGTGGTTGACTCCGTTTCTAGGGATGATGCAACAATTCAAGGACTGTGATTGGTTGATAAAAAATGACCTCTGGGCCCATATTCACAAAGCTTCTTAAGCCTAAAAGTTCCTCCTATTGATGAAATTCTAAGAAAATTCTTAGAATTATGACATTTTCTTAGAATTTCCCCTTAAATCCCCCAAAATCTTAGTAAAGGTAAAAAAAAATTCACAAAACATCTTATCCCTAAAAACAGCTCCTAAGGTAAAAATTGTAAAGAGTAGAGAGGAAGGACTTTTAAGAGGCTTAAGAGTTTCTATAGCAAAGGACAAAATGGTGGAAAGAAGAAATATTCTCCAAACACTAAATGTAAAGCTAAAAGTAAACACTGCTCTTCTGTCCAATTTGGTTTTCTTGTTCTTTTACTTCCTTCCATCTCGATTGGATTGTTGGCAACATACCGTCCAAAAGTGCAACTTTAATAGACTGTCCTGCAATCATGTAAACTGTAAAATAATTTTTGTTATTTTGCTTCCATCAATCTGAAATGGATTAAAGGTAATAAAATCAGTGTTCTAAATAAATGTAAGAAAATAAATATAGTAACTACTATGTAGAAATCGGTTGCTTCAAAAGTAGACACATTTTCAATATTTGGCTGCTTAATTATCTTTATGATATTAATATTAACATATACAGTTTCTTCATATGCAAACATTATGATTTGTGACATGAATTATGACAAACATTAGACCTTTACAGAGGTCAGAGGTTATTTTTTATCAATCAATCACAGTCCTTGAATTGCTGCATCATCCCTAGCAACGGGGTCAACCACACCACACCTCCTTACTAAGATAAAGGTTTTTGTACTTTCTTTCCTCAGAGTTGCTCTAAGACGTTTTCTAAATCACTTTTAGTTTAAGACTCCCAGCTAGGACTTTTTAAGCTAAGATAGGAGCTTTCTGAGAGAATTCTAAGAAGCTTTGTGAAGACGGGCCCTGACCTCTGTAAAGGGCTTGAAATGGACTCTTTGTGAAAATAGAATACATGATAATAGAACAGACAGTGAAATCATGTTTGTATATAATGAAATTGTATAATTATGACTACAGGCTACTTTATGCAAAGTTTCTGTTAAAGGCTAAATATCTTAAAGATAATTAAACAGCTCAATGGTGAAAATGTGTCTACTTTTGAAGCAATCAATTTCCACACATTAGTTACTATATTTAAGTTCTTACCTTTATTTATCATAATGATTTTATTACTTGTAATCCATTTTACTGTAGATTGATGGGAGCAAAATGATTCAGCTTTTACCAGTTTACCGTCTGCTTAAGTTGCACTTTTGGATGGTACAGTATGTAGGCAACAATCTAAGAGAGATGGAAGGACGTAAAAGAGAAAACCAAATTGGACAGGAGAGCAGTATTTACTTTTATGTTTAGTGTTTGAAGAAAATTACTTCTTTTCGCCATTTTGTCCTCTGCTATAGAAACTTTTAAGCCTCTTAAAAGTCCTCCTTTCTACTCCTAACCATTTTTACCTTAGGAGCTGTTTTTAGGCCTAAGATGTTTCGTGAATCATTTTTATCTTTACTTAGATTCAGTACTAAATTTAAGGGAAAATTCTTAGAAAATGTCATAATTCTAAGAATTTTCTTAGAATTCCATCACTAGGAGCAACTTTTAGGCTTAAGAAGCTTTGTGAATACGGGCCCTGAATCCTAACACAAACATGAAATTCAGACCTCGGCTCAAAGAAAAGTTTATTGATCGGACCTTTTTACATTCTAAGTTTAGTACCCCTGGCTTAGAGAGTTGAATAAACTATGCTTTCTAAGGTCACAGTACTGCACAGTACCCTGCTGCACCAGGGAGTGACAAGTTAAATCCGTAATTAAGTTGGACTCTAGACTATAAACATGCTTTAGCTGGCTTATACTGCATTTACACTGCATCCTCCCCTGATGCATATCAACCTCAAAGGCAGCCTCGTACCTCAGTGACTAATGTCTTCATTTACTATTGACTTAAATTGAACCTGGGCTGCTTGAATACACACATATATCTAGTCACGCATCTAAAACAGATGGAGATCTGGTTGTTTTTGTGCCCGAGTACACGAACTTGCATGACAAGTCTATATACTATATCTGTTACTTAAGTGGATGCGTTTGTTTTAATTAGCTCAAATGGCATGGCTTCTTATATACTGCTAAATACCTGATGCCAGCTCTTCTAATGCTGCCAACTTATACAGTCGATGCCAATCCGCTTTAGCTTTCTTCGGGAGAAAATGCAGATTTACTGTAAAACCTAGCTGCTGTGAGCATTGACACATCGGTTCTTCCTGCATGTGAACGTGTCCCCGTGACCGACAGGACTGAGTACCAAAGGCATCGATCGGGAAGTTGGGACATCATGCCCTCAGATAGGCATCGAGACAACAAAAGTCCTGCTTGGACACAAAAGCATGTTGTGAAGCTTGGCCACGCAGACAAGAAACAGCCGTGTCCTCGGGTGAACTGTCATTTTCACTTCATGGTGCGTCGCCGTAAAATGGCATATAAACCACCCTTACCCACACATGAACCTGCTGCACTTTTCTAATTAAAAGTCCCATTCATCTCCCTGCAACTTGCAATAGCTCCATTACAAGAAGAGCCAAACGTCTCCATTTTAATTTGACCCGCCTTTCGATATTAGATCCCAGGGTGTTTGTCAGAGCAGGCCCAGGAAATCAATGCGGAGATCGATCCGGAGACAGAGAAAGAGAAAAGCAGGTGGGAGAAACAAAGAGAAGGCAGGATGGAAAGAGCTAACTGGATTGGGTCTGGGATAATTGCAGCCTGATTGTAAGCAGATATCAATGTACCTTGACCTGAAAATCAGTCTATATTAGTGGAAGCACTCTGACACTTTCTATGGATCTGTTTTCTTATTCAAACTGCCTCTGGGAGCCTGGACAATGCTTTTTGTCCCAGAGCAAAATTGACGCGGTTCGATTGCCCAAACTTTCTAGAGCTTTTACGCCAGCTCATTCTCTTCATAATCACCTTGACTGGATTGTGTGAAGAATAAAGCAAAGATGATGTAGTGGGCAAGGACAAATAACACACATATTCTCAATGCTGAATACTAAGGGAGTAACCACGGTGAGTCCGGTGGTACAGCAGGTAGCGTTGTAGCCTCATGGCTCGAGGTTCTCCGGTTCGATACTGAGCTCATTTTACGGGCTGACGGTAGTTTATCTTATTTTTTGTGTTTTTGTGTGGGTGGGATCTCTTAAGGGTATCTGGTTTTCTCTGACCTCCCAAACACAAAGGTTGGCAGATCATCTATGCTAAATTGGCACTAGATGAGAATTTGTAGGTGTCTGGGTGAAATCCTCCTCTATCCACACATTGTTCTTGAAATAGGCTTAGGATCCACAGCAGTCCTTGCAGTAGCAGTAGTACAAGAAAACTTTTTGTTTTTCATTTAAGTTAGAAATAGTGCTTTATTCCCTACAAACAGCCATCTACAGTAAAAAAAAAGTTTAGATTACATCTTTGTGGCACCTCAAATAAAATGACAAGGGCTTTCATATCCAGTTCCCGACACACTGCCCCCACAGGTTAACGCCACAACGAACGCCAGTGCACATTGGAACCTCGGATTACGAGCATAAATCGTTCCAGAAGCAGGCTCGCATTCCAATAAAATTAAATTTTCCCATAGGAAATAATGGAAACTCCAAAAAATTAATTCATAAAAATAATTAACACGAAATATAAAGTAAAAATAAAACAAATGAACCTGCACTTTACCTTTAATAAAAACATAAAAATAAATCCAGACAGCTAAGTGTTTCCGTTTGTGCACGCAGGCGCTGTGTGTGTGTGTAATGTGCGTGCACACACACACACACACACACACACACACACACACACACATTAACCGTTTAAAAATTAGGAAGGAACATCGCTAGTCAAACTCGCGTGAGAACGGAATCACTGCTGTAAAGTAAAACAACAACAACAACAAAAACAAATGAACCAGCACCTTACCTTTGAAAAGAATCGCGACAGAGCAGAGTTTGTGTGTTTGTTTGGGAACCTGAGAGGAGGGGGGGCTGTAAAGCCGAGAGAGAGAGTGTGTGTATGTGTGTGTGTGTTGGTGTAAGTGAATGAGCGCACACACACACACACACACACACACTCGCCTTTACAGACGCCCTCCTCTCAGGTTCCCAAACACACACACACTCTGCGTCACACAGACACACACACACACTCACACGCAAACACACACGCACACTCAGAAGCTCTGCAAGCACTAAGACCCAGCAGGGGAGACGATAGGCAATCGTCCTGCTGATACATGATACTCGGTGCTTGTAAACCAAGACAATGCTCGTTTTTCAAGTCGAACTTTATTAAAAATCTTTGCTCGTCTTGCAGAGCACTCGTAAACTGCGTTACTCGTAATCCGAGGTTCCACTGCAGAAGTCAATCGAGCGCCACTACAAAACGCAACATAAATGTCTAGGACGTTCAGAGCGCGTTCGTTTATCCAAAAATGTAACGCCCGTGTGAACAAGGCCTTAATGTTTGAAATGGAATGGTGGTGCCAAAAAAATCAGGGTAAAGTGAACAGTTAAAATAATAAAAAAAATATTAGCCATTGGGTCACCAGGTCAGGTCACTGGAATGCTATTGTAGTAAGGAGTACCATGCCTGCTAAAAATGTTCCCTCAGATGATGTTTGTTGACGGTGTTGGAGAACGCTTTTTAATGTGTCGCGCAAATGTTCAGGGGAATCACCTTGAAAGAGATCAAGGATAATATGAATCTGATCAGTTAGAAGATCTTTGAAGTTTCATTTGCCTTTCCACTGTGGAATCACTCACTCATTGTATATACCATCAATCCTGTATACAGGGTCACGGGGGGCACTTGGGGGGCATATCCTTGGGGGACAGGGTGCCAATCCACCGCAGGAGGGACAAACACACATGCCCATTCATTTAATACGAATGGCCTAAACCGGAGTACCCCGAGGGAACACATGCACACAGACCCGAAGCAGGAATCGAACCTGGGCCCTGGAGGTGCGAGGTGACTGTGCGAACTGTGCTGCCAACCACTGTGGAATCAGGTAGACCCAAATCAAATCTGAGGGTATTTATTCTTTGGCAGGTTTATGATGACAAGAGTTGTCTCGATTTACAGAGGAACAAGAGAACTGCTTTGGCTATTACCAGCTAAAGCGGCATGCCCACCCTGTGGTCTCCATCTCGCAAATTCTACCATGATTGATGCAATTCAATTTTGCACTTAAATACATTAGTTGCAGGGAGTGAACTGGGCACAGCCGTGTTTTGTGCAGCAAGGATGACATTTATCACCAAAATTACCCAGCAGGAAATGCTGTTCCTCTCATGTTGGATGGCCGAGGTGTAAAGTCATTGCAATGATGTTCACTGTTGGGACGACGTTCTGTTGACATTGACATTTATGTTTTAACATCCATTCGCACAGCGTCCGAGAATATCCACGGCCCCTTAAGTTTCTATTAGGACGCAGAATTCCGGGACAGCTTCTCATGTCTCATTTCATGTCACGCATCTTTAACGTTGTAATGTTGGCTCTTTGTTTTACTTTTTTTTCTTTTTCTTCCTAAAGTATTACCAATGAGGTGCATCTTAGCTCCCAAATTACTGTACTGTAATATAATATGGAGACAGTGAAAAAAAAAAGTAGTGTGAGACACCAGAGGTCTGTTTGACCCAGTTGTTGTTTTTGACTGTGCAGTGGAAAACAGCCGTTGTTTTGTCTGACTTTGTGACTAAAGCAGAAAAGACACAGGTCTCCTCTGCCTTCTCAGGAGAGAAAGAGGAACAGATGCTAACACATAAGGTGCCATGACAAATTCAGTAGTCTGCACAAAAGTAACAGCACACACCAGCCAGAAGTTCATAACACAACCAACAAAGTAAAATGACATAAAACGGTTTGAAAGGAACTTCTTACGCAATCTGTTTGACACAATAACCTCCAGCACATGGATTAAAGCTTGACAAAAGCCTGCTCTGCATCAAACAGGGCATTCAGCAAAGCAAATCTAATTAGAGTACGGAGGCCACGCAAGGGTGCCCTTCAACATGCCGCGTCATCAGTGGCTTGTATTTAATCAAACCTTATCAGAGCAGAGGAACATTGGGGACAGCGGTCATGCTCATGCTCCTATCCCTAATTTTATCTGACGGGTAATGATAAATGAACTGCTCTTCCCGGCACAGGGCTCTTGTATTCATTGTCTGCATGTTTACTGGATCCCACGCAGAGGGAATTAATGAAGGTCAAGTGGAGAGGTGTTACTTCCAGCGCTACATCGACAAAGTCATTCCTGTTTCCACAGAGCACTATTAACTATGAATATTGTTTTTACAAGCGAATTGACAGATTTGTAGGGACAGCAATGTTAAGCACGTCTTTAAGTTCTCTAAATCACAAATTTTTCCTGGACAGGGTCTCGGGAGGCACAGTGGACTCAAGGCACTAGGTGGGGACACCCTAGATAGGGTGCACACGCGCACACTTTTAGAAACGTCAATTAGTCTAATCTGCATGTCTTTGGGCTGTGGGAGGAGAATGGAGTACCCAGAGGGAACCCACCAACTCGATCCTGGAGGTGCAAGGCCACAGCGCTATCCACTAGGGATGGAAATCACCAGGGACCAGCCAATTCGATTATATCACAATACCTTGAATTCGATTCGTATCAGTATGGGAGTGGTGGGTTATGCGGTTAAAACACTAGGTAGTTCATTTGGGAACCTGAAAAAACCTGAAAGTGTCATCAGGAGGGGCATCCGGTGTAAAATCTATGCCAAGTTGTATGCGGATCGGATGGTCTGCTGTGGCGACCCCAAGTCCTAAACAAAGTTAGCATATAATTTTCTCTTGTCACACAGGATGATGTGCTGCCTGCCAATATGTGGATAGTTTAAAGCCCACTTCCCGTAGAATTATAGAGGAACTACCACATTTCCACCTCAAATGCAAACATCAAATGTTGTTAGTCCTTCCACTGCTCCTGTCAAGGGGTCGCTACAGCGGACCAACAACTTTTCATAGGAATTACGCCGGATACTCTTCCTGACGCAATCGTCCAATTTTATCCGGACCAAAACTGCATCCACTGGCTGGGGTTTGGGCATCTGATGGGCGATTGATTCTGGAGTCGGTGTGGCGATACATGAAGAGTTATGATACTTAACTGCATCGACTTTCCCCCCCAATCTCTACTAACCACTTTGCCACCGTGCCACTTGAATGTATTGCGTCAGACAAAATACTTGTGCAGTGCAGGAAGCATACGCATTCTAGTTTATGATGTAATATACTGTAGCACTTGGGAACTGATTACATAAAATTGCTGTTTATTTACAAACGAAGCTAAATGTTATATCCTGACATTAATTAATTAATTAGCAAATTAACAAACTGACATGGCTGATTAGCTACACGTTGTTCATTTAAGACTTTCTTGTATAACAAGAGCGTGCGAGAAAATCCGCACCTTGTACATTCAGTCTATTCAGATGTTCTTGATGTGGGTTGTGAATCTTGGTGGCAGCCATGCTGAGCTCTCTGAATAGAGCAGGAGGTCTAACAGTCAGGTATAAGAACAGGTCTAATAATAAGAAGTGAACGCTGAACAGCTTGACCCAGCTTAGACAGCTCTGTGCTTTAGATTTCAGTCTCTACTAGCAACAGGATCTGTATTCAGAGGTCCTGACTTGCTGCTGCACCCCTCTATTCTCTGGTGAATATTCAGAGTACAAGGCGGACGTATGATTCATCGCACGCAGTTCACCCCGTAGTCAAACACTATGGAGGAGGCAAATAAACCTGTAATGCATCTGGGCATGAGATTTACCGGCGCTGTATGGACAAGGCAGACGCTACAGAGTTACGGTGTCCTTCTATGTCCATCCTGTTTTCCCGAGACGTACCTGAGAAGTTCGCTCTCTATCTATATATCTGTCTATCTATCCGTCTGGTTGGAGAGATAGAGGTCACTGTTAAATGTCATGAAGTGTGCCAATATTTCTGGGCATCTACCTATCTATTCCTGCACATTTTCCTTATCTATCCATCTGCTGTACCTTTGCTCATTTTTAGGAAAAGCCTGCCAATATTTCTAGAGGGAATTCTATTTTATCTATCCACATATCATGAATCTACACTTTGCACTGGAATGAACTTCTGATCGCAACTTCTGTCGCTGCTGTTATTTTTGGTTCTTTGAAAGTGGAAATATTCCAATGTTTTAACCGCGAAATGATACAGATTTTAAAGAATTTAGTCTTTTAGTCCCCCTAGCTCATTTACACCATCTGCTCGTGAATGGACCCCAACACAGACTGATGTCTAAAGTGGAAAGTAATCCCAGGAAGTCATTTTGCAGAATGCACAGATTTAAGAGCAGCAGCGGGATTTTAGACTTCAGAGCTGTCCAACCTTCCCTCTTCCCTCCCTCCATACTACTTCCCGCTGAGAGCCGAGAGCACGAGTGCTTAAGCAACAGCAGTAAAGAAGCCAGAGAGATTGATTGCTAGCATGTCTAAAACCAAGACTATTGCAACGTCTGCCTGGGAGAGAGACAGATAGACAGAGGGGAGAAAATCCGAGAATTAGAGTTTGCACTCACAAAGCAAAGCTTCATTAATCCTAACTACAATGCCAACACCCTTAGGAGTCAGCAAGCAAAAAAACAAAAACAAAAAAAACAATCCATATTCAAACAAACACGCTCAAGCCCTGGACTTATCGTAGCCCTCCAGAGCAGTGTCAAGATGGTTTACACATTTCAAAGTCACACGCTGTAAATTGGCTGCTTGGGGATTTACAAATGCCAGCGAATGAGGAAATGTATGCAATTAATTTTTTGGGACAGTTTGGTAGGGAGGGCAGGAAACCAAACGGGCAATCATAACGCACCAATTTGCGAGTTTGTCAGCTGAGGGCCAACCCCAAAGAGAGTTTGTCCAATCAACTCATCAGCTGCTATTTTCGTTCAGTGTCCATACAGAAATAACAAAGGCGTCCAAGCTATTGGAGCATATTAGATGGGAAAAAAATCTGATTCAACCGCTGGCTTACTTTTTATGCTATTCAGTATGAAAAATGAAATGTGAACAATGCACGCTTGATGTTGACTGGAGTACTGGATGGGAGCTTCAAGCTTTCAAACAACAAGGGACGCTTAAATAGCTAACAGTTTAGGACTGTGAGAACTAAATCCTCACATCGTCATCTCATAAACACATCAGTTTCATCAGTGTCAATGTTTGAATAGAAGCAGATTCATTAAATAATAGAACAACCAAAAGGGTCTAGAAGCCATAGAGGCCAGTGATAAAATTTGACAAATAAGATGTTCTCAGGCGGCGCGGTGGTGTAGTGGTTAGCACTGTCGCCTTGCACCTCCAGGGTCTGGGTTCGATTCCCCGGCCAGGCTCGATTCCCGTCTCTGTGTGCATGGAGTTTGCATGTTCTCCCCGTGCTTGGTGGGTTTCCTCCATGTACCCCGGTTTCCTCCCACAGTCCAAAGACATGCAGGTTAGGCTAATTGGCGTTCCCAAATTGCCCATTGGGTGTGTGAGTGTGTGTATGTGTGTGTGCCCTGCGATGGATTGGCACCCTGTCCAGGGTGTACCCCGCCTAGTGCCCGAAGTCTCCTGGGATAGGCTCCAGGTCCCCCGCGACCCTGAACACAGGATTAAGCGGTATAGAAAATGAATGAATGAATGAAGATGTTCTCAACTAACTACATGTATACACTGATCAGCCACGGCAAGAGAATAGAGTAACATTGAATATCTTGACTTACTCATGCTCACGGGGGCCAAAAGCCAGCCAATCTGGTCAATCTGGAATGATAGAAAGGTACAGGAACACCCAGTGCAACCACAGATTGCTGTGTATGGGGCCCAACAGGAAAATCATTTGTTGATCCGGTCTCCAAATTGCCCAGATCTCAATCCGGCCAATGATCTATAGAATGCACCAGACAAGTCTGATCTAGGGGGGCCTCAACCCACAACCTAGAGCAACCAAAGGACCCGCCACCGAAGCAGTCTTCAGAGGTCTTGTGGCGTCATGCCTTGAGGTGCCAGAGCTGCCCATGCAGCACAAGGGTGTCCTACACCATATGTACGGTTGATGGATCTCTGGAAATGTGCTTGGACTAGACAGGATCTTATATACGGGATATTTTCCGAAGTGATCGTGAACTTATAAGTTATAACGTTAGGCGTGCAACAGCGCTGCTGGTGAGAAAATTGAACATTCCTCTATACCTATATCCCAGACAGAAGAATGTGGATAAAAAAGCCAATGTTCTTCAGCACGACGACTCAATTTCTATCTGGCTCTGTTTTAAACTCTACCTCACTCTAACTTCACAATGGGATTTAAATCCTATTTTCTGCCATCGCAACTGATACATCCAAAATTACATGCCTAGCCACTTGTTCTGCTGCTGCTGCTCAATAGTATCGTATCGACTGCGGTCGAGCTCTCGACAAGAGAGATAACAAGTTCCACATGATTGCATAAAACCCACAACAGCTTCTATCAGAAGCTCTGCTGCATTTCCATTTCCTCTGAGCCGTGCACTGAGGCTTCGCGGGATGATGGGCTTGTCTCCCTTCCTTCGAAGTAATGAAGCCAGACATTTTTAAAAACATTTTCCAGGAAATGCAGATTTTCTATGTTTTTTTATTTATTTATTTATTACTTATTTCTCTGAAGTGCGAAAAAAAAGGGAGGAGAAGTCACAGATCTCAGAAGTGTTTACTCACACAACAAATTAATGATTCTTTCTCTGGTCTTAATGCTGCTTTAAAACACAATAGTGTCTGCTGATTAACCATTCAGTGGACCGACAAAGGAGTTTAAATACTTAAGTTGCTGAATTTTCGAGAGTTATTAGCTTGTTCACCTTACAGGCGAGCGTGACAGATTGGTGTAGCCAATGCTACAGTAATTAGTGCCATGCTGAATCTTGAAAAGGATCAGACATCTTTGTGGAACAAATAAACATTGTGTATTGCATTTTTAAAAAAATCAGACACTGCAGACTGACAGTGAGGAAAGGCTGACCTGAATCTCGACCCCGTATCCAAGATAGACGGTTACAAAATAGGTGCAATCCATAGAGGAGTCGAATGAATCGGAGCTTGGCGGCATCTCGATGTAGCCCTCGGCATCTGTCAAGTTCGTACTGCACTGACCTGGAAAAGACAAAGCACATGCAGCGAAACTGAATAAATAAATGCTTGGATCTTCCATCTGGTGCTTAGTGATGGACCACAGGCCAGATGCAGACCAGGATAGTCAACTAATCTTTATTGACCAAGTATAACAAGAATCTTTATAAGAAAAGAATCTGAATAAGATGCTTTGATATAAATTTGCTCATAACAATTTAGGGCTGCAACAACTAATCGATAAAATCGATAATTATCGATAATGAAATTCGTTGTCAACGAATGCCGTTATCGATTAGTTGGGCTGCTCACGTCACTGAGAGGCGCGACCACAAGATGCACAAATACACAAAGACACACACATGGAGGTTACAGAAGCGTCTGCAAGAAAAAGCGTGCAATCCAAGTCCTCCCAGGTATGGGCGCAATTTACATTAAACACCTCTTATCGGGCCTTAAAATCGAGCGTTTTTTAATCGGGCGTTCGTAGTGTCCGGTGATAATAATCTAGAAGTCTATTCTTCTTCTTATTAAGTTGAATTAATTTAAGAGAATTTAAAAGTCAGGTCATTCTTAACAACTGAATATGTCAGTGTATTTTTTTTAACTATATATATATATGTATATATATACACACTTGCCATCAACTTGCCATCTGCAATTACTGTTAAAAACAAAACGTTGATTTACATAAAATAAGGTTTAAATGTCAAAATTAAAGATAATTAAACTCTATGTGGCTATTGCATTTTTTAAAGTTTACTTTTATACATAAATAATACCCTGATTTATGGTTTTATATAGTTAAGCAAAACATCAAATTAAAGCGTCTAGCGTTATCTGATTAATTGATTAATCGGAAAAATAATCGGCCAACTAATCGATTATAAAAATAATCGTTAGTTGCAGCCCTATAACAATTAATTACTTTCCAGTATAAATGTATTCGGGGTCCTCATTCTGACTATTCTGAAATCGTTGGTGTTTAAAAACTTTTTTTTAGCCATAGTGCGCCTTTTGCATGGTGGATGATCACTCTAAATTCGTTTTAAGACTACAATAGGAATTCTTATCAAATATTACTAAAGAATTTTGAGCAAGAATTTTAGCAATAGAAGCTCTATATTGTATAATGATATTCGTATTGAGTGAAGCAAAGATGATTAATTGTTTTGCCTAAGCCTGGCATTGCCTTTTTGTTAGAACGGAAATCATTAATTCATCTCGCCTGGGCATACTGCGCACAAGGTAGAAATACATTTGTGCCTGCAAAGTTATTCACACTTATGGGCAATCTACAAGAATGTTTTCTATCAGGAAAACCAAGAACACAGAGAAAACCCTTGGATGCTGGGATGTTATGCTCTCTCTCTCGAGACATACTGCGACCCAAGCTCATCAATAAACCAACCACCACTAATAAACATACCTTGTTCTCTCATAGTGCTGATTACCGTTGTGGTATGTATGATGCTTGTCATGGTTGTATCTCCATCAGTGTCTACGGGATTACCCGTAATGCCCTTCACTCCTGGAAGAGTGTCTGTTTTGGTGAAATCCACCCTGGCATACTGTTCAGCCTTTGGTGAAGCTCTTTGTTGTCCAGTTTGTGATGGTTTAGTAGCTTGACCTCCCAAATCCTCCACCATGCCTTCTGTCTTTCTCTTGATTGGCCTATTTTGGCCTATGGGGATCAGCTTTCCAGGAATGGTAGGACTGGCTGTTGTCATGACAGTGGTAGCAATGTCAGAGAAAGCTGGTGCATCTTCATGAGGAACCACATGGGTTGACCAAAGTGGATCTCCAGGGTCTGGGTAAGATGGTCTTGGGGAGACCGGGTGAGCACCTGTATGACTGTCATCTTTGAAAAACTGCTGGTCTGCTTCAAAGTTCTTAGTGAGCAGAGACTCATGGAGGAGAATATTTTTCATATTGGGTTGGTGGTTGAAAATTGGTGGAAGCGCTGTTGCAATCTCGTGGTGCTCCCTCATGGAGGCCTGTCTGATGTTGATGAGGTTGAGAGGTTGTTCCCGTTTTAATGCTCCTCCTTCATCGCTGGGTCCAACGTCATCATCTGAAAATGACAAAAATGATTTTTGACCTTCAATGGTGAATCGGTACAAGTGGACCTTTTGCTTAAACCCTATTTAAGGAAATAAGTGTTAAACCATTAATATTGCAAAACATTTGACTCTGTTCGGACAGTAATAAATGATTTCATTATTATTTAAGCTGTTGAGCTCATTTTAATTGGGGCAGGGGTGGCTTAGGGGTTATACTGTAGCTCTGGGTTACTGACTTCAAGTGCGAATACTGACATTGAACAAAGCACTTACACTCCAGGGGTGCCATATCATGGCCGACCCTGTAATCTAACCCCAATTCCCCCCCCAAAAAAGCCCCGAAAAATGCAAAGATAAGTAAATCTTGTGTGTTATGGCTGAGATGCCATATTTTTGCCAAGCAACAGACGGGCAACAGTGAACCGAAAGTCTGGTGTGAAAGCAGCTTCTCAGTATTGCACAGGGTCAAACAACAGATATTCTTCTACTGCTGTTCCTTAGGTGTTAGTACTTCTGCAGTTTGTAAAGAAAATAGATAAATGTAAATTTTTTTATTTTAATATCACTATAGCCTTGTTATCCCAAGGAGAACCCGTTATTACATTACATATTTCCTCATATGCCAAGTGCATTATTTTATACCCAGTTCATTATGTAATAATAGCTGTTATTTCTGCAACGAGGGGGAAAAAAACCTTTTATAATGAGAAAAAAAAAAAATAATGTCAATCCAATGCATCTTGGACAAATCATCCTCATCTAATTTACTGTATTTTAAAAGGCAATCTGTAAAGCAAAATCCAGAGATGTAATTCTAAATGTGCAGCCTTTGAGACCTAACACGATTGGATGTGATTTAAAAGGAGGGATAATAACCATAGCTAATAAGCAGAACAGAACAGCGCAGTAAAGCAATCAGTAAATGTAGAAGGATTGCCACATGAACGCCTTGTTGAAAGGTTTTATTCTCCAAACGGGGGAAGGGGGGCGGGGGGGGGGGGGACCTTTAGGAGACCTTTCCTTCTTTAAAAAAAAAAAAAAAAAAAAGCCTGCCCTCCTCCCACGTCCCATTAGAGAAAGTGGAGAATTTGCCATGAATGAGTCATGATTAGAGAACACAATAAGTGCGTGCCGGAAAGCGATTATCGTTCGCACCTGCAGCAGCTGAGATATAATCATGAAGCCCTTAGGATGAGGATGCTTACCACAAAAAGTGATGCTCGTAACAAGAAGCGATTGCCCGCCTTGTAAAAACATTTTTTTTTCTTTTTTTGCCATCCTTTCTCTCCTTTAAAATATGAGACCAGCTGTGTTTGGTAAGATGTTGTACCGAATGGTTAACTGACTCACAGAACTCTTCTCCTGCTCAAGCTACGTAACACACCTCCTTCAGGTCTGCTTTTAGTCAGGGATCGACTTTTAGCGTTTTAGGAAATCGTACTTTCTAATTCAGTGTACAGGATGTTCCATAAAATCACAAATCCAGCCCCAAAAAAAGGTAATACAGCCAAACTTGGTGTTTTGGTTGTTGGACTAAATGAAAATTACAAACCAGGGCTGTGGATTAAATTAATAACTTATTAGTATTAATAGATAAAATAAGGAATATAGACTGAAGACATTGTCCTATTTAACATTTTTTGTTAAACATTAAATTTTTTTTTACTACATTAAGATGTCTACAAACAAACATTTGAGTTATGAACATTCAAAGATACGAACAAGTGTTCATGCATGTTCAATCTGGGAAGTTACAGCGTGCATCCCAGGATGTTCCGAAAGCAAGTGTAAAAGCAGTGGCAATGAAGCCAGTACTGCTAAGAAGATCCACGCACCAACGATGGAGAAAAAAGAGAAATATGACAAAATGAGCGAGGTGAAAGGATGGCAGGACTCGCTCATTCTTTTAACATGCATCATTCAACCATCGGCATGATTCTAAAGAACAAAATCATGGAACATGATTGTTTTATACTGTGTCTACCCAATTGTGTTAGTATCCTAGTACCTAGACAATGTTTGTTGGACTTACAAACAACTTAGACTTACGAACGAGCTATCGAACGGAACCTGTTCGTATGTTGGGGAATTTGTTTTGTAAATAAAATATTTGTTTTCTAAATAAAATTTGAAAAGTACATTTTGCAGTAGTTTCAACACAAGTTAAAAGCACAGCACGGTGATGAGGCTCTTTTTGTGTAGTTAGTACTCTTTCAGTCATATTGGACTACGTATGTCGCTCATGTCGGTGTCCGTCAGGACGGTAACAAGCCAGCAGTACTTTTGGGTGGCCTCTTCTGCGTGTCCTGCTGACCCTTCCCAGCATGATACATTTTTCAAGTGATGAATCGGCTCATATGACATGTTCAAAACAGGTCGTCTTAGCTTTAAGCGACGTATCTGGTTTGATTCAATTTACGAGTTGCAGGTTCTGTTTTCTTCGCCGTTCAGTGAATCTGCCGCCTCCTTCTCCAACGCCATCCATCGCATACTTGAAATTTTCTCTGATACTTGCTGTCAACTTCCGGAAAAGATGCATCTGTGTCTAGGGAACTTTACATGCAATCATTCACCAGCACCACTTTCACATTACAGAAACTCGGCTAAGAGTTATTGCCACATCCCCTGTACAGTCCTGACCTCACTCCCAGCCATTAAAGGAGTTCCTGGGAGGCCAGTGTTTCAGACATGAAGCAGTTATATAATTTTGAAAGTTTAAACAATTAAAAGTCCCAGTTTGACTTATGGAAAATATCTGATAAGTGTGTGTAAAAGAAAACGGAAAGTCTGAGAGATGGTTTTGAAATGCTACTATATAGTATATAAAACTACACAATGCTGTTGGGTCTTTTCCTTTGAAGAAAAAAAAAAAATTGATTGCTTTAATTTTATATCCACAGAATACACAGTGCTGCGAAACTTTTCAATCAGAAGAAGTGTATTGTGGTGTATTCTGTGGTTATTTTTACCCAGACCCAGGCTTTGAACTGAAGCAAGACAATAAATAAAAAGCCTCACTTCTCTCAGCAGTAATTATCTGAAGTTAAAAGTGCAACAAGACGCTGAGTATTGCTATAATTATTGTTCGGGGCTTTGGAGAATGCCTTTTGGGGTGAGCGATGCACCATTACACACTGCCTTTCATCTTTTCCGTATTAATCTCCATTAGCAGGCATCCGAGAACGTTTTCTGATTGATAGCGTTCGTCGCGTCAGATCTGAATGTCATTCCGAATGTTCATTAAGAGAAACAAGCCCGTCAGTCAGCGGAAACGCCCAGGAGAAAGCTGCATTATGTTTCATCATGCGACCAAAGCTTTATACCGACCCGGTAGAAGCTGTGTGCCTGTACAGGGCAATAAGTGTCACTTATTATTGTACGTTCACACCTGGGGCGATTAAGCATAGCATAGTCGCACCACTCACTGGCATGTTTTAAGAAAAGTGCGACCCTAGATCAAGCCCATACGAACTCTGTACAGACGCTAACGTGAGCTCTGGATCGAACCCTGAAATTTTGAAGCAGCAGCACAACCCACCGTGTGTCGGATCGCCCATGTTTGAATTTGTTTACATGAAATCAGATGGAAGGTTGCGCTTATTTTCCTTGTTGACATTCAAATCCTGCCAAGGCTTCACTCGTACTAAGTGAGAAAACAACCTCTGAGTTTTTGTCCCTGATCAAAAAATAGCTGACACACACTGGGGATCCAATCACGCCGGTCTGGTTGGAAACGAAGCCGCGGTTCGTTCTCATTGACCAGGCAACCCTTGCGTCATAGCAACTGCAGCGAGGCTCACAGCGTGGAGTTGCAATAGGAACGCTGGGGCTTAGCAGTCGAGCTTGCTTTTATAAAATTTGCACCTTTTTATGACTATTTTAAACTGTAACAACTGTCGAGCTTAAAATATAAAAAAAAGAAAAACAGCATGTTCATGTGCGTATGAATTTCTCACTGGAGGTATCACATTAGCCGTTCTCATAATGTCTTGTTTACGTTGAAAAAACAAACTTTGGATTTATCCCAACTTCCAGCTATACTTTTTTCTATAATGAAATTTATTGTTCAGCACACCTGGTGATGTTTCCTCAGTCATCTTCTTATCCGTGTTAAATGTGCCATTATCACACACAGCCAGGTAACCGCGCTCCCATTGTGGAAAGCCGTTTGGGTCAAACTTGGTCATTTAATTAATTTGCGTAAAAAAAAAAAAAAACATTTCTAGATTAAATCACGCGTTAACGTTAATATTGGCAGCCCCAGTATAAATGCTTTTTTTATTTATTTACATTTTTTTATAAGCATGAAGCCAGTTCAAATGGAATCCAAGCATTACTTTTAGAAAGTATAAAAATATATACATTTTCATTTGATACACAGTCATATGGAGAAATGTGAAGTATGGGGACCTGATGCATTTGCAAAAAATAAAGAATAAAAAAGTGTGTGTGTGTGTGTGTATACAACCTATGTTTGATTGGAGTAGAGTTATAAATGATAAAACAAATAATAATAATAATAATAAAATTATTAAATAATGGCGGCGCGGTGGTGTAGTGGTTAGCACTGTCGCCTTGCACCTCCAGGGTCTGGGTTCGATTCCCCGGCCAGGCTCGATTCCCCTCTCTGTGTGCATGGAGTTTGCATGTTCTCCCCGTGCTTAGTGGGTTTCCTCCGGGTACTCCGGTTTCCTCCACAGTCCAAAGATATGCAGGTTAGGCTAATTGGCGTTCCTAAATTGCCCGTAGTGTGTGATTGGGTGTGTGAGTGTGTGTATGTATGTGTGCCCTGCGATGGATTGGCACCCTGTCCAGGGTGTACCCCGCCTAGTGCCCGAAGTCTCCTGGGATAGGCTCCAGGTCCCCCGCGACCCTGAACACAGGATTAAGCGGTATAGAAAATGAATGAATGAATAATTAAATAATTAAATAATAATAATAATAATAATACATTCTAGCAATTTTTTAATTATCTAGCAATTATAAAATTGCTATAATTATATATAATATATAATGCATTCCATAGAATATAAACAGTTATTTAATCCTATTACCAACCTGGACTGACACTGGAGACTCCTTCCTTAAATTAACAATAATTATATGTCTCTTTCTTCTATTTTAACACCTTTTCCAACTATAAACCCTAGATAATTATAGTTTTTTAGAAAAAAAAAAAAAAAAGGTTTTTAGGAAACTCCTGTTCTTCAAAATGAATCATCATCAGGATTGAACTCCTAAACTTTCTCCTAAAATCCCTTATAAACTTCATCTATTCAGGTGCACTGCTTCAAAGCTACAAGCTGTAAAAGTTTCCCCCCGAGCCCCTCAGCTCCAACCCGGCGTTCAGACAGACAGCGATCCCTGGTGCGCCGTGACACCTCAATTAGCGCACGTTTTTCGTGATGACAGTGTGCTCTAACAAGGCTCAGGACGACACAACACTGCAGACAGGAGGAGATGAAAGGACAGAATTGACACACACGGTGAATGACTGAGATCTCCCAGAGCGAGGGCTTCATTTGAAGCTCTCAAGAGACACACAGAGGGAGAGACACACACTCTGACGATGGTGGACCAGAGATGTCAGTGAGTCAGGCGAATTGTGATCCAGGTTTGTCCGGGAATTTGGTGAACTTTCGGTTTGAATTAAATATGATAGCGCGTGCTGGCGTTGGAAAATAATCAACGATGATGGATCTGATGATAGACAGTATCTGCCTGGAATTATTTTGTTTAGAGTAATTGTTGTGTGAGAGAACATCTCTGAGTTATTTCCTGTTACAGCTTACATCACCTGGTGAAGGCAGACGGTGAGGTTCATCTCACTGGTGTAAAAAACAAAAAGAAAAGAAAAAAAAAACGTGCACATCCGTGAATGACGATCCCAGCCGAGGTGGCTCGAAGCCCACTGCAGTCATTCCTGTGAACATTCAACGAATGGAACGTCTGATTCTTTAAAATCGACAGATAACTTGGTGCCGACTTGCAGAAGAGACGCATCTGTATCTGTGTGTGGGAACCGTACACACAATCATTCGCCAGCACCACTTGCACGTTACAGGAACTCGGCTGGGAGGTATTGCCGCATGCACTGTACATTTCTGACCTCTTTCCAAGCCATTTCCACATATTTGGGCCATTAAAGGAGTTCCTGGGAGGCCAGACGTGAATCATGGCTTTGGGATGCTGAGAAAACTTTACAGTAAGTGCATTAGTGTAGCAGGAGATTCTATAGACACATAAAGAGAGTTTTTAATCTCGTAACTTGTTCTGTTATTCTGCGCAAATCTAAAGTCCTGGTTTGACTTGAACACCTGTTGTTTTCTTAAATTCATTTCGTAATTCGGATTATGAAATGAAGGTACAATTGTTTCAGTTGTACAATTCATACTTTTTTAGCTACACCAAACAACATATAAAGTACATTATATAAAATATATTCATATCCAACTTAACTGAAAGTTATGTTGAATATACAGTACATCCACACATTTCCTATTTTATTAATAAAAAAATACTGTTGTAAACGGACCACAAAGAATTAGCCATGACATCTGATCTCACTTCTTCAGCCGTTTGAAATCATTCATTACATCGCACACCATCGATGAATAAAATGCGTTTTTCTTTTTCTAAAAAGGCCAAGCCGAGGTTTAAAACCATGGCGAGCTCCATTTAGAGCCACTAAGCTACAGACTGCAGAGCAAACATTAATCACAGGCCTTGACACCGGCAGAGGTCTTGTTGATGTGCTCTGATGGGAAGGAACCTTTTCTGGCGGCTTTATTTTGTCAAAAACACACAAACACTCCTGACGCCCCCGGTGATTTCGAGTGAATAGCAGACGCTCCGGTGCTTTTCAAAAAGGAGTCTGATCACGTTGACGGCACTCGTGGAGGTAAACACACAGCTCTCTCTCTCTCTATCCAGGGGATACTCGAGCCTGGGATGTAAATTACGACGGTATGCTGTTAGTACTGATGAGGGGGAAAAAAAAAGAATTAGATTTACAAATAATTTCATGCAACATTTATATATTTATTGTTTAGCTACAACGCATCTTGTACTGCTTTCAACATTCTGTTCATTTTCTGTTTGCGTTACAGTAAAGATATGCTACTGTTTAAAAAAAAAGAAAAAGGCAGCAGGTTGTTAGCAGGCAGACGGAGCGAACAGCCGTGACATTTAAGCAGCGTGTCTTCCAGTCAAATGTGTAACACGGTCAGGCAAAACCAGCAGCGGATGTAATAGCGCTGTCCAATTTCGTACTCAGGAAAAAAAAGGAGCTGACTAAAGCGGGAAATAGTGAGGCTGGAGGGAAAGTTCTCAAGCGAGAACTCTAGTCTGAAACAGTCATCGCACAAATAATTATTATAATCATCAAATAACGGCTGGCGTGGTCGCCGTGACATTAAAAAGGTGATTTCAGAAGGAATGACAAACATCCTCTAGCTCCACGTCTCTTCTGGCTTTAAAGAAGACACACATCTCCTTAGAATGAAATTATTTAGCGTTTTTTAACATTCAAGTCAAACCGGAGTCAAGACTTTTCATTCTGCAGAATAGCGCAGCGCAGTTATGAGAGTAAAAGCGTGCTTTATTTCTCGACATAATCTTCTGATTATGAACGTATTAATGAACGTATCCAAGAGTTTTCCCAATTTTCACATTTTCTCGGTACATGGTTGGATTACTCACTTCACGTCTGAAACCCCGGCCTCCCAGGAACTCCTCTATAGCCTGGTTTGATCACCCACACGTTGTCATGTTTTTGCAGGAAAATTAATGACCTCTTATTGTTACGGGAACTTGGTCTGGAGTTACTGCCACATCGCCCGTACAGTCCTGATCTCGCTCCAAGCCATTTCCACATGTTTGCTCCATCAAAGAAGTTGACTAGTATCCTGGGCAGATTTATATAATACAGTATATAAAACTGCATCCAGTATGTGTACAGTAAGTATGAGGATGAGTCAAAAATGATCCGCTCCCCAGTTATACAGTATTAAAACGCCCGTCTTATTTGCTCTTTATTTTTAAGAAATACTTATACACTCGGATACTCGGCAGAGTACGGAACGGAAACATCCTCAATCCCCGACCGAGAAAAAGATCAAAAGTAAACCATCAGGTGGAAAATTCACTTACAGTTTGCTTAGTATTGGAACATTATCAGAACAAAGGTTCAACAATCAACAGTGCTCGTTACTGTGAGTCGCTTCTTAAAGAGCTGAAGACTAAACTTCAGATTAGACACAGAGGACCGATATCCGAGGGCGTCGTGATCTCACATGACGATGCACGTCTGCACACTTCTGCCCACACTGTCGACGCTCTCCAAAAACTTTGTTTGGAGGTGTTAAAGCGTCCTCCCTCTAGTCCTGATCTCGCTCCATCAGACTTTCACCTGTTTGGTCCCTTGAAAGCAGCCCTATGAGGAATAAAGATGGAGAGACAGCAGTGCATTCTTGTCTCACGGCTAAACTAAAACGTGTTTAAATGAGGGAATACGAAAGCTTACAGCCAGATGGACAAATGTATTGAAAATCAAGGAGTTTATGTCGAAAAATTATTTATCTTTTCTAAAAGTTTAAATTAATTCTATATATGTCCAGGCAATTTTAGACTTCCCCTTGTATAATAAAAGCATCCTGTTCTGCCCTGGTGAAAGAACGTCTATGATAGACAGGAAGTCTACAGTATGTTAGCACAAATAACCACTCTTTACAACCGTGATTTGATGAAAAGCAACTCGCAGGTCCTTTAGGAGGAGCGTCAGGTCGTCAGCATCAGCTTTCGTTCCTGTCTGTCAAGAACCGGAATCTAAAGCTACACTGGGCAGAAGTCCAATCTTTAACTGGACTGTTAAAGACTGGAAAAAGTCCAGCTGGCAATTTTTTTCCTTTAGCTCAGACTGCAGCCTATCAATAGCAGCCATTTTGGTTAATTACACAGAGTAAAATGTCCTCTAGAATTGGTCTTTATTGGGGCTAATTCAGTTAAGCCCAGGACACTGACATCATCACATATCATCAGCAACCAGTTAGTGCGAATTCACATGTGGGATGTAGTAGCTTTTTTTTTTTTTTTTTGTTCTTTTGAGGAGAAACCAGAAGTAAATAGACTAAACAACTACCGCAGTTAAGTTTTGGCTAATGGCAAGCAGAATGCCATTATACTACAGTACCATCATTCCAATTCGAAAGTGACAACATGTTATTACCTTTGCACAAAAGATGGTCTTTCACTCAGTGTGTTCTGGTGTGTATGATTAACACTTTCATACCTATAATAAGAAGCATAATTCAAGTTTTTTCCCCCCTCTGGATTGTAGCAAGCTACAGTATGATCCTGGTGTTTGCTGATCGTTCAGACTATGCTAATCCATCTCCCAAAACCTTGTAACTCTGAAACGCACTCTGCATTTCAGGAAACGTCTGTGCAGGAAAAACCTCCGGCGTCATGCCCTGTCCTCCAGCTGAAATGGTTTAGGACATAGCTAGGTTAGAATACTTTTCCGCACTTATGCATGCCTGTATCGCGCGTGTGCCTGTGCAGCAGAATGGGAATTTCTTCATTACATAGCAGCTGGTAGCGCCGTCACACTGGCTGCATATCAATGTGCTCATCAGTGGGCACTTTTTACGTGATGAGAGCGCTAATCTGCTGGTCGAGCCGGGCTGGAGTGAGGCCTCTCGCTGACATTACGCTCCTGATATCCAGGCTTTCATTATCTTATTATTCTGGAGAGGTAACAGAATGAGGAGTGTGTGGGGGGGGTGGGGGGAGGGGGTGGCGGGATGGGGGTGGAGTATCAATAAGCACCTTACACTTGTGTAAAGCATAACGGCAACGTGTAACAGTCCGTCTCCTGGCTTCTGTCTGAAATGTTATTTTTAGCAATGCCGGAGATGATGAGCGACACAGTCATCACGGTAATTAACTCAAGATGTTGGATAAAAGTAGACCTTCTTTGTTTAGAGTCACTTAATTGGACAAATCAGGTGGGAGGATACAACATGGTTTAGTACAAGACAGAGCTAACTTAATAAACTGACTTTAACTGTCAATCAAACAATTCAATCAAAGTAAGAAACGATCCATCGTGTCATTGCAAATAAGTATGAAATATTATTTAAAATAGAAATATCAAGGCAGCAGCTGTCAGGACTTATTGCTTAGACCAGTCTGAATTGCTAACTTTTGTACGACGATTGTAACATTTTATCGCTTGTTTTATGATCTTGTAAGATCATTTTCAGTAAATGTTTGTGAAATGAGACAAGTTAATTGACAACAATTTGTGCAGTTAAATAAAGTAAGTACTAAATAAAGTACTGCACACTGATGAAGAATATTTTGTGCAGGTTTTCTTTGCGTCACAAGGGTGATAAAAAGCACTAATGACAAAAACATTTTGACAAATTTTTTTTGGCTTATACTGTATAAGTGTGAATTTTGTTTGATTTTTTTTTCAAAACGCTATAAATCCACCTCCCACAGTTTTGTCCCAATGGATAAATCAGCCTGCAGTTGTGCTTGTGCTTATTTAAGTATATAATTTGGTACCAATGGTTTGTTGGTCAAGTTTTAATGGTTTGATTGTGATTTTAAAGTGAGTCAAAGAGAAAGCGGTGGCAGAGAATTTGGAGTTTTGCTGAAGATCATGAGTAAAAGTATAAACAATACAAAAAATTTAAGTTTATAGCATCATTCTCTCCTCCTCCTCTATCGGTTTTACTTAATGATGAGGTACCCGATGACATCTCACTGTTTAACCAACTGCTACATACAATGTGCATTTCACGTCTCTTGTACACAAACATTTTATTTTATTTATATTTGTAACGTGATTTCTCAGCTTCTCCACAGCACTTCCATTCCAGTATCCACATAGGTTTGTTACGTGAAAATCATGATGTTTGACAAAATTCAAACAAAAAAATTCATAAAGTTCTATTTCAAAGAACGTATTGTGAACCATTTATTACTGCTTGTGTGACTGCGACAACAGTAACAGATGTGTAAATGTCCTTCTCTTTGCATCAACATTCTCCAAAAACCCCTTAAACACATTTAAACCACTTGTGCAGCTGCTGTATTGCGCAGGAATTAAAATCACTTAATTGATCGCGTGACAGAAAGAAGCGATGTGCTCCTCATGACAAAGTGGCTTTTGCTTAAAAATCAGGTGACTTTATGTCGTGCTTTACTGGAAGTTTAAAGCTTTTAAAATAAGGTTATATAGCATTTTTCATAAAAAACATTTTGTTATAGACAACCTTGCGTGTCAGAATATTAATTTGCTAAAACGAGTACAAAAGAAATGAACACAGATATTCGTCCAGTCCGTTGTATCAAGACGGCGAGAAAGGCTAGTAGATTTAAAAATAATAGCACACGGCATCCTTCTTCACATTTAGGTGAATAAATGATAAATAAATGAAACCAAAGCAATTCTATCGATACACGAGGTCATGAGCCTTATTGTTGGCGTTCCTGCCTTAGATTGAGCAGCAAACACAAACATAAATAAATAAAATTAATTAAATGATGAATATTTTAAATCACAAATGTTTTTCGCATTGTTTTCTTGCATAACACATTCTTATTATTATTTATTATTATTATTATTATTATTTAATTTTTTACAAATGTACAAGCTTAGCAACAACGTAATTGAAAAGGTACAATATTTTATACATATTTTCTTTTGTTTGTGTGAAAAGTTGTACAAAATCGATGCATTTTTTAAAATTGTAACAGCGCCACCTGCAGTCTTGGAGGTTTTGCACTCGTTCAAAAGCACAGTACACTCACTGTATGACCTGCGCCAGCTTTATCGAGTTTAATCCGCCGAGGCATCTGGAATCATCTCTGAACCCGCTAAACTTCGCTAAATGCTCAACATGCATTCATTAGCACTTACATTCATGATTACAAACAAGGTCCAATAACATCAGCATGTATCACAGAGCAACGGAAAGGTCGAATCATGCTTGCACACGGCCCGGTGTGCTGTCTCGCACGATATTTACAAAAAATGAAGACACAAAAAGACAAATCGACCACGCCCCCCCTCCCCCCCCATAATAAATAAATAAATAAATTGATATTTCACCCACAGTGGCTGTCAAAATCTGCAATTTATTGTCGCCAAGGAGAAAATTACATGCTGATTGGCAATAAATAGATGTCATTAGCTTGAATAGCCTCCGATCCTACACCTGCGCTGAGGTGCACGTAATTCTAATCAATTTCCCGGCTACTTGGCCGCAGAGAAGGTGGTGGACGAGGTTGGGGTCGGCCGGTGATGATATCATTATTGATGAGGAATGATCTGCCGTTTTCGCACCGGCCTGTCATGAAGCTGTAGCGAAATCAGCAGAGCGCAAATGGAAAGATCTGGACAGAGAAAGAAAGAAAGAGAGAGTGTGTGTGTGTGTGTGAGAGAGAGAGAGAGGGAGGTCTGGACAGTATATATATTAGCCCTGCGCACCAATTTCAGACTTTCATTATGGGTTCATATGAATTTTATACGATTATTGACAATTTTACTGTTAAGGTGTCACATCTATTTCACCCCACTCCCTCACACACACACACACACAGATGTCGGCTGAGCGGATGAGATACTATGCAATGTGTCTGTCTGGCCTTGTTATCTTATTGGTGCTAGACTACATCATGATACAGTACATCCACACTCTCACCTCTCATCTCTCTCTCTCTCTATTTACACTTCTTCCTCTATTGTTTCTACTCTGTTCATCACACCATCTATTTGTCGAAAAGCCAGACGCTACATCATGATGCGTCTTCTTCCAGCTTAGCTCACAGTGGCGTGAAAAAATATTCGTGCCCCCGTTCCTGTGTGTTTTTTTTTCTCTTTCTTTCTTCTTCTTTTTTTTTTGCCATATTTGTCACACTTAAATGATTCGGATCATGAAGCAAATTTTAATATTACACAAAGACAACCAGAGTAAATACAAAATACATTTTATTAAAATGATAAAATGTTTTAAGTGCCATGTTGGAAAAAGTAATTGTCCCCTTGATAAATCATGAACGAGCAGTAATTTTTGGAAAATTTAGTTAAATATGACCTGCCACGCCCAGGCCTGATTACTCCCAGACATGTTGAATCAAGAAATCACTTAAATTGAATCCGTCTGACAAAGTGAAGCGTGCTAAATGTGTAATATTACAATTTGTTTGATGATCTCAATAACTAAAGTGTGACAAATATGCAAAGAAATAAAAATTATGGATACTTTTTTTCATGGCACTCTTATACAGTATATACAGTCAAACCTCGGATTGCGAGTAACGCGGTTTGCGATCACAACTGAACCAATTGTTTTTCTCTCTCTTGCGCTACGGAATTGTGGGTAATCGTCTCCCCTGCTGGGTTTTAGTGCTCGTCTCTTACTGGTATAATCAACATCTGTGCACGCGTGTACTGTTTACTATAACACTGTGACTACGTGTGTGCGCGTAAAACATATTTTATTTTGTGTCTGTATGCGTGTGTATGGAGTGATATCCCGGACATTATTCAAAAGGAATTGCAAAGTACATACAAGCCGGCCAAAACTCAAACGCCATCGCTAATCCATTTGCAATTGCATTTCCAACACGTTACACGGAAACCTGTCAATCAGCGTCGGGGGCGGGTCTATACTGTGGGGTGGGATTGTATGGGGAGTGACGTCACTCGCAGTCGCTGAACAAGAGGGGGATATTTGAGCAATGGAGGTGAACCGAGATTATCTCATCTGTTTATCAAGAAATAAACACACAAAAATGACAAATCACATATTTTCTTACTCTGGAGTGGACAGAGAAGTTTTTACAAATAAATATATTTTTAGATCTGGAGATAAATCTTTCAGAAACGCTGCGTACCAGAGCTTTATAGCGATGGAGTCACTAAGGGACCGTCTAAAAAGTGCATGACCAAGACCAAACGTTTATTTACAGAAGAATACACAAGATTACAGAGAAATACCTCACAGGACATCAAACATATTACACTGTTAGGCTACAGTATGGATTATTAATTTATTTGTTTGTTTAATTGATTAATAATTATTTTAATGTACATTTTACACAGACAATTCTTGTGGCAATAAAACAGATAATTTGTTAAATAATAACTACAACCCTTCCCTTTGCAATAATCAGTTTGATATTAATTCAGTTGTTCATTTCTTTATTCATTTTTTGAAAAAAAAAAGAAAAGAAAAATGAAATCAAACTGGATGAGAAAAAGGTTGTAGTTAATAGCAGTGATGGAGTGGATTATAGTACAACTGGTTTTACATGTGTAATCCACATAACTAAAAAGCTATTGATTTGTTTTTTTGTAATGTTATGCGCTAAAATGCCTCCCTGCCACTGATTGCCCCCCCTATCAAATATTACGTAACGTCTATCAAATATTATATTAGAACATAAATTAATAGGGTTATGATTTACAAATTTCACCAAACGAATTAGATTATAAAATAAGCAATATTAAAAAGACATATGGTATAGGGACAAAATATATAAATTATATATTTTTGTTCATATACATGTATATTTTTATATTTCTTATTAATAATAAAAATTATTTCATGTAATTTTTCATCATAAACAATATTTATTTAGTGTAAACATTTTTGTATTACATGACAAACCCCTGCAAAATAAATGTGCCACAAAATAAACATTGAGAATTTGTATTAATTGTCTTAATTTTCGTGTATTAACAAATGTAATTTGCTATTCCTTTTGAATAATGTCCGGGATATCACTCCATACATGTCTGTACAGTTCGCGTGTAAAGCAAAAGCAAGTCTCATTAGAGAGGTTAAAGATCCATTTTCTCTCTCTGCTCAAGGCTCAGCCTGCTCTTTGTGTCTGTGTGCGCATCATTGAACACCATGCACTACACACACACACACACCTCCTACTTTCGCTTTCACAGCCACACACACTCTTTCTCTCTGCTCTACACAGAAACACT
Organism: Channallabes apus; assembly: GCA_030522415.1. Lineage (NCBI taxonomy): Eukaryota > Metazoa > Chordata > Actinopteri > Siluriformes > Clariidae > Channallabes > Channallabes apus. The sequence continues at coordinate 29,883,276 of CM060120.1, forward strand.
GCTCTGTCGCGATTCTTTTCAAAGGTAAAGTGCAGGTTAATTTGTTTTATTTTTACTTTACAGCAGTGATTCTGATTCTGAATCGAGTGTCATTAGAGAGATTTCTTGTTTATTTTTCAACTAAAACAGTGTTTTCTTTGTGTCCACGCATGTGTGTGAATAGATTGGAGGATGTGTAAGACGAAAAGGGGGAGAGGGGAGCTTACTTTAGATTCACACACACACACACACACACACACACACACACACACACACACACACACACACACACACACACACCGCCTGCATGCACAAACGGATCTGTCAGGATTTATTTTTACTTTTGTTTTAAAGGTAAAGTGCAGGTTAATTTTATTTTTTTTATTTAATATTTTGTATTAATTCTTTTTATGTATTTATTTTTTTGGTCTGTGGACCAAATAATTCGAGGTTCCATTATTTCTTATGCGAAAATTCAGTTTGGTTTACGAGTGTTTTGGAATACGAGCCCGCTTCCGGAACGAATTATGCTCGTAGTCCAAGGTTCCACTGTATACAGTATATATAAAACACTTTCTAACTCCACGATGGTTCCTGATTTTTATTTCTTTCTACATTGTAAAGGAATGCTGAAGGCGTCCAAAAAATGCATTAATCTCCACTGAACAGTTGATATTGAGATGTTTCTGCTACTTCTGCTCTGTAAAGACCTCATAACGCCTCTAATCTGAGGTGCTGTTAATTGGTCATTTTTCAGGCTGATGTCTCTAAATGAGGTAGGTTTTGGTCTCTAAAACTTTTGAAAGGTAGTGTACTGTATATAGGGACACAACAACCACTATACTGAATTAAACACTATACTCATACGATTGTGTCTTTGTATTACCTTACTAACCTAATTACATGTTAATGTTCATCTAGTTGAATTGAGAAGGGACCTGAAATATGTTACATAATAAATTCATTGCGAGGGGGGTAAAAAAAAAAGAAGAAGAAGAAAAAAAAAATACATTACAAAGTCCTGGATGAAAATCACTGGCAGGGAAGAGAGTATAAAGCGTGACGTGAGGCCATTTTAATAGTCCGCATGCATGTACCGGCGAAATTGCTTTTATACGCTTTGGCAGGTAGATGTCAGGGAGCAGCGCCTGGCAAGGCCCTGTGAGTACACACGTCTGAGAGAATAAACGTGGTAAACAAACGTGCTACCTGCCCGACGGGGCCCTGCAGGAAACACAATATTAGAGCTGACACTGATAGATGAAGCACCCGCTCTCGGGTGTGTTAGCCCAAGTCCTGCAGTGGCAAAGCGATGCTGATGTGTGTGTGTGTGTGTGTGTGTCGGGGGTGTTGTTTATACTTGCTCATAAGGCGCCCTAGGTTAGATCTAAATATGGGGTGCACCTGGGTTTTGAAATAAATCTTGTCAGGTGATCATCTGGCTGCAAGGTTTAATAGACCTTCATTAAAGAGGCAGGAAGTTACACAGGTGGCTGTTGGTTACGACGACTTATAAAAATAGAAATATAATAAAAAATATATTTTTTTTACTTGTCTTGCACCATTTTGAAAAAGCTGACCAAAATCAGTAAGTGCTTGCAATTTCACAGAGCTTAACAGAAATCCTGCTTGCTAACGTCAGCCTGACGCTCTTGTTTAACGTCTGTAAGCGACGCATTAGCGATGCCCCAATAATGCGTCCTCTTCGTGTGACGTGATTCACCAAGGGAGAGTGGCTTATTTTTTTTTCTTCCCCTCTCCTGAGGTGAGATCCTGGTGCAAATTGGGTACTGACAGATTACAGGCTCGTTTAATGGAGAAATATGGAGCCCCTGGGGCGGGGTGGGGGGTCTGGGGGAAGACAGATGGACGGGTTTATGTGGGATCGTACAGCCATCGCTCCATCTGCGTCTTGTATGCTGTGGACTCCAAACTGCTGCATGAAATAGCAGTCCGGCAATTAATGTCAGCTCGCTTCATTCGCGGATCGAACGCTGGCACAGAGCGCTAAAATTTCATTTACGGCGTATCGGTTATGCTCGGCTATAAAACAAAGCATCTATTCTGGAATGGTGGTTTATCACAGTGTGGATTCATTTTTATTTACTTACTTATTTTCTTTCTTCACAAGTATGTACCAGCTCGGTGTTATCCACAGAAACAAAGTCCAGTAGCCATTTGTTGGAAAGCAATCTTGCCTCATGGTGTTTTATACGGAGAATAAAATGCACACCGCCGCCACCGGACGCTTTCCATACGTATGCATAAGGTGCTAAATCAATGATCTCCGAAATGTTTCCGAAACTGGAAAACCGTTTGTAATAAGGTCAGAAAAGTCAATGCAAATGTTAACAAGGCCATAGAAGACCTTTTGCTTTTAACCAATATTTATAGTAATGCATATACAGTAGTGATGGAAATCATTTTAGTGACTCGGTTCTCCCAGAAAATAAAATGTTACATTTTCAATAAACAGACCCCCAGTACGTCTACATACACAAATTTTGCTAAAGTTACAGTAATGAAAATATTACAGTGCAGCTAAGGACATATTATGATAAACAGAAGGAGTAGCTCACCTCTCATATCTTCTAGTCTGAGTCGTTCGTTCTTTTGAATCTATTGTACTGCATAGCGTCTATGGGAGTCACGTGACAAAAGAACAACGACTCAGACTGAAAAGACTCAAAGGTAACTATTTATTTCTGTTTCCTGCACATAACCTACGGAGGTCTTGCGATGCTTTGTGCATGCGCGCCCAGTAGAAAATGAACAAATCACTCTCAGAGACCACTTGTTCTTCTCAGTGTAGGGATTAACAGGGCCCCCAAAGCAGGCAATCAATCCATTACATTCCAGAACCGCGCTCCCAGTCGACTGGAGACATCCTGATAACCTTACAGTATCTCGCATCCGTGAACGTAAAGGAGCGTCTGTAAAAGGCGTGGCTAAGCCCGCAACCACATCCGATTGGGTCAATCACCCGTGGGATGGACCGACAGTAAAGGGTTAAAATCCCAGGGTCTGAGCACATCGTCATGTCATTTAAGGGCTGATCGTCATCTAAGGTTGAACATCATCCAATGGCTGAAAGTCACTTTCATCGCTCTTCAAACGTCAACATTCGCCCTGCGTCTAACCGGCAAGCAAACTGCTCATCCGCTCTCCGAGTCCTTCAAGAAACTTTGTGCCAGAACCCCAAAAGTCCCGCAACAAAGAATTGATAGAAGACGTGACAGAGCTCCGCCATCAATAACTAAGCAACCAATGGAGCACCAGCATCAGAGCGCCAGCCAATCAGCAACTGGTGCTCGCTTCATACTGAAACTAAACCGTAAGATTAAACCCAAGACTCTGCTCTTGTGACTTTCTCAGGTCTAGTAAACAATACTAGAAAACTCCATTTAACTTTCACCCTTGAACTGTTTGAGTGTGTGTGTTTACGCAAAGTAGCTTAATGTATCGTAGATTAGTCAAATAAATTCTTGTTTCTTTATTGGTTTTCTTGGTTGTGTATTTTAAAGTCTAAACATTTGCCCAGATCTTAAGTTACATTGCTCATAATTACTAAATGCTAGTTTTTGTTATCATCGGTGGTCATGTGATAAGCAGAACTGGTAAGAGACACTAAATTGATGAGTAGTCGATAAAGTGTACATTATAAATTTGAATTCAGTTCAATAAAATTAACCTTAAAGGTTCGATGCACATCTGAACCAGAGTTGAAACCCTACGAGTCACGTTAAAGATGTGTTCAAAAATAACAAATTGTTCATGAACGACCCATCACTAGTACTGTACTATATACTGTAGTACTGTGCAAAAGTCTTAGGCACGTGCGAATAAATCCTGTAGAGCAAGAATGCCTTCCAATTCTTACATTCTCATTTTTATCAGATTATACGAGGAACAAAAACCAGTTAGCTCGTGACACTTAGATCACAGATGCTGGTAATGAAATGATCTGAACTTATTCACATAATACACGTTTCTTAGACCTTGGTGTAAAGAAATGAATGATAAGTGCAGAAGCTTTATAGAGACGATGTTGTTTAATTCGGACGAGATTCATCATGCACTTGATCACGGCTAAACGCTTTTTACTGAACAGCATGAAACGCACACGTGTAGGTGGAACACAGTGACAAATATCGTTATACAATTATAAACAGCACCGTATTAAAGATCGGCGTGGGGTTTTGTTGATTTCAGCGCGCCTGTCGACCCCGAGGGATTCGTTTCATCGCTGCAACACGATACAGTAAGTGATATGTATTAGCAATTAGCAGAGAGGCCGAGGTTTAAAACGCGTTCCTGCCCACATGCTAGGCTTTCAAAAAAAAAAACAACAACAACAACAACAACAACCCAGAGGTAAAGGTCCGGGTGAGCGCAGGCACTTTCAGGAGGCTGTTTATGCTGCGGCCCCAGAATAATGCCGCAGTGTGTCACACGGCTTCCTGTTTTCGCACACACACACACACACACTCACATGCTGTCAGTCTGATCAGGCCGAATGCAGACGAACCCAGAGGGGGCGGTTGTGCAGAGACCTGCCGGCGATGACAACAGGGGGGAGAAATGTACCGCTGCGGATGTAGTTTACTCTGCAGAAAGGAGCAAAAAATATATATATATTTTTTATAAAACACCCTGTATGTTCCTCGCTTGTCCTGCTCTCCTGGTGGGATTGGGCTTCTGGGTGCTTTCACAGACCATTAGCCAGCCATTAATGTGTCACCCAAGGTTGTTTTTTTTCTTTCACGCTTAAAATTTACACCTGCAGTCTTACTCATCCCTGCTCTCACCACCAACCGCTGTCGGACCCGCGGCAGCTCATTAGCAAAGTCTATTAGCGCTGGATAATTAATGCAGGTGTATACAAGAGCTACGGTGAGCTTTTGCGTTTCACGTCGATATCATTTCAGATGATTTGATAACCATCGCCTTGTTACGCTAATTACATTCTGCCTATTATCAGGTGATAATATCTTTAATATGAGCAGTGCTGTGCATGCTGGGTGGTCCTTTCTGGGTGTTACTACATTGTACGGTGTTCAAGTCAAACCGGGACTTTTGATTGTGACTTTATTTCTCTATAGAATCCACTGCTACACTAATGCACTTATCCCAGTGTTTCACTAGTGCTTGGATACCATCAATGTACGTAGCAACTACTACATAGCTACTGAAACGCTGGCCTCCCAGGAACTCTTTTCACAGTCCGGAGATGTGGAGCGAGGCGAGTTCCTGTAACGTGCAAGTGGTGTTGGTTGGATGGTTGTGTGTGTGTACAGTTCCTACAGACAGATACGCCTCTTTCATCCACAAGTTATCCGTCGATTTTCAAAGATCAGGTGTCGCTGAATGTTCACGGGATCGTCATTCACAGACGTACAGATTTCGTTAATCGTATTATTTTGATGCATACACATTCACATTTCATAGAAATAATTATTTTGATTGTGTAAAGCTGCTTTGCGACAATGTCAATTGTAAAAAGAGCTATACAAATAAAATTGAATTGAAAACGTTTGCACCATTTAAGTGTTTTATTGTGGCTAAGAGTCTCAGCTTCTGTGAATGTCAAGTGTTTTTTACTCCTTCATTCACCAGAAATTTTACACTTTGACTTAATATAGGGCTGGGCGATATGGCAAAAAAGTAATCTCGATAATTTTTGGCCCGTATTGAACGATAACGATATATATTTCGATATAAGCTGTTAATGCTGCCAGCTTTAAAAGAGAATCCCAACAATGACTGAAGCCACAAAAATTAAAGAGTTCATTAAATTACATTTTAAAGTACTGTATAGTTTATTAACAGATGACAGATTTGGCCTTAAAAATTAAGATACTATAGGCACATGCTCAGAATCTTTACAAGGCAAAGACTTTTATTAAAAAAAAAAACTTGTTTGTGAAGATAAAAAGTATCTTGTGATGATATATTAATGTTTTGAGATTTTTAAACAATAATGAGAAACAACATTTAGACCACACACACTAGGGCTGTCTTTATCCCACAATTCAGAGTTAAATGAAGGCTATTTCACACGGCCCCAATAAACTGACATAATGGCTTAAACATGCAATGACAACAAAAATTGAATGAATTATGCAGCTATCAATCTGGACCAGGACAATTTCACTTTTACTATATAGTTGGGTACCTGCTAGGTGTTGTATAGTTCATATTTGCTTGGCCAGAATGGTTTAAGCCACCAAAATAATGTTTTATTGATAAACTGCGCAGCTTTGGCCAGCGTGAACACTCCCGTTAGTAACGAGGCGAATAAGGAGCTAAACTTCAGCCGCGGAATGAGACGCTGCGCAATAAGGAGCCAAACGAATCGGAAGCTGCGAATAAGGAGCTAAACTTCAGCCTCGTGTGCTTAGGGGCATCATATCTTTCGCTAGAAAGTTAGAAACAGCCCTGGTTATATCCTTGCTCCTTTTGGAACAACTTTCATAAGGTGTAATGGCCACGAAAGACGACACGATGGATATCTGCTTTGTTACAGCCCCACTGCTAGCGCTGCTAGTTGACGGAGTAGCATCGGGTCACATGTTCATGCTCTCAGTGTGGTCGTGTGGGTGATGCGTTCATATAACGGAGGTCGTGCTACCTTTTTTGTCGACAATTTCAACATCTTTGGATAATAACTCGAGGTTAGATTCACTTTCGTCGCTGCTTCCACTCTTTTTTTTTTGTCGTCCTGGTGTCAAGTTTGCTTCACAAAGTGCAGCAGGAAATTAACTTTGACCAGCACGGCACGCGCAAGCTGCACGCTGATTGGCTGTTGTCGTGTTGTTCTGCTGTGTGATTGGCTCTTAGATTAATCCATATCGAGCAAAAAATGTCTAGAGCTTTTCATCGTTTTTAAAATAAAATAAATCGCGATTCGATATGATATCGTTTATCGGCCCAGCCCTAGTTTGACTTCAGTGTTCTTTATTTGCCAGAATGGGAGATAACGTGTCTTCCCCAAGTTGGATTATACCACGGAGTGATAGCACGAAGCTGACACATGTGTACAGTAGATGGGTGGCGCAGGGTTCAGTATGCGCAATGTGTGTTTTTTTGTGTTCAAACTCACGAACGAAAAAGTTCCAACTTTGTGTTTGCCTGCATTATTGTTCACAAGACCCATTCACAAGAGACTGGAGACACGGGCTCATAACCCCCTGCTACAATATGGTAGGCTTAAAAAAAAGTATATATACTGTATATATAAGAGAGTACTGGAGGGTTGATAAAGGGAGACATGGTGTATTTGTATTTTGCACACCCATACATATTTGCATTGGGATGTCGATTTTATTTTTTCTCTTTTTCAGCATTTCTAAAACTCATATTTAATTATTTACAATGAAACCTTTATGAATGCTAAAAATGATACATACTGTATGAAATTAAATGATGCAGAGGAAACCTGTACCAAGACAGCTCTGCGATTGCATACAGCAGTGTTTCACATGGTAGTCAGCTTCCTGTTTTTTTTTCCCCTCTTCTTTGGAAACGAGGGATATTACGAAAAGAAAGAAGGAAAAAAAACACTGCTAGACAGCGTGTGTGGAGTGTAGACCAGGCAGGGAGCTGCTTGCCGACAGGGACGGAAATGCGCTTTGCCCTCTGGTCGCGGCAGGGGGTTAGAGATCATGGCCTGGGAAATAATAAAGATGATCAGCAGTCGCCCCTCCCAGGAGCCACGCTAGAAATGTCAGGTCGTCCCGGGAAAAACATTATTGCAAGGCTGGCAGGGCTACTTGAACTCCTTAGCACTGTGGAGAAGGAGATATTTTCTTTATTTACCCCTCCCCCTGTTGTGTGTATGTACATGTGTGTGTGTGTGTGTTTATGTATGTGTGTGAAACCTTCAGGGAATTCTCAAAGGCTCTCCAAAGCCTGTTAACCTCAGAAGGCGACGAGCCAGACTCGCTCCTGACCCCGTGTTCACCTGCTGATAAACAAAAGAGGAGGAAACAGGAAAAAAAAACCCACTCCGCCTTCACACCTGCAAGCGTTTGTTTTTTTCCCCCTCCATATTTACAGTGTAATTGCCACAAAGCAATCTTTCCATTAATCCGGCGCGCTGAGAGCCGAACGCAGTTCAACATGAGTACACACAATCTGTTGCGGCATGCTGATTGCACTCGGTTCTTAATTAGCAGGCTTGGCGGGCCCTAGCAAAGTTCAGCCTAATGCGCTGAAGTGGTTAGCTCACCGTCCTCGTAATAAAAGCAGAGCGACGTCTCGTTCCGTCAGTTGTCTTTACACTGGATGTCGAACAGGGACGGATTATTACATGAGCGTGACTTGTTAAAACAAACATGGACAGCGTGGACAATTAGAGTTCTAAACTCGGGGGTTCTAAAGTAGGGTTCGGTACTGAAATATGGTGCTAATATGGCACTGGTACCTGTGTAACCAGCTGGCAGTGTGTACGTCCCCGGCATCAGTCAGACCAACCCTAGTGGGGTTGGGTTCTGCCAGTTAAGGTGGTCTGGAAAAACAATTGTAATAGTCCTGCAAAAGAATTGCTGAAATTTATTTTTCAATTACCAACTAGAGTCAGTCCCCTACTTACAAACTAGTTATGTTCCGGGAGCATGTTTGTAAGTCGGGTTCGTTCGTAAGTCTGACAAAGTAAGTTTTATACACCTTTGACACATATATACAATGTAAAGCATTTAAATCCCAGCGGGAATCCCAGTGACGTGGTTAGCTGACCTCGTTTAAAGGTAGCCCAGGAAGATGTCGGAGGAAGAACAGCGCTACATGGTGGTTACTGCGTGCTTAAACGGACACCATTTTCTCTCAAAGCTGAGATTATTGACAAATATATACAAAGACCAACCAAACCAAAGTGACAAAGCAATAATCAGTGTCAATGGGAGGCAAAAAGTCAAAACCATAATATACAACCAAATATCAAAACGCCAAAATCACTTTCCTCTTTCCCGCGTCTCTCTCCGGTTTATAAATGGTCGCGCTAGTCGATGACGTCACTCTCAGTGCGGAAACGACCGTGTGGAAGGTCAGGTAGCTGCCGATGTCAGAAAACCCGGAGTGGAGTCTGGAGCGGCGCGCGACCAGGACATGATACACGCACGCGGCACAACGGAGCATTTATACAAAGCATAATATTTTCATTATTTTAGCATTTTCATTCATTTATTTTTTACTCAGTAGCGAATATGATTTAAAATGTAGCGAATTACAATACTTCAAACAAAACGTACTTAAGTAAAAGTACTGTTAAAAAGTACTGTAAAAAGTAGAAATACACAAAAAAACTACTCAATTACAGTAACGCGAGTAAATGTAATTCGTTACTTTCCACCTCGGCACACGCGCGCACACACAATTACAATTTTCTGGACATTTTATACATGACTTTACACATTGAAAATATTGTATATAATTGTAAATATTGGCTGCACACATACTGCAGTGTCTATTTTTGTACAGTACACGTGAGCTCCTTTGGCGATTTTTTTCGGATCCACGAATGTTCTTAGATCCGCAGTCCGTTCGTATCTACAGAAATTTTCGATGTAACTTGAATGTTCGTAAGTCGGGGACCTACAGTGGTGTGAAAAACTATTTGCCCCCTTCCTGATTTCTTATTCTTTTGCATGTTTGTCACACAAAATGTTTCTGATCATCAAACACATTTAACTATTAGTCAAAGATAACACAAATAAACACAAAATGCAGTTTTTAAATGAGGGGTTTTATTATTTAGGGAGAAAAAAAAATCAAAACCTACATGGCCCTGTGTGAAAAAGTAATTGCCCCCTGAACCTAATAACTGGTTGGGCCACCCTTAGCAGCAATAACTGCAATCAATCGTTTGCGATAACAACGAGTCTTTTACAGCGCTCCGGAGGAATTTTGGCCCACTCATCTTTGCAGAATTGTTATCATTCAGTTTTATTTGAGGGTTTTCTAGCATGAACCGCCTTTTTAAGGTCATGCCACAACATCTCAATAGGATTCAGGTCAGGACTTCGGAGTGGCCTAGTCATTTTGTTTTTCTTCAGCCATTCAGAGGTGGATTTGCTGGTGTGTTTTGGGTCATTGTCCTGCTGCAGCACCCAAGATCGCTTCAGCTTGAGTTGACGAACAGATGGCCGGACATTCTCCTTCAGGATTTTTTGGTAGACAGTAGAATTCATGGTTCCATCTATCACAGCAAGCCTTCCAGGTCCTGAAGCAGCAAAACAACCCCAGACCATCACACTACCACCACCATATTTTACTGTTGGTATGATGTTCTTTTTCTGAAATGCTGTGTTGCTTTTACGCCAGATGTAACGGGACACGCACCTTCCAAAAAGTTCAACTTTTGTCTCGTTGGTCCACAAGGTATTTTCCCAAAAGTCTTGGCAATCATTGAGATGTTTTTTAGCAAAATTTAGACGAGCCTTAATGTTCTTTTTGCTTAAAAGTGGTTTGCGCCTTGGAAATCTGCCATGCAGGCCGTTTTTGCCCAGTCTCTTTCTTATGGTGGAGTCGTGAACACTGACTTTAATTGAGGCAAGTGAGGCCTGCAGTTCTTTAGATGTTGTCCTGGGGTCTTTTGTGGCCTCTCGGATGAGTTGTCTCTGCGCTCTTGGGGTAATTTTGGTCGGCCGGCCACTCCTGGGAAGGTTCACCACTGTTCCATGTTTTTGCCATTTGTGGATAATGGCTCTCACTGTGGTTCGCTGGAGTCCCAAAGCTTTAGAAATGGCTTTATAACCTTTACCAGACTGATAGATCTCAATTACTTTTGTTCTCATTTGTTCCTGAATTTCTTTGGATCTTGGCATGATGTCTAGCTTTTGAGGTGCTTTTGATCTACTTCTCTGTGTCAGGTAGCTCCTATTTAAGTGATTTCTTGATTGAAACAGGTGTGGCAGTAATCAGGCCTGGGGGTGACTACAGAAATTGAACTCAGGTGTGATAAACCACAGTTAAGTTATTTTTTAACAAGGGGGGCAATCACTTTTTCACACAGGGCCATGTAGATTTGGAGTTTTTTTTCTCCCTTAATAACGTAAACCTTCATTTAAAAACTGCATTTTGTGTTCTATTATGTTATCTTTGACTAATAGTTAACGGTTTTTGATGAGCAGAAACATTTAAGTGTGACAAACATGCAAAAGAATAAGAAATCAGGAAGGGGGCAAATAGTTTTTCACACCACTGTATTGTACAATTATTACGTAGTATGTAGTAGTAAGCAGTATGTAAATTAGTTGTTTTGTATTTACGTATATTTACGTCTATTGTTTATGTTAAATATTTTTTGTTAAATAAAAGCCATTCTTTAATGTTATCCACCATTTTTCTTTTGTGGCTCTTTTTTTTCAGGTATGGGTTCAGACGAAACCGTTTAGGTCCCAGTACCGTTTTAAATGTACAGACTTATGGGCAAACGCTACCCAACCCTAAGTAGAAGTACAAAGTGTGTCACAATGTGTTGCATAAGTATCCCCCCCTCCTCCTCATTGATATATGATGTTTGATATATCTGAGTATAAGATACCATTTACCTTTTATATGCTCCTTATCAGTGGACGTCAAAATGGCGCTCAGATCATGCAAACACCATTTTTTTTTTGATAAATCTGATTTCAAACATGGTTAACACATTTGGCAGCACTGAGGTCTGATCTCGCTTACCACATCACTTTCATGTTTACCCAATCTGCCCGCCCTCGCCTTTCCAAAACTAGCCTTTATTTTGGAGAAAATAATTTACACTGATGGAGGCAAAAGCAGAGAGAGAGAGAGAGAGAGAGAGAGAGAGAGAGAGAGAGTCTTAAATAATTCATGAGATTTGAAAAGGACAAAAGGGTGGTGGAGAGAGAGGGAGTGACAACTTGTCAGAGATAAAGCCCTGAGAACGAAAGAGCCGGCGGAGGCGGGAATGAAAAGCGCTCTGCAAACAGAGGCCGGGTAAACAGGTGCTCCTTCCGCTCGGCAGGAGCGCTCCATTTATTTGTTTATCTCCTCACCTGCTTTTCTTTGGGGCTTCTTCATAACGTGTCGCACTTAAAATGTTCCCTGGACGTCTTTGTGCGCACCGTCAGTCATGACTACGTGTGTGTGTGTGTGTGTGTGTGTGTTGATGATTGTGCCAGGTAAAGGCGCTCATCAAGGTCAAGCATATTTTCTTCCTGATACACGAGGTTCTAAGAGAGGAATCCGTCAGAATTCCTGTTTAACATTCACTCCGGATGCCGAGACTCCGAACCTCAGCTCACAGGCGCTGAAGGCGATGCCGCTACTGAAGCGTGAACTGAAGCGCCCCCGTGCCGACCCCCGAATCCTCGCTTGACCTCTTCAGTTCAGCGCGTGAATTTAACAACCTTGTCATGTCGCGTTATAATGAACCGTAAAATCCTCCTTTTCCTTCTCCTCTCTTTCAGCTACGTTCTTGAGCACAAATGGACGACACGTGAGTCATGAGATCTAACCTGAGAGCACGGTTTTAAAGTCTAGGCAGGAGAGAAAACGACACAATAGATGAAATGTTTAAGCCATAAGGTTTACCAGGGTTGAATATGTGATTAACATTTCGTTGGCTTTCTTTGTATCATCTTTAAGAGCAACTACTAATGGAAAATTAAACATCTTTGAACTTCACGAAGACGTCTTTTAGTAGACCAAGGTCAACCAGGTCGTGACATTTTGCCCTTTTCCTTAAAGAAAGCTCTGTATTTCTGCTGACAGTTGTTGTTTGTATCTGGGGTTGTCCATCATCAGATTGACCTTCAAATCAACCTCTTTAAAAAATGTAAATTTTTTTGGAATTGTCACAAGCAACCGCGGATCATAACACTGCCTCCGGAGGCTGTATGCATGACGGGTGCATCGCTTACGCTTTTTACCCTGACGCGCCCATCGCTCTGGAATAAGGTCAATCTGGTCTCGTTGAACCATGTGACCTTTTTCCGTTGTTTTCTAGCAAACTGACGGCTTTTTTCTGATGAGTCTCACGAACAAGTGGTTTTCTTATGGACGCACAACAGTACATAGGTATGGTTTTAACGTTCACGTCAAGTAGGCATTTATTGGTTCGATTCCCGGGTGATGCTGTAACCTCTCGCAGCCGGAGGTCTAGAGAGAGCTGATTGGCCGTGCTCTCTCAGAGGGGAGGGATAAGAGGTACTTAGTGCTCCCACATTAATCACGGCTCTACAGCCAATCAGGGGCGTCTGTGAGCTCAGGCAAGCGGAAGGAGCGGATAGCGCTGTCCTCCGAGTGTGTTACTCCGCCGCCAACGGTGCGTGAATGAGCAGTTCGAAAAGATGCAGTCGGCTGTCGTCACGTGGTTTGGAGGAAACACGTGATAGTCTTCAACCCTCCTGACTGAGTGGTAGTAGTAGCCTTAATGTGGGAGCCCCCTAGTGACGGGGAGGAATTGGACACGACTAATTTAGGGAGACAATCTGGTCAAAATCCAAAAATAAAAAAGGCTTTTATTGTCACTTCAACCATATACAGTGAATCGAAACAACGTTCCTCCAGGACCGAGGAGCTACATACAACATAGATTAACAACATAAATTAACTAGCTAACTTGGAGACCTAATTATCCGGCTAACTGAGACAAGACAGATTTACATTTTAAGTTAAACAGAGAATTATCTACGTTTTTATACAAAAGAGACAACATAAAGTGGCATGCAAATGTGCAAACAAGAGCGACCAAGATTGCAAATTGCCAATTGATTTTTTTTTTTTTACGATTGATCTCCATTCATAATTTAACAATTTGACAAAGTTGGCGGTTTCAGCACTATCCTTCCAGGTTTCGATAATGTGTTGAAGGTTTCTTAACCCAGTTCCAGTCATTCCAGTGTTCCTTAGTTGTTTTCTTTGCTTGATGCAGCAAAATAACTTGACTCTTCTTAAATGGCGCTTTTTTTGTTTGGCGTCTCTGTTCAGCTCCAGAGGATTTTTCCCCCCACTTGCTTGTTCAGTACGGATTTAAGTCTGAGTCGATGTAAAGCTGTTTTGTAACTGTGTATGTACAAACTGCTAAAAGGATGATATGCAATGCCTGCTCTTCCTTCCTATTCACCATGAGGTGAAGGACATGCTAACAGAACCGGAAAGTGCTTGGTTAGATAACCAAAATATATATATATTTTTTTTAAATCGTCTGCGCCTAGTTCATCATATACCGAAAGATGTGCATTATAAAAAGAAAAAACAACTTGGCACTATTTTTGAGTGCTCTTGTCAGCTCTTGCACTGGGCTTGCAGCCACTCTCTGGAGTCAATATTAACCAAAAACCTAGACGACTGCCAGAGAATGCAATGTGGTGAAGCTGTTTTAACAACACTCATGTTCGCCCGCTGGTGCTATTAAAAATGTACATGAACCTGAATCAATAATGCAGGTCGCGCTGTCGGATGCGGGCGCTGTGGGGAGGTGGGTCGGCGAGATTCAGAATGGCCTAAAACAGCGCGAAATGCCGCCGAGCGCCGCGAGACAATAGCCGCGGGGGGAGTCTGGGGAGCAGGGCCTGGCTGTTAAATGTCAGCAGTGTTTGCCCTGGCGTCCAGCAACCTCCGCTCCCGCTCTCTGCAGTGTAAATAAACCCATTTTCCGAGCAAATGTCCTTCTCAGGCAAAATACCAGCTCGGTTTGTCCAGGGTCACCAGAGAAGAGTTAAAAGTCACTGGCTTTTTCCTTTTTTTTTTTTTTTTAAAGTAACCTCGTATGCACATCCAGGCAGGATTTCATTATAGCGCTCACGTCTCCGAACCTGAGCTGAGGATCTGATTTCTTCAAGCTGACTAGAGAAACAACTGGGAGCTTGTGTTTGTGCTTCAGGGCATGGAGGTAAAAAAAAAAGCAGTAGGTAAGAACAGAAGGACGTCGGCTCAAGGATGCAAATCTGCACGGCGAAAACTCTGAGGCGCAGAACAGCAGCACAAAGCGATAACGTGGCCGTGAATACTAATGCAGCGATGAACAGTCAACTGCTGCTAATTCCATCATTTGGGATATTCGGTATTTCGATTCAACACAGGTGTGACGCATAGAAAACAAAACAATGCAGAACATCCTATACACTTTTATTTAATCTTCCCGTTAACGTAATGTTACAAATAACACCAGCATTCACCAGCGTTTCGCTCTCTCTCGAAAGACGCCTCCGTCCTGACACTGGAGACTCCTTCCATAAATAAACTAATTTCTCAGCACATCTGACTGTGTGTGTGTGTGTGTGTGTGTGCTGCTGTGCTAGAAAATGAACCAAGACATTCTGACCAATCAGAGCAGAGTATTTTAAAATGGTGGATAAAAATATTTATGAGGGTTGTTCAGATCAAACCGGGATTTGTTCAGTAAAACATTTGAGTGGTGCACACGTTTTTTAAAGATGTCTGTGCGTCCGTGAATGACGTTCCCGTAAACATTCAGCGAGTGGAATGCCTGATCCTTGGAAATTGAAATCGTAGAAGACTTTCATCTGTGTGTGGGAACTGTAAACATAATCATCCACCAGCACCACTTGCACGTCATAGGAACTCAGCTGGGACTTATTGCCACGCCCCCCCCCCCCCCCCCATACAGTCCTGACCTCGCTCCAAACCATTTCCATATGTTTGAGGACATTCAAGGAGTTCCTGGGAGGCCAGCGTTTCAGACAGGAGTACTAAGAAAACATTCAACCTTGATGGTATCCAAACACGAACTGAAACGCTGGGATAAGTGCATATCGTATCTAGAGAAATAAAGCTAGTTTGTAATCATGTAGACTATAATCAAAAGTCCTGGTTTGACTTGAACGCACTTTGTGTTAAACGATACACACATCAAGACTATAGGGATGGCGTTATATACTGTATAAAAATAACTATTTTTCACAACGTGAAACACACACACACACACACACACACACACACAGGCACTACCTTTCCCTCACCTCTCCCTTATTCCAGTAGAAGATGAATTTGCTGGTTTGATACCCGGCGGGTTGTTTCTTTTTTTTTTTTTTTTGATCACATGGTGTTAGCGCTCTGGCGGCGAATGAGCTCGGCTCAGGGTCACCTTCACACCTGAGCGGGAAAGAGAACATTTACGCGACTCGCACACTCCCGGGATGTTCACTAACGTTCAGTATTAAAGGACGTTAATGTTTTAGACCGGCGTGTGTTTCTGTCTCAAACAAGCTCCAGCTGAAGGTTTAATGGAGAAGCACAGTGTACAGTATTAATGTACTGTATTAATGTATAATATACCTCATTACAATGGGACTGGACTGGCGAACACACATGCGCAAACACACTGATCTACAACCATCTAACAATTTCACACACCCACCACCAAGTGCTTTTTTTGTGCAATATTTATTAGCTGTTATTTACACGTGAAACCATTACAGTTTATCATCCGTCATCTCACGGACCTCGACTCATTAGCACAGAGTATTGCATTGTGTTGTTGCTCTTGTTGCACTTTATGTTGTCTTTTATAGAACTTAAATATTTTTGCTAAATGAAGGTGTTAATTTGTTGTGTCTTAGCTAGTCAGCTAATTAGCTAGCTTAGCTCACTTAGCATAGTGGCGGCACCATGGTGTCGTGATTACGCGTCAGGTCTGTGTGCATGGAGTCCCTGTGCTTAGTGGGTTTTCCTCCGGGTTCTCCAGTTTCCTCCCACAGTCCAAACACATGCAGAGTTGTGTGAATGAGAGTGTGAGTGTTGACGGTCGTACAAAATGGGAGTTGTACAAAACGCTCCCTAGTTGGACTACAGAGGCTCCTGGGTGGATGGATGGAGTTAGCTAGTTAGTTTTGTCAATTTATGTTCATTTATGTTGTATGTACAGCATGTAGCACATCGGTCCAGGAGGAACCTTGTTTCGTTTTACTGTGTACTGAACTAGATATGATTGAAATGACGAGCCTACCTGACTTAACTAATGTACTGTATTAGTGTAATATATTAATGTTCCTTATTCATGTAATATATTAGTGTACTGTATTAATGTAATATTAATGTAATGAATTAATGTAAAGCATTAATGTACTATACAGGTCCTTCTCAAAAAATTAGCATATTTGTGATAAACTTCATTATTTTCTGTAATGTACTGATAAACATTAGACTTTCATATATTTTAGATTCATTACACACAACTGAAGTAGTTCAAGCCTTTTATTGTTTTAATATTGATGATTGTGGCATACAGCTCATGAAAACCCAAAAAATCTCAAAAAATTAGCATATCATGAAAAGGTTCTCTAAACGAGCTATTAACCTAATCATCTGAATCAACTAATTAACTCTAAACACCTGCAAAAGGTTCCTGAGGCTTTTAAAAACTCCCAGCCTGGTTCATTACTCAAAACCGCAATCATGGGTAAGACTGCCGACCTGACTGCTGTCCACAAGGCCATCATTGACACCCTCAAGCAAGAGGGTAAGACACAGAAAGACATTTCTGAACGAATAGGCTGTTCCCAGAGTGCTGTATCAAGGCACCTCAGTGGGAAGTCTGTGGGAAGGAAAAAGTGTGGCAGAAAACGCTGCACAACGAGAAGAGGTGACCGGGCCCTGAGTACTTCAGTTGTGTGTAATGAATCTAAAATTTATGAAAGTATAATGCTTATCAGTACATTACAGAAAATAATGAACTTTCACAATATGCTAATTCTTTGAGAAGGACCTGTATTAGTCCATTGTAATAATGTAATATATTATTGTAGTGTATTAGTGTACTGCATTAGTGTACTATATTAGTGCATAAGATGTACTGCTTTATTGTACTGCATTATTAGTGTACTGCATTAGTTTGTACTGTTTTTTTGTTGCAGTGTATTAGTGTAGTGTATTAGTGTAGTGTATTAGTGTAGTGTATTAGTGTAGTGTATTAGTGTAGTGTATTAGTGTAGTGTATGAGTGTAGTGTATGAGTGTAGTGTATTAGTGTACTGCATGAGTGTAGTGTATGAGTGTAGTGTATGAGTGTAGTGTATTAGTGTACTGCATTAGTGTAGGGTAGTGTATTAGTGTAGTGTATTAGTGTACTGCATTAGTGTAGTGTATTAGTGTACTGCATTAGTGTAGTGTATGAGTGTAGTGTATTAGTGTAGTGTATGAGTGTAGTGTATTAGTGTACTGCATTAGTGTAGTGTAGTGTATTAGTGTACTGCATTAGTGTAGTGTATTAGTGTACTGCATTAGTGTAGTGCATTAGTGTAGTGCATTAGTGTAGTGTATGAGTGTAGTGTATGAGTGTAGTGTAGTGTATTAGTGTAGTGTATGAGTGTAGTGTATTAGTGTACTGCATTAGTGTAGTGTAGTGTATTAGTGTAGTGTATTAGTGTAGTGTATTAGTGTAGTGTATTAGTGTACTGCATTAGTGTAGTGTATTAGTGTACTGCATTAGTGTAGTGTATTAGTGTAGTGTATGAGTGTAGTGTATGAGTGTAGTGTATGAGTGTAGTGCATTAGTGTAGTGCATTAGTGTACTGCATTAGTGTACTGCATTAGTGTAGTGTATTAGTGTAGTGTATGAGTGTAGTGTATTAGTGTACTGCATTAGTGTAGTGTAGTGTATTGTAGTGTATGAGTGTAGTGTATGAGTGTAGTGTATGAGTGTAGTGTATTAGTGTACTGCATTAGTGTACTGCATTAGTGTAGTGTATTAGTGTAGTGTATTAGTGTAGTGTATGAGTGTAGTGTATGAGTGTAGTGTAGTGTATTAGTGTAGTGTATGAGTGTAGTGCATTAGTGTACTGCATTAGTGTACTGCATTAGTGTACTGCATTAGTGTAGTGCATTAGTGTAGTGTATTAGTGTACTGCATTAGTGTAGTGTTGTAACTTAAAAAATCCAAACGTTGCATAGTGGTGGCCCGTACGTACGGGGAATCGGTTGTTTTCTGTATTTTCCGGTGTTGTGTGGCGTGGCAAAGCAAGATGGATGCTACTAAGCCTAAATCCAACAATTACAATAATGCTAATGCTAGTGTTGCCGTGAAGGCCGACTCTGTTGTTACCAGTAATATACCTGTGGATGATGTAGAGGCCGTGGATGCTTTTGTGACTCGCCGTAATCCTACTGCAGAGATAACCTCATTGATTAGTTCATTGTATATATCTGATAGGCATGATGATGATGATGATGATGATGATATTGTGGGTCATATGTCTCATGTAGATATTGTGCAAACACTACAAACTGAAATTAATCAATGTAAGGGGGATGTAGGGGCTCTTTCCGACAAAGTGGGCACACTTGAGGAGGATTTGAGAGACTCTATTAACAGCACCATAAACAGGGAAACCAGTTTTCGTCAGGCAGTCGATGCAGGCTTAGCAGAGCTGGAGCGCTACTGCCAGGAGGCCATAGAGAAACTGGAGAGGGCTGTGACGGACTGTTTTTTGCGGCGCGACGTTGTATGGGAGAGGCAGATGAAGAAGCTGCGGCTCACTAGCACGCCCACCATATACTGTACACAGGTTAGAGCCCTACACCCATGCTTCATCACTCTCTCCTGCTCTACATACACCCAGTACGCCAATCGCTGCAGCTTCGGAAAGGGCATCCCAAAGAAGTCATCTAACCTATGATGTTCCTCCTGCTGTCCCAGCCCCTCCACCTACCCAGCAGACCTCCTCAGCTTCGCCAACCTCTTCTTCCTTTTATACTCGACCGCCCATCCGCCTGGAGTTTCCCTCCTTCGGCGACGCCTCTGAGACAGCAGACGTGCTTAACTTCATCGAGCAATGTGAAAACTACCTGGAGATCAGGCCACTGCCCAGCCCAGAGCTAATAGGCACGGTGCTACGAGGACCCGCTCTGAGCTGGTGGAAGGCTGGAAAAGGTAAAGTCAAGGATTGGGAGTCTTTCAAACAGGCATTTCTGGCCGCGTTCTTACCTGACGACTACTTACTGTAACTGAAGTGGACAAGTTAAGGTCTCTGGTACAACAGCCAGACCAACGCCTGAGGGACTTCGCCTATGAATACCGGGCCCTCTGTCTGAAGTGGAAGCCTGATATCAGGGAGCAAGAGCTGGTGAGCAGGGTACTGAACAACATCAATCCCAGAGTAGCTGATTGTCTCAGAGGCACAGTGAACACCGTGGAACAGCTGGTGAAGGTAGGGTCGATGGTAGAGAAGGATTGCATGGGCGCTAAAGATTACTGGAAAAAGGTGGAGAGTCAGCACAGCAAGGATGCAGGAGAGCCTATGGCGCCGTCTGGGTGATCAGGAGGCTGGGGACGATACTTACTCTCCACAGAAGTTTGTCATGGCAGATGGGAAGATCCACCAGTCCAGGACGCAGAGAACACTTAGCTACCAATGGCAGGCTACAGGATGTAAGCTGAATACCTACATCATGAGTGACTCTCACCTGGCTTTCCCACTGATAGCTGGGCTGGACTTCTTAAGAGCCACGGGAGCCAGCTTGGAGATCGCTCAGGGAAGGTACGGCTGGAGGACAGCAGGGGGCTTCACTCACCATCCGTTCCTGCCTCTCCCTGTCAATTTCGACCCGTTGAATAAAGCAGCCGGCGACCTCACTCACACTCCACCCACCTCACTGTTATACTGCGCCTTGCCACTAGAGGCTGCCACTGCTCAAGTCGCCTCAGCATGCTCCCCTGACCCAATCAGCGACTGGGCTGAGCTAGTAAAGGTCCACCAAGAAGATGGGACGATAGCTCAGCGGGAAACTGGGAAGCACCTGAGGGGGGGGCAGAGAATCCTCGAATCGCCTTCGAACGATACCAGGGGGCGTTATACCGCAGGGTTGCAGGGAAGCAGCGAGGAAAACTTCAACTGGTGGTACCCCAACCTTTAACCCCGATGTTCTTGCAGCACTTCCATGACCATCCAAGGGGAGGCCACTGGGGGGGCTGAACACACTGCTGAGGCTCCTAGACGTCGCCTGGTGGCCCAGCGTGCGCAATGATGTCTGGCGTTATATCGAAACGTGTGAGGTATGTCGGAGGTGGAAGAACGACACCAAAGGATCTCGGGGCAGGAGGAGCAACAGGTCACCCACTCAGCATAACTATCGCTTTCAAATCTTTGCCGAGGAGGGGGAAAACTCGCACGAACCGCAGAAAGCCAAACGAGCCAGTTGCAACAGTACCAAGTGGAAAGAAGCGCACTTTCACCTGGGCAAATTGGTTTTGCCAAAGCCGGCCCCACACTCCTCGGCCCAGCAAGACGAGTCAGCTAAGCTAGCGCCCAAGTGGGAGGGACCAGTTGAATTAAAAAATAAAAAAGGGACAAGAAATCACACCGCGTTTTGGGGTAACCCACAAAAACCCAAGGTGGGTAATGTGGCGAATTTAAACCGCCAATACGGACACTCTCCTCCAACGCCGGAAGCTGGGGGGGGGGTCTATGTAGCGCAGCCACATAAAGGGCTTTTTATAGGGGGTAAAAAAGATGGCAAGAGCTTATGAAGTTAAAGCAGCTGTGCCCCTTTAAGATGTCCTTTAGGGTTATTTTATCCCAAGCCATAGGATGTGGTCCCGAAAGGAGGCTCTCGCGAGAATTTGCGGACAGGTAGCGAGAGGTTGGCGGTGACGCAGAAGGTCACTGGTCCACCTTTAAAGCGCTGCCGCGGAGAAGCGAGAGGGGGGGAGAGATGAGGAGAAAACAGCGCTGTATTTTTTTTGTTAAGAGAGAGAGTGGAGACAAACGCCTGTTTGGGATTGGATTACCATTCGCTGGATTAATCTTTGCCGGACCTTTTCCACTACCCTCTTACTCCGTTGTCGTGCTCCCGGATCATCTCAGTATTGCCGGTGAGACCGACTCATCACCCCAACACACACACGCGCTTTCAATAATCCGGACTTTGGACATTTATCTCATTCACGCACACACACACACCCACACGCATACGTATATTAGTATATATTTTGTAAATATTCATTTTTTGGTGCACCTTTGTTTGTTTTTTCACTTTACACTTTGGGTTGTACTTTAAAGTTTATTGTGTCGCGTCTTTCCTTGTTCCGCTACGCTTGCGCAATACCGTGAGTTGGATTCTAGAACCCGTATTTTTGTAACTTAAAATATCCAAACGTTACAGTGTATTAGTGTAGTGTATTAGTGTACTGCATTAGTGTAGTGTATTACTGTACTGCATTAGTGTAGTGTATTAGTGTAGTGTATTAGTGTAGTGTATGAGTGTAGTGTATTAGTGTAGTGTATTAATGTAGTGTATGAGTGTAGTGTACAGTATGAGTGTAGTGTATTACTCTACTGCATTAGTGTAGTGTTTTAGTGTAGTGTATTAGTGTAGTGTATTACTCTACTGCATTAGTGTAGTGTATTAGTGTAGTGTATTACTCTACTGCATTAGTGTAGTGTATTAGTGTAGTGTATTACTCTACTGCATTAGTGTAGTGTATTAGTGTAGTGTATGAGTGTAGTGTACAGTATGAGTGTAGTGTATTACTCTACTGCATTAGTGTAGTGTATTAGTGTAGTGTATTTGTGTAATGTATGAGTGTAGCGTATGAGTGTAGCGTATGAGTGTAGCGTATGAGTGTATGAGTGTAGTGTATGAGTGTAGTGTATGAGTGTAGCATATGAGTGTAGCATATGAGTGTAGCGTATGAGTGTAGCGTATGAGTGTAGCGTATGAGTGTAGCGTATGAGTGTATGAGTGTAGTGTATGAGTGTAGCGTATGAGTGTAACGTATGAGTGTAGCGTATGAGTGTAGCGTATGAGTGTAGCGTATGAGTGTAGCGTATTAGTGTAGTGTATGAGTGTAGTGTATGAGTGTATTAGTGTAGTGTATGAGTGTAGTGTATGAGTGTATTAGTGTAGTGTATGAGTGTAGTGTATGAGTGTATGAGTGTAGTGTATGAGTGTAGTGTATGAGTGTAGTGTATTAGTGTAGTGTATTAGTGTAGTGTATTAGTGTAGCGTATGAGTGTAGCGTATGAGTGTACTGTAGCGTATGAGTGTACAGAGTGTAGTGTATGAGTGTAGTGTATGAGTGTAGTGTATGAGTGTAGCGTATGAGTGTATGAGTGTAGCGTATGAGTGTAGCGTATGAGTGTAGCGTATGAGTGTAGCGTATGAGTGTAGTGTATTAGTGTAGTGTATTAGTGTAGCGTATGAGTGTAGTGTACACTACTGCATTAGTTTGTACTGTTCTATTGTACTGCATTAGTGTCCTGTACCTTCTGGTCCACCAGTAAACCCTGAGGCGTTGCTATACATCACTGATGCTGGAACGTTCCAGAAACACACAATAAAACTAACTGTGTAGATCCACATCTGTCTGTTTATTTTATTTATTTATTTATCTTTATTTGTTTCTTGATTTAATCTTAGGTTTCTTATGTTTTAAATAAGAAAATAAACTTTTCTGAACATAGAATTTAATGTCCATTAATATATTTGCATGTGTGTGTGTGTATAGAGCTCTCTTTCCCTCTCTCTCTCTCTCTCTCTCTCTCCATCTCATTCTCTCTTCTTTCTGTTTCCCTTTTGTTCTCTCTCCCCTTTTCCTGTCTCTACAGTATCTTTCCCTTTCTCTCTCCATCTTGATCTCTCTGGTTCTCACTTTCTCCTTCTCTCTCGATCACTCTTCCATACTCTATCTTTCCCATTTCTGTTTCTATTTTATTCTCTCTCTCTCCCTCTTTTTCTCTCCATCTTCTTCTCTTTCCATCTCTCTCAATTTATATCTCATGTCTCATGCTCTCTCTCCTTTTCCGCTCTCTTTTTTTCGCACTCCATCTCTCACTTTCTCTCTCCTTCTCATCTCTGCCTTTTTTCCATTTTGTTCTCTCTCTCTCTCTCTCTCTCTCTCTCGTTCATTCATCTCTCTCCATCTTATTCTCTCTCTTCACCACTTTGTTGCTCTCCATTATGTTCTCTCTTTCAATCTGTCTCTTTTGCCCTCTGACAATCTCGCTCTCTCCCCTTCTGTCCATCTCTTTCTCTCTCCATTTTGTTCTCCCTCTTTCCATCTCTCTCTCTCTCTCTCTTTTTCTCTCTATCCCTTTCTCACTGTGTCTCTGTACTTTCCCTGTCTCTCTCCTTTTATCCCTCACCTTTCCCATTTCCTTTATTTCAGTCTAAGTCGTTCTCCCTCCCTCTTTTGCTCCAATCCCTCTCTTTCTCTCCCTTCAACCATATTTCCCATCATCTTTAACGTTTCTCCCTTTCCATCTCTCTTGATCTCTTACTCTTAATTCCTCTCTCTCTCTCTCTCTCTCTCACTCTCTCCATCTTTCTGTCTGTCCCAATCTCTCTATCTCTCTCTGTCTATTCCTCTCTTTTTTCACTCTCTCTCTCCCTCCATCTATCTCTCTATCCCTTTCTCCTCCGTTCTCTCTCTTTTCATCCATCTCTTTTTATCGCTTTCAATTTCTCTTACCCCTTATCTCTCTCCTTTGCATACCCCCCCCCCCCCCCTCTCTCTCTGCATGCATCAGCATTACTTTGCTGCACCAGACGAGGACAAACTGAGTCTCGACCTATCGATCACTTCTTAAAACACCGACTCTTTATCAGCCAAAAATTTATGTTCAGCACTTGCAATATAGTGCTTGAAATCTTGAAGATAAACGCTTCTGTCTCCCAGATGCACTTTCTCACATGGTCATGGTGCAATTCCATACACACGCACACACACGCACACACACACAGCTTGATGAGCTGATGCTCCTGAGATTGACGGGTGGCTTTATTGCCAGGGAAAGGTCAGCGTAGTCATAAACAACTGCTGCTGGAGCAGAAATGCTGATTAGAAACGTCCAGATGAGCTCATGCTTCAACCTGCCGCCGTCTCGGACACGCTTTAAATCCTGCTTCCTGTCTGCGCGAGGCCGGGACCTGGCTAACAACCAAGACGGATCTTTTATCTTGCGTTTACAATCTTCTTCCCGTCGTGTCCCGCCTCACGTTCGCTCTTTCCCTTTTTCATAACGCTCATAACACGTCGCTGTAATTCGGCTTTATTGTTTGAGCGCTTTTAATCATGAAAAGAAATGCCACAGGAAATAAACGTCACCGGGTTCCCATTGGCTTGAAAGATGGCGGAATGAGGAATTAACTAACCGCCCCGAACCGTGAAAGAAAACCGGGAATCGATCATCACTGATTTTTCCGCAAGTTATTTTTTATTAATCCTTAAAAAAATACACAGGAACTTTCCGCCTGGATTTTCTCCGACAACCTTATAAGAATCTAGAATCGGTGTTTATTTCTCACCGTCCAAAGACGAAGAGAGACGACGCCGTCCGAGGATAAACAACGCGGCGGAAGTCCAAAGGCCAGAGTAGCAGGTTGGGAAATCACAAAGCTCTATGAGACTGTGTGATTTATTTATTTATTGATTTCTTCTTTTTCTTATGAATACTAATAAGGTAATAAGCGAGGAGTCGACAAGCCGAACGCTCCAGGTGTACCGCGTGGGCGTCCTGCTGAATCAGAAAAATCCACTGAGGGATAGAACCCGAGACTTTACCCGAGACTTGTTTGCGCTTGCAAACTGTTTTTCGCTCCTTTCGATTTGTGAGACGGAAGCCACAGTAATCGAAACATTCATTAGAAAGTGTCTTTTTCTCGAGACGGTGTCCAGACAATGTTTA
Source organism: Channallabes apus (assembly GCA_030522415.1). Lineage (NCBI taxonomy): Eukaryota > Metazoa > Chordata > Actinopteri > Siluriformes > Clariidae > Channallabes > Channallabes apus. The sequence goes on from CM060120.1 coordinate 29,908,861, forward strand.
CCTGAACACAGTCAGTGTCTGGAGTTTGCTAAGGAATGCTGTGAAAAGGGGGCGATATTTCTGTACTCTGATAGAAACTTACCGTAACTACTTGTGAAATAATCACTGTGTGCACACGTCCTGAGCTGAAAAGCGTCCGATTTTGGTATCAGAGTAGCCCCGGGACGTTGGACGTCTGGTTGAAAGGAAGTCATATAAAGTTGTTATAATGTCCAGCTTTCTGGATTTCTCTGAACAATCAGCAAAAAAAAGTCTTTTTGTTCTGTTTCTCAAGCTCTTGTGACTTGTAGAATATCGAAGCTTCTACAATAATTAATGCTCTCTGGCATTTCTCATGACATTTAGTTTTCTGTGACTGTGATGAAATAATAATAATAATAATAATAATAAAAAAACTTTATTCACAGTAAATGAGCATAAGTGATACAGGAAGTGCGAGATAAGCTGAGCGGACACTGACTTTAGGTCCTGCTTGTAAAGCTTCCCATCTGTTCAGCTAATCCCTGCCACTAAAGGCTTAGCAGAGGGAAAGAAAAAGTTCTGGTGTGGACGTATCTAACAAAAGACAACAGCTGAGAGGAGATATTCTCATGAAAGCCTCTAATCGCTGAGAGTTCAGCTCATGGCTGAATGTCTGACATCAGAGTCGATAACCGAACAAAAGCAGATTTCAGACCAATTTAGGCACCAGATTTATTTATTTTTTTTTCTGTTTTTTTTTTTTTGTCAAATTGAGAAACAAATGAAACAGTAACAGTGGTGACAGAGAGCGACAGAGAGAGAGAGAAAGAAATGATTGTGTCCTTACATTATGTGACATACTTCTCGATTATTCTATTTATCAATCAAAAATAAAAACATATATATCCTCAGAACATATATGAGAACCAACCAGCACCATAAGGACCATAAAACCGTATAACTGGATCAATTACGGCATTCGGCAGTAATTATCCAGAGTACCTTACTTTTTTTTTTTTTTATCTCATTATACATCTGAGCGATTGAGGGTTAAGGGCCTTGCTCAAGGGCCCAACAGGTGGCAACTTGGAAGTGCTGCGCTTTGAACCTGGGACCTTCTGATCAGTAGCCCAATGCCTTAACCACTGACCGGTTTAATGGACGCCCTGTCACTTCTACAAATGTCTGAAATTGTTGAACCTTCAATTTTAGTTTATTTCACTTACAAAATTATATACCAATAATCATCATATATACCGCTTAATCCTGTATACAGGGTTGCAGGGGGCCTAGAGCCTCTATGGACACAGAGACGAGAATTAAACCTGGCTGGGAATCGAACCTAGACACTGTTGGTGCAAGGCGACTGTGCTAACAATCCCGCCAAGCCACCATGCTGCCAAAACCAGTTAGACATACATGAAACAAGACAGCTCTTGGTATGGTGTTTGGTGAAAGTAAACCCAGCAGGGATGTTTTGATGTCAAAACACTGTGGTGATGGGGCCTCCGAGTGGCGCAGTGGTAAAGGGCTCGCCCTATCATTTGTAGATCGCGAGTTCCCGTGTGATTCTGTAGCCTCTCGCAGCCGGAGGTCTAGAGAGAGCTGACTGGCCGAGCTCTCTCAGAGGGGAGGAATGAGAGGCACAGCTCTACAATCTGGGGGCGTCTGTGAGCTTGCGCAAGCGGAAGGAGCGGATAGCGCTGTCCTCCGAGGGTGTTACTCCACCCCCAACGGTGTGTGAATGAGCAGTTTGAAAAGATGCGGTCGGCTGGCGTCACATGGTTCAGAGGAAACAGGAGATAGTCTTTCGCCTCCTGACTGAGTGGTAGTAGCCTTAATATGGGAGCGAGCCCCCTAGTGACAGGGAAGGGATTGGACACGACTAAATTAGGGAGAAATCAGGGGAAACCCCCCCAATGTTAATTTGACATTGTTAGAAACATTGGGGCAACGTTGCCACAGTAAGTCCCCTACATACGAACATTACGTTCTGAGAGCTTGTTTGTAAGTCCACTTTGTTCTTAAGTCCAACAAACATTGTCTACTTACTAGTATTGACAGTATTTTACAGTATACAGTTCTTTAGGATTGTGTCAATGGTTGAACGATTCATGTTAAAAGAACGAGTGATGTCTGCCATGTTTTCTGTCAATTATTTTCACTTTTTTAATTATTGTTTGGCACTTCCGGACATCCTGGGCTCGTACTGCACTTGCAAAGGACACATGCGTATCTCAATGTATCACAATGTTCTATGGCATTTCTGATGACATTTATTTTTCTACGACTGAGATAAATATAATAATAATAATAATAAGAATAAGAATAATAAACTTTATGTACGTGTACGACAGTGTAACTTGTTGGTATCTTCGAAAGTTCGTAACTCGAATGTTCGTATGTAGGGGACTTACCATATTAAGTTGTTTTTGAAACCTGTTGAAAAGACGTCAGAACGTCAACTACTGTACATGACAGGAGGATAACATTAAACGAACGCAACCCTGCAGAAACGACTTCAAAAACAGGAGTCGAAGTTGAAAGCTTGCTGTGTGTTAATCACTGGAGCGTTAGTGCACAACATGCTGGTGAAGCTAGAAAATGTGCATACTGTACATGGCAAAGAGTGGCAGAAAAAATTTCCGGCAACAGCAATTTAACAACATATTAAATTGGAAAGCAGCTGTTAGGTTTAAGGACAAGCGGCAGAATTAAGTTGTAAGATGAATTAAAGGAAGAATTATTGCTTGCTGTGTCCTCCGTGCCTCGATGCACTTACCGACTGGCATTCCGTAATAGGGAGAGGAACAAACACACTCACACACACACACACACACACACACACATGCTTATTCTAAGCAAAGAGACCTGGAGTCAGACAGACGATGGTAAACACATTTTCATTTCCCGGTTGGACAAAAGGTTTTGGGATATTTGGTATATCTGGTACATGGTTACCATGTTGCGATGAAGGGATCATTTTATGGGAAAGTTCACACAACATCAGAAACCATTACAGCAGCCAAAAGGGTAAATAATCCACTGAACATGTGAGATCTGTTCTGGTAAAGCGAATGTGATTCTCTAGTCTAATCAGGGATCTACGACGCACCTCATGGTGATACGACCGAGAGGAAACGCCGTGTGCGGGAAGCTGTTGATCTCCAATCGGAATTCTAAACCCTGTTAGAAACTTATGGGACCGTGGACGTGGTCGGACTGTTAACTTTAAAATGATGAGACTCGACCGAGCCCTGAGATTTTTAGGTTTAACACGAAGGAAGAATCACTGGATTTGTCCTCCATGCCCCGATGAGCTTGTCGGCTGGGAGACACACCAAACACACACACACACACACACACACAGCATGCATGATGGCGGTGTCTGATGTTGTCTAGTGTAGCTTATTCACAGAAGAAGAGGTTTTTAATTTCCTCGCCAAACACCCTGCATCACGTACATCTGTTATTTAAAAGACCATAAGCCTCTTAACATGTTCTGGTGAAATCCGGGGAAACAAACAGAGGAAGTGGTATGGATATCTGGAGACAGATGAACCATAAGAAGGATTACCATATAAGGAAAGAGGAAGAACTTGAGAGAAAGAGAGAGAGATAAAAAAATATATTTTTTATTAAAGACAATCTAAAGAGAATCGTTACTGGTGAGGAGACACAGAGCCTTAGAGTAAACGGCAGAGTTTGGAACGGAAACATCCTCAATCGCCAACTGAGAAAAAGTTCAAAAGTCAACCATCAGCTGGAGAATTCTCAAGGGCCAGAAGTATTGGAACGCGATCAGGAAAAAGGTTCAACAATCAACAGTGTTCGTTACAGTGAGACACTTATTGAAGACTAAACTCTATAAATCTTAGGGTGTCGTGATCTCACATGACGATGTACAATACGTCTGTTTTGAGGTGTTAAAGCTCCACCTTATAGTCTTGATGTCGCTCTATCAAACTTTCACCTGTTTGGTCCCCTGAAAGCAGCTCTACAAGGACCAAGATTCACTTCTGATGAAGAGGTGAAGACAGCAGTGAATTCGTGGCTCGCAGCTCAAAATGACTGAAACATTTTGTAATTCAAGATTCAAAGAGTCAAAGAACTTTATTAATCCCAGAGGGAAATTGCTTTGTCTTGGTTATACACTCGCTTTGATTAATTTACCGTTATAGTCGCGGCGCCTCTACTGCCGTGACGTCATCGTAAACGCGCCACAAACAAACACACCACACTGGAGCATATCGCCGGCATGGTGTTCTTCATTCTCGGCATGTGGATGTTTTTAATAGCGAGACGAAGGAGTTTGTTTCAAAAGAGGCTGATGGCAGCCAAAGAAAATTTTTGGTTAATACAAAAAGGTGCGTCCGATCCTTCTCTGGCTGTTCTAAATATAGCGGTTCTGTTGTGTCTCGTGTCGCAAGTTCAGTGACACAGTAATGACGATTTTCTCCGGCCAATCAGTGACCAGCAGAGTTTATACACGTCACGTATTGGTAACGGTTCGGCGCGCTTGGAACCTCGGCTGAGGTGGTACTAAAAAAAGGACCAGGTACCAGGTACTGTTCCCAGTGGAAAACCCCCCAAAAGTGAGCTGAACTGAACCGTGTCGTGCCGTACTATGCAGTGGAAAAGCGCCATTAGTTTTGTTAAAAGTTCACTAAACAGGGTCATGTAACATGTAAGAAAAGACGTTCTAGAAAGACGTATACTGTAAAAACTCGTTCTCTCCACACGTCTGAGCACTGGGACTGGAGACTCCTTCCGTAAACCTGTTAGAAGTATCAAATCCAGACCATCCATCTCCTGATTTATTGGAAGAACCTTCATTCTGTGCTTGACTGACCGATTCACATGACGTTCTGTATATTATCGTTTTCACAAGCAAGCCCGTTTTGCTTTAATGCTACCTCGCAATAAATAAAACCGCGACGCTTGTAATTACCCTTCTGTAGTGTATATGCTTTACGCGGATGTGCTTTACTGGTGCGTAAAGAAAATTAATTACCACGTCGCTGTCCTGCTGTTTTCTCCATATAAAGCGAACAGGAACTCATTCATGTGCGAGTACAGTAAGCGAATTTCCGACCCTCTTGCACTCGCACACCCACAAAACAGCTTCGTGATTAAAATTTCATCCCTGTTTTCATATATTATGAATAATTCTCTAAATCCTTCCTCTCGTTTTTGGAGGCGTGTGTGGGAACAGGAAATGGGATTGAGCTACAGCCCATAGTTCCTGCTGAGGCAGGACATTTTTTAATAATTTTTTTTTTTGCCAGAAACTGCTGTGAGAGTGCCTTGCGTGTGTGTGTGACTGACTGTGTTGCTTTTCCACTTTGCAGAACACCAGGTTTAACGTAAAAATCATGTTTCTATTTTAGCTTCTCACCGGGAAACGAGCGTTCGGTGCTGATTGTGTTCCTCGTTCGACGCATAAATATTTACAGATGTACTAAAGCCAGAGAAAGTTTCAGGGAATTTGATTTATAGCAGTCGGGTAATCCGAAACACCTCATCACGCACACGATGATTACTTCGTAGCACTTCCTAGAAAACCCGTGTGAATTAACATGAGGGCAAATCAAAGATGATCTTGTTATATTAAAACTTCGTCGACCGCATTGTCACATCAGCGCTTTTCCGTTCAAGGCTCTCGTCTCCCCGGTCACTGCTGTGCAGGTGTGAACCAGGGTTTGACATGAACTTTTTTGCTCACTGGCCAATGTGGTTAGTGGATTTCCGGAGTCACTCGCCATTCAGCCTTTTTACTCGCCACAATTTTCTCACCAGAAAACCGCAGTTTTTTCTTCCCCATGATACGTTAATGTTTGTTAGATCTAGATTTACTTAGAAATGACAGCATACACTGTATCACTATAGTAGTAGTCAAGTATTCAGTACTGTTAAGATCGCCCCCAATATAAAAACATGCAAACATGAACAGTATATTCTGCTTATTGAACTTAAATTCAAGCCTCTTACCACATGAAATTGAAAAATAACAGATTCAGTACAACTGAACTCATTCTGATATTAAAAATACAGCAACTCAGAACATTTATCATTTTAGTGTGTTGTGTACTATTATCAGGTATTATTATTCATTATGTATTATTATATCAGAATTCTGAGTTAGGACAATGGACTCTGGTCTATCTTGTTGTGTTGACTCTTTGTAATTCAATCAATTGATGAATTTTCTATCATTCAACATGAAATCTAAATAGATTTTAAACGTGATTACTTTTCATATATAATCAGTAAATAACCTGCGAAAGGGGCAAACATTCTCATCCTGTTGAGAAGCAGTAGCCCTTTAAGGAAATGATGCACACACACCAAACAGGAAGTAAAAGTGTGTGTGTGTATTAAATGTCCTCATTACATTCACGCGCATTTTATCTGCGTAATATTACGTTGCAATGCGTTTATTATATCGGATGACTTTAGGGAAAACTACAACAAAAATATATTGTCATACCAAAGAATAAACTACCCTCCAAAGTGGCTAGTGAGACTAAAGTTATTACCCGCCACAGCCGAATTCTACCCGCATTTGGCGGGTGGGCGGGTGCCAATGTCAAACCCTGGTGTGAACGTGATACATCACTTCATTTGTACCTGTAGTGTGAGCAAAAAATGTATGTCCCAACTGTAATTTGCGCGAAAGTCGTTTTTTGGTTGTTGTTGTTATTGTGGTCTGAGGGTGTACCTGGTGCACAGAAACAAACCACCGAAGCAAAAATTTGTACCGATAAAGAAGGTGAAAGTTTCTTCTTAAAGAGAATCATTACTGGTGACGAGACACGGATTCAGCATTACAAGTCTGAGAGTAAACGGAATGGAAACATCCTCAATCGCCAACCGTCAACCACCAGCTTGGAAATCCATCATGGCTTGCAACAGTTCTCCCTATAGTCCTGATCTCGCTCCATCTCACATTCACCTGTTTGCTCCCCTGAAAGCGACCCTACGAGGACGAAGATTCACTTGTGATGAAGAAGTGAAGACAGCGGTGCATCCTTGGCTCGCAGCTCAAATAAAACGTTTTTAACAAGCGAAATATGAACACTTGTTGAAAGATGGTTGTTAAAGTGTATTGAAAAAAGATGTATTTGTCTCGTCTAAAAGTTAAAGTAAGTTCCACAGCTCAAGTGCGGACAATTTTTGACTCACTCTCATAAGTCTTTAATTCACTATAGTGAATTCTTTCGGCCGCGTGCTGGGAAGCAGTGGACAGAGCGCGGGGTCTGCCGTGATAACATGCCCCTGGAGGAGATGGGGTTAAGGGCCTTGCTCAAGGGTAGATCTGGGGCTTGAACTGCTGACCTACTGATCAGTATTCCAGAGCCATAACCCCCGAAGATAAGACTGCTGGCATTTAACAGGACCTCAACAGATACTACATTTTATACTGTAAATGCTACTACAATGTCCACTAAGCAAGTTGTTCCTATAAAAACCATGACAGGAAAATAGTTGAAAAATGATACATCACTTCGTTAGAACTTCAATTATGGATTATATTTGGGCTTGGATAGTCGGTTCGCCAAGACGAACCCGGTCATGTACCGGTTTTAACGATTGAAGTCCAAGCTTCTGGCATGTCTTTAAGAAGAGCAAGTCTTTGTGTATTGTCCCTGCAAATCTCAGAGAGGGTCTGAGTCTAATGAACACATCTGTTCCAAGCGTTCAATCCGCTCCAGTGTTGTCGCACGAGGAAAAAACCTCTGACAATCCAATAATGGGCCGGTTGAGAATATGATTACGCGCGCTAATTGAATTGCGCCGTGTGAGCGCACATCTGCTTCTTCCCCCAGCCCACCAGGGCAATCACTTCAGAGATGCTGCCTTTAATTTCACAGCCCTTGCCTCGATATGAGCAGAAAAGGGAAGATTAATGCCCGCTCGCTCTATCCGGGTCAGTCCGTCTCCGTTCTCGCCTCGTCACTCGCTCGTTTAATGAAACGGAGTCTGGTTTTTCATCCAAATCCGTTCCCGGGAACTAGGAATGCCATTTGGGCTGTCAAAGCTTGATCAATGAGATTGTCGAAGCTGCCTGAATCGGCGTTTGATTTGAAGATCCTTCCTGTTGCTGGCTGCTCCAATGGTGTAGACCAGCTGCCATCTTTCCTTCCATTTGATAAAACCAGTATAAGTATGGCTCCCCTCCAAGCAAACTGGTAAGAGCAGCTTCTAGTCGTCATTACTACAAAGCTCGTATTCTCTCCCCTGTGATCGAGAGCAAACTTTTCCCCCAAGAACTCTGTGTTCCATCCAAGAATTGAATCACAAACTCTCTGGAAAAGAGCTCTCGGTAATAATGAGAGGTTAACAGAAACAACCGGTTGGGACGGAGACAAGATTGACCTCAAAGAAGGATCCCAAAGACAGTATTTGGTGAGGGCGTGTGCATCTGCGACGTATCAGAGGAGGTTTACTTGTGCTCGCAAGGCCACATGTCAGGGTCTGAGCCAGACACCTTGATCGATTTCCATCTGCACTCAGCTCTTCAGCCTGCAATCAACTCTTCAGACAGAATAAATAAAAATGTCTGTTTTTTTCCCCCTTTTTTCCTGCAGTGTGTGACTTGATCATTTCAGAAGGAAACCTGACAAGAAGAATGTCTGTGAAATAACAGCTAACGGTGTTCAGGAAGCATCCGAAACGAACAAGGTTTTTCATTTCGCATAGATATTTACAGAGGCTTTCCATATCCGAACATCTTGCAGCATTTGCTTTTACCGTGTTTCAGTGTTGCTCACAGACTCGAACTCACTCAGTTCACGCCATCAAGTTCACCTGATTACTGATTGTGCATCTGAACACTCTCTCTCTCTCAATCTCTCTATCTCTCAATTTTGATTATTTTTTATTTGTTTTTCAGATCAGAGTCAGACTCTGAAACGGCATCGATGTGTCTTCTAGGTTGAAACATGTGACGGATATGCGCAGTGTTTCCACAGACTGGCAGCCATCAATAGATGCTACACTCTTGCTCGATGAAAAGACCAAGTTAGCCTTGACATGCAGACCAGCATGTTGATCCGTCTAGACAATCTGTTGTTGAATACCGAAAGTCTTCCAGGATATGCTGTGGACGTTCTTCACATTCATCATCATCTTGATCTACTTTCTAGATCCGTCATGATATCTGGAACACCAGCATGACATTAATGGCCCCAGAGTCCGACTTTTTGGAGGCCATCACCTGGCAAAAGAGATTTTGGAGATTGCCAGCAGCACACTAGCAGGTTAAGGTCCCCAGAGACACCACCACATATGGACTACATACTGTATGGTTCTCATGGTCAGGTGTCCATATAGTCAATATGTTTATCAAATAAAACAGTAACATAATTACATAAGTGTTGTTTTCTTTCCATTTGCATAACCAAGAAAGCTGCTGCTATGAAAATGCCATGTGCCATTACTCTGTTTTTGCTAATAACGTGGACAAAACTGGTACTAATAATCCTGACCAAGCTACACCTGGAAGAAGACAATTGACCCACATGCATGATAAAAAAATAAATGTTGACATTTAGACAGACACCCTTATCCATTTTTATCTCATTATACATCTGAGCAGTGGTAGGGTAAAGGGCCTCGCTCAAGGGCCCAACAGGGACAACTTGGTGGTTGTGGGATTTGAACCTGGGACCTTCTGATCCGCAGTCCAATACTTTAACCACTGAGCTGGTACTGGAAGAAATCTTGAACCAGGACCAGTGCGATGTTTCGGGCCAACATTGGACTAAAACTGATATTCAATATCAGCTCCCTGATTCTTTTTTGACACAATTAAAGTGGTTTACGTTGGTGTAGTGTTCCCTAAGTTCCCTACGAAGTACTGTATACTGCACAGGGTGTTCAAAGGGAACTGCGAACGGTGTAGGGAACAAGTGAACTCTATACAGTACTATGTTGGATAATAATCTGTAATCTGATAATAATCTGTCGCCTTGCACCTCCAGGGTCCGGGTTCGATTCCCGTCTCTGTGTGCATGGAGTTTACATGTTCTCCCCGTGCTTGGTGGGTTTCCTCCAGGTACTCTGGTTTCCTCCCACAGTTCAACGACATGCAGATTAGGCTAATTGGTTTTCCAAATTGATCTGAGTGTGTGAGTGAGTGTGTGTGTGTGTGCCCTGTGATGGATTAGCACCCTGTGCTACCCCGCCTCATGCCCCAAGTCTCCTGGGATAAGCTCCTTGTGACCCTAAATACAGGATAAAGCGGTCTAGATGATGAGTGAGTGAGTGAGACAGCTAGAAAACACCTCTGAGTTGACTTCAGGTTGTTATTAATGACATCACTGCGGTGACTTTATGTCTCAGATTTCTGCGATTTTGTCCCCAAAACCCATGCAAGTCCTGGCCAAAATATAAATCTGGTAACTAAGGAAAACCCATCCTGCCCTCCAGGTATCCTTACAGGCACTTCTGCTCTTACACGTCCCACTAATTATATCCTGTTTGTCCAAGTCTCTGCCTTTTCCAGCCGTTACTACAGTATAGTCGGACTAGTATGGAGTAATTTGTCCAGCCATGACATACACTTGCTTGACGCTGGAGGCGATGCCGCAAACTCCGCCCCAGGGCTTTCATCATTACAGCGGCCACGTCAACATGTTGCTGCTGTCTGGACGTTTTCCTGCCAGGGTAGAGTTGTGTTGCTCTGGGCGATTTGAGAAATGGCCTCGACTGAACCTCGGAAAGCGAGTATACAGTAATTCTGCTTTCTTACTTATTTATTACTTATTGGGCTTTAATAACACTTTAGATAAGAAGCTATCGGCTTTGGAATTAAAAGAAAAGCAACCTTTCAGATGGTAAATTAAAGTGCAATAGATGGCATGTTTAAATCTGATTTAAAGCCAGATGTGAACGAGTCAGAGCGATAAACTATTGGGAGTGAGCAAAATGAAAAATATTCATGCATTTCATCCCAAAAGGGCATTTTGGCCATTGTTTTAAACGTGTAACCTCATACAGTATTAATGTCATGACATTCATTATTTATTTCCAGGAAAGGTCGTTAAAAAAACAAAACAAAAACAAAAAACAAACAAAAAAAAGTGCTTTCTAATAATCAGTCTTAAGTGTTCAAATCAACAGGTCAAGTGGGAATTCAGTCCGGTCAGCGCAGCTTTCTTTAAAAAGAAAAAAAAAAGAAGAAACACATTCTGGTTGAGTAAAAACGAATAGCAGGAGGCTGTCTGCTCTTCTTGTGCTCCTTTTAAAAAAAATCATTTTTCCGAGTTTGTGCGTCATGCCTGGCTGACCTGCCTATTTTTATTTATTTATAAATTTGTATTTTTTTGCCAGTCTCTAAAACATCACCAGCAGTTAAAACACATACTGCAGCTTCTCATGACAGCAAATAGATTTTTCCTCCCTGCCTGCGATCACAAAAGCAGTCCAGCGGTGCAGATAAAAAAAAATAAAAATAATAATAATAAAAAAATAAAAGAAACAACAACAACAACAGAAACTACTTGCTTCCAGTGAGCTGTCAAGAAACACTTGATGCTGGAGCAGATACCCAATATCTGAGTCTAAGCGGCGGATTAGAGCGGTATCACCACCCGTGCTATTCCTCACACGACGGGAGAGACGACGGGATTGTTATAGGAACGTGTGACAGCGGCAAAGAAATGGCCGTTCTGAACCACCGAGCATCACATGTTTTTTGACTCTTACTTTAACTGTGAATAAAAGTCGGCGTCCTGCGGAGGGATGCCGGATACGCTCGGCCAGGCAGAGAGATGGGGCCAGTGACACTCCATTCACTTTTGCTTATTGGGTTTTTGCCAGGTTCAGACGTCCTCCTGATTCGGTGTTATCTCCAGATGATTGCTAGACGGCTCGGGGCTGCGTCTCGCACGTCAGAGTGTCCTAAGTTTGTAAGGAGTGACTGTGAAGGAATGAGATCATCCTGAGACCTCATCCTGAGACCTATATATTATTATAGCCAACATTTTAATGTTAACATTACATAAGCTGGTAATCTGCATAATATCGATTTGTTTAGGAACCTTTTTGCAAATTAACAGATTGAAGTTATAACCATTTTTGTAGTACACTGTACATTTTGTAACTTAATATTTAATTTCAGTAGCTGAATCGGGTATCCGAGGTGCTCCCGTTACCGTGGTAACACACGGAGGAAGTGATGTCTGCGCTGCTGATGTCAAATAGTGCTCCATACAGTATGCATACATTCCGACCGGCATGAAGTTCCCTACGAAGTATACTGCCTAGGGTGTTCAAACGGTGTAGGGAACAAGTGAACACTGGATCTTCACTTCGCCCGAAATGGACATGAAAAAATTCCCATCAGTCATTGAGCCTCGCTGGAGCACGAAGAAAAATGGAAGAGTTTACAGTATATGTCTGCTATCATTATTATAGAGGACGATATAATATAATAATCATAATATCGGTATGACACGAGAAGTGTACATTTAATTGAATCAATGAATACTTAAATCAGAAAAAAAATGATACACACAATAATAATAACATTTTCTCTTAACATCAATATGTAACTTAAACAGTTTATTTACTAGTTATATAAATTTCAATAGTATCCGTTTTACGTTGGTGTCACTTTCTGATTGAATAAATTTCCGATATTTAATGTCCGTAGTGTGAAATTTCCTCCATAGCAGGACCAGGTATCCGAGGTGCTTAGGTTACCACGGTAACGCACGTGATGGAGGACGTGATGTCTGCGCAGGTGATGTGGCAGAGCGCACCGAATGGTGGAAACCTTGTCGAGGGAAGTTGCTTTAATCGACGCTCCCTGTACACTTTGAAGTGCAGTGTGGAACGAAACGCCGCCTCAGTCAAGGTTACGTTCCCTTAACAGACCTGATTTTCTCGCGCCTGTCGCTTAGCGTATTCACGCAGAGCTGTCTGACTTTCATTCCGTCCCACCCACAAACCTAAATAAAAGGCAAAATGACAACGATTGTCGAAAAGATTCCAATTAATGTGACGTTTTTCTCTCTCTCTCTGAACAATTAAAAAAATATACGGTATCCAAGGTGATAAATGAGAACTGGTTCATCTTAAAGCTTGTGAGATCCTCTTTAGTATTTCACCCACACTCTGGCTGGAAGAAAATAATTCCTTTGTGTACCTGCGTATGCGTATGTGTGTGTGTGTGTGTGTTAGAGAGAGCGTATGTCTTTAATCTGCAATCACTCAAATATAAAAACACGCTTCCTACAGTACGCTGCCTGCCTGTTGATCTGACCTGCACCTGCATTATTTATCTCACGTCTCTAATTTGGAGACAAACGATGGAGTAGGAGATAATTACCGCGCCCGGTGTTACGGGACGCGGACGGACCGCTGTGGAGATTTGAGCTCGGTGGAAAAGGAATCGGCTCTATAACGACAGTCTTTTTCGAAAATGGATAAATAAATAAATAATCTTCAATAGAAATAGAGTGGGGGGGGGGGAGGGGGGGGGGGGCTTGGCTTTACTTAACTGAGCCGGTGATATAATGAATAAAAGTCTCTTATGAGGTGCGTTTAAAGGGAAGGGCAATATATGCGCGAGAAAGTCCTTGTGGCGTTTATGTGATTGAGGCTCAATCACACAAAAAGCACTTGGCCGCGCTATCCCGCTAGCTCGTCGCCAGACATCAGAGGCTTGGCTAGCACATCAAATGCGCGCAATATCCTCTGAGTGGCCAGTGAGTGTGTTACGCTTTAATCTGCTTTCTCTCTGAACGTAACTGCAAGTGTAAGAGCGAGGTCAGGGCGTGACGGCTGCAGCCTGTTTGATTCTTTAGTACAAATGGAGCATTAAGAAAAAAAAAAATGTATTACTTTTTTTTATTTTCCCCAGACGTCTTGGACGTGAACAGTGACCTGAGCAGTTTTTTTTTTTTTCAATCCATAAATCCAAAAACTACATGTTTGTCCCTCCAAAACTGTTACAACTATATTTCAAATGTAATAAATACTTGTTTAATGTCTTGTGAGGACATTTCTATGAATTTTTCATTACAGCTTATGAAACACAAAACAAAAATGTACATTTTATTTAACCTCCACTCGACCGTGTGTACAGTATGTAGAAAGATTTGTAATATTCCGCATGTTCAGCACGTTCTTCATTGCCCATGAGAATAAAAGTGAAAAATGTTCCTTTGTTCGTTTTTTTCTCTCTCTCTCTTTCATCCGCAATGATATCCTCGGTGATGGCTCAAATTAAGATGATTAGAACGTCTTTACCATCCTCACGCCATTAGGGTCCGATGCTTCTTAACCGCGCTTTGTGTTTTGCGATCTGCTAAAAAGCCTCGAGAGAAAGATTTCTTGCGATTACAGACATCTTGTAAAAATTGTATTCTTTCCGGAGATGCTTTGTGAGCTTCACCGTCAAAAAATAAAATAAAATAAAGGTTTAATTGCCAGACTTAACTGGCACCCGCTTGTAAAATGACCCACGCGATCCTGATGGACTTTGAAAGAGGCCACGTCCCTGAAGCTATTTTCCGGCCCGTCTGACTGCCGTTCCCTTGGCTGCTCTCCAAAACATCACTCTCACCTCCTCTCCTCTCCTCTCCTCTCCTCTCTCGCCCTGATGACGGTATCGTAAGCGTAAGAGAGACAGAGCAAGATCTTTGATCTCCTAAGTCTAAGCCCAAAGATCAAGGACCTGGTTTGTCTCCGAAAGAGCGTTAGAATAAATACGCTGCGACCTCTTTCATCCTGTGTTCAGAGACAAAAAAGTCATCTCAGCGTGACTGCACTCCGGCCTGACTTTCTCAACAAGGTCTACAAGCTGCTAAAAAGAACGGTCCGTCTCGGATACACGCGGATCCTGACAGCTCGCTCCTCTCTTCCATGTGTGACGGCGGTCTTTTATCTGTCTTTCATCATCACAACCATTTTTCCTTCACGGGGAAAAAAAGGAAGAGAGTCTCGTGGAAGGCTCACGCGGCGAGGCCGCTAATGGTGGAAACCGCCTCCCCCTGTGTCTTGTTAACTTTTTTCAAGTTTTCCCTCAAATTTATTTACCCAATCCTGCTGGGAACTAGCGGACGAATTACCATGGAAACAACCATGTATCCCAGCGGATCTCCTCGATTGAGGCTGTGAATAATATAGGTGTTTTTTTGGTTTAGTTTTGTTTGTTGATATGTTTTTTCAGTCCACACTGTCCAGGTCAGCTCAGTATGCATAAAACATCTACAGTATTGAAATATTAAATGCTCAGAATGCTAATTGATGGGCCGTCGGCACTCCCTGGTGAATAGTTCAAATAGTTAAATCCGCTTTTAAAGATGAGGTTCTGCCTGGAATACGGCGTCTAACAAAGAACTATAGGCACGCTTGGAGAGATGCCGGACAGCGGGCAGAGTCTGAGCTCAGTACATCAAGGAAAGAAGAAAAAAAATGACTTTTTTTAAAAAATTTTTTGCAGCACAAAATCGAGCTCTGAAATTGCACAAGAGAATTACAGAAAATAGATTGTGCAACAAGCAGGGTCATAAACTAGGAACACTGCGTAACTCTTATTGTGTGCAAGGACATACAGTATAAAGAGGCAAAAGTAAAGGGCTTTCTGCGGAACACGATCGGTCAGAAAGAACAAGCGCTCTTTCTCTTTTTTTGTTCCTCCCCCTGGGGGTGACGGATGAAGGACGGAGCAGGTGAGAATAATTTATCCGTCTATGTGTTTCACGTGTAAAATGCGATGCAGGATGATATAACCCGCATCCTGTCCTTCAGTAAACGTGGCTGCCTTTTTTTTTTGCATTGAAGTTAAAAGACCTTGTGCTAAATTGCAGATTTATAGCTCTCTCTTCCCCGTCGCTTGATCTCTCATTCTTCTGGCCTCGGGCCAAGTACGTATATTTCTAGCAATTTGCAACACGTGGATCTCGACCCGTAAGGTGGCGGCAGCTTAATTTACCAGCCCTATTGTGCACATCAGGCTGCAGCTTCATTCGGCTCCTCCGTCATCAGCCTCTCTTGTGTTGGAAATCAGCGCGGCCCGACCGAGGGCTTTTACAGGCCCTGGAGCAAACCCTGCATAACGCGAGCACACCAGCTTTCGAATCAGTTCAAGACTCGGGTATCGATGACGTACAGTACTGTAGCTGCTGATTTTTCACTCCTTCAGGCAGTGAGGTTGTACAGTAACATCAGCGCTTGTGCTGTGTATATAACTTTAATCTTAAGAGGGGAAAAAGGGGGGGATGTTCTGCTTCTGATAAAAGGTTTTCATAGTGTACGCACCTTTTTTTTTTAGTAAGCCATGATGAGTCGTGCTGTCCTGTGTTTGTGTGTGTGTGTGTGTATGTGTGCGTGTGTATTAGGAATATTGCCGGCTTGTAGGGACATTACAGTCCTTCCTGTGTCTTTCACACATTCTGTTTATACAAGACAAACTATTGACTCTCTTGAGTGACACGTATAACCACACCCACCTCAAGGGGAATAGTGCTATTTGCTTTGACGCAATCTGGCACATAACTGCTCATATCTTCCCTTCTACTTAACATTTTGATTTACTTTATGGTGCAAACTTCAGTTTTCATAGTGCACGTACCATTTTATTTTCGGTAAGCTATGATGAGGGTATACTGTACTGTATATGTATATGTATGTCACGTTCAGAGAATTTTGCATAAATACTGGATCCAGTTCCAGAAGTCATGATGAAAAAAGCACTGAGTGTGTCGTAGTATTTATACCAACCAGTGGGACATAATGGCAACATAGAGTTGTAAGCATGTGATAAGCACCAGGCAAGAGCGTAGTGCGATCTGATTGGATATAGTAATAGTTCCGTGTTATTGGACCTGGTGAGCGTGTGATCATGTCCATTATAGGAAATTAGTGACAATATGATGAGGCTAGGCAGTGGTATAGTATGTACTTGATAAATGCACATTTTTTCATTTTGACCCCAATAATTGTGTCTAAGAACCACCAGGTATCACAGAAATAGATATTTTGACTGACAGGGCAATATTGTGTACTGTAAATACACTGCCTGTTCAAAAAAGTCCCTATTTCAGAAGGGTCAAATTATTTGGCTGCAGCAAGCAAAGAAAACAAATCTTTTTTGGAAAATTTTATTTAGTCGTGTCCAATTCCTTCCCGTCACTAGGGGGGGCTCCCACACTAAGGCTACGTTTCCTCCGAACCACGTGACACCAGACAGCGCTATCCGCTCCCTCCGCATGCGCGAGCTCGCAGACGCCCCTGATTGGCTGTAGAGCCGTGATTAGTGTGGGAGCACTAAGTACCCCTCATCCCTCCCCGCTGAGAAAGCTCGGACAATTTAGCTCTCTCGAGGCCTCCGGCTGTGAGAGGTTACAGCATCACCCGGGAACCGAACCAGCGATCTCCGGATGATAGGGCGAGCCACTTTACCACTGCGCCACTCGGCGGCCAATCAAATGAAATCTTAGAGTGTTTTTTTTTTTTTTTACACAGGCACTGTACGACATACAGTATACACTTTCTCATAGGAAACGTGTTTCCCATAATAATGGTGTGTGATGGTTCCGTCTACATGCCACCCAGCACAGTGGGTGACAGATAATGTATATCTGATGTTTCTGTGGCACGTATTTACAGGGTCAGGTTGCCCGCTAGACTGTACAGTATCTGAGCACTTGAGGGTAAAGGACCTTGCTCAAGGGTCCAACAGGGGCGACCCGGAGGTGTCAGGGCTCGAACTGGGGACCTCCTGGTCAGCAGACCAACACCTTAACCACAGAGCCACTCCTGTACCTTTGTTTGCTCCAAAAAATGAGGAAAAAAATTTATTTCAGTCTTTTAAAGATTTAAAGCTTTCTTTTCTACAGTATCAGTTTATCCGATTCCCAGTGGTTCTCCTTGTTCCTTAGATTTACGTGTACGGTAAATGATTTATTTTGATGAATCAGAGCAGTCAGCTGACTCTAAGTAATGAAGAAAACAGTTCCTGATCATGTGTCTATTTCCACCAGAGATCGATTCATGGTGCAGGAAGAGGAAGACGTTTATGCTGCACTGTGCGGGAGCGAGACAGCCCTCGTTAAATCCTTCCACTCAACTCAATTCCACTCAACTTACTGTGATGATTACCAGGAAATTGCATCAATGTTATAAATAGCCCCGGTTACATATGAGAGACCGAGGTTTCTACTTCTTTCTCGGGTTCACAGGGTTAAGCAGTGGAGATTGAAATTGGCTTCGGCGCAGCACTCGGATTAGACCAGCAGAACGGAAACTTCCTCGTCTCGGCCTGGCCGTCCATGCGTCCTCTTAATCGCGACCGCCTCACAGTACCATGACCTGCCATTTATCAGTGCTGAGAAGCAAATCCGAGGCATTGCGGAATGATGAATGATTAGTTGTGTTTTATTTGGTGTAGTCTCTGGGGTTCGATCTTTTAGATCTTGGGATCCACAATGACATCAGATCCAGTCCACCACAAAGCTCTGCCAGCAGTGCGACCAGTTTGAAGAAGGAACGTTCAAGCTGCAACAACAGCGGGTGGCTAATCCGATTTACTTGGCAGACAAGATTCCGGTGCAGAAACCAGTCTGCTTGTTCCAGGAACGAGAAGCTCGTTCTCATGACTGAAATCCTACCCCCAAATCACAGGGACTAGATTATCAGGCAGTGCGACAGAAACGCAAATCATATCACATCACACGCATGATTTCCCACCGGCTTTTACTAATGATAAACTCATTCGAGTTTTATAGTGGATCGTGAGAAAGAAAGTCATCACATCAAATCACTGGTTCTGGTTTCATTACGTTTAACCACGGCAGACTCGTATGAAAGTGTTTTATTTCTTATATTTTGTATATTTAAGGAGTGAATGAGGTGTGGCCACTGATCCCATCGGTTCCAGTGAAGGAAGCATAGTCTTTGATCTTATCAGTTCCAATGAAGGAG
Organism: Channallabes apus; assembly: GCA_030522415.1. Lineage (NCBI taxonomy): Eukaryota > Metazoa > Chordata > Actinopteri > Siluriformes > Clariidae > Channallabes > Channallabes apus. The sequence continues at coordinate 29,927,761 of CM060120.1, forward strand.
GCGTGGCCTCAGATCCTATAAGTTCCAGTGAAGGAGGCGTGGCCTCTGATCTTATCAGTTCCTGTAAAGGAGGCGTGGCCTCTGATCTTATCAGTTCATGTGAAAGTGGCGTGGCATCTGATCGTATCAGTTCATGTGAAAGAGGCGTGGCCTTTGATCCTATCAGTTCCTGTAAAGGAGGCGTGGCCTCTGATCTTATCAGTTCCAGTGAAGGAGGCGTGGCCTCAGATCCTATAAGTTCCAGTGAAGGAGACGTGGCTTCTGATCATATCAGTTCCAATGAAGGAGGTGTGGCCTCTGTTCCTATTAGTTCCAATGAAGGAGGAATGTCCTCTGATCCCAGCAGATTCAGTGAAGGAGGCGTGGCCTCTGTGGCTGTCAAAGTAATAGAGACGTAAGCTGTGCACGTCATGTATAATTAAAGAGATGTGACCATTCCAGTATGGGTGAGGCTTTGGCTCACTGATTAAAGCCGTATGGCACTGGACTCAGCGTTGCCATGACAGCCATTTTTATGGCATATTGGGATAGTTTGAAAGAGTAATCATGGGTGAAAATCATAAGGTGGCAGGGTTCAGCTTTTTTGCGATATCTACAAATGTTTCAGGGACGCAAAAAAAGACTGACCGTGCAGAAAAGGATATACTGTAGGGTCTAATGGTCTTATAATTTATATAACGTTCTTGCCAACCTAACAACAGACATGCACATTCATTAAACTACAGCTGAAAGACCGTACAATTAACGTGACGACATTGGTTGATTGCTAAGCTCCATGTCCCACTCAGTAACGTGCACGTCGACACAGGCAAACCGTTACAGATCATTTCATAAGGAGTGGAGAGAAATGGAGCAAGAGAGGGAAAAGATCAGGAAAAAGATGATCAAGAGGTATCTAGGTGAACTGAAGGTGAAGGAAATATAGCTGACTGGATGAAACAGCTAATAAGGCAGTAAATGGGGGAACATGGGAGTGATGATGCTGTGAAGAATGGGAGCAAGAAAAGAGTTGATGAAATGGATTTTTTTCCTAAAGAAAAAAAAAAGTGTCCCAAATGACACGGGAGCTTCATTTTCAAATACTTTCAAATAAAAGCTCATCGCTGTAACCTGTGACTATGCTGCAGAAGTCAAAGACAAAAGTAATCTCAAACGCTGGGACATAATTTAATGCAGGCAGTTCGTTTCCTGGAACGAGTGTTCCAGTGAAGGAGCGGCAGCTGGCTGCTCATGTTGCTAGCTATTCAATCATTTGGGATGTGTAACGAAATAAATTTCCAAGAAAGGGGTTCGTTTAGTTTGAACTTGAGTGAGAGGGCTTGCAGCGCACGAATAGCAGAAGTTCAGACTCGACTGAAAAGAGGGGATTTGTATTCGTTATTTCTTTCATTGCCTTATATAGTGATTGAACAAATACCGTAAAAAGTTTTGACCTTTCAATCTCGTTTGCACCTCAGTAGGGCTGCAACTAACGATGATTTTTTTAAATCGATTAGTTGGTCGATTATTTTTCAGATTAATCGATTAATCGGATAAATCTAAACGCTTTCATTTGATGTTTTGCTTAACTATATAAAACCATAAATCAGGGTATTATGTATAAAAGTAAACTTTTAAAAAATGCACTAGCCACATAGAGTTTATTCATTCATTCATTCATTTTCTATACCGCTTAATCCTGTGTTCAGGGTTGCGGGGGACCTGGAGCCTACCCCAGGAGACTTCGGGCACTAGGCGGGGTACACCCTGGACAGGGTGCCAATCCATCGCAGGGCACACACACATACACACACTGACACACCCAATCACACACTACGGGCAATTTGGGAACGCCAATTAGCCTAACCTGCATATCTTTGGACTGTGGGAGGAAACCGGAGTACCCAGAGGAAACCCACCAAGCACGGGGAGAACATGCAAACTCCATGCACACAGAGACGGGAATCGAGCCTGGCCGGGGAATCGAACCCAGACCCTGGAGGTACAAGGCGACAGTGCTAACCACTACACCACCGTGCCGCCCACATAGAGTTTAATGATCTTTAATTTTGACATTTAAACCTTATTTTATGTAAATCAACATTTTGTTTTTAACAGTAATTGCAGATGGCAAGTTGACAGTGTGTGTATGTAAATATTTATATATATATATATATATATATATATATATATATATATATATATATATAGTTTAAAAAATACACTGACATATTCAGTTGTTAAGAATGACCTCACTTTTAAATTCTCTTAAATTAATAATAAGAAGAATAGACTTCTAGATTATTATGATATTATTTTTAATTGAAGTTTAATTGAAGTGTCTCATCCTTTTCACGGTTTATACATTATTTCCATCTTCTCGTGTATTTTATAGACATTCTCGTAATACGGCGACGTAGGGAGAGAAAAACTCGCCGCTACTGGGTTCACTCTGTTTATTTTGCCCTTTTCCCGCATTTCCCTGTGTATAGCCTGTAGGATCATGGGATATATCCGGTCCTCCGTAGTGTAAAATGAATGTGAAGAAACGCACTAGAAGTGGTTTCCTTGTGTTCGTTGGGATTTGAACGCCAAGAAATAGCTGCATGCAACGTTTTTTTTACGCCGTAATACCGCGCAGCCGGATAAACGCACGTCACCAAACCCCGTGTGAACTCTCTCACTGACTCCTATGTGTAGAAAACCCTCGGCACTTCATCCGCGCTCACCGGACACTACGAACGCCCGATTAAAAAACGCTCGATTTTAAGATAAGAGGTGTTTAATGTAAATTGCTCCCATACCTGGGAGGACTTACGGCGCGTGCTTTTTCCTGCAGACGCTTGTGTAACCTCCGTGTGTGTGTCTTTGTGTATTTGTGCATCTTGTGGTCGCGCCTCTCAGTGACGTGAGCAGCCCAACTAATCGATAACGGCATTCGTTGACAACGAATTTCATTATCGATTTTATCGATTAGTTGTTGCAGCCCTACACCTCAGTCTCTTTAAAGGGGCGTGGCCTGCCATGTCACAATGCTAACTTTTCGGCTTTGCCATAAAAATATGTTTGCGGTTACATTTTATTGCATCAGATTGCATCATTACAGCTCTAACTCACATGCCTCTACATAACGCGAGCTTCAAATGCATCATTTATGTAAACAATCAGACTTTTGAGGTGCGCAGGAGAGAAGAACATTACAAAAATGTGTGTGTGTGTGTGTGTGTGTACAGGATGAAGAGAAGGATATGCTCAGCGGCATAAGCTACCTTTCATCACCTTGAAACCCACACGCCAAGCCAAAGAAGCCAGCCAAGAAAAACGAACTGCGTTGTGGCAGGCCGAGCCGAATCTATGCAGCCCAGGTGGTGAAAAACTGCTTCGTCAAACTCGCTTAGCTGCCGCCGAAACAGCGGGAAGAGCCTCGGCAACAGCAACAAAGGACTGCCTGAACCTCACCATCAATCCACAGTGGCACAGAAGTAAACAGATTTACAAACAGGGGCTTCAAACCCGTTCGGTTGCAGTGCAGTATGGCGGACGGCTCAGGAGAGTAGGAGGGGCCTCCCTTCATTAAGCAGAGGTAATTGCGTTGGAGCAGCACAGCTCACTTGAGGTCTGTGATGTAACCTCTGTACGTCTCTAATGCCTTTCATGCCCTTGGATCAAGGGCTGGAAGTGTCATCTGTCACGGGGCTTTGAGTATTTCTCTAGCACCACGGGAAACAAACAAGCATGTAGAAGGGCAGGACGGGTCAGGGAACATTAGCGCAGCTGTGCATGATCGACTAGAACAGGAGCCACCTTTCCCGTTATTCTGCTTCCGTCTCTGCAGAATAAAAAGAAGAAGAAAAAAACCCAGACGTGTCAAAAGAACGTCTTCTGATATACATCATGCCATAACGGCAGTAAATATTGGATATTCCTTTTCCTTTACTGTCGTGGCTGTTTTTGCATTTTTGTCCCCGGAGGGTTTACAGGGAAGAAAAGAAACCAAGCTGTTCTGTATGCAAAGGAACCGACTGTGATGCATAAAACATCTTGAACCAAAATTGCCACCGTAATTCTTTATCCGGGTTCATCTGCAGCACAACAACGCAGTCATTACCCGCGGTTCCGCATGCCTCACGCCGCCGAGCAGCTTCTGTTCTGAGACAATTCTACAGAATACAACGATGAGAACAAACACAGAAGCCAGGCATCAAAAGAGGCCATCTTCAGCTGACCCCTAACCTGGAAGCTGTGGAAATGCTCATCTGATTCAGGAATGATCGGAGAATTCGAGCATTTAAAAACGGCACTGATTTGAGCAAATCGCGAATGAAATTCTGAGCCCGGAAAATTTCTAAATGGATCATAATTGCGAGGGTGAGTCAAAAATTATCCGCACTCTGGCTGTCGAATTTGTTGGAATTAATTAACTCTTGCAAAAAAAAACATCTTGCGTAATCTCCTTGCTTTTTCTCGATACACTTTGTCATACAATCTGTGAGCAGGCTTCCATATGCGCTCGTAAAAAAAATATTTTAGGCTGAGCTGTGAGCCACGAATGCACCACCGTCTTCCCTTCTTCATCAAAAAGAAGATCCTTTAACACCTCAAAACCAATCCTCTGTTTAATCAGAAGGTTAGGCTTCAGCTCTTCAATAAGCGTCTCACCGTAACGAGTTCAACTGATTTTTTTTTTTAACCTTTTTCCTGATGCTGTTCCAATACTTCTGGCCCTTGAGAATCCCAGAAAACCGTAAGCATTGATGAATTTTCCAGCTGATGGTTGACTTTTTCTTGGTCAGTGATTGAGGATGTTTCTCCGTTCCATACTCTGACATTTACTCTCAGGCTCGTAGTGATGAATCCGTGTCGAAACCAGTAACGATTCTCTTTAAAAAAAACTTTCACCTTCCTTACAGTACAGTATATCTCCACATGTCGTTTGCAGTTACAAATGAATTGATGTAACACGTTCACACCTGACTGGGAAGACAATAGCCTTGAATGGAAAGCAAAAGTTTTAATATCATTGGAGTGCGGATGATTTTTGACTCACCCTCATACATGACCACATCCGCTACTTTTTGAACTACAGTAGTGTTTTGCTCAAATCTAGCATTAGATTAACGTTAGATGGCGAAAAACTGTTCACATCCAGGCAAATGAAACAAAGCGGGATTATTGATAGCATGTTGATGATGTACGACTTAAGGAACACCTGTCGCTCTGCATTTAGAAGAGAAAGTCTTCAAGTTTTACAGTACAGCTCACACACACGCACAAGCTGTAGAACACTCTGTGGCTAAAGCGTGAATCAAAACATGCCGGATCCTGACAGCCATACTGCACTGCAGTGTCACCCAAAGCATGGTTTAAGCGCTCCTCATGCTAACCCTCGCGGCTACAGGCTTTTATTTATAACAGCAGGAGAGAGGATTTCTTTAATGCTTGTGGTGGAGCGGCGGATTAGGTTCTGCACTAGGGGCCAGAAGGTTGTGAGAAGGTTGTAAATCTCATGACTACCAGAGAGTTTTAATTTCTGACTGAATAGCTCTGTGGCTAGAGTTCATCCTGGAGTGAAAAGAAAGGAATTTTAGAAACGATGAAGAGGAAAAAAGGGAAAAAACGGACTTTGCTCTAAGTGTTGATAAGAATCTGAAAGCAGCTAAGACCTAAACCAGAAAATATCGACCTTCCGCTGATCTGAGAAGGAGACTATTACTGAAAGTAAACATCCTAATTCAGAAATGGAAATCGTATTGACACGACTAAAGATGAAGAAGTATAAGTACTAAAGAGATTTGACGAAATTGAAAACAAATAGCAGGAGATTGAAAAAAAAAACACACCTTAAGTGGAATAAAAGCCCACATTTCAAACACACTCACAAATATTATTATGGTTGTTAGACTAAATCCGAACCAGGACATTTGGAAATACTGGATAACACCAAACATACCGTGTAAAAGAATACATTGTATCCTGTAAGACTCCTGTTTTCTGCCTTCTACCCATAATCCTACAGTAACTTCTAAAGATCAATCCTGTTTTTAGTCATCTGATTAAATCAAAGGCGTGAAAGTGAAGGTTTTCCACTCAACTGTATGGATAGTCCCCAACTTACGAACGGGTTCCATTCCAGAAGCATGTTCATAAGTCTGATTTGTTCTTAAGTCCGACAAAGTTATACGAGTTCGACACGAATATACATTTACATTTACATTTAGGCATTTGGCAGACGCTCTTATCCAGAGCGACTTACATTTTTATCTCATTATACATCTGAGCAGTTGAGGGTTAAGGGCCTTGCTCAAGGGCCCAACAGTGGCAACTTGGTGGTTGTGGGGTTTGAACCTGGGATCTTCCGAACCGTAGTCCAATGCCTTAACCACTGAGCTACCCCTGGCCCCATATACAACATAAAACATACGGATCCGTATCTAAGGAAATGAATCTCACACAAATGTAACAGTGTTGTACTGTACAGTGTTATTTACTCAACATGGCGTCTCATTCCTGTCTGATGCTACTCAGATTATCCAGTTGTCCTGGTAAGCTTTTGCACAGCCACTTTTGTACGGCAAAAACGACGTCATTACCAGATGCCATTGCCAAAACCCACTTTCAAATCCAGTAACGGAAGCACTTTCAGCAAAAAACAAACAAACAAACAAACAAACAAAAAAACAATGCATCTAATAATGTTATATCATCTTAAACAACATGTCAACGGCCGTGTTGTGTTTAACGGCTAACGTGATCCTACAAACCGAACCAGCTTCTAACACAAGGCCAAATCTCTAACCCTTAATCGAGGACACTACTTGTTGTGTGGAAAAAGTTATTGTACACCCAACATAGCACACTAGCTTTCCATTTAACACTATTCAACTGCCTACCAGTTAATTAGGTATTAATTAGAAAGCTTGAAATGTCAGTATACGTTAATGTTACAGTACCTGCACGTAATTTTATGCTAAAAGCAAATTCTATCAAATCGAGCCTGAATCATATATTTGTTCACCGTCTAGTCCAGGGGTGGCGAACCCGCGGCTCTTTCACCGCTCGTCTGTGGCTCTTCAATCTATCCACGTTCTGCGTTTACACTTGCAAATTATTTTTAATATGTCAAAACATAATTTTCCAATAAAGGGGTATGTATTTTAATTATTTTTTTTACACAACCTCTCGCGCGATTTAGACCAGTGGTTCTCAAACTTTTTCTGTCATTCCCCACTTAAGGGGGTGAGCGAATTTTCAAGCCCCACTTGTCAACAAAATAATAACGAAATTGGCCAAGTTTACGGTTTATTGAAATATCAATTTCTAAACCAATAAGATCAAACAACACCAAGTTCAAAATAGATAAAATACACGTGCAATTGTTATACAAGGCTTACGTTGTCACATATCATTGCATAATTGACCCCATGTTTATTAGCTGCTCAGCAATCGTTTGTAGTTTTTTTGCACTGGTCAATTCTGTATGCAACTTTGAATGAAGCCATTTGTGCTTTGCTGTCCACTGATTCAGATGTTACCATGCGATTCTCCTGCTGTCTGTATTCTGCCAGCTTTCTTTGAAAGAAGTCGAGTGGATTATTAACGTGACTGGAGTGTGTTGTCTCTAAGTGTCTTCCTAATTTGTTGGGTCTCATGCGGTCTGCTGCCAGCGGTTTAAGACACAAAACACACACGAGTCTCTCCTCTGCCCCCTCCATCCCCACCATGAATCCAAGCTCAAGTTAGGCTTCATTAGGGGTGGGCGATATAACCAAAATCTTCTAACACAGGAGAAGCGATTTTCTACCTCGATAACGATATATACCACAATATAGCAATTTGTATCGGACAATACATAAATAAAAATTCAAACACAAAGAAACTGTTTTACATAATGTAATTTTATATAAACTGTGAATTGCTGAGGTTTGCCGCATTTTTTTACTTTGGCCATATTCTTTTGGATGCTTGGATTTCAGATGATAGAAAAGGTTTGACGTGTTTCCACCACTTGTTAAAACAGTGCACTTGTGTACCTCACAAATCACGTTCATCTCATTCGTATCACTTTTCTTATACCCAAACCAATTCCACACCACAGACGAGGCACCTTTTTTCTTTACAATCTCCTCGTTGTTGGTTTCGTCACATGTAAGCAAACTCACTGCTGCTGCAGCGTCTTCTTCCATTGTCGAAGTGTATGTGAAACCAAACACATCAAAAGGTGGGACGAAACCGCGGCACCCGATTGAACCAAATATCTGCGCAAATACAGCGCAGCGCGACTATCTGGATAGCGCAGTGATGATCTGGTTTATTCGCGCAGCCCGGTGGATCGCGCAGCGCCGCTCGAATCACAAACCTGCGCGACTCACTGTGTTTTATTTAAAAACAATTCATTTAAAATGTCAGGACTGTTTAATATTGTTTCCGCCTTGCCATGCCTGGTTTGTACGTGCGCATCCCAGCGGGGTAAAATGTATTTTGATGGTCGGCGCGGTTTATTTCTGTCAAAGTCGCGCAGCGCTGCCCAGTGGGTCACGCAGGTTTGTGATTCGAGCAGCGCAGCTTAAGTTGGCCCGAAGTTAAACCGTTATTGTTGCACTATGGTTCCACTTTTTCTCCCGGCCCACAACTGATGTTATTTTAAATTTACTTGTATTAATGATCCATTTATTTGTGTGTGATTGTTTATTTTTTTTCCTATTATTTTCCACTAATTTCCTCCCGTTCATTGCGCCCCACCTGCCATGTCTGTATTCCCCACTAGTGGGGCCCCACACTTTGAGAACCACTGACATAGACTAACATGATTGACGTGAAGTTCGTTAGTAGCCTGTCAATCATCATGGCAAAGTCAGGGAAGCGGACAGCTACGCGCAAATACGAAGATGAGCACAGAACATTTATGTCTGAATGGAAGGAAGGAACCGTGGAGTTCTGGAAGATTGTGCCGATTGAGAGATATCCTGATGTCAAACAGGCTCCACTCAAACTACTGTCAATGTCATACTGTAGGTGAGATAGGGGTATTATGTAATTAAGTGTATAAGTTGTGATTCTGTTGTTTGCACATCTGTTGTGTGGCTCTTTGCAGTGATAAAGATTTTTTTTGGCTCATTATGGCAAACAGGTTCGCCACCCCTGGTCTAGGGTGATCACGTCATAAGAATGTTAAAACCATTTAAGGGATTTGGCAGACGCCTTTATCCAGAGCCACTTACATTTTTATCTCATTATGTCCTGTATCCAAGCAGTTGGGGGTTAAGAGCCTCGCTCAAGGCAGTCGTGGGGTTTAAACCTGGGACCTTGTGAACCGTAGTCTAATGCCTTAACCACAGAGCTACACCTGACCCTCAACCACCGGAACCACAGCATAGTGCATATGAAAATAATCAGCAGAACAGAAGCTTTCAATTGCTAGGTTACTGTTATATCTGTGTGTTCAAGCAGCAGGTAATCCGGTAGGTCATCAGGTAATCTTCGTTATTTCTTTGCCCTTTAAAATACACCTCGAACAAAATCACAATGAAAATACTCAGTAGCCTGATGCCGGTTAACGGTGTTTCTGCCGTACATGTTTCTGCCGTGATGTCAGGGTAGTCACGTGCCTACAAAAGGTCAATATCTTCTTTTTTTTCTTTTCATAATTCAGATTCACAGTTAGACACAGCTGGGTTAGGGTTAGGGTTAACCCTGGGTCACACACACCCTCGCACATACAGCATCACCTGCTTTCGCATGATGGCCTTAACTCAGTGCAAAAGGCAACATATTGAACGTGACATTTTATTCAAGAGCAAAGGATACTGCATGTCCCAAAAACATTGGAATAAAACAGTAAGTAAGAAAAACGGAGAACTTAGAGTTTGTTAAAGACAAGTGTAATCATTCATTCATTCATTCATTTTCTGTACCGCTTTATCCTTATATACAGGGTCGCGGGGGCCTGGAGCCTATCCCAGGAAACTTAGGGCACAAGGCGGGGTACACCCTGGACAGGGTGCCAATCCATCGCAGGGCACACACACATACTCACATACACACACTCATTCACACACTACAGGCAAATTGGAACGCCAATTAGCCTAACCTGCATATCTTTAGACTGTGGGAGGAAACCGGAGTACCCGGAGGAAACCCACCAAGCACGGGGAGAACATGCAAACTCCATGCACACAGAGACGGGAATCGAACCCGGACCCTGGCGGTGCAAGGCGACAGTGCTAACCACTACGACAAGCGTAATGAGCTGCATTAAAAAAAAAAAACACGTTTCTTTGTTAAAACATGAATGGCTAAAACACAAATCAGTTTTTCAGCCTGTTTTTATCATTTCGGCTTGTACTGGTATGATATCATCCCTTATCTAACCACGTCTGAACAAATATTTCTTTATTTCTTTCTTTATTTTTTCTTACACTTTGAGGACGGTGGAGGTGTCTGTGAGACATAGTGTATATGGTGACAGGATATATCAGTGCATGCCAGGTTGAGCTGCTGAACATCACTTGATATGAATCATTTCTCATCCCAGGAAATATTTCACTAACACAAAAGGTGTTTGATGAGTCGGTGTGCTATGAGTCAAGGGCACCGAACACATTGAAACAAACCAGTCTCTGTGCAGTGCAGTGTGTATTCACTTTATCTCTCCCTGGAGACGTTTCAAAGTAGACATATTCTTTTTCAGACATGGGGCTAGATGCATGCAGAAGGCTATCCTTGACCCTCCGTATAAGATTTAACATTTATCTATTCATTTCAATATACAGTACATACTTTGCACATTTTCCTAGGAGACAGACTTTCTGTAGTCTTGAGGAACAGTTCTCCAGGGTTCCTGAAGGACTTTACTGGCTCTCATTTTTGGCAAGATTTGGTCTTTTATTTTTTAATCCCGTTCCTGGACCTGAGCATTTTCAGAGGAATGTTTTTTGTTTTTGAAGCCACACAGTCACTTATGAAGAATTCAAGCATAAAAACTAATATATGAACCAGTGAGAAACAGGTGCAGATGATGTCAGATGATCAGGACGGTGCACTGTGATGCTGAATGCTGAGTGGTTCGAACTGACGAGAGGGGAAATGTACGTACATAAACAACCAATTTTTTATATTGTGTCTTTAAGCACTTTGCAGTTTGTTAAACAAAATATTTGCTCCCATTTCTTTCATTTAATATACACTACCAGTCAAAAGTTTGGACACACCTTCTAACTCCATGGGTCTTTCCTAATTTTTTATTTATTTCTACACTGTAAAACAATCCAGAATATCCAATAATCGTTGATATTGAGATGTATATCTGCTACTTAAGATCTGTAAATCCTTCATAACGGCTCTAATCTGAGGTGCTGTTTGAGGTTAATTGGTGATTTCTGAGGCTGGTGACTCTAAATGAACTGATCCTCTGCAGCAGAGGTACGTTTTGGTCTTGTTTTCCTGTGAAGGTCTTCATGAGAGTCAGTTTCATCATAGCGCTTGATGGGTTTTGCAAACGCACTCAACACAATACTGTTCTTGCGGGAACTGTTCCAGACCAGCTGACCTTCAGGTCTTAAAATAACAACTGATTGTTGTTGTTGTTGTTGTTGTCGTTACCTAATTACCTAATGCAATATGTGTTATTTCATAGTTTTGGTGAAAAAAAACAAAAAAACAAAACAGAATAGTTCTAGAATATAAAAAATTAATCCCAACTTCCAAATCCAAATTTCATTAAATATAAAGAATTAAGGGGGATTAAGACATTTACACACTGCTGTATACAGACTGTACTGTAAATGCCCTCTATACCTTATACATTAAGTGCACTGTATCTATTACCCTGATAATTTAGACAATTTGGATTTTTATGGCTCATTTCTAATATTGCAGTTCATAAATATCTGAACGGAGATGTATTAATAATGGACGAGCTATACTGTAGTACTGCTTATAAAAGAAGTATGTTATGTCATAGAGACCATACTTTTTTTATATATATATACTGTATGTAGTTAATCGACAAAGTATAGATAATAAAAAACAAGCTACAAAACTATCCAGCAATCGCTCTACTAAATATCTTCTTGATTAACTAAAGCACCATAAGCGTAGGCTTTAGGTAGGACAGCCGTGCTACACCCTGACACTGGATACAAGGGGACTGTCTTTGGAACAATAACCAATTTCACCAGAAATAATAAAACGCCAAGCACAATAATTACCTGTCTGGGAGAAGCAGCGCTAGTGCCACAACACTTTAAGATCCCGTATGCCCTCCACAAGAACAATCCGCATGCTTATTCAGGGTTTGTGCAATCTGCACTTGAGCATAAAACATATAATGCTATGAGAAAGAATGAGATATACGACGATCTTGAAGGTCAAACCGAGAAGCGTCAACTTTTAAAATTCCGCTTGCGAGTGTACGTACGTCTGAGGCAAGAGGCAATCTCAGGAAAAACAAAATAATGAAATGTCACACATGGTCAGGGAGGATTAGGGGGTCGATAGGCTTAAATGTCGCATATTAAAAGTCAAAATGTCAACTCTTAATCTCTCTCCTAAATACCCCAATTTCATGGTGGTTTGACTGCAGGTGCCCAGCATGGCGGGAAAAAAAAAAAAAAAAACAGCCCAGCTTGTGTTTTTTGAGTTAGACACATTGAGCGGCAGAGGGACGACGTGCCAGGAGCCATTATAAACAACACGTACAAGTGCTCCAAAAGTATTGGAACGGCATTGCCAGTTCTATTTAATTTTATTTATTATATACAGTACACTACCGTTCAAAAGTTTGGGGTCACTTGCAAATTTCTTTGTTTTTGTTTAGTGATTTATTTTCTACATTCTACAACAATACTGGGGATTTCAAAACTATAAAATAACACATATGGAATTAGGTAATTACGTAACAACAAGAAAAACACCAGTTAGTTGTTATTGTAAGACACAGAGGTCGGCCTTTCTGTAATAGTTCCTGCAAGAACAGTATTGTGTCAAGTGCATTCGCAAAATCCGTCAAGCACCATAATGAAACTGTCTCTCATGAAGGCCGTCCCAGGAGGACGAGACCAAAACCTCCCTCTGCTGCAGACGAGAAGTTCATTTAGAGTTATCAGCCTGAAAAATGACCAATTAACAGCAGCTCAGATTAGAGGCGTTATGAAGTCTTTACAGAGCAGAAGTAGCAGAAACATCTCAATATCAACTGTTCAAAGGAGATTCATGCAGTTTTTGGACGCCTTCAGCAAAACTTTACAATGTAGAAAGAAATAAACATCAGGAACCATCATGGAGTTAGAAAGTGACCCCAAACTTTTGAATGGTAGTGTACAGTATACCGTTTTTTTTTTTTTTATCACAACCTGAGGAAATTTGGGTTTGAGATTGAAAGATGAATGAGACGCTAGATCAGAATGTCAGTATTCGTTTCCTAAGTCGTGTTAAACAGGTTACAGCAGGCAGACCAACCAACTTCTAGGTGAGCAAAAATACTGGAACAGATACATTACTGTGCAAAAGTCTTGAGCCATCCATCATTTCTTTCTAGTTTGCATCCAGAGAGCCAGACTTTCTTTTATTCCTTCCTGAAGCACATTTTGTCTCCTATTTTCAGTCCAGTCCCTGTATCTGAGCAGTATCGGAGAAATGCTTGTAGCTTGTTAAGCCACACAATGACTTACTATATGAATCATTCAAGCATGAATTCATCTAACTTCAGGCATGAACAAGTGAGAAACAGGTGCAGATGATCAGACCAGTGAGTAGTACTGTACTGTATACTGGTGATGCTGAATGCTGAGTGGTTGGAACAGACGAGAGGGGAAATGAGGTCGCTGCTGAGGTTGTTGTATAAACAAGCAATTTTTTATTGTATCTGTAGGTAATTTGCAGCTTGTCTTAGTATATAACATTTGTTCCATTTTCTTTATCTTAATCTGCGTCATTTAATTTGATACAATGTGAAGAAATAAGTAGTGGCTCAAGACTTTTGCGCAGGACTGTACATGTGTTCGAGAGAACTGTATGAGACATTCTGTATACACACTGTATTTATAGGCAACCAGAGCTTAAATCCATACAGCTGGGACACCATAACATAACCGTACTATCCGAGACCTTGACCAAGACCAACCATGAGACTTAGACGAAGAACACATCCATTGAGATCAGATCCAAGTTCATAGTACTGTACCTCTTGAGATTTAAAACACATTTAAAACCCTGGACAACCATACAACTCTCAAAAGCTCACCTCCAGACAAATAACACACTTCCTCAGGAACCAGACTCCACCAACTGAGATCTAGACCAACACAACACTTCCTATGACTAAAAAACCTCTTAATACCCAGACCAACATCTCACTCCCGAGACCCAGGACAAAATGTTCCACAAGATGCAGGTAAGAGCTGAATCTCACCCCACCAGTGGCACCATCAGGACGCCTTCTTTGATCATCATCTCTTCTGATTTTGCAAAGTAAGGCCTTGTTCACACGGGCGTTAAAATTGAGCGTCTTTCTGCCGTTCGTAGCGTCCGGTGATCGCGGATGAAGCGCAGAGGGTTTTCTACACATAGGAGTCGATGACGGTGTTCACACGGGGTTTGGTGACGTGCGTTTGTCCGGCTGCGCGTTTATATGGTGTTAAAAACACGTTGCATGCAGCTTTTTCTTGGCGTTCAAATCCCAACGAACGCAAGGAAACCACGTCTAGTTCGTTTTCTCTGCGTCCATTTTACGTTTCGGAGGACCGAATATATATCCCATGATCCTACAGGCTATACATGCGGAAATGTGGGAAAAAAAAGGCAAAAATAAAATGCTTAAAAATAAAACTTGCGCGGAAATGCTCGCATTTCTTCATAAACCACAAAATACTTCCTTTAATCCGACGTTGTGCAGTCAGAGGGTGAACCCAGTAGCGGCGGCGATTTTTCTCTCTCCCTACGTCGCCGTATTATTTTTTTAAATATTTTTATATATTATATAAAAATAAAATAATTTAATTTGAATTTTTAAAACAATAAGATTAATGTCTAATATAGCAAAATGGTCCATATTAAAAGGAGGCACCTCAAATAAAACAACAAGGGCTTTCATATCCAGTTCCTGACACACTGCCCCCTACAGGTTAAACACACAAACTACAATTTGGGCTGCAGGCTGTCGTTAGACAGAGACAAACGAACGCCAGTGTAGAAGTCAATCGAGCGGCACTACAAAACGCAACATAAACGTACAGGACGTTCAGAGCTCGTTCGTTTATCCAAAAATCTAACGCCCGTGTGAACAAGGCCTAAAAGCAAAACTGACCGCGTATGCGGTATATATATATATATGGATGCAGTTTCATCTTGGTTCCCAATTGTTTGGTCGTGCACAACGGATAGAACGAATGACTACGACACATGCGTGGTAGCCATCTTGCGTGTGTGTACACGATGTTAAAAAGAAGTATAAACCCCATAAATGCAATCTCTAAGCAGCAACCCGTCTTGCAAATAACATACACATATAAACACGCTTTGTTTATTATTATTATTTTTTTTTTAAAGAATAAGTCAAATTTAGCATAGTTTTTTATTTATTTTTTTTTTTATTTACTCACCTAAAAGTTTTTACACTGATAAATAGCTCCTAAGAAAAGTATCTCAGGCAATCGTAAGATGTATTAATGGCCCTGCTTTTTGAAAACCCACTCGATCAACATCAAGCTTACCAATTACACCGCCTCGACTACTTCGAGAGCTAGGAAAACAAACATTCCCTGTTCTATCCATCTCAATTACAGCTGTGTGTGTGTGTGTGTGTGTGTGTGTGTGGGTATGTTCTCTAGTCGAAATTGTTCTGTAGTAGGGTTTTAAAATAAACTCTTATTTTTTAAAATGAAACTCAGTTGTAGGTTTTGCCCTATGACCCTTGACCTTCCATTGAGGCTTCACATACTTCACATACAATCATCGATTGGTGGTTTAAGTACAGAAGATGATGCATTTTTTTCTGGAGCGACAGTTTGTGGTGTGAATTCGTTAGCACTTTGACATAAACAAAATTAAAAAGCCCAGCCGTTACTGGCGTGAGTTCACACACGCTGGAGACATGAATAAAACCGATTGAAGATCAACAATGAGGAGTCTTTTTGTTTCATTACTCTGGCACTCTGGCTAACTGGCTGTGTTTTAGCCGCGTCCTTGACTTTTATCTTTGCGGTTTTTTTTCCCTCTTTTTTTTTTTGTACTGAAAGGTGCGTTTGATCACTGGCTGTCGAGTGTGAGTGGGGAAATTTGAAGCATCGAGTGTAGAAGAGTAACGCGGCTTTGATGTAGCTCTCCGTCTACTTGAACGAGGCTTCGCTTCAGTGGACAGCTGGTTAAAAAGTCAAAGGATGACGGACGCACTGTTTAACTCAATTAGCCTCCTTTTGTTCGCTGTTTTCGTCCCTGCCATTGAAAATTACACACCGACCGTCTGCACATCATCGTCTCGCTACATACACCAGGTAATGAGGTTGATTACAGCTCATATATACCGTTTCTTTTTTTAAAGGAAATTGCTGAACGGGCAGCCGTGCATCTCGTAGCTGAAAACCCTGCCTGCGAATGTTTAAACCCAAATGCAGCCCACGAGGCTCCAAAGAAGCGAAATCCAGAGCTGTCTCGTCTAGTCATCGACGTAGAGACGCTGCTCGAGCAGACACCGGGCCTGATTAGCAGAGCGAGCGTACGGCCTGGCAGCTCTTAAAGACGGAGACGCTACATGCTTGTTTTTTCTTTCTTCCTTCTGCTCCCTTGAAGCGCGGAGATCAATAAAGCAACAGGCGCCGAGGGACGGACCGGGCCTCGATCTTGATTCTGTAGACAAGGTGTTACATGTCACTTTGTTTATATTAGACGTTATATGAGGGTGAGCTGCCTGTCTTTCTTTTTCACCGGTTCTGACACTCGGCCTCCTTTCAGGAAGTGGCTTTAATTGGTGAAACGATCGCCTGTGAATTATGGTTTTTACTCCCAGCGGTCATTTCTTATTCTTCGTCCAGTGTCTTGTGTGTGTGTGTGCGTGTGTGTGTGTGTCTCACTCATTTATAACACCAGCCTTTTATAGCCTGTCTTGGTCTTTTATTATCTCGTAGATCTCCTTTTATGAATGTGATTATCTTTTGTACTTTAGTAGACATAGCCAATTAAGAGACATTGTAAGGCATTATGTCTTTCTCTCTCTCTCTCTCTCTCTCATTCCCTCAGTAGTGTCCTCAGATCACACCCTGCCATATCTGGTCGAGTCATTCTGGTCCTCTTAACCCTGGAAAACCCAGACCACCTTATCCTAATAGGAAATCTATCTCCTTTGGCTGAAATGATGATACAGACCCAGTGAACCCTAAAACAGGTGTTTTTTAAAAATTAACCCTTTCCTACTACATGTAATGACATGGGTCATATATGACCCCTTGGGATATCCAGTATGTTTGACCAACTGGTAACTTTCACTCATGACATAAAGGCAGGAGTTCTTTCTTAGTAAGGAAAGACCAGATTCTCATTTCAAAATATATTTATTGATTTTAACTTTTCATCAATGACTATGCACATAAAATTTTGTTCTAAGGCAGGAACTAAAAACAGTGGCATCAGCTTTTATGTCACCAAATAAAAAGCACAGTAGCAGCCATGTTTGATGTGAAAAAAATCAGATTAGTTCAGTCAGTTACCACTAAATGTCAGTGTTATGGGTTCACATAGGGCACACTGGGTTGTAATGCAAAAAGAAATCTTTACTTTGGTGTGTGGGTTGAATATGACGATGAAATAAAAGTCTGGGTCAAATATGACCCCATGGGTTCTCCAGGGTTAAGGTCAAAATGTCTTCCGTGGCACTTTCAGCATCTTTTTTCGCGTTTCTATTCTTTCCCTTTTTCCACTAATGTTTTTTATCAATTTCTGCAAGTCATCATACCGTCAAATCATCTTCCATCATGTTCATGTTAAACCCATTTACAATCATGGCTCGATGGATTCATTTCTTTTACCTTGAAACTTTTGAGGACGTTAGCGAGGACGTTAGCGAGGACGTTAGTCTGTGGCATCGATTTAGTGCCAGGGAACATCTTATACCGTGTAAAATGTAAAATTATAAGAACAGGTGACTGTCAAGAGCTGCGGCATTGCATTACGCTTTCCATAACGACTGAGAAAGCAAACGTGGGGAGAACATCTGGAAAAACTCTTCATTCATTCATTCATTCATTCATTTTCTATACCACTTAATCCTGTGTTCAGGGTCGCGGGGGACCTGGAGCCTATCCCAGGGGACTTCGGGCACTAGGCGGGGTACACCCTGGACAGGGTGCCAATCCATTGCAGGGCACTCTTCAGACGATTGAATTGTTTTTTTCATATAACAAATGTCTCGATTTGATCAAGTTGTCCAGTAGCTTCATTGTCTTCATCTAACCCTATCCTCTGCATCCTCGTCTCTCACCCCAGCTAACTTCATGTCCTCTCTCACTACATCCAGTAATCTCCTCTTTGGTCTTCCTGTAGACCTCACCATCATTCTACCAATATATTCACAATCTCTGCTCTGAAGACGTCCAAACTACCTCTCTGACTTTATCTCTAAAACATCTAACATGGGTTGTCCCTCTGATGGACTCATTCTTGAGTGTACCATCATGTCAACTTTTATTTTCACACTAACGTTGCGAATGAGAGAAGCAACTTTATCTTTTTTAGGATTTGGCACTGATGCAGAATTTCCCCAGTAGGGTATAAATGTAGAGGTATGTGAAGTGTCTCCCGCATAACGATGCATGTCTGGACACTTCTGCCCACGCTGTCGACACTCTGAAACTTTGTTTGGAGGTGTTAAAGCGTCCTGCCTATAGTCCTGATCTCACTCCATCAGACTTTCACCTGTTTGGTCCCCTGAAAGCAGCCCTATGAGGATGAAGGTTCACTTCTGATGAAGAACTGAAGACAGCGGCGCATTCGTGGCTCGCAGCTCAGACTGAAATATTGTTTAATGAGGGAATACGAAAAAGCTTGTTGACTGCCCTTATGGAAACAAATGCCAATCTATTGTAAAATATAATGCAATATATTAAACAATACATTTCCATATATAGGAAACTATTGCTTATATTTATTAATATATTGAAATATATGAATGGACCATGTATGGACATGTTTATTGCAATGCAGACAAAAACCATTATATTTATACTTATAATTGTTTTATTGACACATTATTGAAACGTATTTATTAAATAATATTGAATTTATTAAAATTAAACTGGCAATTGGCAAACTTACTTTACATTCTGTACAAAAGTCATTACCAATAAAGAACTAAAATACAATGTACAGAATATTTTTTATCAAGAAGTGAAGCAACGAGATAATGTTTGTGTTACACTTATCCTATCATTTAAGGCTTATGATTATACATTTATGACTGAATGTTCAACATTTTCTCATGGTCCCTCCCAGTACATGCCTACAGTACATATAGATTCTAATAAAGACTAATAAATAATTTATATATAAACAAAACACTTTATCCACCATTCATCCAGACCTTTAGGTGGCGGTAGCGCACCACGTACTTTGGCTGCCGCGGATAAAAATGAAGAAGAAAACCTAGAAGAAGATAAAAGGACCAGTCAAGGTGGGTTTTACTTTTTGCGCCGAGTTTAAAGTCAAGTGCGTAGTTATTATTGACCAGGAGTCAGAATGTAACAAAAACCGTAAAATGTAAAAAGTTTAAACCACAGAGTCTGTGGTCAAAAGACATGTAGCATAGTTTAGGTGAAAATTACACAGCTTATGTTTGTTCTTAAATTGCAAAAGGAATTCAAATGCTACCTGTGGGTGAATTAGCATGTGGATTAGCATATCTACAGTATGTAACTAACACGAGTGAGGAAAGTTTTTTTTTAATTATTATTATTTGTTTTTAATGGTAAAAATCAGTCAGCTGGTTACTGTAATAATAATAATAATAGGCATGTCCTGAGTTAACCAGTGTGGTTTGACATTAAGTTTTTGAAAACCAGTAGTTTTATTATAGACTGTTCAGTGTTTAACAGTAGTTACCAGAACATGTAACTTTAGAGACAGCGGTTAATTATATTCTATAAATAAAGACCAATATGTTTGTTTGTGAAAAGGTTATCTTGGTAATTATATACATTTTACTTTAACTGGGTTCTTTTCAGAAGCATGCCACCTCAGGAGACCAAGAATGCAGGAGAATGTTCCGGAGTCTTCATCAGCACCACATCATCAGACAGGTCAGCATCAGCCCATGAGCAAGTTCACGCTCAACACTCAACCTCCAGAAAGTTGAGAATGGAGTAGCTTAACGGTGTTTAGGTAAATCTCAAATGTTTTAGTAGATTTTTTTTTGTTCAGTTAAGATACTAAGCAGCTTCAGGAGTTGCAGACTTTGGACAAACTTGTTGGACATCCACCACAAGAGAAGACTGATGTAGCGGGTGAGAGCACTTTTCCAGCCCTGTTCTTGTAGCCCTTACATACAGCAAGCAACCAATTTTCCTTTAAAATTTTCATCTTCTTTTTGACTGATTCTTTTCACAGGAAGATTGTCACAATGCTGTGGACTTTCTGAAACTCCTGGATAAATTATACTTTGAGTTGAGCAGTGTGACACAAAGTGTGACTTTTTTTATTATTATTTTTTTTATATATAATTTTTTATCAGGTGGTGTTTGTTGTGGCTCATCGCTGATTGCTGTTAATTGAGGATTTTTAATATGTTCAATAAAACTATAATATTTCTCATGTGTTTCATGCATCTCATTTATATCTGGCTTTAATCTCATTACGGTCTTGAATATGGCTCAATAAGCAAATGAGCCATAAGCATATTGCATAAGCATAGTATAAAGAAATAGATGTATTTAATCAAATTCAATATATTATGAAGTATATAAATTACATACATTAAGATATATTTAAATATATTTCTCAATATACAGTATGAAAAGCGGCAATTTCTTATGTTTTTTCTAAATGATTGTAATATAATGATACAATATATTATTCCATATATTGCGAAGATAATTAGATCAGAACACTAAATCATTAAATATATTGACACTTAATATACAGTACAGAGAAATATATTTTCTTTCCATAAGGGGGATGGACACATTATATTGAAAAGCAAGGAGATTATGTCGAACAATGGTGTATTTGTCTTTTCTAAAAGTTAATTAAACCTAATTCTACAGCCAGAGTGCGGATAATTATTGACACACCTTCGCATGTTCACACTGTTTTTATAAACACATCAGCAAAATCCTTTTGCACGCTGTAAAAGCCGTTCTTTTCTCTTCTCAGCTTTACAAGAGCTGAGGTATTTATCTCGAATGTCATGTTACCTGGATTTATACTTTTTTCTTTTTATTTTTTACCCCACTGCTCTTAGAGATCAATCAAATCCGGCTTTGACCCCATTAACCAGTGACCTTTCAGAAACACGACCAGGGAAAGGGAGTGCTCGTTGTGATTTGGAAAGAAGAGCATCAGGCTTGAGGGGAGAACGAGATTGTCATTCTCACACTCTCTCACACTCCTGCAAGCTGCCCAGATAGTGTCGTAATGTTATGTTGAGAATACACTTGCTAAGTAAAAAAATTATAATAAAAAAAAGAGTAATTTATTGTAAATAGACTCTATACTGCATATAATCTTATACAAGTTACAGTCAGATCCAGAAAGTTGGAATTTAGAGAAAGGTGTTATGTGCAGGGTTGTTGATGTTAAACATGTGTGTGGGATTCTTAAAACTCTTCACCGGTCTTGAACCAAGACCCGCTTGCATCAGTGGCAGAAGGATGGACTATCATGAGCCGACTAAAATCTCATGACCGCCATTTTTTTAATTAGACTGTTTTTAATTCAACCTGACACTGTAAATTGTTTTAAAATAAAATGACAAGCTGAATTGACATTAAAATCCTAAACGGTCCTGAGTGACGAAACAGAAAAGCATTTGCCCCATCACAAAAAAAAAAAAAAACTCATAAGTTTGAATCCCAATGATGCTGGGAGTCCAAGAGAGCAAACTGGCCATGCTCTCTGGGTGTGAGGGACAGAGTTTCTCTCCCCTGTCAATCACAAGGACGCAAACGAATTGTGGGCATCAATGAAGTTCATCAAAGTGATGCTCATGTCAGCATGTTCTAACCTTAGGGGGCTTGTCGGTAGCTGGTGTAAGATGAGTGAGTTGGGAATTGCTATTAATGGCTTTGAATTGTCTCAGACCTAGGGCGTTCAAGTCAAACCGGGACTTTTATCATACAGAAGACCGTTATGAGCAGTGTTGCGGAAGTTACTCAAAAAAGTAATTTACTACAAATGACTAATTACTACTTTAAAATTGTAATTTGATTACATTACTTATGATTACATGTAAAAAGTAATCTGATAACTTGAAATTAATGTAATTAGTAATGTTGAAAACATCTCTCACTGCGTGCGCCTGTGATGGGCGTGCGCACGTTACAGAAACTCTGGGACCTAGAAGTTATTGCCACATTCCCCCTGACCTCACTCCAAGCCATTTCCACATGTTTGGGGTCATTAAAGCAGTTCCTGGGAGGCCAGCCCCATCGTGGCTCTGGAGTACTGTGAAAACGCTCTACCTTGCAGTAGTGAGACACTGGGATAAGTGCATTGGTGTAGCAGGGGATTATATACAGTAGAGGAATAAAAGGGAAATTTTACTCTCATAACTTTCTTCTGTTATTCTGCACAAGCAAAAGTCCCAGTTTGACTTGAACACCCATCATATACAGTATAAGGATCACGTACAGAAGTGCTACTAGAGAACTTCAGTACCTACCTCTTTCACGATAAGGTGATTTCCTCCAAACAAATAACATTATGGTCTCATAAGTGGAATTAGAAATAAAAACAGCGTATTGAGCAGAAAAGCCTCTGAGCTCGATGATACTTCCCCAGGCATTGAGGGGACACTTCATCCTAAGAGCAGCAGAATTACAGTAAAGCACGGCGAGAACACCACTGCAGCACCGGTGTCGTGACAGCGAAGGGGAAAGGGACTCAGCTGGCCTCTTTACTCTACGCGGAAAGCTTCCGCTTGACGCCAGGACCGGCACAAATAAGGGCATTCTGCCATGATTGCTCTCATTTACAAGCGACAAGCTAAAGTAAAGCAAGGCTAATTACGACACTGCTCAGCTGCTGAATAGCCCTTGATGAAGTTAATCACCGGTAATCCAAAAAAACAGGTGTCGAGCACTTTCCCGAGCCCTTCTCCTGAATGAGATATTCAGGGCCGTGAGCGCAGTTTGCTATCTCTGCCCCGGTCCGACGCATGCCTTCGCCCCCTCTGAGCGACAGCACGGATGCAAGCGAGATAATGACATGTGGAACAATTCCGGCAATCTGTTAATAGAACTCTGATGGACTGTGAAGCGCTAAATGAACACAAACTGAATCAGCTTTATGGTCATCTTTTTTTTTTTTTTGCTTGTTTTATTATTATTAATAATAATAATATTGTGGTAGAGACTAATGGTGTGTATGAAGATCAAGAGGCAACAGGATGCGACAAAAAAGCCTATTAAACAGGAGTTAAAATTTCCTTTCAAACATTTATTAACATCAACATGAGTGGCTTTAGCAGAGTTCAAATTAAGCTACTAGTTTGTTTATGTTTCAAATAAACCAGACAAAAATCATAAATAAATTAATCTTCTATACCACTTATCCTGTACAGGGTCACATGTATGGCCTGGATTTTTTTTGGGGGGGATCACCAATTAGAAAATGTATACTTCACGTGAACAGACCTGAGGCAGGTATCGGACCAAAGTGTTTTATTACTCTTATTCAACAGTAATGTGCGGGAAAATCGCTTCAGTTATGTATCGCGATTCTTTCATGTGGCGATTCACACTGACTCCAAAATCAATAAAAAAAAAAAAAGAAAAACCTATGAATTTATTTGTGTGTGCATTTGAGGTGGTTAAAATTTTTTCAACTTGAATTGCCTTGTTATCTAATCCTGTCCTTGTGGTGAAATTGAATAAGACGACCTGATGATTCCCGTCCCTTGCTTATTGTATATTTATTAAAGTATGATGTCATTCTTTGTGTGTTTATAGTTCAGAAATATTTCAGTGGAATGGACTGGAACATCTGTGAGACTGTTTCTTACTTACATTTTAGCAGCTATACATGCTTTTTTTTATTTTTTTTATCATAATTCTACAAAAAAAATTCTGTTTGCGTTCTTGTTACTGAGAAGATCTACAGTCGCAGAAAACGTCTTATTTCAAAGACTCCTTCCAGACATGTTTAAAATCTCCTTACAGGAAAAAAAAAAAAGAAAGAAGATTTTTCACTGTATTAATGATTATGAATTGCTATACTTTTGTGAAAAGGCCAGCTGTTGAAGTCTTCATGTACGTTCTTATTATTATAGAAATATTAAGACCTTTCTATAAACTCTGTTCTGGAATATTAATCACTGACCAGGATGGCCACCTCGAGAGCACTGTGGTATATACAGTACTGTACTGTATGTGTGGGCAGGTTTTAATATCGCCCATGGTAACGGTGTTTTACTTGTGGTCCTCTTGAGATGCTTTCAGACCTGTACAGCGCTCACGCTACACTTTCATCTTCATCCCTCACCCTCTGCGCGCTGTCGAGTCGAGAGGTAACAGATGATGTTCTTGTCTTTCAGGGACCATACAATATCTCAAAACTTCAGAGATCGTTATGGCAGTGTGTAAAGTAGGTCACAAAGCATGAGGTGTAAAATTAATGCATCACTATTGAATCGTACTTAAACAAAAAAATTAATAAAAAAAAGAAAGCTTAAGTAATACAGTACTAACTCTGTTTAGATGATATCACCTTACAATTAGTCTTTAAAATAAATAAATAAATAAATACAAACTTTCTCCCCTTTTTTTAACACTGTAGTTAATTCCTTTGTCAAAAACTTGGCATGTGCCTCAGACAGTGCAACAGAAGTTGAATTTATATTCGCTCACTTCAGCAAAAGTGTAAGAGCTTCTGGCAAAAATGTGCAGAACGCTGCATCTGGCAGAGGTGTGCATTTGGCAACCGAGGGTTCGCCTCGTGTAAATGTCTGTAATTTAGACAAATTTGCACTTATATTAGTATAGCGCAGTTTGAAGAAGGAAAAAAGAATTCATCTAAGTATCCAGTTATTACAAAAATTCATACTGCTGGCTGTTTATGTACTACGAGTGTTCAAACAGATTTTCACCAACACTACTGGAGTACATGCTTATTGCAATGAAAAAATAAATAAATAATGAACTGCAATATTAAGCAGTTTGTTAAATATAATAGAGTTGTGAATAAATGTCAGTTAATACAGGAAATAAATAATTATATTTGTTTGTTTTCAAGATAGAGTGTAGGCCACTCCATGTAGGTGAGGATTATTAGAGTTAAAACACTTCAGTCATGTTCAGAAAAAAGGGCTTCAAGGTGTAAACAAGCCTTGATATTTTTTTTCTATTTATTTATTATTTTATTTATTTCAAAATGTAACCCAACCACCAAGTGCTCATTATGTGTCCGCGCTTTATTTTGTGCATTCCTGTTTGCACACGCTGATCATAATGATGTTTGAAGTCATGTTCAGCAGCTCAGATCTGACTCCTACTTCAAGCCATGGCCCTGAACATATTCAATTTCGATCACGTGTTCACTCATTTGTGATTTTTATTTTTACTCAGAAAATGCATTAAGTTATGTTTTAATCAGATCATTAATACAAAAGCATAAATCTAACTTTTTTTCCTAATTATTTTAACAAGATGTCCATCTGGACACAAATGAAGCCTCTGAGGCTGATTTCAATCCTGTAGCTGTTAATAAAACACCAGGGGATTGTTTTTACTGAGTGCCTGTGCATGCTCAGATTCTGATACGTCCCAGGAGGTTTTTTTGATTTAAAAGCAATCTCTTTAGGCTGTAGTTTTTGCCTAAATCATGTCTAAGTGGACATGGAGAGCACTAGAGGTAGGGTGTATTTGGGATGGAGTATATTAGAGAGATTTTCAGGTTGCGTAATCTGGAGCAGGTCAGGAGGATTAAGGTCTCATCCTGAGCTCTGGTGTCACGTGACCGAAATGCGTTCTCGTGGGGATGATAGCAGAAAAACTCTTTGGAGATTTGTCTACTCTTGCATAATCCCTTGTCACTGTGCAGTGAAGAAATATCACAGCTTTTTAGCATCACAATCAGTGTTATTATTATTATTATTATTTTAGATCTGCCTTTTTATTCTTGTTATTATTATTATTTTTATTATTATTTATTATTATTATTATTATTATTATTTAAGAAGGAAAACATCAAGTTTGTAATATTTTGTAAAAGTGTGCAGCTTCATTCCTAACTTTCTCCTGCTTGCCAATGCACACTTGTTCTACAGTATATGAAAGAAAAAGTTCCACGTGCGTGCACGCGCGGAGTGCACCTGGGTAAAACAGGTAAGATCTCGACAACGGGATTTTTCCCTACCTTGGTCTCGCGCGCTCGCCAGAGAACCGGCGATGATGATGATGATGATGATGAGCATGAGCGCAGGGGACCGGCCAGCACTTCTCCCGGGCATGACCGCTGGACTGAAGCGCATCCTTTGATCCTCGTCGTGTAATGTCCTCCAGAGGCGGGAAAAAAAAGAGACACACAAACAAAGAGCAAAAGCAAAACGTCCTTTGAAATAACGCGAAGCGACGCGGAATCAGGATCCAGGAGAATCGCAGCGGATTGTGTGCGATTCAGCGCTGACACACGCACACACACACACACACACACACACAGGGAGAGCGTGCGTTCTCTTTCAACAAGCAAGCAAGCGCGCGCGCGCTTGTGTCGATTCAGCACCGCGGCTCCTCGTCTCGCCCGCAAATGATCAGCACCCTGGACAGCTCCTCGCGCGCCGCCGCGGCCACTTCAGCAACTTTCCAAAGACGAGCGGGAAAAAAAGAGAGGGAAAAAAACCCGGCTATTTATGGAGCGCGAGGCGTCACGTGCGCGATCGCGCGCGCGCGTGCTCCCTCTCTCTCCCTCCCTTTCTCTCTCTCTCTCTGATCGCTGTCGCCTTCCTACGTGTGGGAAGTGTGGCGGACATCAGCGCGTGACTTAGCGCGGTGTTCGGCACGCCGCGGAGTTGATGCCACACAGACTGTGGGAGTTACTTTAACACCAGAGCTGTTAATTCAGAAGTCGAGGTGTTGGGATGAGAGCCTCCCACGCACTGGTTACTCACTGCCTGTGCATTTTCTCCGGTTTCCTCCAAAATCCCCCCAAAAACATCACAGTAATTTCCTCTGGTTATGAATAAGTGAGATATTCTGGTGCCCCATGAAAGTTTGTGTATTCCCACCTCATGCCCAGTGTTCCCATCATCACCACTGCCATAATTTCTGTCACCGTCATAACCATCATCATTACTATGGTATCATTATCTCATCCTCACCATCATAATTATCTAAACATATCCACTATTTTTACTTTCACCATAATCACTATCAACATCATGATCATATGACAATCATCATTATCATCACCACCATGGTATCATCATCCTCACCGTCAACATACTCCCCATCAATATCATCACCATATTCACCATCGTTAATGTCAACATCTTCACTGTCCACACTATAATCACAATCATATCTTAATCAGCATCAGGGTCACACCATCATTAGCATGATCACTGGCACCACCATGTTATCATTTACCCTCACCATCAATACTATCAACATCACCATGATCACATTTCTCATATCATTACTTTAACTATCATCACTATCAACATCATAATCACAATCATATCATGAACTCCATCATCATCATAAGCATAATCATCAGCCCCATCAACACAATCAACTTCATAACCATAATCACCACCACTCTGGTATTATTACAGTATAATCCTCATCATCATAACTACTATTATCACCATAATCACCATTGCTACTTTCACCATCATCACTATCCACTCCATAATCACATACCATCGTCAACATCATCACCATCATAAGAGTGATCAGCATCAACTAAATCACCATCATCACTAATGTGGCATCAGTATCACCCCCACCATCATAACTATCCTCAACTTACTTCACATTGCATTTACTATCATCGCTATCCACACCATAATCACAATCATATCATAATCACCATCAGCATCACCACCATCACTTCATCATAAACACCATTTTAATCACTATAACCAGCATGATAATCATTTTTTTCACTGTCACCACTACCATTCTCATATCAAAACCGTCATCACCACTTTCATCACCACCTTCATCACCTTGTACTGACCATCAACATTGTCATCACCATCTTTATCATGATTCCTCATCACTATCACAACAGCGGTTATTACAGCTGATTGTTACAATAACCACCATTATGATGGTGGTGAGAAATTATGATAAAGATGGTTATGATGGTGGTGATTATGATGATGAAAATAACAAAACCACCACTACCACTAACATCAGTGTGAAGAGAAGTGTGCAGGCATGAGTGCTACCGCAGTCCCACTGGAAAATACTGAAAACTGTTCAAATGGCACCTTTGTCAGTTCCCAAACCTCAATCTAAATCTATCTGGTATATAGCTGTGTAAATGTGCAGCTGTTTAAATTATTTGTTTATAGTTATAATTTTAATTGTTGACAGAGTGCTGAATTTTCTGGGAGGTTTTATTTTCCAAAATATACCCAAACTACCAGCCTGATTTAAAGCACCACATCACTGACCTGGCGATCACTAAGGATGAACGAATGAATGTACATGATCTTCGTTTGTCAGTGCCATAAATAAGCTTGAAAAACTAACTCCCCATGTTCCTTATGCCAGCAAGCGGCCCTGTACGTACACCACCATCACTATGGGTTTCCGGTCCATTACCTGCTCTCGGTCTCCTTTCCGTTATTAGACTCTTTGCAAACATAACCTGCTAACCGTGATCAGCTCTGTTGGGTCTTAGTGTTGTTAAATAGGGAATTCTTTCTCGGGGTAATGAAAATCAGTGGCGTGAAATGAAATGACCGCTGGTTGAAGGTAGCTTAATGAAGTTATCATCGGCGGCATAGCTGGGAGATCGTATTGTTTGAACAGACAGCTGGAAATTCATTTAGTGCACAATTAAGGTTCACGAGTTCCCATAAGGGAGGTTAACAAACACTTAAGCTTAATGGAGAGGCAGTGTTTTATCGAGTGAATAAAGAATTCAGAAGAATTAAAGTCGCTGTTAGAAAAATGACATTATTGAGAAATGATTCTGGCAACTTTGTGCGTGTGTGTGTTTTAAATGCTGAGCTTATTTAGCATGGTTACTGAATAAGTAGGGTTTCAACACGAAGTAATGCAACAAAGAAGAATTAGCAAGTACACAATGTGTGGTTAAACAGCTAATGACACGAGCGCATTAAGAACGTTCTAATGATTTACTTTTAATTAATAGCTTACTTCCAGCCTATACGTTGTGTAACAATGATTATGTGTTTAAAGTGACCTCATCAATCAATATTTAATCATTTGTTCATCTTCTACAGTATACTGCTTATCCTGTACAGGATCCCGGGAATCCTGGAGCATATCCTGGGAAACTTTGGGCACAAGGCGGGGTACACACTGAGCAGAGTGCCAATCCGTTGCAGGGCACACATGCCCACACCACACACTCATTCACACAATCCAGGCAATGTGGGAGGAAACCCGGGTACCCGGACGAAACCCACCAACTTGGGGAGAACTTGCACAAAGAACCGATCTAGGAATGGAATCCGGATACCGGAGGTGCAAGGCCACAATGCTAACCGCTAAACCACGCCTCATCGGTCAATATTAGAGTATTGTTAAAAATAAAGACCAAGGTATGAAAGAATGCATTTTTTTCTTTCTCTTATGGCCTTCAGGAAATTACAATCCTGCAACTTCCTGTTGAAATGTTTGGAATGTTCCAAATCTGTTACAGAAGATGGTGACGTACTGCAGCAGGGATATGAAACAGTTACAAAACCATAACGTACATTTAAAAAAAAAAAATCTCAAACAGATGATGCTTGGAAAAGGATAATTTAAAGATGAACTGCGTCTGAGGAATTTGAATTATTGTATTTGAAAGTGAAGTGTCTCTCATACAGTAGTACTGCACAGGGGCAGGCACGAGCGCTGTGCTGGGATTTATTCATGAGAAACAAGCTTGTTCAAGGGCACATCCACACTTCATATGTAGAATGTTGTTCACCTTTCGGATTAGATGTGTATTTGCGAGCGAGACACAAAATGGCATCACACATCTCTGAGACATGGACACATTTATTTATTTATTTATTTATGTATTTATTTATTTATTTTCGCATAAATTGGAAGATTAAAAAAAAAAAAAGAGGGTAAATATGTAGCAGAATGGGAAACATGTGTGCATGTGTGTGTGTGTGTGTCCTCTTTGCTCCACAGCCTCCTTGTTCTAGGCCTCATGTCCTTCCTTAGCCACCAGCCTTATTTGTCTCAATAAGCTCACATCATGGGCTCATCGAGCTCTATTAAATCTCCCTCTCTTCTCTCCGCTCCCTCTCTCTCTCAATACATTTCCATTCGTAATGCTGGATGGATTGCTCGACGTGTCCTGATGAAGTCATTCTGGCTGCGCTCACCATCTGGCAGAACGAGGGAATTGAACGCTATTACTTCAAGCCCAAAATTTGCACCTCGCTCCGGCGAACGGCGCAGATGAACCTATTTTACCTTAGCTCGTTAGAACGTTTTTTTTTTTTTTTTCCTTTTGCGCTTTTGATTGATTCCTCAATTATTCCTTACTTTCCCAAAGGGTATTTATAAAACGACGATAGCACCATTGCGGGTTTTAACTACAATACATCCTGGCTGCATGCTTATATCACATCAGCGGTGGAAATGTATAGGAGGACTTCACTCTCAGTTATTTAGAAATTGAGAGAAGTTGTTCTGTCATGGCCTCTCCTCGGCAGTGACTCAAGTGGAGCAGATACAATATGAGCGCATTCACTAGAGAATTCCACCTTGTATTGGGTTCACCACAGGACTGACCCTCATATTACCACCATCCACCTGCGCCCCACAACAACACCGAGCCAAACCGAAAAGATCACTTCCTGACCTGAAAACACACCGGCATGAAATCCTCCAATTATTTCCGTTATTACAGTATTACTGATATGATTCGTATCTAAATGAGGGTGTGATGATACTGTATAAGCTCCATTCATCTCGTGTTACCTGTGGTGTGTTATTTTCCTTCCTAAAGTCCGCACACACCTCGTCTCTCCTTAATAACGGCACCCTTCCTGTCAGCTGAGGATGACACCGGTGTCTTGAAATGTGTCTTCCTGTCAGTTTGCGTCCACTCTCCCTCTGACGAGGTGAACTTCAGCTAGAGTTCGTGGTGCTATTTTGGTGTTTCGTCTGCTGGTTGAAATAATGCTGCATGCTTTCAATGGGAGCCGAGTGATTATTCATGCCAGTCAAAATGCCCCCGTGTTTTTATCAGGCTCATCACACACACATGGGAACCTGTGCACCTTCGAGAAAATGCAGAAATCCTGTTGGTTCTTTGTTTGTCCTTATGGAGACGCTTTCAATTACTAACGCAAAAAATTAATTACCAGTTTGTCGTGGTATCTAAATTAATAGGAAGAAACCTTGAGAGGAACCGGACTCAACCGGGAACCCATCCTCATCTGGGTGAAACAGATAGCAGGAAATGATCTTCATTTATACTGTGTCTTAGGTGGTAGGCAGTTCAGCTATAATAGTTGTATGTATGTTAGTATGGAGTCCAGGTACAGTAGTTATTGGAGACTCAGGTAGACTTATAGGAAATTCCAGTCGTGAACTATCGAGCAACTGCATCCAAGTCCTCAGAGAAACAGCTGTCAACATCAGTCGAGGCCAGAACCGTCTTCATGGTCTATTTAGCGCATTAACTCCTTCAAGAACTTTCGAGTGGTGCAGTGGTAAAGCGCTCACCCTATCATCCAGAGGTCGCTGGTTCGAACCCCGGGTGATGCTGTAACCTCTCACAGCCGGAGGCACAGAGAGAGCTGATTGGCCGAGCTCTCTCAGGGGGGAGGGATGAGAGAGGTACTTGCGCTGCCACATTAATCACGGCTCTACAGCCAATCAGGGGCGTCTGTGAGCTTGCGCACTTGCTAGCGCTTTCCTCCGAGTGTGTTACTCCGGCCCTAATGGTGCGTGAGCAAGCAGTTCGAAAAGATGCGGTCGGCTGACGTCATGCAGTTCGGAGGAAACACGTGATAGTCTTCGCCCTCCCGACTGAGTGGTAGTCGTAGCCTTAATGTAGGAGCCCCCTAGTGACGGGGAGGAATGGGCTACTACTAAATTGGGGAGAAAATTGGAAAAAAAATTATAAAAAAAAAACAACTTTAATGAAACCTTTTCCTTTAAGAATGTATTTACTAGACAACTGAAAGTCTAAACACTTGCTAGAAGTAGATTGTGGCGCATACTGTACTACACATGCACTAAT
Source organism: Channallabes apus (assembly GCA_030522415.1). Taxonomy (NCBI): domain Eukaryota; kingdom Metazoa; phylum Chordata; class Actinopteri; order Siluriformes; family Clariidae; genus Channallabes; species Channallabes apus. Next base: position 29,960,329 of record CM060120.1, read on the forward strand.
CATTAATGTACCAGGAAATAATGACACTCATACTGTACATCAACACCTTCTATATGATTAGGGTACAAGGATGCTGGGCTCCACTTGTCAGTCATACTGTGTTAGGGACACGCCTCCTAAGGATCCTTCACCTCAATCCAGAGATGCACTGCTCAGGAGTGCAAACAAGAATACATTCATGGGGTGTTTTTTTAGTTTTCATTGCCTCTGGGGACATTATTATGATGCTAATTATACATTGGCATTAAATTATACCATTGCATTAAAACTTCTCCTAAGGGGAAATTCTTAGCGCTAAGGCCCGGAGCTACTGAACAGAAGATCAGCAGTTCAAGCACCAGTTCCACCAAATTCCTTATGATCTGTAAAGCTTCATAACGGCTCTAATCCGAGGTGCTGTTTGTTAATCTGTGATTTCTGCGGCAGGAAACTCTAAATGAACAGCTCCTCTGCAGCAGCGGTACGTTTTGCTCTTCCTCTATATATAATATATCTAAATTCTGTGAATTTCTTTTTCGATAGTTTATGAATAAAACCCTCTTCTAAGACTAAGTGGTTCAACAAAATACAGTACATGATAGACATGTGACTTTCCAGATCGTCATCTTCCATTGCTGAATAAATGTTTAAGCATTCGAGGGTGTTGTAAGCTAATATTATGGCGCTTATACAGTACGTTTATCTTGTCTGACATTTCCATATCTAGTTTGGAGCATATGTGTAGTTTTGGCCTGTCTACACATGACCATATGCTGAATGCTTCCTACTGTGTGATACACGTCTGTTAGTAATGACATAAACCCAGTGAGATGAAGAATAAAGAAGGGAAATCGTGAATAAAGCGAAAAATTTATTTGTATGATGTAATGCTTGAACTTTCATGCTTGTTGATATGTGCATCACTGGGCGTGTTGGTGCCCAGGGGAGGCCGGGGTTGGAGACACAGCACCGAGGACATGTCCTGGGGGATTTTATTTATAAGATAAGCTTAAACATATTACGAGTATTGGATTTGATTAGGTTTGAGTTTATATGAGCATCATTTCCTGCTCATCATTCGTCTCCATCTGTCCTTCCCTGTACCAGAGAGAGGCTTCCCACAGTCCGCCTGACCTTGGCTGTGCGGCGGCCGTCAGCGTGTCCTCTGCCGACGATGCCTCAGCAGCCGCGGGCCGAGACACTGCGCTGACGTGGTGTGTGTGTGTGTGTTGTGCTCTTCTAACCTTGACAGCTGTCAGTGCTTTCATCCACACAGAGCTGTCAACCAGCCAGGGATCATACAGCAATGTTTTTTTCATTTAAAACCATGCAAATCATGCTAACAGATGTGCACTAATTAGACCTGGGGGTTTAAATGATGCTGTTTATTGATTCACACTGTAGGTCAGTTGTACAGTTGGTGATGGAGCTCTATCCAAAACTCCCACATGTCCCAACTGTGCACAAAAAACAATAGCACTGGCTTTAATCAGATCATGTTTATTATTCAAGAATCTAATGTAATTTTCAACCATCTACAGTAGCTGATGAGTTGAGGTTCTGCTGAAGAATCCTCAGGTAGTCCTAGTGTAGTTCTTTATTATTCCATCCACTTTGTACAGAGCACCAGTTTCCCTGGGAGCCAGGTGTTGAATGCTTCAGGTTTACACCTCCAAACATACAATACCTCTGGTCAGAACTTTCCTCCAGAAGGCTTTGTCCATGTGGTCAGCTGCAAATTTGAGTCGAGCTTGAAAGGTTAGATTTTTGCAGCAGGAGCTTTTTTCAGTCCATGGTGATGCGAAATAGGCTTGACTGTAGACGGTGTAATTTACAGTATGATCCGGCAGCTTCTACATCATGGCAGACCTACAGTATACAGTAGCTTGGTGGTTCCATCATTTGAACTCATCTTGGAATCTGCAGTTGTTCAGAAATGACTCAGAGAGACTTTCCTGACTTGTGTCGGCAATGAGCTCCTTGGACGTTCCCATTGAACTGTATCTTGGTTGAATCCAACGATACGGTGGACGAGAAGTACAAACCCAAATAACAAAACCGAAAACAAAATAACAAATCTTTAAGTAAAATACCAACACAGAAAACACAACGACAAATCAGACAAACCGGAAAAGGTAGGTCTATTTTGCGAATTAAATACTTATTGCTGATTGAAAGAGACATTTGTCACTTAAGATATGTAATGAAGCCTCACAGCATTTGAATGTCCGTCAGGCTGCAGTACTTCATGTATATCTTGAGTGGCAGATGTCTTGTCAAATCAACATTTTGCTTTTTGGTTTTGTTATTTTGTTTTTGAATTTGCTATTTTGTTTTTGTTTTTGTAATTTTGTTTTTCAGTTTTGTTATTTTGTTTAAAAAATTTTTTTCAGTTTTGTTATTTTATTTTTGAATTTGCTATTTTGTTTTTGTTTTTGTAATTTTGTTTTTCAGTTTTGTTATTTTGTTTTTTATTTTGTTTTTCAGTTTTGTTATTTAGTTTTTAATTTTTTTTTTCAGTTTTGTTATTTTATTTTTGAATTTGCTATTTTGTTTTTGTAATTTTGTTTTTCAGTTTTGTTATTTTGTTTTTTTAATTTACTATTTTGTTTTTCACTTTTGTTATTTTGTTTTTAATTTATTTTGTTTTCAGTTTTGTTATTTTGTTTTTGAATTTGCTATTTTGTTTTTGTAATTTTGTTTTTCAGTTTTGTTATTTTGTTTTTAATTTAGTTTTTCACTTTTGTTATTTTGTTTTTTTTATTTACTATTTTGTTTTTCACTTTTGTTATTTTGTTTTTAATTTATTTTGTTTTCAGTTTTGTTATTTTGTTTTTGAATTTGCTATTTTGTTTTTGTAATTTTGTTTTTCAGTTTTGTTATTTTGTTTTTAATTTAGTTTTTCACTTTTGTTATTTTGTTTTTAATTTATTTTGTTTTCAGTTTTGTTATTTTGTTTTTGTTTTTCAGTTTTGTTATTTTGTTTTTGTTTTTCAGTTTTGTTATTTTGTTTTTTTAATTTACTATTGTAGTGGACATGAAAATGGTTAATGTTATTTGTTTATGTCACATGTTCGTGACGAATAGTCACGAGTTACGTGAATTAAGAATATTAATCACTGTGCAATTAGAGACGGTCAGGGGAGGGGGTGAACAAGGACGATGTATTCTTTGTTGACCAACATAAGACAACAAAACTGGATATCATCAGTCTGTCCAATAAATAAAATCAACTAAAGACAAGTTTTGCCGCACGGATGTTTATTGTTGTGTCGCAAATGCATTGAGTTCTCGTTTAGCCTCTCAGCGGCGTTTGGTAACTACAGAGTAGCCGCTACAACTATTTTGTTTTTGGTTTTGTAATTTAGTTTTTAATTTATTTTGTTTTCAGTTTTGTTATTTAGTTTTTTAATTTGTAATTTTGTTTTGGATTTGTTATTTTCTTTTCACATGTTATTTTCTTTTTGATTTTGTCAAACAAATCCTTTTTATACTTGCACACAATCATATTTAAGCCTGGACTTTAACTAGGTCAATTCAAAACTATTATCTTTTTTTTGTAGGCATTCAGAGGTGGACTTGCCAGTGTGTTTCGGATCATTGTCTCGCTGTACTGTATAACCCAAGTCCGTCTGGTCACAAAGTTTCCTCTTCAGGATTTTCTGGTAGAGCAGAATTCACGGTTAAATCAATTATAGCAAGTCGTTCAGGTCCTGAATCTGCAGACCAGACCATAACGCTACCACCACCATGTTTGGCTGTTGATATGATGTTCTTTTTATGAAACTTTGTGTTAGTTTTACACCAGATGTAACAGGACACCTTCCAAAAAGTTCAACTCTTGTCTTATCAGTCTACAGAATATTTGCCTGGAAATCTTAGGATAATCAAGATTTTTTTTTTTTTTTGCAAATGTGTCACGAGCTTTTGTGTTCTTTGGGGTCAGCAGTGTCTTTCTCCTTGGAACTCTCCTATGGATCCCATTTTTGCGCCCAGTCTCTTTCTTATTGTTGAATCATGAACATTGACCTTAACCCCAACTTTAGATGTTGTTCTGGGTTCTTTTATGAGCTCCTGTACGAGTCGTCGTCATTGTGCTCTTGGAGTAATTACTTTTTCATCAGGACGGTTTAGACGGCTGCATTCCTTAAATTAATTGAAAAAAAAAATGAACAACTGCATTTTGTATTTACAGTATTCAGGTAATTTTTGTGTAATATTAAAATTTGTTTGATGATCTAAATCATTTAGGAGTGACAAATACATACTCTACTGTACACATAATACCTCTGATCGCATCTGTATATTTAAATACACAATAGTGCAGGTGGTACCTTGTGAGCTGTTATTACAAACTTCTTTACTTCCTTTACTTTGCACATTGAGAGTTTTATTCCTCCACCCTAAAACGTCTACATTTCTCATTTCTGTGGGCGTATTGGACCAAGCCTGACTGATTTAACACAATACACACTACTGTGTGTGTGTGTGTGTGTGTGTGTGTGTTCTGGACATGACTCATACACAACGGCAGCCTGCTGGTTTCTCTGCCGCTCAACTAATCACTCATTCATGCCTCAGTCTTCCTGCTGTACGGGTTTAGAAGAACAAAACCATGGTTTATTGCTCAGGACGACACTCTCGCTCTCGACTGCCCCGGCTTCAAACCCGCATCTTTGAAAGAGAAAACATGGAATAATTAATCTCAATTTGCTCTGTTTTCACTCTGTATTGTTGTCATCTATCACAGGACCTTTCTGTGTGTCGCTTGATGGCGTTTCATTTCAAAAACTGCAAGTAGAAAATCTGAGAGGTAAAATATTGCGAAAATGAGTATTGATTGAAAATAGACCATTTGAGAATTTCATATTTCACTGTCCAGGTTCAATTTGGAACTGAAGCACCACGTGAAATATGTTTATGTTGAAATATTATGATGTGATTCTGGTGATAATCTGTCTCTCTCTCGCTCGCTCTGGCGACACTGTTATTGCCAGCACCGGCATAATGGTGTCTGATAGTATAATGTGGTGTGATTGTCAGATTTTACTGTTGGCTCAGACAAATAAAGAAGCAACAGCGCACCATTTTCTAATCATGTTCATCTTCTTATGTCACGAGAAAATGCAGAAGAAGTTGAGACCGAAGGACAGAATAAAGCACTAAAAGGCCAAAACATGGTATTTGTGCTAAAAACGTGTCTCAGTATTTTTTTTATTATAATACTTAATGCTTCCTATCTGCAGATCTATGCTTAATTTTTTGTAAATATGCTACACATTTATATTTTTATCAGATTAAAAGAAACACAGTTGCTAAATACAATTTCATGCCCTTTTATGTCTGTAGTTTCTGTTATTTTTTTCTGAATTCAAATCTTTCAACGATCTTAACCGTCATTCAGATGAAATTTGGCCAATTTAGATTTCACATGAAAAGACATAAACCTTATTATTCAAAAAGGCGAAATGGTTAAGATATCGCAACTAGGGTTGTGTACCGAAACCCGGTGCCAATACGGCACCGGTACCTATAGAATGTACCGGACCGAAACAGAACGCGAATTTCGGTGCCTCATTTCGGTGCCACTTAAATGCCTGAACTGTCGATTGAAATATTTATTCTCTAGATTCATATATTTTTGTAGATTAATAGTTCATTAGATTAAATTAAAGAAATTAAAAGCACAAATCATCAGGAAATGAGAGACCATCCGACATGCGCGTGAATGCAGTAACTAACGTTACACTCGCTCTGACGGCAGCAGGCGGTCTACCGATAGCTTAGCATGCTAAAGTAAACAACTTTCGTTAAAATGCCTAAAACTAAACAGTCGAAAGTGTGGCTGTAATTCACAAGATAGGATTCCGGCACCGCGACGTGCAGCGAATGTTTTACAGCAGTTGCGTGTAAAGGCGGAAACACGTCAAATCTAATGAAACATTCGAGGGCAGACGGAATAAAGTTAAAAGCAGAGGGAGGCACCGTGTTTAACAGCTTGTGGACAACAGCTGGCGCTATCGGTGTGGACGACCCTCAGTCCCAGCCTCACACCAACTGTAGCAAAAAGGAGTCACTGATTATCAGAGGTGGAAAGTAACGAATTACATTTACTCGCGTTACTGTAATTGAGTAGCTTTTTTGTGTATTTCTACTTTTTAAAGTAGTTTTGAAAATCTGTAATTTTACTTTTACTTAAGTACGTTTTGTTTGAAGTATTGTAATTCGCTACATTTTAAATCTTATTCGCTCATGAGTAAAAAATAAATGAATGAAAATGATAATAAAAATATTATGCTGTGTATAAATGCCCCGTTGCGCTCGCGTGTGTGTATCATGTCCTGGTCGCGCGCCGCTCCAGACTCCACTCCAGGTTTTCTGACATCGGCATCACCTGACCTTCCACACGGTCGCTTCCGCCCTGAGTGACGTCATCGACTAGCGCGACTGGAGAGAGACGCGGGAAAGATGAAAGAGGTTGTGATTTTGGCGTTTTGACATTTGGTTGTGTATTCTGGTTTGACTTTTTGCCTCCAATTGACTTTGATTATTGCTTTGTCCCTTTGGTTTGGTTGGTCTTTGTATATATTTATAGATAATTTCACTGTATGTCTGTGCACTCACTAGTAGCAGGGGCGTGGCTGCCATTTATTTTTGGAAGAGGGAGTTTATTTGGGAATTTATTTGCTCAGGATGTTATGTGGCAATAAAATGAAGATAGCTGACTACCTTATTGTACGGAATGATGGGGGGGGGGGGATGATAACCTTATATATATTATGTATATATAATTTTATCAAAGCAGTCCCACAGCTTAATCATAGCTAAAACAATCCAATGAAATATTAGACTGTGAGACTTTTTTGAGCCAGGTATTTTATATAGTTTAGCTTAGGTTTATATTTTATATAGTTTATATAGGTTTAGGGAGTCCGGGAAGGTACCTGTATTTTTGTTTGTGTTTTTTTTTTTTTTTTTTGCAGGTAATCTAGCTACTAAATATAAATACCATTTTGTTTATTATTTTGGCCTGGGTCCAACCTGAATCTGATCCTCCTCCTGTTGTGTGTGTGTGTGTGTGTATACAAACCTCATTGTTTCATCAGTTAATGATTGGATCTAGTTCTTTCTGCCATATACCACCATTTCCATACAGTTTAAAATAGAACCCGGAACCATTCTTTTGCTGTATGACCCTAGACTGGGACGTAACACCATATTTAAGTGACCACTTTGATTTTCAAGCACAAGAAAGACAACAGCTTTATTACGCAAAGGTGTTCCTTCAGTTAAAAACAACTAGTTTGAGATTTTATATCTGCTCATCTTTTTTGAACTACGCTAGAACGCCTCATCCCACCCCCGCTGTTAAAAAAATAAAAATAAAAAAGTAACTCGGTAACTTTTACTCTGAGTAAATTTTTTAATGAGCTACTTTTTACTTTTACTTGAGTAGATTTTTATAATGGTAACTTTACTTGTACTTAAGTAAAATTTCACTGAAGTAACAGTACTTGTACTTGAGTACAAAATTTTATTACTCTTTCCACCTCTGCTGATTATGATGACGACAGCGGAAGCAGGTCAGTAGTAGGATAATGTAATGTTAATAGCAAAATGCAAATCTTGCATTCATGTCCTGTGCAGGGCAATAAGTCAGGAAAGGAGTCGTATTTTGACAGAAAAGGCAAATATGGTGAAATTTCTGCAAAAGAATTGCTAAAATTTGAAGCTTACATGTTCATATATACTTTAAACCTTTAATATATTCAATTTTAAGCATAAAATTTTGTGTTCAATAAAAATTCATTCTTGAGTAGGGTTGGGTATCATTAGTTTTTTTTTCGATACCGGTGCCAAATCGATACAATGTTCAATAAAAATTCATTCTTGAGTCATCCACTATAATTTTGTGGCTTAAAAGTATCGGTTTCAGGCACCGTTTTGGCACCGGTACCGTTTTCAAAGTATCGATTTGGCACCGGTATCGAAAAAAACCCAAACGATACCCAACTCTAATGGCAACATGAACTTGACATGGTTACGGACACTACATATTTACAGTAGTATCAATACTCATAAAGAAATATAAATACATTTATATTGTTTTGAAGCGAGACAGTATAACGCTGAAAACGGCCATTTTTGGGGAACATATAAAATCATCTCTCCAAAACAGCTGATGTTAGCAACTTAAAATATTTAGGGAAGCAAGATTGTTCACTTCCATGTTGCATAAACTTCAGAAGTAGCTTCTTTGGCAAATAGATTTTCTGTATTTTATGTTGTTGTTGTAAGTCTTTCGGCTGCTTCCGTTGAGGGGACCATCTGATCCGCACAACATCTTGGCATAGTTTTTACGCCGGATGCCTTTCCTGAAGCAAACTTTACCTTTTTTTTCCAGGCTTGGGACTGGCACTGCATCCAGTGGCTGGAATTTGGGCATTGGCTGGGAATCGAACCCAAGCCTTCCGCATGGGAGACGAGAAACCTACCACTTAGCATTTTCTGTATTATATATACAGTATAACATAAAATAATTAAATCAGCATCAATACTGTGTTTTGGCTGAAAGCTCTACCGCATCACTTCACAAGTAGAGATAAAGCATTCCCATTAAGGCCAGTATCACCTGTAGTCCAATGGCATTGTGGGGAAGCTGCAAACCAAAGTTATATTTAAGTCAATTCAATTTTATTTGTATAGCGCTTAGAACAATCATCATTGTCACAAAGCAAAAGTGCCAATACAGAAACAAAAGGAAATTAAGGGAACGTGTATGAAATTGTGAGAAACTGTATGAATTAAAACGATAAGATTGTCCCTGATGGCCGAGCCGAGGGTGATAGTGGCAAGGAAAAACTATCTGAGTTGGTGGTAGGAAGAAACCTTGAGAGGAACCAGACTCAACAGGGAACCCATCCTCATCTGGGTGATAACAGATCGCAGGGACTATTTTGTACTGCAGTCAAAAACACTGTCAATAAGTCATACTGTATGTTAGTTGGCTGGAAGTTCAGAACTACAGGAGATGTGTTTAAGTTCCGTTATTGCAGGCTCGGGTACAAAGCTGTAGGGAATTCCAGTCAATATATATATATGAGTGGTTAGTGCTGTGACCTCAGGGTTGAGGGTTTTTATTCAGATCTCGGGTCAGTGCATGTTTTTACCGTGCTTGAAAAACTGAGAGGTCTTTCTGTAGCATATTGCAATTAAAAAAATACATGAATAAATAAATAAATAAATAAATAATTTCAGGAAAGGTCAGCACAGTGGCTTAGTGTTTAGCACTGTGACCTTGCACCACCAGGTTCCGGGTTCAGTTCCCACCTCAGGTCTGTGTGTACAGTATAGAGTTTGCATGTTCTCCCCGTGCTTGGTGGGTTTCCTCCGGGTACTCTGGTTTCCTCCCACAGTCCAAAGACATCCAGATGAGGCTAACTGGCGTTCCCAAATTGTCTGTAGTGTGTGAATAAGTGTGTGAGTGTGTATATTTGTACACATACCCTGCCTCGTCTCCTGGGATAGGCTTCAGACCCCTCGCTAAACAATATACTGTATAAGATAAAGCGGTATAGACGATGATTATGTGAGTGTTTTGGGGGAAATATGAGTTCACAAAGTTAATACAATCATTGAAGTGTTGCTCACTCCAATTCCAATAGCTTGAGCTAAGACATCATTAGCATTCCATGGAAAACTAAAGTCTTAGCTGCTGTCGCTAAAACCAAATCAGCAGCACATCTCAATCCCTTACAGCAGACTCTTCATCTGCCTCAAGAACATGTTTTATTTATTTATTTTTCCCTGTTCACATTCTTAGTGCTGAGCTACAGCCGTAATACATCTCGAAATGTCAAGGATGCAGTCGAAGGTAGAAATGTTTAGTAGGTGTTTTATCACTTAAGACACCGGCATTGTGCAACGTTGTGTGAATGCAGCCTTCACTTCTGAAGAACGCAGCTTAGTCACCCATAATCCTTTGCCATTTCGTAAAGCTGCAAACCCAAGGAGAATTCTAGAGCAAACAATAAATAGGAGTGTCGAGCAATTTCTTTCAATTGAACACAATCCTACAGTAGCTTCAGCGCACTTCTCTATCCTGTAGCTCTTTGGAAGAAATGTTTTTTACACAGTATAACAGCTCGAATTAGAGTTTTGTTTTACATTTTGAGTTTCCTGCTTCCTGGTTTCCTTCTAATTTAGCTCCGCCCCTGACCCCTCCCCCTTTCTCATCTCCTCATCACATGTCTAGTTTTAATCCGTCCCTATTAGTGATGGGAAGTTCGAATCATTCTAGTGACTCGTTTTTTTTTATTTCTTTTTTTTTAGTCATTTAGTTCATTTCATTCTTTTGATCAGAAATAAAATAAAATGTTGCATTTTCAATAATAAACAGACCCCCAATACGTCTACATACACAAATTTTAGCTATAGTTCCGGTAATTAAACTATTACAATGCAGCTAAGGACATATTATGGTAAACAGAATGAGTAGCTCACCTCTTATATCTTCTAGTCTGAGTCGTTCGTTCTTTTGAAGTTGCACTTCATACTGTAGCGTCTATGGGAGTCACGTGACAAAGGAACGAATGACTCGGAGTAGAAGAGTCATTGAGAAAGAATCGCTCAATTCTGTTTCCTGTACATAACCTACGGAGGTTTTGCGAAGCTTTGCGCATGCGCGTCCAGTAGAAAATGAACGAAGCACTCTCCGAGACGACTCGTTCTTCTGAGTCACGTTAAAGATTCGTTCAAAAAGAACAAATCATTTATGAACGACCCATCACTACTCCCTATGATGTCGGATTTCCCTTGGCCTCAAACCTGATCTTCATACCTTCTACCTGCTTTTTTGTTTGTATTATTCATTATTTGCTTTTGACTTATTAATCTGACCATCTGACACTCTGTTCTCTTACAAGACCCGTCATTATGTTCAAGTTCAGTCGGCTGGGAAGTGAACCGAGACCTAACCATCTTAAACAACTTTTGTCGGGTTGAGGCTCTTTAGGTGTCCTTGAACTTGTTGAGTTATTGTCTCATAAAACTTTAACGGTACGTGATAGTAAACTCGGGCCACGCACGGAGACACGGCGCAACTTGCTGACGGACTTTTTTTTAATATCCTGAACTGGAGGCGAAAGGTAGATCTGTAGGAGGCGAAAACAAAAACAAAAAGATTTGCGACAGGTTGTCGACACGTCCTCTGATGATTATTAAAACAGTCTGTCTTAATACAAATTTAAGTTCACATTTTTCATGTTTCTTGTTCATCTGGAAAGTGTGCTTTTGTTAAATAAAACAACAATAACACAAGCTACGGTATGATTAATATTCATTAGGCAGAGTGATGAATCTGAACAGGAGAGCTGAGATTGATGTGGAATGGAGTCATCTTTAGGTGGGTTGGAGGTGATGAAAAGGTACTGTACAATGGACATTCATTTCAATTTAATTAAATTCTATTTGTATAGCGCTTTAACAATTGTCATTCTTACAAAGCAGCTTTACACAATCAAAAGAAATGTGTATAAATCAATATAGGGCGACGGTGGCAAGGACAAACTCCCTGAGATGTTAATACAGTAGGAAGAAACCTTGAGAGGACCCAGACTCAACAGGGAACCCATCCTCATCTGGATGATAACGGATAGCAGGGATTGTAGTTCAGTCGTACTGTGTGTTAACAAAAATGGTCAAAATGCAGATTTTGCTCCAATGGTTCTTCGACAAATAACATTGATAATTAGTACACTGCCTGGTAAAATAATAATAATAATAATAATAATAATAATAATAATAATAATAATAATAGTAATAATTGCATACTCTAATATAATGTTGTGCTGAATTACAACAATTCTGCAAAGATGAGTGGGCCAAAATTCCTCCAGAGCGCTGTAAAAGACTCGTTGCAAGTTATCGCAAACGCTTGATTGCAGTTATTGCTGCTAAGGGTGGCCCAACCAGTTAATAGGTTCAGGGGGCCAATTACTTTTTCACACAGGGCCATGTAGGTTTGGATTTTTTTTCTCCCTAAATAATAAAACCCCTCATTTAAAAACTGCATTTTGTGTTTACTTGTGTTATCTTTGACTAATAGTTAAATGTGTTTGATGATCAGAAACATTTTGTGTGACAAACATGCAAAAGAATAAGAAATCAGGAGGGGGCAAATAGTTTTTCACACCACTGTATATGGCCAGACTGTAAATTGATTTAAAGTTTTTAACATTGATATAAACAACAGTGATTATAAGGTGAGGTTATGAGACTGGAATGTGTTTTTCTTGTGTTTTCTTGAACAAAGCATAATCTTTTTTTTTTCCTGGCAATCTTCTGTTCTACACTCCAGTCCAGTAGGTGGCGGTATTTCACTAACTGCTCATAAACTTCAAAGAAGAAGAAGCAGCGATACTCACTCACTCACTCATCTTCTACAGTATATCGCTTTATCCTGTATTCAGGGTCGCGGGGACCTGGAGCCTATCCCAGGAGACTTCGGGCACAAGGCGGGGTACACATGGACAGGGTGCCAATCCATCGCAGGGCAGACACACATACACACACTATGGGCAATTTGGGAACGTCAGTTAACTTTACCTACACGTCTTTGGACTGTGGGAGGAAACCGGAGTACGCGGAGGAAACCCACCAAGCACGGGAGCAGCGATAATGAAGCAAAAAAAAGCATATTTTGGAAGCATTGAATTTATCGCCTTGCACCTCCAGGGTCCAGGTTCGATTCCCTCCTCAGGTCTGTGTGCATGGAGTTTGCATGATCTCCTCGTGCTTGGGGAATCCTGAACCAAATAAACCGAAAAAAATAAATAGTTTTGATTACATAATTCATTTAATTGCACAGCTGTACTACATTTTCTTATGCAAACTGATTGCTTTGAGTCACATGACCACAATATGCATGTGCAGTAGGCTATTAAGTGGGTTTTAACTACTGTACTGTATGTGTCCTTATATTAAATATTTTAACCTTAGGGTTGTGTTCCTTTTAGGTTTGGATGCTGCTGATGTAAATGACCTGTAGAGGTGTTATCTTGAAGAAAAGGTACGAATCCCCTTTTCCCCTACAAGATAAAGCATAATGTTTATTAACAGGTCACCTGTATGAAGTATATAAGGTGAAACACCATGTACTCTTGTCTGTGTGCAGTTTATCTGGGTTTATCTGGGTTTGCATTGGACTAAAACCACAGAGGTACGCTGGTAATATTTGCATTACTTCATCTTTTTATAGAAAGCTAATTCAGCACAAACTTAATTCACAATCTATTCATATTGAACATCCCGCTGTACCTACAGTACACGCTTTGTCTTTTCTCTTCTCCACCTCTACGGTTTATAATGGCTGCTGTTTCTATTTCTTTTCTCCCCCCGTCTCTTTTCATCACTTCTATCTCTGTCTCTAGGCTGTTCGTTACAGAATCTGAACCCGCAGATTTCTACGCAGCAGCTTTGTGATAATGTGTTCTGTTAAAAGTCCTGCAGAAATAAAATCCGAATTGCATAAGACAGAGTAGTTTGCAGCACGGATGCTTTTTTTTTTTTTTTGTCTGTTGCTTTATAATATGGTGCTGCAGGTTTTTGAGAAACTGAGCTTTAGTGGCTGACAGATGGTGATTCTGGAGATTTAGCAGGGGGAAAGAGGAAAGAGCCATACTGAGACACACACACACACACAGGAGCTGGTCCATCTGTACATGTGGAATTGGCCTTCATACAAAAAAAAAAAAATCAGTGTTTATCCATTGCACTCCTTACCAGCCATTAAAATAACTATAAAAAAAACAACACTGTTGTTTTTTTTTTTCTTTTTTTCCTTCTTCACCCACACACACTCTCACTCTCTGGGTCCGAACGCTTTCCCGATCATTTTGGCACTTGCCACTGTTTTTGTACAGCGAGCTCAGTGATATTATTAAGCTTTGAGATGAGTGCGAAAAAAAAACCCCTGTGTTTTGTACCTGAATGAGCAAACACGATGCACTGATTCACGAAACGCACACGACACTACTAATTTATGATTTATCAAAAATTAAACAACATTTAAAAAATGATCTCGTCATGAATAAAACAATATGCAAGGTTTTATTTTTTTCTTCCTTTTGTTCTCACCTGCTTGATATGCGAGTGTGAAATTGAAAGTTCACTTAGCGTGCGTCTGCACGGTTAAATATTCATGAGTTCTGGACTTCCAGCTAAGTATAATCACACAAATTTATAATAAGGTGACATGAGAGAATGTTCACGAGGGCACGCTGGAGCCTGTGGGTTGATGCTGCTGTTGTTGTTGTTGTTGTTGTTTTTTCCATCATTGTTGCTTTTCTTTTTTTTTTTTTTCCATATCGTCTCCATCTGCCTGTGTGGGCCGAGGAGCGGTCGCTCTGCTTCTTGTTAGGTGCGTGAAAAGGGGTGAGAAAATAACAGTAATCTAATCCCGTGCTACGCTTGGCGTGTTAGAACAATACGCCGATCGGCTCGGCGGAGAAAAACACCGTGACAGCGTAATGGCTCTTATTCACATCGTTTCACACACAACCGATTCCATCAGCGGTGCTGTTTCTGCTGTCTGATCGGCTGCATGCTTCGTGTTGGGATTCTCCCAACGTAAATTATGTAGAACCTTGTAGAACAAGGTTACACACACACACACACTGTACACACAGAACCGGTAGTGCTATCTAATTACACAAGGCACGATTTACTTCTATATCTTTCCTATTCTTCTTCTTCTTCTGCTGCTGCTACACGCTTCACCCGGATTCATCGATCGTGAAATATTTGTACAACCATCGTTCGAGTCTCTGAGCTCATCTGTGATTAGTTACAGGAAAAGTAGGCTGGTGTCACTTGTGTCTTGAATGCGAAGGAACTGGAGGTTATAGAGGAAAGAAAGTAGCTGTTTTTATCCCGGGTGTCTCCGGGAATCAGGGCAGGTTTGACATGCCAATCAATTTCTTACGGAATCTTCCTACTGTGAACATATTATGCCTTTTCGCTCTAACACGACTACATGGATGATAAACCGGATTCTGGGATCTGCTGCGCGTGGCACCGCGTACAGTGTGAAAAAGTAATCATGAGGCTTGTAATTTTCACATTTTTTTAAAATTATGTAATCATTAAAAATAATGTGCATATTTCATTTTAAAAAATGGTTTTCTGTGTTTTTTTAATAATATATTGAGAACATTTCACTAATAAAATAAAAAAAAAAATTACCTATTTTTTTAAGGAAATGAGTGCAATTTTGAGGCTTAATTTCAGGAACCATTTAGTCAAAAATTTTGAGGGAAAAAAGGCTTCATATTTATTTTAAGAGAATTGGCTCAATTATTCGGGTTTTATTGAGTCACCTTCATTTGAATCTCAACAACCGCAGCGATCAGACGCCATGTTAAAGGAACAAACGAACAGTATAAAATGTTAAGAAGTAAGTTAAGCCCCTTAATAATTTTTATATTTTATTTTGATTTCTTAAATAAGCTCCTTTGTTGTACTAGTGTCAGCAATATAAATGAAAAATAATAAACATTGTGAACATTTCTGAAAACATCCTGTCCGCCATTAGCCATTAGCATACTTGAGTTTGTTGTAGTGTCTCCACAGTTCACTGAAACAAGTTTTGTTGAGTTCGTGTTTTACAATGTTACATGAACCTAGAAATGGTTTACTGTACAAGTTCTCTCAGGTTTTAGTACAGAATGTGACTATACCCACAAGAACAGATGTTAGCATATAATGCTAAACAGTTGATTTCAATGGCATAGAAATTGTCAGTTACAAATTGTTTTACAAATTGTTTTACAGATCGTAAAACTGCTGTAAATGTTATATACACTATTTTTCACAGTGTTTAATATTTTGATACCAGTGAAACATCAAATAAAAGCATGTTTAACACCAAAATGCATTATGTATTCATTTCATTATAAAAATTTTTTTTTTATATTATTAAGTAATTTTCCTTAATAATAAATATGAGTTCCTTTTTGTTTTAGCTGCTTAAACTAAAAAAGATTATTCCACTAATAATGTTAAAATCATCATGTGTCTGGCTAAATAATTTAAGATGTTTTACTCACTTCTTGATTCGTTATATAGAGGAACCTCGATATACAGTACAAACATATCGCCTTAAGAATTTTTGCCGAAAGAACCAAGCGAACGAACCGAGCCGAACCGACCCCCGGCGTCCGGGAGCCGTTCATAATTGCTTTGTGTCAGTGGAAAGCCAAGCAAATTTGAAGGTTTTTTTTGCATTTTGTGCAAGATTTAGTGGAGACATAGCACCATGGGTCCAAAGACTGTTAAGAAGGACGGTAGCAAGAAGAAAAGGGAGCCACCTTCAGTTATATTTTAATTCAATTAAATTTCAATTCACTCACTCATCGTCTATACCACTTTATCCTGTATTCAGGGTCGCGGGGGACCTGGAGCCTATGCCAGGAGACTCTGGGCACAAGGCAGGGTACACCCTGGACAGCGAGCCAATCCATCACACAGAGCACACACACACACACACACACACACACACACACACACACACACACACACACACACACATACTCATTCACACACTACGGGCAATTTGCAAACGCCAATTAGCCTAATCTGCATGTCTTTGGACTGTGGGAGGAAACCGGAGTACCCGGAGGAAACCCACCAAGCACGGGGAGAACATGCAAACTCCATGCACACAGAGATGGGAATTGAGTCCAGACACTGGACGTGCAAGGCAAGGCTAACCACTACACCAATGTGCCACCTAATATCAATTCAATTCAATTTTATTTGTATAGCGCTTTTAACAACTGACATTGTTGCAAAGCAGCTTTACACAATTAAAAGAATTATTGAAGTTTGTATGAAATGCAAACTCCCTGAGATCGCAATATGAAGAAACCTTGAGAGGAACCAGACTCAACAGGGAACCCATCCTCATTTGGGGATAGCAGGGATTGATCTGCAGTCATACTGTGTTAAGAGGCTGGAAGTTCAGTATAACAGGAGGGAATTTTAAAGCAGCCGGTGCCAAGAGGAATCATAAATTAAGGTTAAGTGAGGTTTAATGTCTATTTATTTCAGATTTTACTTCATTTACATGTCTTTTCTAAATGTTTGGATTGTTTTATATGCATATTGGTAATATTTTTTGGGGCTGGAACAGATTATCTGCATTTACATTATTTCCTCTTTTCTGAAAATGCTTTTCACAGATGCCTCAAAGTGTCTTGTTAATGCTTTATCTTTCAGTGTCCATGTAAATGAGCTACTGCTGACCCACAAGTTGAGCAACAAGCACATGGAAGGGTTTCCCTTTACAGTGCTGTGAAAAATTTTCCACTTTTCATTTGTTGCCTTTGTGTCACACTTAAATGATTCAGATGAATCATTGAATAAAATTAAAATATTACATAAAGATAACCCGAGTAAATTAAAAATGCAGTTTTTAAATGATGATTAATTTATTAAGGAATAAAGCTGCCTGGCCCTATGTAGAAAAAATAATTGCCCCCTAAATCTAATACAGTGGAACCTCGGATTACGAGTAACGTGGTTTGCGAATGTTCCGCAAGACGAGCAAAGATTTTTAATAAATTTTTATTTGGAAAACGAACATTGTCTTGGTTTACAAGCACCGAGTATCATGTTTCACGCATGCGCTTCTTGTTTTGACACCGAGCGTCATGTGATCATAACTGAGCCAACGGTTTTTCTCTCTCTTGCGCTGCGGAATTGTAGGTAATCGTCTCCCCTGCTGGGTCTTAGTGCTCGTTAATTTATTTAATTTTTACTTTATATTTTGTATTAATAATTTTTATGTAAATTCTTTTGGGCTGTAGAACGAATAATTTGACTTTCTATTATTTCTTATGGGAAAATAAAATTTGGTTTACGAGTTTGTTTTGGATTACGAGCCCACTTCTGGAACGAATTATATTCGTAATCCGAGGTTCCACTGTAGCTGGTTGCGCCACCCTTTGCGGCAACAACTGGAATCAAGTGTTCGCGATAACCAGTAAAGAGTCTTTCACATCGCTGTGGAGGAATTTTGGCCCGCTCTTCTTTGCAGAATTGTTTTAATTCAGCCATATTGAAGGGTTTTCAAGTATGAACAGTCTGTTTAAGTTCATGCCCCACAACTCAATCGGATTTAAATTTGGACTTCAAATTTGGATCATCGTCATGCTGCATAAGCCGAGTGCGCCTGGGCTTGAGGTCACAAACTGATGGCCGAACATTTTCTGGCAGATCACAGATCCATCAATTATGGCAATTCGTCCAGGTTCTGAATCTCCAAAGCGTTGGACACTACCACCATGTTTTATTGTTGGTATAATGTTCTTGTTATGAAACGCTGTGTTAATTTTTATTATGGGTGTGCAGTAATGGGATGCACACCTTCCAAAAAGGTTTTTCACATTGTGCCTGGTAGGTTTGGACAGCATCTTTTCCCCTTAATCAATAAAATCATCATTTAAAAACTGCATTTTGGATTTACTCGGGTTATCATGAGTAATATTACATTTAGTTTGAGTCATTTAAGTTTGACATGATATAAACAAATATAAAAAAAGGGGGGGGGGCAAATACTTTTTCACGGCAATATAATTGGCGAATAAAGAAACGGATAAAGAAGCAATGAATGTATTTTTCTCACGTTTGTTTGTTGACGCCCACTGAAGAGCCATCTGAACGTCTAAAAATGAATTCTGCATAAAAGGTGACCTTTAAGTGCGTGTTTCCAACATGCAGAGGAAATTCCAACTTTTAAAACTCAACAGTGTGAATTGCTCTTTAAACCTTGGCACAGAATGTAAAAAAAAAAAAGTAAAAAGGGTAAATCTGACAATTATTGATGGAAATACGTTTATGTTTTTTTCATTATCTTTGTCCTTACTTTGCTTTTTTATTGCTAACATTTCAGTGTATGCCTAGTGAAAAAATAATAACACGAATAATCAGAAATGTTTATACAGTATAGCTCAGTCGGTTTGATCAAAAGAGTTAAATCCATTTAATGACAAATGAATGGTTGTAATATGCAAATTAATACACCTTTAATGTTGAATCACCTCATTTACATTTTAAAGATTTTTACATTTTTTTCTGCACCACAATGCATTTCCAACAGGTTGAACTTATGTTTTTGTAATGAGTAATGCAAGAAATCAGCCCATTAGGATGTGTTACCTGGCCTTCACCTTGGATTAAAAGGATAAATGCAAATGGAAATGCAAATGATCCTCCGGCACTTTGTAAATAAGTGAGACCTTTAGCCTTGTTCAGTAGCACTGAGGAGAATTTTACACCACTGTTTGTGGAAGACGGGGAAGTGAGCACTCTGTCAGCTCTACAGGGAACCGGCGAGCGACAGGGCTAACTAGAGCCGGGACCAGTGTCTCCCAGCAGGACCCAGACTGCATGGTTATAGCAGCGTTAGTGCTTCTTCATCACCGACCACCTGAACAAAACAACTCCACCATGAAAGCGTGTGCCTTCTGTTAGACATCTAGAATCAGTCATTGAATCATTCATATGGTTTCCTTCTTCAGATTTTATTTCTTTATGAGATAATTTATGGGAATGATTGAAGCTTTTGTCACAATTTCTTTAAATCCACGTTAGCTTAACTTTAGTTTCTCCTGTGCTAACGTTTGATAAATGTAATCTATAACAGTGTTCACACACGCCTCACTTCCAGTGTGGAGTAAAATAATAGCCGCGATGATTATTACTGTATGAATATACTGTACGGTACTGTGCAAAAATCTCTACACCCCAATTTCTTCATATTTTGCTACCAAAGAGCCAGACTTTCATGTATTTTTAATGTCGTCTTGAAGAATAGTTCTCCAGCCTCCCTGAAGGACTTTTTTGGCTCTCATTTTCAATCCAGTCCCTGTACTGTACCTGAGCAGTTTTTATTATTTTTTTCTTGTTCATTAAGTCACACAGTGATCTACAGCACGACTTATTTAAGCATTAAAAAACATCCAACTTAAGGCATAAACCAGTGAGAAACAGGTGCAGATCATAACAGACGATCAGGCTGGTGATTAGTAAACTGGTGATGCTGAATGGTCGGAACAGACGAGAGGGGAAATGAGGCTGCTGCTGAGGTTGTTACTGTACATAAACAGCCCGTTTTTTATTTTTATTTTTTATTGTGTCTTTAGGCACACTGAGAAACTGCTCACAGTAAAACATCTGTTCTCATTTCTTTAATTTAATCTACATCATTTAATTTAATTTAAATTAACTTAATATGAAGGGGAAAAAAGGGGGCTCAAGATTTTTGCACAGGTCTGTATTTCAGCAATTAAAATTTTTTAGACACATTAAAAAAAATCTACAATCTAAAATACTTTAGTCCTGCCATGCATGATTAATCCCTTTTGAATTTTTTTTATAGTTTAATTAAAATTTCAGTAAGTCTCAAGTTGACATTTATATATTTATATATTAATTTTTATTATGGATTTCTTTTTTTGGGGGGGGGGGGTATTGAGCTTTACATGGTCAAGTGATTATCACGAGCACAACAATAACTAACTGTAATGACGTTCTGCGTACTCCACTTTGAAAAATCCTTTTCCTGGCCTTAATTATTTATGCTGGTTGTCATGGTTACATTACCTTCCAATATTGAATGGCCTCAGCCTACTTGACTACTTGTGAAGATCCATGTTTCCAAAGAGAAAGAAAAGAGACACATAAGTCACATAAATGACAGAAGTGGTACTGTATGTGAGACCGTTAAATAAATCAAAGAGAGAGAGATTGTGACATTCAAGATACAGTATCAGGTGATCTGCGACTTCAAGTCTATCCGTTTACTACTGTAAAGAAAATGAAAGAAAATGGCAAATAAGGAATGTTTATTCCTTGAGCTGGTTTAAGGATTGTTTATGAAAAGAACTGAAAATCCAACAAGCATGTACCGTTAAGGAGTGAGACATGAGAAAACTGGAAAACTGAATTTATGACGCACAATGTTTTTCCCTACTGATATCAGGGACACGTTTAAAGCATTACAAGCTCTTATATCCCATAAGACACGGTGTTCGTATCAGCCCCACTGCTAGGCTGCTTAACTCTATTTCATATATCGAGCCGAGCCGCGAACACAAAGCATGGATCAAGGCAATGACGCTCCAAGAGGCGACGACAATTACTTACCACGACGCCTCGACACGGAGCCGTATTTACACACAGGGTCGCTGATATATGGATCTGTTGGCCCACTGGGGCAGCGCACATGCATTACGACCAGCCTCACAGAGCAAGCATCAGCCTTATACATCTGCTCAGGGCATCCATCACCTTGAAGGCTCAATTTGAGGCAGACAGGCCTCGGTGTGGGGTTAACACGGTCCCAGAGGTGCCGCGGCATCGATACCGTTCGAAAGAAAGCTCTGTTCCTTAAAGACGAGTGTTCGAAAACCACTCGGTGAAAGGAAGGAGAGCTCCAGCTGTTCAGACCCACACAAGATCTGCAAAGTCACACTTCACGCAGAGCTCAGGCAGAAACCGATAAACACGCCTGATGGAGAGCGGGATCCTGACTGAGCGGATTACAAACCCGTCAGACTCGTCCTCATCCACTGAGAGAACTGGACGTCCAGTACGTTTGTGTCGTATTAGTCTGGAGTGATCCGTTCTTAGAATTACAGTATATTAAAAAAATATAAAAATATATAGTTTCGTATTGTGAAACACATTTTCCCATAGGAAATAATGTAAGTGCAAATAATCCGTTTAAAACCACACAAAAATATTATATATATATATATATATATATATATATAAGACATGTAAATGTAGTTAAATATGAAAGACATTAAACCTCACTGCTTTAAAAACTAAACGGAAATTGCTTCCTTTTTTTTCTTGCCAACAAATAAGAGTCTTTACTAAATTTAGCACAAAATACCAAAACCCAGTCAGAATCGGGTCGCGGGACGCATTTGGCCCGCGGGCCTTAAAATGACCTGGTCTGCTACAGTATATGGTATTTTGCCATTACTGCATATATTAAAAAGCCTTCTTCAGAGCTCCAACATCAGTGTCACCACCACCAGCACCTCTGAGATATGAACTCACAACCCTCCTGTAACTAGAACAGAAGAAAGACCCCGGTGTGTGCTTATCTTTTACACACTTTTGTTCCACTGGATTTGCACACAGCTATATTTTCAGATTTTCCTCCATGATGTCCTTCCCCTAGAAGCATTTCTAACATCTCAGGGGAGTTTTGCAGGATGCTGAGAAGGTACCATAGCAAGCATTCAGCTTCACCATCTATATGCAGCCCAGAGCTGTGTTATATTACATTACAGCATCTAAAAATACTACTGCAACACACACACACACACACACACACACACACACTACAAGAATCATGTAGACAAAATGCATACACATAGTGTAGCACTGTATGAAAGATATACACCTGTATTAGAGGCTAGACTTTCTCTGCTCCCCGTGCACGCTTCCGTTCTCTATCACAGTCCTAAGCTCAGACAGAAACAGCACTTTGCATTTATGCAATTCGATGCAGATTGAAGGGGTCAAAAGTTGCGAGCGCTGAATGAGTCAATTTCAAATAAATCACATAATGGAGGCATATTGCGCAAATCAAACATGCCGTATTTGCCGAGCGCTCGCAGCTGCTAAATGTCAGGTTTAAAAAAGGAAAACGTGAAGCAGCAGTAAACAAACACAATTCGTCAATACCTCGGGGTAAAGAGCAATGACGGAGAGGGAAAACGGAGAGCTATGTTGGGGGGAGGGGGGGAGGAGGGGGGATAAACTCACAATTTTTGTATTTATTATCAAATGACCTCCAGGGCTCTGGAGCAGGTTAGTGGAAGTTGGGGATTCGATTCCAAAGGCTATGTACAGGTGGAAGATTAATGCGTGTTAGCAGAAGAAGGATACCGCGGATACACACCTTTAGGATACACAAATTTTTTATATTTTGTTCTATTTTCTTATAGTTTCAACTATTTATTTCTTATTTCTTGTTAACTGTTTCTAAATTTCTTAGGTCACGAGTGGTCGTATAAGCATCTCACTGCATATCGTACTGTGTATGACTGTGTGTGACAAATAAAATTAGAATTTGAGAAATTAAGGATAAATACATGCAGAAGTTTGATTTATCTTCATAATGTGATTACCTCATACAGTATGCTCTACCAATATGTGATGCTTCCTGGATTCCTGATGCTCCTGATGTGTTTCTCTTGCAAATGAGATGATGCTTATGTTACACTTCATTAAACGATGTGCGGGTAATGTTAACTAATACTGACATTACAAGTTTTACAGAACTTTATAGCTAAATAACTGTTCCGAGGTTAAATCCCAAACAGCGTTAAATGTAAAGGTATGCTCTGTGTACAGTAGAGGGTGACATCCCATGTTGTAGTAGTGATCAGGGGTTAGAGAGGGATTTGACACGGGCGGTTCAGAATGACTTTCAAAGCAAATACTATTGAGACAAAGTGTTTAAGATGACAACATTATCAGATGTGTTTTACATTTAGGCATTTGGCAGACGCTCTTATCCAGAGCGATTTACATTTTTATCTCATTACACATCTGAGCAGTTGAGGGTTAAGGGCCTTGCTCAAGGGCCCAACAGCGGCAACTTGGTGGTTGTGGGGTTTGAACCTGGGATCTTCCGAATCGTAGTCCAATGCCTTAACCACTGAGCTACACCTGTTTCTTGCTGAAAGTGACCGGCATCCTTTTTGCCGTACAGAAGTGGGAGACGGGCATCGTGACATTATGTGCAAAAAGACAATTGCCACAGGTTATCGATTTTTTAAGAAACATTTTTAAAACTCGTGTTAATTCACATTCCAAGCAGAGCTACAGTAACGCTCAAGTACTATTCAAACAATTAGTCCTAAAGTACAAACAAAATGAGCCATTATAAAATAAAATCTAATTCTGGGTTTCCTCCGGGTACTCCGGTTTCCTCCCACAGTCCAAAGATATGCAGGTTAGGCTAATTGGCGTTCCTAAATTGCCCGTAGTGTGTGATTGGGTGTGTGAGTGTGTGTATGTGTGTGTGCCCTGCGATGGATTGGCACCCTGTCCAGGGTGTACCCCGCCTAGTGCCCGAAGTCTCCTGGGATAGGCTCCAGGTCCCCCGCGACCCTGAACACAGGATTAAGCAGTATAGAAAATGAATGAATGAATGAATGAATCTAATTCTGATCAAACTGCTCAAAAGTGATACAATGTGCTCCACTCAGTCTGAATAGAATAGAAATAATCAAAGATCAGATTATATTTAAGGTATAATTTTATATAAACCAGAAGGACTGATGATCTACTGTAAGTGGGACAGTTGTACAGTACAGTGTGCTGCAGCCATGATTTATATACAGTGGTGTGAAAAACTATTTGCCCCCCTCCTGATTTCTTATTCTTTTGCATGTTTCTCACACAAAATGTTTCTGATCATCAAACACATTTAACTATTAGTCAAAGATAACACAAGTAAACACAAAATGCAGTTTTTAAATGAGGGGCTTTATTATTTAGGGAGAAAAAAAATCCAAACCTACATGGCCCTGTGTGAAAAAGTAATTGCCCCCTGAACCTAATAACTGGTTGGGCCACCCTTAGCAGCAATAACTGCAATCAAGCGTTTGCGATAACTTGCAACGAGTCTTTTACAGCGCTCTGGAGGAATTTTGGCCCACTCATCTTTGCAGAATTGTTGTAATTCAACTATATTTGATGGTTTTCTAGCATGAACCGCTTTTTTAAGGTCATACCACAACATCTCAATAGGATTCAGGTCAGGAATTTGACTAGGCCACTCCAAAGTCTTCATTTTGTTTTTCTTCAGCCATTCAGAGGTGGATTTGCTGGTGTGTTTTGGGTCATTGTCCTGCTGCAGCACCCAAGATCGCTTCAGCTTGAGTTGACGAACAGATGGCCGGACATTCTCCTTCAGGATTTTTTGGTAGACAGTAGAATTCATGGTTCCATCTGTCACAGCAAGCCTTCCAGGTCCTGAAGCAGCAAAACAACCCCAGACCATCACACTACCACCACCATATTTTACTGTTGGTATGATGTTCTTTTTCTGACATGCTGTGTTACTTTTACGCCAGATGTAACAGGACACGCACCTTCCAAAAAGTTTAACTTTTGTCTCGTCGGTCCACAAGGTATTTTCCCAAAAGTCTTGGCAATCATTGAGATGTTTTTTAGCAAAATTGAGACGAGCCTTAATGTTCTTTTTGCTAAAAGTGGTTTGCGCCTTGGAAATCTGCCATGCAGGCCGTTTTTGCCCAGTCTCTTTCTTATGGTGGAGTCGTGATCACTGACCTTAATTGAGGCAAGTGAGGCCTGCAGTTCTTTAGATGTTGTCCTGGGGTCTTTTGTGGCCTCTCGGATGAGTTGTCTCTGTGCTCTTGGGGTAATTTTGGTCGGCCGGCCACTCCTGGGAAGGTTCACCACTGTTCCATGTTTTTGCCATTTGTGGATAATGGCTCTCACTGTGGTTCGCTGGAGTCCCAAAGCTTTAGAAATGGCTTTATAACCTTTACCAGACTGATAGATCTCAATTACTTTTGTTCTCATTTGTTCCTGAATTTCTTTGGATCTTGGCATGATGTCTAGCTTTTGAGGTGCTTTTGGTCTACTTCTCTGTGTCAGGTAGCTCCTATTTAAGTGATTTCTTGATTGAAACAGGTGTGGCAGTAATCAGGCCTGGGGGTGACTACAGAAATTGAACTCAGGTGTGATAAACCACAGTTAAGTTATTTTTTAACAAGGGGGGCAATCACTTTTTCACACAGGGCCATGTAGATTTGGAGTTTTTTTTCTCCCTTAATAACGTAAACCTTCATTTAAAAACTGCATTTTGTGTTCAATTATGTTACCTTTGACTAATAGTTAACGGTTTTTGATGAGCAGAAACATTTAAGTGTGACAAACATGCAAAAGAATAAGAAATCAGGAAGGGGGCAAATAGTTTTTCACACCACTGTACAATCTTTCTAAAGTGACTGTTTTTTCCTGCTCAGGTCAGCATTAACCTGAGGGGATTGAGTTCTATTTGTGAAGAGTGTTCACTGTCAGACTGGCAGCCAGGGAGAAATGTGGAAGGCGAGCACTCTTATTATCATTAGTATTATTAACACTAAAATGTCCGCTTGAGGGGAAAGAACAAAAAAAAAACATTGGCTTCAATAGAGCGGTTTGTGCTTTTCATTTAGTCACTTTTAATTTTACAATAACATTAAATAAACAAAAATAAATAAATACCCGCCCGGACAAAAGAAACTTAGCTTTTTTATATATACATCAAAAATGTGTACATATATAATTATTATTATTTATATATATATATATATATATATATATATATATATATTATTATTATTATTTATATATATATATATATATATATATATAAAAAACCCCCCCCTATTTTCGCCCTAATTTAGTCGTGTCCAATTCCTCCCCGTCACTAGGGGGCTCCACATTAAGGCTATTACTACAGCACCACTCAGTAAGGAGGGCCAAAGACGTCACGTGTTTCCTCCATTGTTGCTCACGCAACGCCAGCCAACCGCATCATTTCAGACTGCTCGCTCACGCACTGTTAGGTGCGGCGTAATACACTCGGAGGACAGCGCTATCCGCTCCGTCCACTTGCGCGAGCTCACAGACGCCCCTGATTGGCTGTAGAGCCATAATTAATGTGGGAGCCTCTAATCCCTCCCCTCTGAGAGAGCTCGGCCAATCAGCTCTCACTAGATCTCCTGCTGCGAGAAGTTACAATCGAACCAGCGATCTCCGGATGATAGGGCGAGCACTTTACCACTGCGCCACTCTGAGGCCGCGTCATTTTTATTATTTAAAAAAAAAAAACAACTTAAGTTTGGGCTGTTATGAAAACCTGGGAATCTAATTCATAATTTTGTTTGCTTTTTTACATTAAGAATACAGGTAAGGTGAAATTCCCATCATGCTCAGTAAAGTGTTATTTTATCATTGTTAGCCTTTCAGCTGCTCTCGTCGAGGGGTCGCCACAGCGGACAGTCTTATCCGCCCGCGCGCAATGTGGCATAGGTTTTGTGCCGGAGGCTCAGCCTGACACACCCCTCCCTTTTCATCCAGGTTTTTGAACAACTGGTTCCACTGGTGATCGTCATACAGTAGATCTGGAAGGTCAAGAGTGATAAGACAAGACGGAGTAATTTGATGGTGCTGTCATTTGAGAAATCATACAGAAACCGCTGCTGCTACTGCACACCAAATACTACACACAACAAGTTGTCAGAATATCCGATGACGTTTGCCGGTGCATGAACTTGCCGGACATCACTCTACTGTATGTTATTTGTCGAATTTTAACTTTAATTTCTTAATTGCGACATTTTTTCTCTCTCTATGAATACAGTCACAATATGACAGGGTTTCAGCTTGAGGCTATTCTTAGATGCTAATCTAGTTTGTACTTGCACAAGGTCACCTTTCCAAAGGAGGCGTTAAAGCATTTCTAATTAATACTGCAAATATAAATGAATATCAATTAACTGTAAAAGAAGACAAATAACAGCTAATATCTGCAACGAAGGATGAAAATTGCATGTAGGATGTAGGATTTATGTCTTTATCTAATTAATGATTACATTTTTTAGGCCACCCTGCTCCAGGGGCCTTTTCCACTGCATAGTACGGCACGACACGGTTCAGTTCAACTCACTTCGGTTCGGCTCAGTTCGGCTCGGTTTGCGCTTCCACTGCAGTTTAGTAACGCTTTAGCGTGGGCGGGATTACTCACGTGTCGTTATAGTCGCGGCGCCTCTACTGCCGTGACATCATCGTAAACGCGCAACAAATGAACACACAACAATGGAGCATATCGACGGCTTGGTGTTCTTCATTCTCGGCATGTGGATGTTTTTAACAGCGAGACGAAGGAGTTTGTTTCAAAAGAGGCTGATGGCAGCCAAAGAACATTTTTGGTTAATACAAAAAGGTGCGTCCGATCCTTCTCTGGCTGTTCTAAATATAGCGGTTCTGTTGTGTCTCGTGTCGCAAGTTCGGTGACGCAGTAATGACGATTTTCTCCGGCCAATCAGTGACCAGCAGAGTTTACACGTCACGTTTTGGTAACGGTTCGGCGCGCTTGGAACCTCGGCTGAGGTGGTACTAAAAAAAGGACCAGGTACCAGGTACTGTTCCCAGTGGAAAACCCCCCAAAAGTGAGTTAAACTGAACCGTGTCGTGCCGTACTATGCAGTGGAAAAGCGCCATTAGAGTAAGATGGCAGTCCTCAGGGTTCTCCAGTTTCTTTCACCTTCCCTACAACATACTGTACCACTGGGTGAAGAACCGGCTATGTCTAATTGCCCCTAGAAGCAAAGACACATGTATGGGACTGGAGTTCTACTCAGTATGTCCTCACCTCATAACCAGTATCATCTCCGAACCCATCACGACCCTGATCAGTGTCTACTAAAGATGAATTAATGATAGAAAAATGCCATTTCAAGTATTTCATTAATATCACACACAATGGAACAATGGTCTCTCTGTGTGTGTGTGTGTGTGTGAGAGAGAGAGAGAGAGAGAGAGAGAGAGAGAGAGAGATGCATCTCTAAACCACTACCAAGTTTGACTTTTTAGCTTGCATCTCTTACGGACGACACAATACACAAACGGCAATACACAACTCCTGATGCAGTCGTATAGATTGGCACTTAAACCTGATTAAGGAGCAAAAATTAATTGCTCGTGTAATTACTAAATACATTAGCTCAACTATAAACCATATGGAACTCATTACAAACTGGATACGCCGCATGGATCTTTATATTGCTCGACTGCACCGGGTCTACTTTGGGTTTAACGAAACTTTTTCAGACAGACCTCGAATGTCAGAAAACTTTTTTAAAATGTTTTTTTACTTTGGGAATACTCTGTCCCGATGCAGAACATGCATAATATTGCTCATACAGTATAATCACATCTCAAAGTTCATTCCAGGTTACAAATGCTGAGAGTGTTATTAACGGCCCAAGAAGTCTTGATCGGTTGTTCGTTTAAAAAAAAAAATAGCTTACTCTGCAAAACAGTTCCTGAAAACTTTCCGGAGTATTTATCAGGTTCTCGTTAATTTGCATTCCCCTAGCTGTCTGGCTCTTATTAATTGAACGGCACTCTGGCGACCGGTTCTATCGAGCAGACAGAGCCAGTGCATTGATGTATAGCTCTGTACACCCTGACCTGGAACTGGCGCTGGGTTAGAGTCAAACTTTTCATGTTTCAAAAAGAGAAAGAGAGAAGATAGGATGAAGAACAGAAGATTAACAGTGTTTTGCCCTCGCTGCCCTCCGTTTGCTTAATTTTGTCTCGAGCTGTGTTTGCAAAACAGGGCAAGATGCCAGAGGAACGTTGCTCGCCATGTCAGAAAGCCTGAGCGAAATGTTCTCGCCTGACCCGAGACCCAGAAGCAAGAACTCATGCACAAGCGGACAATTAGTGTGTATTTATGCATTTTTATCAGGCGTGAACAAGTGGAAGTTCATGGGCACCAGGTGGTGAAAGAATAGAGCTGTTGAAATGTCGAGTCAAACCTTGAGTCATATCTGTGGATTAAGGTGGGATTTGACAAATACTGTACTGTCCCCCTACTGGAAGAGTGGCACGTGTTTCGTCTCTGTAGGCAATCGGATCTACAAGAAGTTGGAAAGTGTTAAACTTTGGTAGACTGAGGACACGCTAGCAATGTGCGGCATTCCGGGTCATTTAAAATATCCTAATGGCGTGAGTAAGACTTCCAACCAGGAGTGAGTCACGTTTATATAATGACAAGGCACTAAAACAAGAACCTGAGTGCTTATCATCAAATGTACCTGAGCAAGCCTTGCCGAGCAGTACCAAAGAATAGACATCAAACGCTACACCAAGTCTTTGAGCCTTTGTCCAAACAGATTGATCAGGGAGTTCTTTAGAAAAGATGACAAGATATCGGTAAACATTTCCGAAAAGATCAACAGCTCAGGGTTTCTGCAATTCGTCCCAAGGTGATGAAATAGCAGAAGAATGCTGATTATCTATTGTTTTTGAAGATGAGGATGAATGGAGTGTCAGCAGCAAGAGTGTAGTAACAGAAGCTTCTTGATGCCTTGCAAGAAAGTTCATCTGCAAGCGTCTAATCCCAGTTGGGTTTAATTCGTCAGTCTGTGCTAAACCTCAGATTGCTTCTCGGGGTCATGAACAGGCTTCTGGAGGACCACATATGTACAGTACAAATGTTGAGGAATAATCAGCTTGCTTTTCCATGACTCCTTCTGCTTACCAGACGGTCTTGTAATAAGTCATATATTCACACTGTATGTGCAGATCTTATTTATAGATCACAGCTCTGAGTGGTGGCCTCAAGGGTCAAGGGTTTGATTCTAAAACTTTTTAAAAAGTTTGCATGTTCTTCCAGTGCTTGTTGGGTTTCCTCCAGGTACTCCGGTTTCCTCCAACAGTCCAAAGACATGCAGATTAGGCTGATTGGCGTTCCCAAATTGCCCATCCGGGATGTATCCATCCTTGTGGCCTGTATTCCTTCCTTGTGCCTCCCTTGACCCTGTACAGGAGAAGCGGTATAGCCTTGAGTACTCTCTTATCAGCAAATCGATATGAGAAAATGCTATGGATTTCTCTCCATAATATGCAGGAGACCTCCTGTCATTGCATTGTTTTTTTTTTTTGTTTTTTTACTTTCACCTACTGTAGCTCATACCTAATAAACTGGCGACTTGGGGGTACATTAATGACACGTTCATAGTTTTGGTGATGATCAAGGACACGGCTATGAATTTCGAGCCTCCCTTGGTGAGGTATTGCATCGTTGCTCTTGGACACTTTTCTTTCCCTAGGGTTGCCTTAGGCTGCTTGTCTACCGCAACTCACATGAGAGTAGCGGCACGTCTAAAATACTGCACTGAAAATAACCCGAACCTCACAGAATGTCACGGAAACCAAAGAAGTGTGAGATTTCAGCAAGACTCATGCACCAAACTGCATATTTCATTCTTGTCTCATTGTAAACTGAGCGCTAATGTTTCTCCCTTTAGTGCATGAAAAAAACTATAGTGAGACCATACAGTAGATAAAAAAAACAGGACCAGAAAACTCCTGAACCCATAAAGTGTATGCATAGTTAGAAACATTTTCATTTGGTATGTTGGTTATTTGGCGGCGCGGTGGTGTAGTGGTTAGCACTGTCGCCTTGCACCTCCAGGGTCTGGGTTCGATTCCCCGGCCAGGCTCGATTCCCGTCTCTGTGTGCATGGAGTTTGCATGTTCTCCCCGTGCTTGGTGGGTTTCCTCCGGGTACTCCGGTTTCCTCCCACAATCCAAAGATATGCAGGTTAGGCTAATTGGCGTTCCTAAATTGATTTCTGTAGTGTGTGAATGTGCGTATATGTGTGTGCCCTGTGATGGATTGGCACCCTGTCCAGGGTGTACCCCCTTGTGCCCTAAGCCTCCTGGGATAGGCTCCAGGTCCCCGCGACCCTGTATATAAGGATAAAGCGGTATAGAAGATGAATGAATGAATGAATGTTGGTTATTTAGCAAAAATAAATAAAATAAAAAAAGCACAGATTGTTAAAAAGCACCGTCACTGGAGACTCCTTCCAAAAATGTACATAAACATATTGTCACAACAACAACAATTTTTTAATCCAATGGTGTACAAGCGGCGCGGTGGTGTAGTGGTTGGTACTGTCGCCTTGCACCTCCAGGGTCCGGGTTCGATTCCCAGCCAGGCTCGATTCCTGTCTCTGTGTGCATGGAGTTTGCATGTTCTCCCCGTGCTTGGTGGGTTTCCTCCGGGTACTCCGGTTTCCTCCCGCAGTCCAAAGATATGCAGGTTAGGCTAATTGGTGTTCCCAAATTGCCCGTAATGGGTGTGTGAGTTGTTACTCTATGAACAATAATGCCTTAGAACAGTATATTAATATAATTAAAGGGTGCAACCTCTGGGTCTGTAAAGACGTGCAGTTCCTGCTGAGACGTGCAGTTCCTCGAATGTCCACTAGGAGCTGGATCTGAGTGAGTCTATCACAATAGATCCACATGTTAAAAGTCCAACTTACTGTACATTTACAGCATTTGGCGCCCTCATCCAGAGCAACTTATATTTTATCTCATGATATAGCTGAGCAGTTGAGGGTTAAGGGCCTTGCTCAAGGGTCCAACTTACGTAGTTTAACTTATTACAGCATGTAGGGTATGAATGACTGATTTTTCAAATGAAAAATAACATTAGCATATAAATTCATGTTAGCCACCATTAGCATTCTAGCTAAGCTAAACCTAAGTTCGCTAACTTGCGATGATTGAGGTAAGTTGACATGTTCCATCCGACCCATATACCCATTTATTGGAGTCAATATATTCAATTCAATTCAATTCAATTCAATTCAATTTTATTTATATAGCGCTTTTAACAATGGTCATTGTCTCAAAGCAGCTTCACAAAAATTAAAGAAATTTAACAAAAAAAAAAATTATATATATATATATATATATATATATATATATATATATATATATATATATATATAGAATAATTATATATAAAGTAATAAATAAATAAATAAAATTATAATAGAAAATAAATAAATAAAAACAAATAATAATAATAATTATAGAAAAGAAAATAATTGGAAGTGTGGATGTGTGAGAAAAATGTGCAGATAATAATGAGACGAATGAATGAAATTTCTCTGATGAGCAAGCCAAGGGTGACGGCGACGGTGGCAAGGAAAAACTCCCTGAGATGGCATTAGGAAGAAACCTTGAGAGGAACCAGACTCAACAGGGAACCCATCCTCATTTGGGCGATAACAGATAGAAATGATATAACATCTTGTGTGTTGTGCAGGTGAAAATTCAATATGACAGAAATTATTTAAATTGTCATGAAGACCAGTTCAGCATAGGGACGAGTCAGTAGGTGTAGAGGGCAGATGAGGTCTGGATCACTGGAAGCACAGGAGCAGCATGTGTAGCTCCAACCATCATAAAGCTGAATCCAGTTGGAGCTGGTCCTTCTCTGGATGCCTCAGGAACCTCGCAGGGTCAGCCTTTGTCTACTGAAGCTGGCAAAATCTCCCGATGCCTCGGGATGGGTAGAGAAATACAGAACAGATGGGGAGAATTAGCGTAGTTGCCATTCGGTATAGGTGTACTGGAGTATGAGTACTGGGATGAGTTATGTGTATGCCAGATTAAAAAGATGCGTCTTGAGTCTACTTTTGAACTGAGAAACCGTGTCTGCTCCCCGAACACTGTCTGGAAGGCTATTCCAAAGCTTTGGAGCTAAATATGAAAAAGCCCTACCCCCTTTTGTAGATTTTGAAATTCTGGGAACTACCAGAAGTCCGGAGTTTTGTGATCTTAAGGCGCGTGGTGGATTGTAGCGTATCAGAAGACTGGTTAGGTATGTGGGAGCTAAACCATTTAAAGCCTTGTATGTAAGTAATACTATTTTGTAATTTATTCTAAACTGAACAGGTAGCCAGTGCAGGGATGATAATATTGGGGTTATATGATCATATTTTCTGGATCTAGTGAGAACCCTGGCAGCTGCATTTTGGATTAACTGAAGCTTGTTTATTGAGGATGCAGGACAACCACCTAGTAATGCATTACAATAGTCCAGTCTGGAGGTCATGAATGCATGAACTAGTTTTTCTGCATCAGATACGGATAAGATGTTCCTAAGTTTAGCAATATTTCGAAGATGGAAAAAGGCTGTTTTTGTGATATTTGAAATGTGATTTTCAAAAGACAAGTTACTGTCTAATATTACTCCCAGATCTTTTACTGCTGAGCTGGTAATAACAGTACATCCTTCTAAGCGCAAGCTGAATTGTGAAAGCTGTTGTGTGCTGGTTTTTGGGCCAATAAGTAATATCTCTGTCTTATCTGAATTTAATAAAAGAAAGTTATTGGTCATCCAATCTTTTATGTCCTGGACACACTCAGTTAATCTAGACAACTTAGGTATTTCGTCTGGTTTAGTTGAGATATATAATTGGGTATCATCAGCATAACAATGGAAACTAATCCCATGTCTTCTAATGATGTTACCCAAGGGAAGCATGTATATTGAGAACAACAGAGGTCCTAAAACTGACCCTTGTGGGACCCCATATTTCACTGGCATTATACCAGACGGTTCTCCATTTAGATCTACAAAATGGTAACGATCAGACAGGTAAGATCTAAACCATTTTAGTGCCTGTCCCTGAATACCTATATAATTTTGTAAGCGATCTATGAGAATATTATGATCTATAGTGTCGAATGCAGCACTAAGATCGAGCAGGACTAGCAATGAGATGCAGCCTTGGTCTGAAGCTAAAAACAAGTCATTTGTAATCTTAACTAGTGCAGTTTCTGTGCTATGATGGGGCCTGAAACCTGACTGAAATTCTTCAAGGATGTTGTTATCCTGCAAGAATGTGCAAATTTGAGCTGATACTACTTTTTCTAGTATTTTTTATATGAACGGGAGGTTTGAGATCGGTCTGTAATTTTTTATTTCATTCGCGTCCAAATTAGATTTTTTAAGAAGCGGCTTAATAACTGCTAACTTGAAAGGTTTAGGGACGTGACCTAGATGTAATGAAGAATTAATAATGTTTAGGAGTGGCTCTCCAACCGTAAGCATCACTTCTTTTAAAAATCTGGTTGGGATTGGGTCTAACAGGCACGTTGTTGATTTAGCCGAGGTGATGAGTTTATACAGCTCTTCCTGTCCTATACCTGTAAAGCAGTGAAAATCTAAATGTGAAGCTATAGGCTGAACTGGATCGTGAGATACTATTAGAGGTTGAACCTCCATTATTTTCTTCCTGATATTATTGATTTTTTCATTAAAGAAGTCCATAAAGTCTTCACTTCTAAACTGTGATGGGATACTCTCTGCGGGCATCTTAGGTTTTGTTAGGCGAGCCACTGTACTAAATAAGAACCTGGGATTGTTTTGGTTTCTTGCTATCAGTTGGCTAAGATGCTCGGTCCTAGCAGTTTTTAGAGCCTGTCTATAGCTGCACATACTGTCTTTATACGCAATTCGAAAAACTTCTAATTTAGTTTTCCTCCATTTTCGCTCGAGGTTACGGGTTGCTCTCTTTAGGGCGCGAGTATGACTGTTGTACCACGGTGCCAATGTTTTATCTCTGACTTTTTTTAATCTGATGGGAGCAACAGTGTCTAATGTACTGGTAAAAATAGTGCCCATGCTGCTAGTCACTTCATCTAGATCATCTGCATTTAGGGGTCTAATAAGAAATTGGGACAGATCCGGCAGATTACTTGTGAATCTGTCTTTAGTGGTGGGATTCATATTTCTAACAGATTGATAGCGTGGGGAGACACAGCTAATCTGTTCTACGGGTAGAGTATATGTCAGGAGGTGATGATCTGTGATATCATCACTTTGAGGTATGATCTCTATATTAGAGACATCTATACCATGGGATATAATTAAATCTAGCGTATGATTAAAGCGGTGAGTTGCTCCAATTATATTTTGCTTAACCCCAAAGGTATTTAGTAAATCCATAAATGTGAGTGCTAAAGCGTCGTTTGCATCATCTACATGAATGTTAAAGTCTCCTACTATCAATACTTTGTCAGAGTTAACCAATAGGTCTGATAGCAGATGTCCAAATTCTTTAAGAAAATCGCCATATGGCCCCGGGGGTCTGTACACGGTGGCCAAGGTAAAATATAGCAAGGGTTTATTACGTATTTCATTTAGTGCAACATTAATGATAAGCACTTCAAATGAATTAAACCTGGGCCTTATTTTCTGGGTAACAGTGAGTACATCATTGTAGATAGTGGCGACACCACCACCGCGACCAATTAGACGGGGCTCGTGCTTATAGAAATATCCTGACGGAGTAGACTCATTCAGACCAAAATATTCATTTGGTTTAAGCCAGGTTTCAGTGAGACAGAGTGCGTCAAGGCAATAATCTGAGATAATTTCATTAACAATAAGTGCTTTAGGCGCAAGGGATCTAATGTTGAGTAGTCCAAACTTTAGAGGTGGATTTTGACTACTTATTTTGCCTTTTTCTGGTTTTATGGTTATCAGATTGCTTCGGGCAAATTTAACAAATTTATTCTTTTTTCTCAGTATTCGGGGAACAGACACAGTTTCTATAGGACAAGCTATGTGTGTTCGTCTATCACTACGGTGAGTTGTGATGTGTCTAATATGTTTGGAATCTACAGTATGACTTACCGCCAGTCAGATGGTTCGTAGTGTTCTGGAGATGTTGTCAGAGAGGACCGCTGCTCCAGCTCTGCTAGGGTGTAGGCCATCGGTGTGATAGAGCCTAGGACGCTCCCAGAAAACATTCCAGTTATCAACAAAGCGTAATTTCTGTTGTTGACACCAAGATTGTAACCATTCATTAAAAGCAAATAATCTACTGAACTTCTCGATTCCTCGCTGAAATGTGGGAAGCGGTCCAGATACGATGATCCTTGTCGTGGGTGATGTGCTGCGGACCTTCTCGACCAGGCTCCTGAAGTCCTTCTTTAGGATCTCCGTCTGCCTCAGCCTGGTGTCGTTCGTGCCGGCATGAAGAACCACAGCTCCAATGTTCCTCCTCAGGGCAGCAGGCACCTGTGCAGCAACATCAAGAACACGTGCACCAGGTAAACAGCGTGTGTGCACCTTACCTTTAGCCGCGGTAGCACGCACGTGACGAACGATGGAGTCTCCGATGACCAGGACGTCGTGTGCCATCTCGCGGAGAGGAGCGAAGCGGTTTTGGGTCGAGATGTCGAAGACGGGTGGTGGAGAGGTCCTCGCCCGGGGCTTGGCGTGCTTCTTCCGCTGCTGCTGTATCCAGGGTCCGTGGTATCCCGGCGCCGGGGTGTAGGAACACTGAGCGGGAAGCGTCCTTGGTGTGTTGGACCTGGGCAGAGAAACACGCGGGGTTGAGGTTGTAGGAGAATTCTCATGCCGAGAATTTACCTGGGACAGGTGAGTGTCGGTCCGCGTCGATTCCAGCGTGGCTTTCCGCTGCTGTAGCCGGGCCAGCTTCACCTGTAGCTCACGGATCAGCTTCTCCACGGCCTCCACCTCCAAATCCACCGAGTGCAGCTCCAATGTCTCCTCACCTGCACTCAGAGGCAGAATCACAACCGACATGGTGTCTAAACACGGAAAATAATCGGTGTGAGGAAGCGAAAACAAACTTTACAAACAAACAAACAAACGTGATAGCCGGGCTAGCGATGCTAATGCTAATTAGCGATGCTAATGCCGGCTAAAAGCGGTGTGCTGCAAAACAATTAAAACTTAACGATATAACACGCGTTTCGAGTAAATATATTATAAGATACTTATCCGTTTTATGTACACTCTTCGTAAGGGGACGAAAAAGTTTAAAAGTTGGTCAGTATGGTGGAGCTCGGAAAAAAGCAGCTTCTCAGTGTCCTCGTACGGAGGAAGTGACGTCAGCCGAGTATCGTCACTTCCTCCGTATATACTCCAATATACTGTACTGAGTCGATATGGAGAGGACCAGAGCTCCCACAGCTGAGCTTCGAAACTGTTCTACACAAAACCTCTGGGTGACATCACAGAGGGTTAGTCCAGTCTATGATATTAACTCGAGACTTGATCTGCAGCTAAAAGTACTGTTTGAGTTACAATCAGAGAAAATTTATCAACACCTGTAGACTAAACATTGACAAACTTTCTCAGCACAGCAACCACATCGTATTCTTTGCCTGGTTTATAGAGTGTGTAAGGATGTAAATGTTAGGTGCTGTCATGCTTGGTGCTGTAAAGGTGTGTACAGTATCTATGCCACGGTATCCTTCTCCTGCTAACACGCATTAATCTTACACCTGTAAATAGCCTTTGGAATCGGATGCATGATTTTTTTCCTTTTTCTCGGCTACTAATTAATTATGACACCTTTGGAAGCCACCAGAGGTGTCAAGTAACGAAGTACAAATACTTCGTTACCTTACTTAAGTAGAAATTTTGGGTATCTATACTTTTCAGCCGACTTTTTACTTCTACTCCTTACATTTTTAAGCAATTATCTGTACTTTCTACTCCTTACATTTTAAAAATAGCCTCGTTACTCTATTTTTATGATCAGAACGCGCAACCCCGCCCCCGGTCGCATGATAAGAACGCACACAACGTCCCCTTCCACATCCCCCCCGTCGCATGATCAGAAAGCGAGACCTTAATGCTTTTGTCGCCCCTCACGGTACTTTTACTTTTATACTTTAAGTAGTTTTGAAACCAGTACTTTTAAACTTTTACTTAAGTAAAAAGCTTGGGTTGATACTTCAACTTCTAAAGAAGTATTTTTGAACCCTAGTATCTATACTTCTACTCAAGTAATGAATGTGAATACTTTTGACACCACTGGAAGCCACACCCACTCTCTTCTCGTCTCACATAGTCATTTTTCGAATAAAATTTTTCGATTCAAAGATGCACCATCAAGCTAAATGAAAACGTTTTGAGTTCATTCATCTGAAATTTTAATCTAATAATGTACAGTACGTATGTCTCGGCAAACATTAGACAAGTCTGTAAGTAATTAACATCAGGTCATCGTTTATATAAATAAAAGAAAGGTTTTGTCTGTACATTGGTCAGCACTCGCCTTTTCAATGATATCTTTGAGATTTATACATCAGAGGACCCGAAACCAGTCTCAGAAAACTGACTGATACAGTATATGTCTGTATATCTGTACTGTATGTCTGTATATCTGTATGTCTGTCCAGGAAGATTTCGTCACAGCATCACGCAAAACTGGCTGGACAGAATTAGCTGAAACTTTTGGCAGTCGTTAGGTATTTACCTGAAGTTTAACCTCCACTATGAGTGAAATCAAAATGCTGAGTAAAAGCGATGTTATGGACAGTGCCGGATTTAATAATCTACTTTAAAATAATCTACTAATGCGCTACTTGCTCAATGTAAACAAACACCTGCACCAATAGATATTAATTAGAAAAGATAAACTCAATATTTTTACTGGGATTAGTTCATATTGTTACAGCTGAAATAACAGCGCTGAAGTGGTTATAAGTGAATTTTAATGCGCTGGAGTCATTTTAAAACAAAATTTCAACCTTATCCGATCTACTTTTTCCATTTCTCATCTGTGATTCTCTCTCCGGTTACCGAAACCTTACAGAATGTGATTTATTTGTATTAAAAGACAGAAAGACAGACAGACAGACATGTACATGGGCTTCAATCTGAAATAAGAATATCACTGATTACATTAAAGCTCATCATCTTATTATTAGCTTTAATCTACGAGTACTTACGCTAGTTAAAAATGCACCAAAAGAATTTAGCTCACAAATAGCACTTTACTGTAGATCCTATTAAAATAAGTGTCAAATCGAACACCATTAAAAAAAATGTTGACAATAATAATAATAATAATAAAAAAAAACATGTTACATGACATTAGCTCAGATTTGCTTGTTATTATTTTAAACCTTTAGTTATGAACTGTCCAGTTGTACTATTTCTTTGAAAAATCTGTAACGTTCCACAATAAAATCCTCCCAGCCTCATAGCAACTCACTCTTAAACAAACCCGGCTGTTAAAAAGCCATCAGCAAGTCCGTCCAACAATTCACCCATGCACGAGTTTGCCAAGCTGTTCCATACCTGTTCTTCACCGCAAAGCACTTAATCACTTATCAGGTGGACCATAACGACAGGCATCATGTGGGGATTATACAAGGGGAATATCAGCAGGATATTTATTAGTGCGCTGGTAAGTGAATCTGTATAGACTAAGCCAGACAATGAGTGCATTAAAAAGCCATTAGATACGCAGGGCAAAATCTATCTTCCAAACAGAGAGGCGAGGCTGTCGAGTCGGGGGGGTGGAGTGGGATGGGGGGGGGGGGGTAGACGAGCTAATTAGCCCTGGGGAATAGAGCCCCCTCCGAGGAGATAAGCAGCCTGACAGGTATTACATTAGAGGATTCTGGAAAAGGATGACAGAGGCTGCTGGGAAGTCACAGACACAATTTATTATATATATATATATATATATAAAAAAAGAAAGAAATAATAATAAAAAAAATTAATATTGTATCAGATCAAATAACGCCTTAAGTATCCACTTCATTTATGCGTGCCCGCTGCTCACCTGTGCACTTTGAACAGGAGCAAATCACTGAATAAAGAAGCTGCATTACAGCCGCTCGAATTCAAAAAATTAAAATTAAGAAAAAGATTGAGAAAGGCATGGTTTTCATTTTATTTCCTGTCTGATGTCACAAAGGAAACAGTCATCCTATTGGAGCACTTTCCACTGAAATATTTTGGTGGCATCCATAATGTACTCAATTAATGTTAAGTATATACTGCGTAATGTTATACATCAGACCTATATAGTAATGATGCATTTTACTTTGTTAATAAACACAAAAAAAAGTTCTGTGTTTAGAAGGCGATGACTCTCCTGATAGCTTGAGAGGAGATCAATCACCCAGATGAGGATGGGTTCCCTGTTGAGTCTGGTTCCTCTCAAGGTTTCTTTCAGTTGCAATCTCAGGGACAATCTCATCATTATGATTTATACGCATTATTCCCACATCTCATACACATTTCCGTAATTTTCTTTTAACGTGGAGAAGCTGTTGTGAGACAATGACTATTGTTAAAAGCGCTATATAAATAAAATTGAATTGAAATCGATAGATTAAAGAATTAATTAATTAAATTGAATCAAATTAAAATTAACTTTAAACAGCGGTCATTGCCGTCAAGCAACTTAAAAATGATAGAAATAAATTTGGAAAATGCAGGGTTGGGTCAGGAATCACTAAATGGCGGACCGCGGGTTCTACCCTGATGCTTTTCTGATAAATGAGATTAGTTAATATACCAGTAATCTTGTACGCGTCACTCAACAGAGCCAATCAGCGCGACAGGCCAAACAGAAATGAAAGCGTGTCACAGCATGGCTTACCGCAGAAACGACAGGAAGGTAGATGCGGGAAAGTTCCTGCGGGAAGATTAAAACCAGTTTGTCTTGTACTGTATGTCCTGAAACCGTGGCGATTATAAAAAGAAGTAATGTGAATGTGAGTTACTATGAAATAAAACACGGGCCATTAGAGCAAACGTCTCCGCAGCAGTCGGAGGAGAGGACGTGTAAAATACCCGAACTGAGAGACAGTGTGATGGTGCATCACGTCCTTTCATTTACAGCCCAGCAGCGCGCAAAATGAAGATTCAAACATTGATTAAAGATTGCTTAAGGAAATATACAAAGCCACCAAAGTTCAAATTGTCCACATGTTTAAGGTACAGTAGTTACTGTCAGGGATCACCCCTAGAGGGCGCTGCGTGTCCGAAGACTCAGTGTTTATGTTTTTGTACTCATTTTCCCAGAATGCACATCGGTCAGGTGATAGAAGCGCTCACCTGAACCGAGGTAGCTCATTAGTTTCTTTATAAATAGCTGTTTGTTCTGTTAGACTGAGTCTTGCATTGGTTCTATATTGGTTCTATCAAGTGGGCATTTGTTTTGTGTTGTTTTGTTCTGTTTTAGTTTACATCTGTTTTGGTTAAGTCTGCGTTGTTAGTTTGTCTGCTGGTCTGTGTGTCTCACGGTGTGGGTGTCTCCTAGTCTGTTTTGTCTACTAACCTGCATAGCTCTCAGGCCTTGTTCACACGGGCGTTACATTTTTGGATAAACGAACGAGCTCTGAACGTCCTATACGTTTATGTTGTGTTTTGTAGTGCCGCTCGATTGACTTCTACACTGGCGTTCGTTTGTCTCTGTCTAACGACAGCCTGCAGCCCAAATTGTAGTTTGTGTGTTTAACCTGTAGGGGGCAGTGTGTCGGGAACTGGATATGAAAGCCCTTGTCATTTTATTTGAGGTGCCTCCTTTTAATATGGACCATTTTGTTATATTAGACATTAATCTTCTTGTTTTAACAATTCTAATTAAATAATAATTTTTTTACATAATATATAAAAAATATTAAAAAAATAATACGGCGACGTAGGGAGAGAAAAAAAATCGCCACCGCTACTGGGTTCACCCTCTGACTGCACAACGTCGGATTAAAGGAAGTTGTTTGTGGTTTATGAAGAAATGCGAACATTTCCGCGAAAGTTTTATTTTTAAAGCATTTTATTTTTGCCTTTTTTCCCGCATTTCCCTCTGTATAACATGTAGG
The DNA here is from genome assembly GCA_030522415.1 of Channallabes apus. Classification (NCBI taxonomy): domain Eukaryota; kingdom Metazoa; phylum Chordata; class Actinopteri; order Siluriformes; family Clariidae; genus Channallabes; species Channallabes apus. Next base: position 30,002,614 of record CM060120.1, read on the forward strand.
ATCATGGGATATATCCGGTCCTCCGAAGTGTAAAATGGACGCGGAGAAAACGAACTAGACGCGGTTTCCTCGTATTCGTTGGGATTTGAACGGCAAGAAAAAGCTGCATGCAACGTTTTTTTAACACCGTATAAACGCGCAGCCGGACAAACGCACGCCACCAAACCCCGTGTGAACGCCGTCATTGACTCCTATGTGTAGAAAACCCTCTGCGCTTCATCCGCGGTCACCGGACACTACGAACGGCAGAAAAACGCTCGATTTTAACGCCCGTGTGAACAAGGCCTAAGTTTAGTCTTTGGTAGTATGTTTAGTCCCTTGTCTGTATTGTTACTCATCTGTTTAAGCACCTCATCTGTTAAAATTATTATTTGATGAATGTTCTGTTTGAAACATGTTCCAAAGTAAAGCCAACTTCCTTTGTTCGTGTTTTGTTTTGGTTATTAAAAAAAACGTTCATTGGCTCGCCTTTGCATCTATGCCTCACCCACAAGCCCACAGCTCGCCACACATGACAGTTACTGAAATTTTTTAAGTATTATAGAAATGCTGCGGAAATTTTAAATGCCTTATTTTGTTAATAGACTTACAATAGCTGCATACTGTATATGGAGACGGGAATCCTTTTTTTGACCGGACCTTCTTCAATTTCAATTCAGTCCTCTTAGGAAAGGTGTTTCATTTAACACACAGTCCACTTTCGCAAACCAACACAGAAAAAATGCCATCATCATGAAGTGGAACATGTGAGGTACTGTGCTGTACGATTCCTCAGATATCTACATTCTTTAGTTTTGGCCATATAATGTATAATAAGTGCTTAATATCATGTAGCGATGATGATGGTGGTTGGTGATTGGGTCTTGGCAAATTTGAGAGAAATGCTGTATTTAAGAAGCGACGTTTCCTCCTAATATCAACGCTGAGAGTCAAAACATCAGATGAGGCAATTTCTCTGATGATGAAGCAGAGCCTGGCACTGTGAGGTTGATTGTTGTTGTGATTACAAAAACACACTACCGGCGTTTTTCAATTGCTTATTTATGGGAGTGTTCTTATTAGAACATGTAATGCCTGTTGATTGATTGGGTTCAGGTCTAGGACTCTCAGTCGCAGCCTGCATTTAGCAATCAAGAACCTTCTCTTATGTTTGCACTTGAAAGCAATAGCAAGCTGGATAAAATGCGTTTAAGGAAGCAGACGCAGAGCTGTGAGAGATGATGAGGAGGAAACATTCGCGCTGGAGAGCCACTGAGCCATGTGCTTCAGGGAGCTGAAAATTTCATCAGCTGAAAATTTCATCAGGACGCAGCCGCCTTCTCTCATCTCTCATGCAGAGAAGGAGAATTAATGAGTAATTTCATGATTCCAGCCCTGGCAGTCAAACAAAGAAGAAACAAAGAGACGTGAAAAGTGAAATCAATATGAGCCCGAAGTCTCCACCCAGCACGGCACCGGAGAACGTCTGCCGGAGCGCCAGCTTGGAACGATTTAAGACTTTCGCCTTCTCCTTTGCTTTGTGCATATATAACATGTATTTAACAAAATTATTTTCTCCAGACTGGGACGTGCGTACGGGGGCTTCCTCTCCAACAAAATCGTTATATACAGTATATGCTCCCATCCACTCTGCATCAGAAGTCACTACTGCCTCTTCCACCAGAGCACATCGCTCATTAGGGTGGAAACAGTATGTGCAAACAAAGCTGAGCTCAAAGAAGTACACAGAGTGCTCTCTGAATTGCAAATGAGGGCTGCTGCTTCACCTGCTCGCTGTCGGGGCTCGCAGCGCCCCCAATCATGCCGCTTTGACAGGCAGCTGCAGACTGCCATTAGGGAAACCAGGCAGGCTTCGTTTCATTCCGCGGTGACCCTGAATTAGTTCTTCCAACTGCCGGTTTTGAGAGCACACACAATTTGGACTTGGAGATTAATTACATCTTATGAGTTTCAGATCTACACTCACCTACAGTATTGAATTGTTCAGCAAAGAAAATCTATGCTAGGACATGATACATAGACAACAGCTGACTCAAATGAATCCTCTTGTGCATTTGGTGTGAAATTGTTTCACCTTTACGCCTTCTCTGGAGGTAGTCATTACCAGGACAGGACTTTTTTTTAGTGGGAAAATGTTCAGGTCCTTAGACAAGCAATACTTAAATGGACAAGCAATCCATTCCCTCCTCCGCCCTGAATAGCTCACTATTATTTATCTTAAGGAATCAGACCCACAGTATCCACAGAATTCCTGTTTCCCCAATTCGTGACTAGGAGGACGTTTCCCCAAACACGCGTGAAAAATATATCAAAACGTTCAGCCAGGTCTCTCGAGCGCTACGGAACGAGTTATCTTGGATCCAGCCTGGTTGATTACTAGCTCGCTCATTTTTGGTCCACTCGGGAAACGAGACATGTCAGATCAAAGACTATAAAAATCTATAAACTATTTAGAAGGAAAAAAAAAAACATGTCAGTCAAAAATAATTAACCTCTTCAAATATGGCCAATGGCTCTCTGCACTTTTTTTTTTTATTTTTTTTTACAAAAATTTAAAAACCATTTCTGCGAGTACATAGACACACACACACACACACCAAACTTGAAAGTCTGCAAGGTTAAAGCCTTATCTCTCAAATAATCTATGAACCAAACCTCTAGCATCAAGAGTTCCCCAGTGATGAGTATCAAAATCAGGGGACTATCGGTGCCGTTCAAGTTAAAGCAAGAGATTCAGCTTTAACTTGAAGAGGACAGGGGTGCTGCAGTGGGGCTGATCCACAGCTCTTCACTTCCACACTTCCTGGACTCACAGGCGATATTACTGCTTAAATTTTGGAACCGTTGTGGTCTAGGGAGGAATCTGACAATTCCTAGTTTCAACATATATTTCCTCACACATTTCATACTGATTTCCCTAATTTTCTTAAATGTAATTAAATTGAGTACTAGTGGCGCGGTGGTGTAGTGGTTAGTACTGAGCCTTGCACCTCCAGGGTTCGGTTCGATTCCCAGCCAGACTTGATTTCCGTCTCTGTGTGCATGGAGTTTGCATGTTCTCCCCGTGCTTGGTAGGTTTCCTCCCACAGTCCAAAGACATGCAGATTAGGCTACTTCACATTCCTAAATTGCCTGTAGTGTGTGGTTGTGTATATGCGATGAATTGGCACCCTGTCCAGGATTTACCCTGCCTTGTGCCCTAAGTCTCCTGGGATAGGCTCCAGCCCTGCCCCCCCCCCCCCATTTTATAGACATTGGGTGAGTGAGTAAATTAAATAGTTTTCATCATTTTGCCAGAGAAAGGGGTGCAAGAACAAGCAGAAAAAGTAATTCTTCATTAATTGTTCACCTCAAGCACCAGCATGGGGGACACGTGGTTCCAGTTTAAAACCCTATTCAAAGGTTTCTCACACACAAGTCTGTAGAATTGACCAAGATTGGTGTGAAAAACTAACAACATCCAGGGAGAAATCCAATATGGTTCAGGCTGCCAGGAAGGATAAAGTAACTAATATAATCACGCTTTACAACCGCGATGAGCTGAAAAGTATCTCGGAATGCAGAACCTTGAGGTGGATGAGCTGGAACAGCGGTCTGAGGCTACGGAAGGCACAAGATCATTAAAACTAGACAGCTTGGAAATTAGTAAAAGCTAAAAAAGAAAAATTTTGCAAAATTAAGAGGGTGTTCCTCATAAAGTGACCAATAAGTGTACCTGAATGAGGACATGCTTAGACAATGTGACTTGAAGATCCCAAACCAGACTTGATTTTTTGTTTGTCCTTGCTTTTGGCCAATAGGCAAATCGTTTTTAGTCTATGGAACAAAAAGGAAAATGGCCTTTTAAGGCAACCCACAGAAGACAGGAAATAAGCTGCATGTCAATTGAGCCATGCAATCCATTAGGAGGTGGAGGTCTAGCGTGGATTAAATGGCGGCCATCTTTAAACCCTTTTGACTGATCGTCTTGGTAGAAATTGTGTAATCTCTTTGAAATGCAGATCAGGTCAATTTCATTAAATTCTCTTTCAGATACACATTCCTAATTGCGTGCACCTATTTACTTGGACATATAATAGCGTCTTTTATTCATCAGTCATGTTCTTGAACTAACAGACATGAATGTAGCTGGAATCTTTTCTTTTTTTCCCCCATGTACAGTAGGGCTGCAACCCTTAGAAAAGCCTCCTGTGTTTTTATGGATATACTGTAAAGGTGGAAAGCTCAGCCTCTCTAAACACAGATATAAAGTATTAACCTTTGTAGGATTCAGAATTTCTCTAGGTAGTACTACAACCCTTGGTAAAAAAAAGATGATGGAATCACAACACTTGGAGGATGTTCAGAAAGGGGTTTTTACTTCAGAGGGAGAAGGAAGGCTGCTGAGGGGAACAAGTGGTCTGGTTTTAAAGCTTAAACACGGCTTTAGATTCCTGCAGTGTTACAAGTAACTACTGAAAGTATGACAAGAATAAAAAAAGAAGTATTGTTCAGTAATAATATTTCAACTCATAATATAGCATCGGATCGTAGTGCATTCTGGGTAAGTTGTGTTCATGGCGCCTAAAGCCATGTTCGTGCTTCTCCATCAGGCTTCCAGTGGGTCATTTAAGAAAGTTCACAGCTAATAAAGCGCTTAATTGGCCTTGAAGACAGCAATGGGGATTTAACCAAAGCGTAATGGCAAGGGGAAGATGACGAGGGCGCGATCGGAACGCTGTGAAACACCGCAAGGCCTTTGTTGTTTACTCATTTTCTTTCCGAACTCGAAAGCAAAAAAACAAAAAACAAAAAAATGCTGGAGGAATATAGGTTTCTTCTGTCATGCAGAAAGACAATCAGGAAGTTGACAACGAGACCATGTAAAACAATCACAAATATTTATTTACAATAAAACTAATCCAAACATCATTCGACGTTATGTAGATAAGCCTCCTCAAAGACGCAATATTAAATATATAATTTATACCCCTTCAGGTTTATTGCATAAGCCACTACAGGAGCGGGCACGAATTGTAATTTTACGCATTTCTGCAATAAAATGTACCGATGCATAGAAAACATGGATGAAGGAAACGAGGCGAAGCTGCTCAAACAGCTTGTCCACTCAACACGTTATACTGTATTCTTCCCCATTTCACACTTGAGCACATAAATTTACTGGTAATTTGTGTGCGCACACACACACACACACACACAGCGTGTCTTCACATATATATACTGTATGCTCCGGATCTTTTTCCAAAACCAGTTTGTAATTAATATTTGGCAGATTTACAACATTAATAAGAACAAGTCTTTATTGCAACAGCTCACTGATATTACTGTAAGTACGGCCACATGATATACTGTACTATATTTTAAACATAGGTTCAGAATATTCTGCTTCGGAAGATCTGCCTGTCAAGTCCATACACAAGCATAACATAATCCCACACTTAACAGTCACTAGTCAGTTATAGATAATCCTTAGATATCATCATAATCCCCTGGTGCAAAGAAAAGAGAAAGAAAAACAGACATATTTACCAAGATTGTGTTAGAGAGTTTGTACGAGCGAGAGATACACAACTTAAGAAGATCTCAGAGCAAGGCATGATCAGGGAAAAAAAAAAAAGATTAAAGGCGGAATTCACAACCTCCATACAGCAGCAGCTGGCTGATCAGGGAAAATTTTCTTTCTTATTATAATAATAATAACAATAATAATAAGGCAAGCGTTTACTATAGAGAACACTGTACTGTATTTGCAAAAGCTTAGAGAAAGCTAAATAGTGTTGCGAGATGTCTACAACCCTGCGGCTTTCAAAGAATAAAACTTCGAACATTTCATTGAAATCAAAATCTGATGATTATGGAAATCTCTTTACGTCATAATTTATGCTTGAGCTTTAGCTTTATGATTGGCCTTGGTTGAGCACAAGGCCAAGGTGATGGATGGGATTTAATACCTGCAGACCTCACTCTTCCTTTTGACATCCTTGGATCCTTAATTTAAAGCGCCTATCGAATGAAATAACCGTTACGTTAACGTATCCTATGCTTGTCTTTCGGCTACGTCGGAAAACATCTAGTCTGAAGGGGTGAAGATTTCACCCCGAGCGCATGATCCGGGGCACTTGTCGATAGCTCTGATCTACGCCGAGGTCTCTGAAAGCCTGGTTTCGCCATCTCGCTCGGCAACGAGGGTCTGCCGGAGATCCTTGTCCGCCGCCTCCTCCTCTCCTACTTCTTCGACAGTCCGGCTCAGGTGTCTCCTGGAGGAAGGAAACGGAAGACAAACGACACTTTTAGCCGAGTTGCAAAAAATGAGCATTTAAGCATGACCTTTGTACGCTTCGCTTGAGGTTAAGCGCAGTTTCGTCTCGCAGTCTACAGTACAAGCACCGAGATTGCGCAAGGATTCCCTTCAAAAGCAATCGAATCATGCTTATGGAGAAAAAGACTAAGGAAAATTACTGTACTCATACTGTATACTGTATACCAATTAATTATTTTTAGTTGATACTTTTTTTTTCTTTTCTAAACTCAAAATCATTTTAAATCCGAATAACTAAAAAATATCATCAGGGAAATGACCATGTGTGCTGTGGAGGTTTTGGTAAATTACCTTCTCCAGAGCTGTGTTGTTTTGCTGCAGTTGAGTCATTTATCACCGGCCTTTCACTGGGAATTAGTATGTACACTCGCACCCACAGAGCTCTCTAAATAAACCGCTTTCGCAAGAAGAAGAAGCGAATAATTAGACGATAACCCCAGGCTTCATGAGGGGACTAAAAAGAAGCCACGAAGCAAACCGTGCTCGTCAACTCAAAGCGAAAGCAACACAGGTCATTAATTTCAATTTCCTCTTAAAGTTAAACTTTAAATACTGTTAACATTTCGGAGCACAAACTCGGTCTCGAGCTCTACAGGCATGCCGTGTTATGATTAGTTGTTAAAGCAGTGTGAAAACTATCCTATAGTCTGTCAGTACGCCTGTTGTTGCTATTGTTGTTGTTGCTGGTGGCTAATGTGTTAGTTTAACACCATGCTGCTCTTCCAGTCACCTGTTGCATGTCCTGAATTTAATCACTATCAGGTCTGTAAAGGTACTTCATCACCAGGTTGTCCATCTTCTTTTTCTTCTTCCTCCCTTCTTTCTTGCTCAGGGGTCTATCTTCTGCATCTAGCCCCGCGTCCTCGTCAGGTTCCGGTGCGCCTCGGCCCGGGGCCTTCTTTATGCTGTTGGAACTCCGATAGGACACGCCGGAGCTGGAGCTGGAAGACGACTCGGATGAATCCGACTCAGACGATTCTGATTCGCTTTCCTTCTTCTTCTTTCCTCTCCGGGACTCCTTTTTACCTTTCTTCTTCGAGCTCTTTTTGCGTTCGTCAGCTGACGAGCTTTCCGATCGCGAGCCTCTGTTCTTCTTCTTGGCTTTGCGGCTGCTGCTTCTGCTGCGAGAGCTGAAACTGCTGGAAGAGCGGGTGTAGTCCAGTGCTGAGCCAGATGCTGAGCGTTGAAGTCTGGATGTGTTCAGGCGCAGATCGATATCGTCATCATCGTCATCATCACCAGTCTTCAGGGAGCTCTTCAAACTGCGTATGCTCTTCCTGTCATCCTTCTCTTCTCCTGGTCCTCCTTTCTCTTCATCTGTGTCCTCCAGACTGCGGCGTTTGAACTTAATGGGCTTAAAACTGAGAACTTCGTTGATAGCTTTTTCCAGATCAGGGTCCAGGTAGTTGCGGTGCGTGACGGGTTTGACATCTGTTTCGTCGAGTGCTTCATCCCCAGCAGCGCGGCTTTGGGCAGGGCTGGAATGGCTCCGGGCTAGAGAGCGAGGACTATAGGGTGAAATTCCACCTTCACTAAAGGCCACGCTCATAGCATCATCCTTGTCTGTCAGGTTAACACCGAATTCGCTAAGCCTGCTGCTGCGTGCCAACGAGGTCCGCGAACTGATGCTGATGCTGCCAGGGCTCCGTCCTCCTGAACGACGGCTTAAGCCGGGACTCACTGCAGACCCGCACTCACTTCGGCCGTCATCCATCCATGACATGCTTCGCCGCACACTGTAGCCACTTACTATGGAGTTAGCATCATCGTCCTGGTCCAGTCCACGGCGCATAGATGTCCTGCTGGGTGCCACTGAAGACACGACAGACTCCTTGTCAAACTCTTGGCTATTCTTGGTCCAGCGCCTTTCCAGACCTTTCCTGGCTCTGCTGGTGGCTTCAGAATAGGCTTGAGAGATGACCGAGCCCCGGTCATCCAGGTCATCTCCGGGTTTCTCATTGGACTTGTTCTTGGCTTTGCGGAGTGACGAGCGGTCTGGGGTGTCTGGTTGCTCTTTAAGGGTACTAAAGAGAGAACTCTCGTCCCCGGTGCCTCCAATGGAGTCCTTCAGGTTGGACCGCTTCCTGTAGCTAAGCGTGCTCATCACAGACACCGATCTACTCAGCTCAGTGTCTTTGGTGTCTTTATATCCTTCTTTTACATCCTGACCTTCTTTACCTTCTTTTATGTCTTTTACATCAGCATTTGCTGCATTAGGATATTTTTGGCTTTTATGAAGGACAGATGGAGACAGACAGGGTAGAGGAGGAGACAAAGATCAGAGACAAATCACCACAGTACTGAGACAGGTTGAAAATGGATCACAAGAAATCTTGTAAACATCCCATCACTGGTGTGCCCCCCATAAAAACCATCAAGAATCCATACCGCACTAAAGAGCTGTTGGAAGTACAAATACCTAAGGCAAGGTGGAAGTACTAATACCTACTTTACCTCAAGGCAAGGTGCCTGACCCCATGATTTTAGGAAAGCAGTGATGTACAGTATACTGACCTTGGGGTCTTCAGGTTACCATTATCTGATAGGGTCTTGGTAGAGCCCTTGTTTTTCGAGAGCCAGGACTTCACCCCGTCCACACGATCCTCCACCTCAGAGTCCACATCAGAGTCCTCTCCACTGTGAAAAGTCACAAGTTTCAATTAGTGAATGTAACATGACGATGTTATTTGGCTGAGAAGTTTTGCAAATTTACTCGTGTGAGGATTAGTGAGTCGGCAAGCAGGTGGACCTTTAACATCAACCCATTCGTTCTCTCTTGGTATGAAATCAAGCTTGGAATGAGCGACTGATTTAGAGTCAAATGATGATAAGGCCTGTAATTATAGTGAAACGTTTTACTTCTCCTTTTGCGCAAACATCTTCACTCCGGGAGAACGAAAGAGTGTGACAATGCCGGTGCTGGACTTGACTGCATTAACAACTTCCTCTGTTAGATCGGCTGCATAATTGAAAACATTTGCATAATAAAGTCCGCTGGTGACTGTGATGCATGAAACAGGAGGCAACACAATGCCACGGGGCTTTGAATATTTTAAAATATCCAAAGCAAATGGTCCTGGCCATAAATATGAATGTACCTGCGTGTTTCCCTCCCGGCTCTTCAGATGTGAAACGAGTTAGGATGGGAATCCGTCAAGCGAAACGGGTCCAGCTTCTGAGCAGAATGCAAATTACCTCTTGGAGGCACAATTAACTATGTTAATGGTTATGTTAATGCCTGTCTGTTTCCCTGCCTGTCCGTTTCTAACGATTGTTACCAATGCTCGGGTGCCTCGGCCCAGTCGATAACTGGCAGAAAACTCGAAGTGAGAGAAACTTGTCGGACAAGTCATCTCGATCCATACTGCTCTCTGCACCACTGACGTATTGACGGGCGTTAAAACCCCGCTAAACAGGAAGATGACTCAAGAATTCCAGTATGTTGTAAATAAGGGATGCAGTGATACAGTACCATTTTCCAGTGTACGACCTACAGTAATCTCAAAGTATGATCTCGAATCTTGGATCATGCCGGTCTTTCCTAGATTATTTTGGGCGTTATAAATAATTCTTTTGAAATACAAGCATTTTGAGAAGATTTCACATTTCACAGTAATTACATCCCTCGTCACTGGATCTGACACCAAACTACTGGGTCTGTACACATTTTCTCCTCTCAAAATGTGGTCAAACAAATCCAAATTTTGCCAGGGTTCGACTCAAATTCTGATCATGTTTCCTGCCAACTTTTGCGCTTGGCTGCCATAAAAATAAAAAAAAAGATTAAAGATTAAAGCTTGGTGTGTGTTAACACCTGGCTGCGAGGTTAACGTTATACTCTTGTACTCGCTCAAATTTACCTCTCAGGTTCCTTTGTATGCATGCTGCGGTTATAATGCGCCAAATCCTGCGTTTGACAGCATATAGACTCTGGAGCGCAAATATTTACACCCCGAATGGTAAAGCGAGTGTCCTAATAAAGCTCGGAGATGTTGTCTGGTCAGGATCGTGCTTGTCTGTACCGTTCCGACAGTATGACATTTACTCAGCAAGTGAACAATTTGTTCTATGTACATTATCTCCACGAGCTCATTTCGGTCCTATTGCATGGCTGGGCTTATTCCTCACATTATTAACAGGACCTGTCGTGTCAGGGAAGGATTGCACCACCGTGCAGTTTCAGTTTTAGCCTGCTCTTGAGTTTACTTCCTATTTAGGTACCATAAAAATATATGATTTAAAAAATATTGAAACAAATCGAAGAATTCAACGTTGCCATGAGGTGCCAGAGACAGATTTCTGCTGTCGGAGACGTCTTATGGACATATGGACATGACACAGCCTAACAGGGTACTATTTATATAATAGCTCTAAAATCTGCATTGCATGTTTCAGACCACTGGCACGGATCGGAGTTCCTCGGGCTGCGAATCCAAACCACAAACATACACACACACAGCCACTTCAGTGTCTGGACATTAATCAGTTGTGACAACGTAGTCCTATTGGTTACATATCTCCGTTCCACCCAATTAGATTTATCATTAAAGCTCCTGTAGAAATTCCCCAAACCACTCGACATTATTTGTACTGCTCAGTCATCCGCAGCCCAACTCCCACACTGCATTATCCTCACACACGCACTACATTAATCAAACTGCGCAGCTTAAATACGCATTACAGACTCGTAACAACATTCCTAGTTAATGATTCGCCGTAAGCTCCGCTCAAGGAACGGATTTTTATCCATTTTCTTTTCTTTAGTGTGCCATGAGAGCAAAAGCTTCAAGCTCCTTCAAGCAAAACTCTGACGTGTCGATGTGTCGCAAGTTGAACTTAAATTGATTAGAGTATCTTTAACACCGATTCGTGCACAACTCCTAGACTGACCCTCCACCGCAAATCCGCGGTTCATCTGGTTATCAGGTTTTATCAGTGCGCCGTCGGTGCTCAGGAATCAAGAAGTTGTTAAATGCAATGAGGCAGACACACGCCGGCTGAACAGACACAAAGCAGACGGGGAGCGTTTCATGCACGTGAGTCTCGTGATAATGCCATCATTTAACATGCACGCTAACGTTAACACGTTATATGTTTTCATGCTCGGCGTGTCACGTGCAGTAATAATCGGAGACGGAGATCACACGGACGTGCTTCAGGTTCTCACGTTTTGTTCTTCCTTTTCTGATACTTTGTCACCATGTCTTGCAAACTGTCTCACACACAAACACACACACACACACACAGATGAAAAAGGAAAGATGATACCATGAAAATATGAACCTTAAATCATGGAAGAGAAGATTATCACTCATTGTTTTGAACAGAACTTTAACTCTTGCGAACCGTACAGCAACCTGTACAAAGGTCAAGTACATACAGTACGAGTGTGTGTGTGTGTGTGTGCACTTGCTGAAAAGAAACTCAAATGCTGTACGTTGTTGTTCGGGCTTCTCAGACGGATGCTAAACAAGAGGAAGATAAAAACAATCAACACACAAACAAGTAGCATGCTCCAGGGACGCCATTACACCGCAATAAAAAAGGAGGAGAAATATTAAAGATTATACAGAAACTCGGTTGAATATAGTGGCATCAGGTGATATGTTCAGCAATACGTTAATGTGAGAGCTGTAGCGGGACACGTACCTATTGATGAGGTCATCGTTGTCGTCGCTCTCCATCTCGTCCTCGATGGCAGCTTGCAGATCACCGATCCTCTTAAAGGCCAGCTTGAGGTCGGCCTGCAGGCTCTGATTGGCTGCTTCCAGGCTCTCGATGTCCATTTCCTGATGTTAGTCATAATTTCAGTATATACAATATAGCTAAAGAGCTAATAATGTTTTTTGTTTTTTGCACCACACTTAGTGAAGCACTAGAGGCCACAACTATACTACTGTATGTCCAAAGACATTTGTTTCTCCTTATTCCGATAAAGGTTCAAGCTTAAAAATGTATCCAATTTGACAAAACTCCTGTTTTTTTTTTTCTCCGCCTACCAGTTCATGTTTTTTGCGACTGGCCTCAGTTTCCTTCTTGGCCAGCTCGGTCATCTCCTCCTTGATGTCGCGGATCTGCCTCTGCATGCGCTTGTTCTGCTCTTTCTCGCGGTTCTCGCCAGCTGAGCGGTGGTCCCTCTCCTCAGTCATCTTCTCCAGGTTCTCCTTCAGCCGTGTCACAAGAGCCTGCACATGAAAGGTAGTATGAAGGAGACATGCAGTATTGTGTATTACAAATAAACAGTGGACGGAGGAATGTATTAATTTAAAGCTAGAATGATGAGAAAGTCTAATTAGTCTATTAGTGTAATATACTTACATTATATAACATACACTATAATAAATATTCCTTATTCACAAAAGACGCTAGAAGTTTAACGTGCATGCTATTGAATAAAAGGCTACGGTTCGAGTGCGCTCCTGTAAAAGGGGCGGATTTATTTCACTCAGCCGCCCGCTCCATGACTTTAGGATGGCCTACCAACCCGTCCGCCCACGCACGTTCTCCATCCCTCGCTCTCTCACCTCCAGGCGTTTGATCTGGGTGCGCTCGTACTCCAGCTTGGTCTCCAGCTCGCGGATCTTGGCTTCTTGCCTGCTGACCAGAGACTTCTCTACCATTGACTGTTCCTGGAACTCCAGTTGGCTCTGCAAAGACTGGATCTGTGTGGAAAAACAACGTGCTCTTCATTTCAAGGGTCACCAGCCACACACACATTCACTTTGCTTTCGCAAATATCTATGGTGCTTATTTTAATCTAGTGATCTTTTCCGAACTTATCATATCTTAAGGGGATATCCCAGTGGGTGTTTTTTTTTTTTTACATCTTAACATCATATCTTAAGGCGAGTGTTTTGTGTTTTTCTGGAATGGGAAAAAAAAACAGCATTGTTGGGACAGTTGTTGACTTTGAACCAGACATTAAAGTGTTAACTGTCCATTTTGTCCTGATTTATGTGCTTAAATTATGTATAAATCATTAGTTGTGCAGTCTCCGTGTCTAAACAATTGACGATGCACAGCCATGTATGTGACTCTTAGTCCTCTATTATGGTATTTATTTGATTTTGCTTGCAGGGTCTCTCAAAATCAAGTTATTCTGGCTGATTACCTTCATCCTATGATGAATATGGCATTCTGATGGGCGTGGTCTATTCCAGGGTGACCTCACCCCCTATTAATCAGAATATAAATTCTTCGGCAACATTCTACAAAAACACTGTGTTGCTTTTTCCTTCATATTTTCACCCAATTTGGACGCAGGTGATAAATGCGATAAATGCGCAGCGCCAACCTCTGAGAGCTTAATCCTGTGCCTTTCGCTTTCTGCCATGCGTCACTGCTTAAACTCTGCAGAGTCATACATAACCTGACCACGGTTTTTCGACTGAGGTCATCAGTACTATTGTTGACATTTAACTTGACGGCCTACATCACATGGCACCAGTACAGCATGAGCACTTTTGAAGCCCATCTTCACATTGAGAGCAGCAATCAAACGACACCATTTCTCAGCTTCAGGTGTCTGTTACGAATTATTATTAAATATATACGTATAACATAAAAAATAATAATAATAAAATCATCTGTGTTTTGTCCGATTCTATTCCAGATTTCTGACTCGCATGCATTTTCTAGTGTTTTCTTCCAAATCAGCTTAAGCCAAAAGCGTTTGAGTCCAAAATAGCGACTGAGAAATGGGAAGCGAGAGTCAATAACCAAGAACAAATCTGTACATTTTGAGTTTGCTTATTTAATACAATCTGCTCTTAAGCTCTTAACCCAAAGCAATTTCAACATTCTTGGAGAGCCGCTATCACGCGTAAGCTCCTTCTGTGCACCCGGCGCGTGCGTCCTTTAATTAGGAGCTTTGCATCAGAACAACGTAAAGGATTGTCGAGCTCCCAGTTTGCTGCCATTAACGGAAGCAAAGCCATCCAGAGAGCAGCTAATCACTGAACTAGATTTAGATAAGGATCTGAGAAAGATCTAAGCTCTTTAGGGCGATCAGAAAGCCTGCGCTGCCACCGAGACCCCGAGCGAGGCTTTTTATTCCCCCCGTGCGTGACGTTTGGTGTTTGATCCGAGCTATCTGTGATTCCATTCGCTCAAAGTCATGTTGCTGTACCTTATCTTGAATCTCCTGCTTCTCCTTTGTGGTGTCCTCCAGCTGAGCCTGCAGGTCGCTGATCTGAGCCAAGTCTCTTGTTGACTACAATACAAGCCAAAAAAAAAAAAAAAAAAAAAACACACATACACACATAGTGTCATTTTATTCTGCAAAGCCATCCTTAAAGCCTGACCATGTGGAAAGCGAGAAAGCAGACTGTGAGGAACCTGGGCCACAGCTGCCTTGTGCTTCTTCATCAGCTCGTTCATGTCCTCCTGGTCCTCCTCCAGACGCGACTGCAAGTCGTTCTTTTCTCTCTGCAGTCTGCTGATCTGTTCCTCCAGCTGAGACACGCACAGAGGAAAAGAGAAAGACGCTTAAATCTCATCTACTCTTAAGTACAATATCTTCGAGGTGATTCGTAAAGCTGGAATTTATAAACAGTTTTCTTTTTTTCCCTCCATAGATCTGTACGAAAGAACCCTTTTGTGCTTTGTGCCTCTGGAGAAATCCTGTAAAGTCAACCAAAACTCTAAAAAAAAAAAAGAAAGAAAAGAAAAAAGAAATTGACAGTTTATTTTACATGAACTCCTCACACATAATACACACACTCACGCATAACACAAGCACATTTCAAATGAGATAGACCATCCCAATAGACCAAAAGGCAGGAGGAGTAATTAAGGATGCCAATTAGCAGCTGTAAGCAAACTGGCACGTCCTCCCGCAGGAGCACAACTGTCATTTAAACGCCGTTATTACAGACACTACTCCAGAGCCGTGGAGGAAAATGAAAGTCAGAAATGCTGCAACATCAAGAGTATTGTCATAATCATAATCATAATCATCCTGGAATATGAAGTAAACATACACTATCGCAAACCTCCATTTGTATCTGATCTTAAATGGTCTTTCATTTACAGTGCGTACAAACAAGGACGCAGTAAAAAAAACTTTCATATGATGATTATTATTATTATACTGTACAAATTCTCACTTTCCCATAATCTGATTGATTTTCTCCAACACCAGCTTTATCAGTGATTCTGGCTGAAATTCAGATTTGGCTGACACATTGCTGTACTCTAAGAGGAAAATGGCGTGTTTTGGAAACATAATCAGATATTAGAAATCTGTAGTATTTTCCTGCAGATCAGACGTGGTAAAAAAAAAACAATCAAATCTAGACTTAAAGCTGATGTGTTTATCTGTGTGTATATTGAATGAACCCGGACTGACTGCACTGTATTTTTCACTGTATTAATCCTTTACTTCAACAATATCACACGAGAGGGAGAGCTGTGACGGCTGTGATGCGGCCGTAGGCATGAGGGTGCGGCCAGGGTGCCCAAAACAACACTACCGTGCTGATATTCAGCACAACAGCACTCCCTCTCGTGTGATATTGCTTTTATACAACAGTTCCACAAACACCATTTATTATCAACAGATTATCATTTGTTTACATTTAAACAGTGTTAAATGTAAAGCTAGCGCACTACAGTATGTACGTTTGTTCTGCAAACTACGTAAGTAATGCCCTTGATCAGGGGTTAGAGAGGGATTTGGGATACAGCCTTGGTTTAGAAGCTAGTTAAAAAAACAAAAAAACAATTAAGAATGACTTAGAAGCAATGCAATTTATTTTTCCCTAGGCAAAGTGTTGTTGAAGATGAGATAATGGTTTCAGATGTGTGTCCTTGCTAAAGTGCTTCTGTGGCTGGTTTTTAATGTGGGTTTTGGCAGGCAGCAGTTATTAGAGACAAACATTTGTTTAGCTTATTTATTCACTTGTAGAAAAGAAAGAAGACTGTAATGCATGTCTTGACATTTTTTTTTGTTTGTTTTTTTTTTCCCAAACAGATCACATCAACCTATTTCAGCAGAATTGAAAGGAAAATGATTGTTTATTTAAATATTTAAATAATGTGTTATTTATTTATTTGATTATTTTTTCCCTTGCACTGAAATACTTGACTGAAACAGATTCGAATCTACTGACTCGTCTCCAGGATATGATATTTTTCATACAAATAAATATTACATGTATGTCATATTACATATTACTAAATAAATATGGTGCGGAATTTGCGGCGGGAATTGTTACTTTACAAATTACAGACATGAGCGATTTGCACGGGATTAACATCAAGAGACAACCTCCGCAATTATAAAAATCACACGCCGTCCCCAGGTAATACTAATCCCATGCGAATATACAGGGTATGAAATATGAATATAAATATTCGTGCTTAACATATACAGCCATCGTACATATGTATGTCACCTGTTGCACGCTGATCACATGGCACTTGTGACGCCGAGTGATGCATATACTGTAGTGAAAAGTCCCAGTGCTGTTACTGTCTATTATCACCCACTCGTGGACCGCTTCTCGTCCAATCAGATTGCTCAGCTGGAACTGAATGACTGTTGTACTGTATAATTGGATGTAGGATAAAACTTTTAAAGGAAGCCTAGGGTACATGTACTGTATAAAAGGTACAAACCGGGCACGTTTGTGATTGGCTGGAAACAAATCACTTTAGTAGAATGCAGTTTAATGAAGCTAGTGTGTGCTTTCTGTAAAATGTCTCCCACTTAAGAAATCACACTTTATGACACTATTTGTACCACACGTTTAAGTTAATTTGAGAAATTCATACTTGTCATCTCGGTATTGTTTCAAGCCGTCGCAGGTTCTGTGCATCAGATATAGTAACAGTGTGACGTCATATCCTTTACATACTGTAGTTCCTTCAATAGGAATCCGAGCGCAGGCGTACAGTACAGTACATTGTTCTTTAGAAATTGACAGACAACGTATAATTATCTCTATAGTTTCCTCTTTAGAGCTTTACACATCCAAATATAGGATTAACTGGTCTTTTATACCAACTGCTCGTGCTTCTGTGGCGTTCAGATTAAACAATGAGAATTAATACACACACGTTTATATTATATATATATATATATATATATATATATATATATATATATATATATATATATACACACACATACAGTGTATATATATATATATATAATATATATACGTTCCACTTTCGTTCCACTTCTCACGTGTACACCACTTTGTATTGGTCTTTCACGTGGAATTCCAATAAAATTGATTCATGTTTGTGGCTGTAATGTGACAAAAAGTGGAAAAGTTCAAGGGGGCCGAATACTTTTGCAAGCCACTGTATATACTGTATACACTGTACACACTGTAGCTCTAGCAAAGGCTAAAGTGCTCTATGCTTTATCGTTTTCTCCTAAGGCAGAGTCATGTTTCAAACCTGCCCTTGTTGACTTCCCCTTAGGGGGTTCCGGGTTATCCCTTACGCAAAGTAAATATATTTCTCCATATATTAACTGTAAATATAATGAATGATTTAGTGTCTAATCAACTGGTAAAGTAAAAAGATTTTTATAATGTTAATATTCCTCATTGTTACACTAACTGATACTAACTAATAATTAAAATATATTCACAATATACAGAATAATTTCATCCATTCATTCATTTTCTAAACCGCTTAATCCTGTGTTCAGGGTCGCGGGGGACCTGGAGCCTATCCCAGGAGACTTCGGGCACTAGGCGGGGTACACCCTGGACAGGGTGCCAATCCATCGCAGGGCACGCACACATACACACACCCACACACCCAATCACACACTACGGGCAATTTTTTTTAGGAACGCCAATTAGCCTAACCTGCATATCTTTGGACTGTGGGAGGAAACCGGAGTACCCGGAGGAAACCCACCAAGCACGGGGAGAACATGCAAACTCCATGCAGACAGAGACGGGAATCGAGCCTGGCTGGGGAATCGAACCCGGACCCTGGAGGTGCAAGGCGACAGTGCTAACCACTACACCACCGCGCCGCCATACAGAATAATATACTCTATTAATATATTACAATATATAGAAAAATACATAAAGAATTGCAGCTTTTTATAAATTGAGAAATATATTAAAATATATTCGAATGCATATCTTAATGCATGTAATTTTATATTCAACAATATACTTTATTGAATTTGATTGATTCTTTAAAAATAATTTTTTAATATGCTTACATGTCAGTGCAGTACGAATGACATTAATCAGAGCAAACCGACAAAGTTAAAGGGTGTGTACAGTATAATACTTAAACATGCATAAAGGTTCGATAATGTTTCAATAATTAGAAGTATAAATACAGGTATAATTTTCATTGCAGTATACACAGTATATCCATGCATATACTGCAATATATTAATAAACATAAGCACTGGTTTCCTATATATGGAAATGTAATATAATGTTTAATATACTGCATCATATTTTATAATATATGGGCATGTTGTTTTTTTCCGTAAGGGAAAGTTTGCTCTTATGCTTATTCACCTCGAGGTGGTTTGTTGGATGTGTTTCTGAATGACATCATCAACATATCTATCATATCTATATCACAGAAACATATCTGTATCATAGGAACATTTACTACTTGATTGAATTGATGATATTAAGTAAGCTTAAAGCATTAGGGGGGAAAAAAAACTAAACTAAACAACAACAAAAAAAAACACACACACACACACACACCTGACAGGATGATGTCTTCCTGCGGCAAATAGCCGTAATCAACACAGTGTGAAAGAGAAAAGCGAACATCTTACATGCTTTGGCTGTAGAACATTTTGCACTCTTTTAACGACCATGTTTCTTCCATTTTGTAGTAAAAAAACATGGCAGGACGGAACACAGTAATTACACCCAGTAATTGTATGTTGTTGGCTCAGGAGAAGACAAGATGATTACATGCTTTTCTTCGGATGTCCTCAACATAACTGCTCGCGATAAAGCACGAAAAACGAACCCGCACGCTCTACCTGCTAACACTAAAGGCCACGCCCCCACACCCCGGCCGCGGGAAAAAGATCCGACACCTTTAAAATCACCCGGCGCTCATAATCAAGTAGCGGAAAAACATCACTTACAGACATCTTGGATTTGGACATGTCGTCCATCTGGATGTGCAGGTCCTCGATCTCCAGCTCCATGGACTTGCGAGCTTTCACAGCTGCAGCACAGGTGAACTCCGACTCCTCCAGCTGTTGGCGCACACACAATTACCCAACACACCCAAGCGTGAGCTCACGTCCAGCTCCACAGTGGCCTGATCTTCACGCACCATTCTGACTATAGTATAAGAGCTCTATAGAGACGCAATAAAAAAAAAAAAGGAGAAAAGGGAAGTGAGACCTGGTTCTTGAGCTGCGAGATCTCCCTCTTGCTCGGTGCGTTGCTCTTCAGGTGATCGAGCATGAGCTGAGCATCAACCAGCAAGGCCTTGGTGCGCTTCAGATCCTTCTTCAGGCGCTTCTCCGTCTCTACGTCTCTCTGGCACACCTGAAGAGGCAAACCATTTAGTTTTGGAGAGATGATTTGTTTTTTTTTTAACATGTGCCCCAAAAATGGCCATTGTTCAGCGTGTCGCTTCAAACAATATTCATTTAACATGCGAATG
Organism: Channallabes apus; assembly: GCA_030522415.1. NCBI lineage: Eukaryota > Metazoa > Chordata > Actinopteri > Siluriformes > Clariidae > Channallabes > Channallabes apus. The sequence goes on from CM060120.1 coordinate 30,022,562, forward strand.
AATTATATTTCTTTATGAATATCGATACTAAAATTAGTTTCAACTTCGAGAAGCTTAAATTAAAGCATTCTCTGGAAAATGAATGACTTTCCCCAATCAAAAGAAATCTGTAGTGTCCGTAACCATGTCAAATTCATCTTGCATTTTACTGCAGAATAATACACTTTTCCAGACTTGTGTCTTTTCATGTGAAATCTAAACTGGACAAGTTGCATCTGAATGACAATTGAAAAAAAACATCTGAATTCCAAAAAGTTATTTTAGCACCAATACGAATCCGTGCATCCGTTTTTTTGCTGCATGGATTAGTGCGTTGTCTGTTTGCGATGTGATTCACTATAAAGACTGCTTTGATCTTAGGGGTGATTAGTCTGGCTAACGCTCTGCTCTGATTGGTCACGAGGCGTGCTGTGGGCTGTACCTGGTCCTGAGCGTTCAGCAGTTTGCTCTCCAGCTCTCGCCGCTCTCTCAGAACTTTCTGCTTATCATCGTACTCCTCCTCCAACTGCACTTCCATCTGTTTCAGCTATCACACACACACACACACACACACACACACAGAGCTCAAACAGTAGACTTCCACAGCGGAGTTTATACTTTCAAACAGTCACGTGGATGAAAAGGCATCAAACGGCGACATCAAAGCGCCAGGTTAGAGAGCCGAGAGTGCGATTCCAGACTTACCTTCTTGCTACACGACTGTCTGATCTCCTCTACCTCTTCATCTTTGCTCTCCAGCTCCTTCGAATGCGTCTGCCTCAGCCTCTCCATCTCCATCTCCAGACGCAGCTTAGCCTGACCCCACCCGACACACACACACACACACACACACACACACACACACACACCGTTTGACACTATGCTTCCTGGCACAAGTTCCTTGTCTCTCTCTCTCTCTCTCTCTTAATGTGGTCGTTTTACTCAGAGTCCTACCTGCTCCAGCATCTGGATGGTTCCAGCCTGTTCATCCAGCTCCTCTTCCTGATCTTTGACCTTTGCCTCAAGGTCACGTAGCTGCTTTTTCAGCTTGGCCAGCGACGCCTCGTCCTTCGACTCCTGAGACGAGAAATCCTGTAGCTCGGCCTCCAGCTGCTCCAGCTTTACATTCAGCCCACACAGCTCCAGCTCTTTATCCTAAACACACACACACACACACACACACACACACACAGACACACACACACGGCCCTAAAGCCTCTATCCTCTTATCTTGTAATATGGTTTCACTTTGCACTAAAACTTCATTTAAATATTGGCACCCTTGACATCATTCGCTGATTCCACACACACACACACACACACACACACACACACACACACACACACACACACACACACACACACACACACACACACACACACACACACACACACACACACATCTTACCTGCAGCTGCTGTCTGACCGTAAACACTTCTCCCGTCAGCGCATCCTTTTCCCTTCCTAGTTTCTCCCGCTGTGTCTTCTCTCTCTGCACCTCATCCTGAGCCTGGTTCTGCTCCAGATCAAACCTACAGTAAGAATCACACACACACACACACACACACACACAGAGAGAAACACACAGACAGCTGTGAATCTTTACCCCATATAAAACAGGATTAAAGCCTTCTCGAAACATCCTCCTGATCGCGTGTCTGTGAAATCCTGTAATGCGATGCTCGTCATGCCGTATCTCAGACCGGGACAACAAAGGCCACGTCTCCACGTCTCCACGTCTCCACGTCTCATACCGAGACCTCTATCGCTACAGTAGCCGTGCTCTCCCTCTATCCTCGTCCTGAAGGATCACTCCGTATCCGACGCTCATTATCGGTGCTCACATCTGGTGTTAACAGCCGGCTCTTCATTTGAAGCCGATCGTGAGCGTGGCGCTGCGTTCAAGTGACCAGCGAGCCTCAAGTCGCTCGAGTGCCTCTGAACACTGAAGAGGCGCTCACGCGGGACCTCGGCCTCCATCCTCGGTTACGGACGGCTCTCGAGGCGCACTTCAGCCGTAATAAAGCGCCTAAATACATGCGTGCGTGCGTGTGTGTGTGTGTGTGTGTGTGTGTGTGTGGTCTTGAAGGTGTCTGATTTGAATCAGATGAGATCCAAGCTCGGGTTTAATGTCATCAATTATGTTTACCGAAGACGGAACGGAAACGTGGAGCCGCTCACGTACATATTAAAGACGTGTAGAAAAGGATGAAAGGCTGAAATAATTGGTTTGATGATGCACCAAATATACTGTTTATACTGTGCACACCTGGAAATCAGAGGAACGATTCGTCTAACAGACAGTAGAAATGGTTTAAAAAGCATGACGTTCGTTAATACATTAAAAAAAAAAATATTTTGGAAAACTGTTACAGTGTATTAGGAATAAAATGAAGCAAAAAAAAAAAAAAAAAAAAAAACATTAAAATCAACCTCAGGGTGGTAACAGTGACTCTGCTACTGTACTGTATGTGTCACACCACTACTGTACGGCCGTTACTTATTTTCCTATTCATGCACAACCCCTAGATTATTTGTTTAAAATTATTATTCCATGCACGGTCCTGATCTTACAAGCATTTTCCATTTCCAGGTGCTGAGAAGTCTACACCAAATGCTCTGATTAACTAGCTTTAAAGAATAAACGTTCCACATCTGACACATCTGCAATCATTCACTCACCAAATTACTGATTACCAAATCGTCCTGATTTGCATCCATCCGCGTTAGAAGTCTTGACGTAACCCAAAAACCGGATAGTGTGAATTTCACATACCTGATATACATTATTCATAAAGGATCTAGACTCACACGTCTGAGTGCATGTGTGTGTGTGTGTGTGTGTGTGTGTGTGTGAGTCTAATCGATTAAAAAAAAATTGAGAGGCTAAACTCAGCATGCACTCACTTCCTCTGCTTCTTCTCCAGGTCGTGGTTGCGGCTCTGCTGGTTCTCCAGGTGCAGTTTGGTGTCCTGGAGCTCGGCCATTAATCTCTGGCATTTCTTCTTCGCCTGCTGTAGAGAGCGCTGGGTCTCCTCCTGATCAGCCTGCAGGTCAGCGAGCTGCACCGGAGGAGAGAAGATCAAGGCATGGAGATGAAAAGAAGCAGATGATTTAAGGGAAAAAACAAACAAACAAACAAAAAAAAAAACATACTGGCCATCTCATCATGCGTCATCAAAACTTTATGTAACTCTTATGAACAGTTATGCACCAATGGATATTAATTAGAAAAGATAAACTGAATATTTCTACTGGGATTAATTCATATATTCACTTTGGCTGAAATAACAGGTATAAGTGGATTTTAAGACAAAACTTCATCTTTATCCGATCTATTTTTTCCATTTCTCATCTGTAATTCTCTCTCCGATTACCGAACAGGGAGTTTATTTGGCTGATGATGAAAGAAGAAGAACTTTGGCGTAAACAAGGCGTAAGATACTCAAACTTACAGAATGTGATTTCTTTGTATTAATAAATTAGAGGGTTCTGCTGGACAGACAGACAGACAGACAGACATGCACGTGGGCTTCAACCTGAAATAATATCACTGATTACATTAAAGCTCATCATCTTATTATTAGCTTTAACTTTTAAACTCTTCCTACAAAAAAATTAAGAAATAAGAAAAGAAAAAAAGAAAAATACTATAATTGATAGTATAATACTAAACAGAAAAATGTAATTCATGAGGTCTGGTTCAGTATTTTACTTGTATTATATTAAAATAATACGAGTTAATGGTCTGTAGTTAAGGCACTAAACTTCAGAAGGTTCCAGGTTCAAACCCTACGACCACCAAGTTGAGCAAGACCCTTAACTGCTCGGGTGTATTATGAGATATAAATGTAAGTCGCTCTGGATAAGGGCGTCTGCCCAATGTCGGAATGTAAGATGTAATGTTCTGCAAGAGTAAATGAGTAAATCAATGTGTATTAAATTCATAATTACAGTATACAGAAGTACTTAGTAATTTGTTTCGGTCCTAACAGAGTCAAAAATAAAATAAAAAACTAATAATGGTTCCTATTATTTTCATGGCTGTGGTTTTCAAGTTATTAAATTTTTGAATAAGTTTAATAAACGTTTAAATAAAACTGTTACTATTTATCAAATCATGACTTCAAAAGTTCCACGGATAAAAGAATGAATAAATGAATGTATAAAGCGCACAGTAACATACTGCACCTTTCTGTCCACATGCCTCCTGTTCTGCTGCTCGGCCTCCAACTTGTCTTCAAATTCCTGCTGTAGTTTCTTCTTGGTGAAGTCGATCTCTCGTACCGCCCGGTCGTACTTCAGCTTCCATTCACCTCCTTGAACGCATGAGCAAATCACACACCTGGTCAATCTACACGTTAGGGTGAGTATATTGTAATCAACTTTACTTATAATAATGAGCTTGTTGTTTTACACTGCATCGTAGCGTCCGTAAAAACTACAAGTGTGGTACAACAGTGCTGTTAAAATGTATAACATTATAGCAAAAAAAACTAAAAGTGATGCGCATCCTTTTAATATTTTCGCTAGGTCAATTAGCATATACCTGTACAGTAGTATTAAAATGAATTCTAAACAGAAACATTACTAAAAAGGGGCGTCTTGAGTCAAACCAGGACTTGAATTAATACATTGCAGTGCTTGGAACAGGTTATCCTTGAAAATCGACAGATAACTTGTCGATAACTTGAGGAAGAGACGCATCTGTCTGTAAGAACTGTACACACGATCATTCACCAACACCACATTACAGGGACTCGGCTGGGAGGTATTGTATTGTCACATCTCCCCGTACAGTCCTGAACATACTGTAGCTTCGAGCAATACAAGCCATTTCCACATGTTTGTTCAATCAAAGGAGTTCCTGGGAGGCCTGGGTTTTGGACATGAAGCAGGCAGTCCATTCACAGGTACTGAGAAAACTTTCTACCTTAGTGGTCCCAGTTTGACTTGAACGTCCATGGAGGATAAAGTTTGTTGGCCAGAATTATTTTATTTTACCAGTTTCATCATCTTCATCCATCTCCCCGTTAAGCTCCGTCGCTCTGAGGAGCCGCGCCTCCATCACCTCCACCTCCATACTTCCCATCTGCTTTTTCATTTCGTCAAACTTTGTCTGAAGTCAGAGCAAAAACACGGCCACACACACACACACACGAGCACATCATTATGAGGGTCCAACGCTTTCACACCAACAATGTTTTACAACCTAAATATTAGCTACCACAGTTGAACAACAAAACATAAACGCTCAATCTCGCTCGATTGGACAGTTGTTGGACTTTATAGACGTCTGAAGAAAGATTTTCTTTCCTTTTCTCAGCACAAGGAATTTTTTTTTTTACAAGTTTTCCTTTTTATGTTTTACACCAGTAAGAGATGGAACCTATTGAAGCTGATAAGCGTCAGGTCACCGTGCAGCTCTGAGAATAGTGGAGCGCTCGATCATTACCTGCAGGTCCTTCATGTCCTTCTCCAGACGCAGCCTTTCAGCCGTCTCCGTCTCCAACAGCTGGGACGCCGACTCGCTGGTGTTCCTCTCATCTGACAGCTCCGTCGACAGCTCTGTGATCTACAATCAATAACACAGTCCCGTTCACTATCCAATTTCTACTGTCAGTCACTGTGAAATAATCAGAAATGCTACATTTCAAAGTCTTAAGAACGAAGCACGAGAGCTGCTCGCAATGATGCACAAAAAAGGGGAGAAAAAAAATGATCATTAACTCAGTTAAGAGCGATACCCAGCTGGCACGCACAATTTCTCCGACTTGTTTTTTTTTTTTTCTTTCTTCTTACTTTGCTTTCCAGCCGATCTGTGTTCAGCCTGAGCTCGTTCCTCTCCTTCTCCGCCTTCTCGAGCTTCGCTTTCAGTTGCTGGATCTCCTCCTGCAAGCACACAATCACACGGCACACTGCTAATCAGACTACAAGTAGGTTGGGGGAACAAAGACCTTTGACCCGAGTTTCTTTTGTGCTGGAAGCAGAAAAATAAAGATCTGTAGATAAGCTTGATTGATCAAAGCCATCTCGGTTAACCCTGCGTCCTCAGTCTTCTTTCCTTCTCACACATGATATTACTGCAAACAATCACGGCACTTCCTTTTAATCATGAGGCCCTGCCTGAATTCAGGCTCGGGTGATTTTTCGACATTTTAGAAGAAGAGCACACCACCGGGGAGGAAGAATCATTAATATAAACTTCGCCTCATGCCACGGGTTTTGAGTGCGGATCTGAATCAGGAAGTCAGACGAGTGGAAATCAAAGGGAGACAAAAGCCATTAGACCGCATCAACCGCGGTCAAAGACTGATGGATTCGCACCGCATACAGTATAAAGGCTGTGGATCTGCATCTTCAGAGCCATCACTAGAGCTAAAAGCCTGATAGTTAGCTTAAAAACTCTTGGAGATAAACCCGAGGCTAAAACAGATGGACAAACTCACATCTTTTCCTCGGATCTGCTCCTCGCTGAGCTGGACCTCGACCAGAGGACGCACGTTTGTGAAGAGCTTCCACCAGGGCCAGCCCTTTACACCACGGTTCTTCTTGATGTTCTTCTGAATGCAGCGGATCGCCAGGTCCTGGACCTGTTCAGGAAACACATCAGAGAGAAAGAGAGACAAAGAGAGAGAGAGACAGAGAGAGAGAACAAGAGAATTGAGTTTGTAGGTGGCTCTCGGTTGACGGAGATCTTTTTTTGGTAGTGCAGAGGAGGCGATCTTAAATTTCTGCAGAGGCATTGAAAGTACGCTTACACAAGGAGTTCATGGAAAACTCCCAAGCAGAACAGAGCCACGGAGAAACAAATTACACGATATGATTCAAGATGTTGTTATAATGAGTTTATGCCTACTAACTTATGAGAAATGCTTACTGTAAGTGGGCGCTCCTGGATGGAGGCTTATGGAACGTTATGCTTAAATACCAACGGAAAAACAAATTCAGATAGGATCATACAGTATAACACCAATTTCCATAATACTTGATGCTTCTTATCTCCTGATCCATTCTTCATTTTTTTTGTACATATACATACGCATTTATATCCTATCAGATAAAAAGAAACACATTTGCTACATTTGCTAAATATAATTTCATGCCCTCTAATGTAGTGTCTGTATCATTTTTACGTATTCAAATCTTTCAATGATCTTAACTGTCATTCAGATAAAACTTGGCCAATTTAGATTTCACATGAAAAGAAATAACCCTGAAAAAGTGTATTATTAAAACAATGCAAAATTGTTAAATTTGACAAAATTTGACAGGGTTACGGACACTACACATTTTTCTTTTTTGTTTTTTTTTTAACCAAAAACCAGGATGCTGTCATTTAAGCAACAATTTGTACAGGTCATACGGTGTGCTTCTAGAAGCTTACACCCATTTAAGTGTCAATTCTCAAAGAAATATGAATAATTTGCATTTTAAATGACTTTTGTTTGACGCGAGAAGTTAAGAAGTTGAAGCAAGATTGGTCACTTTCAGGTTGTAAAACTTCAGGAGTAGCTTCTTTGCTACTGTTTTTTTTGTTTTTGTTTTTTGGCATTCTCTTGACATTTTCTGAATTAGAGGTAAAACATAAAAAAAAATTTATCAGCCCCAATACTGTGTTTTGGCCGTAATATACATTAAATCACATGATTTCCATTTAAACATGGGGGATGATCTTATTGTGGTCATTTCTTAATTCCCACCCACTATCTACAAGTAGCTCTTCATCTTTTCCTACTGATACTCCTGCTACATCCAATAGCAGCTGATCTCTCGGAGGAAAGCGCTATCTACCCTCTTCTGCATACCTGACCTCTCAAATGCCCACTTGAAAGGGAAGAAGTTATTGCTGTCTACCGAGAGCTGTTCATACTGTACTGTATCTGGTCAAACTGCAGGTCTTGAATATGGTGAAAAATTACATTATTTTTGTGCTATTTGTATGTTAAACACAAATAATGCAGTCACAGGAGCATAATCTACTGTAACACCTACAAATAGTCCTACGTGGTAAATATGCACTACTATAAAAATGATAAAACAGGCTCATTTACAGGCGGTAGGAACTGACAATTCAGAATAATACGGCTCTTTAAAACAAACAAACGTAAAAACAAAACATAAAAACATATCTTTTTTTTTTTTTCGTGAGTGCCATCCTTTCTGCCAAAAGACTATAAAAACCAGCATGGCAACCAAACAGCCTTATAATAGACATAATAAGTGCGAGTGTGATGTCTGTGCGCGCGTTTGTTTGTGTGCATTTGCGTTTTTATTTTATCAGCACTCTAACAACTGGCAGACAAAATCCATCAGTTTTTTTTTTTTTTTTTTTTTTCCAACACACACACAAACATGCCCACACAAAGGCTGGGAGCTCTTTTGATTAATTAAATCAAGCATCCTGGCAGACGGCTGAGGATTTTGTGGTATTCACATGCGGCTTGTCGTCTGTAGCGGCAACTGGTTTTGTGAAAACCCAATTAAAGCAGCACACTGCTAAGCATCAAGTGGTTTATGCCCTGAAGGCCACCTGTTTGGCCAACTGCAATTTATCATGGTATGAAATGCTAGAATCACACACACACACTTAAGCCAGTGAGACTAAATGACCAGAGTAGCTTTTCTAACAAGGTTGGTGCTGTAAAGCCTCGCAAACAGACAACAAATAAATCCAACAGCAGCCTAAACAGAGGGCCGTGTAAAAGGTTCATGCTCTCAGAGTGGACGTTCCTGAGGTTCACCCCTTTCATTCCTCCAAGGACAAACAGGTTATAAACCTCCTTCCCCTTAATAGGCAAAGGACTTGGCTTTTCAACATAACAGATCTTTCAAAACTCGACACTTCAAAACCAATCCATCAGCAGGATGTTCCTACGTCAACGTCATCACTAGCACCGTGTAAAAGACTGGCTCACGCATTGACGGAGGATGTTCTGCAGCGGGATAATCAAATTGCATGGATTGAATGACGAGGAAGGAGCCGCACGAGGGTTTCATAAACGTCATGATCCCTTCAAGTGGCTCGTCTCTGAAGAAGCTCTCTTTCAGCTGAGAACAAGAGACGTACGCTGCCGCAATCAATAAACCTCGGCTGCGCGTTCGCTCCGATCAAATGCCATCTCTTACGTCCTGAGTTTATTGACTGCGAACTGCTTTCATGCACCAGAATGCATCTGAGAACTTATCTAGGAGAAATATTTGTCAGTATATTAACTGTATTAGTATCAAGCTTTTGATTTTATCGGAAATCTATGGACAAGACCATGTTAACATTACATTAAAGTCACAATGCTGTATTTTATCCGCACTTGGGACCGGCACTGCATCCAATGACTGGGGGTTCGGCATTGGGTGCGAATTGAACTTGGGAATCATCTTCCGCATGGCAGGCGAGAAACATACCACAGAGGCACTAATGCCCACTAATTAAAAAGTTTGCCGAAACTAATAAAATTCATTTATGTTTAAAAGTTTTTTTTATTTAAATTTTTTTTTAGTCGTGTCCAATTCCTCCCCGTCACTAGGGGGCTCCCACATTAAGGCTACTACTACCACTCAGTCAGGAGGTCCGAAGACTATTACAGTACGTGTTTCCTCCGAACCATGTGACGACAACCGACCGCATCTTTTCGAACTGCTCGTTCACGCACCGTTAGAGGCGGCGTAACACACTCGGAGGACAGCGCTATCCGCTCCTTCCGCTTGCGCGAGCTCACAGACGCCCCTGATTGGCTGTAGAGCCGTGTGGAAGCACTAAGTATCCCTCCCTTCTGAGAGAGCTCCCTCCCCTCTCTAGACCTCCGGCTGCGAGAGGTTACAGCATCACCCAGGATTCGAACCAGTGATCTCCGGATGATAGGGGCGAGCGCTTTATCACTGCGCCACTTGTCAAAAACTCAAAGGGTTGGGACTAAACAGCTGTGTAGCCTGTGTAGCTGTGAGCTCACTGTACAGTACGTACAAGCCTCTGGAGGCAGTTTTATGATCTGTTGTTGCTTAAGTACGAGTCTCTCATTAACAATATAAAATCCTGGAGGGAAATTAATGCCACCCTGGTTGGAAATAAATGCGATATTGCATAAGCTTAACAAAAGCGATATCATAGTCGTGGCCAAAGCCAAAGGTACTGTATATTGTAAGTATATCCTTAGAAAGATGTCACTAGCAAACTTTATTGTTAAAAATGCTTGAAAAATGATACTATAAAATGATAAAATCGAATACATTAGATGATTGTTGCTCTGTTATTTCATCCAAAGACTCCAAGTCAAGATACATTTGAAATCTCCAGGATAAATTATATGCCATTTTCCCAAAATCAGACCTCTTCAATTCTAAAAGCGTCTTCACGAGTTTGGAAAGCGTCAATACATTAATAATACAGAAACTAATTCACGGCTCTTCCTGATGCATTTAATATGTACTGTACAGTTCCTTATGATTCCTTCATAATACCTCTATAATAACTTGCATCGTAAACGGATTAGTTCATTCTAACCAGCTCCAGTCACACACACAGTAGTCCTAATTGCCTTATAAGCAGCGTGCCTTCGTCTCTTATTACAGCGCGCTCAGACTCGCAGCCAAGGCAGAAGCATCCGTCATTATAATGGAAGTGCCTCCACTACACATACTTATTCCAGCCTTTTTTAAATCCCTAACCCCTCCAGGCCGCGCCTACCTTTATGAAGAATGGCCTTGTTCCTTCTTTTGAATCTCTATTCCAGCTCTGTGTCCATTATTCACAAGCTACTTACACACTACCGCAAAGGTGAATGGACACAAAACACATAATAGAAAAATCAATGGCGAGAAAATTACTTACAGGAGAAGAGTAAAACTAACATACGAAGAAGGAAATCCGCTAGTGGATTCCGGGCATTCTCAGCGGCTGAACGACAAAAGAAAAAAACGCACTGATAACCGATAATGGTCTTGTGTAACTGCCGCTACACCGCTTGTTGAATTTCAGACCTTGCTATGCTTTTCAGCTGTGGCAGAATTTTAATGAAATCTGACAAACGACTGTTTGCAACTTTAAAAAAAAAAGTTTAATAAATAAAAAGCCCTGACTTATGGTGATGACGTCAACACGATATTAACCTTAAACTCTTCAGGACTGGCTGCTTCATTCACGTCTGAAACACTGGCCTCCCAGGAACTCCTTAAACTCCCAGCTGAGTTCCCGTAACGTGCAAGTGGTGCTGGTCAATAATTGTGTGCACAGTTCCTACAGACAGATGCGTCTCTGGGGACACAAGTTGGGGACACATTATCGATTTTCAATAATGAGACGTTCCACTCGCTGAACGTTCTCCAGTGGAAATGACTCCAGTGGACTCGGCCGGGATCGTCATTCATTGAAACTTGAAAAAAAAAAAAATACTTTTTACACCATCATTTACAGGAAATTTCATCAGACGTCCCAGTTTTACTTGAACTCCCCTGAGTACCAGAGTATTATATTCATAAGAAAGTGGCCTTGACTGGACAGCAAAATGCACAGGAACCCTGGCAGCACATAAGCGGCGAATGATGGTGGCATTTTAAATCTGTAGGTCGATAACCGTTTCTGTCTGGTGAAGGTCTCTTTTGGCAAAGCAGACAATCAGCCCTTGAGCGAAGTTTGTGTGTTAAAGTGTACGTTCACAACTAATCCAGACAGATGTTGGACACACTGGGCTCAGAAAGCTATATATCAGAAAAGCGATAATAATCTGAGTTACAAAAACTATTTATATAAACGGCTCCAACTTAAAGCTTGCACCATTTATAACATCCATACGCATATCCTGTACTGTATATCAGCTCATTGTGTAATAATGTAGACATTAAACTAGTAGCAGAATAGCCTGAGGCGAACATCAAGAGCTTGCTTCAAATTAGGTTACATTCAGCGCCATAAAGAGTTCTTTAGTCTGTTTCTTTCCTAAGCATTGGATGAAAGTTCTACCTATCGAACTCCTACCATTCCTTGCTTTATTCTTCTTATACTGTATTGTTTTACAACAATGAAGGAATTCTGAAGTGCCATTTGTTTAATTCATATATAGAGTTTTTAATACTCTAAAACACAATGTTTGCACAGCTACAGTATACACAGTACATTACTATACTACAGTATACTTTATATAAACCATATCCTTATACTACTACTGCACCTTTTGTACATTAATCACACCCATGCACATATAGACCCATACCCCCTTATTTACTACATTTGTTATTTATTATAAATAAATACACTTATGCACTTCTGGTTAGATGCGAAGGACATTCCATTAATCAGTCATCCTAATCTAAAAAGAATTTACTTCTTTTATCACTTACATTATAAATCATCATTCTTAACGTTCATTATCTTAGGTCAATGAAACAAAAATTATACAGTTAATGTATGCTGTCAATCAATTAAGAAATGTTATATAGTTAATCACAGTCATAGTTTGTGATGAAACACAATTAATCCCAATTTTTAAAATACCCGGAATAAAGAAACGCATAACAAACTGGGGGTGTGGCAAACCCACCGAGCGCAGGGCTCGAACCCTCAGATCCAAAAATAAACAACGTAGAGCCTTAGGCGCCTCAGTCATCTTACTGTACTGTACATGTAATGTAAAAATAATTCCCCTTGAGAGTAGCTGGAGCACAAATCCTGCCATTATTACACACACAGTCAGGTAACCGCACTGCAATTATGGTTAGCCATTAGGGTCAAACTTGGTCATAGTTTCATAGTCATAGTCATAGTCATTGGTCATAGTCATTTGCGTAAAAAAAATATTAATGAGTTAAAATTTCTAGATTAATCACATGCATTAACGAGTTAATATTGACAGCCCTAATAAGTAGGGTTGTTCCGATTCCGAAATTGGTATCGGAAATGCTGCCGATACCACAAAAAAAAAAGCTGGCATCGGAATCGGCGAGTACTTTAGTCCACGTACCGATCCGATACCATTTTCCTAAACATAACCTATTTATACCCGCTAGCTTTGCTAGCTTAGCTTACTTACAGAGTGTCACGGCGTGCGCCTGTGATGGGTGTGCGCCCAAATTGATATCGCTCCTCGCTCACTAGTTAGGCGACCCCCCCCCCCCCTTTAGGTATGTGAAGGAGCAGGGCCGCAGAATCAGGCAACGGCCCATGAGCTACCGCCGCTAATGATCCCGGCGCTATAAAACACAGCGGGGAGTGTAGCTCAGGGTCTGACTGTTGGGAAGCTGGACTTTGCGACGCGGTGGATTTTATGAGAGACAGTGGTACAAGAGCGGGGCGATGTGATGCGCCCCAGAGACTTAAAAAAAGGCGCCTTTGATCTCCGCGAGAGGAGCGCGTGAACGATCTGCGCGAGCTCCCGCGGCACCTTCACTTCCGCGTAGAGCCCGCCTTCGCATCCCTGCCGCCGAAGTGGAAAAGACTGCAGAGAGCCTTTAACCCTTTCCTTACCCATTTTTCTAAATAAATGACCCTTTTTCCTGTAAGACCTCGCCTCGTGTCCGTGTTTCATGGTGTCGCCCGTGCACTTAGGGTCGAACCCGTTACACAGGGCTAGTAGTATTTTACTTAAAAAAGAAATTAATTTAATTTATATATATATATAGTGTATGTATGTGTGTATATATATATATATATATATATATATATATATATATATATATATATATATATATATATATATACACATACACAGTATATACACACACACACACACACACGCAGTACAGATACACACCCAGGTATCGGATCGGTACTCGGTATTGGCCGATACCCTGAGCCCAAGTATCGGAATCGGTATCGGGAGGGAAAAAATGGTATCGGAACATCTCTACTAATAAGTAATATAATCAATTTACTTATTGTCTTTAAGATATTATTATAAGACAATAATATAATTAAATATAATATAATATAAATATTTCCTTTATATATATATATATATATATATATATATAAATTTAGAACTTTCTAATTAATTCCCTCATTTGTTTTAATGAGGCTTTATTCTTAATCTATCTTGATGACGGATTAAATCTTTAGATTTTTCTATAATTTCCTTTTCTTTTTTTAAACCCTGTATGATGGCCAGTCTTTGATGGTGCGTTATTGCGTTGTTTACCTTCCTCTTCTTGAAGGCCTGGCGAGACAGATATCCTCTGCAGGCAGCCTGGAACAACGTGATGTTACGCTTGGTCTGCTCATCTCTCTGCTCCTCAAGTTTAGCCAAAGTTCCTGCTCTGAAAAACACCTAACACACACACACACACACACATACACACACACCCACACACACACACACACACAGACAGAGTGTATGACTCCACCGTACGGTTTACAATTTTCCACCTGAGCTGCACTTACAAACTGAATGTGATGCAATCCTGTAGCAACGCTGACTTATAAATATTGTCATATTCCATTGTTCTTAACGATCTCTAATGTTATTTTCTGGCTCCGGGTTTGTGTAACTGCACTCTCTATATATGGTGTGTGTTTAATGAAAATCTCTACCTGACTAAGCAAAAAAAAGTGTTTCATTGTACTGTACACTGACCCGGATACACACACTGACGCTGTTTAAAAGTGTACAGTACGTGCAGCTGCAGATTTTATTCAGCAGCTACATTTACTGTATCAGGACAACTTTACATTACATAAACCAGTTACATCAGCATCTACCTTTAGCCAATTACATAATGTTTTTGTTTTTCCCAGATGCCTATTCAGCATTTTAAAGTATGTGGGAACAAAAATTTTATTATAGTTAATAATTAAATGATGCGGCACGGTGGTGTAGTGGTTAGCACTGTCGCCTTGCACCTCCAGGGTCCGGGTTCGATTCCCCGGCCAGGCTCGATTCCCGTGTGCATGGAGTTTGCATGTTCTCTCCGTGCTTGGTGGGTTTCCTCCGGGTACTCCGGTTTCCTCCCACAGTCCAAAGATTTGCAGGTTAGGCTAATTGGCGTTCCTAAATTGACCGATTGGGTGTGTGAGTGTATGTGTGTGTGCCCTGCAATGGATTGGCTCCCTGTCCAGGGTGTACCCCGCCTAGTGCCCGAAGTCTCCTGGGATAGGCTCCAGGTCCCCCGCGACCCTGAACACAGGATTAAGCGGTATAGAAGATGAATGAATTAAATGATGCCAGTATTTCTTTTTTTTTTTTTTACCTACAATAACAAAAGTAAAAGTGAACCGAGTCTCTCATTGACTCCAACAGTAAATAATCATGACTATTACTCAAACCTAGAAAATATGTTTTTCTTAGGAAAAAAAACCAACAACATTTCTGGTAAATGTTAAATGAAAGGGAAAAAAAATCCCTTACGAGTCTTTCAAGGTCACACAATTCCAATTGACACACAAATGCTGTACATCAACAAATAAATAAATAAATAAATAAATGAGCCTCCATTCATTTAGATGTAGCATGATTTCTCAAAGCCTGGAGCGCACGGCGAGTCAATCCGGACCCAGCACACACTTCAAATTAGCAGCACAATAATACGAGGCGATACACTGCATACTGTACATCCTACTTAGAAATAAAAACCATTATCCCTCATAATAAACAGTAGTTCACGTGTAGTCTCTTTGGAGATCTGTGCAGCAAAAAGTCTGGACCACGATTAAGGCTAAACGTAATCGATTCACTGTTTGACACCGTTGTCATGGCAAGGTTGACAGCCGGCGAGCGGGCGAGCGAGCGAGCATATGACATATTTGAAAGGTGGGTTAACAAGCGCCTGTTCCGTTCTATTACTATTAGAGTTAATGAGCCTTAGTCATGTGACAGCCATCGAGACCATTAATGAGAAACTGGGATGCAGTATTGCTTTAAGGACATGTTTATCTCCTAGGAATTTGTCATGTAATGCAGAAATGTTTAAATTAAATAGATATTGTAAATATATGTGTTAATCATCTTTATGTGAACTATGAAAAGGTCGAACTAATTTTATTATGAGATAAACATTATAAATAAATATACATGTACTGTATATGAAAATGTTTTTTTTATTAGTAATCATGTTTATGAAAACACATACTGTATTTAGTTAATGTTTTAGTTCAAGAGTCATCAGATCTAAAGAAAAGCATCAAAAAATTAAGAATTTATGAATTCTGTCACATGCCTAAGGCGTATTATAATAGTGATATTATAATATTTCATATTAATAAAGATGTAAATTTATGTTCATTCATTCATCTTCTATACCGCTTTATCCTGTATTCAGGGTCGCGGGGGACCTGGAGCCTATCCCAGGAGACTCAGCACACACACACACACACTCATTCACACACTTTAGGTCAATTTAGGAACGCCAATTAGACTAATCTGCATATCTTTGGACTGTGGGAGGAAACCGGAGTACCCGGAGGAAACCCACCAAGCACGGGGAGAACATGCAAACTCCATGCACACAGAGACGGGAATCGAGCCTGGCCGGGGAATCGAACCCGGACCCTGGAGGTGCAAGGCGACAGTGCTAACCACTACACCACCGCGCCGCCCCGTAAATTTATGTTGCACTATATATATATATATATATATATAGCGATTGTGTACTATAGGGGCAGGAAATCTGTGGTGGAGGGAAGAACACAAGCACCTAGTTTTTCAGCTCTGGTCCCCAAACAAATTTAGTCGCAGTAGCTACTGGCATTATCCTTCAAGATCAGTTTATTTAATCAGTTTATATATTTGGTATTTTGGGCCGGAGATTTATCTGTAGTTTCTGTGGCAGTTACACTTCAGCGGTTGGGACGCCAGGATCGTCATTCACACACTTTGGGAATTTGGGAACGCCAATTAGCCGAACCTGAGTATCTGGACTGGGAGGAAACTGGAGTACCCGGAGGAAACCCACCAAGCACTGTGAGCACATGCCAACTCATACATGCACACAAACAATCCCGAAGTGGGAATCGAACCCCGACCTTGGAGGTGCAAAGGTGACAGTGACAAGATTTTCTCTTGTAGTTTACTTTTTAATGTTAAAACTTGGAGCTGTTTAGGTTCATAAGCAACAATCCGCAGGCAAACGGTGGCATTATTTTTGCACTAAATTGCAATGTGTCTGACACTTGTGTTTTATGTAAGCTGCTTTAAATTTAAGAGTTGCTTTGGTTTAAGCATCTGATTGCACTCAAACAGTCGTATTTTTCCCCCCACTACATTTGAATGTATTTTGTCTGTATTCTTTTTAGAAGAAAATTCAATAAAAGGCATTTGTTTATCACCGATCGTTCCGGATCTTTGACCTTGAAAAGAAATCAGATCTGGACCATTGAATATAAAGTTTGAGAATCCTCATCATACAGTATAGTGTTTGCCAAACTAGTTTCATCACTTATAGCTGTCCATCAAACGAAATGCCATTTGCAGCAGGAAGGCGCGTACATTAGCACAAACAAAAAAAAAATTTGTGTCCTTTAAAAATAATTATAAACTCAGTGTTTCATAAGCGGATAAGAAAAGTGTTAACATAAGAGCCTCCATTAAAATATGACACTTTTAACAGAAGTGCTTTTATCGCTTTTATTTCAGAAGAACCATTTAATCCAAAAAGTAAAAAATTAAACAGATTAGATTGTTCTCAATCAACAAGAAGAAAAGTTTTAATTGGAAGACATGATGATAAAACTGTGGGTGCTGGTGGGTGTGGTTTTGACTGACAAGCAGAACTAAATGCACGTTTAAGAAACGGAACATACTGTACTGTACATATGTACTGTATACACGTTGTATAAAGTTACCCAATTACAACAGGTTACGCTTGCGAGATTCGCTTCCTTCACGCTCGTTAGCGAAATTTTATGTCCTCGCTACGTTTTAGGGCTGTTTTTTCTTCCAACTAGGCGCTTAATGAAAATCTCTTAATCTCTACCTGCATGCGGTCCGGTTGTCTCTGTGCACCTGCCAAATAATTAACCGTCCCTTCCGAAGTCAATGAATCTGTAATTGTGTGGAAGCCTGAGCTTGTCATCTCTCTCTCAGCCTCGGTTTGCAGACATTCGATGGGATTAGATCTCCGGGAGACTTTGCCAGGGTTATTCAGCACGTTTCGCAAATTATCCCAAAGGCCGAGCCAAAGCGCACGAAAAGAAGACGCTTCAATTTTGTTCGACGTGTTTCTCAGACGAGCCACACCCTTCCTCCCAGCGCTGATTCGCAAGATTTTCAATTGTTTTTTGTTTGTTTTTTGCCGTTGCTTTTTTCTCTTTTTCAATAATTGCACTACATAGTTGACATTCTGGCTGTTGCTTTTAATAAGGAAAGAATAAAAGTCCACAGATACGGATTGGATGTGGATTGGAGCAAGTACTCACCCTGCTCAGGCCCATGTGATAGCTGCTCTTCTCCAGGTCCAAGCACTCCAGCAGCTCCTCTACAGCCTGCAACGGCACACGGACATTTATTTTCATTCGAATGCTTTCACTTACAAGTCAAACAGAAGACTCGTGAGAGTTAAGGGTCTATCTTGTTTTCCCCCAAAAAAAGAAAAAAAAATCCTTCCAGGGACTTCCGAAACCTTTATAACATGCTGAATTATAACACAAGCACTGCGTCTATAAACAAGGAGATAACGATAGAGACGAAAACCCACCAGAGTTGAGCTACTTCACCGTCCCCGAGCGTCCTACTAATGCTCAGCTTAAGTGTCATCTCTCTCTCTCTCTCTCTCTCTCTCTCTTTACCCTCTCAGAGCGGGACAGGTCTTGAGAACCCGATCTGAAAGGCCCCATCTAGATTACAGTGGACGAGGGGGTGGCAGCCCGCAGCACTAAAGCGCCATTGTTCCAGTCTGTTTCCACAGAAACCCATCAGCGAGACGCTGGCACAGGGGAAATCTGCTTCTCGCACTTTTTCACCCGCTCTCTCCCGCTAAGGCCCGGCTTTTGTGCTCTCCTCCTTCTTCCCACCGTTTCGCTTCTGCGAGGCTTCATCCGCAGGGAATTCAAACACAATTGACCTTCCTTTCTCTCTCGATTCTCGTCAGGATGGAAAGACAAAAAAAAAAAAAGAAAAGAAAAGTTTTCACGCCTATTCTCTGCCGCGCAAATTCAACAAAGTCGTGGCGGCTCGGGAGATTTGGAATAAACCTACAGTTTTGCGAGCGAGGTCCCCACTTTCCTCAGCCAATCGTTAGGTTCAAGATGGCAGGCACATTTTTCAGACTTGATAATTGCTGTAAGATTTTTAGGCCATTTTCCAAGCCCTAAGCCCCAGAGCAATTAATATATTTCTCCTGTCTGCACCCTGTATTGATTCGAGCGGGGAAACACAGCTGGGAAAGCTTGATTAAGCCGTCACAATGGGCACGATTAACTGAGCTTTATTTCTCTGTTACGGTGGCACAAAAGCCAGAGATGAGCGCCAGGTTTTGTCTCATTTCCCGAAAAGCCTGGGGCGCTGCTTTATCCCTCTCTCCACTCACCCTCTTCTCATCCTTTACGATGTAGTTACGGCCGAGCTTTTTGGTCAGGTGCGGAGCCAGGACGTCGAAGCGACGACGGAACTCGGAGAACACCATGTGGTCCGGATAACCTGCCATTAAAACCGTTTTTGATTTTTTTTAAATATAGTACTGTATATAGATATAATCAAGTGTAATTTAAAGTGTGGTTTGTTTTTCCTCCTGCTTTTCTCTGCACCTTGTCTGTAGATCCGAAGCGCGTCCAGAAGTTTGAAGCCCCGGATCTGAGCCCTCAGTAAACACACGTCCAGCTGCATGAGGCCTGGGTCACAGCTCTCACCCTGGAGCTCAGCGGCCTTTAAAGCATCCGTCGTAGGCAGCAGGCAGTGCACAAAGTGAACCCTTGACCTCCGGACCGTGTCCAGCAGTGCATCCTGGGAGAAATCAGAAGCAGAAACGATCCCTGCTTTTTCAGTTCTACTGAATTTGCAATCAGGATTCCTGTAGTGACTTTCTTGCTCTCACCACTTGGAGCTTGATCTGGATGCAGAGGGACTTCTTCTTCACGGCAGCCACGCCGGTGGTGAAGGTCTTCCTCATGCCGGTGGCTCGGCGCAGAGCGAGCTGAGAGCCGCCCTCCAGCCCGGCGATGGAGCCTGACAGAACCGTGGCGCTGCTGGAGCGGCCCATGAACAGGGCGCTGATGTTCTTCCTGTTAGACACGGAGGATTTAGTACGTCATAATACAGCATTACTGGCTTCACTTAGCGGTAACGATGCCCCGACTTTTACACGCAGAGCTCCGCATTTGAAAATATTTAACCATGTAAAAAGTTTTATGTGCTTTCGGGGCAAAAACATCATAATGCTGCTAAAAGATGAAGAAGCGAATTTACAGAGAGGATCATATAACACCATATCAGATCAAAAGAAACTCAGTTGCTAAATACAATTTCATGCCCTTTTATGTCTGTAGTGTCCGTTATTTTTTAAAATTCAAATCTTTCAACGTGATTAACTGTCATTCAGATGAAACTTGGCTTAGAATTTAGATTTCACATGAAAAGTGTGTTTTTTTTCCCTAAAGTGTGAAATTGTTAAGATATGGCAACATGAATTTGACTTGGTTACGGACACTACAGATTTTTTGCGTTTTTAAGCTTTTATCAAAAAATATATATTTTTACAGGTCATATGCTTCTAGAAGCTTAGTATTTATATATTTTTTCTATTTTGCTAATTAGCATATCCTCTCATAAAGTACCAAATGAATAAAAGGTTGGATTCAATGGACACAAATGTCAATTCTTTAAAGTATGAAATATTCCACAGCGGACCACTCGGCACTAAAATGTGATCTGTGTGTGCTGTATATCATTTATTTCATTCCATAGTCTTCGTCGTCTTATTTTTATTTTGTACGTACTTTTTCTATATTTCATTTATTTATTTATTTATTTATTTATTTATTTATTTTATTTCTTATAAATCTGGCGTTTGTTGCGATTGCATTTTGTACAACCATGTATATGACCAAAAAAAAAAAACATTCTTGAATCTTGAATTGTGTGTGTGTGTGTGTGTGTGTGTGTGTGTAGCCTGACTTGTAGTCTTACTTCTGTGAATTCTGCAGCAGACTGGCCGCATTCTGGGAGGCGGGGTTTTGCTTGGCGTAGTTCAGCCACCCGCGGGCGTCGTACTCCACCCAGTCTGTGCCATGGCTGTGGGCGAGCAGGAAGTGATTCGGCCGCTCGCTCTTCAGCAGCAGTGTGTGACCTGCGATACAATCAGGCCTTTATAAGCACCAGCATGTGTTTTCATTTGTCTGAGAGAGAGAGAGAGAAAAATAGAGACCTTTGCTCTCTCCCTCTGCAGGTCCGTAATAACTAAAGAGTCTCTCCAGTAGTGCGTCCTCTGATCCCGCTGGATGCAGCGCCTCCTCTTCCATCAGCCAGAGCAGCCCGCGTGCCTCATCTGTCCTTGATGGTGTCCGCACCTGATAAACACACACACACACAGAGTAGTTATGTCTCTACTGAAACCGGTACACACAGAGACGACATCTTTTTGTTATTGAGCCTGCTAATCACCAAAATCCTTTATTGAGATCAGACGCCACGCCCCTTTTACTGATTCTGGAACCTGCAGAGGCCACGCCTCTCTTACTGGTACTGACAGGCTGGTCCAGTATATACAGGTTGGAACTGAGAAAGAAACACACTGCCACAGGAAATGTATTTCACAGTCTCTTTAAATAACAGACCTTTAATAACAAAGTTCTGACTTTTCCCTGATACACACTTTATGTGGTGAGGGTGTAAAAACCCAGTGCTTCCTTCCGAGTGTGCACAGCGAGAACCCTCTTTCCTGCCAGCATGTAATAATGGTCGGTAAAGACTCAGCAAGACTGCAGCGCGTTATTGACTTACACACACCAACGCACTCTGCTAGAGAAACTCAGCCCACCTGCACACACTCGCCCTTCAATCCCGCCGCCTGTCCACCCTTTCTATACACCACCCCGCTGGACCACAGGGTTCATCTTAATAATCACAACTGAACCGGCGTTTATCAATCCGCGACAGCGGCGGCGAGCCGAAATTCAGTTTACCGCCATTAAACTTTTCATTTCATGCTTTATTGTCCTACACCCACCATTAAACAACAACAACCCTGTCCAAGCAATTATCATTCTCTCGGGTGCTCTAAAAGGGGCGTAAATGGGCCGAGCGCTTAGTCGTGGTGCTCTTGTTCTGTCTCAAAGGCGTCGCCTATGCGCCGGGCAGTTGCGCAATTATTGGGAAAAAAATAGCTGCTGCAATTCTGTCTGTTTTGTCCCTTTGTCTCGTTTAACTCGAGTTTAATAGAGGCTGGAATAGCAAATGCTGATAGATGAGATGAAGCGATTAGCCTACATCGATTTAGCGCAGCATCGCGTCTGACAGAAAGATCAGCGTAGACAAGAAAGAATTTCAATGAAGTTTATAAAAGCGTCCCTCCTCGGGACTGGACCTATAACAAAAACAGTTATAAAGAAAACTCATATCGAAAGCTCGGAGACATGGGAAGGTTTTTTTTGTGATTTTGCAGTGACAGAGAGAGAAAGAAATGGAAAAAAAAATGTTATAGAGGAATACTTTTTCTTTTCCTTGTAACCTAAAAGTCTTGCATGTGTGATGTCTTACCAAGGACTGACTGGACGCCTGGTCTACAGCAGCGATGGACATCGAGGGACTCGGCTCCATGTCGTCTAACGTGAGCTCGATGTTTTCCTAAATAAAAGCAAAAGCTTGGTTAGTATCCCAAAGAAATACCCAAGATAAATATTCCATTTGTGAACGTCTAGACAAATATAATACACAAATATCAACAAAAAAAAAAAAAAAAAAGCCAGACATAACAGACTGGAGACAATACAGTACAAGGTTACAGATCAAACCTGTCATCTATTTAAGACGTGTTTTCGTTTCCGGGGTCTGAGTGTGTTGTCTGCAGTGATTTACTAACAGCGCTTTTAGCACGCTGTTGTCAAATTTCGACCGGAAGACAGCAATACTGTATAACCATCATCATCATAGGATCTCTGCACATCATAACGCTTACTCAGATACGCTTCATCTATTCTCATCTTAAACCATAGTGTCTGCGCATTTATTTTATTGAAACGTCCCCTGCTACACTAACGAACTGAATAAAGCTTTCTCAGTACGCCAAAGACCGCTTCACGTCTGAAACGCTGTTCTCCCAGGAACTCCTTTAATGGTCCAATCATGTGACCGGTCAGAAAAAAGTTATACGTCGACTTTCAAGGATCTTCATCAGACGTTCTAGTCATCATCCATCATTCTCAGACGTATGGCCTTGTTTAAAATTTTTGCAATGTTTTTCTGCATTTGTTTTATGTTTATCTGTTTATGAGTCTCATCGCCGTACTGAGCTTGAAGTCTTCCGTAAATGACAGTTAGGTTTATGTCTGCAAGAAATGTCATGTAGGTGGAACGATTCTGTTCTCACTGATCAAAGTGCACCAGACTTTGGGGTCAAGAAACGATCTCAGGACCCTAACGTGAGAACGGCCTAAGACAACCAACCATGTGTGTGTGTGTGTGTGTACCTCCTTGTAGCGCTCCAGCTCTTGCACAAACGTGCGTTCGTAGAAAAGAGCTTGCAGGCGCTCCTGCGCGTAGTTGTGGCACAGCTCCTCGAAGGTAGCGCCTCTCTCGCTCTTGGCCTGCCGAGGGTTCTGGGAGCCTGGGGTGTCTACGATCAACACGGAACACAGAGAATGCTTCTGCGTGGACTTCAGGGCTCTGAGAGGGACAAAAGGTCGAAAGACAGAATACTCATGACGTAATAAGCCTGAGATTTTCTTTTAATCTTCTCACACATGCACTTTTAAAACAAGCTAATTGTATACGAGTTACTAAAAGCGAAGATGAACATTAGCAGGTTAAGAGACAAGAGAGATATTTCTACATATGGGCCTCGAGTTAATCGCTTCGACGTTAACGACTTTTTCTTTATTTGATTAAATCATTTATTATTGTCGTAATCTATTCTCATCAACTTGCGCTGAGACTTTCCTTCGGTTTTCTGCTTGTGGTTTAATCTGTGGTTTAAACTTGACAATCAACCATGAAATAAATAAATAAATAGACAGACAGACAGACAGACAGACACTTGATCTTCACCTGTTGATGAGTGAGATCAAAAGTGTGAAGATCTCAGAGTACAAACTGGAAGCCATGGCCTCCAAACACTCCATCGCTGTGGCCTTGGACCCTGTAACCAGCACACACACACACACACACACAACAGCATTTCATTTCCAGATATTTGAACTGTGCAAATGTTTAAAAAAACAAATAAAATAAAATAGGAATAACCAGAAGGACTCGGGCACAATAAAGAGAAGTCGCAGTGGAGGAAGCGCTTTCATCATTAAGATGCGTTCAGCGCCGGCATTAAATCTGAATATGCGCGATGGAGATGGAGTGATTCAGGCTTGTCGAGAGAGAAATATCAGACGGCGGGTGGCCACACGCACTCCTCCTGGTACCCGCTAAGCGATTCTGACATCAGATAAATCTCGCACCGGCAACTAAGATGCAGCGGCGCATCCACGCCTTCGGGAGACATCAGAAAGCGTAGGTGAGGCCCTGGGTGACAATTCCAGCTCACGCAATCGGAGAGAAATACGTGCTTATTGCAAAAACTGCAGGAGCACGCTTTCACACAACTGTCTGTTTAAACAAAGATGAATAGTGTATGCTTGGGGATGCACAGAGCGTACAGGGTGTTTAAGACTTAAGGAGGATTAGTCGCCTCCCGTACATGTTCAGGTGTGATAACGTGCACGCGGATCGATATAAAGAACACACCTTCTGCTGGCTCATGGCGGAAAAATGCAGTGCCATGATGATAAGATTAGTACCTACAGTACTGTACTGTATTTACGGATCTGCGGTCAAAAAAATTGTGCGTTTTTACGAGGGTTTCCCTCCACAGCCTCCATCATCATCGACACTTTCTCATCGAATTGCCCCGATGTACTGTATGAGTTTGTTTTTTTTTCACAAAGAGACAAGAGGTGACACGGTTTCTGGCTGCGACGAGTTGATGAAATTTCCACCGCATTAAATGCAACGATAAACAGCGGCATTTTGCACTTTAATCGATTATATTTGTAAGTGTTGATGAATTCAGGTAGTTTACAATAAATAGGAAAAAGTGCTGTTACATAGCAAAGGGGTGTGATGGGGCATGACGCTCAGTGTCCTCAGTGTCCACTGTGTCCAAGCTTTCGTGTTCCCTTATTTTAACAAAAATGTTTCAGTCTGAGCTGCGAGCCACGAATGCACCGCTGTCTTCACTTCTTCATCAGAAGTGAATCTTCGTCTTCGTAGGGCTGCTTTCAGGGCACCAAACAGGTGAAAGTCAGATGGAGCGAGAGTGAGGACGCTTCTACACCTCTGCAGCGGTCCTGTGTTTTAATCTTCAGATCTTCAATAAGCGTCTCGGTGTAACACGAACTGTTGATTGTTGAACCTTTTTTCTGATAACGTTCCAATAATTCTGGCCTTTGAGAATCCCAGAAAACTGTAAACGTTGATGAATTTTCCAGCTGATGGTTGACTTTTGCGATTCAGGATGTTTCTCTGTTCCGGACTCCATTTAATCTCCGGCTCGTAGTGACGAATCCGTGTCTCGTCACCAGTAATGATTCACTTTAATGAAACTATCAGTCCATATTTTGTTTGCAGATATCCAAACGCTTCCGTTTATGCTCTTCCGTGAGTTGTTTCGGTACCTGGTACACCCTCAGAGCACAAAAAAATAGAAAACTAATCCCTGAACGCTGCTCTTCTCACAAGTGCGGCATTAATTTTCGCAGTTACAGATGAACTGACGTAACACGTTCACACCTGCACAGCAGCGACTGGGAAAACTGTGGCCTTCAACGGAAAGCGCTGAAAAGTTTTAATATATCCGGAACGCAGATCATGTTTGACTCGCTCTCGTATTAGAATGAGGTCATTGATATTAAACCTATGGTTAAAGCTACAGCTGCGACTACCCTCGCGTGAGCACATGGCGCCGTCACTCCACCCCGCGGCTGATTAGTTTCCT
The DNA here is from genome assembly GCA_030522415.1 of Channallabes apus. Lineage (NCBI taxonomy): Eukaryota > Metazoa > Chordata > Actinopteri > Siluriformes > Clariidae > Channallabes > Channallabes apus. The sequence goes on from CM060120.1 coordinate 30,048,596, forward strand.
CCACACGCAACAACACACACATTTTACATCTACAACCCATTTTTAACAAGATGCTCAACAGATTTTCGGTCGGCTTCAAAAGTATTGGCACCCCGGATGCCGGACCTGAGTGTAGAACGATGAGCGAAGCTGCTTTATTTTTATTGCTCACGGAGATCATTATGTAGAAAACAATCAAAATGATCATAATATATATTTATATACAGTGGTGTGAAAAACTATTTGCCCCCCTCCCGATTTCTTATTCTTTTGCATGTTTGTCACACAAAATGTTTCTGATCATCAAACACATTTAACTATTAGTCAAAGATAACACAAGTAAACACAAAATGCAGTTTTTAAATGAGGGGTTTTATTATTTAGGGAGAAAAAAAATCCAAACCAACATGGCCCTGTGTGAAAAAGTAATTGCCCCCTGAACCTAATAACTGGTTGGGCCACCCTTAGCAGCAATAACTGCAATCAAGCGTTTGCGATAACTTGCAACGAGTCTTTTACAGCGCTCTGGAGGAATTTTGGCCCACTCATCTTTGCAGAATTGTTGTAATTCAGCTTTATTTGAGGGTTTTCTAGCATGAACTGCCTTTTTAAGGTCATGCCACAACATCTCAATAGGATTCAGGTCAGGACTTTGACTAGGCCACTCCAAAGTCTTCATTTTGTTTTTCTTCAGCCATTCAGAGGTGGATTTGCTGGTGTGTTTTGGGTCAATGTCCTGCTGCAGCACCCAAGATCGCTTCAGCTTGAGTTGACGAACAGATGGCCGGACATTCTCCTTCAGGATTTTTTGGTAGACAGTAGAATTCATGGTTCCATCTATCACAGCAAGCCTTCCAGGTCCTGAAGCAGCAAAACAACCCCAGACCATCACACTACCACCACCATATTTTACTGTTGATATGATGTTCTTTTTCTGAAATGCTGTGTTACTTTTACGCCAGATGTAACGGGACACGCACCTTCCAAAAAGTTCAACTTTTGTCTCGTCGGTCCACAAGGTATTTTCCCAAAAGTCTTGGCAATCATTGAGATGTTTTTTAGCAAAATTGAGACGAGCCTTAATGTTCTTTTTGCTTAAAAGTGGTTTGCACCTTGGAAATCTGCCATGCAGGCCGTTTTTGCCCAGTCTCTTTCTTATGGTGGAGTCGTGAACACTGACCTTAATTGAGGCAAGTGAGGCCTGCAGTTCTTTAGATGTTGTCCTGGGGTCTTTTGTGGCCTCTCGGATGAGTCGTCTCTGCGCTCTTGGGGTAATTTTGGTCGGCCGGCCACTCCTGGGAAGGTTCACCACTGTTCCATGTTTTTGCATAATGGCTCTCACTGTGGTTCGCTGGAGTCCCAAAGCTTTAGAAATGGCTTTATAACCTTTACCAGACTGATAGATCTCAATTACTTTTGTTCTCATTTGTTCCTGAATTTCTTTGGATCTTGGCATGATGTCTAGCTTTTGATGTGCTTTTGGTCTACTTCTCTGTGTCAGGTAGCTCCTATTTAAGTGATTTCTTGATTGAAACAGGTGTGGCAGTAATCAGGCCTGGGGGAGACTACAGAAATTGAACTCAGGTGTGATAAACCACAGTTAAGTTATTTTTTAACAAGGGGGGCAATCACTTTTTCACACAGGGCCATGTAGATTTGGAGTTTTTATTCTCCCTTAATAACGTAAACCTTCATTTAAAAACTGCATTTTGTGTTCAATTATGTTATCTTTGACTAATAGTTAACGGTTTTTGATGAGCAGAAACATTTAAGTGTGACAAACATGCAAAAGAATAAGAAATCAGGAAGGGGGCAAATAGTTTTTCACACCACTGTATTTATTCTACTTGAATTAACAGTTCTTTTTAACGCTATATCTTAGGACGTACGTACTGAACATTTTAAAGTAACCTTGTTGTATACCGGAGAGGGATCATGCATATGATTTTTTTTTTCCTCTCCTTGCAAAAGGAATTCCCTCACAGTGGTTGTGGTTAGTAAATTATTTAATGGATGTGCTCGTGCTTGCCTGTGCTGTCTCCGGAGTCCTCTGCCCCCTGGCGGATGCCGGAGGTTCGTGGCAGCGTTCCCTTGGCCTGGGGTTTGAAGATGGATGACGAGAGCTCTTCCAGACTGCACCCCAGGAGATACGCCGCTTTCTGAGCCCACTCGTGTCTGGCGAACTGCTTACGGCCGGCTGAGGAACAACCGGCACTTCAGGCATTTCAGTATTTTCAGGATTCACTGTACACCTACTGCATTTTCTATTTACATGCATCTGGTTAGGAAAAGCTTTTATACAAAGTGACAGAATAAACCCGACTGTGATACACGAGCTGCTGAGGTTTAACAGAGACAGAGTGACAGGAAGTGCTCAGGATCATCAATGAAAAGAAAAAACAGACCTTGGTCTTCTCTAGAGGTTTTTGAAGTTAGATTCCAAGCTGGAAATTTGTTTTTCTATCTTTTATTTAATTAAATTTTTATATTGCGCTGCACATATTGAGATAGGACACATCTAGTACACGACTCCCTGTGGATTTGATTTTTATTATCATCAGTAAAGTACAGTAGATTGAAAACTTTTTTGATAACTTCATGAAATTGGAAAAATTACTGGGAGTCACATCATTTGTTGTTCTGGCTCAACCTGAGGAGAGTGTGCGTGTGTTCAAGGCTAAAATAGTTGCTATAAGCTTCCATTAATTGACAGCTATTCTGCAGCTATGGCAATTATCCTTATATTAGCGAACAGCGGCACCACGGCAAACAAACGCCCAACCTCGTGAATTTCCGCGTTAAAAACTACAATTTTGCAAGTAACTTCCCTCGGCATGCAAAGTTTTTTCGGCGTACATACGAGCGACCGAGCTATTCGTGTCAGTGGAAAGCCAAGCAAAGTGAGTTTACGTTTTTGTTTTGTTTGGATTTTAGATTTTGTGCAAGATTTAGTGAAGACGTAGCGTTACGGGGTCCCAAAAATGTTATCTAGGACGGTAGCAAGAAGAAAAGGGAGCCGCTTTCAGTCTGTTTTTTTACAGAGGAATCAGAAATTAAGGTGAAATAAAGTGAAGTTTGACTATTTATTACATATTTTATTTAACTGACATTCATTCATTCATTTTCTATACCGCTTAATCCTGTGTTCAGGGTCGCGGGGGCGGAGCCTATCCAAGGAGACTTCGGGCACTAGGTGGGGTACACCCTGGACAGCGTGCCAATCCATCACAGGGCACACACACATACACACACTCACACACTCAATCACACACTATGGGCAATTTAGGAACGCCAATTAGCCTAACCTGCATATCTTTGGACTGTGGGAGGAAACCGGAGTACCCGGAGGAAACCCACCAAGCACGGGGAGAACATGTAAACTCCATGCACACAGAGACGGGAATCGAGCCTGGCCGGGGAATCGAACCCAGACCCTGGAGGTGCAAGGCGACAGTGCTAACCGCTACACCACCGCATGTCTTTTCTAAATGTTTTGATATAATGTTTTTATATGCAAAAATATGAAGAATAGTCTCGGAAAGTGGTAATATTTTGGGGCGGCTGGAACGGATTATCTGCACTTACATTCTTTTCTGTGGGTCTACGAGAAATTGTGTTTCGCAATACAAAATTCGGCCTTAAGACCTCGCCTCCAGAACCGATCACGGTGAATTTGTATGCTGAGGTAATGCTGTACTACGAAGCAAACTGAAGTTCTTGGTTAACATCCTGCAAAAAAAGTGGCTTTCACCTTCTCGAAAGCGTCCCTTCAATTACTCCAAATGTACTTTAATCTCTCAGACTGAAGATCAAACATATTGGATAGCAGGATTTTTTCCCCCCTACATGTTTTTCGGGTATTCTTACACTCCAGCACACAGCATGCTTAACAGAGATACAGTACGGAGGAACATCAAACGGAGCGGATGGGCAGCTTCTCCTTCGGGTGAGCAACGTGGACGCACAATAACGCTACGTTACAATACTAATTAACTGATTTGTAATCAAAAAAATATGCAAGGATGGTGTGATTACCTTCATCTGACTCTGTGGGTTACGGTGCAACATCAGCCGGCATGCAAAGTCAGCATGTGAGTGAAAAACATACAGAGTTATAACAAGACAAATAACACACACTGCGATCCTGCTGGAAAAACAAATCTCAGAGGGAGGTTATGTTCATATTAACATGCAGTCACACACACACACACACACACACACATGCATGTGCAAGTTTAGGAAAGGAAACAGACCTTGTTCTAAATGCATGAGACCCATTAACAGGCTCATTACCGGAATCTCAGTAGAGCGCTGAGTGATGAGGCGCTCGCTTAATGTCATTATTACCATTATCGCCCACACGCATTAACCCCGTGTCTCGCTGCACGAGCCAGGCTGAGGATATCGAGACACGCCAGAGCCACGGGGGATGGAGTTCTAGCCGAGCGCCTCTCAAATGACTCTACTGCCACAGAGTGGCCACGTATGAGAACGGCACGACGTACCGTACTGTAGTGCTTAATTTCATGCTCTTAGGTTGACACTTTCTATAAAGCCAATATGCACACTATTATAAAGCTTTATTATAATGTTAAATGCATGCATTGACATAACCATGGTTATGCGTTAAGCCTGGACAATATGACAAAATAAATTTTGTATTATTTTTTTTTCTCGCATGGATCACTGATCTGGACTCTGTAGAAAGTGTAAATGTTTTGCTCATTAAAAAAAAAAAAAAAAGCAATTAAGAAAGTCGAAGAAGGAAAAACAACTCTGGAAAGCGCTGACAGACAGAAGAGTGATGGAGACGTTCATTACCGCTTTCGTCTACGAGCGAGACTGCACAAGGGGGGGGCGACATTAGACAAAAACGAGCGTCAAACGAGCAACTGGGAATAAACACATGGGCAGCCATTAGTGCTCAGTCAGTGATCATTACCGCACTATGGAAAGGACGCGGAAGCAATTAGTCAACGTTAACTTTAATAGACGACTCAGTTTGTCGATCATACCCGCGCCAGTCGAACAACCCCATCCGATGGTGGTTACTCCAGCCGCTATGGCATTTCATCATATTATCAGACACTTCTCTATGATTTTCAGAATTGTAAAAATGTCTGGCGGGATTTAATCCGATAATGTCAGAAAGTCGAGAAGGAGGAAAAAAATAATAAAAAAACGCCACCTTTAGTGGCTCCCGCGGCTCCTAGGTGGTAGATGGCGCCCAAGACCAGCCAGAAGGTCTTCTGCTCTTCTGTGGAAATGTTCAACACTTTCATTGCAGCCTGGAGTTTAGCGAAGTGCTGAGCAGCCTTTTGTTTCTCTTCAGGCTGCAAACAAAAACACACAGCATGTGATGATGTGCATACAACGTCTATCTAGATGAGAGTTTTACATTTTATTTCTTGTTCTTTTTCTTTTTTTTTTTTAATAAATGAAGCTCGCCTTGGAGTGAGGCAGGATCCCGAACGCGCTGTTCTCGGCAAAGTGGTTGAAATGCAGCTCGGTTCTGAAATCCAGAAAATGTAAATACAGTATATACGATGCGGTGTTCAAGTCAAACTGGGACTGGTGATGAAATTTCTCGAAAGACTTCAAGCACAGTATAAGCAAATTATTGCCACATCTCGTACAGTCCTGTCCTCTCTTTCTCTCAGCTACTTCCACATGATTGGGCCACTAAAGGAGTTCCTGGGAGGCCAGCGTTTCAGTAGGCGGCATCCTGAGAAAACATTCTACCCTGATGGTATCAGAGGATAAAATTTAGAGTTTAAAGTGACTTTTTTAAAAAAATTCCTTTTTTAAAAGCTTTCTACAGTAACACTACTGAGAAACCTCTCTTTATTTTTAAATTGTACATAAAAACATCAAGAGATGTAGACTGAAAGTTTATTGCGGATTTCATGAAGTGGTTTCACAAATCCTTAGCTAATGTGTTTTATGTAAACTCTTTAATGATTCCAAATGGTGATGAACAGCTTCATTTTTTTGTTTTCTTTTCTAAAAGCGTGAATTTCTAGGGAAAAAGAAGTTATAAATGGTCAAATTGTAAATGGTTAATGGTTCTTTTTTTCCATACAAATATTCTGCTCAAAGTCTTCCGTTAAATGTGAACGCTTCATTGAACGCAGAATCTTTCATTCTTTATAAAAGTGTATATCCTTAAAAATACAATTCTGTTAATGCATCTACAATTCTGTTCGAATTCTACAAGCAGAAAGAAAAAGCCTCTGCTTCCGGGTTCTACCTAGAATCGTAAAAGGATCGCTCAGATGAACAAAGTAGGAACTCTTTAGTGTGTTAATGGGAGATTTTCGAAGCCCTAAAATCTCTTGAGAAATCATGTAGAGATTTGTATTATGCATATCCTGTAAGGATCAAAGGAGAGAACATCAAAGGAGAGATAGTGTTCCGTTAGCAACACTGTTAAAAATCGCACACAAAGAATAAAATGTTCTCGTAAACCCTCTGTTTTAAAGTTCCACAAATAAGGGACAATCCGGAGAACTTAAGACGCTAGATGGAACTTCTCTTCAAAAGCATCTGACTGACTTTTGTGTAATAGAACGTTGTGCAATCCCGAATCCCTAAAAACTGGAACTGAAGAACTGCACACAAACTCGACTGCCCTGCCGGCGTCTTACTTGAGAGAAGCGTCGGCTCCTGCCATCATGTAATAGAAAATGTTGAAGGTGGATTCGGCTTCCTGGTGCCGCGTCACCCTCGACTTCTCCAGCAGCATCGTCTACAGGAACGAGAGAAGATACGCATGAAAGATCGTCTCTCGTAATCGGCCGTGCATTGAGTCGCGATCCGATCCGTACCTGGATCGAAGCGGAAGCCACCTGACCGGCCTGGTCAAAGTCCAGAGAGACGATGTGGGAGAATCGGCTGGCGTTCCCGTTCATGGAGGTGCCGGAGTTCCCGAACGCCTCGAGGATGGTGTAGACGGCCTGCCACTTTTCAGCTGGAGGAGGGAAAAACAAACAGAAGATTGATTTAATTGTCTACTGTAGGTATTGCACATTGGTGTACGATGAATGGAAATTCAATGAACACAACTCCGAAAAGAAATTCCCACTAAGTTGCCATGTTATTATTTAACGATAGTCAGGATCCTGCAGTTTTTCAGAACTAGAGACTCTTTCTCCTTTCCCCTGTGTTCCTCGTCCTCCTTCACCTGAGTACACCTTGCTGTTGCTCCCTGCGATGGTCACCAGGTACTGCACCAGGTGTTGGCAGTTGGCGGTTTTCCCGCTGCCGCTTTTCCCCAGCAGAACGATGGACTGGTCCTGGCGTGTGGTTAGAAGTTTCCGGTACGCCGCCTGAGCCACGCCGTATATATGCGGTGCCGTGTCCTCTCTGCGGCAGCCTTTGAACATGTGCATCACCTGAGAAACAAGTTTACTTATTTTTTCTTTCCATCAGTAATTAATTTCTCTTACACACTTCAGGCGCTCCGCATGTTCTCACCTTCTCCGAGTACATGGACGGCGCGCTGAGAGGGTTGATGACCACTATGTTGGACCCAGCGTACGTGTGGACGAGGTTTCCGCCGTAGCGCTGTCGCAGGGTGTGCATGACGCTGGACTCGTTCAGGTAGAGCAGAGAAGACAGGTCCTCCACGCGGTCAGACGAAGGAGGGTTCGCCTTGGGGGCGCAAAAGAAACGACAACGTGCGTCAACGAAAATGTCAAAATGAAAGCACACACTCCGAGATATGTGATTTACTGTAATGTCTCGGATTAAAGGTGCCATATTTTGGTATTTCTTTAACAAGTTAACACAGGTCTCAGACATCCCTCAAAGTGTGTGTTAATGTGTCAGGGTTTATCTACAGTACGTGAGCTACTATCGACCAAGGCATGCCTCCTCAGAAGTACAGCAATCAACCCATAGGAGGGATTCCCTTGTATGAGGTCACATTAGGGTGGAAAATGTATTTGGCTTGTTTACATTTACATTTTTTTACATTCAGGCATTTGGCAGACGCTCTTATCCAGAGCGACTTACATTTTTATCTCATTACACATCTGAGCAGTTGAGGGTTAAGGGCCTTGCTCAAGGGCCCAACAGTGGCAACTCGGTGGTTGTGGGGTTTGAACCTGGGATCTTCCGAACCGTAGTCCAATGTCTTAACCACTGAGCTACCCCTGGCCTACCCCTTGTTTAAAATCCGGCCAATACAACAATGAAAAAACGACTGGGAAAAAAAGCTGGAAATGTAGCTCAGTAGTTGGACTATAGTTCGGAAGGTCCCAGGTTCAAACCCCACAACCACCAAGTTGGGCCCTTGAGCAAGTCCCTTAACCCTCAACTGCTCAGACGTACTGTATAATGAGATACAAAAAAATTAGTAAGTCGCTCTGGATAAAGGCGTCTGCCGAACGCCGTAATAAGAGAGGACGTGTTTAAGATCCATCACCTTCTCAACATCGTCCTCGTCCACTTCCAGAACGGAGCCGTCATGATCCAGCCTGATCTTCACTTTCCCCTCCGGAACGCTTCCCTCCTCCGACTTCAGCTGCGTCGCTGCAGACACACAAACATAGAAATACAGAAAGGCAGGTCTGCTGAGAGGCTGGGCAGCTCGGCTCGGTGTACGCGCACACACTTCTCTTGTTTGGGTTTGTATATAGAAATGAATTTTTAATGAAACAGGACATTTACAAGCTGGCGCGGTGAGCAGATGGAGTTAGAACGGTTGGGCGTTGCATTTCTACATCTCCAATTTCATTCTGCCGGATTAGGACTTTGACTTGACGTATAGTTCTGCTTTATGTGTTTTGTTTTGTTTTTCGAAACACATTGACGAACCATTTATACCCATTTTATATTATACACGGATCAGGTACATGTATCAACACCATCCACTGAATGGGATTCAAGAATCCAGCAGCGCTGCACCCTGAATCATCGACAATAAAAAGCTCCAACGGTGAGAGAAATGAATGAACATTTGAAGTCGACAAAGCTACTTCATGACGGATCATCTCGCCAGCTCGGGTTTCAACACGCAGAACGTCAGCTTACCTAAAGCGAAGCCGTCTTTGTGCACCAGCCATACTTTCTCCGTCCCGAACCAGGCTCGTTCTGCGGCGATCTGCTCCTCGGTCTTCACCTGCACGAGATGAGAGAGTCAGAGAGGAATCAGGAAATGTGCGGTGACATACAAAACCTTATCTTACCATGGCCAGGAGTCACTACTACACCGCAGTACAGTGCTGTGTGAAGGACCAGCTGCGTACCGCTTGAACTTTACCATAGCAGGAAGGACGACGGGTAACATAATCATCTCACACACACACACACACACACACAAACACAAACTGAGGGTGGGCGAGTGTTAAAGTGTGAAGTGAAACCCGCAGCTGAGTGCAGCAGTTTCACAATCAGCTTCTGTTCCTCTTTCGCTAGTCTGCAACACTTCATTTTTGACTGTCTGGATCTGGGTGACGAATCGTACTGTAGGTTCAACACTGCAAAACCAAACGAACGCATGCGGAGGTAAAAAAACGTGCATCCACTAAGTTTAGCCTGGTGTGTTAAACGGAGACACTGCAAGCGTCTAAAGTGTTAAAGGGTACGATCTGCAGAAAACGAGGCAGGAACACAGAGAGGATCGGGTTGGTCTGGATCCTCTCGGTATTCAGACTTGTGCTCGTGCCACACCCTGTAACATCTAACATCTAACACACGGCTTTGGCCAGACCTTGGGTGGTAAAGCAGCATCATGGGCCGCCTGCAGGACGGCCACGGGGTCGGCGTCCACCTTCACCTGGGGCGAGATGGGGTTCATCAGCTAGATCAGATGGCATTTCCAAGTACGTGAACAAAACACACACACACACACACACACACACACACAGCAAAGCTGTAGATGAAGGCGAGAAGCTGCGTTTGGTTTCATAAAGCATGCGGGGAAAAAACTGCACATTTTATTCATTCGGGGATTTGAGGCGTTTTATAAAAGCAGCTTGCAAGCAGTAGAAAACTACATGAATAGACGAAGACAGTTTTGATGAAGAGCTCGACAGTGAAGCTTCGGCAAGCCAAAAAAAACTAAAACTTGTACTGTGCTGTCTCCAGATTGAGTTAAAGGTCCATGTCTCAGTATTTAATCTCAATAAGACACAATAAACTGTAGGGACAGGACAGGACACTGAGGAAGGAAGATCAGTTATGAAAAGGAAATAAATGTTAGAAGAGAAAAGCATGGATATGGATAGACCGAGTGAGGGAACATTGATATTAGAGAGAGAGAGAGAGAGAGAGAGAGAGAGAGAGAAGAACAAAGAACTGACGGAAGCTCCGTCCTCCTCTGTTATCCCAAGAATGAAAACCGTATTAAATTAAATACTATGCAATTGCAATACAATGTATCAACAAAAAATGATCAAATGTAATTATTGATATTGAACTTGATGTGTTTAAACACATAACGAAAAAAATTATAAAAATAAAACTGTTTATGTCTATTAAAAACTTATTTGATTCAGGGGAAATAAAATGTAATGAAATTCCAGGAATATGACAATTTGGGAATAATAAATGAATAAATTAATAAATAAATAAATAAATGGGTTTGTGGGTGGACGTGGAAACGCAATAAAGTTTAGCAGGAAACAGATTCCTGGGTCAGAATGTTGTAATGCAGGATAACAAGGTGTGTATGTGTTCTCTAAGAATCAGTGTTTTAACCATACAAGGTGGTATTTTTACTTTTAGACAGTGGTGTCAAAAAAGTATTTACATTCATTACTTGAGTAGAAGTATAGATACCAGGGTTTAAAAGACTTCTTTAGAAGTTGAAGTATAAACTCAAGCGTTTTACTTAAGTAAAAGTGTAAAAGTACTGGTTTCAAAAAGTATAAAAGTAAAAGTACCATCGGGGGGTAAAAAAGCATTAAGGTCACGTGTTCACTGATCATGCTTGGGGGGGGTGCGCGTTCTGATCATGTGACCGGGGGGGGGGGATCTGATCATAAAAATAGAGTAACGAGGCTATTTTTAAAATGTAAGGAGTAGAAAGTACAGATAATTGCTTAAAAATGTAAGGAGTAGAAGTAAAAAGTCGGATGAAAAATAATTACTCCAGTAAAGTATAGATACCCAAAATTTCTACTTAAGTAAGGTAACGAAGTATTTGTACTTCGTTACTTGACACCTCTGCTTTTAGAGAGAGAGAGAGAGAGAGAGAGAGAGAGAGAGAACAAAGAACTGACAGTAGCTCCGTCCTCCTCTGTTTTTCCAAGGATGAAAATGGTATTAAGGATAGAATTTAAATTATATATATGAATGAAAATGCATATTTGTTAGGGGTAAAAAAATCTTATTCTGATTTTCTAAAAAAAAATAATAATAATAATAAAAAAAACAATAGTCATAGAATATTTAATGAAAATAATAGCTTGGTTAGAAAAATGGTATTTAATATTGACATACTGTAGCTAATTATACAACTGTAATATTATCACTATAAGACAACGTATCCAAAAGCAGTCAAATTTTATTATTGTTTAAACGTTTCCTGAAAATAAGTGACTTATAGTGATTCTATATATTAAGCACATAACTAGAAATAAAAAAAAAAAATTTCAATACTGTATCTATTATTAACGTATTTGCTACAGGGTGTCACGGGTGTACAGTACCAGGGACGGGCGTGCGTCCAAATCTTTTTCACTCCTCTGGACAGCCGTTTAAGGACTGCATGAGTTTCCCCGGCACTTTCAGTTTCACCTGGAGCCAGCCTTCATGACCCAGCCACTGCATTTGACTGCTGTCTGCACCTAAGGAGGACTGGGCGGGGCCGGCCGGCTGGCTACAACTACAAACGAGCCGGTGAGGAGCCGGTGAGGAGCCTGTGAGAGCTGCTGTCCACGCCATTCCACATCACCACCCTGTTGACGCCATTGGACGCTAGCCGAGTGCCTACATGCCAGTCGGGCACTGCTCCCGGACCTGCACCTGCACATCCTCACTCTCTTTCCTTCCTCCCTCCTTAAATTCCCTTTCCTTCCCTCGGTTTCCTAATCAAACTACCCTTTTCCTACAAGACCTCGCCTCGTGTCTGTGTGTCTGTGAGGCGCCCAGATTTAAAGATCTGTCATTTGATAATTAAAAAAGGAAAGGTTTCTGGGTGGATGTGGAAAAGCAATAAAGTTTGATCCAGGAAACAGATTCATTTTGACTATACAAGTTGTTTGGAGAGAGAGAGAGAGAGAGAGAGAGCCATGGGTGGCTGAGATTGCTGTTAGCACAACACACACACACACACACACACACACCTTGAATACACATAAGGAATAAAGTGTGTCACGAGAGATGGATCCCTTTCGTTTCCGCTTAAGAATTATGATCAATAAGAGAAGAGTTTTACAATGACAGCAAACTTTAGACACCAAACTCATCACAGTCTCTCAGTCAAAAGGAAACCAGAGAGCGATAATAATAATAATAGGAATAACAGTAATAATAGAAAAAGGATCTGGAGGGAAAAATCCTGAAACGGCAGGAAACACCGGACAAGCCTGAGGGAGGAAACAGACAATGAGCGGGAGCAAAAACTCAGAGACGTTGGAAATAAAGTGCTCAGAACGTGACGCTCCATTCCAGAGGTGACGGAGACGTCCTGGACAAAAGCCCTTATAATGACAATTATACACGTCTTCTGTATTTCTTCATGTAATTCTAAAAATAGCACTATGATCGATCAAGACAAAAACCTCATTATTGATATCTTTCACTCAGTGTCTCATTGTCTTTAAATCAGATCAATAGGCTCACTAAAAAGAAAAAAAACAAACATGATCCAACCAGTACAGAACAAAGGAGAAGATCAAAAGAACTTTGTCTTTGAAGTGGACTTGCTTCCTTTTAGCATTTGGTTTAGATTTTTGCAGACTTTTTCCACTTTCTACTTAATGGATCAATAATCCTGGAATAATCTTTGGTAAAAAAAAAAAAAAAAAAAAAAAAAAAAAAAGCACACACACAGAGAGCTTTAAAAATGCTAATGTTGCTAATGCTGCCTCTTTCTCGGTGGTGCTGTGTCCACGCTACGTACACACACCCTCCACTCATGCTCTCATTACCAAAATACAGCCGGATTAACGACTCTGGATAATTTTAGCATCTGATCTGACCCAAACCCCTCACATGGTGGAGTGTGTGTGTGTGTGTGTGTTTGTTGACGACAGACCACCTGTCGCGCTGGAAGCAAAGCACAAGCAAGCTGAGAAGAGAGAGAAAGAAAACAGGGTTACGGGTTTGTCCACAGTGAGGACCTCCTCCAGACGCTTGTGATTCTCCTCGGTGGGGACGGGTGCGGTTTTCTGCAGAGAAAAGCCACAAGGAAAGCCACCAGGAGAAGAAAGAGGACAGATATACAGTACAGTACGCTACTACACTTGCATACTACGAGTAGTACAAGTGTACTGCCTTCTATAAACAGCCATCACATGCTCATATTCCTCACACACACACACACACACACATGGATGCGCTAGGACACACACCTGTTGGGTGACAGCAGTAGCCCCACAGATGGGCTTCCCAGCTGGTGCAGGAGACCGAGACGCTCCTTTTACCTTCAGATCGACACACAACATGATACACAGCCAAGTGGGCATGAGGAAGCGGGAATGAATACGACAACACAAACACACACGCCTTCATTAGGGAAATTCTAACAACATGCAACCACGGCATGCACAAAGCGCGGCACAAACAGGCATCACACTACCTGAAGAATATCAATACGACTAGCAGTTAGGGTTATTGTTATAAACTCAAATACTCGGTCTAGAAGACTAGAGTAAGAACCCGTCGTTGATGGGAAAAAGAGATAAAAGGTTAAAGCTAAAGAGTAATCTGATGAGCTTTACAGGGTTTTGCTTCTCTAATTAATATCTATTGGTGCAGGTGTTTGTTTACATAGAGCGAGTAGCGCATTAGTAGATTATTATAAAGGAAGAAAGTATTTAATGGGTTTCTTAAGGGTGACTGGACTAGAAAAGAGGATTTGAACTGGAAGGAAGATGAGGGAGACCAAGACCAGAACGCATCATACTGTAGCGGATGCCAACGGCTTAAGACAGGAAGAAATCTTATTGGTCAATACAAAAATAGAAAAAGGACAACAACCAAAAAACTGAGAAAGAGGTCACGGAAGAAAGTATTTGGTGGATTTCTTAAGGGCAACACGACTAGATCAAGACCAGAAGGTGGCGGTGATGCAACATAGTGGATGCCAACTGCCGGGAAACACCAAGATCACAAAACACCCCATCTGAATTTCCAAAAAATTATGGGAATTTCGCCTAATAGGTTACCTTAATACGTAGTTATATAATAACAAGTAGTTCTATTATATGAATGTGAAGCAGAACTGTTTCAAACATCAGGCATTGCTGGATAGATGGATGCATAATGGCACATCGTCTAGTACTTCTTAGGGCAAGTGATGCTAAAACATTCCTAACTGATGAAACAGAATTAATTACTGATGGTTATTGATTGTTGAATCCCTGCTAATAATAGGGTTAATAAGGTTTAAAAGCAGATTGTTCCAAATTAGTTCTGAAATATCTTTTGGCTCACCGAAATCAACAACGTGCTTTTAACATACTGTTGGGTTAGAACCCATGCCACTGGGTTAACGACACATCAGTCAGGTGAGCTTGTGTTAGTGCTTCACACGTCACATGCCTTCTGTACCTCAGGTTTCCGGACTGCAATAGGTCGCTGAGCAGGAATGAAACCTGCAGGGGGTGCTAGAGGATCCACCTTGGGTCTGGGGATGAACCCTGCCACTGGGGCAAAAGGGTCTCGCTTCAGGGCAGGCACAAACCCAACAGGTGGTGCTAAGGGGTCTAGCTTAGGAGGTGGACTAAAGCCAGAAGGTAGGGTAAGAGGGTTGTTTTTGGGGATCAAACCAGGAGGTGGAGCTAATGGGTCTGGTTTAGCTTTCGGGAAGGACTCAGTCGATGAGTTCACAGGATCTGGTTTAGGAGTGGTGTCGGATTTAACCATAACAGGGGCAGGAGAAGGAGGACAGGAGGTGTTCTCAGGGGATTCTTGTTTTGCCTCCTCTACTGGTTTTAGACTTCCATCATTCTCCCTAGCCTCTCCTTCAACTCTTGACCGAGCACGGCGTTCTTTGGTCCTCCTACGCCCCATGAGACTGGTGAGCCCCGCTGAGATATCGTCATCGTGAGATCCTGAAGTGGAGGCTTTACTGGATTTGGGAACTGAGGTGGATGTAAAGGCAGGCTTGTTTGGCACAGGGGTAGGTGGAGGTTCCTCTTTAACCCTGCTCACCACCCTGCGGGCTTGGCTTTGGACGCTAATGGGGCTATTGCTTCTTGGCTCTGAGGAAGGATCATGCCTGGCTCCACCACCGCCTCCATTCACCACCGACTGAGACGGAGCACTCATGCTGCTCTCACTGTCTGACTGCACACACAAATGGATATATTGTACAATTTGAGGTGAAAAGAAACCAGGAGATGGAACAAGTAGTAAAAAGGAATTGTTGGACCAATCGTCAAGAAGTTACTACGCAAAATAATTGCCATTTACAGGGTAATTTTATAAAAACAGACTGACTAAAGTATCTATCGCAAGATCACAGACTTCAAGCAGCTATTTGTTTGAGGTTTTTCAATTGACCCCAGTGAAACCCCGCTCTCAGGAAAGAAACAACCACTTCCATCCAAACCCCCTTATTACTGTATTTACAACAATTTCGCGTTGCCGTCCAGGATTACAGCTCGGATCCTGATTTTTCTTTTCCATTACTTTACTAATCCACTCCTTATTAACCTTAACAATGCAACTCCAGACACCTCAGACATCTACATCGAGACAGGAAGCAATGCCATACACATCACTTAGTGCACTGCAATGCAACACTGGCATCATTCCCTGAAATCTGAATGTCTAGAGTCCAACACAGAGGAAACTGGACCATGTCCAGCACCCGTGATACAAAACTCCACATCACCAAATTCCCAAATTACCAACCAAAGGATAAAAAAAAAATGAACTGTCTATACTCAGAGATGTGAGACAATCTCAGGCTTGTTTAGCCCTGTCCAGAGACAGACCTTCATATCGATCCTGAAGGTGATAGTGCTAGTCCTCTTCCAGTGCGGAGTAGAATCCATCACTCCCCTGAAAGCAGAAGCATCTCGAACAAGCTCCAGGTCTGAACCCATCTCCAGGAGACCTGCCGCACACGCAGTCTCACATGCTCCCCGGTTTCTTCCGTCTATATCATCACTGTCCTGCTTTTTTTTTTGTCTCCTCCCTTTCTCCATTTGCCTTCTGGATTTTCAGACGTCCCTCCCACTCGTGGTGTAGCCAGGATTGGTGGAAAGAGGAGGGATGGATGTCTGTCAGCAGACCATGCTGCCCGGCTTAGAGGATCACGTGCGCTGATGCTCTGAGGGAAATAAATCTGCGAACACGGGCCACGGCAGCAGCAGCAGCATCGCTGAGGTGAGTTTAAAGGGAAAGCGCCGCATTCTGCTTCGCACCAATGACAAGACGTCAATCTCTTTAACACAAGGAAACAGTCAGCTTTGCTCGTTCTTTACAGATAACCACTTTGTATGAGCTTAGAATAGAAATCGCCCTTTCATTCACAATAAAGCCTTTATAATCTTCTTTTTTTTCCCCCTTTCATTACAAACATAACCTTTTCCATTAATACCTTCCAAACAGAAGCTACTCCAAAGCCTGATGATATAAGAGAAGCCAAGACAGGCAAGCAGCCAAAATAAATGAGAAACAGCAGCTTCGTTCTACATTCCACCAAACAGACGGCAATAATCCTGCCAAGCTGAGTATTATGTCGTGCAATTTTATAATAACCAGAGAGCCAGCATATTTTCTGGAACGAATAATAGCCGGTTAGCCGGAAAGAAACATTCAGCCATCTGAAATCTGTGATCTTGAGAGTCCATCAAGAACATCCAGGAGGTCTGTTATTAGGGTTATTGTGCCTATACATCATGTCAATGCTGTTATAAATGGATTCTGCGACTGGAAGTACTTTAATACACAGACGAAATACACTTGCCTGGCCCAAAAAGTCGCCATTTTAAAAGGGTTAAAATATTGTGCTGCAAAGAATCAAGGAAATAAAAGAACTAAGAAGATTTAAAATGACTGGAACTGGGTTAAGAACCGTTCAACACATTATCAAAACCTGGAAGGATCTTTATGAACCGTCAACTTTGTGCAAGAATGAAATCCTGAACTCATGGGATTGGGACTAAACAGCTGCGTGTCCATAAGAAAACCAGTGAGACCAATTAAGAAAAATATGGCTTCGGTCTGCTAGGAAGCATAAAAAAAATTTACTTTGGAGCGATGTGACCTGATGAGTCCAGATTGAGTGCCGGGCGTGTCAGGATAAGAAGGGAAGCGCAGGAAGTGACATGACATCATGACATCATGCATAAGGGCTGGCTAAGGGGACAAGTGCAATACGCTGTATGTCTGAATGAATGACAAAGTAGTGTTTATGCTTTTACTGTATCTTGTAATTTACGTTTATATTTTTACTTACACTACCGTTCAAAAGTTTTGGAACACTTTCTAACTCCATGATGGTTCCTGATGTTTATTTCTTTCTACATTGTAAAGTTTTGCTGAAGGCGTCCAAAAACTGCATGAATCTCCTTTGAACAGTTGATATTGAGATGTTTCTGCTACTTCTGCTCTGTAAAGACTTCATAATGCCTCTAATCTGAGCTGCTGTTAATTGGTCATTTTTCAGGCTGATAACTCTAAATGAACTTCTCGTCTGCAGCAGAGGGAGGTTTTGGTCTCGTCCTCCTGGGACGGCCTTCATGAGAGACAGTTTCATTATGGTGCTGGACGGATTTTGCAAATGCACTTGACACAATACTG
Organism: Channallabes apus; assembly: GCA_030522415.1. Lineage (NCBI taxonomy): Eukaryota > Metazoa > Chordata > Actinopteri > Siluriformes > Clariidae > Channallabes > Channallabes apus. The sequence continues at coordinate 30,066,503 of CM060120.1, forward strand.
TTCTTGCAGGAACTATTACAGAAAGGCCGACCTCTGTGTCTTAAAATAACAACTAACTGGTGTTTTTCTTGTTGTTATGTACAGTAATTACCTAATTCCATATGTGTTATTTTATAGTTTTGAAATCCCCAGTATTGTTGTAGAATGTAGAAAATAAATCACTAAACAAAAACAAAGAAATTTGCAAGTGATCTAAAACTTTTGAACGGTTGTGTACTTTTTAAAAAAAAATTTTTTACCTTTTTTTAATCAGAGTGACTTGTGTTTTTATTTTGTACTGGAAAAGTGCACTTAATTTCGTTGTACGATGTCTCATTGCTACAATGACAATAAAGATTCTAATTCGCTGTACCGGCCGCTGGTGGCAGTGTTATGATCTAGGGTTGTTGATCTGTGTGTGTTTTTTGGCCAGGCAGTGTATTATAGACACGTTTAAATAAAGAATGCACCAAAATTTCAGATCTGAACATAATATTTTTTCAGCTAAAGTAGAGTCCTTGGCTGCCAAAAGTTTGTGATCCCCTACTTTAAACTCTGACATTATATTCCTAAGTGGTTAAAACTAATCATCAGCACTTACATTGGAGTTTTTGGATCCTGGCGTGTTTTCATCTTTTACCTAGAGAAACGCAGGTCAAAATGGTGTAAAAGGTTAGACCCAGGCTGAGGATAGATTAATATCTGTCTTCAGTGCTGGATGATACTGTAGGATGGCAAGTGTGTAACTCGGATCATCCTAGCACTACACAGTTGTCTAAAAGCTTAGTATCAGATGGAAAATGTCATCAACAAGATTGAAAAAAATATAAAACGATCTGCTTTAGATTTCTGGATCGGATCAATATGTATATATTTTTATATATATAAAATAATAAACCAAATACTGAGGTTGGATCAACTCCTCGGTCATCAACTCTAAAACTACATGCAGCGAAGAAAAAAAAAAAAAGACAGAGATGAAAGTCCACTTCCCTTTTTTTCCCAGAATGAAAAGCGCGATGAGAAAGCCATGGAGGCAGCGCCGTGGTCATGGGCCGTGCAGACAGAGCGCAGCAGAGGAAGGACAGAGGAAAAAGAGCTGCGATAGAAAAAGAGGGAAAAAAAAGAACGAAGTTGTAAAAGAACGGGCTGGACAGATGAGATGGAGCACCGACGCGACAGGTGTTTCACAGCTGGCGGATCCTCGGAGTGAAACAGCTGGACAGGTCCGCTATGGAGTGTGGGATGAAATGATCAGCTGGGGAGAGGTAGAGAGAGAAGAATGAAAGAGAAGGCAGAATGAGACATGACACAAAGCAGCTTGGCGGATCATTCAAACAGGGTTTGAACTGGTTGCTGAGAGGGTTGGCATGCAAGAGTGCACAACATTAAACCCGAGCCTGAGCGGGGGAACGGGGGCACGTCCTGAACTAGGGTGAGATGGACACTTTACCTTTACATGATGTATTAGAGCAGTTGTGGTGTGTAGCTGCTAGTGATAGGAACAATTGTTTATGTAACAACCTCAGCAGCGACCTTATTTCCCCTCTCATCTGTTCTGTACCATTCAGTATTAAGCATCACCTGTTTCTCATTGCATTTTTATTTATTAAAAAACCAAGAAAGCGTATATACATTATATAGAAAGCGTATATACATACAGTATACGTGTATATACATTTACTGTTGCTAGTTCCTGTGATCGCTTTTGCTATAGCAGCTATAAACGTTCCTTTAGCAGATTTCTCTCTCTTCTTTCATAAACTTTCTTTCGTCCGTTCCTGCCAAAAAAAAAAAACATATTAAAACGAGTGCGTTATTATAAAAATCTCTTCCGTCCCTTTTTTGTCAGTTGCAGTTTTAAACCCAACAAGCAGCTGCGGCAAGACGTCAGTCCATAACGATCTTTTCCAATCGCACAGCTATTCAATCTCAATGCTATTCGGTACGATACAGGTTCGCAGCACTGTTTTTAGAGCAGATTTCCAGAAAATCTAACTCGTGCTGAAAAATCTAAGCCTGTTGCGCTTTATTGTTCCCTTCTGTTTCGACATTTTAAAAAAAAGTCAACAGTCTGGATGTGATTTGATTATGGTGATGATGTTTATGCCTGAATCAGACTTAAATAAATCCAGAAAGCAAAAGCAGCTTGGAAACAAAAACAAGACTTGAGAGAACGGCTGGAACACAAGCTCAGACCGTGAACATGTGGAGCGAAGAAACTCAAGCATGTTGCATTTTTATGAATCATAATTATTTATTTTATCTCAAAAAGTTTAATGCTTTAATATTTTCACAAAATTGCATTTCAATCTGGACACTCCAGCTCAAAAATGCCCATCCTTGTCTCACACTAGTGTAACAGCAACACCTGGCAGTGTGTCTCGGCAATAAAGTGTGAGAAACAGCCGAATATTTAATAATAATAATAATAATAATAATAATTATAACCGATTATTGCTACATGTCCAGCTCAGGCCTGAAACCTTCCTCAGCAGCCTGAAGCTTCACTATAAATAGAGAAGAGCTGGCCTCATCAGGCCAGTGGAGTCCTGGCTCGCTTATCTTCACTCACACACGACACCACAAAGTTTGTCAGATACCATCTTGTTCACTCACAGTTTCGATCCGGTTGTATCCCTCCCTCTCCGTGGATCCGAGCCGGTCTGTGTGCGCGTCAGCTAAAGGTCTGTGTACTGAATGTCCAGGCTGGTTGGTGTGTGTGTGTGTGTGTGTGTGGGTAAGAGAGAGAGAGAGGTAAAATAACACTAAGCACAAGCAGAGTAAGGGGGGGAAACAGCTGCCACAGCATACTGACCGAGCTAAAAATAACAACCAAACAGCAACATGGAAGCCCCACCACCATCCACCGGAATCCTCCACCTCTACCCATAAAGCCATCTTCCTCTATTCCCGTCTCATGGCGCAGACACAGCCTGAGTAATTAGGGAATGAGGAATATAACACTTCAGGACATACGGTTATAGAAATCATAATCCGCAACACGGTGGGGTGATGAAATGATGCCGCTGTTACCAATCAGTATCTCATGTATCTTTATTCTGCTTATTCTACAGCAACTTAACAAAGGTTGCAATATTCTATTCGTAAAAGAATAATATACACAGTTTATCATTTTTAACTCGTTTAATTCGACTACTCATTAAGTACCTCTGCATACGGATTTAATCTGTTTCCGAAGGCGAGTTCTTAAGGTGAAATTTCGTATTGCGAAACGCATTTTCCCATAGGAAATAATGTAAATGCAGATAATTCGCTTCAGCCACCAACAATATTAGCAATTTCCAACACTATAATTATATTTTTACAAATTAAAACAATCATTTAGAAAAAGCATGTACTGTAAATGACGCAAGATATGAAATAAATAGATATTAAACCTCACTTAACCTTAATTTATGATTCCTCTTGGCACCGGATGCTTTAAAAAGCAAACTAAAAGTGGCTCCATTTTCTTCTTGCTACCGTCCTGACTAACATTCTTGGGACACATGGTGCTGTGTCTTCACTAAATCTTGCACAAAATGCAAAAAGCCACTACATAATATGTACATTTTTTTCAATTGGCTTTCCACTGACACAAACAACTTTTGAACAGGTCCCGGATGTACGTATGCGTCACTTATCCGGTGCTCGGATCAATCAATCAATCAATCAATCAGTCAATCAGTCAATCAACATTTATTTATATAGCACTTTTACAGCAACCTAAGTTGAACCAAAGTGCTTCACAGAACTAAAAATGACAATAAAATGGCAATAAAAATAGAAATAAAAATGCAGGAACAAAATAAAAAGTAAGTATGAAAACAATGTGAAAACACTCACATCACACCAGAATGATAACCAAAGACAGCCACCAGGGGGCTCCACCTCACTAACACATTCTACAGTCAGAGGAAGAAAACATTTTCAGGTCTGTCAAAAAAAAAAAAAATTCAGAAAGAGTAAAAGTGATGCACAGTGGATGAGACTGAAGGGATCCTTCATGGTAAAAGGCAACCAGAGCTCCTGGGAAAAGATCAAAAGATCTGATTGGGTGTGGTAAATTGAGGGGAGTGGCTATCCCATGAGGGTATACAGTTAGGTGTGTATATAGGTGTAATGGTTCTGAGGTAGATCTGGAGTATAATCTCGCAAGCTTCTGGTCAGTAGCTCCTCACCTTAATGTTTCATAATAAGAACCACTTACTGTATATACATGAATTTATGATTCTTTAATGAGAGGCCAACTAAGCACTTTCCTAAAGCTCCATCCATCTCATCTCGTTACCCAGTTGTCTTTCAACCATCTAACCAGCTCATCACTCATCAGTATCACCACTTATCCAGCCAGCCATCCATCTCAAGCACCACTTTACCTTTCAGTAAACACTCTTCTCTTCTACTATGCAGCCTTTATATCCAATCAATCCACATAATGTGATCCTTCTGTTCATCCATAACATCCACATCATTATCCATCCATCCATCCATCCATCCATCCATCCATTTACACCATCCAATAAACATATCTTTTTTTAAATAATTTATCTACTTTTCATCTCATCAACCAATACAATCTTTTAATCTCTAAAAAGTTATTCAGTCACCTCATACATATAAGCCATCGTGCCATCTCATTTGATAATCCATGCATCCATCCTATATATTCAACAAATTGATCGCCCCTCATATAGTCATCCACCCATCATCTAATCATCTATCCAGCACATCTTATCATCTATCATCCAACCATCCCACATCATCTAACCACTCAACATCTACCCATTCATTCCATCCATCACATCCAATCGTCCATCATCTAAACTTCACTTCATGCCATCTCATCTAACTGTCCACCCCATCAACCATCTTATTCAACTAACAATTCCTTACCATCCATCCATTTCATCATCTAATCATACATTCAACCATCCATCTCATCATCCATCTTCTCATCGTGTCCATTATCAATTCTTGACCATATGGCCATTTCATTTATCCACCTCATATATTTCAGCCATCATTCCAGCTCCTCTGATGATCCAATTATCCAGCCATCCTATATATCCGATACATTGATTATCTAATCATCTTTCCATCACACTGCATCAGCAATCTCATCTAATCATTCATTCAACACACATAACCATCCATTTCATCCCTAAGCATCCAGCCATACCATCTTATCATCCATCATCTAACCACTCACCATCTGATCCTCCATTCGTGCCATCTCATCATGTTCACCTATCATCCATCTTTTTCAATTATCTATTCCTTACCATCCATCCATTTTATTTATCCACCTCATACAGTATAATACAGCCATCATTCCACATCATCTGATGATCCATCCATCTTATCTGTCTTCTACATCTATTCTACTCATCCACCCACCCATCCATCCATCCATCCATCCCATCTGTGATGCATTCATCCCTACTCAAATACTGTCTACCCACACATTCACCAACAAATCTCTTCATGCCTCCATCCATCTTATCTAATCATCCATCTGTTTCATCCACCATTTCATCTCATCTATCTGATCATCTATCCCTCTGTTTCATACACATGTTCACACAGTAACCCATCCATCCGTTCATCTAATCATCCATTCAAGCCATTTAACCATACATCCATTTATCAAAGGAACTGTTCTACAGACAAGAGACCCCAGCCGGACCCAAAAAAACAATGAACTAAAAAAAAACTTTGCATTCCAGAAAGTTCAGGGAATCAGCTTGCATTCCGTCACTCCATCTCGACTGTGACTATCAAATATATAGTGTGTGGCGCTCGTGAAAAAAAACCAGCAGAGTTTTGAATGTTCTCTTGCTCTCTCTATTTACAGGTACAAACACATATCTCGCCCTCATGACATCAGCTGTAAAGGTCTTCCAGCACAGAGGGTAGGCAAACAGTTATATGATATCTCATTCATTTACCTCCAGATGAGTCAGACAGGTGGAGCAGATGATATGCTGCTTGAACTGCCAGTAAATTGTGCCATGGTAAGTCATTAACCCACATTAGTCTCAGTTCATTAGAATTCATCACATTTTTTGGCATGGGTTCCAACCCGGAAGCAGCCTGGCAGAAATGACACGCAGCACATGCTCTGCAGGAGAGCGTGCCATGCTGACAGATGGCACAGTGGCTTGGCTGAGGCCGGTCGGATGACACGCGCATGACGAGAAAATATGGACCGGCTCGAAACTGTGACTAGAGTGAAGAAAGCCGACGGGAAATAGCCAACTGTGTCTTTCACTCATCGTGGGGGGGAACAACAATGTGGAGAAACAAGACAGCCGTCATTCATAGGGCAAAAGGAAATGCATTCTGGGTACAAAATGTCTGAATCCATGTATTAGAGTCTGTGTAAAGAATACTGGCAAATAATCACACTTCAGCAAACAACGAACGTCACTTTCAAGTCTGAAATCTGGGTCAAAATAATTGGGTGCGGCTCCTGATGACGACGTTTCTGCTTAGGTGTGTGAGAGCAACACTTCTAGACCAAGTTAAATACTAATACCAGCGATCCAACTCCACACCTTAACTGCAAAGTTTATAAAACACCTGGGATCTGAACTCTGCCCAGGCCAAACCAAACACAAACTGGACTCTCAGGTCACTGGCACAAACACAGAAGCTCTTATTTGTCCAATCAGGCACTGCCTGACACTAATCCAGCATGGGCTTTGTTTTGTTTTTGTTTAGAGCCAAGTTTTATTTTTAGCACTGCTGGTTAATCCAGTTAGTGCTAATGCTAGATCATGTTCTTCATCAGAGCTACAAACAATGCCATCTGTTTATAACATTTTCCTAATAGAGAGGTAAGATTCAGGGTTTGACTGGTTGGGTAAACCCTCTTCTGATTGAGTCTGATTCTTGGAATTGGACACAATATTTGAAAGATGGCAACAGTGGCACCCTAACCCTAGTACCCCGCTGTAATAAAAAATAAAAATAAATAAAAAATAACCATGCACAAGAAAAAGTTAAATAAACACTTAATTTTCACATTTGTCAGTTGTCAAGCATGGACATGAACTAGTGATGGGTCGTTCATGAACGATTCGTTCGTTTTGGACGAATCTTCAACATGACTCAGATGAACGAGTCGTCTCAGAGAGTGATTTGCTCATGTTATATTCGGCGCAAAAGCATCGCAAAACCTCCATATGTTTTTCATCATCATACAGGAAACAGTATTGAACGATTCTCAGTAATAAGTCTTCAAGTCTCGAGTCGTTCGTTCTTTTAACACGAGACTCCCATAGACGCTATGCAGTGCAGTACACAGGAAACAGTACTGAACGATTGTGCTAGTGGGTCTTCGAGTCCCGAGTCGTTCGTTCTTTTAACACGTGACTCCCATAGACGCTAAGCGGTGCAATAGATTCAAAAAGAACGAACGACTCAGACTAGAAGATATGAGAGGTGAGCTGCTCATTCTGTTTATTATAATATGTCCTTAGTTACATTGTAATATTTTGATAACTGGAACTACAGCCAAAATTTGTGTATGTAGACGTATTGGGGGTCTTTTTATTGAAAACGCAACATTTTTGTTTATTTCTGATCAAAAGAACGAAATGAACAAAATGACTCAAAAAAAGATTCGTTCATTTTGATGAACGAGATTCAAAGAACCGAGTCACTAAAATGATTCGAACTTCCCATCAGTAACATGAACTATGGTCTGTTTAAAGGAAACAAGGGGATTACGAAGAGGAAGACGTGACTGCCGAGTTTGTTTCATGTGTAGAGTTTGAGAGACCATTTGTTTTCACCCGTACCCTTCTCCAGATTCCTGTCCAGCTGTCTTTTATGTCACTTTGTGTATGTGGACAGTATCACCAAGGTTTGCATAAAAAAAAAATACAAAATAAAAGTTAACACTAAATGCGTAAAAGCCACGCCCCGAAGTACCCCGAGAGGTTGCTACTGTTTGTAGTTTGTAGTATTCAGTGATCATATGACAGTGTTCATATCGTTCACGCAGATTCTCAAACATAACCCAGGACAAAGGTGGCTGCAAAAGGAGATGATTTGCTTGCATAATGCTGACACAGAAGACTACCAGAATGGCAGAATGTCATAACAATAACCAGCATAACTGTGTTACTTGGTGCCGTCTTATTAAGTCTCTCTCGATAGTTCATTGGTCTCCAATGAGCGGAAATAAAACTCAACTATGAATACTTTGTCCCTCTTCGAGCAACCCATTTCCAACAACAACAACTGCACAACACAACTTCCTTTCACTACTGTGAACACGTGCTGCTGGAGCTCTGGCCGGTCAACAAACGCAAATGCTTGTTCGAGATGTAGGAGGTTCAGTACTGTATATTTTGGTGTACTGTATACTGTACCGTACTTGAAGACACAATTGTTTTTGGTTTGAGCGCACCATTGAAAATTGGAAAATGAGCTGCCATCCGTTTATTCGTTTAGTCTTGGAAAGAAAGATTGAAAAAACAAGTGCTTTTGTCATTTCTTTTTAATTTCCTTTCTTATATTGAACGAAGGCGGCACGGTGGTGTAGTGGTTAGCACTGTCGCCTTGCACCTCCAGGGTCTGGGTTTGATTCCCGGCCAGGCTCGATTCCCGTCTCTGTGTGCATGGAGTTTGCATGTTCTCCCCGTGCTTGGTGTTCCTGGTTTCCTCCGGGTACTCCGGTTTCCTCCCACAGTCCAAAGATATGCAGATTAGGCTAATTGGCGTTCCTAAATTGACCATAGTGTGTGAATGAGTGTGTGTGTGTGTGTGTGTGCTCTGCGATGGATTGGCACGCTGTCCAGGGTGTACCCCGCCTCGTGCCCTGAGTCTCCTGGGATAGGCTCCAGGTCCCCGCGACACTAAGTACAGGATAAAGCGGTATAGAAGATGAATGAAGATATTGAACGAAACGAATGAACAGAACGTACACGGACACGAGATAATGGTATTTTCAGGAAAGTCAGACAGCAAGATGAACTGCGTCAAAGATCTTTCAAAAGTTAGCGATGACATCATGCTAGCTAGAGATGGTACTCGATTATCCACCTTTGTGTTAGCAGACTCACTAGCCTTCGTGTTGCTAAAGTAGTTATAGCGACGATAACAATTCTTTGCTAGCAAACATAAATTCTATGGTGTTCGTGGAAATACCTCAAAACTCAGGCTCAGGCTACGGCACGTGACGCTAAGAGTGACAAGGAAAGATAAAATCAGATCTGCTGCAAGATGAGTAGCTTTCAGTTCTGCATAATAGGCAACCTTTAAACGTCAAGGCATGTGTGTGTGTGTGTGTGTTAAATTCTTTAGAATACATCTTTTCCAGTAGCTGCTGTATGAACAAGCGCGGCAAGTTGATACTAAAACAAGACAAAGATTGTGCTGGCAAATACAGACTCCCGTGATATTATTCCTGGCGCTTATATAAAATCTGACTCAAGCGAGTACTCTTCTTTGCAACACCTTGCGACAGACCTCCAGCGACAGGTTCATAAACTTCAAACCCATCCACCAAAAAAAAAAAAAAAAAGAAAGAAAAAAAAGTGCACACTATCTGTTAGACATATCACCGAACAGGTGTTTCTCTTTGATGATTATTCATAAACAGCCCCCGGATGTAGCGAACACGCTTAGTAGAGATACTTCACCGAGCCAGTTCAGGCTTGCTCATGCGGTGCATTCTTTCACATCTAGAGTTTCATACAGTATGAGCCTCGGAAAAAGGTATGTTGACCTGAAAAGCACAATAGAGACAAGCCTGATGTTCGGGATCACCTTAATCCTTCTTCACACACGCGGACCACACACAGCTAGAATCCTGCACAATGTGATCGAAAGATAGGTAGTTACTGTATAATATTCAAAATATAACATGGGGCTGTTCATACAAATGACAACAAATGATGCAAAATGCAAAACGTACAAAAATAAGGTTAGGTGAAGAAGAACGTACAAAATGCAAAGCAGGCTGGGACGCCACAGGGAGACGGATTAGCGTGACTTTCATCGATTGTTCTGTCTATTCCTGCAACATTACCCAACGTGTAGAGACAAGACTTCAATTAAATTTTAAACACAGTGTTTCATGGAGCAAACATGCACAAAACAAATCTAGACTTTTTTTTCAGTTTTGAAATGATCTGATTTGTCTGCATGAAATTCCCTTAAAATGCACTTAAAACAGAAAGCAAGCTTTTCAGGAACAATCATTTTGTACACTTGACCTTGTTGTGACCTTGTCCCGTTCCAAACTCTATCCGCTACAATCATTTGCTCATCCTTGAGATCTCATCCTTAACTAACATAAAACTTCTGTATCTGTACAGGGGGTGTTCAAGTCAAACTGGGACTTCTGAGAGTTAAAATCTTCCCTTTTTTCTCCATATAATCCACTACTAGAATGCGGGGGGCCATGATCGGACTGCCTTGTCTGATTCATGTCTGAAATGCTGGCCTCCCAGGAACTCCTAATGGCCCAAACATAAGAAAATGGCTTTGCTTGGGTAATACCTCCAAGCGGAGTTCCTGTACTATAACTAAAAATATACTAGTAGTACATATATCCAAAAAATACAACAGGTATTCAAGTCAAACCTGGACTTTTGACTGTGTGGAATAAAAGAACACTTACCTAATGCACTTATCCCAGTGTTTCACTAGAGCTTGAACACCATCAAGATAGAACGTTTTCTTACAAGGCCAGAGCCATGACTGAACCGCCTGCTTAATGTCTGAAACGCTGGCCTCCCAGGAACTCCTTTAATGGCCCCAACATGTGGAAATGGCTTGGAGTGCGGTCAGGATTGTACGGGGGGATGTGGTAAGTTCCTATTCTGTGCAAGTGGTGTTGGTAAAGGACTGTGTGTCCGGTTCCCACTTACAGCTGCATCTCTTCCGCAAGTTGTATTTAAAATTTTAAGGATCCTGGGTTCGATTAGCTGAATGTTCATGGAATTGACTGCGGTGGGAGTAAGCCACATCGGCTGGGATCGTTATCCACAGATGTACGGCTTTCCTTAAAATGTTTGCGCCATTTAAATGTATTACTGCTGCCATGAGTCTCATCACCATACTGTGTCTTCTGATTACTTTGTGCATAAAAGATTTTTTCCTCCCAAAAAAACATCCCGGTTTGACTTGAACACACCTCATAAACATTTTTCATGTAAAAGGAACTGAAATTAACGCTCAGATTCACACTAGCGAGCACAGAGTCAACTTTGTAAATCTAATAGAGCATGCGTTGTATTAAAAATAAAGCATTTCTCACTTCCTTACGATACCATCAATCAAGAGCACCGAAGATCTGACTGATTTCCCCAAAACACTAATGAAACCTATCTATCATAAAATGCATTCTCTGAATTAGTTTAGAAGCCATTTCTACAAGTTGGTAGCTGAAGGATTCGACCCAAATCTCTTCTTCCACTATCCACAGGCGCGCTATGTTCATCACTGTCCACTCTCCATCTATGTGGTAAACCAATAACCATGTCTGGTGTCACTTCCTGGTCCTGTGGTGAGGAGGAAACGCCAGCCAACACTAAACAGGGATGATTATTGTCCTTCTTCCAACACATCCTCGGCTGGCACGCTGACAGTCAATAACAGCGCCATGGCAGGAAGCTGAGCGACAGCTTGCGAAAGAGGAAGATGAAGTGAGAATGATGTGAAGGGGAGAGCGACCGGGGACTCGAGCGGAGTGGATGGCGCTGTTCCAGCCAGCCAGACACTTCATGCACTTGGCAGCTGGTGTGGTGCCAAAATGGTTCGTTATATAATCTGATCTAATCCGAAAGAGTAACTAATGAAGGCATTGACAAAAGCAAATGATGAAGGAACAGCCAGAGGGCAACGACTGGAAAAGAATGAGTGTCTCCAAAACTGACTGGAAAGCACTGAACAAGCATTTTTTTTTCATGATTTATTCAAAATCATCTTATCCCGGCTGCTGACTGGATCTCGAGACGATCCCAGGAACGTTGGACGCGCCATTGGAATCCACCCTGGATGAGACACCAACGCAACCACAAAGCATAATAGACTAGAATAATTAGCGACTATTAAAACAGGACATGAATAGGCTCTGTATACACCAGCACAAAGGTGACGCCTAGGTGCATATTGTCTACACTAACGAGGCAAGTGCAAACTTTTGCACGCCCTTAGAACAAAAGACGACATGGCAAAAGATGTTGGCGAATGGCGCAACATACAGTAAAAGCATCTGAAGCATGAAGAGTTCAACTGGAAGTAAGTGGCTGAGCCCAATGACTGACTGAATAACAGCCTCACACCAGTTACAACAAGGTCCGTAAAGACACAAATGAGCGAGTTTGGTGTGGAAGAACTTGACTGGCCTGCAAGTCCTCCTGAGACACCTTTGGGACGAATTAGAGCGGAGACTGCGAGCCAGGCCTTCTCGTCCAACATCAGTGTCTTACCTGAAAATGTGCTATGGTCAAAATGACCATAAACAGACTCCTGAACCTTGTGGAAAGCCTTCTTAGAGGAGTTGAAGCTGTTATAGCTGCAAAGGAGGGCGGGGTCGCCATCATATTAAACCTTATGGATTATCAATTGGATGTTACTCAAGTGCATGTGAAGGCAGGCGAGCCAATACTTTTGGCCATATAGTGTACAGTATCTGCAGTGTAGTACTCTCGCGGGTGCCTCACAATCCTACGTTCCTACTGCTCGATTGTAGACAAACATCGTAGCAGAACTTCCACTCTTTATACTGTGATTTATATTATTAAAAATCACGACATTTTGTTATGGACTGTCTTTGGTTTCTTGACAAGTTTAAGTGATTAGAGACACATAATTAAGTTTGTATCTCGAAGATCGCCACTCAGGCTAGTTTAGGTGTGGCACTGGAGAACTGGAATTTGACCTCAGCACAAAGCATGAATGGAAGCTCAAACGTGCTCGCCACACACACACACACACACACACTCTCATATACAGTAGGTGGAAACCTGAAAACCTGAACGTCCAGTTCGGCAATGATGAAGATCATGTTTAGGAATGGCAGGGAATTCACAAGCTGGCTCGAGTTTTTGTTGAACAGGTCCATTTCCTGTACTCTCACTCTGAACCAGTTTGATAACTTTGAACAAAAAAAAAAAAGAAATGCACGAATTGACACTTTATTAGCATCACAAATCTCACGAAAAAAGTCCACAGCTGCTGCGATGCATGATCTAGATTTATAAACCACTAGATCTTTTTATAGACCTACTGCTTCTAGGTCAATCCCAAACGCGATCATTTTCTCACTCTTGCACTACGAGTGGAATGGTGGAATGTGGGACAGTTAAAAGGCCAATGAGATGGTGCTTCCCTACAGAGGACTGTGCGAAGAGCGACTTGAGCACAAGTTCAGTTCATTATCTGCTCCTCTGCGCGAGCCCTCATTTATTCTCAGTGCTTTTACACGAGTCACTACAACACCGGGGCCTCTGACCCGAGAGGCCCAGTCCTAGAACATACCCATCTAAATCCTCAGTTCACAGCTCTATAGACACTAAAAACACACAGCTGTGGACTAGCGCTGTCTAAACAAGTGAAAGACCACAAGCTGAACGGCCCAGGCCTTTATCTCCACTTCCAGAGGGCAAAAACTTAGTGCACTGACCCAAGGGGCGTTGAAACACGAGCAGGTCATCAGCATTGCGCGTAAATGATAATCATCATCATTATATTTTATTTAGAAAATATTTAATTTAAGAGGTTAAAGGTACACAGTGTCCTGTATATGGAAGAAACTGGAACATGACCAAAAAAAATCTATTTACAGTCCAAACAAATCTGTAATATTTGCTGAAATTCTCACAATTGAACTACAGTAACTGCTGAATATACTCACTCTCTGTATTCAGGGTCGCGGGCGACCTGGAGCCTATCAAAGGGGGCTTAGGGCACGAGGCGGGATACACCCTGGACAGGGTGCCAATCCCTCGCAGGGCACACACACACACACATACACACACTACGGGCAATTTGGGAACGCCAATTAGCCTAACCTGCATATCTTTGGACTGTGGGAGGAAACCGGAGTACCCGGAGGAAACCCACCAAGCACGGGGAGAACCTGCAAACTCCATGCACACAGAGACGGGAATCGAGCCTGGCTGGGAGTCGAACCCGGACCCTGGAGGTGCAAGGCGACAGTGCTAACCACTACACCACCGCGCCGCCTGTAGAATATACAATAAATAATAATAAAGTATGTAATAAAATAATAACATAATTAATTTATTATGTCCTAAAAAAATTCATCAATAATAATCATAGTGTATAGAAGATGAATGAATAATAATCATAATTATAATTCATTCATTCATCTTCTATACCGCTTTATCCTTCTATTCAGGGTCGCGGGGGACCTGGAGCCTATCCCAGGAGACTTAGGGTACGAGGCGGGGTACACCCTGGACAGGGTGCCAATCCATCGCAGGGCACACACACATACACACACTCACACACTCATTCACACACTACGGTCAATTTGGGAACGCCAATTAGCCTAACCTGCATATCTTTGGACTGTGGGAGGAAACCGGAGTACGCGGAGGAAACCCACCAAGCACGGGGAGAACATGCAAACTCCATGCACACAGAGACGGGAATCGAGCCCAGACCCTGGAGGTGCAAGGCGACAGTGCTAACCACTACACCATGGCGCCGCCCATAATTATAATAATAATCAAATTTTTAGCAATAATAAAGTATGAATTTAAATATTTAATACTGATTTCAAAGTGATTTTTATATCTACTGTATAATCAATTGCTCACATTTTTAAGCTTATTAATATATAATTAACATTAAATTAAATCCTTATAATTAACATAAAATTATTTAATACACAAAAAATACAGTAGAAGGTGGGCGGCACGGTGGTGTAGTGGTTTGCAGAAACTGATTCTCCTAAGGAATGATAATACATTTTATTTCCATTAAACGCATTACATTTCATTAACATCCGGCTCTGGTGACTGATAAAGGTTCGAAAATGATGGTGACTGATAAAGTTCAAAACAAATTGATTTAATCTGTGAGAACTAACCGCACATGAGGGATAATATCACGTCCCGCCAACAAACCTCATCATAAGTTGAGAATCTTACATCTCTTACAATCTTACATCATTGAAAGGTATTTAGCATAGAGCGACCACACGTAGATCACGGATGACCTCCAGCATCTCACAGAACGGCTTTTCTATGTGGAAAGGCAGCACTTAGTTGACCGACGCACGTGATCATGTAATTATGAAACAAAAACTGACAAGTTAAAGATCAACAACCATCGGATCTTTAGCCCACTAGTCCATTCAGGCTGTAATCTTACCACACCTACTTCTACAGCCGCATTCCTTACGTTGTGCAATGTTACCCTTTCAGTCCACAACCACGCATACTGTAGGCATTCCTCTAGAGTCTGCCTGGAGCGGTTATTGACTTTTCACCTATGTAAAGCATCCGCTCATAGGACATTCGTTCTGAGGAACACCTACAGCGTGTATACTCCAGTGTTCAGGATGCTTCAAGTTGATTATTTGAATGGAACTTAGATGCATGGTGTAGATGAGAACATGGCTATTGGGTCGCACACATCTGAGTGAGCTGGTCGACCATCTGCATCCAAAATAAACTATTTTCTTTGGTAGTTTGGTATGTTCTACATTAAGTTGTGGTTTATTAGCATACAATATGACAAATGATACACTACAGGCCTAAAGATTTGGGAAAACTTGACCATCACATCACATATGAAGACCTTCTCCATAGCATCATTGATGAATAACATTGACCGAGGTTGGAGCCAAAGAACTCGACTGGCCTGCACAGACCCCTGGAGATTTTTGGAACTAGATGTTGATTACAAGCCAGGGTTTCCTCCTGCATTGCGCATGACCTTATGGCTGGATTAGCACAAACCCCCATAAAATCTAGTGGAAAGTCTTCCCAGAAGAGTGGAGGTTATCAGCATAGGCAAGGGGCTGAATACATACAGTATTAGTCCGGTCTGGTTGTAATAAGATGTTTAACAAGCACATTCAGATGTAATTATTAGCTGTCCATGTGTTTTTTTTTTTCTTTGGTTAGTCTATATGAATACTTACAAATTAAATTTAATAATATAATTATATAAACTTGTATCCAGGGGTTATTTATTAACAACATTAAAGAGTCTAAACTGCACAATGATCAGCAACTGTGTGTCTACAGAGAGAGCTATACCGCAGGTATACCTCATTACGTCAATAGAAGGAACACGTACAAGCGTAAGCTCTTTCATATCTCGTTCTACATAAAGGTCTTGGCTTTTACTTCCTCGAGTAATGGACCACCTTCTCTTCCAATCTCACGTTATATTCTTCTCCCAATTCCAACTTCCTCTGATTTAGTATTGTTACAGTGCGATCATCAGAGATCTACCTGCTTGGAGGAGTTCGAGCTTGAGCAGGAAAGCAGATCAAACTGTGTAGCCCAGATATTTAAACTGGGTCACCCTTTTTGCTGGACCAGAATGATGGTGAAACAGTGCAATAGTGTAACAGGGGAATACGGCGATGAAGCAGGGTAGAAAATAGCAAGTGTAATTTCCAACCTTTTTCCATTTGCGTGATTGAAATAACAAACTTCATACATTTTCTGAGCAATTTAGAGAACATACCATTCTATTTGCATCATAGAGGTGAGAATGACACCTTAATACAACCGGACGTGGTGGTTAAAGGGTCATAAAAAAATCACAGAGATCTCTGAGATAGTGCAGGGGAAGGGTTAACCCCCTCAGGTGCATCCGTGCTGACTTGATGAAACTCAACACCGATGATATCATGTACACCACTCCAGACTAAACAAAGGGCTTTTTTTGATGTCAGTCTGGGCCACAGCATACAACATCGTCCTCTCGTAGGATAACTCATCTCAGATTGCTCGATGAATTCATGTGCAATCACACTCAACCCTGCGTACTCTAGGGCAGGACATCTCTCTGCAAAGACATATCAGTATAGGGGATCCAAAATACTTCACTAAAGTGTAACTTGAATCCTAGCTCTGTGCTTCTTCTTGCAACTGGAACAATGCATTGACGTTGCTGCAGGGAACTAAGCAGTAGGATGACTGTTGAACATCTTTCTGTTTTGGTAAGACATTCAAAAGGATATTTTTGAGTACAAACACTACACCATGACACGAGTCATTCAGGTAGGTTTTCTTACCTCACGGGCCTCACCACGGACCCCTGCGCTGTTTCTTAACCAACATCGGCTAAGCTCGCTCAGCTCCACGATGGGCTGCACTTTCAGGCGGACGCTCTCTCCTGATTGCCGGATCATCTCCACGATCTCGTCCCTGTTTTTATTCTCCACGTTCTTCCCGTTGATCTCGACCAGACGGTCTCCTGGCACCAGGCCTAGAGCCAAGTCCTTGTTGCCTGCACCGGGTTCAGCAAAGTGGACGACACGGCGGTAGACCGAGCCATCAGGTTTTTGGTCCAGCATGGTGGTGCGTCGTAGGGAGAAGCCAAAGTCGCCTGTGTTGCGCCGCTGGAGCTCCAGCTGTCTGGTTTCAGGGACTTCAGGAGGCATGACTACTGGTAAAGACAAGTCGCCTGGAAACATTCTATCGACTAATAAGGGTATCTGGACCTTTTTGAGTGGGGCACGTCGGTGGGAGATGTATTTGGGCAATGGATGAAAATCCTTTTGCTCCACTTGTGGAGAAGGAGCACCAGAGTTCGGTCCGGATGGAACCGAACCTTCTGACGGACTCTCGTCTTTGTTCTTCTGAGAGAAGGATAAACGTTTTATAAGCTTTAACACAGGGGAGTCCTGCTTTGTCAGAGATCCAGGTCTAGTCGCCTGGATAGTCTCACCTTTAATGTTGTCAGCGGAACTAGAGGTACTTATACGCCCGACATCCAGGAGCATGCTGCTTCGGTTATTGATCCTGTCAGACGTCACGTCGATCAAGGTGAGCTCAGGGTTGTTGACCACTTGAATTGGAATAGGGTCAGAAATCTCCAACTTGGTCCTGGATTCTCTCTTGGAACCACCACGCTGTAGGTTGAAGAACCCCCGTCGCATCCCTACCTCCTCCAGACTCTTCAGCTCAGCCTGGGACATCCTCTCTTTTTTGTCCTTCTTCTCTTTTTTCTCCTTCTTCACCCCATCCTTCTCCTTGTCTTTTTTAATCAGGCTGAACATTTTCAGCTGGAGTCGTCAAAATCACCAAATCAACCGGGCTCTTCTTAGGCAAAAAAAAAAAAAAAGTCAGGGGTGGATTTCAGTCACGTCTAATGCAACCTCCATGCTTTGACAAGAGGAGCCGGAGCATCCATCCGTAATCTATCAAAACAATAATAATAATAACAACAACAGTGAAAAAGACGAGAAGAAGAGGAAAGTACGGGGAAAAAAAACAGGTTTGTTAAAATCTGCATAAAATGACTCAGGGAAATTATACAGCTATGTTAACTCTGCAAACAAACTGCACAAGCAAATTCCTTTTATTTATTTATTTATTTATTTTTTTAAGTGCTGCTGGTTTGAAAGCCCCGCCTACTATGTGACGTTACGCATTCCCATTGGCTGGAGCTTACCTACAATGACAGGTAACCCCCTACAAGGGCGAATGTACATTTTTAAAGCCTTCAAGTTACATTAAACCATAACTATTATTCTATGGTGTGTGTTGGAGAACTGCAGAAAAGTCATGCACGTGATGTGAAACAAACCTGCCTTTGATGTGTAACCGAGAGAATTTAGAACTCCAGTACAAAGGTGTGTAGTGCACTTCCGGAAATAGTTCAAAGCCTTTGGGATTAAATGAAAGTTCTGTGCAGAACACTGCATAATGTTACACCAACGACCTAAAAAACATACAGGTTCATCTTGTCTATTATAGTCTTTACAGCACTTATTACTCTCATTACTGTCGCATTTCTACCTGAGACTCTAAATCTTTTTAATCTTCTAAACAGTCCAAAAGCTTATGCGCGCGTAATGATGTCTCTGATACGCTCGCGCACTCAAGTACAGACACATAAACCATGTGTTTAATAAAGCTCAGTAAAGACTCACCGCTCCGATACTGCCTGTGCCGGTAGAAATAGGACAGAGTGCGCGTGTCGGGTGCGCGTGTCGGTGCGCGCGCTCCTGTGCGTGCGTGCGCGCGTGCGTGCCTGTGTGTGCGTGCTCTAAAGCAGTGTTTTTCGTACACCAAGCAGACTTTTAAATGTTTAACTCGACAGCCAGGACGCACAGAGTGCTCTGACCCCTGCTGGCTGATTTATTTGCTTCTTGGTATGCTTGTATAATCAACTGCACATCATGCCAGAGCAGATGATGCCACCCTAAGTGCCCACGCCCACTCTAATGTGTTTCCTCGGTTTATTAATTCTATGGATCAGTGGTGGTGGAATGGTCTGGGTTTGATTCCCAGCTCAGGTTGTGTGGGCATGGATTTTGCATGTTCTGCTGGGTTTCCTCAGGGTGCTCTGGTTTCCTCCCACAGTCCAAAGACATGCAGATTAGGCGTTAAGTGAAGAGAAGTGTTCCCAAATCTCTAAGTCTGTCATTAGAGCTACTGATTTCATCATTATAACTGTCAGAATTAGGCGGCGCGGTGGTGTAGTGGTTAGCACTGTCACCTTGCAGCTCCAGGGTCCACAGGGTCTGTGTGCATGGAGTTTGCATGTTCTCCCCGTGCTTGGTGGGTTTCCTCCGGGTACTCCGGTTTCCTCCCACAGTCCAAAGATATGCAGGTTAGAATATCTAATTGGCGTTCCCAAATTTCCCGCAGTGTGTGAATGAATGTGTGAGTGTATATGTGTGTGTGTGCCCTGCGATGGATTGGCACCCTGTCCAGGTTGTACCCCGCCAGGTTTCAGAGGATAAAGTGGTATAGAAGATAAGTGAGAGTGAATGAGTGAACTGTCAAAAGTTGAACATAAAACCTGATTACATCTAATAATTGATTGCTTTTGACGAAACTGAAAACCATGTTGTCTTAGACATGGAAGCCATTTTGTAAATAGTTATGATTTTTCTTTCAAATGTCATTGGTGTTACCGTCATGTTTCCAGAAAGAGACATTACACCAGTTATTAAACGTATAAAGAAAATAAAAACTGCATTAAGCTCTTCTCTTGTGGATTCATAAAGCTTAAAAGTAAGGTATTGCTATTAAAAAAAGTTCTTGGTGTGAAAAAAGAAATACATTTCAGGAGATTTCTTACAATGGAAATTCCACCATTTCTGTAGAATAACCCTGTAGAATAACCAATTAGTCTAATCTGCATGTCTTTGGACTGTGGGAGGAAACCCAACAAGCACGTAGAGAACATGTACACAAACCTGAGGCAGGAAAACAACTGTAAGCAACTGTAAGCAAGTATAGGCAATTTCCCTCTGGGATTAATAAAGTTCTTTAAATCTTGAATCGAACCCGGACCCTGGCAGTGTGGGGCCAACGTGCTAACCACTACACCACCATCATACTTTATCAATAATTCATATTATACAGTACCTCATATCATTTAATACTATTGCATAATTAGAGACTAAATAATCACACTTTAATTAAGTAACCCAACATTTTCCTTAAATCAATAATGATATTTTTCTTTTTCATAAATAATCCACGAATGCAATCATCACGCCCATTAAATTAATTATCTCTGCTTGGACGTGCTATCCGATTTCCACTCATGTGATTCTCAATTTATTATTTACAAATGATTCTTAACACATTTATAGCTTTGGTTTGTTGTTGTTTACAGCTTTCTACAAATCATCTAGCTTGGAACACTGTCTGAGAGCTTGTACACTGTGTACACTGAGCTTGTAAGAGTTCCCAGAGTTCTCTCAGAAGAGCTGAAGCATCCTTAATATGAACTAGATATAAAAATAAAAATAAAAACTTTGCTGAATAATAATTTAGCAAATGTTTATAATTTTTAAGAGAGAAGCCTAATGTATTTTAGTAATTGCATTAATTTATTCTACATGTGCTGTAAGTGACATCTGTAGTTTCCTAAGCATCTATGAAAAAATCCTTTTTTTTTTTTTTACTATTTAAAAATAAATATCATGCTGCATTTCTAACCCTGCTTTAAGTGACTGCTTCAACATTTTCTGTAATCCATGCATTACGAGATGCTTTTTATTATTTAAAAAATACATTTAAAAAATGAACAGTAATGTCTTCAGGAGGTTAGATGCCCTAGTATAATCTTATACACATTCGCATCATTAGTATGTGCACAGCGCCCTCTGCTGACATAGTGTAAAGTCTGCAACTTAAATAGTGAATTAGGATTTTGTATCTTATCCACAAAAGACCAATATGTCTACAGCTTTTCATTACATTAAGTTAAAAGCAAACTTGACAGATAATTGTAAACTAAGGTGAACTAATTAAAGAAGTGGAAACATGTGGCTCCTGCTCTGTTGAAATGAAAACCTGTAGCTTTTGGGGATGAGATTGAATACCCCTTATTTATATAGTAAATTCTGATATAATTTAACATATTACATTTTAGGTCACTTTTATTGAATGTCAACAATTCACATTTAATATATAACGGATGATGTGGTTTTCTTCTATTTTCATAGAAAATGTATTTTCATTCATTCATTCATTTTCTATACCGCTTAATCCTGTGTTCAGGGTCGCGGGGACCTGGAGCCTATCCCAGGAGACTTCGGGCACAAGGCGGGGTACACTCTGGACAGCGTGCCAATCCATCGCAGGGCACACACACATACACACACACACACACACACACACACATTACGGGCAATTTAGGAACGCCAATTAGCCTAACCTGCATATCTTTGGACTGTTGGAGGAAACCGGAGTACCCGGAGGAAACCCACCAAGCACGGGGAGAACATGCAAACTCCATGCACACAGAGACGGGAATCGAGCCTGGCCGGGGAATCAAACCCAGACCCTGGAGGTGCAAGGCGACAGTGCTAACCACTACACCACCGCGCCGCCAAAATGTATTTTATTTATGGAAATGTAAAAAGTTTTAGAATTGATAGCAATAGCTACTGTGGCACATACCACTTAACCGCAGACCTACCGCAGATCTTTACAAGTGACCATCTTTAACCACTGCTCTACCATAGACACAGGTTCTTAACCACAAACCCACCACATGACAACATCTTCGACCACTGATCTGCCACAGATATAGAGGTACAGACACTGAGGTACAGTCACTGCTCCTTAATTTCCAGATGCTCGTTTATAAAACTCAGATCGATGTTCCAGATCTGTCATGTTTCTTTGCTTGGGCTGTGTTTGCGAATAAAACAAAGGACTGTCTGGAAAGCAACACCATCAAGTCTTATTGTTTTAAGTGTGTATTATTATTATTATTATTATTATTATTATTATTATTATTATTATAACAGAATCAACATATTTTTGCAAAAAATATTTGTCCACTTTGTTTTTTGCTCCTGGAAATGTGTGCCTGGAAATTTAATTTCTAATCTCCCATAGCCACAGGCCTTTAACCACTGATCTACCACAACCACAGGACCTTAACCACTTATCTATCACAGTAATAGATCCTTAACTTATCTATCAAAGTAACAAAATCTTACCCATCGATCTAACAAAGGCACAGAAAATTAACCAATGATCTACCACAATGACTTACCACTGTCACAGCTGCTTAACCACCGAGGTACAGTCACAGGTCCCTAACCACCGAGGTACAGTCACAGCTGCTTAACCACTGAGGTACAGTCACAGGTCCCTAACCACCGAGGTACAGTCACAGCTGCTTAACCACCGAGGTACAGTCACAGGTCCCTAACCACCGAGGTACAGTCACAGCTGCTTAACCACCGAGGTACAGTCACAGGTCCCTAACCACCGAGGTACAGTCACAGGTCCCTAACCGCGGAGGTACAGTCACAGGTCCCTAACCACCGAGGTACAGTCACAGGTCCCTAACCACCGAGGTACAGTCACAGGTCCCTAACCACCGAGGTACAGTCACTGCTCCTTAACCACCGAGGTACAGTCACTGCTCCTTAACCACCGAGGTACAGTCACAGGTCCCTAACCACCGAGGTACAGTCACTGCTCCTTAACCACCGAGGTACAGTCACTGCTCCTTAACCACCGAGGTACAGTCACAGGTCCCTAACCACCGAGGTACAGTCACAGGTCCCTAACCACCGAGGTACAGTCACTGCTCCTTAACCACCGAGGTACAGTCACTGCTCCTTAACCACCGAGGTACAGTCACTGCTCCTTAACCACCGAGGTACAGTCAAATATCTTTAACCACTATTCACAGTTAATTAAAATTATATGAAGACTAATTTTATTAATTAATTCTATATTTAGGTTTTAAATTATCTTTTACATTTTCTTAGATTAAAAAATATATATTTCTAAAAATGCCACTGGAACCAAACGAAACAGAAGACATTTGTATAAGAACAAGATGTCTACAAATAACACCAGGTTCTGGACATCTGTGTTCAAAACAGCTGCCAGAACAAGTTTCAGCTATTTCAGGAAACTTTGCCGTGCCCACACATAGCTTGCATTATGCAGGCTGGTGGTGATACGCTTCATGTGAACCTGCCCAAGAAGCAGATTTTGGACACCGACCCACTTGATCCTGAGTTTTATGTTTTCCCTGAGTCCATGTGAGGTTTCTCCAGTTTCCTCCTATTTCCCCAGAAATACGTAGGTGGATTTATTGACTGTGACAAATTGCCCCTAGGTGTGTTTGAGTGTACGACTGCGTGTATGGTGCCAATATAATGTACTGGGGTCTGATCCAGAAAGAATTCTCCTACATTACACCCAATGTTTCTGGGATATGCTCTGGATCCAGCTCAACCCAGACCAGGATGAAGTGGTTACTGAAAGTGAGTGGGAGTGTGTTTTTGTAAGCTTCCATTTCATTTCCAGATGCTCGTTTCCAAACTCAGATCGATGTTCCAGATCTGTTATGTTTTCTTTGCTCGGGCTGTGTTTGCGAATAAAACAAAGGACTGTCTGGAAAGCAACACCATCAAGTCTTATTGTTTTAAGTGTGTATTATTATTATTATTATTATTATTATAACAGAATCAACACATTTTTGCCAAATTATTTGTCCACTTTGTTTTTTGTTTCTGGAAATGTGTGCCTTATTATATATATATTTTTTTCTTTTTCTCAGACTTGTACGAGAACCTTGGACAGGAAAATGGATGGCAGATAAGAAGTAATGATTAAGTAAATAAACTATTAAGTAAAATGAGCTCTTTCACTTTCATTTTTTGAATTGGATCCTAGTTCGAATCTAAATGGATATGTTTGGGGGAAACAAGAAAAGAAAACACATTAATAACAAAAAAGCATCACATTATACATTCAAGACATCTCTGTGCAATGGATCAACTTGCTTTTTTCCCCCCCTAACGTCCCAGAAAGTATAACTCACTGTAAGAAAAGGGGTGTCTCTAATAAGTAAAAGTGACTATTTTATCACAAAAGATTAATTCAAACTATTTTAAATGGCTATGTTTTGATATAATACATGCACTCCCATTGTATTAAACACTGTTTAAATATTTTCCACCCACGCATAACTTTGATGGTGCTGTAACCCTGAGCCACCCTCCCCCCTGTAACTCAGTGAAATGGTTCAGCCCTGGGGTTACAGGAAGTTGTAGCAGCTGCCATGTTGAGCTGCTTTGTTGTAGATTTCTTGTAGGTTTTCCAGCAGATTTTTTTTTTTCAAAGTGTGGCAATGGAGCCGAGCTGGAGTACCTTCTTGTTTCAGGTAAGGAGACTCTGGGATGCTTTAAAAAAAAATAATAAATGTTATGGACGAGGAATTATTTAACTCTCCAGGTTTCAGAGTTTTAAGTTTGGTTATTTTGGGACGGGGAAAAAAAGGATAGATTTAAAGCAGAGCAGAGCAATCCAAGCAAAACAATGGTGCATCAAATCCCGGGCTTCCAGCTGTGAGGCAGGGCATGACGATGGGGCAAAAACTGCTTGCCTTTTTTTTTTTTAAACACATTTTATTATTATTATTATTATTTTTAAGATATTGCTGATGCTTGGGACTTGATTAAGTTGAGAAATAAAATCTTAACTTAAATCATAATCACATGCAAAACAGAAAGGCAGCTTACACGTTGGAATTTTTCCCTCCTGTTTGATCAATTGTGTTTGTTAAAGATGCATAAAGATCTGATACGTTCAGTAAACTATAGAAACGTGGGATGACTCTGGATGTACAAATGAAGACAAGTTGCGCGCTGGGAACTTTTCCCCCCCAGTGCAAACCGCGGGAGCGGGGATTTTAATGCATGCATGCATGCATACATGCACATGACTGTGTGTCTTTCGTTTAACTTTTCATTCAGTGCATGACTTAGCAGATCAGCAGATGTTTATCTTCTTACACGAAGCGTTCACTGGTTTCCACGCGCTTGCTTGCTTGCTTGCTCGCGCGCGCGCTCGTGCAACACTTAACTTACTCGATTTTTACAAATGTAAAGTTAGTACAAGCAATAATAATAATAAAAAAAAAATCTTTATCATTTATTTCAACCTGAAATGCAAAACTATTCGCAACCAGATTGTGCAAAGCGTCGGTTTCCTATCTGAAAACCTAGGATGAAAAAAAAAAATCCGCCAAATTAGCAATAAGCTAGCTCTGTTATAACATTTATATACGTTATTTCAACTATTTTCGACCTCGCTCAGCTTTCATAGCTTCATACACACTCCGAAAACATTAACAACGGGTCTTTCCATCACTTTCCCGTTACATTAGAATGATTTTAAACAAACATTTTCTTTTTTGTTGTTGATGTTTCTAACCCATATTCCCAAAACGTCTCGGGAGATTTAGAGGCGGGGGGGGGGGGGTTGAATGCACGTGCAACTCGGTCTAACGGTTTACGTGTATATAACGGTTGCTATGGAGGCGCCTGCTTCATTAAACTAGTATTACCAAATTTCATTAATTATTAATTTGTTGATTTATTTAATATAAGTGCTTAAGATCACGTTTTTAACCTTTAGTGTAATTGTACTTTCTTTGAAGGATACATAAGATTAATTACCGTTTATCCCCCCCCCCCACCCTTAATGTGGCTAGTAATTTAGCTCGATAATATGCTTAATAACGTTACTTAATCAGGTATTAACACAAAACGAACACATATTTTACCTAAAAGTTGAGTTTAGCGTTTAGTTGCTTGTTTTTAGATACCTTTTCAACTGTTCAAGCTAGCTACAGGCTAACCTGTTCTAGCTACAGGCTAACCTGTTACCTTCTTTCATTATCAACATTAAAACTAGTTTGATGTTAAAAAAAACTATTAAATGAAGTGTTACATTTACCTCACACTCTTACAAATACTGCTATAAAGTATCTATTACAGTATTAAAGCAAAATACACAGATATATTCTAGCTATGTTTAATTTTGTTTTTAGATGCTTCTTTTTACACTTTTTTCAGCTGTTGGCATCAAATATTTCTGGAGACTTTAGCTTGAAACTTAAAAAAATACATATATTCTTTTCTTGTGCCTCACTCATTGAAAAAACATCTGGGTAAAATGTCTTTTCCTCCCATTTTATACTTCAATTTAATCTACTCACTATTACTGACTATTAACTGTTTTAGTCTGAGTTTTGTGTTATTATGTATATTTGTAATGTTTACAAGCTAGCGAAAGGCCAATCTGTTACCCTCATTATTTCATTGTTAGCAATGACTTAAATGAGCGACAACTAAATGATTGATACCTCAGACTTGTACAAAAAAAGTTTATAATGCATCTTTAATATTACTTAATTGAGTATTAACACAACATATTTTAGCTAGAAATTAAGTTTAGTTTTGTTTTTAGATGCTTTTAGACACCTTTTCAGTTGTTGGCATAAAACGTTTCTAGATATGTTGGTTTAAACTTAAAATTTATATACATGTTATTTACAGCTTTTGGTTGTTTGTATTTGGTTATTACTGTGTTTGGTTATTACAGCGTTAACTTACCAGAAATATAACTTTTTCGCTCTCAGTATGATCCATACACATTGAGTTCATTAATTTTTGTTTTTAGGTTCTTCTTTTCTCCTCTTATTTATCTACATAACCTTACTTAGTTATCCAGTTTTCACTACTAACTAGTTTGTTACAAATGTTTGTTGCCTGACTAGGTTTTAGCTAAAAAAATTACATTCTTGTACCCTCTCAGTAAAGCATCTATAACAAGTCTTTCTCACATTTTATACTTAAATTTTTTCAGCTAACCATCATTAATAGCTATTAACTATTTGTGTAAAACTAGTTGTGTGTAATGTGAGTGTTATGGTTATGTTTGCAAAGCTACGTAAAAGCTAATGTTACCTTTGTTATTTAATTGATAGCGATATTAAAACTAGTTTTATTAACAAACAACTAAATGAATTTGGTACTTCATGCTCCTGCAAAAAAGGTGTTATAAATATGAAGACATATTTTAGCAAAAAGTTTTTAGCTAAACGTTTTTTAGCTGAAACACAATTTTACAATTATATACAGCTTTTTACAACTTTTGGTTTGTTTGTATCTGGTTATTAGTGTTTGCAGTTCAGATAAAGGTGACTTACCCAATGTATAACCTTTTAGCTTTCAGTATACAATTGAGTTAATTGATAAGCTTATTTAAAAAAAACTGCATAATAGATCACAGTGTTGGGTTTATTAGTACTTTAGTGATAAAACTTTGGAATTATAATGTTCATGTTTAATTAACTTGTGTATGTATGTATGTATGTATGTATGTATGTATGTATGTATGTATGTATGTACGTGTTAAATACTTAATGAGAACATGGAGGAAATAAAATAATTGGTGTAAAAAAAAAAAAGAATGTCCAATCCAAAGTGCCAGTTTCCTGAGAACAGTATGGGTTCCTGGTTTCTTTCAGGATTCATCTTTCTAATGACTTTTCAGGTAGTTTTTCCTTGCCACTCTCACCTCATGTAAACAAATTCTATAAAGGTTCTGTTTTGTGACTGGTGTTAAAAGCACAATCCAAAATATTGTGTTCAATTGTATATACTGAAGCGCATTTTAATTATATGTCATAGATGTTCCACAGTACAAAATGTAAACTATTGTAATCATTAGTTAATAAATATAATTATTTAATTAATGGTAACAGTTACTCTGCCACCATGTTGTGGTTGATTGTTTTAAAGGTGGTGACTTCATGACCATACCCACACAAGTGTAATATGATATTAGCACATTGTTTTCCTGTTGCACAGAATCCACATTAGCTCAAACCAATTCATCATTCTGATTTTCTTTGTGTTTACAGGAAAATATGTTATAACCGTTTCATGCTTTTCTTATCAAAACATATGATCTAGTCTTGAGTCTTTAGTTGTGGTGATACACGGGAATAGAATTTTCCAAAGATGCTTTAAGGATTCCTGCCAAGGCTGACTCAGAGGGTACTTGCTGTCCTTGGTCCAGTTACTTAAGGAAAACATGTTGGGAAATCGAGCCTCGTGGTGTTTTCACCTCCTGCCATGTGTGAAGCGTAGAGGAAGCGGTGCTGCTAGTTGGGGTGCCTGATGTGTCTGATGACTTTTACCTATGGCTCTTGGGGTCAGTTGACTGTGAATGCTTTCGCTGTGGGAGGACATCACTCTAGCTTGGACCGATTAGTTTAGTTTGATAGTATTTGCATCCTTTTGAGGCACAGTAAGTACAGTAGAATAGTTGAAACAGCATTATATGCACTTTATACAGATGTGTATATATCTTTTCTTTTGATCTTCATGATGTTGGATATTCAAAAAGATTAACTTTTTTAACAAAAAAATCTCTATGTAGCACATGCCTGTACATGTATGCATGCCGTTATTTAATATTTTCCCCATCTATTCCCCCATGCATGCTCTCCTTCATGCACACTTTGAAGAGTGAATTTGATTATCAAAGTTCAAATGCGTATCCTGAGGCCATGCTTCTTATTTAAATCCTTTCAGCTTTGATGTAGATTCTGTAATTGCAGCAGGTTCGCTGCTATAGCTCTTCCTTCATTGCCATGGCGAGAAAATGCAGCTGGTACCTGCTAATTGGTGCGAGGATGTTCATTACTAGAGGCAAACCTAGTTCCAGGTTCAACATTACTAATCCAGGGATAAGTAATCATGTCCATGTCGTTCTGGGATGTGAATGGGGCAGGATAACGTGGTGGACACTCTGAGCCATGCTGTGGGAACGAAAAGACTTGAGCAGAAACTGCTTGTTAGTGTGGCAGATTGACGGCTTTAAGGAAGATGAGGAGAGTTTATAAATTTGAAGGGCTCCATTTTAAAGTTCTGCAACTTTCAAGAGATCACGAGTGCAAGTTGAAACAGGTTGATTGTAAGTACATGTGTGAGTGAAAGACTTTCTTCACTACTAAAGCCTGAGTGATGCTGTATATCTATTTGGTGACATACCAGTGTCGACATTTGGTTATAGAGATATCGTAGCACCTTAGGAAATTTCCGACAACTTGAATGGGAACCTGTGATCGGGATTTGATAATCAGAGTAGTGTCGGGCATCTGGAGTCTTCTGGAGAAGAGATAAGAAGAATGAGAGTAAGTTAGAAAGAGGAGAGGGAGAGAGAGAGAGACGGAATGAATTTAATTCGGTGGCTCTTTCATGTGAATGGTTGTGTGCGACAGGCATTGTGCGAGCGCTGAGAGAATGGAAGTACATGTAATCCCTTTATTACTCAGCTGAAGTGAAGCGAGGAGGGCAAGCCGAGCTGGCCCGGTTAGCGTGACAAACCCAGAAGTACCAGCATCATGTGATTCATACTTCTCTCTCTCTTTCTATCTCTCTCCCACGCACTCTATCAGCGTTCTCCTTTCTAAAAGCTTCTACAGAAACGTGTGTATATATAGTGGTTGCTCCAGGATAGAAATGAGTTTACACTTAAACTTTTTTTGTTTGTTTGTTTGTTATTTTGTAAGGAGTCTCCAGTTCTAACTGTTAGCCAGAAGTAACTTTTAAAGCTTTGGCTCCCATCTTTCGCAAAGTTTTAAAACGGATTCTTTTTCTTTTGCGCGTATGAGCATTACATTTACATTTAGGCATTTGGCCGACGCTCTTATCCAGATCGACTTTCATTTTTATCTCATTGCACATCTGAGCAGTTGAGGGTTAAGGGCCTTGCTCAAGGGCCCAACAGTGGCAACTTGGTGGTTGTGGGGTTTGAACCTGGGATCTTCCGAACCATAGTCCAATGCCTTAACCACTGAGCTCTGGAGATACCTGAAGGCTACGCTATTCTTATTCACACTTGAATAAAATTCATCAGGCAGAAAAGCTCGTCCAGTGAAAGGGAAAGGATGCAGGCCCGTTGCCTTTGGGATGGTTAATTTTGCGGTAGACAGGACTTTGATTTGTTTAGTTGGTTAAAACTTTTCACATTTTGCTGCGCGTTTCATCCACTGGTGAAGTTCTATCTGTTCTCTCTGCCCGCTAATATTTCCTTGTTAGCAATATTAAGCACCACTGCATTTATCTTTGTTCACGTCAAACAGCACAAGCATGTTTTTTTTGTGTGTCTTGGATGCTTTCCAGCCCCCTTTTGGATTTTACACACCTGCATTTCCTTCTCCACTTCTGTCCGCTGTCGGATGTCACTCAGGCGTCATAGTGAGGAAGCAAGGACGTGCACAATCTTGTTTCCGAAGATGAATATCGCCTTTGATAGAATGCCCTGAAAAAAGCATTTGGTTGTAGGCCAGCTTTAGTCACTGGGAAGGAAGGAGGCGATTAATGAGTCAGACCACAAAATAACA
The DNA here is from genome assembly GCA_030522415.1 of Channallabes apus. Taxonomy (NCBI): domain Eukaryota; kingdom Metazoa; phylum Chordata; class Actinopteri; order Siluriformes; family Clariidae; genus Channallabes; species Channallabes apus. The sequence continues at coordinate 30,097,364 of CM060120.1, forward strand.
TCGATTCAAGATGAGCTCATGCGGGTGAGACGGCACAAAACTGTGAGAAAGTCGCTACAAATCAAAGTCGCAGTCTTAATATGCAGATTGTACAGTCTGCCCTGCTTCATCCAAAAGCCTGCTTTTGTTCAGTGTGTGCGTATGTGTTTTTTTTTTTTTTTTTTTTTTTTTTTTAAGCCCCTCCTGTTAAACACCCATTCCACTTTTCTCTAGTTTCTTTTCAAATTCAAATATACGCACGTTTTGCTCAAAAAATGAATTAGCATGTTCTGCAGCGTTCTAGCCCCTATTGTCAAAGAGCAGCTTTCTTAAAAAAAACTACAACAAAAAAAAACAACTCTTCTTCGTCTTGAGCTCGGCTTCATCCGGGACGTTATTTACGTTGGAGTGACCTCAGCCTTCAGAGCTGATTTGGATCAAGACTGTCAGAGCGGCGTGAAGGCGGAGCACACTGCAGTCACCGCAACTCCTCATCTGTAACCACGCGCACGCATACACTCGCACGCATCTGATATGATATGTGCATGACTGTAGCTGACACAGGAAAGGTTTTGCACATTGCGCTTTTTTTTTTTGTTCTCACAGGTTAGAGATTCTGTTAAAGGAACAGCTGTAACTGGATGAAGTCACTTTAACTCGGTAACATGGTAATCATTGGCATATTTGCTGAGGACGTCCTGTACTAAAGGAACATATTCGACGTTGCCGTGGTAACACTGACTCCACATTATTCTAAGTCCAATTCCGTCAAGTAAAGACTAGTGGATCATGCCTAGTGGCCCGATATCGCCCAAGCAGGTGTACAGACAGTAGGGTGGTATGGGGTGATGATTCTCCTTTCACCGCACCCCCTCCCTCCGCTCTCTCTTCAACCACACTATACACACTATAGCCACACTAAACACAAGTTCCCAGGTTCCCTTGCATCTGCGAGCCAGGCTTCGGCGTCTCACCAAGGGGTGTGTATGGAGAAATGCAGCGCCTCTGACCATGAATAGAGGAACCAAATCAGCGGAGACTCTCATACAAAGACCTCCCGCCAGGCCCTGAGTGCATCACTGCACGGATTTGGGGGGGAAAGCAACAATGGAGCAGATGAAATAAGGAGGAGAATGTTAAGGGAATTCATTTTTCTTCTCTTTCTCTGTCGTCTTTTCTCCCCCGCCCGCCTCCCTCCGTCTCCGTCTCTGTCGGATGGATGGCTGAACCCGAATGCTAAGGGTCAGGTGTTTAACCCTGGGCTTTTGCGTTTGCGGAAGAGAGCGTGCGTCTTAATTGCAGCACCCTGCTTTCCCAGAGTCCTCTCCTGTAACCCATATATTCAATTTTTTAAAAATATAAAAAGTTGTCAAATATCAAGATATTCAGTGCAGTGTTATTCTAACGAGGCGGAAAATAACTGAGCGATGCTGGAGGATTTAGGAAAAACAAAAAAGACAGATGTTCTTTATTAAGAGGACTCATTCTTTTGAACTGCAGTTCATCAGTCCGGCATGTTTGTCAAACTTGTCTTACTTTAATACATCTCAGCTTCCTCGCAAGCCGACTGTATTACGTCTGATGTGTCTTTCAGTAGTGATTGTTTATTATGTCTGGAAGGCCGTTATCCAGCGGCTGCGTCCATAATGCTGATTAAGAAAGGATCGTTTCTGTGGCTGGACCCTGATGCGTGCTGGTCCTTGCTCATTTGCGATGCTCCGTTGAACAACAATAGCGCGAGGAGCGTAGTGCTCTCTCCCTCTGGCGCCGTGCCTCCCAGCTATTGTGTCGACATGTCGTCTGCAGTCATAATAATTATTATAATTATTCATTTTATTTACATAGCGCCTTTCTCACACGTAGGGTTGGGTTACAGTTATAAGGAAAATAATATATGATTATAGCTTTTGGGGGTGAGGTAGGTTGTCTGTTAAGTGGATGCTGAATAGTGAAATCTGGTGGGAAACGTGATGACTGGAGGTAAAATATAAGAATCTGAGCTAGAATGTCTATTCGTGTCAGTAGCAGTAATTCTTATTGTGTGATTTGTCTCAATCCAATCTTCTGCTCCATACTCCAGTCCAGTAGGTGGCGGTATTTCACCAACTGCACAAACTCTCAAAAGAAGCAGCGATACTCTTGCAAAACCTGAGCATTTGCTGAAAATTCACTATTGCTAACCATAAGCTAGCTTGGTTGTTAACAAGGATAGGCTATATTGTAATAAGGCTTTGGCCATATTCGATTGGATGTGTAACAAACCTAATTTGATTTTGTTATATTGTGCTAATGTTAGATGCACAGGCGCTCGTAAGGTGCATGTGTGTGTGTGAGGTTTGCCGTAGAAGGGCAAAAGGCGCATGCGCACTTCCTGCTCTAGAGTTGCAGTTTGTTTTTGTGAATAAAGGAGAATAAACAGTTGATAAGGATTTTGTATGCTCTCGATTTATTGTTTTTACACCCGATTGAACCAAATATCTGCGCGGCCCAGTGGACAGCACAGCGCGACTATCTGGATAGCGCAGAGTTGATCTGGTTTATTCGCGCAGCCCGGTGAATCGCACAGCGCGGAGCAACTTGAGCAGCGCCGCTCGAATCACAAACCTGCGCGACTCACTGTTTATGTAAAATGTCCGGACTGTTTAACCATGCCTGGTTTGTACGTGCGCATCCCAGGGGGGTAAAATGTATTTTGATGGTCGCGCGGGCTATTTCTATCAGCGTTGCGCAGGTTTGTGATTCGAGCGGCGCTGCTCAAGTTGCGCGATCCACCGGGTCTGGATATTTGGTCTGCCCGCGCCGGCTCAATCGGGTGCCACGGTTTCGTCCCACTTTAGATGTGTTTGGCTTCCCATAGAAGTGAATGTGTATTGTGTGGTTATGTAATGTTCAACGTCACGTGATCTCAAACCCGCGATTAAGACGATAGACCAAAATCTCTACCGGTTGACAAATTCCTACCGGTTAACCGGTATATTGCCCACCCCTAACACTACTATATTAATAATTATTAATAATAAAAATCTTCCTATACCTCAATAGACCAGTACTGTATGAAAGTGTTTAAGGTTCTCAGGTTGTACTCTTGCTAGCTAGCAATATGCTAACATTGCATTGTAATCCTGTACGGTCTAGAATCCAACATAAATCTGTAACGTTTGGTTCTAGTGTAAAAATTTTTTTTTTCATAGAAATTCCAGATGTTAGATAATTTTCTTAAAAAAAAATACCTGACTGAAATGTGTGTAATTAATGGAATTATTGTCTAGGTGACATTTGTATTTAGTTTAGACTTAGACTCAGGTCTTCCGACAAGTTACTTCTTATTGGTGAAGTTTTATTGCTGCGTTTTTACTAGTCCGTGTAAGATTAAATTATAATACAGCTGCAACCATTTTTACACACCATTACCCTTATTAAAAAAAAAAGAAATGATCAGTTCTGGTTTATAATAACTTGTCTGGTTAACATTTTAAACCCTATAATAATTGCAAAATAAAGTGTTGTTTATAATCGTCTTGTTAATAAAATGCTATTAAATTCTTATTGCTTGTGTCTGTAAATGATATGTTTATGCTAATGGGCACATTAGAGAATATTTATTAGAAATGTGAAAAATCGATTCTTGTCCTTTTTTGTTCTTAGAGACTTGTCGTAATCAACCAGCCATAACATTAAAACCACTGGCTGGTAAAGTCGATTGATTATCTTCTTCCATTGTCACTTATCAAGAGGTGGGACTTGTAAACCAGCCAATGAATAGTCGGTTCACAAAGGTAATGTGTTGGATTGAGGATCAATGGGGAAATGTAAAGATCTGAGCAATGTTTACCAAGGGCCAGAGCAACTCCGAACCAACGGGTCTTGTGGAGTGTTCCTAGTACATAAGGGTTAGTACCCACCAAAAGTGCACCTGTGAACTGGTGACAGGGTCATGAGTGCCAAACGCTCTGGGTTGCATGAGGAGTGAAATCTAGACCAATCATGTCTTGTTTGATGTGCTGCATCTTGAGCCATCTCACTCCTTTTGTGTGAATTATTTTCCTTCAGTGGCACAAATGTTGTTCTGTTTTTTTTTTTTTTTCACTTGCTGTTTTAAAAAGACAGAGTAAGTTCGTCAGTATGAAAACAGTTCCTCTAAACTGTCTTGAATAATGTGTTGGTGTGGTTTGTTATGGCGCTTTTCCACTGCATAGTACGGCACGACACGGTTCAGTTCAGTTCACTTTTGGGGGGTTTTCCACTGGGAACAGTACTTGGTACCTGGTCCTTTTTTTAGTACCACCTCAGCCGAGGTTCCAAGCGCGCCGAACCGTTACCAAAACATGATGTGTAAACTCTGCTGGTCACTGATTGGCCGGAGAAAATCGTCATTACTGCGTCACCGAGCTTGCGACACGAGACACAACAGAACCGCTATATTTAGAACAGCCAGAGAAGGATCGCACGCACCTTTTTGTATTAACCAAAAATTTCCTTTGGCTGCCATCAGCCTCTTTTGAAACAAACTCCTTCGTCTCACTGCTAAAAACATCCACATGCCGAGAATGAAGAACACCATGCCGTCGATATGCTCCATTGTTGTGTGTTTGTTTGTTGCACGTTTACGATGACGTCACGGCAGTAGAGGCGCCGCAACTAAAGCGGTACTAAACTGCAGTGGAAGCGCAAACCGAGCCGAACTGAGCTGAACCGAAGTGAGTTGAACTGAACCGTGTCGTGCCGTACTATGCAGTGGAAAAGAGGCATTACAGTATCCTGCCTGATCTCAGGAGCTTCAGTAAGAAGTGCTGTGGTTGTTTGGGAGAATCATGGCATTTACGTCAACTTTCCTGCGGAATGTCCTTGAAAACTATGATGAACAAAATGTTTTTTCATTTCACTGTTTTTGATTCAAATTATTTTTATAACTTATTTGCACGATTCATTATTATATCTGTGGTGTTGTCCTCATTTGCGTCTTTCAAAGAGGAAAATACCGCTTGGCTCAGTCGCGCTTGTGCTTTGTGGTTCTCAGATTTCAGCCTCACACAGGTTTTCCCCTTGGCCGTGTAATCAAAAGCACACTGCAGGCCACACAGTGACCAGGGTAGGCATGCGATGGACATTCCCTCCCCCTCCCCATCGCTTCTACCATAAACAAACCTCTCCACTTTTGGGTCAAAAGGGCTTTGGCCTTAATTTCCTCCAGCCGCAGATCTTTTCCACCCCCAACGCCCGAGGGCAAATCACTTGTTTCAGAGCTTCTGTCTTGTGCCGACTCACCTCAGCCTCTGCGTTTAGCGTTGAAATGATTCTCGCCAGAGGCAGTCTTTACGCAAAGCCTCACCCTACATGAGTCGGCTAGTTTTAAGGTCACGTGACCCGTCACGACATTATAGCAGGACGGATCTGTTTACGCCAGACGGATTTAGAAGCTCCAGTGGCACCAGGTTGTTTTCCAGACGTCCGAATTTGCCTCGCACCCGTTGTTTGCCTGTTTACCGAATTTGGTGCGGTTGGTCCCCGAACATTTTGTTAAAGGAGTCTAGTGATTCAATCACTTAAGGCATTCCTGACAATTAGATCTGAATCTTTCACATCTGTGTTTGTTCAGCTGACTTGATCAGTATTTTTCTAAAGGTGTCCCGAATTAACGGACCCTCGCTGAGGGACTGTCCTTGTTAATAAACACATTGCAATTATTATCTGTAGTGCTAAATGTTAACAGAACAGGGTTGTGATGAATCACTAACTGTTTTTTGCCGTCTCGCTAATTCTCCCGGGTTGCTCATTCAGTCTGTCTCTCACTTTTACGCAGTCTCCCTCATTCACACTCTCTCCCTCACATCGAGCTGTGATTCAGCAGGTGGGAACCAGACAGAGCGGCTTGTATTTAGTCTCTAAATGCGCTCTCTCTCTCTCTCTCTCTCTCTCTCTCTGAATCATTCACTTTCTTACTTGCTCATTCACACACTCCCTCTTTCCCTCCGTCTGGTCCACTCTGACCATTTCCCATCTTTGAGAATCGCTGCTCAGAGCTGAATGTTGCTTTTGACCCACAGTAGACCACATCTTTCATTTTGAAGTACTTAAGTTTAAGTGTCACTGTTTGAACAATATTTATTTATTCATAGACATGAAACAACTATATTATCTTTTTATTTTTCCATATTATGCATATGGTATATTATCTTTTCAAAACCAGCCCTACCAGCACTTTCAGCAAGAAGGTGAGCTACAAAGAGAACTGGCTTCTAACACGAGGCTAAATTCCAAATCCTTCTCTAACCCCTATATAAGGGCACTACTTGGCATGTGAAACAGTGGATTGTACACCCTAGTGCACTATCTTTCTATTTAGCGCTATTTACGATTCAACCCCAGAAATTAACGGGGCCAGTATTCTAAAAATGCAAAGAGACATGTAAGAGATTTATAGGACTGTCCACCATTTTCATGGTTTATTCTCCCCAACTTTTGGCTACATAGTACCAGTAAGAGTTTAAAGCTACCTTCAACCCTTGTTGATTACACCAACTGTCAGACGCCAGTCGCGTTTAGTTGGTTCTTCACGGCATAGAAGGATATGTGCTGGCAAATAAATCCGCAATCTTTTGATAATACATGATGTTTTTGGGACTGTTGTATAAAAGCAACATCACACGACACGGAGTGATGTTCTGCTGGATATCAGCACAGGTGTCACTTGGGCTGTGCCCTCTTGTGTGATATTGCTTAATTTTTGAGTGAGTCAGACCCCCCCTGTGGATGTGGGTGAAGTCATCCTCTAAGAGACCGCACCTATGAGGATAGAAATTTTTCATCTGAGGTTACAGGTGATCAGTGAAAACTATATCTTGATATGACTTCTGGCTGAAACCGCACCCTGATTTGTCCTGAATACACGGCGCCAGCGGCGTTCAAAGTTTGTCACCTGCTGGAGGCTGTGTTTAGTCTGTGCTCATTAGCCAAGCCAGCCCTGAAACATAAACTGTGTGTGATTTCATTTCCTGTCTGGACGCTTGGTCTCCATCATCTGTGGTTGTGGTGCCGGGGGGATTATAACTCCTGATAGAGGCTGGTTACTAAATAGAATGAGGCTTTTGTATGAGGTGACCATGAGCAATAGCTGAGAACTGTGCTTCTGTTTTGTGGCATGAGGGGGAAACCCGGGAAGTCTGCTCACGGTTTTCCTCTTTGCATCATTTGCAATTCTTTCATCATTTTATGCTTCTCTGCTTGTTCTGACTGCACCGCCGACTCATTTCCTTATAGATATGCACAGGATGAATCAAACTAAACTTGACATCAAATCGAAGTAATCAAACTAAACTTATTATTGCAGTTCTTCAATCATCATTAAAATTTAAAAAGCATTCCATTTTTCTGTCTCCAGCAGGCCAATGATGCCCTGCACCACCAGCATCCGGTGGGCCCGAACAGCCTGCTGCCACTGCTGAACGCCAGCACCGAGCCGCCGGACCAGAAGCCTATCATGCCCATCCCACTCGATCAGAAGCCTCCAGTGAGCTCCGTCGACATCCTAAAGGACAGCATGGGCAACCTGACAGGGGCCGGAGGAGGTGGTCATGGTGGAGGTGGCGGCCATGCACCGATGGTCATAGTGAAGAAAGAACCCAAAAGCAAAACGCCGTTTATCTGCGGCTACTGCAACAAGTCCTTCCGAGACAGCTACCACCTTCGACGGCACGAGTCTTGTCACACCGGCGTTAAGATGGTGTCGCGACCTAAAAAGACCGCGCAAACCACGGCGCCCACGATGGTGCCGCTGCTTTCGAGCATGACGCGAGAAAACAACATTAACCCCTCATACATCCTCACCACGGCCGCAACATCAGGTTCGGGTGTCATGGTGCCGACCTCCACGGTGGCACAGTGCCAGCCGAGTGCACCCAAAAAGCCGGCCAAGCCTGTGAAGAAGAACCACGGCTGCGAGATGTGCGGCAAGGCCTTCCGTGATGTCTACCACTTGAACAGACACAAGTTGTCTCACTCGGATGAGAAACCATTCGAGTGCCCAATCTGCCAGCAGCGATTCAAGAGGAAAGACCGCATGACGTACCACGTACGCTCGCACGACGGCGGCGTCCACAAGCCCTACGTCTGCTCCGTCTGTGGGAAGGGTTTCTCCAGGTATGGCATGTAAAGTCTTTCCAAACTATGAGTGATATGGATGGTGAGCGATAAATACTTTGAGTAAAACTTGGTTCTGAAAATTTGATATCCAGATAAGTGAAACTGCTAAGAGCCTTGGTGTTTGTTGTATTACTACAACAAACACCGTCGTGTTAGTAGTATTGAGATTATCTCTCTCTCTCTGTGTGTCTATCTATCTATCTCTGTCTATCTATGATATTGTAACCGAACAACTAATTGTTGTGATTTACATTTTGGTCAGTTTATTAAAGAAAGAAAGATCTAATACAAAGCTTCTCTAATGTTAGCTAGGTCGTTGTCAGGGCTGGGCGATATGGCTGAAAACTGTATCACGATATCAGTGTTTCATATCGGTCGATATCGATAATTATATATATTTTTTATGACCCATTTAAAATAAGGACCAGGAGAAGAATATATTATATTTAAACATTTTTATTTTAAACTTAACTTTCCTATGATCATAGTCCCATCAGTTATTAAGACAGAAATGGCAACAACCATGGAAAATTCTAATTAAAATGTAAACATAAGTATAAAGTCACAATGAACACTTAACAATTCTCTTAACATTTAAGGTGCAAAATTAAAAGAAAATGTAAGAAATGCTTAATAAAGTGTAATAAAATAGTGCAATGCGTTTATTATATCAGATGCCTTTAGAGAAAACTACAACAAAAATATATTGTTGTAATATATTTGAGTTTGATGTTAATTCACTGGTGGGCCACCAGGGGGCAATACCGCGCTGTATACTATGTGTTGTGCGCACTGAATGCAGTAAAAGAAGAATACCGTTTTTCTCCATGCCTCCGTTTCTCACACAAAAAGCAAGTAATATAGATGTTAGTTGTGCATATTGATGCAAACATAACAATTAACACACCAAAGAATAAACTACCCGCCAATGTGGCTAGTGAGACTAAAGTTATTACCCGCCACAGCCGAATTTTACCCAGCATTTTGCGGGTGGGCAGGTGCCAATGTCAACGCCATCTCCGTTTATGCTCCCTGAATCGCGACCGTACTACTTCCGGGTCCTAAAGCCGGTCGCAGAGCGAGTGCGCATGACAGCAACCAAACTAGCTTCGCGACCTCTGTTTTCTTCCGACAGAGAATAAAAAATATCGAACGTTCTATCGAACACATTTTTTATTGATATCGATCACGTGTCTATCACGAAACATATCGTTATCGTTTTATCGCCCAGGCCTATGTCAGGATATTAATTTTTCAACATAAAAAGTCTTAAATATTATTATAATTATTTTTTTTATTTTGTTCCAGTATATTCTCTGCTGTTTAGCTACATAGCTTCTAGAATATTCTTTCTGTAGCTTGCTACAGTTCAGAATATTAGCGTTGAGCTAACTGTTACTTTTGTTTTATTCTTTGGATTTTTGTTTTGGTGATTCGGCTAAGATTATATTCGATAACTGTTTGACTGTAAATATTAGCACCTGTGTTATAATGGATTGAAAGTATATATATATTTTTGCTAGCTTTAACTAAATGTTAAAGATTAACAGCGAATTGACTGACTACTCTCATTGTTGGATTTCTGTGATCTCCAAACTCATTTTCTGATCATTCAATCAAAAGTAAATTATTATAAAACGTATATATAGAAACCCAGACTGATTTTTAACTTGGTTTGAACAATTTAACAGAGTCTATAACTATCCTAGCTACTTTTCAGTCACATGGGAGTGGGTAGGTTAGCTGGTTAGCTATCTAGGTAGCTAAATAAAATGCTCTCTCTACTAGTGATGGGAGGAAAAATATATTCAGTTTTGAATCATGATTGTTTTATGATTTGTTTTTGGAGCCACACTGACTCCAAAATCAATTAAGAAAATTATATATTTATAACAGAGATGAACTGATCGATCAGTCAGGGAACAGAATTGGCTGGTTTCAGCTTGATTGGCTGTTCCTTGGTGATCAGCTGATCGGCCTCATAATGATGAGCGCAGAAATCAAATAAAAAAATCTTTTTAATTCATGCATGTTATAACCCTCCGATCTGTCTTATAAAAATAATAATTAGGGTGGAGTTAAATGTTAAACTCTTGTGAATTTTAAATCCGTTAAAGTTTAAAATTGTAACAAAATGGAGGGAAAATGTCATATTGAAGCTGAATATTTATAAAATCGTGGTGATTCCCAACCCATCGAGCTAACTATTATACCGGCCCAAACTGTTTTAAAACCACTAAATATTTAATTATATTTTATTTTGTAGGATGTTTTAGGATGATAATGTTTCTGACTGCTCAGCTATAAATATCAGCGACTGAGCGATATTAGAATAAAATAAAATTCTTTTTACCTCAGAAAAAAATTAAACAGATCTGTATTGGTCCATGTTTTTTCAGTTAATAGGTTTTTGCTAAATATTTTACCTCAGAATGATGTTAATTAGCTGATCTGAGGCATAGCGCTATGTAGAGTTAATGCAGGATGTTTTGAGAAATGCACTGATTTAGCTAATGAAGACTAATTAGGAAATGTATCGAGTTTTAAGTAAGTAAAAGGCATATACTAAAGGAAAATATTTTAACTGGTTTAAGGCCTGTATGTATACACAGTGTACACACATTGTATGTTTCGTGGCCTGATCTGGCAGAATGGGATGATGTCAGTGGTTTTTAATACTCAAGTTGTGAAATACGTGTACAAAGACGTAGCCGGCTTCACCATCTGCTCCTCCATATGACGTTAACATTGTCTAGCTCCCGCTGATTTATCTCCGCAGCCGGCTGATTTATAACCACAGTGAATAGTTGTGACTGGCTGCTTTTGTGTGCCACAGCACGCGGCGGGCCCTACCATCACGGCCCGCGGGGGGGAGGGGGCCAAGCCTGGCTGCTTTGATTCCCCTAGATTCATTCAGACTGCCGATGCTATCCCAAGAGATTTTGGGGGGAAAAAACGAAAGGGGGGGATGTAAAGGGAAAAAAAAAAAAACTCCAGTGACACAGGAGTCTGGGATTTCCTCTTGCTCACCATTACACAGTCCCTGTAGATCTTCGATCGTGGCTGCTTTAAGAGCCTGCTTCATCACCCCTCTATTTCCAGGCAGCGTGCGTCAGAACAGCTCCCCTCCTCATCCCGTTCCACCTCACGGCACTGCATGACTAATAATCTAAGGATTAATTTCAGGGTGAGCAATGCGAGTCGAGAAGAAAGGGAGCCATTTTTAGCACGCCAACTGTTCAGTAGCGCTCGAACTCTCCTCGCAGGACGTTTCGGCGCGTAACATTGAGCTTGCTTGCTCAAAAATCTTCAAGTTGAATACCCTCACAGCAGGCCAGGGTCAGAGTGCAGCAACAGGAGGCCTGTTTATTTAATTCTTCAGTCATTTAAAAGTATGTAGCCCAAGTAGAGTGTAAAGGGCTACTGTTTTTTGTTTTTGTTTGTTTTTAAGCAAATAACGAGTGGTGGTGAGAGAGGGACGTAGATTCTGGATCAGCGCACCCTTGGAGACATGATTTTTTTTTTTTCTCTTTTTGCAAAATTACAGCCGTCATTAATAAAGAACCACAACAACAAAGCAAATCCTCCAGATTAGCCGAAAAAAAACCCGTTTTTCTTAACTTACTATAATAAATCTGTTTATCATATCTAAAGATCTCACTGACTTCCTGTTTTGTCCCTTCTCCCTAGGCCTGACCATCTCAGCTGCCATGTCAAACATGTGCATTCCTCAGAGAGACCGTTTAAGTGCCAAGTAACGGTATGGAGCTCAGCATCACCTTAACATGCAACACACACACCCGCCTTCTCTAAAAAAAAATAAATAAATAAATATATATATATATATATATATATATATATATATATATATATATATATATATATATATATATATAAAGACTTTGGTGCTTTTGTCTCACTTCTGTGTTTTCTTGTCAGATTTGATTTTCTAGTCCGAATCAGAAAAGAACCTCTATAAAATACATTTATAAATGTTGGTAGAAATCAGAATTTCCTTGTATTTCCTTTATTTCCCTTATACACACTGATGACAAATGAAACTAAAACTAGGCTGCTTCATCCTTTTGGGGGTTGTTCATTTTTGCTTCAATGCCGTGGGTCTACTAGAGACGAGTGTGAATGCAAATTAATCCAAAGTTCTTCCGAGTGAGCGCCTTTATCCTATAATAATTTGGGATGACTTCGCCCAAGAGAACTATGCTTATTAAATGATTTTGATGACAATGATTGTTTACATCATATTGTATAACCTTTACACTCACAAAAGATAACTTGGGGTTTATGGCACCAGGATGGTTCTGGAGACCCACTTTGAAGGTGCACAGAGTTTTGTTTGTTTGTTTGTTTGTTTGTTTGTTTGTTTGTTTTTGGACTTGCTGTGCATCAGCGTCTGCCAGACTTGCTCGTTTGTCATACAGCAAAAGTCATTGCAGCAAACTGCATATATACAAGATATTCACTTTAGCAGATCGAAATAGTTTAGTGCCAAGATGACGTTTGCATTAATTGGTACACACTTATTTATATACCGTATTTGTTTATCATGTCTGCATTATGATGTACAAAACTATTTGCAAACATACTTTAAAAATGAATAAACAAATAACATTCATGTAAAAAATATTGCATATAATAAAGCAACATATTACATAACAGAGCACTTTTTATGTCGAAAAAACTAATATAATCTTCTGGGTTTGGGATGAAAATAGCAAGGGTCAAGTGTGACAAAGTTAACAGAAGAAATCTGGAATTTTCTCCAGCATGCTCAGTAAAACCTAACATCTGTTTTTAGTTTTAAAACTACACAAATCTAACACTACTCTTACTTTTCAAGCAAAGTATTTAAATTTTTAGCGCTCTTTACAGGAGTTTATTTTATGTAGAAATGTTTTAAAAAGCTTAAGCTTTGCTTATGGGATATTTTTTTTTTTTTCCTAAGATGTTTGCACAATACTGAAAGTAAAACAGCTATTAGGTTTTACCGAGCTTCCTGGAGTATATGTGTTGTTCTGGTAGTCTTGTCACACTTGTTCCTGTCTATTTTCTTGCAAAAACATTAAACAAAAAACATTTAGGCTTCCATCTGAAAACTGGTCTGGCATGTAATATGTTGCTTTCTTTTTGGCCATGCAAATATCCTTCTGTAATATTTATTCATAAATGTTTAAGTTATGTTTATAAATAGTGGTTTAAAATAGTAAATTACTAAGGATAATACGGTATCTAAGACCTTTGCACAGTACTCCAGATGTAGACCAAATCTTTGTAGTAGCCATTCCGATTGAACACCTTCGGGTGAATTACAGTCCAAGTTTGACCATGAGGTTAAGTTAAAGACTCTGTTCTTCACCTCTGCAGGCCTGCACGTCGGCCTTCGCCACCAAAGACAGACTGCGTTCTCATATGATCCGGCATGAGGGCAAGGTCACGTGCAACATCTGCGGCAAGATGCTCAGCGCCGCCTATATCACCAGCCACTTAAAGACGCACGGCCAGACGAACTTCAATAACTCCTGCAACAAAGGTAGGTGTGCCGCCTTTAACGCTGGTAGCGCAGCAGAGCGGGAGAGCTGATCAGAGTCGGAATATTGGGGCAAAGGGACAAACTTATTATTATTTTTTTTTCCTTAAATTTTTTTGTCTACCCTGATCAGCAGTTCCAATCTGAGATACTTATAGTTAAGTTCACTACTACTAATATTTACCTCATCCTCACCTAGCTTAGTTTCCATGTTCTTTCAGTTGGAGGTGGTTTCTGGAGGGTTTCTCACTGGCTTCTCTAGATCCTTTTCAATATCTTGTCTCTCAGCTTGGCAGCGGCCGTCGTGGCTTTTTTCTGCATCACGATTAATTGCATTAAGGTCTTAAATTAGTTGAGCTTTGCAGCAGAGAGCCGGTTGCATGCAGAGACTGACCTCACGGAGTGCTGTATATGAGTGGTCTGTTCCATTTGGTGCTTTTTAATTATACACGCTGGATAGAAGGACTGTGTTTTTTTTTTATTTTTTTTTTTTTTATAATTTTTACAAATAATGCCGTTTCTGCCGGCGGCACGGTGGTATAGTGGTTAGCACTGTCGCCTTGCACCTCCAGGGTCCTGGTGCTTGGTGGGTTTCCTCCGGGTGCTCCGGTTTCCTCCTACAGTCCAAAGACATGTAGGTTAGGTTACTTGGTGTTCTCAAATTGCCCATAGTGTGTGAATGAGGGTGTGAGTGTGTGTGTATGTCTTTGTGCCCTGCGATGGATTGGCACCCTGTCCAGGATGTACCCTGCCTCGTACCCTAAGTCTCCTGGGATAGGCTCCAGGTCTCCGCGACCCTGAATTCAGGATTAAGCAGTAATGACGATGATTGAGAGAGAGTGAGGTTAACAGAACACAGTTACACCTGCTACACTAATGCACTTATCGCAGTTTCTCTGCACGCCGGAGACATGATTATTATCACCTTTGAAAATCGGGGCATCCCAGGAACTCCTTTAATGGCCCAAACGTGTGGAACTGGAACTTTTGGAACATGTGGAGGTCAGGACTGTACGGGGACGTGGCAATAACTGTAGTACGGCCTTCTTTAAAACGTTTGCACCGTTCAAATGTTTTACTGCTGAGTCTCATCACTGCTTTAAGTCTTCTGTAAATATCAATCAGTTTTATGTCTTCATTCCTGAGAAATTACATCCCAAGTCCTGGTTTTATTTGAAACATTTAGCAAAAATCCTAAATTAATTAGCTAGTAATTAGTAGTTTTTGCATATAGAGTGACTTCACTTTAGTCACCCATCCATGAAGTTTAGCTCTGTCTTTTATTGCGATGTTGTAACAGTTCATCTTGTGTGTTAGATAACAGACATGTACAGATTTTTAATAATGATTCATCGTGGTTATGTGCATTGATGGTTGGTCCGCAGATTTTACAGTGTTGACTAAAATAAGATCCATGTGTGTAATATTAGCTGGCTGTAAAAGCTTCAACGGCATTAAAAAATGCGTTACTGTTGCGCCACTCGGAAGCTTCTGCACTCGTTACAGAATCCGAGATCCAACGATCACGGCCAATCAAACTAATCAAACAGACAATTCTGGTCTCTGGCCGAACAACTAGTTCATCTCCATTATAAACACGATAGGTTTTTAAAAAAATCGATGGGGTCAGTGTGGCGATATGTGAATCACCTCACAAAAGAATCGCAACTGAATCGTCTGACCACCAGCTGACTGCACTGACTAAGCCACTTTAAATCTAATAAAGACGCTCCATGACCAGGCCAAAGCCTGGCGGAGTGTGTGATGTGAGGAGTGTGACGTCCTCCCACAGCTGCGGCCATCCGGCCATCGTAACACTCTGTGTCTGTATTTCTGAATAGGGGACTGGCAGTGGAATTCTTCAGGGCTGCAAAAAGGTAAAAAAAAAAAAAAAAAAACAGATTCGTGTGATTATGATGATGATGATTTTATTTGTATGATGTCTTTCTCAAATCCAGGCTGAGTGGGATTCGCACAAACACTACAGACATAATAGATGGAAATTGGATTTATTTTTTTTTTATTATTCCTTTAACGATGATGAAATTTACTCGCACCACAGCTCGTGCAAAACAAAAATATAGCTCCAAAACTATCATGGAAAAAGATATGAGAGAGGAGAATGAAATACCAGTTCAGTCAGGGAGAATAATTTTACAATACACTTTTTTTTCTTTTCTTTCTTTTTTGTCGAAGCAAATAAAACCAGTAATTTATAATAAGATTTTAAATGTAGACTTAAATGTTTCTCTATTTCTTTATACTATTATTAAAAAATAGAGGAATACATTTATCAATACATCAATATATGCAAAATAATGTGTATCTTTAACTTATTTGAAATGCGATTTTTAAAAAAAAAAATTCATTTTCAGGACCAGTGGATTTGCGTTCGTGGGACGTCCTGTAACTCATACACATATGCTTAACCGATCCCATCGTTTTTCTCTCTCTCTCTCTATTGTTTTTGTTTATTCCAGACAACAATGAGATATGCCACTCAGGCACGGTCACGCCCATCACGGTTTCTGCGGCCGCCACTACACCGATGAGCCGCATCAACGCGAACACGGCCGTGACCATCGGCGCCCAGATGAACCTGAGCACCACGGTAAACACGGTGAACATCACGTCAGCGCCAGTGAGTTTGCAGCACCCGGTGACCATCACGGGCCCGGTGAACATCGCCTCCGTGAACATCCCAGCCACCGCGTCGGCCATGAACATCGCCCACCCGGTGGCCATCACCACGCCCATGTCCATGAACATCGCCGGACCGCTCAACATCGCCATGCGTTCCATGGACAGCATGCCCTTCCTCTCGCAGGTCCTGCCTTCCTCGCCTCCATGGTGAACCGCACCGGAACCTGATCTTAACCTGATTCTCCTAACCAGCTGACTCCGCCCCCCCAATCCCCAACCAATGAGTGTTTACTCTTGTGCCGCGGCCGTACAAGCCGTATCACGAGCAACGCTGCAACGACGATGGAGTTTTATACAGTTTTATTTTATTTTTTTTGAAGGATTTCTTACCTAGATTTGATTCGTTCATGACGAATATTTAGTGACCCTGAGCACGCAGACCTCATTGAGGTTTTTCAAGGACAAATGCAATAAGTGCTGATTTTTTTAATACATACATATATATATTTTTGGTCGGGTGCATAAGTATTTGAACAGCGACAATTTTTATATTTTTGCTTCACAACCATGGATTTGAAATGGAAGAGAAAAAAAAAATGATGTCACTGTCCAAATACTTACGGACCTGGCTGTGTGTATATTTTCCTTCCCAGAAAATTGGGATTTCTTCTTTTTTTTTTTTTTTTTTTTTTTTCTCGGTTGTTTAGCTGTAGCCTGTTAATCAGTATTTAATTTTCTTTCTAAGGAAATGTGTTTTAAAGGCTTTTTATAAGAGGGAGGTTTTAATTTTTTATTTTTTTTTATTATAGTAAATGGAGGGTGACTTATGATTTGAGGTACCATAAACTGTATCTTACTGTACAGTTGCCTATGCTGATGTTTTTGCCTATGCGTTTTAAACAACTACAGTTGTGATTTTTCTTTTTTTCTTTTATGGCTGCAGTGTTCATACACTGACTTGTGACTGTTATTTTCTTCATGCGTTGTTTATTAAGGACGACTGGGGTGTGCTTTGTTTACTCGAACAACAGTTACTTTATTATAATTTTTTTTTTTTATCAGGAATGGATAGAGGAAAGATTCTTGCACTGAAAGCATACCCCTTGTGTACAACAACAGTATTATCAACGATCAAACCTGTTTCGGGGAACAAGCCTGGGCAGACCCGGGCCATCTTGTGACTGGCAAAAGCTGCACCTCAAAAAACTCGAGTTCAATTAGATTTGGACTGGATTCATGTCGAAAAGACTAGTAGGTAGCATTTTATACCCTTGTGTGTTTTTTTTTTTTTTTTTTTTATCCTTTAAACAAGGGCCCTGTTAGGAGTAATGTTCTACTCAGGAATCCCAGTCAACTACTTTTAAAATATACTTTTAATAATAATATCCAGCAGCCTGGAATCTTGTTCTTAGTATTGTTTTGTAAATATTTATTTTTTTATGCGCCCTGTTTCCCCTCCTTATAATATTGGGGGAAAACTGAACAACAGTTCTCACCGTCCATTATTAATGGAACGCTTCCATCTTTGCCCTTAAAGGGAAATCAGACTCTTGCTTTGCGGTTTGAAGCACACGCCCTCATCGACCTTCCATCAATATTTACATGTGCATGTCTTCTGGGTGGCACTTGCAGCAAAAGCCGATGATGCTTAACTTTATACTATTACGCTGGATTACTATGCTATTCAAATAAGTACTCTCATTTTGTCTTTTAACATGATCAAGAATTAGAAGATGATAGGAGCTGCTATGTCAAACAACCTTATATGTATGTATACCGTAGGGATGGGAATCATCAGGGGCCACCCGATATGATGCTATAGCGATACTTAGGTGCCGATTCGATTTGTACTGCAGTTCTGTAAATGTCGCGATTTTATTAATATCTCAATTCGAAATATATATATATATATATTAGTTTTTGTTACAATTCCAGCCAAACTTGCCAAATGATTTGTTCCTACCAGGGTGTGAATAGTTTAGAGAGCACCACCTGTAGGATTATAGAGGAAAGCCAACATTTCACCACCTCTAAGGCAAACGTATATAAATGTAAAAAAAAATTTTGGAGTGTGCCAATACATGAATTGTCACACGAAAGAATCGCAATACATCACTAAATACAATGCCCCCCCCCCCCCCCCCCCTCGTGGAGCATCGAACAGAAGAGTATTAGTGATGCACTTTCATGTACGGATTGTGAGATTGGCTGCATTACATTAAACATTTTTAAATATGAAATATTTTTTGGTCACATTAACATCTCTGAACGCTAGGGATGGGAATCACCAGCGACACACCCGATCTCTGAACTTGCGTTACCAATATTGCGTTGCAATACCAGTTAATTTTAAATCTACAAGGCCTCTTCATAACAGTATGTAATGGTCTTGGATATAGAAGGTGGATTTGACATACCTGATACACTCCTGTCAGATATCAGTGCTGTAGTGATTGGTGCTAAAGCCAGAGTGAAACGATCACGATGCACTGAACGATAATGTTTGTACATGGTGCTCATATAGATTTAATGAATACGGCAAGAATTCAGTCTCATCTACGATTGGTTTGATCTTCACTGGCTGTAAAATGCGAGCCAACCCTAAATCATGAGGGCGGGACCTGAACGCATTTTTTTTAAAGCGCACCCCCCATCAAGTCAAAGTGTAGACGCACTTTTAAAACTGATATGGTTCGGAGATGAACTTTTTAAGGCTACAAATAATATCATGCTGAAAGCAAGTAAAAACTGTGAGTATCCAGATGATCAAACAATATTTTTAACCTGAACTCGCAATAAAGTGGACAAAATTACGAACATTTCCAGGAATCTGGAATGTCAAAAAAAAAAGCATAACACAAACTAACTAGTGACTGCTTTCAACGGGTATCCTTTTCACTATCGTCTAAAATATTCAATGTTTCTCACACCAGTTGCGATGCCAGCAGTTGAAAGTAGAGACCTGCGCGGGACAGATTTTTCTGAGTATAGAACCGCTACTGAGTAGATAAATAATACAGAATTTGTTTAAAAATAAATCAATTTTAAGATGATTCCATTTTGCGGGAGTCCCGCGATTAATGTTATTCTCCCGCATCCCACACATACATGAGGACCTTCCCGCCCGCACCCGCATTCACCCATCAAATTTTGTCCCACGCCGTGCGCTGGGTCCCGCGGTACTCCCGCGAGAGTGCAGGTCTCTAGTTGAAAGCTTAACACTTTTTCAGTATCACCCTACAATATGGAGACACCACACAACATTAGCTAGTGCGAATGCAATAGCAATAGGATTGCTATGTTTTTTGTTCATTTAGTCATTAATGTTTAATGACTACAGCGCCACCTGCAGTATTGGAGCACTAACGGCTAGACAGCAAGCACATGAAGTTGGTTTCATTTCTGCATTAACTATGCTAAGGTCTTTAGGGTGACATTTAAGCCATCTATCTTTTATGAAGGTAAGACAACAAGGGCATGTTTACAAACTGAATTTTTTTTCTTCTTTTTTTTTTTTTTTCTGGTCTTGCTGTTTCTTTAAACCAGAGGATTTTACTCCACCAGATTCTAACATGGAGTGTCACTACTTAAACATGCCGTATAAGAGACGGGTCCAGAAGGAAGCGTACGCTGTTGGTCACTACGAGGGTCCAGAGCCCTGCTAATGTGAGTTTAGGTACACTGTGTTGATCCAGTGTCGGTACACAGCTTTGTGATGATATTGCTTCCCCCCCCCCCCCCCCCCCTCACTCCACAACACTAACGTAAGGGGTTCCTTTTGTTAGGTTTTTGGTCAGTAGTTTAAGGCATGTGCCGATAATCGGTTTTACGATATACTGCAATAATCACATGCAATATTCTTATTGTTATTGTAGACGTGTCACAGAATGATCCAAGCTTTTATATATACATCGCCATATTTATAAAGGGTAGTATCTTGTGTGTCAAGTTTACAAAGCAAGTCTCCTGCCTTAATTAATTGCTGTAAACTTTAATAATGAGTTTATGCTGATTAAATATCGGCACATGCCTAAGCGGACGCTGATGTCGAACATGTTCAGAGTGTCTCTTCTGACAGGAATTACATTCCCCAATCACCAAAAAAAAAACGTGCATGTAAGGGTTTGTTTACGTTCCTATCTTAGGTTTCGAAGAGACTGTTGGTGTTGCTTTTATGTTTCTTGTCGTTTTTTTTTTTTTTTTTTTTTTTGTCTTCTTTCAATTGCTGTCCCATTTATTTGCCAAGTTCACACTTGTTTCGAATTCTGAATCGAATTGTATTTCAGTTTTTAGTGAATGAACAATTTGGGAAACCCCTGTGAAGGCAGTTGAATGTATATCTTTGTACAAAACACGGTTTAGCTCTGAGGACATGGTAGTTACTGTACGAATAGACACACGTGAGCGACAGACGCGAGATAACCTTTTTATTAGGACATTAACAACAGTAATTTTTTTTTGTATATATGAAGACTAGGCTTTCTGATTAGCAGAAAGAGAAAACATTCCTACATTTTTTTTAAATGTACGTTTGTCAAAGAGTTATGTAAACATGCGCAATGTTTTATGTGCCTTTTATTTGGGTTGTCTAAATAAAAGAAAACTATAAAACATGATATTTGTGTGTATGTTGGTTTTGGTGTGTTGTGTGTGTTTTCTTTCTGTACATCCTGGATATAGCACCGCTTCATTCAGACACAAGTTCATGTGATGACAACATTGTGAGAGATTTAACTGCTTCGGTGACTGGTTTTCAATCCCTGCTTTTCATCCTTTTTCCATTTTCTATATTGGTCAGGGTTTAAACAAGCCAATTATATTTCCCCCTATTGTGACCTCATATGAGAAGATACCCCTCCCCTGGCTGGTTCTAAACTCTGCTGTTCTCTGGAGGGGTGTGGCTCTCAGTTTGGGAGAGGTCTCAAACCTGTGTTGACATGTTGAAGAAATTGTAATACATGGGACCTTTAAAATTCAAGGTGGCATTAATAAAATATTAAATGTAACTACAGTCAAATGAGCAAAAAGGGGATCTCTTGGAGGAAAAAGGTTTGTTTTTGGGTGTAAAACCATCTCGAACTTCTGATAATGAAGGAGCATCTAGTGAATAAATAATTAACATATAAAAAATAATAAAAGTAAATGGACACAATTAATTGAGATGTGTGTAAGATTTATATATTGTTCCTGTCAGGACCCCATCAAGGCATCCATCTTGGAGATCTCAGCCGCACAAGCGGCTCTGACCGCTGACCTTTGATCCGAATCTCACCAGATATCTTGCTAATGTATTCCGCATGACGGAATCACAAAAAGGTCACGGACATAACAGTGGAAAATCAATATCTCCTTTTCTCCCCTAAACCGCTGAAGCGACAGGACCAGGCTGTACCACACGGCCACACGCTAAAAACCCAGGGTTAAGGGTTAAAGCAGTGCCTGAAAATAAAGTCTATTCTTTAATCTTTTATTCATAGGGCTCCATCTGGTGCCTCCATCTTCCCTTCCCCCACCGGATTTACTGGATTCGATGTAGAGTCTCCATAGAGTCTCTTTTTTTTTTTTTTTTTTTTTTTGAGAAAGCAGTTTGTAGCAGAACTACAGGCGCACAAACAAGGCCATGCGTCCCATACCCTCCCTGATTTTTCCCTCAGAAAGTGTGACTATGCTTTGTAATAAACACACACATTCCAATATCAGTAGATCAACATGGAGATACCATAGTTTCAGTTAAACTAACAATACATTTGCTGTTTTTTTTTTTTTTTTTGTCTTTTTGTTTTTTTTACTTAATATTTATTTACAAGTGTAGGGCTGCTGTGATTGTTTGGTGACTGAATTTTTGTGTGGAAATAAAAGTAGATCCATATCACTGTACATACAGTATGGTTGTAGGAGTACAATTTTTTAATGCAGTTTTTTTATTTCAACTTAATTAATCACATTTGTTTTCAAATATTATCCTTTATATCATTTATTTAATTATCTATTTAGTCCCTGAAGAGAATTTTTCAAGCTATATAATTTTTTTTCAATGAATTTAATGTTATAGTTATTCGATTTTTATTGTACAATTCATTGTGTTTTTTGTATTGGTATGTATTATTTATGATTATATTTATATATATATATATATATATATATATATATATAATCACACACACAAATATAAATGTTTTCAATATTAAACAACAGTACTATATTACTTTTTATTTAAAAAAATTTTTTGATTTTTTTTCTTTATTTGTTTATGTATTTTAATATTTTTCATTATTATTTATTTATTAATTTATTTTGTTTATTACCTCAACTTTCATACTTTTTATCATACAATATATATTTTAAATCCTAAAAATCATGATAGTTATATCATAAAAGCTCGGATGGAGTTTTAAATACCATGTGGCGGTTACATTAGCCTACTTGTGTGTGTGTGTGTGTGTGTGTGTGTGTGTTTACAGATAAAAGCGTGGCTAATTCTGCATGTCTTGGTGTAATCACTGGGATGTTTGGTACAGTCCGCTCTCTGTAATATCACTCTGTGTGTGTGTGAGTGTGTGTGTGTGTGTGTGTGTGTGTGTGTTGCTCTAATCTCTGGGCCAGAGCAGGTGCTTTTGGTTTCAGCTCTTTTGTTTCAGCCGCCTTTTCTCGGGACGGGGATAAAGAGGGCGGGGTCACGTGACCCGTGTGCACAATACCGCTGTGCGCCATCTGCGCAGCGCAATAACCTGATCAAACACACCGGGCAGCTGCGCGCGCTCCCGACGCGCCGCGCCTTTATTGTACACACACACACACACACACATTACTCACGCGCTTACTGGGCCTCACGACGCATTACCGGATTAATCAGTCATACTGCAGTTAGTTAGCAGTCGGTTATAGCACTTGCTATACAACTTTTTATACACAGGTGGCGTCAGTGTGCAGGTCAATAAAACACCACACAGAAACATCAGGAAATGCTATGCTGAGGAAAAATGCAGATGCATTAGACAATCTGTAAAAGTTGTTTATACCAGAATTATTACTATATGTAAAACCAATATAAATAAAAGAACGGGTTTTGTCTGAACAGGTCCTTCTCAAAAAATTAGCATATTGTGATAAAGTTCATTATTTTCTGTAATGTACTGATAAACATTAGACTTTCATATATTTTAGATTCATTACACACAACTGAAGTAGTTCAAGCCTTTTATTGTTTTAATATTGATGATTGTGGCATACAGCTCATGAAAACCCCAAATCCCAATCTCAAAAAATTAGCATATCATGAAAAGGTTCTCTAAACGAGCTATTAACCTAATCATCTGAATCAACTAATTAACTCTAAACACCTGCAAAAGATTCCTGAGGCTTTTAAAAACTCCCAGCCTGGTTCATTACTCAAAACCGCAATCATGGGTAAGACTGCCGACCTGACTGCTGTCCAGAAGGCCATCATTGACACCCTCAAGCAAGAGGGTAAGACACAGAAAGACATTTCTGAACGAATAGGCTGTTCCCAGAGTGCTGTATCAAGGCACCTCAGTGGGAAGTCTGTGGGAAGGAAAAAGTGTGGCAGAAAACGCTGCACAACGAGAAGAGGTGACCGGGCCCTGAGGAAGATTGTGGAGAAGGACCGATTCCAGACCTTGGGGGACCTGCGGAAGCAGTGGACTGAGTCTGGAGTAGAAACATCCAGAGCCACCGTGTACAGGCGTGTGCAGGAAATGGGCTACAGGTTGCAAATTTTGCATGTCATTCGGAAATCCAGGTGCCAGAGTCTGGAGGAAGACTGGGGAGAGGGAAATGCCAAAATGCCTGAAGTCCAGTGTCAAGTACCCACAGTCAGTGATGGTCTGGGGTGCCATGTCAGCTGCTGGTGTTGGTCCACTGTGTTTTATCAAGGGCAGGGTCAATGCAGCTAGCTATCAGGAGATTTTGGAGCACTTCATGCTTCCATCTGCTGAAAAGCTTTATGGAGATGAAGATTTCATTTTTCAGCACGACCTGGCACCTGCTCACAGTGCCAAAACCACTGGTAAATGGTTTACTGACCATGGTATTACTGTGCTCAATTGGCCTGCCAACTCTCCTGACCTGAACCCCATAGAGAATCTGTGGGATATTGTGAAGAGAAAGTTGAGACACAAGACACAAGAATCTGCAAAAGGATTCCCGACCAAGTATTGAGTGCAGAACTGAACATAATTATTTAAAGGTTGACTTTTTTTTGTATTAAAAACACTTGTCTTTTATTGGTCGGATGAAATATGCTAATTTTTTGAGATAGGGATTTTGGGTTTTCATGAGCTGTATGCCACAATCATCAATATTAAAACAATAAAAGGCTTGAACTACTTCAGTTGTGTGTAATGAATCTAAAATATATGAAAGTCTAATGTTTATCAGTACATTACAGAAAATAAAGAACTTTATCACAATATGTTAATTTTTTGAGAAGGACCTGTATATTGGTCAGCAGTTGGTGTTTCAATGAGATCTATACGTTTCATCCATCGGAGGACCTGAAACCTCAAAGAGATTTTCTGTCTGTCTGTCTATAGGTCTGTCTGTGTGCTGTACAGAATTTAATGAAACTTTGCCAGTCCTAAGGTATTTGCCTAAAGTTAAACCTGCGCCATAAATAAAATAAAGTTAAGTAGAAGTGGAGTTATGAGCAGTTATGTGCCAGATTTGAAATCCCAAGTTTGGACAGCGTACTGTGCATGTGTCAAACTGTGGCCACGTCTTAAATCGACCGCTAGACAGAATTTATTAAAACATTTGCAATACATTCTTGAAGTTTAACCTGCATAAGTTGAGTAAAAGCGATGTTATGAACGGTTAAGTGCTGGATTTAATAATATTCTTTAAAATAAGTTACTATAGATATATATTAGTTAGAAAAGCTAAACTAAATATTTAAACAGGGATTACTTCTTATTTTTATTGCGGAAATAACAGCGCTGAAGTGGTATAAATTAATTCTAACAAGTTTTTAAGCAGTTTTAATAAACAAAACTTAATCTTTATCCAATCTACTAATCTGAAATAATAATATCACTGATTACTCACGCTGATTGTATTTACACTAGTATTAAATGTAATAAAATCAATCTAAAAGTACACAGAAGATGATGAAGGATGAAGCCATCCTACTACTACTACTAGTTTTACATGCCCAGACATCTGGTCACTTTTGCCGTATGTCCTCAGACACCATAGAATTCGTTATTGGTTGTCTGGCCCCTAGGGACGGCCTCTTGATGCGCATTGCTGCAAATGTCGAAAAGGACAATGAGCATGCACTTGGTTGAGCCGCGGACTTGCCTCGCCTTTCTCGGCTGTGGAGATGATGCGCTCCTCCACAGTGAAGACTGTTGCTTCGTCTCAGTGTCGTATCCATACATCCAAGTTTTGTCACCGGAAATGATCCTCGACATGAAGGATGGGTCATCCATGGCACACTGACGGAGTTCTAGGCAGACTTCCATTGCAATGTTCCTTCTGCTTCTGGGTCAGCAGCCTGTGGCAGCAACTTGGCAGCAACACGGCGCATGTTCAGATCATACGCGAGACTGTGACTGATCTGTATGACACACTGACGACGGCAGCAGTGTTGTGGATTGTTCATCATGCACAAGCTGCGGAATGGTTTCGATATTTCTGGGGGTTGAGCTTGTTGAAGGTCTTCCTAATCTCTTGTCATGTTCCAGTGATGTTCTTCAGCTCTTGAAGCACACATACAGTACAACTCAAAACACACTCAAACAATTTATTGCAACATCGTCGTAAACTTGCCAAATCATGTCCGATGTCCATGTGTACAATTTTACATTTGCTCTTTTGTTTTAATTGATTCTAATTTTCTGTCCATGATGAAATAGCAGGCATGGTAATGCATGTTTTCAGACTTGCAGCAGTTGCACTGCTCCCAATGGACACAGGTCAATGTCTTTTGGCACGCTGACTTATGAAGGTTGCATGAAGCCTTGTGCTGCCATCTGTTGACATGTTACAAAACTAGTCTCAAAACTTTTTGCACTGCTTATCCTACTGTACATACAGGGTTTCAGAAAGGTCAAAGTATTAAAGAAAACAACTAAGTTTACTGGAATTGGGAAAACAGTGTCCAAAATGTTAGGAAAACCTAAAGGAATGGTGGTGAACTGTGGACATCATGGTGAAGTTGCACTATAAGAAAACATAGAAATCACAGCTATGTTTAAAAGTTAAAATAAGATAATTTCCACAAACAAATAGTCGGAGGACAATTTACAGAATTGGGACTAAACAGGTGTCCATAGGAAAACCAAGTGTTCTCGAAGCTAATAAAAAAATAGCTAATGGTGGTTGAACCGTATAATGAAATGTTGTGAATAGTTGTACTATGTCACATGTAATTGTATCAGCACAGTGAAATAATTTTTTTGCAATATCCCAGTTAGGAAGCTGGGGTCAGAGCGCAGGGTCAGCCAGGATACAGGGCCTCTGGAGCAGATAGGGAGTGCATGATGGCCAAGAGTGGCACAACTAGTTATTAGGGTTAGGGGTCAATTACTTTTTCACATAGAGCCAGGTAGGTTTGGACAGCAGTTTTCCCTTCATAAATGAAATCATTATTTAAAAACTGCATTTTGTATTTAATTGGGTTATCCTTGTGTAATATTAAAACTTTGTTTTATGATCATTTATGTGTGAAAAATATGCAAAAGAGAAAAAAATATCAGGAAGGGGCAAATACTTTTTCATGGCACTGTATATACCGCATGATTATTATCAATTATATTCCACATGATTTGTTTACTATCATCTGCCATTATTTCACATAATAATTACATGTAATAATATTCCACCTGTTTTTTAATCATGTTATACAAATTTCATTTTATCATCATATTATATTTCACGCATACAAGTTTGACTATCACATATAATTATATTTCACATGATTTATTTATACAGTATACACATGGTGTCCAAAATGTCCCAACATGACTGATTAATCTTCACAGGAAATGACATTCTACTATTCTTCACATCATCACATTATGCTCAAATATCACAATATTGATATTAAATAAAGTCAAATATATCAAATTTCACGGAGCGACATATTGAAATGTCCTCACCTGCCTAGTGAATCATTATGGAGGACTCTGTGATGTTATAAGCTGGTGATTTGGGTCAGGTGTGTGAGAGTGGGAAAACACCAACCTATGCGGTGCAGGATCAGACCCTGTGAGATGCAATGAGCTCGTCTATCCGCTAGGATGCTCTCCAGCTCTTAGTGTGTGGAGTGCTGCATCTCCTCCTCCTCCTGATCCCCTCTCTCTCTCTCTCTCTCCTTCTCTACGACACACACTCACACAGCAGGGTGCTCGACCAAGAGGAAGCATCTTTCCGGTGTTTTATCTCTCCTCGGGTTTGGGGCTGATACACCATTTTAGATGAGGATGCACCGGAATCACACACAATTCACCTGGTAAGCACGTCTTCATGTGCTGCTGTAATGATGCATGTGAAATGTGTTACTTGACATTTTCTAAGCTTCATGCATGAGATTAATGAAAGTCTACTGGTGGATGAAATATGAAGGGTTAAATCCCAAACGTCTGCTTCATTCCTACAAAAAGTGCTCTTCTTAGAAAGGATTCTGCAGCCTGCCTAGTGCACTAGATAATAATAATAATAATAATAATAATAATAATAATAATAAAAAATAGAGCTGTTTGGGGTCGAACCTCAGTGTCATAGCTTGTTCTGTATTATTGTAAGAAATAAGGTCAGTAAATTATACCAAATAGTGTCTCTCTGATATTATTGTAAGGATGTTTTAGTTTCCTGTTACTCATTTTTGAGTGATTTGGGATTAAATTCATGAAAATTTCTAATCTGACACTAAAGACTGAGGACAGAGACAGAGACTGTTGATTTACTGTAAATAGAATTTCTGAGAATTTGTTTTGTTTCATTTGTATTTAAGAAATTCTTTGTATTTCATTTGTATTCCATATTATAATATGGATAATAAATAGATAATCTTATGATAAAAACATACTGTGATTTGTTTTTCCACATTTTAGTATGGAAAAACATGTAAAGGTTTACTTTATGGTCCTCTGAAATAATGAACTTGTGTACAGTAGTGAAAAACAAACATAAAAATAAACAAGAACAAAAAAAAAATAAAAAATTAGTCCAAATCTTATTGTACATTTTTTTAATAATGAGCCTCATTTTTTTTAACTGTTAGATTATGCTCATAAATGAGGATATGAAAACCCACATGAGTCCTTATGAATACACATGCAAGGGCACGGGGATAATTTGTAATCATGTGACAATTAATTAATTTTGATATAAAAATGTGTGAACCTAAAGACGAGAGAGATGTTTCTAACCATCGTGTGACTCATGTGATTATTCACGTGTAAAGTTTTCTACAAGGGGATGGTCAAGTCAAACCGGAAATTTCTGGTTGAATGAAGAGTACTGTGATGAGACTCTTAGCCAAATCGTAAAACATTTGTATGATGCAAACGTTTTTAATGAAGGCCTTATGTCTGTGAATGATGACCTCGGCGGAGGTGCAGTCGTTCCCGTGAACATTTAGTGTCATGGGATCATGGAACGCCTGATCCTTGAAAATAGACGGATATCTTGCTGCCAACTTGAGAAAACTTTCCACCTTGATGGGATCCAAGCACTAGTGAAATGCTGGGAGAAGTGCGTTAGTGTAGCAAGGGGATCATAAAGAGAAAGAACAGGAGGTTTTTACTGTGTTCTGCGAAATGAAAGTCCCGGTTTGACTTGAACAGTCCTTCGTATAAGTGGTATCGTACCACCTCAAGTGAAAATTTCAAGAAACCAAATACAAGATTACCTCCTTCTATACATTTGTACTCATTTCAAGTTGTGATATTCTTTTGATGCTTAAAGTTATGGATGTGAGTAAAATGCAAAGATGTGGATTTTGCTCACATTTTGTATACACATAAACGCAGTACTGCAAATGGAGGCAAGATTTCCCTGCACTTGTCCCACATATTTAATCGATCCTTCTTAGCCTGGATCATATTCTGCAAGCCGCCGCTCATCTATAAGCCGCTCATGCTGCTCCACAGGTGTCTTGGCTGGAGGTGGACGGCAGCCGGTAATGGTTTGTCTAAAGCAAATCAAATGCGGTAGCTTTTTTTTTAAGGCACCAGAGTACGGTGGCTACAAACCCATAAAAAAGTATCCGTAGGGGCTCCGCTAAAGATGACATGATATCATAATGACGCTGTGGCACCGTCGGGCCTCCTGTTGAGATTCTACGTGGAACCCTGACCATGTCAACCCCAGGAGGATTCTGGGATTGCTTACTGTTATAGAAACAGCACCGGTTTCGGTGTGACATATCTGAAACATGCTCATACACTACTCATGTCATGTTTAACAACTAATCCTATCATTTAAATCTGAAATCAAATATAGAGCTCCCTCTTATCACTAACATCCTTAATGCTTGGTATTGCTTTTTTAAGGGCAAAAAAAAAACTAACAAAAAAAAATCTAACTTCGTCATATTCCTGTGTACGTGCATTAACAGATGTATGAGGAGGCTGCACAGTTACCATGGCATTTATTTCTGATTCCTGAATGTAATTATTTATTCAACGGTGTTAGCCATGATTATATTTAATACATATGAATTCTCAATCAGCGAGCGCCAGTTGTGAGGGATTTAAAAAAAAAAATCTAAATAAGAGTTGTGTTCAGCAGAAATCATCTCAGAAAGCACAGCAGATCGAACCTTGAGGCAAGAGCACATAGGGATCCGAGCCAAGAACAGGAATCTGAGGCTATACTGAGCACACAGACAATTGAAGTTTGGAAAAAGATCAAGCAATGTTCTTCCCCTTGAACCTGAACTGTTCTGTTCCTGTCTTGAACTGAAATGTTTTGGTGAACCACTGCCATTCGTGCTCATGGTTTATTTTATTTTTTTCTTCTCGTAACATGTATCTCTTCTGCACTACTTCCACAGTGGACTGGCTGATTTCTGGTTGGATGAAATGCAAGAATGATAAAGCATATTAATATTAATCCATCCATCCACCATCCATCAATTTATCCAGGAACCTTTGTAGTCCAGCTAGGGACAGTGGCGGCCAGTGGTGATTACCATTGTATTTGTATTGGCTCACAGTAGCCTTTATTATTATTTATGATCTTTTTATGACCGTGGTAGGACCCCTGGTCAATATTCACACATGCATTCACACACTATGATCAATTTGGGAACGCCAATTAGCCTAATCCGCATGTCTTTGAAATGTGAGAGGAAACCAGACTACCCAGAGAAACCCACCAATCACGGGGAGAACGACCAAACTCCAGGTACACAGACCCCTTTCTGAGATGAGAATCTGAGTCAGGAATCAAACCCGGGGCCTTTAGGCGCAAGTGCTAACCACTACGTCACTGTGCCACCATTCTTTGCCCACCATTTTCAGTGGTGGGGAAAAAACAAACATCTTTTACTCTTCTAAAAGTTGAGATTTCCTAGAGAAAATTTTTCTCAAGTAAAGGCAGAAGTCTTCCATTCACTTGTGCACTAAATGTATCTAATATACAGGGCTTGTATTGGCTCACAGTAGCCTTTATTATAGTAAAAAAATATTCTCTCCATCTCTCTTTCTACGTCCTTGATTGTGAACCTACTTTTTCACCACTGTTTGTAACCACCTCCGCTTCAGATTTCAAACACCTTCGAAACACTGTTAATAGGCGTGTCCCAAAGGAAAGGCAAGCCAATTACTCATAACAGTCATCAAGTGGAGCTTCAAATACTACATACCACTGTCGTTAGATAATGCAACAGCATGCAGAAATATACACGGTGGGCCATTTATATGGATACACCTTAATAAAATGGGAATGGTTGGTGATATTAACTTCCTGTTTGTGGCACATTAGTATATGTGAGGGGGAAAAACTTTTCAAGATGGGTGGTGACCGTGGTGGCCATTTTGAAGTCGGCCATTTTGGATCCAACTTTTGTTTTTTGTCAATAGGAAGAGGGTCATGTGACATATCAAACATATTGGGAATTTCACAAGAAAAACAATGGTGTGCTTGGTTTTAATGTAACTTTATTATTTCATGAGTTATTTACAAGTTTATTAATTAAGTTATAACATGTTATACATAAGTTATAGAATGTGTTCAATGTGCTGCCCATTGTGTTGGATTGTCAATGCAACCCTCTTCTCCCAGTGTGTGAAGAGTCTTGAGAAGTTTTCCCCCTCACATATACTAATGTGCCACAAACAGGAAGTTAATATCACCAACCATTCCCATTTTATTAAGGTGTATCCATATAAATGGCCCACCCTGTAGTTAAGTAAAAGTACAGATATTTGTGGTTCTTATGAGTGAAGTGAAAGTACAAATAATGCTTTAATAAAATGACTGCAGATATGTGAACTATGTACAGCACTTAAGTACAGTAGGGAAGTAGATGAACTCAGTTACCCAGATTAGTTTTCATAGTAGATGTCAGTGAAGATGAAATTAGAAACTTCAGGTAGCTTTTCTTCGTAGCTCGAGTCGCAAGACCTCTCAGAAACATAACAGAAGCCCAACCGCAGGTAAAAACAACTGGGGCAGTGCTCTACTTTACAACATACTCCATATGCTGTACATCTCTAAATGTATTTCATTTCTAATATCAGTCAATCACAGTGTTTGTTGGGTCTGGATTTTTAAGTCTTAATTACAGTATACACACTGGTTCCACTCTGTGCAAGTGGGGGTTCGCATTCTCGCTGTCTTGTGCTCTGTGACCCCGATTAGCTCCATTACAGTATGTATCATGTCATGCTGCTCATTATTAGCTTTTAGCAATGAACGCTAATTGCGCGCTGCTAGCACAAAGATAAAGCGACTGGGAAAGATAAGACTAAAAAAAGTCTTGAACGATCACCCTGTCCTTGTTCTCCCCGCTCTTTCTCCGCTTGCGTTCCTCATCTTTTCTCTCTCTGGTCCGAAACAGGTCAGGAGCAAGGACGTCGACGGCTCTCAGGTCAGCATGCTAACAACTTTCAATTCAAGGGCATACTCAGTTATGTCCATGTTTTCTTTCAAGTCTTTTCCAATTTTGGAGGCACAATAGACTCATTGTAGCAGTGGAAAACAGATGCACACATCTTTCAGTAAAGGACATAATCACTTTGAAAGAATTTAATTTGGTTTCCTGTGTGTTTCTAAAAAAAAAAGCTTCTTGTTTCTGCTACAGCTTAACGTCTTAACCAGCGTTACAGCAAGATATCAACTTTTTTTTTTTTTTTTTTAAGTAGCAGAAGATTAAAAAAAAAAACATAATCACTAACAATCAAATCGGGTTCTTGTGGTGAAGTATAATGACAGTTATGAGAGTAAAAACTCCCTTTATTTTCTTTATTTCTGTCACATTAATGCACTTATCCGAGTGTTTCACTAGTGCTTGGACACAGGTAGAAAGTGATGATTGGACTGTCTGAAATGCTGGCCTCCAAGCTTAATCCTGCTTAATTACCGCTTAATCCTGTGTTCAGGGTCGCGGGGGCCCTGGAGCCTATCCCAGGAGACTTCGGGCGCTAGGCGGGGTACACCCTGGACAGGGTGCCAATCCATCGCAGGGCGCACACACATACACACACTCACACACCCAATCACACACTACGGGCAATTTAGGAATGCCAATTAGCCAAACCTGCATATCTTTGGACTGTGGGAGGAAACCGGAGTACCCGGAGGAAACCCACCAAGCACGGGGAGAACATGCAAACTCCATGCACACAGAGACGGGAATCGAGCCTGACCGGGGAATCGAACCCAGACCCTGGAGGTGCAAGGCGACAGTGCTAACCACTACACCACCGCGCCGCCCTGTCAGATTTTGTGTTATATAATTATAACTCAATCCTATTGAATACCCTGTGTATGTTCTACTCGGGTATCGGTTATTATGTGTCAGTAGGTCATGCTGCAGGTTTATGCTGTAGATTTTTATTCTTTTTAAACATACTTCTACTACTTAATTCCTTATACTAATACCTAAACTACTCCAATCCATAGAGAGACTCATCAATCACTGACTGAAAAACTGGCATTTGCAAGGCTAAACTGGTACAAACTGTGCAATCCAGTGAAAGTGTGTTGCTTCATAATTCAGAGTTTGGAAAAGGACAATCCTGAAGGATCTCTCTTAATCAAGACCTTGTTCCGCGCTACAGTCATGGCAGTGTGGTGATGCAGCTAGCTCATGTTTCAGCTTTCAGACACCACAATCTGGCCATTTGGCTCGCTGACTCGCTTTTATGTGATAGCAATCTGCCAATTTCAAAGGCGCCTGATTTTGGAAATCATGTCTTTCCCCCTTTTTTCAGAATCTAAAAAGGTTTTGTTTTACGATAGTTTGTTAATAGCGGATCCGCTGCTTGATTCATGCCAGCCTCGCACTTTCATTCAATGCCGAATGGAAAGATTTCAATGAGGGATTTATTCCTTTCTGGCAATGAAGTGTGTTTTAAGACTGGCCAGTAGCTTACAAAATAACCAGACCTTCATTTGATGCTCAATGTATTTTAATTATACATAGTTATCGTTGGTTATCATGGGTACGTTGTTATCATTATTGTCTCATGGCAGGAACTGTTTGTTTTATAGATTTTGGAACCATAGCGCAATGCCTAAAAACATTTTTACTATATAACAATATACAGTAATTCATGTATAAGAGGGGTGTTCAAGTCAAACCGGGACTTGTGAAATTTCTGGTGAATGGAGGCGTAAATAGGATTGACATTTTCAGAATTGACAGTACGATGATGAAATGTTTAGCCTTAATAAAACATCTGAAGGGTGCAAATGTTTTAAAGAACGTCCATGAATGACCATCCCGGCCAAGGTGGTTTGGAGGACAGTGAAGTTGCGGCAGGGAATTATCGCCACATTCCCCGTAAGGTCCTGACCTTTCTCCAAGCCATTTCCACATGTTTTGGACATTAAAGGAGTTCCTGGGAGGCCAGGGGTTTCGAACATGAGGCAGGCAGTCCGATCATGGCTCCGGTGTACTGGGAAAACTTTCTACCTGGATGGTGTCCAAGCACTAGTTGAACACTGGGATAAGTGCAATAGTGTAGCAGCGGATTATATAGAGAAATAAAGAGAGTTTTTGCTCTATTAATGTTTAATCGTATAACCGTGTTCTGTTATTCTGCACAATCAAAAGTCCTGTTTTGACTCGAACACCTATATATATATATATATATATATACAATACATCCAACTGTGACGTTACACTGATGTGCCTTCTGAGGACCCCCCCTTTTTTTTTGTCTTAAAATCTGTGATTGCTGTGTCCCTGTATGACCTTTGCTTAGTTCAGGAACAAACCTGCTGTTTGGACTAGTATAAATCCAATACAAGTAAAAGCAATAAACTTATAACTTCACTATCAAATAATCCTACCGCTCCCTCTCTCACTCTTACCAGATCTGTACATCTCTCTTTCATTGGGTCCAACATTTAATGGCACAAATAAAGACTGGGGTACAGATTCAGTGCTAGCGGCGGCGCTAGTTTGCATGCTGTGCATGAATAAAGCCGCCTTGCCTCAGGCTTTTGGGCTCTATAGCTGAAATCAGTTTGTCCTAAATCCTCTTTTATGCACCGTCCCCAAGTTACGGGCCCATAATCCTTAATGAATCAATTAGTCTGTGAGTCAATGCCACGCCTCAGACGGGCATCTGGACCGACAGACGGAGGGGTTGCCATAGAGATGTACAGTCTGATTACATTTGCACGAGAACCGAGAGCCATAATTGAGAAAATTGGGGATGCAAACAACACGCATGGGACAAGAAGCACATGCTTCTGAACATAATAAGACAGATTCTCATTAGAGCACTCTTGGCTTGCATTAGAACTGCTGATCTACAACAGGCTGATCCTGACCTGCTCGCTGGCCTCCTGAGAGTTAGAGCTCTGAATGATCAAATCGAAAGTGTCCATCGGTTGTTCCTTTTATCAACAAATGTTTTAGAAGTAAACGCTTTCAACACATTGGGTGGTCGGCTTGGACGTGCATTATTTCTCCAGCCAGAGACATTCGCTCTCATCCTCGTGCTGTGCTCAGCTGGATGGAGTTGCCCCTTGCAAGAGACTGACGTCAAACGTGTGTGTCATTCACGACGGCATTACCCATGCCACTAATCACGCTTTGTTAAAGGACAGAGAGTGATGAAGCAGTGTAGCTCTGCTGGATTACAATCAATTTTGCATCCTGTGTCAGACGTCCTCGTTCGATCGTCACCCTGTTCATATGATTGGCAGTGACACAATAAAATCTACATGTTGAAAATCCACAGCTTGTTACGAATGCCACCGATGTTCTGTTAATCATGATGGCTGCAATGTGCAAGTCATTTCCAGTCCATGTGTGGGTGGTGGCTGTTCTTTTGACATATTGCGAGGAAGTGCTGCATAAATTCTGACAGGTAGTGTGTGTGTGTTTATGTGTGTGTGTGTGTGTGTGTGTGTGTATGTGTGTGTGCAGCAAGGACTCGGTGACATAATCATGGCAGCTTCTCGTCTGCAGTGGCTGGTCCTACGTGCTTGCTTTTTTTTTTTTTTTTCAGTTGGGTCTCTTGTGTTAAATCATTTATCTCCCGGAGCCTTTGGGCAGCCGCTGCCCCAACTATCTGCAGCTTAGAGATGAGCAGAAGAGAACTTTTGCCAGTACATGTGGTCACCTTGTTGGTACAGGTTGGGTGTATTTCCACATCTCCACCTACGTCACTGTTGTTCTTTCGTCCTTCTCTCTTCTTACGGACACAAGCGAACGATGCAGAGGGAACGATTGAGACATCAGTGTGGACATAATCCTGATCTTACAGTGCTAAGCTTCTAAAACGACGTTACGGATTCAGTAGTGGCCCATGGTGCAGCACATCACGTCAGCAGTTCCAAAAATCCAACTCGACACATAAAGATTGAATATTTTTTTCCCAGTACGAAAAGAAAGAAACATGAGCTCTTAAGAAGCTTGATTGTGTAAGGCAGGCCGGCCTAGAGGCTCCCCTGGCGCCAGTAGTGCTTCTTGATTTTCGCATCCGGGCTGATCTGATAGGATGAATGCGAAAATGCATTGGAAAAGCTTGAAATTTCGCGAGCACATGTCTTCATGGTTAACAGTCAGAAGGTGATGGTAAAATATAGCTACAAGAAGGAGCTGCAAGGATGCAGGGTGCAAGAGAGTAAATCACAGCATGGTTATTAGTCCAGTAATCAGTACAGAGGGGTCGACATGAAGCTCAGGAAAAACCAGCAGGGTAATCCTTAATCAGAAGATCTGAGAGACTGTAAACACAAGGAGACAGGAACAAAGATGTGAGGACAAAATCCACAGACGTCAAGAACAAAAACGCAAATTTGTTCCCTATTTAATATGTTATTCTGAATGTTGGACCGTTGGCTGAATTATGTTACCTGGATAGTATATTATACACTTATTATTACCCATAATGCACTGTATGTACAGTGTAAAAATAATACAACCATTTCTGTTAACAAAACAACCTACATTGTCTAGACTGTACACGTCAACCCCGTTATCATTTTACAAGATGAATTACATCAATTTATTTGCTTTACTGCTGATAATAATCTTCAAATGTACATCCAAGAAACTACAGTATGACACTACATTTTTGACTAATTATTTGGAGTTTATTTGTTTAGTAACTCAATGTTTTCAACAATCCTAACTTAATGATTAATAGATAGATTTGATTGATGGCTCATTAAATAAAAGAGCAAGCCATTCTTTTGTCACCCATATGGATTTTAATTATTAATAATTAATGTATTAATTTTACAGATTATATTTTTATTTTATTATTTTAGCATAATAAGGCACCGTAGCTCACACAGGGGTCATTCCTGTGGTTCTACTGTAGGTTCCTGTGTTCCCTAGATTTTTATGGAACATAACTGGAGAATAAGAAATGTCCTGTGTTCCCAGAGCTCTACCTGTATGTCCCCCAGGTCGGGTCCTATATTCCTAGGGTCCTACAGTACAGATGTTACATATGTTGGAAACCTGGAAAAAAGAGGAAAAAAAAGCTCCCCAGCTCACTGTTTGTTTGAAAAAATCCTATCTAAAGACGTGCAAAACCGTATAAAATGATAACTATTCATTATGTTGGGTTTAAAAAGTTTTAAAGCCTTGTTCCAACAAATTCAACTGGATAATATTCTGGACATTTTTTATTTATTGTGAACAGAATGGGTTATTGTGTGTTAACAAAGAGTTATCTGGGAAACACTTGGATTATAATTTTGATAACAGCATTATTATTATTATTATTATTATTGTTGTTGTTTTTCTTTTTTTTTTTTTTATATATATAATATTCTGTTTGCTTATACTAATTGGGATGATTTGTAATTCCGTTAATAGTTTGCAAATGTTACATTAGAAAATGTGCATCCTGTTGCATTTTTAATGAATGATTTTTCGATTAATGATTGTTAGTAGAGGTGGGGGGATTCATTCAGTTACGGTACATATCGCGATTCTTTTCTGCGGCAATTGTGTTACTGATTTCAAAACTGATATTTAAAAATAATTTAACACAAATATATTCCTGTATAATCCTATAGGTGGCACACTCTAAATTATTTTCACATTGGCAGGCGACACCTATTTAGTTGTTAATTTTGTTTAGAACATTTTTTAAAAATTTAATACTGATTTGAGATGTTTATAAAATTCGGCTGCAATACAGCAATTCAAATAGTATAGACATCTAGGTATCGTGATAATATTGTATTGTCTGGTCCTTGGTGATTTCTGTGCCAAATTGTTAACACATTTATATATAAATTACTCAGAATTTCATTTAGGGTGGTGAAGATGAAGATGAAGCTGGCTTTGGTGCAGTCGACATCTGTTGCGATATCGCTAAAGTATTTTTCTTTTTACCCTTTTTCCGAATTTTTCAGATTTTCTCCCCTAATTTAGTCGTGTCCAGTTCCTACCAGTCACTGGAGGCTCCCACATTAACCTTCTACGGCCAATCAGTCGGGAGGGCCGCAGACTGACCCACATGTTTCATGTTTCATCTTTTCGAACTGCTCGCTCACGCAAGGTTGGGGTGGCGTAAGACACTCGGAGGGACAACGCTATCCGCTCCTTCCGTGTGCATGAGTTCACAGATGCCCCTGACCGGCTTGTAGAGCCGTCATTAATGTGGGAGCACTGAGTACCTCTCATCCCTCCCCCCTGAGAGAGCTTGGCCAATCAGCTAGTGAATCCTCCAGCTGTGAGAGGTAACAGCATCACCCGGGGTTCAAACCAATTCAATTACATTTTATTTGTATAGTGCTTTTAGCAATTGTCATTGTCGCAAAGCAGCTTTACACAATCAAAAGAATTATTTAAGTTTGTATGGAATGTGAATGTGTATGAATCAGAATGATCAGATTGTCCCTGGTGAGCAAGCCGAGGGCGACAGTGGCAAGGAAAAACTCCCTGAGATGGTAATAGGTTTCTTCCTATTCTTCTTGAGAGGAACCAGACTCAACAGGGAACCCATCCTCATTTGGGTGAAACAGGAAGCAGGAGTTGATCTGTATTTTTGATACAGTTGATGTTAATTGATGTTAATATGGAGTCCAGGTAGTTTATTGGAGACTCAGGTAGACTTGTAGGAAATTCCATTCTTGAACTATCGAGCAACTGCAGCCAAGTCAAGTCCCCAGAGAAACAGCTGACAACACCAGTCGAGGCCAGAACCGTCTTCATAGTAGAGTGAAACTGTCCCCAGAGACTAGACGTATCCCAAAGAAACACACAGGGCATCCATGTGACGAGATCTCAAACCAGAAGCGGGGCACCAGGATGGGTCAGACAGGTCCGGAGGGCAGAGGGAGTCTGGATCACTGGCAGCTCAGGAACAACATGAGTAGCTTGACAGAGAGAGGGAAAGAGAGAAAGGGGGAGACAGGAGGAGAGAGGGAAGAGAAAGAGGGGGAGAAAGAGCAGAAGAGGAGAGATGGCAGTTAGGTATGGTCACAGTCACATAATGTATAATGTGAATGTATATTTACTGTAGAGTGGAAGCAGAGGCTCCGGCAGGACTAATTATGACAGCATAACTAAAAGGGAGAGCCAGAAAGAAACACAAACATGAGGGGGATGAGATGTAAAGCAAACAATCACCTCACCGTCAACAAACCTGAGTGAGGAAGACAGCATCTAAACATACCAGTTCACCGCAATACTCTACGTCCATGAGTCCCCCAGATCTGCTCCTTTACCTAAGGCAAATAAAACACTGTTTTACCTTAAACACTGACCCTGTGTCTGAGTCCCGAACATTAACTGGAAGACTATTCCATAATTTTGGGGCTTTGTAAGAAAAAGCTCTGCCCCCAGCTGTAGTTTTCATAATACGCGGTACTGCCAAGCAGCCTGCATCCTTTGATCGGAGTAGGCGTGGCGGATCATAAGACACTAGCAATTTGCTCAGATGTGGCGCTGTGGCGCGAGACCATTTAATGCTTTATATGTCAAAAGTAGTATTTTAAAATCAATGCGATATTTAACAGGGAGCCAATGAAGTGCAGATAAGATAGGTGTGATGTGCTCATATCTTCTGGTTCTAGTGAGCACTCTTGCTGCTGCATTCTGGACTAGCTGTAAGGCATTACAATAGTCCAACCTAGATGTGATAAAAGCATGGACTAGTTTTTCTGCATCGTTTAGCGACAGTATATTTCTTATCTTGGCAATATTTCTGAGGTGAAAGAATGCTATCCTGGTAATATTATCTACATGAGCTTCAAATGAAAGTCTGGAATCTATAATCACGCCGAGGTCTTTTACTGTTGCACTCGATGGAACAGAAAGGCCATCAAAAGTTACAGTGTGATCTAAAATCTTACTTCTAACTGAATGCAGTCCTATGACTAGAACTTCTGTCTTATCAGGATTAAGCAGAAGGAAGTTAATTAGCATCCAATCTCTTATATCCTGCACACATTGCTCAACTTTAGTGAGCTGGTTTTTCTCATCTGGTTTTGCTGAGACATATAAATGTGTGTCGTCAGCATAACAATGAAAATTAATACCATGTTTACGGATTATGTTGCCTAGAGGAAGCATGTATATGGAAAAATGTAGTGGGCCTAAAACTGAACCTTGTGGAACACCAATAATCACCATTTAAGTCTACATACTGATAATGATCGGTCAAATAGGATCTGAACCAGGAGAGGGCTGTACCCTTAATTCCTACTACATTTTCTAATCTGCGAAGAAGAATAACATGATCAATGGTGTCAAAAGCTGAACTGAGGTCGAGTAATACAAGCATAGTTACACAGCCTTGATCAGAGGCCAATAGGAGGTCATTTACTACTTTAACGAGTGCTGTTTCTGTGCTGTGATGAGGCCTAAATCCTGACTGATACAGTTCATGTATGCCATTTCTATGTAGATATGAGCATAGCTGCTCCGCTACTATCTTTTCGAGAATCTTAGAGATGAAGGGGAGGTTTGATATTGGCCTGTAATTGGACAGCTGACAGGGGTCGAGGTCAGGTTTCTTAATAATCGGTTTAATGACTGTGAATTTAAAAGATTTTGGAACATAACCAATGCTGAGTGAGGAATTAATTATTCTCAACAGGGGTTCTGTTATTACTGGTACTATCTGTTTAAGAAAATGTGTTGGTATAGGATCTAATATACAGGTTGATGAATTTGCAGAAGAGATGAGTGAAGTTAGTTCATTCTCTTCAAGGGGAGTAAAGTATTCTAGGTTCTGATCTGACATAGTTAGTTTAACATCTGCATAAATTGCATTGTGCCCTGCGATGGATTGGCACCCTGTCCAGGGTGTACCCTGCCTAGTGCCCGAAGTCTCCTGGGATAGGCTCCAGGTCCCCCGCGACCCTGAACACAGGATTAAGTGGTATAGAAAATGAATGAATGAATGAATGAATGTTGTGGAGATTTAGTCAGACGGTGATCTAATCGAAGTTGGTAACTCTGGACGGGGATTTAAGACCAAGTGGTGGAGTAGAATATGGAGAATGTGTCTTTAGCCACAGAATCGAGGTGTGGCTAAAATCCTTCCATTGTTGACATTAGTGACCTGTTGCACCGTGTTCTGTCCACAAACACTGAATTCAAAGCTGCAACCGTGTCCTTTCATGTTCCATGTGTCTGTTCTGTAACGGTTTTCACTTTCTGTTAACCGCAACAGCTCCAAAATCAAATGAAAGCATTTTTCATGGCTGCCACTGCAGGCTAGTCATTACCAATCTGACTGTAACCTGGAAGCAACAAGCACGGTAATGGCCGGCGTCCTGGGAATTTTGTGCTTTTCTACTTATCGAGGCCGTGCATTTAATATAGATACGTGACCTGATGGTCAAAATCTTCTCTTTTATAAACCCAAGCATCAGGCGAGATGAACATATACAAGGTTTAAGTTTCTACTTTAACAGGAACACCTGTTATCCTTTTCACACACTACAGGTTTTGCATAATTAAAAGAGGCAAATAAACAAGGGATGCATTTAGTCGAACAAATCCTTACCGCTGGAGTCAGCAAGCTGTTCTGAATGTTCACTATGATAGACTCAAGTACATGAATGCTTTTTTTCTTTTTTTTTCTTACCTGCAGCAGAGTCGGGTGACCTCATCACATTGTGCTGCTAAATTTAGTTCGTTCTAGTTATTTTTTGCAACATCTCCACACTTTGTTCTTTATAAGGATATTTAAGTTCGAGTGTGATTTGAGGCCAGTCAGTGCACTGGTCTTCATGCTTTCGTACTGTATTTTTAGTTATATCTCGTTAAAGGGCCACTTCAGTTCTATTCAAGCTAACCACTGTCTACTGCTTCTACTGTATAATATGGTGCTGACTGGAAGATGAAATCATTTCGACAGCGCTGCCTATAGTAGAAAGACACCAAGGTTTTAATGATGGTTTACATTAAACCCAATTAACACTGAAACCTGGGGAGGTTCCTGCGAATGGATTTATAAATTCTTTAGTCAAAGTGTTAGAATTTCCCTTTCTCAAGGCGTGTCATGTTTCCCAGGACAGCTTCCTGAAGTCTTCACACGTGAACTGTGCAGTTATAAACACAATTCTGTGCGTGGTTTCACAATTCTGTCAGGAATGAAAACCTGTCCCCTCACAAGCCCGTGTATGGTATGAACACCCTCACCATAGAACTATAAATGTTCTGGGGGGTTTTTGGTGCCATTTTGTTCTGCCCATGTACCGTGCAGCACATCGGGTGACAGATATTCCCCACCCTGGAGAAATAGCTGTAATTCCCAGGTCATCTTTTATAATCTATATCTACAGCAGTAGCTTAAGGAGTCGCCTCCTCGACGTCTGACTGTCTTTCATTCATAATGGGCAATTTGGAAACGCCAATTAGTCTAACCTGCATGGGCTGTGGGAGGAAACTGGAAGTACCCAGAGGAAACCCACCAAGCACGGGGAGAACATGCACACAGACCCGAGGTGGGAATCGAACCCCAACCCTTGACGTGCAAGGACACAGTGGTAACTGTGTCTCAAGTAATAATAATTATTTTCAAGCCTTGATCGCTTCAATATAAAGAGCAAGTTGTCCAAGTCTGTTTAAATAATTTTAATAAACTTTAAACCAAGAGGTTAGGGATTGCTTATGAAAATGTTAAAACGGTCTTATGGGGCCTCCGAGTGACGCAGTGGTAAAGCGCTCACCCTATCATCCGGAGATTGCAAGTTCGATTCCCGGGTGATCCTGTAACCTTAATCACGGCTCAACAGCCAATCAGGGGTGTCTGTGAGCTCGCGCAAGCGGAAGGAGCGGATAGCGCTGTGCGGTCGGCTGGTGTCACGTGGTTCAGAAGAAACATGTGATAGTCTTCGGTCCTCCCGACTGAGTGGTAGTAGTAGCCTTAATGTGGGAGCCCCCTAGTGATGGGGAGGAATTGGACACGACTAAATTAGGGAGAAAATCTGGGAAAAATCCCCCCCCAAAAAAGGTCTTATAAGAGCATCCTTTCTTGAGAAAAAAAAAAAAAAAAGAACAGACTCGTAACTGCTTTCGTTCTGAATTAGGGGCATTTACATTAACAGCATTTCACAGATTTTTTATCTCATTATACATCTGAGCGTTTAAGGGTTAAGGGCCTTGCTCAACAGTGGTAACATGGGATTTGAGCCGTAGTCCAATGCACAAACCAGTGAGCTATGCTATGAGACTTTCACCCTTACAGTAAGTTTCCAGTCAGTAGATTTTCTTTTCCTGTCTTTGTCTCAGGTTGTCATTTGATACTAATTCTGAAGGACATTAAGCATGTTTAAATGTGTGTAGGATGTATAAGCAACTTTTCAGATCAGGCTAAAAAGACTCTCATTTTTGTTTCTCAGTCTCAGAGTTACAGTTACATCAGTTGTTTCTGGTCTTGTTTGCAAACTCTTCTTTATTTTCCACTGGAGAATTTTTTTTTAGCATTGACTGGAGCATTTCTGACTCCGTGTGAGAGCAGGAACATTGCAGGTTCTCTGTGTGGGCTGTGAAGTTAAGCAATAAATCCAGCACCTAGATTTATTTCGAGTTAAAAGATGCAGACAGGTGCCGGCCTTGGAGATCACGGTGCATTTG
Organism: Channallabes apus; assembly: GCA_030522415.1. NCBI lineage: Eukaryota > Metazoa > Chordata > Actinopteri > Siluriformes > Clariidae > Channallabes > Channallabes apus. Next base: position 30,141,376 of record CM060120.1, read on the forward strand.
GCAGAGAGCACCACTTCCCTTTCTTCCTCCTCCTCCTCCTCCTCCTCATCCTCCTGCTTTTCCTTCTCCTCCTCCTCCTCATCCTTCTAACGCCGACCCACGCTACATTCCCACTCAGAAATACAGGTGTTGCCATGGAAACAGGAAACAGGGATGCCTGGAGTCATAGGCTTGTGGGAAGAATGTCGAGATTGAGACGTAATCAGGACGGAAGGAGATTGCGCCGAACAGGACTCCCTTCCTGCGGAATGCATCACGCAGTTCTGGTGTATGAGTCACATTTATGCCCATACTTGTCCATTTCCTACTTCAGTTCACCCCCTGCTGGCAAGACACGAGTCCGGGTTTGGAGTTATTTTTTCGTAGGCGCGTCCAGGCAACAAAACTTGAAAGGATGTGTGATTTTCAGTCCTTTTACGTACATGATCCATGATGATCTGTGAATGCAAAATGAAACTGCTTTCCTCTGAGATTGTATCATAGTTCATTTGACCTGAATCTGTCACAGCGTTCGAGTGTAGGCTGGAGTCTCAAAATAATTGGTCTTAACACACTAGTTGAATAGAACGGGTAAAGCCTGTGATCATTGAAATGATTTAAGAATATTTTTCTGTCTGGTCTAGGGCGTAACTGTAGCAGAATTATAGGATGACTCCAGAGCACGTCTACTGTAAAGCTTGAAAATCTTATGGAGATCATTAAGCATCAAATTATTAGCAGTAACAATAAAATGAAAAATAGAAACATTTATTAACATTGTTATTGTTATCGCTTAAAACAACTTGTACATCAGAAGATAGTATGGTAAATAAGAAATAAAACATATTTTAATGTATGTATGTAAACATAACATAACTTGAAGGGTCACAGGATGTCTGGAGCCCCATCTCAGGCGACTCACTAGAAGGGATACACATTGGATGGAGTGCCAGTCCATCACTGTGCTCATACACAATCACTCACACACAAGTTGCAATTTGGAATGCCAGTTAGTCTAAACTGCATGTCTTTGGAGGAAACCGGAGTAACCAGAGGAAACTCACCATGCACAGAGAGAACATGCAAATTCCACACTCCAGACCCGAGGTGGGACTCGAACCCTTGACCCTGGAGGTGCGAGGCAAACATTGATACCACTATGCCGCCCCTTGATGACCTTTTATCTTTGAAAACTCCTCATCTGTCTTGATTGTCCCACACGTCTTTTTAGTTACCTAAACAGTCTGGTTATTTACATTCTGTGATTTCTTCACATTGTCATTATATATTCCTTTTTGTTCATTTTTTTTCTTGTTTTTGTCATTTTTATGACATCAGTCACGTATCTCCTGTCCTGCTATTGGTTTGTTTTGCTTGTAGTTTGTCTTTTTGTTTGCATCGTTAAAGTTTTTGAACATTCCTGCACCTGCACCTGTCTTCTATGACTTTCATGACACTTTACTCATTACTTTACATCATGCAATATACAGTAAAATCTTCCTGCGTGTTATATAAGAAAAGTCATGTTTTGCCCTGAAGACTGTTTATTATTTCTCCCCATGCTCTGGTTTGTTACAGATCCTTGGGAAAATGCCCACAGTGTCCCCACTGACTCAGTTTTAGCCCCCTGGCTCAAGCCTGAGAAGGTCAACACTGACACTGAGACATTATTACAGTTTTTGGATGTTGCTGGGTCTTAAAAGGAAAGCAGCAGATACAGATACAGACACAGTCCATGCCATCTTCCCATGCCCCACTGTCTCGCATGACGGGTTAACGGAGGAGTGGTCAGGGGTGGGAGTAGCTCTTGACAGGCGTGGTCAGTGGGAGAGTGGTGGGAGCTCCTGAAGGTGCAGTTTCACAGCCGTAGATGATGACCAGCCTGTTTCGGCACAGCGCCAGCAGCAACGGCAGTCATGGCTCGAGGGCTAACGGTAACGGAGGATCCGAGCTCAATAACAGCAAATCATCTCGACAGGTGCTTATGAGTCTTGTACTCCCAACAGGTTTTGTTGTAATGATGTAATTACCCGGATTAAAATAAATGTAAAAGATACAAAGGAACACGATGAAAGTGACCCGTATTGATGTATGTTGGTATTTCTGTAGCATGTCCGAAGACTGGAGTTCAACCAGGCTATGGACGACTTCAAGACCATGTTTCCAAGCATGGACCACGAAGTGATCGAGTGTGTCCTGCGAGCCAATAACGGTGCCGTGGACTCCACCATCGACCAGCTCCTGCAGATGAGTTTGGATGGACAAGGCACGGACGACAGCTCCGACTCGGAGGACAGCATTCCGCCAGAGGTAAGAAGATGACAATGATGAGTCTCACTATAACAAAGTGCTTCTTCATGTTATTTACTTATAGAGAAGACATAATTGCATGTAATAATAATTCAGTTCAGTGCAAAAGTCAGCACATCCTTACTTTTTAAAAAATTACATTTTAAAGATGGTAGCTGCTGTTATAAGAATCTTCTGACCAATCAGACTCAAGAATTCGCCCCGCCCACTTAGTGAAACCGGGAAGTTGATATGAGGCCTATAAAGTAATGCAAAACAAAGGCCTATAAAGTAATGTAAAACAGTAATTTCTGGATTAATCACATGCATTAATATTGACAGTTCTAGCATAAATTGTTTTATTACTTGACATGGTTGACATAGATTAACTCTGTCAACTAATAAACATACTGTAGATTGCACGCCCCTGATTAGCTGTAGAGCTGTGATTAATGTGGGAGCATGAAGTACCTCTCATCCCTCCCCTTTGAGGGGGCTTGGCCAATCAGCTCTCTCTAGACCTCCGGCTGCGAGAGGTTACAGCATCACCCGGGAATCAAACCAACGATCTCCGAATGATAGGGCGTGCACTTTACCACTGCGCCACTCGGAGGCTAAATTGCAGTAGTTGGTAGTTATAGTCATGGCACGTTTTATTCTTCCTCTACTGTGTATACAGCTACTACTCGGCATATTCTCCATCACAAGCCATTCGTTTGCACCATTGATGAACCCAGCTCTCGAATCCTGTTTGAAAAGTGCCTTTGTCACAGTTGACGGTCCCCCACTGCGCTACAGATTGTTTACAAAGATGACACTGTTGACAACAACAATGTGCACAGATGGATGAAGAAGTTTAAAGAAACCAGCACTGAAGACAAACCACACAGTGGGAGACCATCGACTGCGACAGATGGGATTTTCAGAGCGGATTCGAGACTTGGGTTCGACGATGGCGCGAATGCATGGCTTGTGATGGAGAATATGATGAGCAGTACATTTGTATGGAGAAAGAGTTATTCTACCAACATGTTCATTTTTAAATGTCCTACTGTACAGTATAGCTAATAAAAAGGTTACGCCTACTTTTGCATTTTTTTTTGGAAAGTGATACTAGACCTTTAATACAGTGGGTGTTTTCACGCCTGTAATTAATGTTGTTTTCATATACATTTTCAGTATATTATGCACAAATACAGGCAGCATCTTACCTGACACGATTGTACAATGTAAAGGTCAGAGAATCATGTTTGTTCGGTAAAAGACCTGTTGCTAGCTAGTGTTTTTAAACCTTTATTGGAACCAATTCTGAGAAACAATTGGAATTACTACAGTTTCTTTTGCAAATTCAGAAATCTTTGGAAAAAAATCAGTGCACCAAAAGCATCTATTCCTCTGTCTGGTTACACCCCTGACATTTGAAGTGTGATTAAGTCAGTTAAAATTTTTTATTTTTTTTTAAAGAACGAAAAGACACCAAGCACCAAACTGAATATTTTTTCTCTACGCATCTTCAGTATGCAGCTGTGGAGACTCTGCCCTGAATAACTACCCGCCCTGATGCCTGGGGCAGGAGTGTGTGTCTGTGTGTGTGCGTGTGTGTGTGCATGTGTGTGAGATGCCAGAGAACTGTTTGACCCAGTTTGCTTGCCGAGGTCCTGAAGAGCACACACTGAGCTTTGAAGGCTCAAGATAAGATCAGTGCCCTTCTCAAGCACGCTGATCTCTTTGAACATCATCCGCTGACACAGACGAGCCCTCAGGAGCGACTCTGATAAAATACAGAGTCCAGTGACCTGTCCAGTTTGATGGGCTCGAAAAAAATAATGATGATTGTAGACGTGTAGACGTGGCAGGTTTTTTTTTAAACATTATATCAATCAAACGAAAACTGCAGATGCAGAGTTGGAAAAGATTATGATTTTCTGTACCTTTAAAAAAGACGTAAAAATAAATCCCGACAGATAAGTGTTTTCGTTTGTGCACGCAGGCGCTGAGGAAAACAACAACAACAACAAGAACAAATTAACCAGGGGGGTGTTCTTCATACATCACTTGACACATCCGTTCGTGCGTTGGTTTAAAAGGCGATATGCATCGACAGTAGAAACACTGATCACAAGCCCTTTGATTGGTTGACGAAATGACAAAAGAACAAGCTCAATTTTTTTTGTAACACCTGTTATGCGCTGAAATGCCCCCCCGCCACGTGTTATGCGCTGAAATGCTTCCCTGCCATGGATCCCCCCCTCACACACACATAATCGCTATCAAATATTATATTAGAACATAATATGCACATATGTTTTACAAATTACATGAGACAATAAAATTAAATAAGAAATATGAAAATAAATATGTTGTATATGGAAGAATAGAAATATGATTCTTTTTTTAAAACATGTATACTTTTATATTGTTTACTTTATAATAAAATTAGTTTTGTCCAATTTTTTATTATAAAAAAATAATTTTCATTTGCATATTCTTGACGAACCCCTGAAAAATAAATGTTTTACAAAATAAACATTATACAAGAATTTGAATTAATGGTCTTGAGGGCTGTCTCGTGCCTAGAGTTTATTATAATAATAAAAAACCTATGAATTTATGTTCTAATATAATATTTGATATCAATTATATATATATATATATATATATATATATATATATATATATATAAAATCCTTAATCCTGTTTACATGAAATAAACCTGCTACCGAGCAGGTTCAAGCTTACGGACATGTTGCTATGACAGCAAATGCGAGATGAGCATCGAAGAACGAAACAATCCAAGATCAGGACAAATCCACAACAATCAAATCCAGCTAACTGAGTTAGCGACGTACGAAGAACACCCCCCAGCACCTTACCTTTTAGAATCGCGACAGAGCAGAGTTTGTTTGGGAACCTGAGAGGAGGGGGAGTGTGTGTGTGTGTGTGTATGTTGGTGTAAGTGAATGACCGCGCGAAAACACCCACGCGTTCCTCGTAATCCGAGGTTCCACTGTATATTAGTTTCTACAAGGGGTGTTCAAGTCAAAGCAAGACTTGACAGAACACAGTACAAACTCCTTTTATTTCTCTATATAATCTCCTGCTACACTAATGCACTTATTCCAGTGTTTCACTAGTGCTTGGACACCATCAAGGTAGAAAGTTTACGTCTGAAACACTGGTCTCCCAGGAACTCCTTTAATGTGTAACATGTGTAAATTCCTTGGAGCGAGGTCAGGACTGTACGGGGGTGATGTGGCAAAAACTTCTGTAATGTGCAAGAATCAGGGTGTGAGGGTTAACCCCTAGAGGGCGCCAAACGCCCATTTAGTTTTGTTATTAGTTTGTATTCTGTTCTGTTTGTGTCTTAGTTTAAACTTCAGTTCCCAGGTTACACCTCGATCAGGTGACGTAGGCGTTCACCTGAACCGAAGAAAGTTAATTTATTATATTATATTATAGGGTGTTTCATAAAGTACGCAGTTTTTTAATTGCGCGGGATTTTTTTGTTTGAAGACTGTCAGCACTGTTCCTATCATTTTCGTTATCTATTATCACTCCGATTAGAAGACCATTTGTCGTTTCTCCATTTTGTAGCCATGGAGCGGTTCAGTATCGAGCAACGCATTCTTATTGTGAAAACTCATTACAAAAACGGGGAGTGCTACGCAGAGACTGTCCGTAAACTTCGCGCGATCTTTGGACGTGACAATGCCCCGACCGCAACAACTTCTTTTTATGGGGATATGTGAAGTCACAAGTTTACGTGAACAAACCTCAAACGATTACCGAACTGAAGATGGAAATTCAACGGGTAATCGGCGAAATCGACAGGGACGTCTGCGAAAGAGTTATCGTTAATTTCAACGATCGGATGACTGCCTGCAGAGAAAGTGGAGGTGGACATATGCTCGATATCATTTTTCATTATTAAATCGAAGTATATGTTGAATGAAATTAAATAAAAATTTAGAATTTTGCTTCGATTTTGGCTGATTTATGGCATTTTTAAAAACTGCGTACTTTATGAAACACCCTATATATTATATTATATTATATTATATTATATTATAGTTAATTTATTAACGAAGAAGTTAATTTATTATAAATAGCCTGACTGAGGTTCAGTCAGGATCTCGCTTTTGTTGCAGTTATGGTTGTGTTGAGGGTTTTATTTAATAATTAAAATAAAGACGAGTAAGTGCTCAGAAAGAGCCTATTTACTTTTGTTTATATTGCAAAGTTAAATAAAAAGTCATTATTGGAACCGCCAGCTCGCCTCTGCATTCATGCCACGCACACACACCCGACGCAAACGTGACAGAAAGCGAGATCGTTAAATTGGCATGGCGGAGGACCCCCCCTCCCTAGACAATTTTTGGGGGGGCGCTGTTACCATCTCTAACGAGCTGGCGGACTGGCTGGAGGACAGCGAGACCGAGATGTATCAGAGCTGGGAGTACAGCTTGCTCGATGAGCAGGAGGACTTGCTGGAGAGCAGCGCGGAGCGGAGAGACAGAGAGGTCTGGCAAGGCTGGGAACACTGCAGGCACTCCGAGTGCTGCAGCTCCAACAGTTGCTCGTCCAGGTTCGGGAGAGCCAGGCTGTAGTCCCGGAAGTCCTCCCTCTCTCGGTTCCGGACGACGCACTCCCCATCCCGCCACTGTCTGAACTCGTCACGGAGGAAGACACGCATGGGTTGTGCAGCGTCGATGACGCGCTTCCTTCGCCTCTGCTGGACGTGGAGGACCACGCGCCGCTGCTGAACGGCGACGAGGACGCGTTTCCTCCACCGCCTCCACCTGTACTCGTCGCGGAGGAATACCAGCAGTGGCTGGGCAGCATGGCAGATGCGTTTCTCCCTCCGCCTCCCAGCGATGAGGTCAACATGCCGGCGCCGCCGTCTACAATCTCCGAGTCAGCTCTGCAGCCACCAAGCGTCACTTCCGCGCTGCAGACATCAAAGAGCCTGGAGAGCATCGTCCTGCTCCGCTCCAGCTCTGCCGCCGCCGTCGAGCTCCGCTCCAGCTCCGCCGCGGCCGTCATGCTCCGCTCCTCAACCAGGCGCCGAGATCATCGCACCCACTCCTCAGCCAGGCGCCGAGAGCGCCGTCCACGCTCCCCTACAGAGGGCCAACACAGGCCCAAGACCAGCTCCATCACCCAGCCTCAGGGTCAGGAGGCAAAAGGTGGAACATTGGGGTGGGAGCCCTGGACCTCCGGTTACGCTCCGGAGGAGCGTTTCTTAAGGGGGGGTACGGTGAGGGTTAACCCCTAAAGGGCGCCAAACGCCCATTTAGTTTTGTTATTAGTTTGCGTTCTGTTCTGTTTGTGTCTTAGTTTAAACTTCAGTTCCCAGGTTACACCCCGGTCAGGTGACGTAGGCGTTCACCTGAACCGAGGAAAGACAATTAAGTTAATTTATTATAAATAGCCTGACTGAGGTTCAGTCAGGATCTCGCTTTTGTTGCAGCTATGGTTGTGCTGAGGGTTTTATTTAATAATTAAAATAAAGACGAGTAAGTGCTCAGAAAGAGCCTATTTACTTTTGTTTATATTGCAAAGTTAAATAAAAAGTCATTATTGGAACCGCCAGCTCGCCTCTGCATTCATGCCACGCACACACACCCGACGCAAACGTGACACAGGGCTCCACTTGCAGAACGTTCGCAGGAACAAATTCAAATATCTCATCACCGTACTTTTCATCACTGTGTTTCTCCATGAAACCCATTTTAGGAAGCCTAGCGGAACATTGGAAGAACCCTTTATTAAAGAGATTATCATTAATATTATAAGAAACAGATTACAACAAATCCATCCATTGTGCTTATATGTTTGTGTTTGTGTTATTGTTCTTTTTTTGCAGATCTTAGAAAGGACGTTAGAGCCAGACAGCTCAGATGAAGAAGCACCGCCGGTTTACTCTCCACCCTCCTACGAGATGCACATCTATGACAGGAAGCACCCGGCTGACGTGCCGCCGTTCCCTCCTCCCAGGCAAGCATATATAATAGAGGAATGGGAAATTTATGTGTAAATCTTCAAGCCTTCAGTTCTGGAACGTGTAAAATTCGTCCTTCAGCAGGAAAAAGAAAGTTCTTTGTAGAATCTTTTGTTCGTTCACCTCCAGGAACAGATTTATGTGCTTATTTCTCCACCTGGTGCCAGTCTCATGCCAATGCAACTCCTCTAGCTTGCGCTCCTTTAAAGTCCAGACACGATATCTAGACCTTAAATAACCCTAAAAGACAATCCTCTCAAACACAAACAGCCTGTAAGAACTTAATAAACTTATCATAACTGATGAATCACCATGTCTTAAGCAGTGACCTTGCTTTTTTTTTTTTTTTTTCTACTTGCCAGGTTTGAGGCCAATCCTACAACCGAGCAACGGCAGGCCAGCGGTTACAGGAACTGGAATCCTCCATTACTAGGCAACCTCCCCGATGACTTCCTGCGGATTCTGCCCCAGCAGAGCGACAGTTTGCAAGTAAATACGATCAAATCATCAGCTTTAATGCAAGTTACATTAATAATATGTATTCATTATGTTTGGTTTGCTTCATAGTAAAAGATACACTACGTGGACAAAAGTATTTGGCCAAACCTGCATTGGCATTGTATCCAAATACATACACTTCAATATGGAGTCGGTCCCCATTTTGTAGCTTTAACAGCTTCCACTCTTTTGGAAGGCCGTCCACAAGACTGTGGAGTGTATCTGTTGGAACTCATGACCATTCATTCTGTAGAGCATTTATGAGGTCAGGCACTGATGTTGGACAAGAAGGCCTGGCTCGCAATCTCCACCCCAGTTCATTCCCAAAGGTGCTAGATGGGGTTGAGGTCAGGGCGCTGTGTTTGGGCCAGTCAAGTTCTTCCACACTGAACTCATCAAACCATGTCCTTTAACATGGGGCTCTATGAGGATTGACTCACCTTTAGAGCCAGCCCCTAGTGGCCATGTTTTGGAACTTGAACTCCATATTGAAATAATTTTTCAGGACAGGAGGCTGAGTGCCAGCATTGACCCTGCTTTGACTTTTGACGGCTAGCCAAGCATATCTTGTGTTAAGTCTTTTAATAGATACACCAAGAACCACCAATAATACAGTACACGATAAAATACACCAATCTGTAGCATTTAAACAAATTACCAGACATCTTTTACTAATATTTCGTCATTAGTAAAGATGTTTTGATAAGACTTACCAAATTCAGGGAGATCCAGATGAAAAGAAAAGTTTAGGTTATACTCTAAATCTATATACAGTAAGTAGGCGGAGCTAATGATTGACCTTTGCATGTTTTTTTTTGGCTATGAAATGTATGTATAAACTTCAATGAATAATTAAAAAATATACGTATTTTGTTCTAAATTAAACATCATGAGTGTTGAGATGACACAGTGTGTGATTTACTCCTGAAGCACTAGCGGTTATTCATTTCTCTGTGCTTATGAAATGATACACTGACCCTGAAGGTCTTGCTGATTTATGCCTGTCTCCCCTGTGCCTGCATTCCAAGCGCTCTCAGAGCAGCCTGTCTCAGCCCTCGTCGTCGTCGTCCTCGCTGTCCTCTCTGACGCAGTGCTCGGCTTCAGAGCAGGACAGGAAGCTGAAGCAGTACCTGGAGGACGAGCGCATCGCACTTTTCCTGCAGAACGAGGAGTTCATGAGGGAGCTGCAGCGCAACCGTGATTTCCTCATTGCTCTGGAGAGAGGTGGAGACTGGAATCCATGTGCACACACACACACACACACACACATGATGAGAGGTTAGCCGTAATGATGTGTAACTTCATAACATTCGATTCCAGGGGGGTCAAACTGTGTCCAGAAAGGCCCATGTGGGTGGAGGCTTTCATTTCAACTAAGCAGAAGCCACAACCTGATAATCTATTGAAAGCCAAGAATGACAAATTAAACAGGTGAAGCTTTTGTTAGCCTGCACCCACATGGCCCTTTCTGGTTTATACGGACCATGGTGCTAACGCATACAGCCTGTTGTTCACGCTCCTGATTGGCCGATTTGGCCTGGTCAATAGATGTGCATTATGTTTATATAACAATATATGTCATTCATTTACATTTAGGCATTTGGCAGACGCTCTTATCCAGAGCGACTTACATTTTTATCTCATTATACATCTGAGCAGTTGAGGATTAAGGGCCTTGCTCAAGGGCCCAACAGTGGCAACTTGGTGGTTGTGTGGTTTGAACCTGGGATCTTCCGAACCGTAGTCCAATGCCTTAACCACTGAGCTACCCCTGGCCCTTGAACATTAGATTAATGGCAGTGTGCAACGTTTGATACATTAATCCATTAAATCTTGATGTGGTTTAACCAGAATATCATAAAAGATCAAATACCTATCTGTTTCTTAAATATTTGAGGTTATTCTCCAGCAAATTGAAACCCTTCCCAACACTGTTTGACTGATGGTACTTAGTTAGTAACCTAGTAACCAGCGTAAGGATCCACCCATAGATGGAAACTTCAAAGCACTTTTGTAAATCGCTCTGAATAAGAGCATCTGCCAAAAGCCTAAATGTAAATGTAAAAGACGTTTTGCTCTCACACTTGGTTGTTGTGTTGTGTTTTATTCCCTAGATAGTATTGTGTGTTTTATTTCAGATGTATGTATACGTGTAACGAGCTTGCTTCTTGCTGCTCACCATAAAACCTCTGCAGTAACACAAGCTTCACATCCTGTGCGCCTAACGACCTTTCTCAACCTCCTCATTTTTCACTATTTCACGCTTCTGTTTCATTTTGCTAATCCTGCCCTTTTTTTTTCCTTTACATGCACCTTCGCTTACAGTATGTCTAAAGGTGACAATGCACACCCGGGACATTTGTGTTCACTCTCTCATGTAACTTCCCTGCCTCGTACTCTAAGAGCTGCCGTGTTTGCTCACTCGATCACTTGCTCACTCGATCACTCGCTCACTCGATCACTTGATTGCCCCCCCCCCCCTCCCCCCATGCGTCATCTCATTCTGGCTCTTTATGTTGTAGATCGTCAGAGGTTTGAGTCTCTGAAATCCCAACGCTCTCATTCATCCGCTTGCATGGAGAGGTCCAGTGAAGGTACACACCATTCATCAGCTGTACTGCACTGCACCTTCTGAGCCGGGCAGATCTCAGACCAGTGTGTGTTGATATGTACTGTATGTGTGTGTGTGTGAGTATATGGATTAGACTGTGATTGATTATAACGGCTAGGTGCTGTAGTCGGGGAGGTTTGGAATGATGCATTTAGCTTCATGGTGGAATATCAGGTGTTGGATGGTGTACCATGATTTGGACATTTCAATTAGCTAAGATGTTAATGTGTATGTGTGGTTTCTGTAGGTGATCACAACGCCTCAGGATCTGAGGAAGCCTGTACCTCCATCTCAGATGATGCCTTGTTCCGTGACAAACTTAAGCACATGGGCAAATGTAAGGCCGCACACACACACACACACACATTACAGGTTACCTGACAGATTTAATAACAAATAAACAATTAGACTGATTCTGGTTTGGGGTTTCATTAGTTTTTGCTTTAATTAAGGCTCACCTTCCACAGTGTGTAAATACAGGGCGATTCACTCGAAAGAGGCCCCTGTTCAAATATTCTGTAATACCTCTCAATAAGATGAAGCAATCTGAAATAAAAATAAATAAAGCCACATACCACAACACACATCTAAACGAATGCAGTACATGTGATGCTGGAAGTGATCTCCGTTTTCTGCCAGACACCTTTACTTGGCGGCACTTCATGGTCCTGAACGCATCGGCAAGGATACCGGGGAGAATAGCAGCAATTTCACATGTTTTCCTTCAAATCTTCACCATCACCAACACCACATTTCTTCCAAAATTCATCACTCTGACATTGCTTAAATGAATTGGTGACCCAATAGGTTCGCACTATGAAGACGCGCTGCTCGTACTGTACTCCACCATCCTGAGTGAAGGGGTACGCCGTTAAATGGTGTGACGGCGGTCCAACTTGCCGTGTTTGAAGCTCCACATACTACATATACTGTACTAAGGATCGCATTGTACATTGTTTCGATCAGATTGCTTTGTTCTAGTGAGAGTTGTTACAGAATATTCAGGGCCTCTCTCGTGTGAATCAGCCTGTATAATTTAATATAATCTCTCTCTTTTAAAGAACAGCCATGTGTGCTGTAAGAATGAGAATTATTTCAATATCGTCATATCAGTACCAGTGACATCAAAAAATTTTACCTTTCGACAAATGTAAACTAAAATGTGGTTAAAAAGGGTTGGATGGCAACAAACGGTTTCATGTTATTAGGATATACATGTACAGGTCCTTCTCAAAAAATTAGCATATTTGTGATAAAGTTCATTATTTTCTGTAATGTGCTGATAAACATTAGACTTTCATATATTTTAGATTCTTTACACACAAACTGAAGTAGTTCAAGCCTTTTATTGTTTTAATATTGATGATTGTGGCATACAGCTCATGAAAACCCAAAATCCCTATCTCAAAAAATTAGCATATTTCATCCGACCAATAAAAGAAAAGTGTTTTTAATACAAAAAAAAGTCAACCTTCAAATAATTATGTTCAGTTCTGCACTCAATACTTGGTCGGGAATCCTTTTGCAGATTCTTGTGTCTTGTGTCTCTCAACTTTCTCTTCACAATATCCCACAGATTCTCTATGGGGTTCAGGTCAGGAGAGTTGGCAGGCCAATTGAGCACAGTAATACCATGGTCAGTAAACCATTTACCAGTGGTTTTGGCTGTGAGCAGGTGCCAGGTCGTGCTGAAAAATGAAATCTTCATCTCCATAAAGCTTTTCAGCAGATGGAAGCATGAAGTGCTCCAAAATCTCCTGATAGCTAGCTGCATTGACCCTGCCCTTGATAAAACACAGTGGACCAACACCAGCAGCTGACATGGCACCCCAGACCATCACTGACTGTGGGTACTTGACACTGGACTTCAGGCATTTTGGCATTTCCCTCTCCCCAGTCTTCCTCCAGACTCTGGCACCTGGATTTCCGAATGACATGCAAAATTTGCAACCTGTAGCCCATTTCCTGCACACGCCTGTACACGGTGGCTCTGGATGTTTCTACTCCAGACTCAGTCCACTGCTTCCGCAGGTCCCCCAAGGTCTGGAATCGGTCCTTCTCCACAATCTTCCTCAGGGCCCCGTCACCTCTTCTCGTTCTGCAGCGTTTTCTGCCACACTTTTTCCTTCCCACAGACTTCCCACTGAGGTGCCTTGATACAGCACTCTGGGAACAGCCTATTCGTTCAGAAATGTCTTTCTGTGTCTTACCCTCTTGCTTGAGGGTGTCAATGATGGCCTTCTGGACAGCAGTCAGGTCGGCAGTCTTACCCATGATTGCGGTTTTGAGTAATGAACCAGGCTGGGAGTTTTTAAAAGCCTCAGGAATATTTTGCAGGTGTTTAGAGTTAATTAGTTGATTCAGATGATTAGGTTAATAGCTCGTTTAGAGAACCTTTTCATGATATGCTAATTTTTTGAGATAGGGATTTTGAGTTTTCATGAGCTGTATGCCACAATCATCAATATTAAAAGAATAAAAGGCTTGAACTACTTCAGTTGTGTGTAATGAATCTAAAATATATGAAAGTCTAATGTTTATCAGTACATTACAGAAAATAATGAACTTTATCACAATATGCTAATTTTTTGAGAAGGACCTGTATTTGTATATTTTCATCCAAAAGAAGAGAATTTTTATTTATTGATATAATTTAGCTTTTTTTTTCCTTTCTATAAATGAGTTTTCCATGTCTTCTTTATTTTGTCCTAAGGGTCGGCCTATGGATTGGACTTTTATGTCCATCACAAGAGACCTGAGGAATTTGGAGGTCAACACCTTTAGCTGTTCATCAGCTTCCTCAAAACATTCCTGAACAATTTTTGCAGCATAGTTGCTTAAACACACCACTGCCATTCGGAATGCTTCATGAAGGGGTGTACTTGGACTGCAACAATACTTAGGTAGGTAATGTATGTTTCAGAGTAACATCCAAATGAACAGCAGGACCCAAGGTTCCTCAGCATCACACTGCCTCTGCCGTCTTGCCTTCTTCTCATAATGCATCCCGGTGTCATCTCTTTCCCAGGTAAATGACATACCCACACACACCTGATGTAAAAGAAAGCATGATTCATCAGAGCAGGCCACCTCCCTCCATTGCTCCATGGTCCAGTTCTGATGCTCATTGTAGGTGCCGTTGGTGGTGTAAACGGATCAGCATGGACACCCTGACAGGTCTGCGGTTATGCAGCTCCATACTCAACAGACTGCGATGCCCTGTTTGTTCTAACAACTTTCTAAGATCGAACCAAATGAGAAAGCCTTCAATTCCCACAATTGTCAATGAGTCTTAGCCAGCCAGGACCCTGTCGCAGGTCTATAAAAAGTGGTTGTCCTTCCTTGGAGCACTTTTGGTAGGTACTAACCTCTGCACACCAGGAACACCTTAAATAAACTGTTACTGCTGTTTTGGAGATGCTTTGAACCAGTCATTCACAGTAGCCATCACAATTTGGCCCTTCTGAAAGTCACGCAGATCCTCACACTTGCCCATTTTTCCTTCCTCCAACGCATCAACTTCAAGAACTGACTATTCCGTTTCTGCCTAATACAGTATGTACTGTATATCTCACCCCCTGACATGTGGAATATAACCAATTCCTAGCTGGTTGTAATTAATGTTTTTAGTCATTTTGACTCAAAAAAGGCTTTTATTAGACATTTATTTCACTTTTGTTGATAAATCTAGAGCAGTACAACACTAGTGTAATCCCAACACTGCTCCCATAACTTGATAATAACGACTATTACACATGGACACCTGGCTCCTTCTTTGTCTGCCCACAGTCGCCTAATTTGTCTCGCTGTATTGAAATGCAAATTACAGCAACGCTGCGCGTGTAATCAAACAACCAGACTTTTTTTTTTCCATAGACCATGAATCAGACCTCGCTTCTGTCTCATCAGACCCCTCAGCATCAGGAGATGGAGGCCAGCCAGGATACACAGCATTAATTACTGACTAAAAATAGAGCTTCTTTATTTCAATATAATGTCTTTCCTTTCTCAATAAATAAATAAATAAATAAAATGGTTAATAATAATAGTAAAAAAAAAAAAAACATTTTAGAAATTACTTAAAATTAAAGAGTTTTAACAACCTAAGTAAAGAAAAATGTTTATGTTGAATTTTCTTATTCTCCATAAAAAGCATTTAATTGCCTATTTGAAAATTAAGTGAATTGAAATGCATTTTATATATATATATATATATATATATATATATATATATATATATATATATATATATATATACAGTGGTGTGAAAAACTATTTGCCCTCTTCCTGATTTCTTATTCTTTTGCATGTTTGTCACACTTAAATGTTTCTGCTCATCAAAAACCATTAACTATTAGTCAAAGATAACATAATTGAACACAAAATGCAGTTTATAAATGAAGGTTTACTTTATTAAGGGAGAAAAAAAACTCCAAATCTACATGGCCCTGTGTGAAAAAGTGATTGCCCCCCTTGTTAAAAAATAACTTAACTGTGGTTTATCACACCTGAGTTCAATTTCTGTAGTCACCCCCAGGCCTGATTACTGCCACACCTGTTTCAATCAAGAAATCACTTAAATAGGAGCTACCTGACACAGAGAAGTAGACCAAAAGCACCTCAAAAGCTAGACATCATGCCAAGATCCAAAGAAATTCAGGAACAAATGAGAACAAAAGTAATTGAGATCTATCAGTCTGGTAAAGGTTATAAAGCCATTTCTAAAGCTTTGGGACTCCAGCGAACCACAGTGAGAGCCATTATCCACAAATGGCAAAAACATGGAACAGTGGTGAACCTTCCCAGGAGTGGCCGGCCGACCAAAATTACCCCAAGAGCGCAGAGACAACTCATCCGAGAGGCCACAAAAGACCCCAGGACAACATCTAAAGAACTGCAGGCCTCACTTGCCTCAATTTAGGTCAGTGTTCACGACTCCACCATAAGAAAGAGACTGGGCAAAAACGGCCTGCATGGCAGATTTCCAAGGCGCAAACCACTTTTAAGCAAAAAGAACATTAAGGCTCGTCTCAATTTTGCTAAAAAACATCTCAATGATTGCCAAGACTTCTGGGAAAATACCTTGTGGACCGACGAGACAAAAGTTGAACTTTTTGGAAGGTGCGTGTCCCGTTACATCTGGCGTAAAAAAGTAACACAGCATTTCAGAAAAAGAACATCATTCATTCATTCATTCATTTTCTATACCGCTTAATCCTGTGTTCAGGGTCGCAGGGGACCTGGAGCCTATCCCAGGAGACTTCGGGCACTAGGCGGGGTACACCCTGGACAGGGTAAAAAGAACATCATACCAACAGTAAAATATGGTGGTGGTAGTGTGATGGTCTGGGGTTGTTTTGCTGCTTCAGGACCTGGAAGGCTTGCTGTGATAGATGGAACCATGAATTCTACTGTCTACCAAAAAATCCTGAAGGAGAATGTCCGGCCATCTGTTCGTCAACTCAAGCTGAAGTGATCTTGGGTGCTGCAGCAGGACAATGACCCAAAACACACCAGCAAATCCACCTCTGAATGGCTGAAGAAAAACAAAATGAAGACTTTGGAGTGGCCTAGTCAAAGTCCTGACCTGAATCCTATTGAGATGTTGTGGCATGACCTTAAAAAGGCGGTTCATGCTAGAAAACCCTCAAATAAAGCTGAATTACAACAATTCTGAAAAGATGAGTGGGCCAAAATTCCTCCAGAGTGCTGTAAAAGACTCGTTGCAAGTTATCGCAAACGCTTGATTGCAGTTATTGCTGCTAAGGGTGGCCCAACCAGTTATTAGGTTCAGGGGGCAATTACTTTTTCACACAGGGCCATGTAGGTTTGGATTTTTTTTCTCCCTAAATAATAAAACCCCTCATTTAAAAACTGCATTTTGTGTTTACTTGTGTTATCTTTGACTAATAGTTAAATGTGTTTGATGATCAGAAACATTTAAGTGTGACAAACATGCAAAAGAATAAGAAATCAGGAAGGGGGCAAATAGTTTTTCACACCACTGTATATATATATATATATATATATATATATATATATATATATATATATATATATATAATGCATTTCAATTCACTTAATTTTAATATATATATATATATCATTTCCATTTTTACAATAACTGCATGGATAAAATGTAATAAATTACCTCCATACAATATTATTCTAGATTATTACATTAAATAAAGGAATCTGAAGAAATGTACTTTTTCTAAAGTACTATATCCTGTATTCATTTTAAAGTACATTTTTATAGTTCAAATATAATAACAGTGCAAAATCTTCTGAATGTTTCTGAAAAGAAAATTAAACAGCTATTTTTAAAAATTCTTTCCTTCCTGTTTTGCAGCTACAAGGAAAAAGCTTTTTGAAATTGCCAAATCCTTCTCTGAAAAAACCCGTCGGAGGAAGACCAAAAAGAGGGCTCTCCTCAAACATCACGCGTATCCTCCTGGAGCATCTGATAAAACTTTTAATGATAAAACCCCTCCTTCCTTTTTTCTAACTCTGCAACGCTTTTAATTATAAATCTTTGATTACTTGATAATAAACACTTAATCAGTGATAGAAATTTAAAAGGTATACACATCCTATTAAGAAGATGATTAAGAAGAAACAAAAATCGACAGTCAGATACAGTAAACACAATGCAAAGCTTACAGTAAAACAAAACAAACAGTACAAAAAGGAAATAGTTCATACTGTAGTTTAAAAAAGTACAACTGGAAAAGTATTGGAAAAAATACACAACACAGTCTAATACAGCCTAAGGATAGACAATACACACAGTACACACCACTCAAATAGAAGGTAGTAAAGGATGGACTGTGGGACACACAATGCAAACAAAAGGTTTTGAAGAATACACAGTTGGGAACACAAGTCGAATTGTAGGTAGTTAAGGTTAAACAGTAGGGCTTGCAACTCTAATAGATTATAATGAATGAAAGTAAGTACAGTAGGACACAAAACTCAAATAGAGTAGATAGTACAGCATACAACTTAAGTATAGACAGAAGGACACACAACTCAAATAGAAGGTAGTGAAGAATAGACAGTAAGGCTCGAGGCTAAATTACAGGATAGACAATAGGACACAGAAGTGCATCATTACGTAGTTATCACTGTTACTATCTAAAAATGCACACAAGCTAAAAAGCACATAATTAAATAATAAACCAAATAAATATAGACCATAGCAACATTGACTAAAAAGTGTTTTTTTTTTTGTTATTTCCTTGTACTGTATTGTACTGTTCCATAACCCTTGTGTCAGACTTGCACCCGCAACCTCCACTGCCAACCTTCTAGAGGATGTAGAGGGACTTACAGCAGGTAAGCACCATCCTCTCATTTAAGTCATGCAGTAAAATTGTCTTTGGCCTGAGATCTATCATTCCTAATGCTGTTTAATGTGTGCAGTAGATGAAGGCAAGCTCAGGAGATCCAGTGCTCAGGAGAAGGACGAGTCGAACAAGGAAGTGGCGTCATGGTGAGTACGGATTGCTGAGAAAGCAGCTACAGTATACTGTATACAACATACAGGCGTTAAACCTTTGTGGACGCCTGAACATGGGATCGCCATTCCAACCTTTCCATTCAGTTGTGGAGTACGAGAGCATTTGTAAGATCTGGCACTGATGTTGGGCGAGGACACTGAATCAGCGTCTCAAGGTGATTTATACTGTAGGGTTGAGGGCACAACAGGCCACTACGATCTTGGAAAACCATGTTTTCATGGAGCTCATGGGGGGCATTGCTCACCGGGGCATTGCCATGCTGGAACTGTTCCAGTGAAAAGAAGTTGTACTGTTACAGCAATGAAAGGCATTCGAGACAGGTGTGGGTATTCAATGTTGTGGCAAGATGTTGGGGTATCCATGTTCTTTTTGGCTGTATAGTGTATATAGTTTGATCAAATATTTACTGTGAAACTTTGTGAAGACTATCTCTTATTTTATCTTTCAACATGAATTTAAAAATTCATTTCATTTGGCCCAGATTCAGCCCTGTGTATCTGACATGCTCAATTTAGTCGCTAAACCCGACGTGTGTCCGTTTCTCTTGCAGACTTTTCCCCGGTTTTACGCCCCTGCTGTTCTCCTGGTGTTGGGACGAGCTTCTCTTCGTTCCCCCCTTTGCCATCTGGGTCGGCCTGCGGCGAGTCTGCGTGGGCCACGGAGCCGTGCTCTCAACGTGTGCCCTTACTGTATCTGGAAGGTGCTTCGGTTCACATCAGCGAGCTGGAAAGCTGGAAAAGTGACCCGTTCATTCACTTCGAGTTAACCCGAGTCATGAAATCATCCAATGTATAATCAGACCTGTTATTACAGTATCTGTATGGTTTCGTTTCATTATTTATTTTTTTTTAGATTAGGGCTGATTTGCAGCTAAGTTCAGATTGAATAACATGCCATGGTGGAGTTGCGGTCGGATGTTCAGAGAGCGCTGCTTGGTGACACTCAGGACTCCACACACAAGCACAAACTCCTCCGCGTTCACCACACCAACCACTTTCGGGCCGCGTCCGATCTGTCGAAACTCAGGAGTTTTCAAGACCAGTGCGGCTTCATGTATAATGTAAAATCAGTTTTATTATATATATTAACTTTAGCTGTTTGTTTTAGCTCCACCACATGTTCCTCAAGTACAGTAGATCTCCAGTTCCAACTCAAGCGTGAACCAAGTTTTCCAGTTGACTCTGAAAGGATGTGACCAGAGGGAGGCGCCACTGTGTCCCAAACTGAAGTACAGCTTCTTGTCTATCATTCATCTTTCCATTGCACTTACTGTGTGCAGGATGCGGCCTCTTTGTACAGATCACTGACTTTGATCCATACCACTCTTTCTTACTTAAATTAAATGATGTTAAATTAAATTAAATATTAATTAAACCAATAATTCTTTGAAAAGCAAAACAAACTCTGTCTGTCTTTTTTTTTTTTTTTAAACTTTAGTGCTAAATGCCATTGTGATTATTCATTTCCAGGAAGTGAGCAGATGAATGTTGTCATCTCAATATCCTGTTGCTCCAAATCTAAATTATTTACAGCATGTTTGTCCACGTGCAGCTACTTTTGTCTCACGTCCATGTCCATCTCTACAGTAGTTCAGGCCTGGATTCCAGCACTTCCTTGCATTGTGTTCACTTCCTGTCTTCCTTTCAGAGTCACAAATTGCTTAAATGAACAGCTTGATAAGAAATATCCCACATGGACATGTGGATAAACTCCATATGAAATTCATGGGTCAAACCAGAAACCATGGAGGTGTGAGGATCAGGACAAGGAGAACACAGCGTTAAAATAAATGAATAAACAAATGAATAAATGAATGAATAGATGAATGAGCGAGACTTATGATTTAACTAATCTACTCATTTAAAACACCTTCCTGAATAGGAGTAGGTTGTAGTATTGGTGCAGGACGAACGTTAAAATGTTCAGGGTTTCTCTAGGACTTGTGTTTGTGTCTATGCAGCACTCATGCATGTCATTTGGATGTAGACCTTTGTAGGAATTGATGCATTTGTATGTCAAAGATTTAATTTTCCTCCACACAGTATGCCTTTAATAGTATCAGGAATTTACTGGAATTGAACTCCTCACGGCGGCGCGGTGGTGTAGTGGTTAGCACTGTCGCCTTGCACCTCCAGGGTCTGGGTTCGATTCCCAGGCCAGGCTCGATTCTCGTCTCTGTGTGCATGGAGTTTGCATGTTCTCCCCGTGCTTGGTGGGTTTCCTCCGGGTACTCCGGTTTCCTCCCACAGTCCAAAGACATGCAGGTTAGGCTAATTGGCGTTCCTAAATTGCCCGTAGTGTGTGTATGTGTGTGTGCCCTGCGATGGATTGGCACCCTGTCCAGGGTGTATCCCGCCTAGTGCCCGAAGTCTCCTGGGATAGGCTCCAGGTCCCCCGCGACCCTGAACACAGGATTAAGCGGTATAGAAGATGAATGAATGAATGAACTCCTCACAGACAAGAAATAACCTGAATGGCCAGTAGATGGCACTAGAGACCAGTGTGTAAAATTAAATCCTTGTCCTTTTTTAATTCCTTTTAACAGCAAGGACAGACTTCCATCAACTCAACCATTCCCATGTTCATGTAAGGTTAGATTCTCGGAATGGATTCTGCCTCACTTTTGAGACACTTTGGATAACAGTGCCTGCTGAATCAGGAAATGTAATGCAATACATGATAATTTAATAGAGCAAATATGACTCTACGTATGGTTTTTCCTATGGTTTTAAAGTGTGTACGAGAGAGCGGTGTCTAGGATTAAACAGCCCTCAGCTGAGGAGACTTTTTATATATTTGGAGGGTTCTCACCAGGATAGGAAGCTATATATTATTGTTGTTGTTATTGTTGCTTTAATTCTGACACGTGAAAATAATTGATAATGCACAATTTATCTTGTGAAATTGTTTAATTTCAGGCTGCTGTTTAAAAAAAAATTTATGGGCCAGAAATAAGCTAGTCCAAAAGAAATACAGCTGTTTGGCCCTTAGAATGCAAAAAGCATGTGCTTAGGACAGAAAGCTTTGGGAAAGATGTTAAGCGAAGGTGACGGCTTGTCAGTGTTTTCATTGCAGGATTACAAACTGCATAAAACTACTTTATTTCTATGGTTGTTTATTTCTACAGTTGTTTTCACTCTGGCGTGTGGTGTTGTGGTTGGCGCGGCGGCCTCGCACCTCCGGGATCAAGGGTTCGATTTCTGCCTCTGGTCTGTACGTGTATGGAGTTTGCATGTTCTCCCCATGCTCAGTGGGTTTCCTCTGGGTACTCTGGTTTCCTCCCACAGTCCTAAGACATACCTCACTCACTCATCTTCTATACCGCTTTATTCTGTATTTAGGGTCGCGGGGACCTGGAGCCTATCCCAGGAGGCTTAGGGCAAGAGGCAGGGCACACCCTGGACAGGGTGCCAATCCATCGCAGGGCACACACATACATACTGTACACACTCATTCACACACTACGGGCAATTTGGGAACGCCAATTAGCCTAACCTGCATATCTTTGGAATGTGGGAGGAAACCGGGGTACCTGGAGGAAACCCAACAAGCAGGGTGGGAGACCCTGGAGAACTCCCACCTGGAGAACATGCAAACTCCAGGCACACAGAGACGGGAATCGAGCCTGGTTGGGAATTGAACCCGCACCCTGGAGGTGCAAGGTGACAGTACTAACCACTACACGACCGTGTCGCCCCTAAGACATACCAATCACTCTAATTGGCATTTGCAAACTCCCAGTAGTGTGTGTGAGAGTGAGAGTGTGAGCATTTGCGTGCCCTTCCAGGGTGTACCCCACCTTGTGCCCCAAGTCCCCAGGGCTTCAGGCTTCCCGCAACCCTGTAGAGAGTGAGTGAGCGAGTTATCACTTTGGAAGTTATCACTTTGATTTGTGTTTGGAATTCTGTATGGTTTTTACATGAATGAAAATCTTATAGCTGTTTTTTGTTGCCTAAAAAAAGACGTTCCTTAATAATCCTTTAATTTTAACTACCCAAACTGATTCGTCCTTATGACTGAGGATTTTTCAATCTGAATCTTTGTGCCTTACACAAATTAAAATGCTGTCTGGAGACAAAAGTAAAAAGGCTTTTTTTTGTTGCTAGGCAAGGGATTCTGGCAAAGCAGCTCATGTCAGTCATCAGGGGATGATCACGCTCCTCTCAATCCAATTTACTCCAGTGGAGCAGGTAGAGGATTCCTACAGCCTGGGTTACAAGCAGCCCGACCAGTGATGGATGTGGATTTCGGCCTGCTCCTCTATGACAGTATCGAAGGGTTACATTTTCGATGTCTCCTTGAGAAAGGGGTTTGAACGCAATGTACAAAACACAGCCTCCTGAGCTTGCAGTAATTGGATTGGGAGCGTCACCACTTTAGGCCTTCACTCAGCCTCGGGAGGGAAACTGAGGTGAGGAAATCCCCCCTCAGCGCTGTCTCTGAAGACAAGCAACAACTCCCTGCTGATCGGCGCGTTTCTTCTGATTCCCCTGCAGGACATCTGACACGTTGTAGAGGTGAGAGAACTAACAAGAGAGGCATTCTGTTTGGTTTTGGTCTGTTGTCGGTTACGTAAGCTGTATGCCATCTGCCATCGCAGCAAAACCTCAGTTGGCTATCAACTAATTTATTGTATAACAGTACTACTTAGAGTTTATTGAAACCACTATAGTCATGTAATATCTACAGTATATAGCTTCAGGCAGCATGAAAATCTATGTCTTTAATAAACAAACAACCCAAAGCAAGCTCTCCTTTCATGAAGGCATTAGCAGATCTTAGCAACATCTCTGAAACAGCAGTTTAAAAGTCTTCCGCAACCTTAATCTTTAGGTTCTGCATACATTTCTCAATTTACAAAGTTGCATCAATTTGTGTATTATCCATTTATAATTACATTTAATGCTGTTCAACATCAGCAAAACAGGTTATTTCCAGTTATCACTTATTAATTATTTATCTATTTGTTCGTCCAAATGCCATCTGGCAAATCGGTGATGGACACTCCAAACTTTGGAGATACAGTATGATCCATCAATGTGGCAGTTACTGTACGTAAGGGGTTGGGTACTCCCCAATTGTCATTCACACACTATGGGAAATTTGGGAATAGCAATTATCCTAATCTGCATTAGGACTCTGGAGGAAAACAGTACAGAGGAAACCCACCAAGTACAAGGAGAACATGCAAACTCCATGCACACAGACCCAAGGCGGAAATCGACCAGCAACCCTGGAGGTTCAAGGCCTCAGTTCTAACCACTAAGCCACCCCACTTTTGTTGGAGCAGTCTTAAACATTTGTTCATGCTCCCAGCTTGTTTTTTACTACCTTGGAGCTATAGTACTATCTTGATCTCACCATACTTCTTCATATTAAATTCAATTCAATTGTGCAGCTTATATGAAATAAATTGAGACAAATGTTTTATTGTGCCAGCCTACAAAGTGCCTAAAGATAAGGCTTAAAAATAGGTTGTTTATGTAACAACCTCAGCAGCAACCTCATTTCCCCTTTCGTCTGTTCCAATCACTCAGCGGTCCTCACTTGTCCATGCCTTAAGTTATGTTATTTTTAAATGCTCACATTATTCACAGGACACTGTGTGGCTTTACAAACAAAAGAACATTCATTTGAATCTGCTCAAGTACAGGAACTGGACTGAAAACGAGTCCTTCAGGAAGTCTGCAGAACTATTCCTCAAGGTTACATAAAAAGTACAAGAAAGTCTGGCTGTTTGGAAGCAAAATATACAGAAATAAGGAGGGGGGGGGGGGGGTCAAGACTATTGCACAGTACTGTAAATCCTTTTGTTAGCTGCTACAACAGAAATGCTAACATATAATAACAAACACTTTTATATAACCATGTGATTTGAACATGTTTACAGTTATGTTTTTTGATCTTTACAATCAGAATGGAGACCATAAGAACTTACCAAGCACTTTTCTCTTAATTGTATTTTAAACATGTGAGAGCCGAAATCTGCAGCAAGTTTTCCAAAATGCTTGGGTCAACCTCACATTTTTTATGGTACTTTTTATTTCATTATGTTTAAAAGCATTTTCTTTCCAGAATTTCATTACATATGCCTGAGACTTTTGCACCATCATGCATATGTAGACCTATATTTCACTCCGAATATATAAACTGAAATAATGGAGGCGGAGAGGAAGCGGGATTAGACTGGAGCTGTGGAGACACGCACAGTCAGTAAAGGACAGATGGAGTGGGTGCAGAGCTCGGAGAATGACTCAGCGCTGAGATGGGAGTGTTTAACATGGAAGAACATCACACCTTCAGGAGCATGAGAAATATTTGTGACGGCTGGTCCGTCAGTACATGTGAAGCCCCCAGCCTCCCTCTGTGACTTATCTCCTCACGCCTCAAAGTGGAATTTGTATATTTGCATGGAAGTCGATCAGCAAGTTGCAGATTTTAAAAAGAGCATGGAGCGTGATGAGATGTTTGTCGTGGTATTTCGCAGGTTTTAAAAAGCAAGATGCCATGTTATTAAAGTTAAAGGAGTTATACGAAGTTACATGAGGTACAACAAGGTAGTTTCTGTCATCACCTACTGTAGTTACTATAGTAATTATAAGCAATGATATATCCTCGCCAGCCTGCTGTTATCAAAAAGGACAAAAAAATGCAGCTTGTCAGAAACCATAAAAAAAAATAATAATGGTAAACGTCACTGATTTTTATAGTTAAGTTAATTCTTCCAACAAAAACACATCCAAGAGGAGTGAAAGCTGTTATAGCTGCAAAAGGGGAACCAACTCCATATTTAAGTGCACAATAAAAATTATTTGTCTCTGTCCTGTTTGGCACTGAAACCAAATGTTTACAGCCCATGACACACTTGCTCCCTACAACAAAACTTTATACTTGCTCTACTTTGTCTAGATGTTGTTTTTCCCACTCTGTACTGTGTGTGTGTGTGTGTGTGTGTGTGTGTGTGTGTGTGTGTGTGTGTGTGTGTAGTAACTCTACCACTTAACCTCATCAATCTACCACAGCAATGCATATTTAATTGATGTCTTGAACTCAGCTGCAAAACAGCAGGGGAAGGTACGCCTAGCAGGCAATTAAAAGTAAAAATAAAATTGATGACTGATGACAAAAATTTATGACTTGTTAATATATAATTTGCAAATATTTTATGGACAACGATTTAAAATCTGTCAGTTGTTAATAAAATGGCAGCAAACACATACACATTACTTTGCTGTAACCCTGTTCCCTGAAAAGGCGGGAACGAGATGCTGCGTGAAAACGCTATGGGAACATTTTTTCGTGTTGCCGGTTGTGAAGCATGTGTGTATCAAACACGCCAAATTTTGGCTTATATAACCTCGGTCAGGTCACGTCATCTGATGAGACGCACCTGCAGGTTATGAATAGGAGTAAACCGGAAACATTCCTCAGATCAATTTTGTCTGAAGGGACGTCCGGTCATGCAGGCAGTGCGGCATTGGAGTGCAGCATCTCGTTCCCGCCTTTTCAGGGAACAGGGTTACAGCAAAGTAACCCGAGACATTCCCTTTCAAAGGCTACACTCGATGCTGCGTGAACATGCTACGGGAACGAGGATACCAACGCTGCCGCACTGCAAGTGTCTGGACCACAAGGTTGTGTAGCGTGTTCGCACAAAGGCCGAGGAGGTCTCAGAACTATCTCTGGGAGGCTGAGGCTCAAGGACCCGTGAGCCCGGAGTAGCATGAACCTCCAGGCTATAAAATCTAACAAATATGTGTGGAGAGGACCAATCTGCCCCGTCACACACTTGCTGCAGGGGAATACCTCTTGCCAGCGCAATAGATGAGGCGATCCCCCTGGTTGAATGAGCCCTAATTCCTAGAGGCGAAGTGAGCCTACGCTCATAGGAGAGGGCAATAGCATCTCTCACCCAGTGTGACATGGTCTGTGTAGTGGCCGCGGCCCCCCAGTTGCGGCCCCCATAGCATATAATAAGCTGCTTTGACTTACTGGTGCGGCTGGTGCAGTGGACGTAAATCTGGAGAGCACGTACTGGACACAGTAAGTGAAGTCTCTCCTGCTCCGGAGCTGTGAAAGGCGGGGGACAGAAACCTTCAAGAACAACAGGGCGCATGGTTGAGAATGGAACTTTCAGAAGATAGTTCGGGTGAGGATACAAAATGGCCTTGACTATCCCAGGGGCAAAGTCTAGGCAGGATGGGGAGACTGACAAGGTGTGCAGATCTCCAATTCTCTTCAGAGCCGTAATGGCCATCAGAAAAACCATTTTAAGGGTCAGAAACCTGACAGACGCTGACTCTAGTGGTTCGAAAGGGGTGTCAATTAGACCTTCGAGCACGACAGATAAATCCCACGAAGGGACAGTGGCTCTAGTGGGTGGCCTCAACCGTTTAGCTCCATGAATGAAACGAGCAACTAAAGGGTGCTTTCCCACGGAAACCCCATCAATCAGAACGTGGCAGGCTGAAATAGCGGCTACGTATATTCTGAGAGTACTAGGGCACAAGCCCGAGGACAACTTTTCCTGTAAAAAAAAAACCCCACTGAAATAATTCAGCAGTGGACTGGGTCTACATGTTTTGTCATGCACCAACTTTCAAATACATTCCATTTGAGGGCATAAGCTCTTCTAGTGGAGGGAGCCCTAGCACTTAGAATAGTCTGAATTACGCTGGCTGAAAGACCAGCTTGACTCAGTAAGATAGCCCTCAACCCTATTGATGACCCTCGCCAAGACTCCCAGGAAAAACGCATAAAGGCGTAATCTGGGCCACGTACAGTACGGGCCAAGGTGTCCAGACCCAGGGGAACTGGAAGAGAGAGTAGTAAAGGGGACATTTGCTGTTTCTTGCGAGGCAAAGAGGTCCACCTCAGCTACATGAAATCTCTCCCAGATTGACTGACTACTTCGGGGTGGGGTTTCCATTCCCCATGTGTCAGAGCTTCAGACAGCACATCTGCTCCTACATTCATATGCCCTGAAATGTAAATCGCCCTGAGGGACAGGATTAATATATGAGACTACCGTAGTGTTGTCCACCCACAATAGGACATGGTAGCCTCTCAACTGCTGAAGGAAGTGCTTTAGGGCCAGAAATAGAGCCATCATTTCGAGGCAATTGATGTGCCGCGTGAGAAGATGACCTCTCCAGCTCCCTTGGGCTGGACGGCCATCTAAGACCGCACCCCAACCCTGTGAGGGAAGCAAATGTCGTTAGCATCTTGTGATGAGAAGATGGACTTAGAGTGGGACCCAGAGTCAGAAACCGGGGTCTGAACCACATAGAAAGGGTACGAAGCCCCTGGCGCGTAACCCATATTGGGGATTGGCCCTCGAGTGAATTCCCCTGGTTCTTAGCCACAACTGAAATGCTCTCATGTGCAAAAGGCCCAAAGGTATCACCGTGGATGCAGCTGCCATGAGAGCTAAAGATCTCTGAAAGTGATGAACAGTCACTTTCTGGTCTAACTTGATTTCCTTGAGGGTGTTGAGAATGGATTCGACACGAGCGGGAGACAGCTGTGCCCGCCTTGCGATCGAATCCCATGTGACACCCAAATATGTTGTCCTCTAAACAGGAAAGAGCACACTTTTCATGGCGTTGGGTCTCAATCCTAAGAAACAAATCTGAGCTAGGACAGCATTCTGATGTCGAAGCGCTAGCTGCTGAGACTGGGCCAGCCAGTCGTCTATGTAATTCAAAATACGGATGCCCTGGAGTCGTAAGAGCCAGAACTGCATCCATGCATTTTGTGTATGTGCGGGTGAGAGAGCTAGGATCCAAATGGAAGGATCCGATACTGGTAAGCTTCGCCCCCCGATACTGGTAAACTTCGCCCCCGAACCTCAGGAGCCTCCTGTGTTGTGGCAATATTTTTATATGAAAGTATGCGTCCTTCAGATCGATTGTCACAAATCAATCGCTTGGTAGGATTTGAGAACAATCACTTTGACAGTCAACATTTTGAAGCTGTATTTATTTATTTTTAGATAGCGGTTCAGCTCGCGAAAATCTAAAAATTGGACGCAGCCCCGCGTTCCTCTTGGGAACCAAAACATACCGACTGTAGTAGCCTGACTCTCTGTCTTGTAGGGGATCATTCTATGGCCCCTTTTCCCAGCAACTTCTGTCAGCAGATGCGCCCTATCCGGTTTCATGGAAGTGGAAACCACGCCATTGAAACACGGAAGGTGATGTGAGAACTGAATCCTGTAGCTTCTCTCTACAGTGCTTAGTACCCAAGGAGATATACTTGGCAGTAGCTTCCACGCTGCCAGTTTCTCCGAAGGGACAAAAGTCTCGGCAGCTTGGTTAAACGGGGGGATGTTAGATGTTCGGCATCTTGAAACATGGCAGGAAAAAAAAGAAGAACTAACACTTTATTGGAGACCGGTGTTGCCCGAAACACAAGTGGTGGCGGAGCATGAACACCGACCTCCTGTGCCTCTTCTATGTGCCTCTCCCCATTGGGGGGCCACCCCCATGGTCCTGGGCACATGAGCCTCAGGACTTCTTTGTGAAGAAGACAATATGCAAGTCCGACCTCTTTGAGGCCAATCTTTACGAGGGCGTGCCCGGCTCAAAAACAGTCTACTTGTGTGTTTCACGCCTCGCAAGAGTCAGACCTGGTCGAGACTTGGTGACCAACAGTCCCGACTCCCGAGTTAACGACATCGCCAAACAGGCCGAAAGGCGAGATAGGGGCATCAAGGAGGATTGCACGATCCTTATCCTTCATGCCCATGAGATTCAACCACAAGTGCCTCTCTGCGGAAACCATCGCAGCCATAAAACGGCCTATAGCATGAGCCGTCTGCTTTGTTGCACGAAGAGACAAGTCTGTGGCCTGGCGTAATTCCAGATCTTCAAGAGCCCCGCCAGCGCTCAAGTCTCTCAGCAGGTCAGCCTGGTAGGCCTGCAAAACCACCATGGTGTGCAATGGAGCACTAACCTGACCTCCTGCCTGAAAAGCTTTTCCCTCCAGGGAAGATGAAAGTCTACACAGCTTGAAAGTAAGTGTTAGCTTTTCAGGGAGAATGATATCCCAGGAGAGAGATAGCCTGGAAGCGTCTCTTCTATCTGGTCGCCATCATATAACCCCGCGCTCCCACATCAACTGTATTTAAATAAATAAATAAGTCGATGGCACGAAAACACATTATGAATACAGCTTACTCCATGAAAAGGTTAACTCATCATGGTGATTGCTAAGAAAAGAGAGAGAGCGTCGTTGAGATGTTCCCATATCGTTTTCATGCAGCATCGAGTATAGCCTTTGAAAGGGAACCTAAGATCCTTAATCAAGAGTAAAGGCAATCAGTGCTATGAAGATAATGCTACCTTATTGCTTTTGACACCTATATTCACATTTTTATGCAGAAAATAAATTTTATTATTATTTTTATTTAAACAAAAAATTTTATATGTAGATGAATTAAAAGAATAATATCTGATAATTTTTTTGTGTGTTTCAGGTAATTGTAAGATTACACAATTACTAGCTAGGTAGCAAATCAACACTCAGCTAGCTTGAAGCTTCTTTTGGATTGTCTTAAACCATTATTAGGCTATATTATATTATATTATATTATATTATATTATATTATATTATATTATATTATATTATATACAGAGGTGTCAAGTAACGAAGTGCAAATACTTCGTTACCTTACTTAAGTAGAAATTTTGGGTATCTATACTTTACTGGAGTAATTATTTTTCAGCCAACTTTTTACTTCTACTCCTTACATTTTTAAGCAATTATCTGTACTTTCTACTCCTTACTTATTAAAAATAGCCTCGTTACTCTATTTTTATGATCAGAACCCCCCCCCCCCCAATAATAAGTGAGTGAATTAACCATCAGGAAAACATGTAAGACTTGTTATACATATTATTTTTATATTGATAAAAACATGTCTACATTTCTAATGTAAGCATACTGAGCATGAAACTTACGCGATCACTCATCTCAAATCAAAACTGTGAATATATTCTTTGGAAGATTGAGCAAAATTATTGAGCTCCAACCCTTTTGTGACAAGTCAGCGATATACGACTATTATTTTGAACTCAAATTACTTGCCCTAACATAAATACTGTAGGTGTATTGTGGCTTGGAGTGCACCAGCACGAAGCTGCACCACTTTGGTCTCTCCCAGTCTTCTATGCCATTGCTGCCCTACATGGAGCTGCTGGAGAGCAGTGGTTAAGGTGTTATACAGCTAATCGGAAGGTCCCAGGTTCAAACACCTGCACAGCCAAGTTACCACTGTTGAGCCCTAATGAAAGGCCCTTCACCCTCAAAAGATCAGATGTATAATGAGACGAAAATTTAAGTCGCTCTGGATAAATGGCAGCTACACTATATGGATAAAAGTATTTGGCCAAACCTGTTAATTCTTAATGCTTCAGCATACCAACACTCTTTGGACAATGCTATGCTCCCAACTATGTGGCAACACTTTGGGGAAAGCCCTTTTCTATTCCAACATGATTGTGCCCCAGTGCACAATGCAGGGACTATAAAGACATGGTTTTGGTGTGGAAGAACTTGAGCCCTGACCTAGACCTTTGGAATGAACGGGAACGTAGATTGTGAGTCTGGCCTTTTCGTCCAACATCAGTGCCTCATAAATGGTCTACAGAATGAATGAGCAGGAATTCCCACAGAAACACTCTAAAATCCTGACTACTGCCTTCCAAGAAGACGGGAAGCTATTCTAGCTGCAAAAGGGGGACCAACTGCACATTGAAGTACTGTATATGTACTTGTATATAATGTTATTACAGGTTTGGCCAAATACTTTAACCCATACTGTATAGTGTACTAGCATGAGTACCTATTGTTGACGGGAAAAAAGTTTGAGGAAATAATTAAATGGTTAAAGCTAAAAATAGAAGTGTGAATCACAAATGAGAAATCGAAAAAGTAGATTCGATAAAGATTAAGTTTTGTCTTAAAATGACATAGTAAAAATATTAAATTTAGCTTTTCTAATTAATATCCATTGGTGCAGGTGTTTGTTTACATTGAGCAAGTAGCGCATTAATAGCTAATTTTAAAGTACATTATTAAACACGGCACATAACTGCTCATAACTTCCCTTCTACTCAACATTTTGATTGTATTTATAATGGAGGTTAAACTTCAGCAGATATATAAGTACTGCAAAAGTTTCATTAAACTTCATTAAACGCACCCACAGTTTGACACATGTGCAGTACACTGTCACTTGCGGTTTCTGTCACATAACGGCTCATAACTTCACTTTTACTAAACATTTTGATTTCATTTATGGTGCAGATTTAACTTCAGGCAAATAACGGAGTATTGCCAAAGTTATATATCAAGATATATATCATTAAATTCTGTCCAGCCAGTTTTACGTTGTCATATATATATATATATATATATATATATATATATATATATATATATATATATATATGTTTTACGTTATGTTGTGACAATGGACATAGAGATATTCAAACAGACATATATACAGACAGACCTACAAACAGACAATGAGATAGACATACATACCTACATACAGACCTACAGATGTACATACAGACACAGAGACAAATAAACATAGAGGTTTTGTGCAACATCAAATACTTATAATTGCTTTATACTAAAGTGATCCATACATGTCATATACTACCATTCAAAAGTTTGGGGTCACTTTCTAACTCATTCCTGATCATTCCTGATTTTTATTTCTTTCTACATTGTAAAGGAATGCTCAAGGCGTCCAAAAATGCATTAATCTCCTTTGAACAGTTGATATTGAGATTGTAAGAGCCATATCACATTTGTTATGTAAGATGGATCTGCAGAATTTGTTGTTGTGTTTATTTTATTTTATCTGTTTTATTTCATTTATTCTATCTTATTCCGTTCATTAGTTAAGCACCAAGCATTAAGTTTGTTACATAAGACATAAGCTTTAAATTTGTTACTTAACCATCCATTTTGACAATCGTAAATTGGTCTGTGATGTCATTCCACTATGACATGTATTTGTATGACTATCGCATGATAGAAAAGTCAGTTTAGACTACGGAAACACAAGCTTTTGACCGTAAGCTACCCGTAAGCAGATATATACAACAAAAGTGTTGTTATATGCGTAAGATACAGCAAATAGGTTGTTGTAAAAGTCAGAAATTTGCAAGATACAGCAACTGGTGTCTGTAACCACAGTGGATTTACTCAAGACGACTGTATGAAGTGTTGATTCTTTGACAAAATAAACTACAAGAGACAAAGAGATCATCGGACTTCTGTTGTGTGAGTGAAACTTCAAATTAAAGATACGCGTCAAAACTAGTGAAATAATATGTCCGCATCTACAGAGATGTTTCTGCTATTTCTGCTCTGTAAAGACTTCATAACGCCTCTAATCTGAGCTGCTGTTAATTGGTCATTTTTCAGGCTGATAACTCTAAATGAACTTCTCGTCTGCAGCAGAGGTAGGTTTTGGTCTCGTCCTCCTGGGACGGCCTTCATGAGAGACAGTTTGACGGATTTTGCAAATGCACTTGACAATACTGTTTGTGCAAGAAGTATTACAGAAAGGCCGACCTCTGTGTCAAGAATAAAATACTAACAACTACTGTAACTGTTGTTTTTTTTGTTGTTACATAATTACCTAATTCCATATGTGTTATTTTATAGTTTTGAAATCCACAGTATTGTTGTAGAATGTAGAAAATAAATCACTAAACAAAAACAAAGACATTTGCAAGTGACCCCAAACTTCTGAACGGTAGTGTATATGTGTTACGTTATGCTGTGACAAAATCCTTCTGAACGGACATAGACATATATATACGGACAGGCATACAAACAGACATTCAGACAAACATACATACCTACAGTACATACAGACACAGAGACAGATAAACATAGAAACAGACAGACATACAAATATACTGACATACATGCAGACAGACATGCAGATGGATATACAAACTTACAGACAGACACAGACAGATATAAATACACACATACAGACAGAAATGCATAAATACAGACAAACATATATAAGTACATAAGTACAGACAGACGTACAAACATACAGATAAAAATACAGACAGAATTTTTGGTTTTCTGACCTCCGATGTATGAAACGTAAAGATATCATTAAAAGAGCGAGTTCTGACCAATAAAACCTTTTCTTTTATTTCTATGTATAAACAGATGTGTATGTTGCGCTTCTTGTGTTACTTATTGGAACTCCATTTCCCAGAATGCACCGTGCACGTGCGACGCTTCTCACAGCTGACTGACGGGTGTTGTTGGTGGAGGGAGGGAGAGGGAGGGGGAGGGGGTGGGGGTGAGAGCGCCGAGCAGCCTAACGGGAGAGGCTGCCGGGGAGAGAGAGGGGGACAGGAGGACAGTCCGCGGAGGACAGTGCACACGCATCGAGCGGAACCACAACCGGTGGGACTGGACCTCATAATAAAGCGGAGAATAATCAGCCAGCGCGACGCCGCCCACTCTCTCTCTCTCGCGCGCGCGCGCTCTTTCTCTCTCTCTCTCTCTCTCTCTCCCCGTGTGTGCGTGTGCGCTCGCGAGCTGAAGTGCGTGCGGCGCGCCTGCGGTGGCGCATTCGCGCGTTCGCGTGCTGCTGCTGCTGCTGGTGGTGGTGGTGGTGCTGTGTCCGCGGTGCGAACCTCGCCGTGCCCGATGCCGAGCAATGGAGGCGGCGAGGCGGCGCTGCGCCAGTGCGAGCTCCTCCAGAACATGATCGACATCTCGCTGTCCAGCCTGCAGGGCCTCCGCACCAAGTGCGCCGCCAGCAACGACCTCACGCAGCATGAGATCCGCACGCTGGAGGTAACGCAGAAATATCGCACGCATGAACGCGCAAGTGGGGTTTACACATATGAGTGCATATAGTATAAAAGCCTTAAGCCTTCGTCCCCCCCCTGCATGAGACTCTCTGTTGCGTTCGCATCCCTTTTCTTTTTCACTGCGCCTGTGGATGTGGATGAGGATGAGGATGTGGATGCTGGCGCGCGTACAAGACGGACCGGTATAGACATGAAAGATGCATATGCACTACACACACGTGCACTGGGGTACAGAAATAGCAAGTGATGCACAAGGTTAAGTCAGGTTCTTCCTTCCATAGATTCTAGGGATGGATGGATGGATGCATGCATGCGCCAACACCATTTTATTTTTTGTTCTTGTTGTTAAAAACCCAGAGCTCAGAGCACAACACTGATCCTGTACTGACATCTTTAAAAAAAAAGGAAAAGAAAGAAAAGCCATTTATTTTTCTGCATGCTGTTGTTGCCGAGTTTTGTGCAACATCACAAGCAGGATGGTTACAGCATCAAATACATTTGCTTTGTACTAATGTGATTCAGGGGAAGAATATGACCATCCACAATACATGTCATTATGTGCATTTTGGAATACACACACACACACACTCTCTCTCTCTCTCTCTCTCTCTCTCTCTCTCTCTCTCTCTCTCACGTACTGTATGATGTATAAGCATGCACTAATTATTAGATGAGAATTTTATGCTGAAAGAAAGAAAGGTCATTTCTCTGCATGCCTTTTTTGTTGCCAAGTTTTGTGCAACATCACAAGCCGGATTGTTACAGCATCAAATACATTTGCTCTTTATTAAAGTGATCCAGGGGCAGAATAAGACCAAGGAGAACATCATCCCCAATACATTTATTGTCATTATGTGCATTATGAGATGCATGCACACACACTGTATAAATATGCACTAATTATTATGGTGAAAAAAGGAAAAGCCATTTCTCTGCATGCTCTTTTTGCCAAATTTTGTGCAACATCACAAGCAGGAGGGTTACAGCGTCAAATACTTATAATTTGCTTTATACTAAAGTGACCCATACTTGTCATACGGGATACATGCACACACACTCTGTATAAGCATACACTATTTATTAGGTCACATCTTTCATCTTTCTATATGTATATATTTTTAATCCACTGTATTAGCACCAGACTGTGCACATCACAGTGCAGCCCTGCAACAGTTGTGTTTTTGCTCATTGGCACAAGCATAAGCACTATGAAACTGCAAGCGTTTTTTCTTTTAGGAACGTCTGCAGTATGTTTTTTTTTATTTTTTATGCCACCTCTGAGCCAAGATGCAAGCTTAAAAAGCTTTAAAGGCTCAAATCTGTCTTCCTGATTTGTGAGGAACAAATAGGCTAATTATAGCGTTTCAAGAGGGACACGTATATGAGATGCTGTAAAGTGTCATGGTGGTTTGTGTATGAAGATGCCTCAGTTTTTATTTAGGAAATGCAAGTGAAGATTGGGAAATACACACTTTTTTGTGTGTGTATTTGTGTGCGTGGCCTATTTACTGTATATTGCATGCAGCCTTGGTTTCATTTGATTTCTCTTTAATACGGTTTCTATTTAAGCACCAGTGCTTGTTACAAGCACCACAACACATTTCATATCGTCTACACATTAGCTTATGGAGAGTACGGTCCTGTTAGTGGTGCTCATGCACATGATTATCATAGGTGCCTTAAGGAATTAAAATATTTTAAAATAGCCTTTTTTAATAAGCATGATTTAATGAATGCCTGATTTGGTTCAGGTGTTTTTTCACATGTACGGTTCAAAATCTAGTATGACTTAAGTATGTTTGAGACTCATCATCATAGCCAGAAAATATACCAAAACTTGCGAAAATATACCAAACTTTTAAATGTTTACAAATCAATACTTTCAGTACTGTGCAAACTTGGCAAGTCTTTGTCTCTGAGTTACAGTCCAGTCTCGGCACCTGACCAGTTTTAGAGGAATGTGTTTATGTTTGTTAAACCACAAACAAAAATTAAGGCATTTTCATATTCAAATATGTTGACTAAATCTAAAAAAAATGAAACCAAATGATTTACAGAGACAGGCTACGAAATGCCTAAGAATACAATAAAAAAAAAAATGGATGTTTGTGTAACAACCACAGCAGCACCCTCATTTCCCCTCTTGTCTTCTCCAACCACTCAACATTCAGCATCACCAGTGTATATCTGAAACATCTGTCATCATCTGCACCTGTTTGTCACTGGTTCATTCCGTAAGTTAGATATTTTCTTATGCTTTAATGATTCATAGGTCACTGTGTGGCTTAACAAACAAAAAACATACCTCTGAAACTGCTCAGGTACAGGGACTGGACTGAAAAACGAGAGTCCTGAGAAAAACCTGAGACTCCTTCAGGAAGCCTGGGGAACTGTTCCTTTAAGACTACATAAAAAATACAAGAAAGTCTGTCTCTCTGCAAGAACAAGATGAAGAAATGAGTTTCAAGACTTTTACAGAGTACAGTATTTAATTGTACAGTTCATTTGTGAGTGTATTCGTTGGTGATGCGGTAACACACAACGTCCTGTTCATCATAACATGATGCTATAAAACATTAATATCAGTTTAAACGAGTGACGGGAAAGTATTTTAAATCCTTCTTGATGATGCACTGTAGAAGTTATTTTAGTGTTAATTATTATGGCGGCGCGGTGGTGTAGTGGTTAGCACTGTCGCCTTGCACCTCCAGGGTCTGGGTTCGATTCCTAGCCAGGCTCGATTCCCGTCTCTGTGTGCATGGAGTTTGCATGTTCTCCCCGTGCTTGGTGGGTTTCCTCCGGGTACTCCGGTTTCCTCCCACAGTCCAAAGATATGCAGGTTAGGCTAATTGGCGTTCCTAAATTGCCCGTAGTGTGTGATTGGGTGTGTGAGTGTGTGTATGTGTGTGTGCCCTGTGATGGATTGGCACCCTGTCCAGGGTGTACCCCGCCTAGTGCCCGAAGTCTCCTGGGATAGGCTCCAGGTCCCCCGCGACCCTGAACACAGGATTAAGCGGTATAGAAGATGAATGAATGAATAATTATTATTAATTTCATTGATTCATCCATAGATGTTTCCTGAGCTGTGGTCATTTTGATTTGAGCTGCAACCTTTTGGGGACTAGTGACTCTAACTTTTGGCTCTTGAGCTACCACTTATTTATTCAATCTTGTCAGACTTTCATGTGTGAATGTGAAGTATGAGGCCTTGCCTTTTGGTCAACACTAAAACACTTTATATGAGATGACAAAACAGTTATAGCTCGGACCCCTGGTGCAAGTTGTTTTCTTTCACTGGGTAACGTGTTGAAAATTCTAGTATGGCCTTAACTCGTATTTTTTTTTTTCAGAAGTTAGGCCTCCTTCATAAAGAATTACCGAATTTGAGACATACTGTAACTATAAGAACACTTGCAACAGTTCTTCTGCTTTTTTATTCATTTTATTTATTTTTGCAATACTGTCTCTGTACGCCAAATTTATTTATGAGTTATGTGTCGAACAAAAATTACACAATGTTCGATTATTGTATTGGAAACTTTTCCGTTAAGTTGACACAAATCTAGTTCTAAGTGATGTAATGCCATAATATCGATGTTGCAAGTATTTCTGTTAGCGCCTAAAAAATATTGACAAATATAGGAAGCGACAAAGCCCTATCTGCATATAATTATAGTACTGTCTTTTTATAAATATGCCAGAATTATTACTATAAGCTCATTAAAGGTGTACATGTATGTAAGCATGGAGCAATGTTCTAAACTACTGAATATAATCTTGTGTTATAACCCTCTAATATCAGCACTTGCCTACTGCATCTATTTAAGTATCACAAAATAAACGGCTGCGTTCAGTTCGGCTTCCTGTCAGGGCAGGAAGTTTGGCCATGCTCCCCTCCATCTGTAATCCAAGGCCTTCTTTTGGGCCCTTTCACAACTTCCTGAAGTGTCAGGGTCATGACTATTGAGGAATTGCCCCATCAGCTTCCTCTTTAAGGCTTTTTGCTGATTAGGCCCTTTTCCCCTGCAGGCTGGTTGTAGTCCAGCGTGACTGCAGGGTACAGTAGCTCTCGCTTCTTTTACAGGTACAGAGCTCATTAGCATATGAAGTGTGATATTTCTTTTTCCTGTATTGCCAGGACCAATGGAAACAGAAAGAGGTACCATGCCTCATCAGTACTATATATTAGACTTGTGATAGTATTGAGTTTCTTTTTTTCTAATTAAAGGTATGAATTTTATGACATTTTATTACTAATCTAACAAAATGCAATTTGGTTCAACATACATAGAATTGGCCACCGATGAAAAACCCACTGAAAATCTTTGGGATGTACTGGTGAAAACTATGTGGAGCGTTTCGACGTTCCCGTTTTCTCGGCCAAAACTTAACGACAGAAATAAATATTGTGGTTGTATAAGATTGTCAAAACATTGCCATGGCGAACGCACACTGTATACAACAAAATAATTGATGTGTGTGGCTTTTTTGGCCAGGCAGTGTATTGTATATCAGCAGTCAAACGCGACAAGTGGAGCAGTTTCCACTCCCATTAGGACAGAGAGAGTGGACACATGAAGGCCGTTCAGGGAGGACTGAGTAGAGCTCGTCGACTCTCAGCGAGTGTAACAGGCTCTAAATGGTCTGTTAATTCCTGCGTTGAATAAGCACAGCTGAAGTGGTTGTCACACTCCAGATGCCCTCCTCCCACCTGTCTCTCATCGCCACCTGCACTTCAGCGCAATCAAAAGAGACTTGAACTCACATTAGATTCTCACCTAAAAGCCTTTTGTTATTCCACTTCAGGCCAATTTTTTTTTTCACACCGAGCTGTACTTGTGAGCCGACGATGGTGCTCCAGAACTAAAATACTATGAGGCGATGCTTTTGATTTTACATGCTGTCTCCACCATTGCACACTGTTCCCTGGCACTTCAGCCTAAATTTTTGTATTGGTCTAGCATGAACATCTCCATGGGGATCAACCTCTTGGGTTTCGTTTGCTCCTCAAGCATATTTTGGGAAGTCGAAAAAACATCAGATTTTTCTTGTTGGAACTAAACATGTTCATACAAAGCCTGCCAGTTACTCCATTGTGTGCATTTCCCATGATGCATCCTACTCAAATCTGTGCTCAGACCATTTAGCACTTCAGCATGAGCTGTGTAAAAAAATAATTGCTTGGTTTATGCCACAATTCTAACATTTTGGCATATGATTAACTGTTAATAGATAATGTTACAGTAAATTATTCTTAATATTACTCAAATAGGAACTTAAATGATAACTCAAATATACAGAGCTCAGTTTTTAATTCAATTAATAAATCAAATAAGCTTCAAAGTGCAACTTAAATAATAATTCAAATATAAAGGCCCAA
The DNA here is from genome assembly GCA_030522415.1 of Channallabes apus. Taxonomy (NCBI): domain Eukaryota; kingdom Metazoa; phylum Chordata; class Actinopteri; order Siluriformes; family Clariidae; genus Channallabes; species Channallabes apus. The sequence continues at coordinate 30,181,526 of CM060120.1, forward strand.
AAATATAACTCAAATTATAACAATAATTGGGTTGTAAAGTATAACTCAAATTATAACAAAAATAAAAAATAAACTATACAAGCCCAACTGATAGCTCAAATTCTAACTCAATTGAACAGCCAACAACAATAACTCACATAATATCACTACTATAAATAATAACTCAAATCATAACTTAAAAATACAGGCAAACAGCCCTCAGGTTCAAGTGTTTGCCCAAGATTAAAAAAAAAAAAAAAAACTTACTTCAATCATTCTTCTTCATTTACCAAAATGCTTTGCTGATCAGCTCACCTAATTTTTCTTAAGCAATCGTGTAATAATGATAGCTATTCCAGTTATGATAACTGTATAACCCAGAATGTTTTTTTTGTACAGCACATTATATTAGAGTTGCGTCAGTACTCAGTTTAACCCTTCCCTAAGGATTATTATTTTTGAAAATTGTTAGATGTTAATAAATAAATATTAACATACATAACATGCCTTACATGCCAAAACGTGTGCTTTACATAGCAAATTAAAAAGGAGGCTTATATAAAATTGAGACATGGAATGGAAACTGTGTCTTCTGCTCCTAAAATAATGCTGAAATGCCATTATTATTATTATGTGCGATATCTGAGCGATAAGGCAAAAACATCATGTCATTTTTTAAACCTTCATATCCTTTACAGTATCATGAATTTTAGCTCAATATAGGACATTAAGTACCTTAATATAATGCAGTGGCAATAGAAGAGTTTCAATCGGTTGAGAACATAACATGAATATTTTACCAAATGATTTAAACAGTTTATCAGAATAATTTTATATACTGTTGTCCCTGGCGTTTTGATCTAAAAAGTTTTTTTTTAATAATAATGCATCAATACTTTACTAATATAATAACAGTATTATTACCTTTCATCTACGTATGATTGTTTTGCTGTTACAATAAAGCACTTTCAGTGTGGGAGTCCATGGAGGAGTCGTGTAAGCTGGTTCCTGTAGGGAGGACGTTGCTTTGTGTCTCGATGCGTCTGTGAACACCAACGCAGATAAACAAAGAGACACAATTAGGCTTTTTTAAGAAACAGGGAGAACAGAAACTTAGCAGCATTTGCCGATTTCACCCTTATGGGCCCTGCTTTGGAAAAGAGTGTGATAGAGCGCCGTGCTATTATGGCTGCTTCTATATTTGGATCATCTTTCGTCCCCCCGCCTGGTGTTTTCAGGGGTTGATTGTTAAATAAGAAAATGACGTGTGATGTGCGAAGAGGCTGGACAAGAGGAGGAGGAAATGGAGAGGGATTGAGCGAAGAAGAAACCAACCAGATGTTTTAAAGGGATGGGTCTCCCAGCAGGCTGTGTGTGTTTTCAGGGAAAGGAAGGAGGGGGTACTTGAGGAGCAGGTGATTGCAGTAACAACATCCCCTCCCCAAACACACAGCCCTCCCCTTTTTTTTTTCTTCTGTTAGGAGATCTATTTTTTACCCTGCCATGCTATATTGGACCAGCGCTGCTGCGGATGGATAAATTGGGAGAGGGCCATGTTATCAAAGTGAGCTTTTTTTTTCAGTTGCTCCATTGCATCTGTGCCAAATTTGGGTTATAAGATCAGATCTGCCATCTGTCTTCAACTTGTGTTTATAGAAGGTTGCATTTTGTGAAGGAGTTCAAACCTCAGACCTGCTACAGAGCAATAGGGAAAGGGATCATCCATATGTCAAGTCAATTGCGGCTTTGTGTAGGGAGTTATTAGAGCATAAAGTCTCGCAGTGTGACATTAGGAGACCCCTGATTAGTGGAAGCCCCTTCAGCGACGCTCACTAGCGCCCTACTGTGATGACAATGACAACGGCAGAAAAGTCAACCATTACTTCAGACCATGTTCTTCCCAGTGCGATAGGGGTCATGCTCTAAAACAATCATTACTAAATTTAGTAGTGTAAATTCTATACATTCAGTATTTACAGTACAGTATATGAGAACCATCTAACCAATTTAGGGGTTCAGTTCCAGCACTTATTTCAAACATAGTAAGCTTATTATTTAAACTTATCATAATTGTGATGTTAGTGATATAGAAAACATCACAATTTTGATCAATTTATATAGGTTTGAAATAAGTGTTGTTATAAATTTTCCTTCTAATACTGTATGTTGTTGTTTATAGTAAGAAGTCATAATATGCCATGTGAGCTAAAGGTTATCATCCATTCACCCATCCAGGAACCTCTGTAGTCCCACTAGGGACCGTGGAGGCCAATGGTGACCACTGTATTCTTGTATTCTTGAAATCTCTTTGTAGCGTTTTTAGTACAGTTTTTGTGGCTGGACGATTTTGATTGCTTAAAAAGCTAAAAGGTAGTGAAGAAGTAGTTTTTTTAATTCTCAATTTAAAAAACAACATATAGCTAAGCTCATTCTTACAATATCATGCTCAACTGTGCCTCATGACTTTTTATTACACATGTTCCATGACACAAGGTTAGTTTCACATTCTCTCCTTGAGGTGTTTCGAAGCATCTCATTTGTTATTCAAAGTGTTTCTCTCGCACCTCAACTCAGTGTAGCTTCATTACTTTAAGTGGCTCTCCAGCAGCGAACGAGGGGGCAGGCAGGCAAATTGTGATTTTCGCTGATTTATTAGCTGTGCGGCGCTAATCATTTCTCCTCCCACAGCAGGATTTTAGTCATAAATATTTTCCTTCTGATAAACTAGCCATCAGCACTAGCACATCCTTGCTAGTACGCTAACTCAAAGAGAGTAAACATTCCTCCCGAAGCCTCACACCTTCATCTGTCATACTGTACTGTATGTCCCTCTGTTTCAGTTTCAGTTTTACTTTTAACTTGTTGAACGTTTGCCTTTTCACACAACTGGAATCACTGTACAGGAGAAAATCTATTTCCTTTCAATGTTCAAAACTAGCATCATTTTGCTAGCACCCTAGCTGTTACATTTGTTACGTTTGTTTTCCTGCAACTTATAAATGTCAAATTACAAAATTAATCGTTTGTCTCAAACCTACAGAATATTCACTAATAAATTGTGTAACAAATAAATATAAAATAAGCATATTCTTGTCAGTTAAGCTTTGCTAGTTAAAGTCAGGTATGCTAACAGTATGTGTGTTTTGTTATAAAGGTTTATATTTTTATGTTGTTTTTTTTCTCAGCCTAAAAGTAGTTTATATGTGCCTGGAAACTTTTAAGTTTAGTTTTTAGGTCACAGTGCATAATTTGAGATAAGATTTAACTGCTGACTGAAATTGCTACTAATCATGCTAATCAAAAATACGGACTAAGATATTTACAGTTGTTATTGTATTGAGATCATATTTCTTTTAAGAAATGTCTCATTTAAAATAAAAATGAAAAATACCGTCAATGCAAGTTGTTTGTTAGCAAAAATTTTTGCTAGCTTTTAAGCTTGGATAAAGCACGACCATGGTTATTAGCTCGGTTTGCCAAACCGAACGTCGGCAAAGTTACGCATACTGTACATCCGGGAGCCGTTCAAGACGTCTTTGTATTGGTGGAAAACGAAGGGAGTTTACTTTTTTGCCAAGAAAGCCATAAATTAGGGTTAAGTCAGGTTTAATGTCTATTTACTTAATATTTTAGTCTTTTATGTGTATTTTATAAATGTTTTTACATGCAAAAATATGATTATATTGTTGGAAATTGGTAACAGTGGTAATATTTTTGGGTGGCTGGGACGGATTACCTGCATTTACATTATTTCCTATAGGAAAATGCGATTCACAATACGAAATTTCACCTAAAGAACTCGCCTCCGGAATGGAGCCTAGTTACCGCTGTTGGAATGTTTATTTTCTCCAGTACATTTCACTCAACCTTGTAAACAAAGTTATATACAGTGTACTGCTGACCTTATGTTAACTTTTTGATTAGCCAGGCTCCTTATTATTGCTTTCCTACACAACTACCTCGTGAAAGAACCACTCGAGTTTCTCATTAAACTCATTACCAGCTTGTGACTAATCAAACGGTCTGATCGTTTTTGCATTAAAAATACAGCACCAGTGAAATGCTCATATTTGATACAAAGGCTGTTTTTAGCCCCCTGAAGCTCTGAAGAGCCGGGAGTGGCTGTGCCCTTTAGCCGTCCATCATGTGTGTGGACGTCACGGACACGTTGCCATGGTAGCATCGCGCGCGTGTGTTTACCTCCTTCTGCAGGGGCAGCACGATGTTGCCATAACACACGGATCCAGTGACGCAGCTCTTCAGCTCTGCCTTTTTGTTCCTGATTAGCAAGTGTACATTCCCACCCCCGTCCAAATCCAACCGTGATTTAACGGAAAGGGTTTTGTAGTGAATTGTGTTTACAGAGATAAAAAAAGATGATGCACATGGTGAATCTCAGAACTTACAATTACAGTACAACTACAAATAAATAGTAAATCAATCAAGTGGCGTAAGTAAGGCATGATGATCATACGTGTGTTGTATACAGGTGCTGTGTCCTGTCTCTTAAGCTGATCTTCGGAAGACGTTTTCTGTCTGTGGGAAAATCCCACTCTGGAAAAAAAAAAGCCACGAAGGCCTCTGAGTTGGGGTTGCTAGGAAACCTAACGTCACACTTGCACCAACATATTGTTCTCTGTGCTGGCTGTGTGATCCCCTAACTACCTGCAGTGTGTGTGTGTGTGTGTGTGTGTGTGTGTGTGTGTGTGTGTGTGTTTAAACAACACACTCAACACCCTGAAACCCTGACTGACCATGCCGCAAAACAACTCCCAACCAAAAAGTACCCTTAAAAAAAAAAGAAAATGGTTTGGGTAATTTGGATCTCCATGACTTCTGTTGTAATGTGAAGAGAACATGTCGGGGGCAGATCTTTCGGTGGGTGTTTGTAGGGATATTAAAGGCTATCGTGGGCTCAGTAGGAGTGTATCAGATGCTAAACAGGGAGAATAAAATGAGATGCTGCTAAGAGATGCACAATAGCCAGTGAAACTAGAATGTGTAAGGATAATTTGGCAACTCGGTGAAAAGCACTGGCTAGTCATTCTCTATATACAACATAAGCATTGCTCGCTGAACGTTAAACATTATTGACTATTTACATTTAGCTTTTTTTAATCTTTAAAAAGCTTCATCAATGCCTAGCTGGGGAATTTTCTTGTTTGTGCGGTTTGTCTGGACAACGTGTCTTCGACGCCGCTGGGCCTCTATTGTAAAACGAAAAAGAACAACATTAATCCGTCTTCTTCACGTCCTGCACTGGCCAAACCCCAATGTCAATGTTAGCAGAGATAGGCTGCGAGAAAACAAGAGGACATAGAACTGGGTGTTGTTTTGCTTTCTTTGGAGCCGCGAGCTCGTTTGACCGCAGCCCACCATGACCTGTGGGGAGGATTTGTATCTCTCTGACATGTTGACTTAAAGGTTCAGTACTCCTGTCATTGTGTTTGGCATCATTCAAATGTGTGAACTTTAGGGAAAAAAACTGCAGGCGGAGGCCAAAGATGAAACGTCAGCATGAAAGCATGATGATGATGATGATGATGAGGAGGAGGATGAGGGTCACCTGCAGGTCCGGGTGAGGAGATTAAGCTGCACGAAGCAGTTAAATGAAAGCCTTCTTATTTACTCATAAACTCGTTCCTGCATGTTTCTGTATTCACAGTTTCTGTATACTGTAACTGAGCTGTTGACATGCTATTGACCTTGTCATGCTGTACCTTTGTGTTGCTCTTTCATTAGCGTACCAAAGTGAAAGCTTTAAATCTAAGGTGCTTGGTTTACCTTACCCTTTAAGAGACCCTTGGTTTAAGTGCTCAGTCCTTTTGTTCACCGTTGAGCCAGCGTAGGCTCACAACCCAAGGACGTTAACTTCTCCTTCGCAGGTGCTTATTGCACGGATTGTGAGTGTAGCGTGAGAGTGAACAAGCTGTAAAAGGCACTTGACTCTCTTTTTGACACTCTGGAAAAATGCCTGATGAGTGTTTTTTTTTCCCCCTTCAGAATTTATATTTGATGCAAAACAGTGGTGTCTCTATACGATGCATTTTCACGTTTACACACTCTGGTCTCTGTACAGTACATTGCCTGAATATATGTCTAAGGTGTGCATTTTTCATTTCTTAAAACGTTTAAGATTATAAAAGTACAATATTAAAAACAATTGTTTTTGTTTTATGATCAAGTGCCATATAAAGATGCAATAGGTGCTTTTACACAATATATTCCACTAATAATCAAAAATAACAGCCCAATAGGAATAACCATGCAATAAATAAACACCAGCAATCAGAACAGTCTGACCTGATCTAGTGTAATCCAAGTGAATTTTCACCTTTACAAATCCGTTCAGCAGGTAAAAATTAGCCATGGAAACACTCAATCTGATCATTTCTCGCTCTCACATGTTTACCCCATGTGGGAGTAATGACCTGACGAGAAGCAGTAAGAAAAATTTTACTTCCATTTACAATCTGTAAACTCTTTCATCCACTGGCTGTCTGCTTGAGGAGGGGGCACTGATTAGCTCACCATTTCACACATAGTAAAGCATCCAACTAATCATAGATTAAACTGACTTCTTTTAACCAATCACAGCGCAGAAGGTGAGATTTATCGGAAAAGATAGGAAGCCTATCCTAGATTCAAAGGTAGAGAAAAATACTTCTTCTTTTAAGATATTTCCAGCAGCTTAAACACTTCCCAGTGCGTAGAACCACTTTGTGCACATCAGTTGCAATCTGATTAAATGCTTTGTGCATGTAAATATACATCCTTTAACTGGAATGATTTCAATCGTAAACATAGCTAATGCTGCTGAAATATGAACGCCCCTTTCATACTGTAGCATTGCCTGATTTATGAGAAAAGATGATGTTACTTTTTCTGACTTCAACCTGGTTATTTGACGTGTAAACATGACTTGCAAGTCAAATGTATAATGTATAATATGTATAATATTATGTACAGTACATGTGATGGATTTGTTGTCATTCTTGGTCTGGGTTTAAACCTTCTTGTTTTGGAATTTGACAAAAAAAGAGTGATTGTAAGCATGGTACTTGGATACATTATGTTTAAATACACTAGAAAACCAATAAATTAATACAGATGCATAGTTATTGTGTTGATAATAAAGAAGGTGTGATAGATAAAGAATAACGCAACATCAACATGACTGTGGCATCAGCGATCTAGTCCTTGCCAATTCCCACCTACTCGCATCGCAGAATGTCCCTTATCAAACAACATCCACCGATCTGGAAGGATGGAAGCTAACCATGACACGTGAGTCTATGGCAGCTTTTCCAACTGCAGCTAAACACTCTCGGAGCAGAGCACTAGCTTGTCATTCCTATACCTAAGCTACCACACTCTGGTGGCTCGTGTCTTTTCATGCAATGTTTTTTTTTTTTTAGTTTTTTTGGTGAAACCTCAGGGAAGAGTTTGTAAGCTTGTCTGAAAAAAAAAACCCAAAATGCTCTCGCATCCAGCTGTGTGTATGTTTGAAGAAGGTTCTAGATACAGTGTGGTGAGGTTGGATTTTTTTTCTTCTTCTTCTCCGTGATGGCGTGACGGACCGAGCCTGGCTAGAAGCCCCTGGGTGCTGGCGTCCGAATCCACGCTGCGCTCATTAAGGCTGGGATTAGAGGAGGCTGGCTGGCAGGTGGGTGGAGGTGTGAAAAGGATGACTGGCTTTATGGCTGCCAGCCTCCTGGTAACAGAGCTTGTGCGTGCGTCAGCGATGTGCCTGCCTGGTCTCCCTCTGAAAGGACCCATCTTAGCAGGCCAGGCTTCATCCTCCTGTTCCTCCTCCTCCTCCTCCTGTTCCTTAACTCTCCCCCTTTAACCCCTCCACCCCTCGTTCTGCCTGCGTCATCAGCTGCTGCAGTTCGGCTGAGACGTCTGCACAACCTGTCCTCATTAAAAGCGAAGCGAGCGAGTGTTTCTTTCCCTCCACCACCCCTCTCGCATGATGTTTTTATTTTACAATTTACAGATTGTTTAATTTGCTGTTTTATTATTCTTTTATATTCATATAACACAAGGTTTGGCAATGCATGTACAATTATCTGTGCAGCCAGTAAAGCATGCTGAAATAGAGACATGGAGAGGCAGACAGAGGGAGGCGGAGAGAGAGAGAGAGAGAGAAACAGAGATTAAAAGACATGCAAAAGTTTGTGCACCCATGTTCTAACTTATAATATTAACAACTTCTGTACATTCTAGAATTCGGACGCACAATTACTTACAGTTTATAATAATCACATATAGCAAAAAAAAAAAACCATAACCTGTGTGCAAATATATTGGCACCCATCCAGTTGATGGTGATCCATCAACCTTACATTTTAATTCTATGGTCTCTTAACAGCCAACTCTGGTTTGTATAGAGGTGCCAAAATTTTTGCAAACAACCATAGGTGCTTCTGAAGGGATTGAACCAGATACCAGATCTCTTTCTCTCTCTCTCTCTCTCTCTCTCTCTCTCTCTCTCTCACTCTCTTCCTCTTGCTCTGGTCAGCACTCTGCGCTCTCTGGAAAATTCCTCTTGTGCTGGCCGACGCTGTCTTGTTTGCGAAGGAATCGGAGGGGAGCTGCCTCACAGAACGCTCCCTCCCATGTCGCGTTTTGTTATTCAAAAAGATCCTGACACGTCGCCAGGGTTGGGAGGGAGAAACAAAAAAAGGCATCCTGCAAATCTCAACCCAGATAGACAGAGGCCCTGGGGGAGAGAATAGCCATGAGGAAGCGAGGCCTGACGCAGCCATGTGTTAGCCTCACTATGAACTTGCAAGTGCTGATGTCACTCGCTGCGACGGTCTGATGACACCCGGTTGCCATGGCAGCCGCACAGACGCCCCCCGAGAGGAGGTATGCTTGCTGTGCGCTTCCATATAATAACAGCTATTTATATCTGTTTGACGGGCCTGTTTGCTGGAGGGGAAATAAGCAGGGATTGTGGGGGAGAAGGTTCAGTCAGATGGCATGCTCACTGCACCGGGGCATAGAGCCAAGTGGCATGATGTAGATTAGATATAATAATGTGACGGGCCTGACTCTGAGCTGGTCTTTTATTTATTTATTTTTTTACGTTTACATTTATTCATTGCGCAGATGGTTTTATCCAAAGCGACTTAGAAGCGAGGCAGAATCCGATCCAATTATAGAGCTTGCATAAGCACATAATTGAGGGTTAAGAGTGTTGATCAGACCCCCAACGGTAGCTCGCTAAGCGCTACAAACCTTACAGTGACAAGCCAAGGCCTTAACCACTGAGCTCAAATTTACGATTTTCCCTCCATGTTTTTCACCAACAGTCCAAAGCGAATCTAGTTCCGTCTTGTTTATCCAAAATCTCAAACTTAAACAACATCCAGATTACTGACTCTTAATTTGGTCTTTTCCCAATTTCCCCCATTGGAGTGGTAACTAGCTCTCCTCTATCGTACGGCACTTAATGGAGGAAGGCAAGCTACACTAGCACACACTTCCACTTAGACATCTGAACACACTAACTGGTGCTCCTGCCGCATTCCAGGGCAGAATAACACATATGGAGGAGTGTGTTCTCTACCGGAAGCTTGCTTGTGTAGCATCACTGCGATTGACACCGTCACCCATCCCACTAGTTTTAATGTTAACATTAACGTTAACAACAGGGTTGCATCAGAAATTAATGGAAATTGAGATAATATATTTTGATTATATCATCTCTGGGCACAAAAACTTTGGAGTGAGATTGTGTTGTGTTAATCGCTAAAAAAGTAGCTAGAACTATAGAAGGAAAATAGATTTTCCATTCTGTGCACTTGATTTTCCGCCTAAGCTATTCTTTTAACCTCCTTTGAGCTACGATTGGACCAAGTTTTTTTGTGTATCCTAATAATAAAACAAGGCAAGAAAAAAATAAATCTTGCCTTGCAACATGTACGGTTGTATTCCTGGCATCCTCGTGTACACTGTTTTGCGTTCCGACCTCAGACAACGGTTCAGACGAATACCTTTATACGTCTGTCTATAATTAGCTCCAGTTCATTTGCGCTGTGGCAGTTACCCTTTCGCTTGATCACAGAGCGTGAAAGCTTGTGTGGTGCGACAATGATGGAAGAAGAAAGAACGTAAGTCATGTCACGTAAGGACGTCCCTGCGGCATCATGTCCGAGAACCCTCGGGTCTCGTCAGGCTGCATTGAGGGTATCAAAAGGGTCTGCCGGTCTCAGCAGAATATTTCAAGATGCCTCAATCTAAAGGGGTCAAGCCTGAGGATCCTGGGGCTGTCTGATCCTGAGTCAGCTTTTACACACTCTGGTCCTGTGTGTCCTTGGTGAGACAGTGGACTCTGTTGTGCATCACTGTATGTTTATAGTGTGATTATGGAGTGTAAATAATAATCTGGTTAACATTTAAACGAACAGAACAACTTATTTCTTTCACTGCTGAAGTGAATAGCTTGTTAATGTTTAATAAAACCTAATCCTAATGTTTTAAGTCTTTGTTTACTTAACTTGCTTTAAAGTCATTCTTCTTATGCAACATCTTTGTCAATGTCTCAAGATGGCCACCTGTAAAATTCATCCTGATTACTAAACGACTTTCACACGTTTCCAAAAAAAAAAACTTTACTTTTCTCTGCTAACCCGCCCCTCCTTCTTGCATCTGGTTCTCTATTGCCCCCTGCAGGTGAAGCTCATGAAGTACATCTGCAAGCAGCTGCAGTGCAAGTTGAAGGTTCCGGAGACGGAGCGACCGCAGGCCCTGGACACGTACCCACGCCTGGGGGACTGGCTGCGCACCGTCAGCCTGAGACCCGAGCTCATAGAGGTGACGAGCAGACATGCAGTGTTAGCGACGTGTCAATGTGTATCGGGGGAGGGGTGCTGGTTAAATGATGCAGGGCGAGTTTGCAGGTGCAGAATAATAAAGAAAAAAATTTTTTTTCACCTCTTTTTTTTCTGTCCTCTAAATATTCCTTTCATCTTCTCCACTTTTTTCTTCTCTTTCGATCTATTCTCTTCATCTTTTTTCAGTTTTCTTTTCATTTAATGTCTTCTATCTGTGTGTCCAAGCTTATTTTTTGTTCTTGTTTAACCTTTCTCTCCTTTTGTCTTTTCTTCTCTCATCGCTTGAGAATATGAATTCATTCCCTCTTTTCTCTCATAATCTCACTCATCTTTTCTTTTCTTGTATGTCTTTACTTATTTCGTCCTCTTCTTTTCTCCCCTTGGCTTATTTCTCTTCCCGTCTTTTTTTTTCTTTTTTATTCTTTTTTTTCTCATTTTGTTTGTTTTTGTTCTTCTTTATGTTCTTTCCCTTTCTTTTCTCAATTCTTATGTTGTCTCTTTTTTTCTTTTTTTTTTGTCTCTTCTCTTCTCCTTGTTTTTCTCATATCCTCACTTGTCCTTGCTTCTTTGCTTTTATTTCTCCTCTTTTCTTTAAAATTTTCTCTTCATTTCACCTCTCATATTGTCATCATTTTTCTTTTCTTCTCTTTTAAGAATTCACTTTCTTGCCCCCTTCTTTACTCTCCTAGTATTTTTCTATTTATCTGCTCCTCTGATTGTTTAAGCAGCATTTATTATGTCGTCTACCAGTACCAGCATTTCTTTTTTTCTCCTCGGTTTTGTTTCTTCTCTCTTTTTTCTTCTCTCCCAGCCAGATTGCTTAAAAGCTATCCGCTGTGACACACTGTTAGCTTATTTATACTAACTAACTGACAAACTGACAAAAATAACATAAGTATGACTGTTATCTGGCAACACAGGAAACAGTCGTGTGTTGGTAAACCGGCTCTAGTTTGGACCTCCGTCTTTGTGTAATTTTTTTCTCCACCGAAATTTTGACGTTACCAAAATTAAGAAAGTTCCATGCTCTAAACTAAATAAACAATAATAATCCCCCCCTGAGCCGCTGCCAGGTGGAACGCAGTGCTCTGACCTCAAGTTCATCAGTAGTTCAGGAGATCATTCAGTGACACGTGACCCAACTAATGACGTCTCAGTCAGAACCTCTTAGTCCGAGCGTTTTATAACGTAGTCGGCTTTCCACAAAGAGCTAAACGCAAATCAGCGATTCACAAGGCAAGTTGCCATGCACGTGCCACCCCACAGTGTCACCCCGACCTACTGGACAGGATCGTATCATGCCACTGTGTCCCGCTCTCTTTTGAAGATTAGATTAAAGTACTGAAGTACAATACTTGGCCCTGAGGGTGCACAAACTTTTCTTTCACCTACAACTGTAGTACTGTATATGTTTACCTGTATTCTAAGTTAGTCTTTGCATATTGTTTTTAATTAGCCTGATTTGTGATGAATGATTCTGTGTGTGTGTGTGTGTGTGTGTGTGTGTGTGTGTGTGTGTGTGTGTGTGTGTGTGTGTTCAGTCATGTCTGTCTTTATTCTTCCTACAACTCTTTCTACTCAGTCGGTCTTGCATCACTGTCGGCTGCTTCAACAGCGCAGTGACTTTCTCAAATGAATACAAACGCTTTCCATACCTCAGGAAGGAAATGACCAAATCCTGCAAAACAAAAAACCCAAGAAGCATTGAAACATTCAGCATTCAACATTCTGTTGATTTAGAGTAATAGTGATATTATTAGCAGGAGGAGGAAACGCAGCAGCATTATTATTAATAATAGTAATAATTTGTAATAGAAGCAGTGCTAATAACAGTTACTGTACGGAGTGGTAGGAAAAGTTATTATAGTAATATAATAGCAATAGTATTATCGGGAGTGGTTATAGCAGTAGTATTAACTGTCAACCATTTTAGCAGTAGTAGCAATAATGCAGTAGCAATAGTGTATATAAGAGTATAAATCTAGTAGTAACATTTTATTATAATAATAATAATAATAATAATAGTAACAGATATAAAGCTAGAGTAGGAGTAGTACTAATTATAATGATAGCAATATCATTAATAATAGTACTAGTTTCAGTGATCGTAGCAGTAGTAGTGTTCTTAGTTGTTGTACAGGCCATTAACAGTTTGGTGCAAAGTTACTGTAGCTCAGGGGTTTAAGGATCTGAGTTATTGATCAGAAGGTCAGTGGTTCAAACCCCAGCTCAAGTTGCCTTGAGCATGACCCTTAACCCTGTCTGCTCCAGGGGTGCCATATCATGGTTGATCCTGTGCAAAATAACGCTAACAGTAGCAGAAATAATAGCATTAGTAGTCTTTAAAGTATTATTAGAAATGATAATAATAATTATAGCGCTAGCAGTGATGTTCATACTGTAGCAGTAATAACAATGGCATTAATAGTCATATTGGAATTATTATTATTATTACTACTATTATTCTTATTCTTATAGCAGTAATAGTGGTAATTGAAGTAGTTGTACTGAAATTGATGGACTTTAGAGATACTTGGGCATAAACTCTGATAGGAAAAATGTCTTAGATTATTAATATTAATAGTTTTTATTAATATGTATTTATTATTACAGGCATTCAGTTTAACATGATAGCAGCAAAACAAAATATAAAATCCATACCACACTTTTTTATTAAAGTTTAAAGTTTATTACATTTGAATAAACATTTCTGAATCCATGAAAATAAACCCTGTGCTTGAGGAGCTCTGGCGTGACTGCCTCGTCTCCTCCACTCGTACAGGTCTGTAATGAAGTAATCGGATCATCGGCCAGGCTTAATTAGTCTAAGAGGTCACATGATGTGGGGATTGGTAGAGGGAACGAGAAAGAGAGAGAGAATCATTTGCATTAAGCCTCTCAGACAATAATGACCATCGGGTTGTGCAAGGGTGATGAGGCACTCGACTTTTTTATCCTGCCACATGCCGTTTCTCGTCGATATGCCACATCAACCGTTTCATCGTCAGACTCCGGCTCGAATTGATACAGTAAAACCGATGCCATCTTTTCTATGTATTGGCAGAGGTGGAAAGAGTAATAAAATTTTGTACTCAAGTACAAGTACTGTTACTTCAGTGAAATTTTACTTAAGTACAAGTAAAGTTACCATTATAAAAATCTACTCAAGTAAAAGTAAAAAGTAGCTCATTAAAAAATGTACTCAGAGTAAAAGTTACCGAGTTACTTTTTTATTTTTTTTAACAGCGGGGGTGGGATGAGGCATTCGTAGTTCAAAAAAGATGAGCAGATGTAAATCTCAAACTAGTTGTTTTTAACTGAAGGAACACCTTTGCATAATAAAGCTGTTGTCTTTCTTGTGCTTGAAAATCAAAGTGGTCACTTAAATATGGTGTTACGTCCCAGTCTAGGGCCATAGAGCAAAAGAATGGTTCAGGGTTCTATTTATAATATATATAACTGTATGGAAATGGTGGTATATGGCAGAAAGAACTAGATCCAATCATTAACTGATGAAATAATGAGGTTTGTACACACACACACACACACACCAGGAGGAGGATCAGATTCAGGTTGGACCCAGGCCAAAATAATAAACAAAATGGTATTTATATTTAGTAGCTAGATTACCTGCAAAAAAAACAAACAAAAAAAAACCACAAACAAAAATACAGGTACCTTCCCGGACTCCCTAAACCAAAAACAATGAAATTATCTACAAACAGGGGCGGACTGGCCATCGGGAGCACCGGGACATTTCCCGGTGGCCTGACGGTCGTTCTGGCCTGCCGGCTGCCGCTGTGCAGACGATCAGCCTGGCATGTGATAGGCTGGTGTGCAACTACTAATTAATTGACAGATCTCTCAATCTACGAATCAGGCAATGGAAAGGGAAGATTAGAAGATCAGGAGGGAAAATTACCCTCCCACATGACCTCCCACATGACCCAACGTCAGCGACGCACTGCCTAATATCTGGCTATATCCAGAGACAGGGTATATCTGACTAAATCGTTCAAAAAATGGAGCGTAAACGCAAAGGAGGAGCAGAGAGAGAGTGTATAAAAAGAAAAAAAGCCCCGGCCGCAGACGCAGCAAGCTGCTGCAAAATCCCAGCCATGTTCGCCAGTAAGGGAACAGGTCGGTCAAGATTACATTTACATTATATTTATAATAATTTGGCAGACAAACACTTTCTCCAAAACACTTAGATAATCACAATAGATAAAATTAAACCAACAAACGAGCAACAATATGTAAGTGCTGCTGTGCTGAGTCAAGTCTCGTTTCGTCTACATGTAGCATATTTTTCATATAATAAATAAAATGAATAAAAAGTAGACAGAATAGTGTTAGTGGGTCAAATTTTTTAAATAATAAATAAATCAAGTAGATGGTATGGAAAAGAATACAGTATTAGTTATTTAGATTTTTCATTTCTAGTCTACAATATGCAGTCTGCAATGTTTATTTGTTTATTTATTTATTTAGAAAAGGTGAGGAAGGCAGCAGCAGTAGCACTAGTGCTGCAAATTGAGCTACAGTAGAGGTGGTGGACAGTCCAGCGTTAGAGTCAGAGCAGGAACCTTCAGGTAAAGTTTAAGATAAGCAAAACTAAACATGCAGGTAGCAGCTATACTTTTTAAACAACATGTGCTTTTTATGATTTATAAGATCAGTAGTAGGACTGTGATTTTGGGGACATACAACTGATGGCTGCACAATTATAAATACAGATTATTGAACGCGCTTATTTCATATTGCAGAGCAACTAGATGTGCAGAGTGAGAGAGAGAAGGATTCAGGGAAAGATGAAGGAGACAGTGAAAGCCGGTGCACTAGTAGTGCTAATTACTTACTGTTTACTCTTACTGGTCTGTTCCACATAATGCCATAATTGAGTAAACATTATCTGTTACTTACGCTGTCATAGGTTTTGTTAAGTTTATTTGTGTTTGTGTTTCTGATACATTTGGTATACTAGAGTTGAGCATTGAAAATACATAAAATGTAAAATTTCAACATGTGAATGTGTCTCTTATTATCTCTTTTAAAAAGCCAATTTTCTATTTGTCATTGGTTTGGTAGTATAACTGGTGTATTCCTAGTGAGTTGTTAAGGGTTATTTTTTTTATTCATTTATATTGCATCTGGTAGTCTACTGTACCTGTTACAATAATAGGGTTCGCCTACAAGTTTATCAGTCCAGTAGATTACATGAATAGGGTGGTGGTGACTGCAGCAGCAGAGGTGGCCTGGGAGTGGAGTCAAATTCCCGGCCTGAATTATTGTCCCAGTCCGCCACTGTCTACAAATATATACAAAGACCAACCAAACCAAAGGGACAAAGCAATAATCAAAGTCAATTGGAGGCAAAAAGTCAAAACCAGAATACACAACCAAATATCAAAACGCCAAAATCACAACCTCTTTCATCTTTCCCGCGTCTCTCTCCGGTTTATACATGGTCGCGCTAGTCGATGACGTCACTCAGGGCGGAAGCGGCCGTGTGGAAGGTCAGGTAGCTGCCGATGTCAGAAAACCCGGAGTGGAGGCTGGAGCGGCGCGCGACCAGGACATGATACACACACGCGAGCGCAACGGGGCATTTATAAAGCATAATATCTTTTATTATTTTATAATTTTCATTCATTTATTTTTTTACTCAGTAGCGAATATGATTTAAAATGTAGCGAATTACAATACTTCAAACAAAACGTACTTAAGTAAAAGTAAAATTACAGATTTTTAAAACTACTTTAAAAAGTAGAAATACACAAAAAAGCTACTCAATTACAGTAACGCGAGTAAATGTAATTCGTTACTTTCCACCTCTGTGTATTGGACGGGTCTCCAGGGCTGTTATTCAGTTATGGTAACGGGCGTTTTGTTTTCCGACACACGCTGTAGCGGTAGACCTGTACGTGTACCATAAAGGACCGTGCCAACTGACCAATCAACAGCAGTGAGGGCTTACGGAAAGGAGGGGTTTAGACAGACTGATTCTTCGAACAGCTTCACACGAGTCGTTTACGAATCATTTAGAAATGGGGTAAAATTTTATCTATTTTTGGAGAAAACTAAAGTGTTTTTTGACCTTGCATACATGTAAACCTATTTTAAGAGACTCATAAAGCAATATTAGGAACCTTTAAAATGGCATAATAGGGGCACTTTAAATCACTAAATCAAATCACTCAAGGATCAACTAATACTTTATGTATTAGTTTGTAATGTATTAAACTTTATGTATTAATACTGTAAATATATACCGTGGAACCTTGGATTGCGAGTATAATTCATTCCAAAAGCTTGCTTGTATATCAAAGCAAATTGTCCCATAAGAAATAATCTCGAACTCAGATTATTTGTTCTACAACCATACAATATTCAAATAAAATAATTAATACAAAATATAAAGTGAAAATAAAACAAATTAACCTGCATTTTACCATTTCGACAGAGCAGTGTTTCCGTTAGTGTGTGTGTGTGTGTTTGTGAAGCTGAAGTAAGACGAGTGGAACATTGCTCTGTCAGGAAACTTCTTTAACAAGGAACCACGCTAATGACACTCGCTTTTGCTTTAAACGCACTCAAAATGTTATAATAAACAGTACATGCGCACAGATGTTGACTATACGAGTGATGCACATGCACTGAGACCGAGCATAGGAGACGATTACCCATAATCCCGCATCGCACGAAAGAGAACAACCGTTGGCTCAGTTGTGATCATGTGACGCTCAGCAGACAAAGAACATGCGTACTACTCATATATGAAGCCCTTGTTCATTTATTAAGTTAACATTTATTACAAAAAATTGCTTGTCCTGCAAAATGCTCGCAGACCGAGTTACTCGCAATCCAAGGTTTCACTGTATAAATATCATGTCCACCCTATTTAAACAGTTTTGATTAGCAATTAAACTTTTTTATTTTTATATCTTTTAAATTTATAACTCAAATAAATAACATTTCTCAAAGCCTAAAATACATAACTTACAGTAAATGAGTCAACCCTAACCCTAACAACTTAAATGACTCAAATAATTCAAACCCCCAAAATCAGTAGCACAAATTACATCAAGTATTCATTGTTATGAGTTTACGTGTGTGTATGTGTACAGTTTCATCTCACTAAATTTGAGGCTTTTGAATCAGCATTAATAAAGCCAGTTGGATCACATAAGTGTCGGAGCCTGATTGACAGTTGATGTATAAAATCTATGTGCATACAGTCTGTTCACACTACAGAGTTAGAGACTGTGTAACGTAGACTGTGGATTCTCTCACCAACCCTGCTGTCTCTTCTGTTCTCTCTACGTCTCATCCCGCGTAGGCGCTGCCTGTGAAATTGTCGTTGGATGCCTTGCTGCAGATGCCCGGCGCTCAGGTGCGAGAGACCATGAGGAGCCTGGGAGCCACTGCGGAGGAGTGTGTTCGGCTCTGCGCCGCCCTCTCCTGCTTAAAGAGTGCCACCGAATCAGGTGGGCGTCCTGTTTGGTCTGGCAGCCTGCTCATAATAGCAGGAGTCAAGTTTTAATTTGGAAATAAGAAACTCCCCAACGTGAGAAGTACACAGAACATTTGGCTTAGTAAATCATCACAAGAATGTTGTTGCAAACGAAATAAAGAATATATGATGTTCGAAACAGGTACACGCATTTGTACCACATTGCTGTTGAACTCATTGAAAGACCTTATCGCCTTATGCCTGTTTATATTTAACCTTTTTCATTCTCAGGAGAATGTAGTGAGGACGGTGGCTGCTGGTTTTCCGAGCCCGCTCGACGAGACAGCGGAGGTCTTATCCCAGCCGACCAGATCCCTTTACTTGGAAGTCTAACACGCCCACATAGCCCTTCTCCTCTTGCCCGGCCCCCTACTACGCCCACCACACCCTCCGTGCCTACCACGCCCCTCGTCCCATGCTTTCACTCACGTCATCTTCCGCCCAACCCAGAGGCCCACATCTACCACGGCTACGCTGAGAGCTTGACAGACCCGAGCCCATACTACTCGTCCTGGCCTGTCCGTCTCCATGGACACTCCTCCACCCCACCTATAACACCGCCCTCTAAGAGGAGGCACCGCATAAAGCCACCCTGCACGCCACCGCCGCCCTCACGCAAGGTACTGCACATCCTGCCCAACATCACCCTGACACGCAGCAAGAGCCACGAGAGCCAACTGGGCAACCGCATCGAGGACACACCCACCAACAAGTAGGTCACTTCCTGTTTTTGCAGAAAGGCCTATAAATTATTTAACACTTGGATATTGTTTTAAGTTATAGGCATTAAACAAATCTAGAGGTCTGGAGGCATGGAAATAAGCCTTTATGTCTTTATGTATTAGACATCTTGATATTTATCATGGTTCATATTTGGTGCATGTAATTTGATAATTCTGTTCCCCAGTCAAATGCTCCATGAGGGAATAAAATTAATTCAGTGTCTTTAAGTGTCAGTGGCATTATGAACTGTAATACATTCCCAGGCATTTAATAGTGTGACTCCTAATACTTGAAGTCCTCTTAGTGCATTGTTTGAAATGATCTAACTGCAAATAGTATCCTTGTACATATCCTTGTCAATACCCCAAAAATACTTGTGTGTGAAAGCGAGAAAGAGAGAGAGCCAGAGAAATGTCACAACAGGATACACATTGAGGACTCAGTGTCCAAAAGAGGACAGCACATAAAACACACACTCACACACACACACACACACACACACACACACATGTAACTGACTCAGTTGACTTTTCTATAACCTAAATCCATCCATCTACTGTAGGAAGCTCTGTAGTCCAGTTAGGGACCGTGGTAGGACCTCCGCGCAACATTCACACACTACAAGCATCTTGGGAATGGCAGTTAGCCTAATGCTTGTAGTTTGGACTGTGGGAGGAAACTGGAGTACCCAGAGGAAACCCACCAAGCATGGGGAGAACATGCAAACTCTGCACACAGACCCCGAGGCACGAAACAGACCTCATTAACCTAAATAATCCTATTCTAACCACAATTTGACTCTTAATCACAGTACCTATAACATACACTAACCTCCTTTTTCCTGACTCTGAACGAACCCTAAACCCTTAGTTATACTTGAACACATCTAACATCACCATCATCCCTCTAACCACAGAATCCTTTCTCATTTTGCCTCACCATTCCCATGACAATATACACTTATGTTTTGGTTTATGTTCAAAGTCTTCTTGTTGGTTTTCTTTTCTGAATGTGTCCACTTGTCCCGTATTGCCCCTTGTAACTGCCCCATGCTGTTTATGTTGTGGGTAAATTTTTCTGCATAACTTTATGTTCTTGTTTCCACATTTAGGGTTGACTTTTGTTTTAGCCCTGAGCATTGCATATGGTGTTTTGGGCTTTGACATGGATTTTTATTTTAATGAGCTCCTATTAATAAAATGATTTCTACATCTCTGAACACTACCCTTATCCCTGATACTTGACTGATTTCTGTACATCCAGCACATCCAGTCATTTTTAAATCCTTGATCTTGCTTTGCACGGCATTCTCGGTTCTCAGCGACCTCACTGCCCAGCCTGTGTTTGCATCCACAGGTGCGGGAAGAAAAACAAGCTGTTCCTAAACGTCCAGATTAACGGTAATGCTTGCGACGATTCGCCGTCTCGCTCTCCGCTGCTTTCCACGCGGACACACGCCACTGTGCCAGCTACGGCCCCTTACACCTTGCCGAGGACACCCACGCTCCTGGAGGAACATCATGGAGGCCTGAGGAGTGAGATTTACACTCACACACACACACACACACACACACACACACACACTGATATAGTGGGCAAGTAGATACATCGTCACGTAGATACTGTACTTAGATAGTCCTGGATTGAACTGAAAGGGAAAAAACTGCACAGTAATGCTTCTGGGTAGTAGGATCGATCCTGTTACGGATTAACAGGGGAGAAATATTAAGGCATCAGGATTTGAGAACAAAATTGTAACACAATACAATAAATCAATCAATATTTATCCTACTAGTAATGTAGTAACCAATAAACCTTACTGCATAGTTTTTAGGATTATTTCTGTTTGTCTTTTAGGAAGAAAAAAAAACATCTGCTATAAATAAATGATTAACTCTGATGTTGATCCTGGTTAAAAAAATAAAAAGGCTGGATATTTGCTCAGGTTCAGAGTTAAAGGTTTATCACAACGTCTCTTCCTGTGCTGGAGAGTTTATGGCTGCGTTCCAGTTGCATTTTTAACATACACTTATCAACTTTCCCACTATATTCCCCTGGGAAACTCCTTACCGCCATCTTGAGAGCTGTTCCAGTACTTTATTATGTCGAGTGAAGTTTGATAGATGACCGCTTAGAGGCCTATTGTGTTACCTTTTCAAGACAGCCAAAAAAAAATAAATTATAGAAACGACTTAGGAAACTCATTTGTTAATTCACAGTTTAAGTATTTTCTGATTACAGAGAATGGGCCAGAGAATTGTTTGACTAGTGCTGCGTATATTTATTTACGTACTGTAGTATGACATAATTAAGAGCCTTAATCATCATGTTAAAGATAATGCAAGGTGTAAATTATTATCCTTCTCTCTGTCTTGTCCACAGATAACATCACAGTCCATCGCAGCTCTCCGCAGACAGTGAGGAGAGACATCGGCCTGGCTGTCACTCACAGGTAACTCTGCCCTTCTCCTTCTCTTAATTGAGCATGTTTACTGATAAGTACGTTAATACAGTGCATACCTATATGACATATCACTACTTTGTAAATAAACAATTATAGGAAATCAATCAGATTTAGGAAATTTTGTATTCTACAAGTATAATCGATTATCATTGTCTCATAAACATGAATATGAAATATACACTCACTGGCCACTTCATTAGGTACACCTTGCTAGTACACGGTTGGACCCACTTTTGCCATTAGAACTGCATTAATTCTTTGTGGTTAAGATCCATCGTCATGTACAAGAAACCAGTTTGAGATGAATTAAGCCTTGTTAAATTGTTTGCTATCCTGTGGTCATAAAGCGCTGGACATGGTTAGCAACGATACTCAGGTAGGCTGTGGAATTTAAACAATGCTCAGATGGTAGTAAAGAGCCCAAAGTGTGTCAAGAAAATCCCCTCCACATCATTACACCACCACCACCAGGCTGAACCATTGATACAAGGATAGATTAAAAAATCAAAATCAAATTCTGACCCGGCGGCGCGGTGGTGTAGTGGTTAGCACTGTCGCCTTGCACCTCCAGGGTCCAGGGTTCGATTCCCCAGCCAGGCTCGATTCCCGTCTCTGTGTGCATGGAGTTTGCATGTTCTCCCCGTGCTTGGTGGGTTTCCTCCGGGTACTCCGGTTTCCTCCCACAGTCCAAAGATATGCAGGTTAGGCTAATTGGCGTTCCCAAATTGCCTGTAGTGTGTGTGTGTGTGTGTGTGTGCCCTGCGATGGATTGGCACCCTGTCCAGGGTGTACCCCACCTAGTGCCCGAAGTCTCCTGGGATAGGCTCCAGGTCCCCCGCGACCCTGAACACAGGATTAAGCGGTATAGAAGATGAATGAATGAAATTCTGACCCATCATCGGAAGGTCATAGCAGAAATCGAGACTCCTCATACCAGGAAACGTATTTCCAATCTTCTGTTGTACAGTTAAAAAAAAAAAAAGGGTTTCTTCATCCAAAAAATACTATAAAATGCAATAAACAGTAATGAATGAAATAAAGTCAATAATTGGTAAGACAACCCTGTGCTTAAAATAGAGTATTACTGTAGGTACTGCTGAGTTTTACTGAGCATCCTGCAGATCCAGCCACAGTCCTTCAGTCGAACCTACTTCTTTTTTTTCATGCATGCAGAACACAGAAGCTTTTATTGTGCTGTTTGATGGCCTGCAGATATTTTCCTGTTAGATTATTTATTTATTTATTTATTTATTTATTTTTCCGGAATGCTAATGTTTGGAAATCAGAAATGTTAATTTATTTGTACTGACTTAATAATGCAGGTATAAAATGAACATGTACAACAAAGTTTGTACAAAAAAAAAAAACATTGCACAGTTGTAACGAGACGTTATTTGAGTTACTGTTGCCTTTCTATCAGCTCGAACCATTCTGGCCGCTATCATCAACAAGGGTTTTTCAGTTGCCGGATATTTTCTCTTTTTCATACCATTCCCTGTAAACCCTACAGTAGATAACCTTAGGTGGTGTGTGAAAATTCCAGTAGATCAGCAGTTTCAGAATTACTCAGACCTGCCCATCTTGCACCAACAGCCAAGTCATGTTCAAAGTCATGGAAAGTACCTTTGTTCCACAATCTGAAGTGTACCTAATGAAGTGGCTGATATGTGCATGTAAAAAAAAAAAAAAAAAAAAGCAAAACCAGTACCAGTCATAAGTGGACACATCTTTTTATTCAGTGTTTTTTGTTTAGTGATTTATTTTCCACACTCTAGAACAATACTGGAGATTTCAAAACTATGAAATAACATTAGGTAATTAAGTAATAACAGTCAGTTATTTAAAGGTACAAAGGTCAGCTGTTCCGAAATAGTTCTTGCAAGAACAGTATTGTGTCAAGTGCATTTGCTAAACCCATCAAGCACCATGATGAAAGTGGTTCTCATAAAGACCATCCCAGGAAGGCAAGACCAAACGTACCTCTGCTGCAGAGGAGAAGTTCATTTAGAGTCACCAGCCTCAGAAATCACCAATTAACAACCAGCACCTCAGATTAGAGCTGTTATGAAGCCTTTACTGTTTTTCAGCATTGTTTTACAGTGTAAAAAGATACAGAAAGACCACGGAATTTATAGAGTACACTGTATAGGCCAGTAAATACATTTATGAATTTTAACATGTGTTGTGTTTAAGGTTCTCGACCAAGTCGTGGCTCTCGCAGACGTGTCAAGTGTGCCAGAAGAACATGATCTTTGGAGTGAAATGCAAACACTGTAGGTGGGTTGTTAAAGCGAGAGTGCAGAGGAGGAGGCGTCTCGTTCTCACCAAGGTCTTCATAATGGATATCATTTAGAGCGAAAATGAAAGCCTTTTACTTAATGTCTGTTTTCATCTCCGCAGGTTAAAGTGTCATAATAAATGTACGAAAGAGGCTCCTCCTTGTCGGATATCGTTCCTTCCCAGTAAGTTCAATTCAATTCAGTTTTATTTGTGTAGCGCTTTTAACAATTGATATTGTCGCAAAGCAGCTTTACACAATCAAAATAATTATTTAAGTTTGTATGAGATGTGAGCGTGTATGAATCAAAATAATAAGACTGTCCCTGATGAGCAAGCCAAGTACGACAGTGACAGTGGCAGGGAAAAACTCCCTGAGATGGTAATAGGAGGAAACCTTGAGAGGAGCCAGACTCAATCAGGGAACCCATCCTCATTTGGGTGAACGGATAGCAGGGATTGATCTGCATCATTCTCACTGTGTGAGACTGGAAGTTCAGTATAACAGGAGATGTGTTTAAGTTACAGTAGTCCAGTTCGTTATTGGAGGCTCGGGTAGACTGTAGTAAGACTGTAGTAAGTGCCCTGTGTGTTCTCTGCTCTGAGCACATTAAATGGCCTTGAGAAAAAAGGATTTTTGTCTTCACTGTTACATTTCTCGACTGCTCTGTCTCACTCAGTCACAAAGATCCGGAGGACAGAGTCCGTGCCGTCAGATATCAACAACCCGGTGGATCGTCCGGCCGAGGCGCCGCAGTTTGGCACGTTACCAAAGGCAATAACCAAGAAGGTACTGGTCTTCATGATGCAGTACTAAAACAAGAATCACTTCTGTCTCTGTAGTTCTTTTCAGTGTCTCTATGGTGATTTTATAGTGACGTGACATGACGTTCAGGATGTGGGGAAATTTTATGCAGAATATATTTTGTATTCACTGCGAAATAAAAGTATGAATTAAGTAGAATGTTGATTGTTGGTTAAATTTAGGTTTCTATGTAAAAAAATAAGTCTGTGTGAACTTCTGTTACTAAAAACAGGAGAGCTTGACGAAAATGTATGGATTCATAAATTGGTATAAGTTCATGTAAAGTTGTTTGTGAAATCATTATTTAAACATTTTCCTCTCAGTTTAATTGCTGTAAAATAATATTCCATGAAGTCAGTGGAGGTTTTTCCGATTCTAGCTAAATGTTTAAAGCATCCAGGAGGTTGTGGAGTAAAATGCAAGACTTAGTCCTTTGTGCCATGACCATTACTGCTCGGGTTTATACTTGCAATTCGTTGTAAAACAAAAAGCATTTTTTATTTTAATGATCATCACCTGGCTAATAAATATTTATAAAGGGTCATAGAGTGTAAACTGACAATAAACATGGTACACCATTCTCACCCCAGGAACATCCACCTGTGCTGAATCAGCTGGACTCCAGCAGTAACCCCTCATCCACTACATCCTCCACCCCATCATCTCCTGCCCCATTCCAGCAGAGTAACCCTCCCAGTGCCACACCGCCCCCCAACCCTTCACCCAAAAACCACCGCGACAACCGCTTCAACTTCCCAGGTAAGTGTTGGGACACTACAGGATGTTCTCATTGCGTCTAAAGTGCCATTTATTATTAATGATGCATTTATTGTACTGTATCTACCTACTTATCTTAAGATTTTTATTTAGGTATAAAATGAGGATAATTTATAAGAGCATCAATTAAAACATTTAGTTTTACATAAAACAAGCTAAGACGTACAGTACAGTTCACAAGGCGCTTATTTTGGTTTCAACTTGGCTTTTAATTCTCAACTTTTTTTTTTCCATTGTCGTCTCCCTGTCTGGTGATATCTCCATCCTTCTATCCCTAAGCTGCCTTCTACTTTCAGCATAGACAGCAGTTTATCTTTCCTGGTGAGTTAAAGACGACCTGTCAGGTTTCACACCTTTGTAACTTTTTTCCAAAAGTGTTTTGGTCCAGCTATCAGCTTGTTTTGTGCTATTTTAGATGCTTTGGTTTTTGCTTGCCTATGTTAACTATGATTCATTACTTAATGAACTTTAATACACGAGACAGTCAAGCAAGTGAAGTTCACTCGATTTTGAGTCGTTACAATATGATGTCACGGTAAAAATATTGTCTCAAGTTTTATTGTCATATGCACAGTATGTACACATGTCCCACTAAAAGTTCTTCATTTGCTGTCTCCAATGATCGCCAGTAAAAACTATATATATATATATATATATATATCAAAAAAGTGAAAAAGTGTTAAGAATGAATAAAACCATGACTTATTCATATTCATATACTGATGGCTCTGCAACTGTTTTAACCTTATTCCCATATACATGTTACAAACACTTACATGATGTGCTTTTGGGTGCTAGAGAATTGAAATAATTTGCATGGACTTGAAATGTAATGTTGATTTTGTTCGCCTCCTGCTGGTGAGTCTTGGCATTGCATGTCTGGTCAGTGTCTCATAAACAAATGTTAAGCGATTGAAGCCAAACAAGTTCCACCTGCAAAATCCAAACATTTATGATTTGTGTGTATTTTCAGATGTGTCTAGTTCCAACACACTTCACCCAGAAAGCCTACCGGATACAGTGTAAGATATACGATTGATGATCTAAAGGAATGTGTTATCTCTAGTAAAGTATTGGTGCCATTATGTCGACTAACATTTCCACTTACCCCTTCCTCAGGAATGAGACAGACCAATCAGAGGAGGATGTGCACGCCGAGCTGGCTGAGGATGAGCATGAAGACGGAGAGGTAAGTTACTAATAAGATCCAGCCATGCTCAAAAATAAAAAGTTGAAAGGAGTCATGTGGTTAATGCGTCTTTCTCTGTTAGGAGGAAGAGGAAGATGAGGATGCGGAAGCAGAGGAGCAGGATGAGGTGAGCGTGGAAGAAGAAGAAGGGCAGGAGGAAGCTGAGGAGGAGGAGGAGGAGGAAGAACAGGAGGAAGATGATGAGGTGAGCTTTGAAGACACAAATGGAGGCTCAGATGGAGAAGGAGACGAAGATGAACTGGATGATCTGCCCAGTGCAAGAGGCCGTAGCCCCTGGAAGGGTCCTGTCTCACGCAAGCCCAGTCAGACCAGCGTCTACCTGCAGGAGTGGGACATCCCTTTTGAGCAGCTTGACTTGGGTGATCTGATAGGCAAGGGACGTTGGGGACGGGTACACCGGGGCCGCTGGCACGGCGAGGTGGCTATCCGCCTGCTCGAGATTGATGGCAACAATCAGGACCATCTCAAGCTTTTCAAAAAGGAGGTGATGAACTACAGACAGACGCGCCATGAGAACGTGGTATTGTTCATGGGGGCCTGCATGGCTCCGCCACACCTCGCCATCATTACCAGGTCAGTCAGCTGCTGCATTGTTTTTACTCTTTGCATTATTTATGCATGTAACATGTAATATTGATATTTAGTATGAATAGGTTTGCGTCTGGCTTTTACATGCTTTTATATTATTTATATGATTTATGTTTTCAGGTAAGCTTCTGTAGGCTTGCTAGCTAACATTAAAACTTGATTATTACAAATATATATGAGTTAATGTCCTAAATTTCTCTCAAAAATCCTTTCAGCAGCTTATCTTAGGTAGTTAGCTAGCATTGGAGTTGAAGATTAATAGAAAATATTTATGAATATGAGGTAAGATTCTCTCAAAATCCTTTGCTATTAGCTTATTTTAGCTAGCTGAGTAAAGATTAATTAACATTTATGAATATGAGGTAAATTATATTTAAAAATCCTCACAGCTTATTTCAGCTAGCCGACTAGCATTAGAGGTGATGATTGATAAACAATTTTAGAATATGAGGTAAATTCCTCTTAAAATCAATAAACAGTAGCTTGTTTTAGCTAACTGACTAGCATTAGAGGTGAACATTGATAAAGTTTTTTGAATATGAGGTAAAATTCTTGCAGAATCTATTCAGGTTAGCTAAAATTAGCTAGCTTACTAGAGTATAATTATTAGCAAGAATGATTAGCTTTTAGAATTGTACATTCCTGACTTTTTAGCTCATGTTACCATTAGTGATATAGTAAAATAAAAACTCATTATTAGTAAACTGAATAATGTTAACTGTGAAAATTCAGAAATTGTATGTATATTCGTTAAAAATCCTGTCATGAATTATGTCCAATTAGCTTATGTACTGTAAGTATACAGTATCTGGCTAGATAAAGTATGGAGTGAAAATTACAAATATTTACTCATTGAAAATTCCAAATCATTCTTACCAAGTCTATAGCTGGCTAAATATCCGCTTATATCTGATAAATGACATGGCAGTGTTGATATAATTAAATGATCACGATAAAAAGTTACATTCATTCAGTACTGCTTTTGCAATTGCTTCTTAGCTTCTGCAAAGGCCGGACATTATATTCTGTTGTGAGAGATACAAAGAACACGCTAGACATCAACAAGACAAGACAGATTGCACAGGAGATTGTGAAGGTAACTAGCATGATTAGCCTTATTGCTAACTATCTGTAGTGATCATTAGCTAATTTATATCTCTCATTTCCCTTTGTTGCTGATGTTTCTTGCCGTCTTCCCGCTCCATTAGGGAATGGGGTACTTGCATGCGAAGGGGATCGTTCACAAGGACCTGAAATCAAAGAACGTCTTTCACGACACAAACAAAGTGGTAATTGCTGACTTTGGGCTTTTTGGGATTTCCGGAGTGGTTCAAGAGGGAAGGTAAAGGCTTTCTTCTTCTGGTGATAAGACAGTTCACAGTGTGACAGTTATTTTTCTAGAATCAAATAGATATGAAGTGTTTGGTGTGTATGTGTGGTTAGGCGAGAGAATGAGCTGAAGCTTCCTCACGGCTGGATTTGCTATCTGGCTCCGGAGATCGTGCGCAAGATGAGCCCTGGCAACAACGAGGACCGCTTGCCCTTTTCCAATGCAGCTGATGTTTACGCCTTTGGGTAAGAACGTCTTTTATGTGTTTCAGGGGTGGAATCGTTTAGTGCTTAAACTAACAGACCAGTTGTTATGCTTTCAGCACTATTTGGTATGAGCTGCAAGCAAGGGACTGGCCGATCACTAACCAACCAGCAGAGGCCACCATCTGGCAAGTGGGCAGCGGAGAGGGCATCAAGAAGGTCCTTGCGGAGATCAGTCTGGGCAAAGAAGTCACGGTGAGTGGTCCCATGAAGTGTTTTTAAACGCTCAATGGCCTGGATGCATGACTTGTCATCATTAATTGAAGTACAAGAGCATGATTTACCCACATCATTTATCAACTACAAAAGGAAAAAACAGTGTATACTGTTTGTGAAAGTTTCCGCATCCTGTTTTGTATACATTCAGTGTTGACAAATCATAGTCAACTTCTTCATCTTGTATAACCCTGCTCTCAGGAGATCCTGTCAGCATGCTGGGCATATGACCTGTGCGAGAGGCCCACATTCACACAGCTGGCCGATATGCTGGAGAAACTGCCCAAGCTCAACCGCAGGCTCTCACACCCTGGGCACTTTTGGAAATCCGCAGAGTACGTATCGTAACCATAGGATGGCGATGCAGACACACATGCTCAGTGACTGCCAGCATTTACCCCACTTATGTGAGAAAGTCTCAGCAGACTTGGAAACATAGGGCAGTGTCGTTTTTAGAAGTCTTGTCAGTTTATCAACTTTACCAACTATACACAAATAGTATTCAAATTCTCTCCAAACTAAATTACACTACCACACAAAAGTTTGTACACCCTATTCATAAACATGCATTGACTGTTTACATACAGTATGTCTAAAAAAATGTATAGAAATTTTCTTAGCTAAGCTATTGTATTGTTCAAAACCTTTATTTTTTGCTAAACAGGAACGAAGAAAGAATGTTGAAGAACTGATGGTCATATAATCCACAATAATTTGTGATTGGATTATTAAAGTTAACCCTGCTACGTCATTGTAGACAGGCAGATAGACTGATAAATGGATAGATAGATAGTTATTGACCTGTACAGTAGGCTGCTTGTGCTTTAAGATTAACATTGTTTTTCTTTTTTTTCATTCCCTACCTTTACCCCTCTATTCTTCTATGTCTACGAGCAGAAACTATACTAATATCTGACCTCGTTTCATATTAATAAACATCCTTTTTCCTTCTAATTTGCATGTTAACAACCTAACCTATGTCTTTTCTCTCTTCTGTCTGACTTTCCTTTTTATGGTCCTTTAGGTTGTAGCTGAAACACTAAAGCAATGCAAAATAGAAAAAAAAAAATCCCGGATTTGCCTTGCATGCATCCTGACATAACAAACTCATGGACAAACGAGAAAAATGGGAAAAACGAGATGCACTTCCTGCTCCCAACATTTCGCCGTGTGATCTTCCGCCTTTGCTTGCTGTCCATGGAGGGGAGTGCGCTTTGGCAATGCACGGATACTGAGCGGCTCTCAACTCCAGTGTTTTTGATTCTCCCTTTGGAGTGCGCTGTCAGTCTCTTTTTTCACTCTCTTCTTTCGGCGTCTTGGCTGACTTTGTACTTACGAGATGTAGCGTCTGCCAGGTGGAATTTTTTTCCCCTCTTATGGCATCCTGTCTTTCTTCCTTTTGTTTTTTTCTAT
Source organism: Channallabes apus (assembly GCA_030522415.1). NCBI lineage: Eukaryota > Metazoa > Chordata > Actinopteri > Siluriformes > Clariidae > Channallabes > Channallabes apus. The sequence continues at coordinate 30,211,928 of CM060120.1, forward strand.
ACTTTTTCTCCCTTGTGATTGGATGCACCACGCCCTTTTCTTCTTACTTGCTACACTTTCTTTTTGGATTCCAGCTCCTTCAATGTGCACTTATTGCTTCTCTGATACACAGGCTCACTGGTAACGGTCTTTCTGCACCAACTGACTATAAATGCTGTCACATAGTTTGCTGTATATTGGTGCGAGATGATGCCACACCAAATGTCTTTTACAAGAATCGGAAGGCCAGAAGTAAATGTTATATACCCTGACCCAGAATGATAAACAAACACATTGGAAATGACACTAGTAAGGGAAGCCTCCAGCATGTCTAAATTATCACACACTCACCTCAGAAGATATTTTTGGCTGAATTATGAATGAGTCTACTAGTATATAACAATTCAAATTACATTCAGCTAATTTATCTTCTATCTATATAATAAAAATTTCAAATTGGCTGGTCTGTACATTGAAGATATTTGCAAAAAAAATTATATCGGGGGGCGTAAGATGAGTAACAGAACACAGCAAAATGTTTTTGGGAATTTTTGTCTGTTTGTTTGTGCATGCATCATGTAAAAACTACTAAACAAATTTTAATGAGGTTTTCACTGCTGTATTTGGCTGAGTTTGCAGTAACATATAGGCTTTGTATCATCATCGGCCTACGGGAAGAAGAGATATGCTAATTTGAAATTTAAATGGAAAACGCCTTTATAAAAAATCGACCATGAAAAAAATCATTACTTCATCTCAAAATTCAACAGATGCCACTGTACATTATACGCACTTATGATTGTACTAAATTTACTAAATAAATGCGATCTCACACATTCATTCTGTGCATTTCACAGTAACGTAAAAATTGTAGTTTATTCAAAAATAAAGTAAAACTGGGTTAATAGAAACTTTTAAAAAATTTCGGGAAAAATATATAGTTACGAATGTCATATACTGTACTGTAGTTTGAGGCAAATGTATGAGTTTTGATACTATATAAAAGGAAGCAAAGTTTATTTATAGTTTATTTTATACTAGGTCTTCTTTAGCTCGCTAGCTCTATTCGAAATTCTGCAGCAAAAATTATATTTCAGAAGAGCTCCAGTTAATTAGTTAATTAAACAATTAATTTATTTATTACATTTAATAAAAAAAATAATCATGCTAACGATGTGCTACTATGAAATAGCTAACTAACTAAGCTAAGTACTGCTGTTACTATGCTAGACACTGAAATAAGACACAGATATACTTTCAATATAGAGATAAGTAGGAATTAATCTGTAGTAATAAAGCAAAATACTAAAGCTAGCTAGTTAAATTAGTCGATTAATATACATAGTAAATTAGTCTGTATATTACATATAGCTTAAAATATACAGTATATTAATTACAATTTCTAAAATATAATAACTAGGAAACCTAAGTTAAAACAGTAGCTAGGCTAAACATTTTACACAGTTTTCGCAGCATTGATTGCTACAAGATGGCTGCTACTCACTACTCACAACAAACATGTATTTTTATACATACCAGTGTTTCATACTAAATAAAACGAACTAAATAAATAAATAGATGATTTTCTTCAACGCATATCACAGCTTATTGCAATGGGGAAAATGCATGATGCTTGGACGTTACAGTATGTAAACACAAGTGAATATTATTTAGTTTAAAGAAAAATGTTTTGTATAAGGTTAAACTAAAGTTAGCTAGCTGTACCAGATGTTACCTAGTAAAAATAGCTTAAACCAACTTAACATAGCTGTTTAGTTGCTGAAATTGTTTAATTATTTACAAACTCCTACATTTTATACATAACCATGCTAAGAAAATGCTAGTGGTTTTTTTTTTTTAGTTAAAAGATCTAATAGTGCTAGCAAAGGATAATCTTTTTTTATCAGTTTGTAAATCGCAATACTGAACTAGCTTCACTGGAAACTAAAACAAAATTTCAATTTGCTTAATTGCAATCGGTAATAATGAAACTGATTACAATCTACAGTGGTACCTCGGCTGATACAAGTTGCATCTATTTATTTCATATTTTACTTCATTTACTTGTCCTCTCTAAATGTTTTTTTATATGCAAAAAAGATGATTATAGTGTTGGAAATTGGTAATATTTCTAATATTTTTGGGTGACTTGAGCAGATTATCTGCATTTACCTTATTTCCTATTGGAAAATACGTTTCGCAATACAAATTTTTGCCTTAAGAACTCGTCTCCGTAACAGATTAATTTCATGTGCCGAGGTACCGCTGTAAGTACTGCTAGGAATTGTGAGGTAAACTACCTAGCTCATAGTTTTGCTACCAGTAATGCTGCTGGTTTATTTATTTGTTTATTTATTTATTTATTTATTTATTTATTTTGATTAGCTACTATGAAGCTAGTATAAAGAATAATCCTTTAATGAAGATTGAAAAAAAAAATTATATATCACCTCAGCAGTTTGAGGTGAGTGTGTGATTTCTTTTAGTCATGCAGTTTTTCAAGATGCTAACCTCACTTGTTAGTGAAATTAGCCGTGTAGCTTTGGGTGAAATGTGAAGAACAGAAAAACAAGTTTGACACACCAGACACGTCTTTGTTGATTAGCTAAATCTGGATTATGAGTAATTTTGTAAATTTCTATTTTTGGTTAAAACTGGCTGCTTAAAAAGTATGAAGAAAGAAATAAAAGATATGCTGGACAAGGCTCTGTTTCTTATGTTTCTGATGCTTAAAGAGCCATGGCTTCATGAGTCAGGGCAATAAAATTAGACGTAAACAGGTTGTATGTTTTTGCTAGTTGTGTATACTCAAGTGTGACAACGAGCCAAAGAGAAGCACTGCTGTTTTCTCAAGTATTTTTTTTTCTCCTTATGTAGCGTAAAACATTTAATAGTAATAGGAGGCAGTGACAAGGCCATGTTACAATGAGCTAGTAACCGTTACCTCTTGTAATGTCTGTGAGTGTAGTGGTGTGTGTGTGTGTGTGTGTGTGTGTGTGTGAGTGTCTGGGGAATAAAGTAAAATAAAAATAAAAGCCTGGAATGTATTGTGGTTGGGAAAATACTGGTGACTTGTAAGATATACGTGTAACAAAACTTTATTTATTGTACAGCGAATGAACCTAATTCTTTTCATATTTATATGGACGTTTTATATACACATATATTAATATATAATGTACTACATTTTGGAATATGTATTGCTCCCCTGTTCCAGATGTATATATCTCTATATTTTTTCATGTACAAAAAAAATGCTGTAAAATAGTTGGTTTATTTTTTTTCTTTTTTTTCTTTCTTTTTCTTTTTTTTAGAATGGGTCAATACATGTTCTGTCATGTACAAATACATATTTTTGTATTGCATGTGGCTATTATTCTGTACACGTTTTTTGTTTTCCTCCTTGAGAAACAATAAAGCTGTGCTCGTATTTCTAACACCGTGCCGTCTGTTAGATTGTTTTCACTTCTAAACAAAAACTTAAAGGAACGTAATAAACCAAAACATAAGAATAATATTGTGTAAAGCTAAATATCAGAATGGTAAAACGTCTGAAATCGTCTTGGGTTACTTTGCTGTAACCCTGTTCCCTGAAAAGGCGAGAACGAGATGCTGCGCTCCAATGCCGCACTGCCTACATGACCGGATGTCCGTTCAGACAAAATCGATCTGAGGAATGTTTCTGGAGACCACGTACTGGACACAGTAAGGGAAGTCTATCCTGCTCTGAAGCTGTAAAAGGCGGAGAACAGAAGGCTTCAAGAACAACAGGGTGCATGGTTGAGAATGGAACTTTCGGAAGAAAGTTCGGCGACTCTAGTGGTTCGAAAGGGGTATCAATTAGACCTTCGAGCACGATAAATAAATCCCATGCTGCACACGTCCTGAGTACTAGGGCACAAGCCCGAGGACAACTTTTCCTGCATAAACTCCAGCACTGAAACAATTCGGCAGTGTACTGGGTCTACCTGCTTCGTCATGCACCAACTTTCAAATACATTCCATTTGAGGGCATAAGCTCTTCTAGTGGAGCCCTAGCACCTAGCATATAGTCTCAATTATGCTGGCTGGAAGACCAGCTTGACTTAGTTGGTCTCGTGCAGGGGCCAAACGTGAAGGTTCCAAAGCTCGGGCCGGGAATGAAATATTGTCCCCTGCGCCTGAGACAGAAGATCCCTCCTCACTGGAATCACCCATGGTGAGCCGTCGAGGAGAGATACATGGTATTAGATCCGAGAACCACACTCTGGCCGGCCAACAGGGCGCTATTAATAAGAGGCGCAAACGCTGTTGACGGACCCTCGCCAGGACTCCCGGGAGCAGAGATATCGGAGGAAACGCATAAAGGCATAAATTGGGCCACATATGGGCCATAGCGTCCAGACCCAGGGGAGCTGGAAGAGTCAGAGAGTAGTAAAGGGGACATTTGCTATTTCTTGTGAGGCAAAGAGGTCCATGTCTGCTACATGAAATCTCTCCCAGATTGACTGACTACTTGGTGGTGGAGTTTCCATACCCATGTGTCAGAGCTTGACTGGACAGCACATCTGCTCCCACATTCATATGCCCTGGAATGTAAATCGACCTGAGGGACAGGAACTTGTCCTGTGTTTAAAGCAGAACCTGGTTATTCAAGCTTATCCAAGCGGCGCGAGGGTAGTCTGACCTGGCGATTAATATATAAGACTACCGTAGTGTTGTCCATCCGTACTAGGACATGGTACCTGTAGTCTCTCAACCTGCTGGAGGAAGTGCTTTAGGGCCAGAAATAGAGCCATCATTTCGAGGCAATTGATGTGCCGCGCAAGAAGATGACCTCTCCAGCTCCCTAGCATCTTGCAACAACAAGACGGACTTAGAGTGGGACCCAGAGTCAAAAACCGGGGTCCGAACCGCACAGAAAGGGTACGAAGCCCCTCTCGCGTAACCCTTATTGGGGATTGGCCCTAGAGTGAAATCCCCTGGTTCTTAGCCACAACAGAAATGCTCTCATGTGCAGGTGTCACTGTGGATACAGCTGCCATGAGAGCTAAGATCTCTGAAAGTGATGTTTTTAACAGTCACTTTCTGGTCTAGCTTGATTTCCTTGAGGGTGTTGAGAATGGATTCGACACGAGCGGGAGACAGCTGTGCCCGCCTTACGATCGATTCCCATGTGAACCCCAATAATGTCCTCTGAAAAGGAAAGAGCACGCTTTTCATGGCGTTGGGTCTCAATCCTAAGAAACAAAGTTGAGCTAGGACGACATCCTGATGTCGAAGCACTAGCTACTGAGACTGGGCCAGCCAGTCATTTACAGTATGTAATTCAAAATACGGAGTCATAAGAGCCAGAACTGCATCCATGCATTTTGTGTATGTGCGGGTGAGAGAGCTAGACCAAATGGAAGGACCCGATACTGGTAAGCGAACCTCAGGAACCTCCTGTGTTGTGGCAATATTTCTATATGAAAGTATGCGTCCTTAGATCGATTGTCACAAATCAAGCGCTTGGTAGGATTTGAGAGCAATCACTTTGACAGTCAACATTTTGAAGCTGTATTTATTTATTTTTAGATAGCGGTTCAGCCAGCGAAAATCTAAAAATTGGACACAGCCCCATGTTCCTCTTGGGAACCAAAAAATACCGACTGTAGTAGCCTGACTCTCTGTCTTGTAGGGGAACATGTTCCGTGGCCCCTTTTGCCAGCAACTTCTGTCATTTGCAGCACTTTCCGGAAGTGGAGACCACGCCGTTGAAACGCGGAGGTGATGTGAGAACTGAATCCTGTAGCTTCTCTCTACAGTGCTTAGTACCCAAGGAGATATACTTGGCAGTAGCTTCCACGCTGCCAGTTTCTCTGAAGATGCAAAAGTCTCGGCGGCTTGGTTAAATGGGGGGATGTTAGATGTTCGGCGTCCTGAAACATGGCAGTAAAAAAAACAGAAGAACAAACAGTTTATTGGAGATCGGTGTTGCCCGAAACACCAGTGGTGGCGGAGCAAGAACACAGACCTCCTGGGGGTGCCAGGGAGAACACTTCATTCTCGAAAGGAATTCTACGTGCCTCTCCCCATTGGGGGGGCCACACCCATAGTCCTGGGAACATAAACCTCAGGGCTTCTATGTGAAGAAGACAATATGCCAGTCTGTACTCTTTTGAGGTGGATTGCGAAGCGTGGCACGCCGCACCCCCAAAAGGGGGTGCCCGGCTCAAAAACACTCTCCTTGTGTGTTTCACGCCTTGCAAGAGTCAGACCTGGTCGAGACTGGGTGGCCGACAGTCCCAACTCTTGAGCACGGCGGGGAAGGAATTTCCCGAAGGCTTGTTCATATAACTTCGCCTCATGAACCTAATGGCGACCGAGTTAACGCCATCGCCAAACAGGCCGGAAGGCGAGATGGGGGGCATCAAGGAGGAATGCATGATCCTTATCCTTGATGCCCCTGAGATTCAGCCACAAGTGCCTCTCTGCGGAAACCATCGCAGCCATAAAACGGCCGATAGCACGAGCCGTATGCTTTGTTGCACAAAGAGACAAGTCTGTGGCCCGGCATAATTCCAGAAAGCCCTATCTTGAAGAGCCCCGCCATTGCTCAAGTCTTTCAGCAGGTCAGCCTGGTAGACCTGCAAAACAGCCATGGTGTGCAATGGAGCACCAACCTGACCTGCTGCCTGAAAAGCTTTTCCCTCCAGGGAAGATGAAAGTCTACACAGCTTGAAAGGAAGTATTAGCTTTTCAGGGAGAATGATGTCCCAAGAGAGAGATAGCCTCTTCTATCTGGGCGTCATCATATAACCCCGTGCTTCCACATCAACTATATTTAAATAAATAAATAAGTCGATTTGAAAACACGGGATGAATACAGCTTACTCCATGAAAGGGTTAACTCACTAAGAAAAGGGAGAGAGCATTGTTGAGGCTCCGCCCCCCGGCCACCCAACAGAACATGCCGTCTAAATGTCAAGTGCTTGGAGGCTATTTCCATCTCTGCGGAAGCGAGAGAGGATGTCTATCCTTGCCCATTCACAAGAAGAGCCAGGGAGCGCTTGAGACCGGGCAGAGGAATTTCCCGATCCGGCGAGGGTGTGAGAGATAGGAGGGGAAATCCGTCTCCCGCAGCTCTGCCGGATGCACACGCTTTAAGCCCCAGGAATGCGTCGCGGCTCGAAGCTTCTCAAGCAATGCGAGGCGAACGCGAAGCAGTAAATGTAGAGATCGCCCTCCAATATGGATTTATCACACACGGAGGGACATCTCGTTTAAAACTCTGCCATATCGGTGAGTAAAACACTTTCTTATTTTGCTGGTTTAAACACAGACACGCAAACACAACTAGGCTGTCATGAAGACAAAAGATTTGAGGAATGTTTCCGGTTTACTCCTATTTATAACCTGCAGGTGCGTCTCATCAGATGATGTCACCTGACCGAGGTTATATAAGCCAAAATTTGGCACGTTTGATACACACATGCTTCACAACTGGCAACACGAAAAGATGTTCCCATAGCGTTTTCATGCAGCATTGAGTGTAGCCTTTGAAAGGGAAATTGCTTTTTTTTTTTTTTATCATAACTTTAAACAGTTATAATCATTACGCATTTGTTTTGTGTTTCAATCAAACTCAAAAGATTATAAGAAAGCTTATAATGTTTTGGGTTGTAATTCTGTATGCTTGTAGTACATCCATATTTAATTGCTTATACTATTTGCATTATACAGGGCGTTAATGGCAGCAACTAGTTTAATTATCACTTAATTTTAAACATTTAATTATTCACTCGTCTCTGCCCAAACATGTCCAAATCATGCCTAAACCATGTCTAAGCCTACATGGTTTTGCCAACTTGTAAAGCATCTGCAGATGGGTTGTGCGTTTTTTCCCCTCCAAATCTTGTGATGTCAGCCGACCGTATCTTTTCAAACTGCTCGCTCACGCACCGTTGGGGGCGGAGTAACACACTCAGAAGACAGTGCTATCTGCTTCTTGCACTTCCGTGAGCTCACAGATGCCTCTGATTGGCTGTAGAGCTGTGATTGATCTCAACTGTTTGATAAAACCTTTTTTTAGGAAAGCTGAAACAAAGAACCGAGGGTGTGATAATATAGACCAACCTGGAGCCTGTCACATTTCTTAGCTATTAAGCTTAGCCCTGTGTGTGTATGTGTGTGTGTGTGTGTTGAGGTGAAGAGAGAGATTTATGGATATAATAACTTATGAAATTGTCCTGAACATGAACAAAGTGCAAAACTAAAGAATATTTTAGATTGTCTAAAAGCTTTTGTTTTGCTTTTTGTTTTTTTTGCCAAGAAAAAAAATTCCGCAATCCATCTCAAACTATTTAGGCATTGGAAGAGAAGAAAGAAAAACCCTTTCATGAATGTTCTTGTTCCAAGGTGCTGTTGCTAATTATTAACCTTTTCTTTTCAACAATGTGACATTCATTTGTTTATTATACTGTATGATAAGAGCTGCTTATAGTAAACATACACTGCAAATTGAAAGCAAATGGAAACTGAAAGGACTCACTTGGTGTTTGGAGGCACACCTGTGTTCAGGCTCACACGGTACTGACATGGCCAAACAGCACCCATACATGAGTCCGGTAAGCAATTTCTGTTAGATATGTTAGTGTCTGTTTTAGCCATACATGATTAGTTGTGTAGTTTCTATTTGCACTGTCTGCGTTCTACTCAAACTATTTAGGTATTGGAATAGAGTAGAGAGAAACCCTGTCATAATTTTTCAGTGTGCCAAGTGCGCCATAATTCTGGTGTCAGTTTCTTACCTTATTTTTAGATGCTCTAGTAATAATATGGTTCTTTCTGCATGTTTTAACTGTAAGTAGTCAGGTCAGTTTTAATGGGCATCATTAGAGGACTTTTTAAATATTATGTAATCAAATAAATCTAATAAGTTGATTTCTAATGCCTTTTTATTGAAGATGTTAAACTAGATTTTAATATATTTTTTATGTTTACAAGATATTTAAAGTCGCTGATTCATTTGTAATAATAGAAATACTGTACGCAGAAACTGCAAAAGAAAAAACATGTGTCTTGACAAACTGCAAGTAAAAACATAATGCATACGAGCAAACTTACCTAATATTGTTAATGATAATATTATTATAAAACAAGCATGATATTATTCAACCCACTTTAGTCATTAATTTTAGCCACACTTCAAGTTTGAAATTCTTTTATACTTACCAGAATTAATTTGTTTGCTCTCGAAATAAGATCAAGCCTATGTAAAACTTTAAATGAGTCGCGGTGGTGTAGTGGTTAGCACTGTCGCCTTGCACCTCCAGGGTCTGGGTTCGATTCCCCGGCCAGGCTCGATTCCCATCTCTGTGTGCATGGAGTTTGCATGTTCTCCCCGTGCTTGGTGGGTTTCCTCCGGGTACTCCAGTTTCCTCCCACAGTCCAAAGATATGCAGGTTAGGCTAAATGGCGTTCCTAAAAATTGCCCGTAGTGTGTGATTGGGTGTGTGAGTGTGTATATGTGTGTGTGCCCTGCGATGGATTGGCACCCTGTCCAGGGTGTACCCCGCCTAGTGCCCGAAGTCTCCTCTGATAGGCTCCAGGTCCCCCACGACCCTGAACACAGGATTAAGCGGTGTAGAAAATGAATGAATGGTTTACTCACTCACTCACTCACTCACTCATCGCCTATACCTATACAGGATATTTCCTGTATACAGGGTCGTGGGGGTCTGGAGCCTATCCCAGGAGATTTAGGGTATTAGTAGGGTACAATACACATATACACTCACATGCTCATTCACACACTACGGGCAGTTTGGAAACATCCAATTAGTCTAATCTGCATGTCTTTGGACAGTGTGTTTGGATCGAACCCGGACCCTGGAGGTGAAAGGTGACAATGCTAAACACTAAGCCACCATTTTTCCGCTTGATTGGTTTAATAATTATATATTTTATTTACTGCAATCATATTATTTAAAAAATAACCAACCAAATTTAACCATATGCAAAATACTTTCACTTGCTAAAGTGGCCTTATTTTGCGACGTGTTTTAAAAGTGTTTATTAAACTAAAAACAAACCTTTAAACATAAGAATACACAAAGAGTACTGATATTAATTAGGAACCATTATGAATTTTTTTTGTCTGAATTTATTTCAGCAAATGTTACTTAAAAACACAATATAGAATTTGTAAATTGCACTTTAAATCGTCGTTTCCTCCCAAACAGTAACCAAGCAGCTTCCGTTTAAAATGGTATTTTATCCATAATGACTGAATTTGTCCCCATCAGAAACTCCCATTTACGGGTTGTATCCAAGGCTGTCTGTTTGAAGGGAAGACCATCACCGTGGCAGGACGAGTCCTGGCAGGGGCAGAGATGTGAGAAACACTTGTGTTTTTTATGATCAAGATGTTATATGTGGATTATACTGTATGAACCCTCCTGATCTATTGCTCCTAATATTATGGACAGGTTTTGTGTGAATTTGCAATGCGTCAATAACACGACGAGTGATATCGCCCTCCACGTCAACCCACGCTACTTTGGTAAATCAGGTTACGTGGTGTGTAACACTCTGCGGAATTCCTGCTGGGGTTTAGAGCAGCGGAGTAAACACACCCCACTTCCCAGAGGCTCGGACTTCATCCTGACCTTCCTGATCACCCAAGACTCCTATTCGGTGTGCTTCAACTAAGGGTTTTTTTTTTTTTTTGCATTAATACATTTGTCTTATCCTTCCATTATTTATACCAATCCAATTTCTATTTATTAATTGATCTGTCTAACTTGTAACACTGTCTCAGATTATTATAAACGGAATCCATTTCATGGAGTACTTGCACCGGCTGCCAGTCTCCAGTGTGAACGCGATCTTCGTGGATGGAGGTGTAGAGATCGCATCCATCACTTTTCAAAATCCGGTTGAGAAAAATGACCCAAGCAGACAGAACCTAGAGAGGCAGAGGTACCGAAGCAAACTGATCCGTGGATCAGCTTGGAACATGCGAGGACATCAGCAGAATGAGATCCCAGAACCGGTTGGTTCTGGATTTGTCACTAGTTTAAATGCTTTGAGTAGAACCTTTATTCTAATGGCAGTATATACTGTCCTGTAATATAAAAGTTACAGTATTTCTGTCGTTTGAATGTTTCTTTAAATGGATATCTTTCTTCACAGGCACCTCCTCCATACAGTGCTTCACCTTATTATGTAAGAACAGCATATCCCATAATCCTTTGCAACATTGGGATAATTGGGGTTTTGTTAACTGAGCCACAGTAGGACACTATGGTAAATCATTCAACCAATTTATTTAGCATGTCTTCACAGGTTATACCATATAAAACTATTATTCAGAGTGGACTTTCCCCGGGCAGAAGCGTCACCATACAGGGCTGCGTCAACCACAACGCTGACAGGTTTGTATTATTCATGCAAAAACACAACACTTTTCTCTTTTACATAGATAGAGAGATACATTCTTGATCCTTAAGGAAATTCCAAACTAACTCAAACTAATGCTGTATTATAGTATAGTACTGTACTATATATTCTTATATTCTTCTCAGGTTCGGCATCAATCTGCGGTATATCTCTGGCATTGCGTTACACTTCAACCCGCGTTTCAACGACAATGTAGTGGTGCGTAACAGCCTGATTAAGGATAGATGGGGTCGTGAGGAGAGAAGCGGTGGCCTGCCCTTCTATAGAGGCCAGCAGTTTATGGTAATTAAAACCTCTCTGCAGTTTTAAGGAGGTCAGCGTGATCCTGTTCAGCTGTTTATAGAGTCACTATGGAAGTGCACAAAGTTGTACTTCTAAGAAACTAATCGTTTCAAGTGTGAGACAGTGGTTAGCACCGTCACCTTGCACCTCCAGGGTCCGGGTTTGATTCATGTGGGTGTGTATGTGACTTGTGATGGATTGGCATCCCATCCAGGGTACAGTATACAGTACCCTACCACGTGCCCTAAGTTTCCTGGAATAGGCTCCAGGCTCCCCACAGCCCTGAATACAGTACAGGATAAATCGGTATAGACAATGAGTCAGTGAGTGAGCTCAGAATTAGAATTTAAGATCATATTAAAAAATATCCATTTGGCTCAGATGTTTATTTTAGGAACACAACATATAACCCAGGCGGCGCGGTGGTGTAGTGGTTAGCACTGTCGCTTGCACCTCCAGGGTCTGGGTTCGATTCCCCGGCCAGGCTCGATTCCCGTCTCTGTGTGCATGGAGTTTGTATGTTCTCCCCGTGCTTGGTGGGTTTCCTCCGGGTACTCCGGTTTCCTCCCACAGTCCAAAGACATGCAGGTTAGGCTAGTTGGCGTTCCTAAATTGCCCGTAGTGTGTGATTGGGTGTGTGAGTGTGTGTACAGTATGTGTGTGTGCCCTGCGATGGATTGGCACCCTGTCCAGGGTGTACCCCGCCTAGTGCTCGAAGTCTCCTGGGATAGGCTCCAGGTCCCCCGTGACCCTGAACACGGGATTAAGCGGTATAGAAGATGAATGAATGAATGAACATATAACCCATACAGTTCATTGTGCACCATGTAACCTCCTGTCTTTTCATTAATTAGTATCATTAATCCATTCATATTTATTAAAGGCTGAAGGTCAGAGATTATGAAGTTCACACTGTGCAATTCATCATGCATTTAAATATTCTTTTCAGGTGAGCATCACATGTGACACTCAGTGCTACAGGATCTCAGTGAATGGCACACAAATGTTCACCTACAACCATCGTCACTCCCAGCTTCAGCAGATCGACATCCTGGAGGTTGATGGAAACATCAGTGTCAGCTCCGTCACAGTTTAAGGGCAGATTGTAATGTTTAATGATTTAAAGTAAAAATTGTTTAACGCAGTATAATAACACACTACACTAACACAGCTTAAACTACAATATACGGTATATACTAATACAGTAAAACGTACAGTACCTTAACTTATTGGGAAACAAACCACTATAAGGTTTAACCTGAAGCAGCAAAGAAGCTCCATCTGGCTTTTGGCATTGAATTAAAAAAAAAAAAAAAACACATTGCTTTAGTTATTTTACCACCAAATATTTGGAGGTAAAACTATAATCTTACATAATATTCAATTCAATTCAATTTCAATTCAATTTTATTTATATAGCGCTTTTAACAATGGTCATTGTCTCAAAGCAGCTTCACAAAAATTAAAGAAATTTAACAAAAAAAAAAAAAAAGGTGAATTACTAGGCTAAGATTTGTAGATACAGTATGTAATATAGATAAACCCTACAGAGACATTCTTCTTCTTTTTATGAATTTATGAATACATTTATTGTGTCTCTGTTATTCTTCTTGATTCTATACTTTCGATGTTATATGTTTGCCTTTGGAGTAAAATTATTGCTCTGAATGTTGTCTTACTGTAAATGCCACTTTATGGTGTATATTTGCTAATAAAAGCAAAAATGAACTATCATTATGTGATTTTAGTATTATTATTAGATAGGAGCATAATATGCCAGTATTAATGGGCTGATATCACTTCTATAAAAATATTGTCTTCAAAACGTTTTAAGCAAAAATGTTTGTAGCATTACCATAAACCGAGGAACAGAATTTAGGAATAAAACTAAGGCAGGGGTTGGGTTTGGAGGTCAGGTTCAGACAGAATTTGGGTTTGGTGTTATGATTAAGACAAAACTTGAGTTTGGTTCGGAGACTGGGGGAAAATGTAGGTATATGGATAAAACTGGGACTGAAAGACAGGAATTGTGTTTGGTGGAAAGATTGGGGACATCATTTTGAATTGATGATAGGAAAATGACGGGCATTTGGATTTCAGAAAAAAGACAGAGGCAGAAATTAGTTTTCGGTGGTTAGACTGGGATAGCATTTAGGCTAGAGGGATAAGACAGTTTTAAGATTTAGGTTTAGGGGAACGACTGAGGCAGAAATATGGCTTGAGGCGAAGACATGAACAGGAAATAAGACTTACAGTAAATATAAAAAATGTGGCAGAATAGAGAAATTGAAACTGAGACTAAGCAAGAGGCCAGAACCTGTAATGGATACAGGGACAAAGGATTTGATAACTTGTTTTGTGGTGTTGAAACAATTCCTGGCATGTCTGCTTATTTCAATGTAAAATTCTCCCACAGAATGCTGGGTAAAGAATCTCAAGTTCAACCCCCTGCTGAACAGAACACAGTAAAATCTCCATTTATTTCTCGATACAGTATAATCTCCTGCTACACTAACGCACGTACAGGTATACCAGCGTTTCACTAGTGCTCAGATACCATCAGGGTATAAAGATTTCTCAGTAAACCAGAGCTGTGATCTGATTGCCTGTTTCACATGTGAAACACTGGCCTCCCAGGAACATCTTTAATGGCCCAAACGTGTGAAATGGCTTGGAGTGAGGTCAGGACTGTGCAGGGGATGTGGCAATAACTCCCGGCCAAGTTCCTGTAATGTGCAAGTAGTGTTCGAGAATATGTGTACAGTTCCCACAAACAGATGCGTTTCTTTCCCAAGTTGGAGGAAGTTCCACGTTCCACTCTCCTGGATTACGTTCTGCTAAGTATTCTGTCAGGAGGCGAGGTCTCCTGCAAATATGTAACGAGACTCACCTGGCTCCTAAATAGAGGAACCTTTACTAGTAAAAAGGAAACTTTTCCTTCACATAGTAAAAGGGCAGGTCACAGAAGCGCACCACTTCATTGTGCATTTACTCTGTGGGCTTCACAGCACTGCATCATCATGTCCTCTCAGAAACCTTATCTGAATCCGATCAGCACTTTACCCTGCATGTCTAATTTTATAAGTTGATTATTTTATTATTCATTCATTCATTCATTCATTTTCTATACCGCTTAATCCTGTGTTCAGGGTCGCGGGGGACCTGGAGCCTATCCCAGGAGACTTCGAGCACTAGGCGGGGTACACCCTTCCAATCCATCACAGGGCACACACATACACACACGCACACACCCAATTATATATATATATATATATATATATATATATATATATATATATATATATATATATATATATATATAGTAACGAGGCTATTTTTAAAATGTAAGGAGTAGAAAGTACAGATAATCGCACGAAAATGTAAGGAGTAGAAGTAAAAAGTCGGCTGAAAAATAATTACTCCAGTAAAGTATAGATACCCAAAATTTATACTTAAGTAAGGTAACAAAGTATTTGTACTTCGTTACTTGACACCTCTGGTTGAGACTAATGAGCCTTTCATGCATAGGGTCTAGATATCAAAAAATCAATTCAGTTTTTTTCATTTCAGAACTAATTCAGAACCAAGTGCTGTGCCAAGTGCACAAGCTTCCAAATGGTGCAAACAAAATGTGTTTTATGGCGTTACATTATCAAAAGTCGGATCAGCTTTTTTTCTGCAACTGAGGGAATTAGTCTGAAACCTACACAATGTTTAAAGGTTAAACCCACTAACTGTTTAAACAATTTTCTTATTGTTATAAAGCTTGGAAAAGCTTACAAAATTGGAAACTATCAATATTGAACCAGGATATGTATAAAATCTTTATACAGAATAAACATAAAATCAAATAAGCATCTATCTATTATGATAGTATTGTGAAGAATGACTGGTTTTCCACACTATTACTGTATGGAAAGATTTTTTTCTATTGTAGGGAAATAATAGTGGCAAATCACATGCTCTATGGATGAGTGACAAGCGTGTGCAACGGAAATGCAAACAATTTTTAGGTATACTAAACCATATTAAAGCCATGTCATGACATGATTATTAACAATACAATTTACTGTTTAAGGTATCACAAGCCAAGTCCAGAACTATGAGAAGTGTACAAGTCAGATTGTGACTTTTGATTGGGCAAAATAAAAGAGATGAGAGCTGAGATGAGATGAGAACTCCCTTTATTCCTCTATATAATCCCCTGCTATACTAATGCATTTATTTATGCCCAGCAATTCACTAGTGCTTGGATGCCATCACGGTGGAAAGTTTTCTCAGTATGCCGTGCTGCTACTGTAGGAACTCCTTTAATGGCCCAAATGTGAAAATGGCTTGGAGCGAGGTCAGGACTGCATGCATGTGGTGTTGGTGAATAATTGTGTGTACTGTACAGTTCCCACAGACAGATACGCATCTCTTCCGCGTGTTGTTGACAAGTTACCAGGTAATTTTTAAGGATCAGCTGTTTCACTTTCTGAATGTTCACTGGAACGACTACAATATGCTCTGAGCTACAGACCCTTTCATTCATGAATGCAAAGCCTTCTTTAAAACATTTGCACCATTCAAATGTTTTACTGCAACTTGGAGTCTACTGCACTTGAAGTCTTCTGTACTGTACATGTCTATCGATTTTATGCCTTCATTCATGAGAAATATATAATACACTCGTGTATATCTAATTATTTTTCAATATTTCTATATATTGTATTTCTCAAATCCAAAGTCAGTGAAAAAACAACAGAATCAGAAATTATAGATTTTACAAAAAAGATAAAAAAGACAAATAAATCTGATACAACATCAGGTAGGTATTAGTCTCTCGTGGTCTAGTGGTTAGGATTCCGCGCTCTAATGCGGTAGCCCCGGGTTCGATTCCCCCTCAAGGCACATGCTTTTGGCGGCGCGGTGGTGTAGTGGTTAGCACTGTCGCCTTGCACCTCCAGGGTCTGGGTTTGATTCTCCGGCCAGGCTCGATTCCCGTCTCTGTGTGCATGGAGTTTGCATGTTCTCCCCGTGCTTGGTGGGTTTCCTCCGGGTACTCCGGTATTTTCCTCCCACAGTCCAAAGACATGCAGATTAGGTTAATTGACATTCCAAATTGCCCGTAGTGTGTGAATGAGTGCGTGTATGTGAGTATGTGTGTGTGCCCTGTGATGGATTGGCCCCCTGTCCAGGGTGTACCCTGCCTTGTGCCCTAAGTTTCCTGGGATAGGCTCCAGGCCCCCCACGACCCTGTATATAAGGATAAAGCGGTACAGAAAATGAATGAATGAAATTTTATTGTATTAAAAGAAAATTTAATACAGTATATATTTTTTATTTTAATATTTAAAATATTTTTGCAGCTACTTAGTTAGCACCCGACACCATGATATATGTTATTCAAGAAAATATACTGTAATGCTTATCAAATATTAGAAATGACCATGAGAGTATATCTACAGGATATAAATAAAGTTTTGTCTGTACATTGAAGGACCCAAAACCAGTTTAAGAAAAAAATGTCTATATGTCTGTCCAGCCAGAATTTGTCACAGTATGACACAAAACTGTCTGAACTGGAATGTGCCAGATTTAATAATCTCCTTTACAATTAGCATGTACTGTATGTGGGATTCAACCTAAAATAATAATATCACTGATTACATTAAATCTATTCCTTTTACTATTTCTACAAACTCTATTCCTGTCAACGACAAGTACTGACACTAATAAAACATATTTCCATGGTATTATTATGGTCTAGTTCTACAGTTTGCTAAGAAACTTGTTAGCATGCTAACCAAATTATGTGTAAATTTGCACCTAAAGCCAACTATGCAGATTAACTTTCCAGCTCACCATGGAATCATGGTTTAGATTTAATGGTCCATTTTTGGATCATGTATATGCTATGCTAGTCTGGCTAGCTGTGCCAATGAATTTTTCAGTATGTATAGAATTTATTAAAAAAAATCAGGAATATTTCTGGTAATTTATTTTAATGTGTCCTCAGGTGCTGCCATATAAAACTATTCTCCAGGGTGGACTTTACCCAGGCAGAGTCATCACTGTGTATGGCTGTGTCAACCATGATGCTGACAGGTGTGTGTGTGTGTGTTAGGGTTGGCGACCATCCCGTAACTTCAAACTAAATTTAACCAATGGGACGCTACTATTTCAAAAATGAAAATCTATGAGAGAGAAATATTACAGGCTACTAAGACACAGTCAGTGGATAAAAGAAAAACCTTTTTTTCCAACAGCTGATACAGTACCTCATGCAGAGGCAAAGTTTAGAATTATAGTATGATACTATTGTCATAATCGATTTCCCCATGTACTGTAAAATGTGTAGTCTTGACTCTTATTTATGCATGTGTAATGTCGTGATGTTTGTCGAATTAAATAAATAAATGAATTCATGACTAAGAAGAAAAGGTCAAAGCCATTAGGGTTAAAGTTGAGAAAAAAAGGGATAGAAAATGGGAAACAAGCTAAATATACATGTATGTAGCTGTTGTCTCTTTTTGTTATTCTGTACACAATAAAATCGGCAAGTATAAAGCTGTGCAATCAGGCAAATCAGTCTGCAATAACTGAGAGATATCCTATGATTATTTCTACCACAAAAGTTCATGTAAACCGACTGAGTAGTGCGGTTTTATTTATAATAGTACAAACATGTTATATACAACTTTTACAAATATCTTACAAATCCAAATGCTCATATACTGTACATATATTATGGAATGAGGAAATATTTGTTGGTGGTATTTATCATGATGAATGTATTAAAGCAATTGTAGTCCCTAAAAAATGCTACTTCCCCACCCTAGTGTGTTATACTGTACCAATGCAAACCCTTAAGCTATTTATAATTAATAATAAAACTTTGGTTTAAGATGCCCTCAATAATAGTATGAAATAGACAAGTTTTGAGTACAACAAGAACTAGTACTTAAATAAACTGTGATATTGTAAAATAAATAAAGAAATAAGTAGTTGTCTGTTTTTTTCCAACAACAATCCACAAAAATAATTGTTTTATGAATACTACATTAATTCATTTCAATTATTGCAGTATGAAAATGGATAAATCTACCCAACTTGTATATGTATGGAACAGACAAAAACAAATGACGATTTTGAAAGGGAAATACCTTGACACTAAGTAGTGACAGACGTTATTCCCCTTACTTCTCAGGTTCTGCATCAACCTCTCTTATAACTCTGGCATTGCGTTCCACTTCAACCCGCGCTTTAACGAGAACGCAGTTGTGCGCAACAGCCTGATGAATGGAGGCTGGGGCCATGAGGAAAAAAGTGGAGGCCTTCCCTTCTACAGAGGCCAGCAGTTTATGGTAATTACACCCTCTCTGCAGTTCTCTAGCTGAGAAAGATGTGTTCGTGGACAGCCATTTACTGTATGCCTGCAGATTTTTTGTGTAAGACAAATTACAGGGTTATAACACATGCATTGTCATTGCTACAGTAGCAGTTTATTCAGAAGTTATATTGAAAACATTACATATGATCAAAGATGAATAAAGTCTTGGTTCTTTCACAGACATGAGATGTAAGTAGACAGAGATTATTACAACAACATATGCCTGCACAGAACAGGTTACGTATGTCATGAATGAGTTGCAGCCTATCTGGCTGAAGAATTTAGTTTATGGATGGAAGAAATATGTTGCAGGACATTTACAAGCTGAAGTCAGGGTGTCCACCTCTAAACACAAAAATGTCCAAAAACTTGGGAATTCTTAAATGAATTGCAGACTTCTGTGGCAGATTTCTGTACATAATCTTCAAGAGGCAATTAAGCACCCAACCAGTTTCATTGGGTTTTAGGGGATTAAAGGACTACATACGAAATACTGATTGTTGAATAGCAATTCCAAAGCATAAAATTACTAATCATTCTAATTCTCTTTATTGTCATTATATGAAATAAATAAATAAATAAATAAAAAAATAAAAAATGGGAATGCCATCAAAACATTGAATTTTGCTTTTGCCCCAATACTTTTGCCCTCCAATGAAAAAATGACAATCACTTAAAATTGCATTGGAATAACATAAATAAAACACTTCAAGGCATGATGTTAATGGAAAATATTATATTCTAATATAATTCTAAGCATTATTATAATATATAATAAAGGTGTTACATGGATAACCACGGAATAACAGTTCTTGTATTTCAGGTGATCACATGTGACACTCAGTGCTACAGGATCTCGGTGAACGGCATACAAATGTTCACTTACAACCACCGTCACTTCCTGCTTCAGCAGATAGACATCCTGGAGGTTGATGGAAACATCAGTGTCAGCTCCGTCACAGTTTAAGGGCAGGTGGAGGTCATGGGGAGGCTTACCAGCTGTACTCTTATTAATAAATCAGTTTATTTTAGAGTTTAAAGTAGAAATTTATTATTATGTACATTATTTTTTTAGTGTGTAATTACAAAAATGTTAAAGGGAATTCATACATAAAGAAATTAAGTTAAAAACTGGTTAAGATTGTAATGTTTTTTGTATGTCATGTTAAAAATGAAATCTACAGAAGATAATGTATAAAGTTATTATTTTATAAAACTACACAATATTTTACAATTTTGTTTGCAAACAGTTAAAATAAATATATATATTTTTTAATGGTATACACTTTTCTATAATAAAAAGCACAGTGGAGTCAAAACAAAGTTTTCTTGCCATCTTGAGTGTGCATCAGTTAAATGAAAAAGATTTATTTTTAGCTTAAAGATGATGAATGTTTTCAATTTGAATGTCAATATTTTACTATAAAATCAAAACCAAGTTTGATCTCATGTACATTGCTGATTAGCAGAAATCATCTCAGACATATCCTTTGACCAGGTGTCGTATGATATCTAACCCAAAATAATATACCTGTCATTGGTAATGTGTAGTAGGAATATTTACTAATATTCCGTAATCTGATACACACTGTTATATATTGAGGTTACTTCGTGTTTTCTGTTATAATCTGTAGCTTCTTTTTGCTTTAAAAATGTCATATTGATGTCACTTTACTCACTTTAAACTTGTACAATACAGTATACTGTATGTTCTGAAATCTGTCCTTTAAAAAGGGTTCCGGGGGAGAAAAGGATTCTGGGGGAAACAGAAGGGATCTGGTGAGCCATAGAACGTATTAAAATATAAGCAATAAAGAATCGCAACAAGGCGGGGGGGGCGGGGGGGGGGAGTTTTATGGACATATGACATAAACAAAGAGATATGTAAGAGATAGATGTAAACCCTAACATTTAATTTCTGTTTAACTAGTTATATTTATATGTTAGTACAGTATATACTGTATGGCTACTAAAGTTTTTGTACAGGAACTAGATGAAAACATAAAGTCACTTTTGCAGAGGTTGACTTACTTTGCAATTTTTACTTCCTGACTTTTAAAAACAGTGTGATGATAGAATTTTTGTGCAGGACTATAATTAATTGACTCTCCTTTGAACCATTATATGTTTACTATTTTTAGTTTATATTGTTTAACATCATAAGACATGGAATCCTCTATGATGTTCATGTTATTTTAATTTAAATCTCAATGAACAAATATATAAAATATATGCATTTGGCTTAGACATCTGTTTTAAGGACCCACACCCATACAGTTTACAGTGCACCATTGTAACATCCTGTCTTTTAATATCATTAAGCGTATTTATTACAGGCTGAAAGTCAGTGTTTTTTTACATTTTTTTCCACTACTCAATTAATTAACAAGATTATAAAGGCCATGCTACTGTACGTAAATCATTCATTATTATATGAACTGCATGTTGAAGTTCACATTCATCCTTTTTTCATTCATTCATTCATCTTCTTCTATAATTAATTTAATCATGAATCATAATTTAATTCAATCATAATTCAATCATCTTCTTCTTTAATTAATTTAATCATGAATCATAATTTAATTAGAATCAATAAAAAAATTAGAATGGATTTAGAGATTTCATTTTTGTTGAACAGTAGACAAGAATTTGTTGAGCATTCTGCGAGGTTGTGTCTAATGCAAACATGTAACATGACACACCCTGGTTCCTGAACCAACAAGCAGAAACTTAACAGTAAACAGAAACTTATTGCTTACCAGTTCATTCAAGCACACAACTGTATTTTGCATTCACTCTGTGACATTCACAGCACTGGATCACAATGTTCTCTCAGCGTCCGTATCTGAACCCGGTAAGCATTACCTTTAATCTGCATGTCTCATTTTGTGTGTTGTCTAATTTTAGCAATTTATTAGTTTCATTGAATCAAGCGTGATAAGCCACCCCTCTGAATTGTTCAGAAATCCAGTACACAGGGTTTAACAAGGATTTTTGCACAATCAATGGAAGGCTTATTTTTTTCGATTTAAGAAAAGAATAAATAAATGCAAATCACTTCAGAGCAATCTTGTCAATTAATGTAAACCTTTGTAACTTTTTAGACTTTTTCTTTCTACATGTAATAAAAAAAGAATATAGATTAGATTTTTAAATTTAGAATTTTGATTATCTCAACTATACTTATGTACAATTTTCATTACATGTTAAGTATTTGATATTTCAATATCGATTCCGGTCTCTGTGTGCATGGAGTTTGCATGTTCTCCCCGTGCTTGGTGGGTTTCCTCCAGATACTCCGGTTTCCTCCCACAGACCAAAGACACGTAGGTTAGACTGATTGGCGTTTCCAAATTGCCCGTAGTGTGTGAGTGTATGTGTGTGTGCTCTGCGATGGATTGGCACCCTGTCCAGGGTGTACCTCGCCTTGTGCCCTAAGCCTCCCGGGTTAGGCTCCAGGTCCCCACGACACTGAATACAGGATAAAGCGGTATGAACTATGAGTGAGTGAGTGAGACATAACCAAATTATGTTAATAAATAATTTATGCTTGAAAGGTAAATGTTCGTTATGTATACTGTACTGTATAATTATAATTATAAATAAATTATGCTTGAAAAGTAAATATTCTACCGTTACATGTTTGCATATCGGAAAAGGTTTGAGCTTTCCACAGAAGGTAAATTATAATTCCACAGGATTCAATAACATTTTTGTCAATTTTATGCTCCCAACTTTGTGGAAGCAGTTTGGGTGGCAACCATCTGTGGGTGTGATGGCCAGGCATCTCCATAGTGTAACTGGCATAGTTTCCCCTTTTGATGGGTGTGCAAACATTTCATGGGAATACTTACAGTAAGCACAGATATTATTAAAATCATGTAATGACTTAACATTAAGGTTACATCATTATTTATGAGGATATCACATGCCAAAAAACTACTTTAATCTTCATATACTGTTCCATTTGTAAGTATAAGTCCTGCTTAGAATATCATTAATCAAATCAAACCAATTCAGCTCTTTAAAATAAGGTAAGCTATTTCACAATCTTGTGGTGGCCACAGCAAAATCATGGTCATCTCTATTAAAAGATTTTTTTACCTGGTTATAATAAAAAGAAGTTTATTTGAGGATCAAAGAGAACGAATGAACGAGCATATCTGCAATCAGCAAGGTACTTATGGGCTAAAATTTAAAAACAAAACCTTAAAATCAATTCTAAATTTCACAAAAAGCCAGGTCGGTGAAGCCAAGAGAGGAAGCATATACACTCTTTTATGGGTATTAGTTAAAAGCCATGCAGCAGCATGATGAACCAGCTTTAACCGGTGTAACAATGACTGGGAAAGACCAACTTATAACTAATGAAAATTCTTAAGTTTTATGTAAAGCTGTAGCAAGGCCCAAGAAACACAGGAAAAACTTTGCCTTAGCCAGATTCACAGGTAAAAAAAAAAAAAAAAGAAAGAAAAAGGTCCTAACATCAACCTCTGAGGCACACCAACAGGAATCTATGCAAAAGGGGAGTCCCCATTAAAGTTGACTAACTAAACTTAACTGACCAAATTTCATGCATTTAAAGTCATTGTAATTGTAAGCAAAATGTAATTGAAAACTGTAATGGTTCTAGATATTTTTTTAAGATAACCACTGGAGTAGTAGTACACATATTACTAGGTCCAGTAACCTATATAACCTGCAAAGATATTGTAACTTCACAAAAATATCCACTAAGCATGACAATGTAATCAGCCATCAGGGGCAGTTCCCTGGATAGTGGTTCTTACTGCTACAATCTTCTCTATAAAGCCTGTAAAAACCTAATGATGCATTATCTTTAAGCTTTAATGGTTTTCTGGTAGTCTGATAGACTCAATGACTGAATTTGTTCCCAATTAGAAACTCCCATTTAGGGGTTCTATACAAGGTGGCCTGTTTGAAGGGAAGACAATAACTATAACAGGACGAGTCCTTGCAGGAGCAGAAACGTGAGTACTCCAAACATCATCCAAACCTCATTATGTGGTAATAAAATACATACTCATTAGATTAAATCATTTTGCATGGCCTGTTTTGCTAAGTATATAAATTCTGTATAATTCAGGATTCAATATCAAACATTGATGCTTGAATGGTTGATGTTTAATCATTTTATTAATAATTGACTAATGTCCTTGGTTAGCTACAAAACATTACATTACATAAACACAAGCTTTTTAAAAGATTAACAGGATGCTAAAGTAAAAAGATTTAGATTAATAAATATATTTTGACAGTATATACTGTACGGTACCCTCTATGATTTAACATTGATTGGCCACCAATAAACAATTGTTTAAAAAATGTTTGGAAAAAAAATTGTTAGCAAAAAAAGCTGTATTTTGTTTTGTCTTTTTGACTGAAAAGAAAGAAATGGCTTATATAACATAATATATACAGTACTCTGGCACATGCAAAAAAATCTGCTTAAGCAGAGAAAACAGCAACTAAACAGTTGTATACTAACAAAAAATTCAAATGAAAGCAATAAACAGTATTTAACTAAATATACAGTAGACTATATGAAGTATGCAGAATGAAAGTTTGACATTGCGCTTTTTAAATAGATTTCAATTGCATACATATAAGCGTGTATTAAAAATTTACAGCACCATCTGTTGAATTTTGATATGAAGTAATGATTTTTTTTTTAAGGTCGATTATTTTTTTTTGATACTAAATGTGCCCGCGACTTTGTTCGTGTGGAATGGAATTGCACATTCATAAGTGCATTTTAAAAAATGTACAATGCCATCTGTTGAATTCTTGTATGTGAATATCTGAATAACATGGCCTAAATGTGAACAAATTACATAGTTTATTTCCTGCCTCATTTCTTCTTTAGGTAGAGGATACTAACACTTTCTCTTGTGTATCGCCTGTGAGTAGAACTTACAACTTGGTTTATCCATCTGTTCATTTCCCTACATGATTGATATCATAGAAGGAAATAAATTACACAGTTTATTTCCTGCTTTATTTTTTCTCCAGGTAAAGGCTACCAACACTTTCTCTGGTTTATCAGCTGTGAGTAGAAGTTACAACTTGGTTTATCCATCTGTTCATTTCCCTACATGATTAATAATAGTCTGAGTAGATCCTGTTATTTTTCTTCACAGACACCTCCTCCGTACAGTCCTGCACTTGCTTATGTAAGAACCACATAATCCTATAATCCATATCAAATGTCTTTGTCAGTCTTAATTGTTTCCCGTTTTTCAAATTTTCGAATTGATTTCTTTTAAGCCCAATTTATTTAGCTTTACGAACTAACATTGTTAATGTAAATGCACTGTATACAGGATATCCAGAATAAACAGATGATGGATAGTATTTTGTTCAAAAGCCAACAGCTTCAAACACACTCAAGCTTAAAATTAATGTCCCTGACTTCTAAGCACTAAGCCAATAGTGTCAAGTGTTAGCAAATTCAAATTTAAATTTTATTTATCACATACACAGTCATACACAGTACGATATGCATGAAATGCTTATATGACCGCCCGTGACCTTAAAAATATAAGAAGGAATTATTTAGGAAATAAATATGAATAAAGAAGAAATACAATAGAAAATAAGAAATTTAGCTGGGATAAGAATAATATATCTATGGAAGACAGAATTATGCAATATAAGAAAAAAATATAAGAAACTTAGCTGTACAATTATGGAAAAGAAAAGATTCTGTACAATATTGTCATGCTCCACGCCCTGTCTGCCGTCCTTTTCCCACGCTGTCATTTCCCCACGTGCTCATGTTTTTGTCTAGCCGTCACGTGCGCTCTCACGCCCCCGTTTCCGCCCCGTCTGCTCAGCTGTTTCTCATTCCATGACTGATTACTCCAGCGATTTAAGCATGCGCGGCGCGCTGCTTAAATCGCTGGATTATCTTGTGTTTTTCATGCCCCGATCTTCTCGCGTTTATTTTCCCTTGATCTCACGTTGCCAAGTTCGCTTTGTTTCTCGTTTTTCGCTTTCGGTTTCTCGTCTCGGATTTGTTTGCCTCGCCCTTTGATCTCCCGGTTTTTGAAATTACGCTTCCTCTTTTGACCAGTGATCATCTCAAGGTCAAGTGACACTTATCTTCTGTTGTTGTCAGTTTGCGTATCCGAGCCCGCCTGCAGACCCAGCCTGTGGAGAAGTTCAGTGTGCCTTTATTTTGGTTATTTTTGCTTTTGCTACGTGAAACACCTAAAATAAAACTGAGTGGAATTGCACCCTGCATCTGCGTCGTCCATATTCACCATGCAAGACATGACAGATGAAGAGACCCTAATGAACGCAGCAGGGACACCACTCCTAGACGAAGGAGCGCCCATGCTGATCAACGCAAAGGCGATCAACGACCTCACTCACAGTGTGCGTGACCTCGAGGCTGATCGAGATGCCCACCTCTCTCCTCAATGGCGCTCCGCACCCTCACTACCGCGGACCGCCAGAGAGACCGCGGAGAGCGGCTGGTGCAGCAAAAGTCTACTCGCTCGGTTCTGGGATCGACTCCATCCGGATATTCAGTTGGAACTGGCGTGTCGCGACACCGGGCTAGAACTTGACGACTGTGTTGCACTAGCCATTAAACTGGATCAACACCTCCGCGGCCAAAGCCAGCTTCCCCACGTTAAGAGCTTAGGGGCGAGATCAGATGCGTATCGCGTGAAAGCCTCAGCAAAACCCCTGGTGCACCGCGTGAAGGGAATTCGGCAGAGCATATGGACGTGGGCAGGTCCCGTCTTTCTACCCAGGAGAGACAGCGGCGAGTCACCACAGGATTGTGTTTGTACAATTTCACACAAGATCCGAAATTGTTTGCTCCTCCAAATAAACGTTACATACACCACCACGCATGCATCACTCTTTCTGTTTAAAGGCATCACTGATATATAATAATCACACTGTTTCTGTTTACCCCCTAATAGATTCCGGGTCAGCTGGAAACTTCATCTCGTCTACTCTCCATTCCTCGCTGCGAGCTCCAGTGTTGAAGCTTCCAGACCCGATCAGAATTAAAGCTCTAGATGGCAAACAATTAACACAATCGCCTGTTGAATATATGTCCGTGCCTCTTCGGTTAACTTTCCCCGGTCACACCGAGGAACTAAAATTTTTTGTGATTTCTCGGCTGGACCAGTCTGTCGTGCTGGGCCTACCCTGGCTCAACTCGCACAATCCCAATTTTGATTGGGCAGGTTCGCGCCTCACGTCGTAGTCCCCTAGATGCGCGAAATTCTGTACACCTTCTACATTGAAGGTCCAAATCACTACAATTGAAAGTCCTAGCACCCAAGTATCGACCATGGTGCCATCAGAGTACAAACGATTTAAAGACTTTTTAGTATTAGGGCAGCTGCACGACTTCCCACTCATCATCTGCGGGACTGCGCGATTAAGCTCCTGCCGGGGAAAACACCGCGCATTTATCCTTTGTCTGTAGCGGAAACACAGGCCATGGAGGAATATGTGGGTAATGCTCTCTGGCAGGGACTCATCAGCAGTTCCACGTCACCAGCTTCGGCAGGTTATTTTTTTTATAGAAAAAAAGGGCGGGGGCTACGCCCCTGTATTGATTATAGAGGTCTCAATGCAATCACAGTAAAGTACAAGCACCCACTGCCCCTGGTACCGGCCGCTATCGACCAACTCCGCGGCGCGTCTATTTTTACTAAACTCAACCTCCGCAGCGCATATAATCTAGTTCGTGTTCGCAAGGGCGATGAATGGAAGACTGCGTTTAGCACGACATCAGGTCGTTACCAATACAACGTGATGGCTTATGAATTGGTAAGCGCACCTGCGGTGTTTCAGGGGTTCATGAATGACGTTTTTCGCCATATGTTGAACCGTTTCGTTATAGTATACTTAGATGATATCCTAGTATACTCACGGTCATATGCTAAGCACGTCCATCATGTAACCGCCGTCCTTCGTCGACTGCGCGAACATGGGCTCTAGGCGAAGGCGGAGAAATGTGATTTTCACAAGAAGGAGATTGCATTTCTCGCCAACTTCTATCGGTGTTTTATTCGGGGCTTCAGTACGGTGGCAGCACCGCTCACTAGCTTATTGAAAGGTAAACCACAAAGACTACGCGAATTCTCGACGTAAGCGTGCGCCGCATTCAAACGGCTCAAACAAACTTTTACCTCTGCGCTATACTAAAACTACCTGATCCCAATAAGCCCTTCCTAGTCGAGGTCGATGCGTAGGAGGTAGGACTAGGAGCGGTGCTGTCACAGCGCCACGGCCACCCCAAGAAATTCTACCCCTGCACCTTCTTTTCGCGGAAACTAACACCTGCCGAATGCAACTATGATATCGGAAATTGCGAACTGCTAGGCAGTAAAAGCGGCGTTAGAGGAGTGGAGGCATTGGTTAGAAGGAGCGAAACACCTTTTACGGTATTAACAGATCATAGAAATCTCGAGTACCTCCAACAAGCAAAAAGATTAAAATCTCGTCAAGCCCGATGGGCGCTGTTTTTCACAAGATTCCGCTTTATAATTACATACCGTCCCGGTTCGAAGAATAAAAAAGCAGATGCGTTATCCCGCTGCTTTCCGACACCGGACTGAAATTCGGATCCGGAACCTATTTTGCCCTCGTCACTCGTGGTGGCTCCGGTTGTATGGGACATCGACTCAGAGATAGTCCAAGCGGCGCGGGCCCATCCCGCACCGCGGGGCTGTCCTCCGGGCCGAACCTACGATCCAGAAGCGCTACGAGAACGAGTGACGACAGTGGCTCATACTAGCTTAACATCTGGACACCGCGGCGTATTACGAACCTACCAACTCTTGGAATCAAAGTTCTGGTGGCCAAAAATGCGGGAGACTGTGAAAACAGTAGTTTCAACTTGTGCTGTATGTGCTACCACTAAAACACCTCGATGTTTACCTGTTGGAAAATTAATGCCCTTGCCGACACCTAACAGACCGTGGTCACACATCGCTGTGGACTTCGTGACGGATCTGCCAGTGTCTAAAGGGTACACGACAATCCTAGTAGTAGTGGATCGCTTCTCTAAGGGTTGCCGCTTCATTCCGTTTCGCTCCCTCCCAACCGCCCTCCAGGTGGCAGAAACCCTATTCACCGAAGTGTTTCGCTACTGGCGGACATTGTTTCTGATCGTGGTCCCCAATTCACCGCTAAAGTCTGGAGAGCTTTCTTCCAGAAATTGGGGACCACAGTTAGCCTAACGTCGGGCTATCACCCCATAGTCTAACGGTCAGTCTGAGCGGACTATCCAAGTCCTCGGGAGGTACCTTCATGCATACTGTAGTAGTCGACAACATGAGTGGGCAGACTGCTTAATCTGGGCGAAATATGCACAAAACTCCTTAAAGCACTCCTCAACCGGCTTAACGCCGTTTCAATGCGTGTTCGGGCACCAACCACCGCTATAGTAACTGGCATAGTTTTGCATATAAATACTCAAATAAAATTATTAAAAATCATGTAATGACTTGACTACTGATAAGGAAATCTTTATAAGGATGCCAACTTTAGAACTATTTTAGTCTTCAGGAACCAATTGTGTAAGTCCAGTTTAAAATTATATTTTATCCATAATGAGTGAATTTGTTCCCAATTAGAAACTCCTGGTTATGGGTTCTATGCAAGGTAGCCTGTTTGACACACAATCACTGTAATAGGACGAGTCGTGGCAGAAGCAGAAAGGTAAGTACTCCAAACCTAATGCAAACTTCATTATGTGGTCAAAGATAAGATGGACTTCATTCGCGCTATATAAATAAAATTTGATTGAATTGAACTATACACCTGCTAGAAGGTTTTTACACCCCTTATTTCCCAGGTTCTAGATCAACATGTTCTATGACTCTGGCATTGCGCTCCACATTAACCCGTGTTTCAAAGAGAACATAGTGGTGTGCAACAGCCTGATGAAAGGGAGCTGGGGTCATTCAGTGAGACATGGACCCCTGCCCTTCCACGAAGGCCAGCAGTTTACGGTAATCAAATGCTTTCTGCAGTTTTTCAAACTAAAAAAATGTAGAAACAGATGAGACAGAATAACTTCATACAGGGTATAAACAGACAATGATGTACAAGAAAATCATTGCACCTGCCAGTAAACCACACAAATTGCTGTTGCAACTGGAAGGATTGCAACTGGAAAGATACAGTATACCCCAACTCCACTCAGCCGAATTTGCTATCAAATCTACAATGATGCAAATTCCTTACGACCTCTGGAGAGCTCGGGAGTGGTTGGTAATGGTAACACCCTCTTTTGGGCTCATTGTGAATTCTTTGTGTCTTTAGTGAGGTTATCTTCAGGACGAAATTTGGAGCATGTTTAAAAATTTCGTCTAGTCCCTCTCGACTGAATTTTTCGTCATAGCCTCAGTAACCTCTCTGTATCAATTCTGAAGTGCCATTATTTATTTATACCAAGTTTATTGATTCTTGAACATTGGTATCGCTTCCTTACCTGTTTGCCAGAATTCAGCAGCTGAAAATCCTCATATTAAATGTAGATAAAAGTAATGACAAAATTAACAAAGCAATTTTTTAAAGAAAAAAAATTACAATTAATGTCATGATTTCCCTTGTGCGAGAAGGAAGCGCACGCAAATGCAGAAAAGGTTTAGTAACACTCGTTTTCTTTATTCTTTTGAAGGTGATAAACCAATAAACAAAACATAAACAAACAAACAAAGTTCAACTCCTCAGGCTGGGTCTACAGGCAGGCCACTTGGAAACTGAAAACAAGTCCTTTACACAGGTGGAACACAAGCGACAATACCGTATGTCTTTATTTACGAGTGAAGCACTTCATCGGCTTTTACTTGGACGGAGGTTTTTCCCTCATGAACTTGGCCTGGCCTCGACCCTGCAACCACTTCTCAGTCCTGAGGAGGAAGATAAAGGACAGATAATTCTGACTATTAGCACAGTAACCAACATGACACCAACAGTGAACGGGCTAAGATCTATGGGTTTATACAGTATAGTGACACACAAGGGAAGGAGACACAGGTGAAACTAATCTGTTAATCTAGGTAGACAAACCGATACAGACACACTAGGGGGAGACAAAGCAGCGGCTCAGTAATCCGGAGAACCAGATCTTATTCCCCGGAACCGTGGTGGTCTAGGTGTTACAATTAAACATGAATTAAAAATACATGTTAAAGTCTAATACACAAAAGAAATGTTTTAATAATAAATGTCCGTGGTTTAATTTCAGTGACAAATTTACCATACAATTTTTCCTTGTGTCAAAGTATATTGGCGTATATAATCTTATCTTGGAGTAAGATTCTTAAAATAAGGGCATTTGTTTTGCGTGTACACGCACACAACACCTCCACCACGAATCTCAGTCATTTTGTTTAACACTTACCACACCTTACTGTACCTTGCATGGATCAGGTTCTGTATATTCTATTAAGACAGAGAAAATTACAATTTCTGCATTGAGATTAATCATACACAAAACAGTGCATCACTATTTATATTTATGTGAGAACATTCAGGGGATAACTTGATTAAGAGAGAATCCTATAAAACACATGCGATATTATGTGAAATGCAGCAGCCATGCAGAAGCAGCCTAACAAGCATATTGAATGAGGGCTCCTGGATATTACCAGAGCCACAAAATAACACCAGATATATATCTCGAGGTGCCCTCGAGTCAGGCTGGGAGCACTAGAGGGCACTCTGTCAGACACACTCGCAGAACCATGCCCCTTACTCCACGTAACCCTAACCATTGGAGGCCAAGCTCACCCAGTTCAGGCACTCGTTGACTCCGGCTCAGACCAAAACCTGATCAGCGCCTCTACTGCCAAGACATTAATATTCCTTGTGTACCAGCAGACCCTCCGGTGGCTGTCCACACCCTAGATGGGAGCCTGCTCCTGGCCATCATGCACAGGACCCTTCCACTCACCCTAAGGATGCAGGGGAATCATTCTAAGGAGATCTATGGAGCCCCTCATGTGCCACGTCATGCCTTCGCTCAGCGCTTCCTCCACTCCCTACTCCAGCCATGCTGTTGAAATCCCAGATATCTCCAATGTTCTCACCGAATACCATGATCTGAAGCAGTCTTCAACAAGGCTCGAGCCATGTCACTCCCACTGCATCGACTAGATGACTGCCCTACTGATCTTCTCCCAGGCACCTCCTTACCAAAGGGTCGACTCTACTCTCTGACTCGCCAAGAAAGGGAGGCCATATTCATGAAGAAAAAGAACGGGTCCCTACGGCCCGACACCTTTACTATCCAGTGTTGCCTAGGCTACCAGCCTCCGCTGTTCCTAGCACAAGTGTTAGAAGTGGACGTTCACTTGGCTGCTGCAAACAGACATGGTTACAGTCAAGAAAGACCCCGTTACAATCTGCCACCTCATACAAGAAACCGGCAGACCGCCATCGCACCAGGGCCCCAAGTAGCATGTAGTCAGAGGTGTCAAGTAACGAAGTACAAATACTTCGTTACCTTACTTAAGTATAAATTTTGAGTATCTATACTTTACTGGAGTAATTATTTTTCAGCCGACTTTTTACTTCTACTCCTTACATTTTTAAGTAATTATCTGTACTTTCTACTCCTTACATTTTAAAAATAGCCTCGTTACTCTATTTTTATGATCAGAACGCGCAACCCCCCGGTCGCATGATAAGAATGCGCACAACGCAAAAGCCCCCCTCCCCCCGCCCCCCGTTGCATGATCAGAAAGCGAGGCCTTAATGCTTTTGTTGCCCCTCACGGTACTTTAACTTTTATACTTTAAGTAGTTTTGAAACCAGTACTTTTAAACTTTTACTTAAGTAAAAAGATTGGGTTGATACTTCAACTTCTAAAGAAGTATTTTTGAACCCTAGTATCTATACTTCTACTCAAGTAATGAATGTGAATACTTTTGACACCACTGCATGTAGTGCACACGTCTACTGTTTATTATAACACTGCAACCACGTTTTTTGGTAAAACAGATTTTATTTTGTGTTTGTAAGCGCATGTGTACAGCGCGCGTGTACTGTTTCTTATAACACACGTGTGTGCGCGCATACAAAGAGAGGAGAAAGGTTTACTGCATAAGATGAGAAGGGGGATGCTGATTCCTCCTCTTACTTCACACACATTCATGAACACACATACATACACAACTCCTGCGCGCATAAACAGAAACACTAACTGTCGGGAGTTATTTTTACTTTTTTTAAAGGTAAAGTGCAGGTTAATTAGTTTATTTTATACTTTATATTTTGTATAAATTTTTTGTATGTATTTATTTATTTTTAACTGGATTAAAAATTTGCGTAAAAATAATATATATATTTGTAAAATGTTTTTATAAACATTTATAGAGGGAGTATCAGTATTTTTGTAAGGGATCTCCACTAGAGGTCACTGTTTTGTTTGTAGTTTTTTGTTTGCAGACTCAGTTTACCAGAAGGCACCTCGGTCAAGTGATGCGGGAGCTCACCTGATCCGAGGCAGATAATTAAATCTTCTATAAATAGCTGATTAGTCTGGGAAACTGACTCGAGCACTGTGAGTTTGTAATCACTGTCATGTATCTGGGCACTTTGTTTTATGTTTACTCTGTAATTTAATTTATGTTTGAATTCAAGTCTTTTTTTTCTTTAGTCAGATAAGGTTCTAATGTGGTCACTGCTAAATGTTCATGGTGTTTCAGGGTGTGTGGAGCTGATTCGGTGTCATGTCACGTTGTGTTCATTCATTCATTCATTTTCTGTACCGCTTTATCCTTATATACAGGGTCGCGGGGGCCAGGAGCCTATCCCAGGAAACTTAGGGCACAAGGCAGGGTACACCCTGGACAGGGTGCCAATCCATCGCAGGGCACACACACATACTCACATACACACACTCATTCACACACTACGGGCAATTTGGAATGTCAATTAACCTAACCTGCATGTCTTTGGATTGTGGGAGGAAACCGGAGTACCCGGAGGAAACCCACCAAGCACGGGGAGAACATGCAAACTCCATGCACACAGAGACGGGAATCGAGTCTGGCCGGGGAATCGAACCCGGACCCTGGCGTTGCAAGACAGTGCTAACCACTACCCTGTCTCTAGTCCTGTCTCTCGTTCCCCCCGTGCTTTTAGCCCTAGTCCTGTCTCTAGTCCTGTCTCTCATTCCCCCCTTGTCTTTAGCCCTGTCTCTAGTCCTGTCTCTCGTTCCCCCCCGATGTCTTTAGCCCTGTCTCTGGTCCTGTCTCTCGTTCCCCCCGATGTCTTTAGCCCTGTCTCTGGTCCTGTCTCTCGTTCCCCCCGATGTCTTTAGCCCTGTCTCTAGTCCTGTCTCTCGTTCCCCCCGATGTCTTTAGCCCTGTCTCTAGTCCTGTCTCTCGTTCCCCCCGATGTCTTTAGCCCTGTCTCTAGTCCTGTCTCTCGTTCCCCCCGTGTTTTTAGCCCTAGTCCTGTCTCTGGTCCTGTCTCTCGTTCCCCCCGATGTCTTTAGCCCTGTCTCTAGTCCTGTCTCTCGTTCCCCCCGATGTCTTTAGCCCTGTCTCTAGTCCTGTCTCTCGTCCCCCCCCCCCCCGTGTCTTTAGCCCTGTCTCTAGTCCTGTCTCTCGTTCCCCTCCCCGTGTCTTTTGCCCTGTCTCTAGTCCTGTCTCTCGGTCCCCCCCCCCGTGTCTTTAGTCCTGTCTCTTGTTTCCCCCCCGTGTCTTTAGTCCTGTCTCTCGTTCCCCATCTCTCATTTCCCCCCCTGTGTCTTTAGCCCTGTCTCTAGTCCTGTCTCTCTTTTCTCCCCCCGTGTCCCCGATGTCTTTAGCCCTGTCTCTAGTCCTGTCTCTTGTTCCCCCCGTGTTTTTATCCCTAGTCCTGTCTCTGGTCCTGTCTCTTGTTCCCCCCGATGTCTTTAGCCCTGTCTCTAGTCCTGTCTCTCGTTCCCCCCGATGTCTTTAGCCCTGTCTCTAGTCCTGTCTCTTGTTCCCCCCCCGTGTCTTTATCCCTGTCTCTAGTCCTGTCTCTCGTTCCCCTCCCCGTGTCTTTTGCCCTGTCTCTAGTCCTGTCTCTCGGTTCCCCCCGTGTCTTTAGTCCTGTCTCTCGTTTCCCCCCCGTGTCTTTAGTCCTGTCTCTCGTTCCTCGTCTCTCGTTTCCCCCCCCGTGTCCCCGTGTCTTTAGCCCTTTCTCTAGTCCTGTCTCTCGTTCCCCCCCCGTGTCTTTAGCCCTGTCTCTAGTCCTGTCACTCGTAACCCCCCCGGCGTGTCTTTTTCCCTGTCTCTAGTCCTGTCTCTTGTCCCCCCCCGTGTCTTTAGTCTTGTCTCTCGTTCACCCCCCCCGTGTCTTTAGCCCTGTCTCTCGTTTCCCCCCCGTGTCTTTAGCCCTGTCTCTAGTCCTGTCTCTCGCCTCCCCCGTGTCTTTAGGCCTGTGTCTCTAGTCCAGTCTCTAGTCTCTACGTGTCTCTTGTCTCTCCGTGTCTCTAGTTCTGTTTTGTCCCATTTCAGCTCCATGCTTAGTTTGTGTGTACTAGGTCTTCGTCATTACGCCTGTGTTTCGACATAGGGCTTAGGTTTTGTGTAACCGGTATTAGAGCTTGTATTTGTCTGATGTCCTGTATGTAATGTCTTAGAGCTAGTGTTCCACCATAGAGCCTACGTCTTGTATGTGGCGTCATAGTGCTGGTGTCTCGCCAGAGCTCCGGTGTTTCACTCTATCACATGTTTCACACTACACCTTGTTGTAATTTAAGTTTGTTTGTTCGTTTGGGTTTGGTCTCGTCATTGTGCTTGTTTTGTTATTAATTAAAGACCCCTCTGCGCCTATGTCTGCCTGTTTATGCCTGTTTATATCATCCTGTACCACCCCGAACGTGACCGTTTTGTAGGTGAAATCATACAGTTTACAAGATTCGTTGTGCATTTAAAAAAGATAACTCATATAACATAACAAAGAAATATAAAAAAACAGAGAAAAACAAAGCATAATACTGTAGGCTTACATTTTTTGGTCAGGTTTTGTGTGCATTTGCAATGTGGCACTAACACATCAAGTGATATCGCCCTTCACTTCAACCCACGCTATATCTGTGAGGTCATGTGGTGTGTAATGCGGCAGAATTCCTGCTGGGGTTCAAAGCACCAAAGTAAACACACCCCACTTCCCAGAGGCTTTGACTTCACACTGACCTTCCTGATCAACCGAGACTCATATTCAGTTTGGAAGCACCTTTCTTTCTTTTAATCTTTATTGTTGTTGGTCTTTTGGCTGCTCCCGGCAACGGGTCGCCACAGCGGAATATTATTGTACACTACTGTAATTGTTTTTCACAATATTTACTATTTTGTTATTCACTTTATTGACTAAAGATAAAAAAAGAAATCTCTCTTTATGTAAAGCAATCTCAATTTCCCTCTACTCTTTTCCAGGGGGAAGTACAGGGTCCTGAAGTGCTCCTGTGCTGCTGAGTGCGATCTCCGTCTTTCATCAACACAGATGTTTTTAGATAATCACTTCTGTTATAATCTGTGATAGATGTCACAGGCTGTGTGTGAGTTTGTGTGTGGTTCCTTGTGTTCTAGGTGAAACGTAGTTTGTAGTATATATACTACACGTGATCACAACTGAGCCAATGGATTTTTTTCTCTCTCTTGTGCTGCGGAATTGTGGGTAATCGTCTCCCCTGCTGGGTCTTAGTGCTCTTCTCTTGCTGGTATAATCAACATCTGTGCATGCGTGTACTATTTACTATAACGCTGTGACCACGTGTGTGCAGATTTTTTGTGTTTGTAAGCGCGTGTGTACAGCGCGTGTACTGTTTCTTATAACATGTGTGTGCGTGTGTAAAGCAAAAGAAAGTCTCATTAGAGAGGTTAAAAATCCATTTTCAACCCTCAGCCTGTCATTGTGTGCATTTTGTGTGCGCGCAAGTAATTTGCGTGTGCACGCGCCTAATTTGATTCTTTTCAAAGGTAAAGTGTAGGTTCATTCGTTTGTTTGTTTTACTTTACAGCAGTGATTCCGTTAGTATGCGCTCACACGAGTGTCATTAGTGATGTTCCTTGCTAATTTTTCCGACAAAACAGTCTTTCCGTTAATGTATGTGTGTGTGTTTGGGTGAAATTCAAATAAGAGAGGTTTACTGTGTAAGATGAGAAGTGGGGGGGATGGGAAGGGCTGAAAGTAAGAGTCTCCTCTTACTTTAGCTTCAAACACACACACAGCTCCTGTTCATAAACGGAAACACTTACTGTATCTGTTGGGATTTTTTCTTTTTTTTTTTAAAGATTAACTGCATGTTAATTTTGTGTAAATTTTTATGTATTTATTTTTTAGGTCTGTGGAACAAATATTTTGAGTTTCCATTAATTCTTAGGCAAAACATTGTTTTTCTTATGGGAAACTGATTTACGAGTGTTTTTGAATATGAGCCCACTTCTGGAACGAATTATGCTCGTAATCCAAGGTTCCACTGTACTAGAGAATCGCAGGAAAATCAGGGGAAATAGGCACGCAAGTAAGATACATCGGCCAGGAGTGGATTCTTCAGCATCTATTTAAAGCCACCAGTATGTTACCAAATTAGGGACAGGCGTACTCAGGTAATCAGCCCTTGGGTGGAGTACTTGGGTGGAGTTATGAACTGGATGTACTGGGTAGATTGTGCAGGCTCGTGACAATATCAGTGTCAGCTCTGTCACAGTTTAAGGGCCAGGAAGTTCTGGAGGTCCTTTTATGCTAATAAGTTTTTTCAAGAGTTTAAAGTAGGAATTAATTATTATTTGCATTATTGTAGGGAATAGGTCTAAAAAATTTAGTGGAAGTTCATAACTGAAGTGGAAGTTTTATATTTCTTTATATTTTTATCTTTATATTTTTATCTTTATAGTTTTATATTTTTATATTTCTATATATTTCGAAAACTTTTATATTTTGGTCTAACTTCTTAGTTAAACTATTTAGAATTTTTTTGCTTCTTTTTCCATTTCTCTTTTATTTCCTGTCAATTGTTTTTAAAAATTTATGGTCACAGGCAGTCGTTTAAGCATTTCACTACATATCGTACTGTGTATGTGACAAGTAAAATTTGAGTTAGAATTTTGAATGTGAAGTGTACTAACTTAGTTTTAAAAACTGGTATGATTAACCTGGATGGATGGATGGCTGGATGGATGGATGGATAGATAGATCGATAGATCGATAGATTAATACCAAAGGGAAATTGTAATGTTACAGAAGCCACTTCACAGATACATCACATAAGCAACAAGCAAAAATCACAATGAGGATAAAGTAAAAAAAAATTAATAAATGTTGATACACAGTTTACAATATAAGGTGCATTAATGAGACTGGTGTGATAAGAATAATAAGAATATATGCAAAGTCAGCCAAAAAATTCATACACATCTCAGGAAAAAAAAAAAAAGATATATATTATATTAATACAATATTAATCAAATTCCATCCATCTCTTCATCGAGGGACTTTTGTAGTCCAAATAGGGACTGAGGAGGCCCGTGGTGACCATTGTATTCACTCCCATTTTGTGAGATTGACAGTGCTAACCACTAAGTCATTATCATATTATTATCATATATATTTCAATATATGTAAAGTATAGTAATATATTTAGTGTTAAAATATTTATACAAGTTTTTCTGTTTTTTGGCTAACCCTACGGTCCTGTGCAAAGGTCTTAACTTAGATTAAATTAACAAATCCTTACTGCAACAGGCTGCAAAACACCTAAAGAAAAATATATATAATAATGGGTTGTTTATGTAACAACCTCAGCAGCAACCTCATTTCCCCTCTAGTCTGTTCCACCCACTCAGCATTCAGCAGTATAATCATCACCGGCCTGATCATCTGTCTTCATCTGCACCTGTTTTTCACTGCTTCGTGTTTTAAGTTAGATGTTTAATGCTTGAATAATTCATAGGTCACTGTGTGGTTTAGCAAACAAAAATATTCCTCTGAAACTGCCCAGGTACCGGGACTGGACTGAAAAAACGAGAGCCAGAAAAGTCCTTCAGGAGGTCTGGAGAACTCAAGACTATGTTACAAATAAAATTATATTAAAACCTCTCGTGTAGAATATACAATTTTTTAAAAATATTTTCAACCATAGTCATGTAAAAGACAAACTGGTGCTGAAATAAAAAAATATGTCTTCACTCCGTTAGATGAGCACTACAGTACATACAGTACAGGTACACTCCATGCAATATTATTAAGTACAGTATGATATCTCTGCTTCTTTTGTATCATTACAGTACTAGCTGATCTCACTGTTTAATATATCAGGGAAGTTCTGGAGGTGCCGTGACTCAAATCAAATGGTGTACAGCTGGAACAGGAAGGGGAAGTACAGTGTCCTGAAGTGCTCCTGTGCTGCTGAGTGTGATCTCCGACGTGCAGTCTCTCTCATTAACACAGTAGCTGAAGGTGAGGGGAAATGAGAACTGTACAGGCACTATTACTGTAACTGCTGCGGTGATGCAGTCAAACCTGGGATAGAATCAGTTAAACTCACTGACACTCTCCACATCGCTCTGTTCCAATTACAGTACTGTACATTACATTTTACATATTTGTATGTAGTATTTCAAACAGGCAAAAAATATGACATACATACACAGGCATACTTTTAAACTAACTGAGATGTGATTCAATGAGGGCAAATTATATTTAAAAAAAAATCATGAATTAACCTGAAAAACTATTTTTAAAAATATGCATCAAAATAGAGACTGAAATAAATTAATTCTTTCAATAATATTCTTATGCATTTAAAATAAGTAATGCAAACTATCATCACCACATTATATTCAATAGTTATTATAACATTATAACCAATTGCATTCAAATTTCTTAAAAGGATTATTGTAAATTAATGTAAATTATTTGCACTATTAGGCCCCTAGCCAATACTACATTTAAAAAGGTTTAAAATGTTTTTTTTTGTGTTGAACTTTTGTAAATAGTGTTTTCTTATAACCTGTTATAATGAATCAAACGTTAGGATCAAAGTTCTCTTCTGTCAAGTGAAGATGAGAATGAGAGATACTACTGTAGGCTGAACAGGTTCCTCTTGCACTGCTGCACACATACAGTACTTCTTCTTCAGGTCTGGGAGATTTGCCAAGGTAAGGAAAGACACAAACACAGTTCACAAGACGTTCAAAGTCGACTCTTTAATGCAGATTGTAAAGCAGTTTATAAAGTGCAAATGTCACATCAGTACTAATAATGCAAATCTGTGAATTTTACCCCTCGAGGCAGATTGTTGCACAGAACAGCAGCAGGACGTCTCCACATAGGGTATAAACAGACAGAATAACTTCATACAGGGTAAACACAGACCATGAAATACAGGAAAATCATTGCAACTGCCAGTAAACTGCATAGATTGCTGTTGCAACTGGAACTTTGTGTGTGTTCACAGACTTGTGGATCTGTGAACCGTCATACAGTTGCAAGAAAACGTATGTGAACCCTTTGGGATTACGTGGAGTTTTGCATGAATTGGTCATAAAATGTGCTCTGATCTTCATCTAAGTCACAATAATAGAAGAACACAGTCTGCTTAAAATAATACTACACAATAATTATATGTTTTCATGTTTTTATTGACCATAACATGTAAACATTCACAGTGCAGGGTGGAAAAAGTATGTGAACCCCTAGCCTAATGACTTCTCCAAGAGCTAATTGGAGCCAGGAGTGAGTCAACCTTGAGTCCAATCAGTGTGATGATATTGGATGTGTTGCTGAAAACTGTTCTGCCCTTTAAAACACACACCAGTTTTGGGTTTGCTGGTTTCAAGAAGCACTGCCTGATGTGAACCATACCTCGCAGAAAAGAGCTCTCGGAAGACCTACGATCAAGAATCATTGACTTGCAGGAAGCTGGAAAGGGTTACAAAAGTATCTCCAAAAGCCTTGATGTTCATGTGTCCACGGTAAGACAGACTGTCTACAAATGGAGAAAGTTCAGAAGAAGAATCCTAGACTGTAAGCTAAAGACAAGCTACAATTTTCCTTATTGTAGATGTTGACACATCTACAATAAGGAAAACATTAAACAAGAATGGAGTACATGGGAGGTCACCACGGAGGAAGCCATCGTTGTCCAAAAAAAATATTGCAGCACGTTTAAAGTTTACAAAAGAGCACCTGGATGTTCCATAGCACTACTGGCAAAATATTCTGTGGACAGATGAAACCAAAATTGAGTTGTTTGGAAAAAAACACACAACCAACATCAAACCCTCATCCCCACTATAAAACATGGCGGAGGGAGCATCATGATTTGGGGCTGCTTTGCTGCTTCAGGGCCTGGACGGATTGTTGTCATCGATGGAAAAATTTATTCCAGAGTTTATCAAGACATTTTGCAGGAAAACGTAAGACCATCTGTCCACCAACTGAATCTCCGCAAAGGATGGGTAATGCAACAGGACAATGACCCAAAGCATACAAGTAATTCAACAAAAGAATGGCTTCAACAGAACAAAACATACGCCCGGTCACCTTAAGAGAGCGATTCACATTAGACATCCCAAGACTATTGCTACACTGAAACAGTTTTGTGAATAGGAGTGGTCCAAAATGACTCCAGATCATTGTGCAGGTCTGATCTCCAACTGCAGGAAACGTTTGGTTGAGGTTATTGCAGCCAAAGGAGGGTCAACTAGTTATTAAGTCCAAAGTCTCACATATATAATGTATATATATATATATATATATATATATATATATATATATATATATATATATATATATATATATCGAACATTCCTGAGTTGTCTTCACCAAATACATTATATACTGTATACACTGTGTTCCAAATTATTATGCAAATTGGACGTAAGTGTCATAAACAGTAAATGTTTAGTTTTTAAATTAAACTCATGGATGGTGTTGTGTGAAATGAATCTCAGACACCTACGATAATTAGTTTGCCAGATGAGTCCAATTAAAGGAAAAGTACTGAAGAAGGTTGTTCCACATTATTAAGCAGGCCACAGGTTTCAAGCGATATGGGAAAGAAAAAGGATCTCTCTGCTGCTGAAAAGCGTCAAATAGTGCAATGCATTGGACAAGATATGAAAACATTAGATATTTCACAAAAACTCATTGTTCCGTGAAGACATTTGTGGTTGATTCAGCGCACAGACAGGTTCGTGCAGATAAAGGCAGAATGAAGAAGGTTTCTGCAAGACAAATTCATCGGATTAGCTGAAGAGCAGCTGCTGAAATGCCATTACAAAGCAGCAAACAGAAGAAGGTATTTGAAGCTGCTGGTGCCTCTGGAGTCCAGCGACCCTCAAGGTGTAGGATCCTTTAGAGGCTTGCAGTTGTGCATAAACCTACTATTCGGCCCCTAATCAATGCTCACAAGCAGAAACGGTTGCAGTGGGCCCAGGCATACATGAAGACAAGTTTTTAAACAGTCTTGTTTACTGATGAGTGTCGTGCAACCCTGAATGGTCCAGATGGATGGAGTAGTGGATGGTTGGTGGATGGCCACCATGTCCCAACAAGGTTGCCACGTCAACAAGGAGGTGCCGGAGTCATGTTTTGGGCCAGAATCATAGGGAGAGAGCTGGTAAGCCCCTGTAGGGTCCCTTAAGGTGTGAAAATGACCTCTGCAATGTATGTTGACTGACCACTTGTTTTCATGGTACAAAAAGAAGAACCGTGGCTCACGTAGCAAAATCATCTTCATGCACGACAATGCACCATCTCATGCAGCAAAGAATACCTCTGTGTCATTGGCTGCTATGGGCATAAAAGATGAGAAACTCATGGTGTGGCCGCCATCCTCCCCTGACCTCAACCCCATTGAGAACCTTTGGAGAATCCTCAAAAGATCTATGGAGTTTGCATGTTCTCCCCGTGCTTGGTGGGTTTCCTCTGGGTACTCCGGTTTCCTCCCACAATCCAAAGATATGCAGGTTAGGTTAATTGACATTCCAAATTACCCGTAGTGTGTGAATGAGTGTCTGTATGTGAGTATGTGTGTGTGCCCTGCGATGGATTGGCACCCTGTCCAGGGTGTACCCCGCCTAGTGCCCGAAGTCACCTGGGATAGGCTCCAGGTCCCCCGCCACCCTGAAAACAGGATTAAGCGGTATAGAAAATGAATGAATGAATGAAAAGATCTATGAGGGTGGCACGCAGTTTGATTCAAAACAGCAGCTCTGGGAGGCTACTGTTTTCTGACATCCCGCAAAGAAATTCAAGCAGAAACTGTCCAAAAACTCACAAGCTCAATGGATGCAAGAATTGTGAAGGTGATATCAAAGAAGGGGTCCTATGTTAAGATGTAACATGCCCTGTTAGGATGTTTTTGATTTAAATAGTTTTTGATTTCAGTAAATATAACCTCTTAATGCTGCAAATTCAACAAAAGCCTATTTTCAGTTCTTTACAACCTATAAAATGTTCAAAAATTTTGCCTGGTGCCTCCCAACTGAATTTTTCCTTACCGTCTCAGTTACGCCTCTGTATCGATTCTTAAGTGTCGTTATTGAGTCGTTATCAGTTCTTGAGCATTGGTATCGCCTCCTTACAGTACCTGTTCGCTAGCATTCGGCAGCCAACAATCCCTGTATAATCCTGTACTTTATGCAAAGCTCTCTTAAGGTCTCAGCATTTCAGTTGGGTTGCTGTTGGGACTTTAACTCTGGCCATTCCTTGATGCTATTATTTTTCAGCCATTCTTCTGTAGATTTACTGGTGTGCTTTGGATCGTTGTTCTGTTAACCAAACCAATTTCGACCTAGCCTTAGCTGTCAGACAGATGGCCTCAAATTTGGCCACCTTTCCAAACAAACCGCATTTCTTCAGTCTTCTCCTAATTGTGCTGTCACAGACTTTAACATTTAACATGCTCAGTGAGGCCCATAGTGTCTTTGTTGTAGCTTTTGGTATTTTTGTCATTCTCTGAGCATTGCACAGTCTGACCTTGGGTTGACCATGCTGGGATGTAAACATCAGGGGACATTGGCAACTCTTTTGAATGCTTTCCACTCATTTTTCTCACTGTAGAACGATTAACTCCAAATTATTTTAAACTGGTTTTATAACCCTTTTCCAGGTCAATGTGCAGTAACAATTGCTTCTCTAAGACCTTTGCTTATGATCTATTAATAAAGGGCTGATGATTAACAGTGAACAGTTGAACAGTTTAACCCTGTGGAAGCAATAATTGGTAGTTAGTATTGTTTCTTTTTTTTTTGGCTTTATTTCTGTTGAGTATATAGTGGTATGGTACAACAAGTTATACAGTAGATTCTTATTCATCTGAGGTTGTGTGTGTCTAATACGGAGACCTGCTACAATCCAATAATTTGTATTATGTTTTTTAGACAAATAAAAAATCATAGAATTAAAAAATGTTACTTTGACCTATTTTATTATTTTGACCTATTCATAATTTCATAATTTCAGAAATTATTCATAATAATTTCATTATTTCAGCTTCTAATGTCTGTTAATAAGACTCAACATCTGGTTCTAGTACTTTATATGTCTTGGTCCTGGAACCTTTATACAAAGTTTTGCTTATGTAATAATTTTAATACTATTAAAGCAAAAACCTTTGGTGACAAAAGTTGATGTAGCCATTCATAATAATATATTGATATGAAAAGAAGCTTTGCTAAACCGAGGTCAATGTGTTCTCTAGAAACAGAGCTGAAAAAAAATAATGCACTCTTGAGCAGGTTGAAATTCATCATACACACACACATACAGTACAGTACATGCACTGAGTTTCCACCTCTGGTTTATCGCTTTAACAGGATACTTGTGGACAGATGACTCACATTATTTTGTGTTCCTCTACAGTGTGCTCAGTGTTCTCCGAGCACTGTGTGTAATTTCCGCTATCTTCTTCCATGTCTCTATTCTCAGTTCCATCCACACAGAGG
The DNA here is from genome assembly GCA_030522415.1 of Channallabes apus. NCBI lineage: Eukaryota > Metazoa > Chordata > Actinopteri > Siluriformes > Clariidae > Channallabes > Channallabes apus. The sequence continues at coordinate 30,256,925 of CM060120.1, forward strand.
CTCAACACACACAGCAACAAGCCAGCCTTTCTTCCTCTAAACTGTTTTTCTGACATTCTTCTGATTTATAGTTCGAGTTCATTTCAGAGCTTATCATCACTAAACGACCTCAGATGTAAGGAATGTAGGAAAGGATTACAATCTACGTTTTACTTTAGCATTTTTTTCTACACCAACTTACTTATTAATTAAGGAACTTAAATACATGTATGAAGACAATAAAAGCATTTTATTGCCTTCATGTTTAGCTGTTGACTGAAATGCGACAACTGTTTTAACGCAGTCAAAAAAATCATATGGTTAGCAAGCCATGCACATCCAGACATGCACTTTTTTAAACTTAAAATAATAAATTCAAATGAATAAATTTTCACCTCCAAGGTTCAGGTTCGATTCCCATCTCGGGGTCTGTGCGTCGGGAGTTTGCATGTGCTTGGTGGATTTCCTCAGGATACTCCAGTTTCCTCCCACAGTCCAAAGATATGAAGGCTAATTGACATTCTCACATTGCCCGTAATGTGTGAGTCAGGGTGTGTGTGTGGGGGGTTTTTTATGTGTGTTTATGTATTGGCAATTGGCACCCTGTCCAGGGTGTATCCCACCTAGTGCCTTAAGTCTCTTAGGGTAGCCTCCAGGCCTCCCCTCAACCCTGTATACAAGACACAATGGTATACATTTACATTTAGTCATTTGGCAGACGCTCTTATCCAGAGCGACTTACATTATTTTTTTTTATCTCATTTATCCCATTACACATCTTGTTGAGGGTTACGGGCCTTGCTCAAGGGCCCAACAGTGGCAACTTGGTGGTTGTGGGGTTTGAACCTGGGATCTTCCAAACTGTAATCCAATGCCTTAACCACTGAGCTACCCCTGGCCCCCAGATATGGTATAGATGGTGATGATGACTTTTTTTCCTTTTAGGATTGTAATGGATCACAAAGGATGAGATGAGAATACATCCTGAATGGGATTCAGAATGTAGACTAAAAACTAAAACTAAATTGAACATTTGGTTCAACTTGAGCCTATACTTTACAACTGTAGAGTAATGATTTATACTTTCATTATCCAGGGTGTCACTTACAGTATAATAGAACGGTTTCCCTCAACATTTCTTTCTCTTGTAATCTCAGGGAGTTTTCCCTTGCCACCATCACCTCTGACTTGCACATTAGGGATAGATCTGAATTGATCAGATCACACGATGGGAATTGAATCAGTACCCTGGAGGTACCAGGCGACAATGCTAACCACTACACCACCGTACCACCAGAGTGCCCGGAAGAAACCCACCAAGCACAGGGAGAGAACATGCAAACTCCATGCACACAGAGACAGGCCGGGAATCGAACCCGGACCCTTTAGGTGCAAGGCGACAGTGCTAACCACTACACCACCGTGCCGCCATCAATTAATTAATTAGTTGTTATTCTTCCGGCTGCTGACAGGGGTCGCCACAGCGGAATATCCAGTCCGCACTACAACTTGGCACAGGTTTTACGCAGGATGCCCTTCCTGACGCAACCCTCCCATTTTATCCGGGCTAGGGACCCTGGGTGGGGGGTTCGGGCACTGGCTGGGAAACGAACCCGGACCTTCCGCATGGCAGGCGAAACACCTACCACTGAGCCACCAGTGCGCTTCAATGAATTAATTGGTTAATTAAAAAATTCTTCTGAGACAAATCTATTTTTGAGATGCCCTATATTATGAAATCATCCAGTCGTTTTTATTATGATACCTTTATTTTGGTGCCATTTGCCACATAGAAATATAAAGATCAATAAATATTTTAAGTTAGGGCAGTGGTGGCTTAGAGGGCTAAGGCACTAAATTACCGACCGGAAGATCGGCGGTTCAATCCCCAGCTCCACCAGGTTGCCACTGTTGGGCCCTTGAGCAAGGCTCGTAATCTTATCTGCTCCAGGGGCGCTGTATATGGCTGACCGTGCGCTCTGACCCCAGTTACGGTGGGATATGCGAAGAAGGAATTTGACTGTGCTGTAATGTATATGTGACAAATATTATTAAGACAAGTCTTTCATTCATTCATCTTCTATACCGCTTAATCCTGTGTTCAGGGTCGCGGGGGACCTGGAGCCTATCCCAGGAGACTTCGGGCACTAGGCGGGGTACACCCTGGACAGCGTGCCAATCCATCGCAGGGCACACGCACATACACACACTCACACACCCAATCACACACTACGGGCAATTTAGGAACGCCAATTAGCCTAACCTGCATATCTTTGGACTGTGGGAGGAAACCGGAGTACCCGGAGGAAACCCACCAAGCACGGGGAGAACATGCAAACTCCATGCACACAGAGACAGGAATCGAACCCAGACCCTGGAGGTGCAAGGCGACAGTGCTAACCACTACACCACCGCGCCGCCTAAGACAAGTCTTAACTTAACTTATTTTAATAATCGTTTAAACATTCAGACATTAAAATAATACTTCATTCATTCATCTTCTATACCGCTTTATCCTGTATTAGGGTCGCGGGGGACCTGGAGCCTATCCCAGGAGACTTTGAGCACTAGGCGGGGTACACCCTGGACAGGGTGCCAAACCATCGCAGAGCACACACACACACACACACACACACACACTATGGTCAATTTGGGAACGCCAATCAGCCTAACCTGCATGTCTTTGGACTGTGGGAGGAAACCGGAGTACCCGGAGGAAACCCACCAAGCACGGGGAGAACATAAAATAATCATAATAAGTTTATTTTATATAGCGCCTTACTAGAAAACCAACGGTCGCTTTACAATAAGAAAATATTTACACATAGCAAAAGACAACTGAAAACAACAAAAAAACAGATAAACATGAAACAGAAACAACAATGCTAACAACAAAAAATATTAATAAAACAACAACAACAACAATAATAATAATAATAATGGATTATAGTGATTAGATTTTGTGAGGTAATACAGCTTTAATTAATCAACAGTCTCGAGACACCCTGTGGAGAGCCGCGCATGCGCAGTAACACCTCACAGGAGGAGGAGGAGGCGGCAAACTTCCGCTAGTCATGGCGGCGCAGCGCTGCTTCTGAGATGGAGAGAATAAACAAACCGAGCCGAGTCCGGCCCTCAGTGCAAACCGAGAGCGCAGAGTTCGAGGATTAACGGCTCGGAAATCTAAGGGGAGGCGTGTTGGTGTGTGTGTCTGTGTCATGGCGGCTCATAAACCTGCAGAATGGGTTCAGGCCGTTATTAACAGATTCGACGAGCAGGTAAGAGACAGACAGAGAGAGAGAGAGAGAATAATATGTCCTGGAGTGTTATTAGTCTTTATTATTTATTGTTATGGTCACACCCCTCTCTGGTTACTTGCTCAGGTTTCTCTTTCACTTTAGTTATAATCTCCCAGCGGTTTTGCAAATCCAGATGTGCTACAGAGATACAAACTCATCTCCTGTCTTTTGATTAATTCTTCTCTCTCTCTCACACACACACACACACACACACACACACACACACACATGACTTTCAAATCCTTTCTCATTTTCCTGTCAAGCTTTCCTTAAAGAAGAGAAAGGAAAGTAACCCGAGCCATGTTATTACTGACCCCCAAAACTGCCCTCTGCCCCCTTTAATTCATTAACTCAAGTTCGTTTAGAAAGTCTTATCGCATCCTCTCACAGCCGGAGGTCTAGAGAGAGCCGATTGGCCGAGCTCTCCCACATTAATCACGGCTCTACAGCCAATCAGGGGCGTCTGTGAGCTCGCGCACGCGGAAGGAGCGGTTAGCGCTTTCCTCCGAGTGTGTTACTCCGCCCCAAATGGTGTGTCACGCGGTTCGGAGGAAACATGTAATTAGGGCTGCACGATATTAGGAAGATATGCGATATTGTTGTTGAATTGTGCGATAACGATATTTCTTGCGATGTAATATTTCCCTAGAGAAATGCATTTTTTTTTTTACAATTATTATTGGCTGTTTTTTTTTTCAATCATTTATATATGTAATGATCATACTAAAATAAACAGGTAATAGACAATATGAATTACTTTCAAACATTTACGTTTTATTTACATGTAACCATACACTCATTTGCGATACAGATATACCATACATATACCATTATCGCAATAACGATAATTTTTCGATATATTGTGCAGTACACGTGATAGTCAACTAAATTGGGGAGAAAATTGGAAAAACCCGAAAAGGTATTTATAAAAAAAAGAAAGTCTTATAGCAGTCTTATGCACAGCTCTTAATACATGTCTGTATGACACTATATTGTTCACGGACAGGAATCACTCGTTACCTCCCGGTAAGATATTGTCATTAATTCTGTACTGATTCTATCACAATTTTATAAATATCCTGATTTGGTATTACATTTTACCCTGATTTTATTACTTTAAAAAAAAAGATTAAATAACAATGAACGTGTCCAAGCACCTGTGCCGTCGCCACCCGGGCGCCCCACTCACAACCTCAAAATCCACCGTATGCTGGGAGAAAAAGAAAAAAAAAAAAGCATCATGCTATGATGTCACTCAATATGATGTCACACTCAGGAAGTTACTTCAGTTACTTTTCAGCATAGGTTTATTTGATGCATTGATTTCAGCATTGATGAGATGGTAAAAAAGATGTACACCGTAACTTGTTTCCTGGTTTAACGTTCATCCCCATTAGTGAAGATGGAAGGAGTCTCCAATGTCAGGGTTTGGCAACAGCCAAAGCTTAAGCTGGACCTGCACACCAGTTTCTCTCAGGACAAGCTGCTTGTCATACTGTATTACTCATGCGGTATTACTGTATCATACATCAGACCCTGCTCAGTCTGGCTCATTAATATTTAATACAAGTGTAATAAAGATAAGAACTGCATCTTAATCCTAAGCCTGTACTTAGCACTTCATAATCGCAAAATAGGATTTTATAAAGCAGGATTTATTCAGGGTTTATAACTCTACACTCATTTAATGCAGGGAAGTAAAAAGAAAAACATTCTCCAAAACATAGTTATGGGTTCTTGTGGATGATTAAGGTGAGTCTTGTGGAATTTTACATGGAGCCTTTAAGGGAAAGTAAAGTACAGAAAAGTTTAAAGGGTTCTAGATTTTTGTTTTTAACACAGATTTTTTTGGAACTGATTCAGTCTCAGTGAAGGAGGCGTGGCCTTGATTCATGGTATAGTATATGGGTCAACCCCAAGGAGAGGGGGTGTGGTTTCTGTGTTGAATGAGGGGAAGGAGGCGTGGTCTCTGTCAGTTCTTAAAAGAAAGAGGCGTGGTCCCTACATGATTTTACAAGGAAAGGAGGCGTGGTTTCTGTGTCAGTGCACGGGGAAAGAGGCGGGGTCTATGTGTCAGTTCTCTAGGGAAGGAGGCATCATCACTGTCAGTTCTCTGAGGAAGGAGGAGTGGCCTGTGCGGAAGGAGGCGTGGTCTCTGTGTCAGTTTTCAGGGGAAGGAGGCGTGGTCTCTGTTTAAGTTCTTAATAGAAAGAGGTGTAGTCTTTGTGTCAGTACTTAAGGGAAGGAGGCGTGGTATTCATGTTCATCCTTCAGTGAAGGAGGCGTGGTCTTTGTGTCAATCATAGGTGAAAGGAGTCGTGGTCTGTGTTAGTTCTTAAGGGGGAGGAGGCGTGGTCTCCGCATCTGTTCACAGTTTGCTAATATTTACTTTATAACCTCTCTGAACTATTTTAACTCACAATTAGTCAAGAATTAAAGGCCTGCTACGACAAATTGTAGCCGGTTCGAGAGAAAACTGTCGTGAGAATCCAGAAGAAATCGTGATCTCTGTTAGCTGATCGCATCAGATAATAACATCCGTCTGATGAAACGTGTCTGTTTAGTACTTCATGCTTTGCACTGGACATGAGATAATCACTTCTGTTATAATCTGATAGATGTCACAGGCTGTGTGTGTGTGTGTGTGTGTGTGTGTGTGTGTGTTTCCTCGTGTTGTAGGTGAAAAGATACACACTTCTGTCTTTCTACAATCCTGTGAGTTTTGGCTTGGGCTTGTCTGGACCCTAAAGGAACTCCTGACCCAAAATAAAGTGGCCTTGTGTTTGTCGGCCTGGCAAGAATATTGAAGTCAGCATGTTCTGTGTGTGTGTGTGTGTGTGTGTGTGTGCGTGCGTGTTCCGGACATAACCAGTTTGGTCCCGAGATACTAATTTTTCATTTCCTCTCCTTGCTGTTTGGTAACTAGTCCAACACGTGGCCCTCGCCCTACCTCCCCCCCCCCGAGGGGAGTAACGATCCTCATTCAGAAGAAACTTTCACCTTCCTTAGAGTATCGCTCCAAATTTAGTTTGCAGCTTTCCAAACACTTTCTGCATTTCTGCATTGTTTAGTCTTTGATAAACAGAACAGAAAGTGCTGATAAGACTGACAGAAGTTTTAATATAACCCGAGTGCGGTTTATTTTTGACTCACCCTCATATAACGTTATTAATTTCCTAGCTTCCAGTCAAAGCCGGGCAACAGAGCACGCATACCAAAGTCAGCTCGGAGCACAACAGAGAATGTCTGATCAACATCTCCAAGTACAAGTTCTCGCTGGTCATCACCGGCCTCACCAACATCCTGAAGAACGTGAACAATATGGTGAGTGAACAAGCAAACAAACGCAAAACGCTTCACCACAACCTAATGAGGTGATCAGAAAATACAAGAAACACATCAGATGTTTGTAATGCGATTTGTTTCTGTCAGTATCATGATTGAAAAAAAATACTGATTCAATATTCCTTTAAAAAAATTAATTTTTTTACTTTTTTAAAAAGTTTTTTAAAATTTAGAGCACCACCTGGAGGATCATATAGGAACTGCAGCAGCTTACATTCTTATTAAACCATAAATAGATCAATAATAGAGAGATCGATTTGTGAGTCAGTGTGGCGATACGTGAACACACTAAAGAGTGATGCGTATATAAAAAAAAAAAAAATTTTTGTGAGTGAGAATGTTGTGTTTGAAACAGATTTCCTACACACACACACACAAGGCAGTATAAACCGAGTGAACTTCCATGTCTCTCTCGCAGAGGATTTTTGGCGAAGCTGCAGAGAAGAACCTCTATCTGTCTCAGCTCATCATCTTGGGCACTCTGGAGAAGTGCCTCGCCGGGGTGAGCTGACTCTCTCTCTCTCTCTCTCTCTCTCTCTCTCTCTCTCCCCCCATCCCAAGGCCTCCTTAACCTCCTGAGACACGCTGCATCTGCCAGCTGCTGTAGATGAGATTTGCAGGTGCTTCCTCGTCTCGCCGTCAAGTTTCCATGCTGCTTCGACCCCTCTGCATTCCTGCTGCATTCCACCCGCCGTCTCTTATTTCCTCCTGTCTTTATTTCTTCATGTTTTTACGTCTTTATATCTACATGTCTGTCTTGTTGCCTGAATCGAACAGCACTTTCCTGATCCTAGTTTCAGCGAGTCACCGTCCCAAAATATTTCCTCTCGGGTCCAGTGCTGGATTTATCCCAGGAATGACTATAATCTATTCTGATATGGGTGCAGAGGGTGATCTCTCTCTCCCTCTCTCTGTGTATTTCTGACCTCTCCTGTCACATCCATATCCCCCTTTTTGACTCTTTTTGACCCCTTTTCGCTTTTGCTCTCTGATTCTTCCATTTCTCTCTCACTTCCTGATTCTTCTGTTTTTCTCTCCCTTTATCTTCTTGCTCTGTCTCTCAATGCTCCGTCCTTCTCCGATTCTTCCGTATCTCCTTTTCTTTCTTTCTCTCATTTTTTTGTACACTCCCTCTGATGTCTGCTTTCTCTCCAGCAACCGAAGGACTCTATGCGTCTGTGTGTCTGTCTTTCTGTCTGTCTCTCTCACTCTTTCCTTGATTATTCCATATCTCTCTTTCTCTCTGTCTTAGATTTTTTTTCTTTGCTATCTCTCTCTCTTTGATTGTTTCATTTCTTTTTTTTCCCTCACTTTATCTTTATCTTAAGTCTCTCAATGTTTCTCCGATTCTTCTTTTTCTCATTTTCATTCTCTAATTGTTTTTTTTTGTTTGTTTTTTTTGGACTGTCTCCCTCTGATGTCCGCTTTCTGTCCAGCAACCGAAGGATTCTGACGAGACGATGCTGGTGAAGCAGCTCCTGCCAGAGATCTGTCACTTCATCCACACCTACAGAGAGGGGAACCAGTACGCCGCCGAGCTGCGCAGCTCCGCCTCCGGGGTTCTGTTCTCGCTCAGCTGCAACAACTTCATCGCCGTCTTCAGCCGCATCTCCACCCGGTAACACGCACACACTCACACACTCACACACTCTTACGGTTTCTCTGTATCCGTGTGAAGACTTAACGAGGTTCTCCATCCGTGCAGGCTACAGGAGCTGACGGTGTGTTCAGAAGACACGGTGGACGTCCAAGATATTGAGCTCATCCGCTACATTAACGTGGACTGCTCCAAACTCAAAAAACTCCTGCAAGGTCTGGTGTTTCTCCAGAATCAGTACCACACCATCATATGTAGGAGAGACTACTTATTGCCTAGTTCATCCAAGTAACTGTAGATAAATAAGGGGAGAGGGTGAGCCAGTCTATTGGTGGGCACCTCACAGATGTGCGTCAAAAATCCCCATAAACGCACTCCTAATCCTTGTGGAAAGCCTTCTCAGAAGAGTTGAAGCTGTTATAGCTGGAAAGGGGGCGGGGCCAACATCATATTAAACGCTATGGATTAAGAATTGGATGCTACTCAAGTTAATATGCATGTGATGGCAGGTGATAGCGAATACTTTTGGCAATATATGATCATTTTTAACTTTTTTTATTTTCTTTCTCCAGAAACAGTATTAAAATTTAAAACTTTGAAGAAGCCTGCGCAGTTGAGCGTCATCTCCTGTCTAGAGAAGGTGTGTGCGTATCCCAAACCACGCTTAGCTCCTGATACACCAATCAGCCATAACAACAACACACTTTTAACGTTGATGATTAATTACCCACCAGTGAACCTGTGACAGGATCAAAGGCCAGAGCCTGTCTGTCTCTCAGACACCACCACACACACCCTATACGCCTTGTGGAGTCATTACAAGGTGAACTTACACAACACAGTGGAACCTTGGATTACGAGCATAATTTGTTCCGGAAGCGAGATCGCATTCCAAAACGGTCGTAAACCAAATAAAATTTTCCCATAAGAAATAATGGAAACTCAAATTATTTGTTCCACAGTCCAAGAAAATGTGAAAAGAAATTCTTTCTTTTGCTTTACACGCGCACACATACGTGTGTTATAATAAACAGCAGATGCGCGCTGTACACACATGCATACAGACACAAAATAAAATATGTTTTACGCGCACACACACGTGTCCACGGATGTTGTTTATACCAGTAAGAGACGAGCACTAAGACCCAGCAGGGGAGATGATTTCAGCGCAAGAGAGAGAAAAACCATCGGCTCAGTTGTGATGACGTGACACTCGGCGTCAAAACAAGAAGCGCATGCGTGATACATGATACTCGGTGCTCGTAAACCAAGACAATGCTCGTTTTCCAAGTCAAAATTTATTTAAAGTCTTTGCTTGTCTTGTGGGACACTCGTAAACCGTATTGCTCACAATCCGAGGTTTCACTGTACTGGGTTTTGAGTTGTAATATTGTGGCTGATCGGTGTACAGTATAAAGTGTTTTGCATCCAAAAGAATAATCTAGAGCACACAAGATGTGTCTGAAACCGAAGTGTTGAACGTATATATGTGTGTGTGTGTGTGTGTAGGCATTCTGGAATTGGGTGGAGAATTACCCAGACGAGCTCACTACGCTGTACCAGCGACCGCAGACAGACATGGCTGGTGAGGCTCTGATTAACATCATCAACATCTTAATAATCTTCTCGGTAACAAAGATAATGGTTGTTGTCTATTTATTGTGTGTATGTATTGTGCTTGTGTGTGTGTGTGTGTGTGTGTGTGTGTGTTGGGCTCAGACTGTGCAGAGAAGCTCTTTGACCTGGTGGACAGTTTTGCTGATAGCGTGAAGAGGAAGGCAGCGGTGTGGCCACTGCAGATCATCCTCCTCATCCTCTGTCCCAACATCATACAAGAGATATCACGTGAGCCGCTGGAGGAGAGCAAGGTCAACAAGGTACACACACAAGCACACACACACACCATCCCATAGTGAAAAACAAAACGCTGCCATTTAAATGTCTTTAAGTGTGACATTATATATATATATATTAATTGCACGCATTACTGCTTGAATCCTCACTGCAGTGTGTTGTTTGTGTTTGCTTTTAGAAACTGTTTATCGAGAGTCTGAGGAAAGCTCTGGCCGGACACGGGGGCAGCAAGCAGCTGACGGAGAGCGCAGCCATCGCCAGCGTCAAACTGTGTAAAGCCTCCACTTACGTCAACTGGGAGGATCACTCGGTCATCTTCCTCCTGGTGCAGGCCATCATGGTGGATCTGAAGGTGTGCGTCTGAGAGCCATCGATATCTACAGAGCACTTGAGGAGTCTACTAATGTTTACACATATAGTAATGTGCAAAAGTACAAAACAAAATAAAAGAATTTCTTCATATTGAATGAAATTAATGCATAATCTTTAGGCACTTTACGACCAGTCACAGAAAAATATCTGTAGATTAAAAAATTATGTAGATTAATTAAATAAAAAAAGAAGGTTACAACTGTTTTACTGCAAGGGGCTGCAGTGTGAGTGAAGAAACAATCAGAGCAGCGACCTCATTTCCCCTCTCGTCTGTTCCAACCACTCAGCATTCAGCATCACCAGTATAATAATCACCGGCCTGATCATCTGTCAGCTTCTGCACCTGTTTCTCACTAGTTCATGCCACAAGTTAGATGTTTTTTTTTAAATGTCTGAATGATTCATAGGTCACTGTGTAGCTTAACGAACAGAAAAACGTTCCTCTGACACTGCTCAGGTACAGGATCTGGACTCAAAAATGAGAATCAACTTGGACAGAAAAGTCTTTCAGGAAGTCCGGAGAACTATTTCTCAAGACTACATATAAAAAAATTCGAGAAAGTCTGGCACTTATGTAAAGCAAAATATGAAGAAATAAGGTGGGGCAATACTTTTGCACAGTACTGTACATATATTCATACATACAAATATATGAACAAACACACCATCACTGTGACAGCTGATTTTAAATGACACAATCTAGCCTTCAGTTGCTGCTTGTTTGTGAGTCTCCGCCTTCAGCAAGCAGGAAAGCAGCGCGACTTGACTCTTTAAAAACGTTCCCTTTTTTGGGGGGGGATCGTTATCCGTCTCTACTTTAAAGCACCGTCCTATTTGTTTTCATCCTGCTAATAATGTCAGCAGTTACATCCTCACTAAACACCAGTGATGCCCATGATACTGTGCCATAACACTGACTCAACCATGAGTGACAGGAGATGTGGCAAGGCTTGGGAACACCAGCCCTTTCTTTCTTTTTCCACATTCTTCTCTTCATATCATTCTGGTACAAATTAATCTTTTAAGTTTAGTCACATCTTGCATTTCTGTTCTTGAGTGTTGTTTCGGTGGTTTAAATCACTACGACTGACTGTAGACTTTGTAGAGAATGATACATATACCTCCGTAAGACTGTTCTAGATTTGAATGACTGTGATGATTCTTCACCAAGAAAAGAATTCTTAAGATCATCCCCTACACACTGTTGTGTCTTCTCCCACCCAGGCACTGCTGTTTAACCCCGCTAAGCCGTTCTCACGTGGTGCTGGCTGTCAGAGCGCAGACCTGGACCTGATGATCGACTGCTTCGTCTCCTGCTTCCGCATCAACCCGCACAATAACCAGCAGTTTAAAGTGAGATCATCATCTTCATCATCACCTTGTAGTTTCTCAGCATTAGGATTTTTATGATCCGTCAGTGATGATTATAATGAGTTAGGTCTCCCAACGTTTAATTCTTTCTCACGTGACGGGATGCTTTAATGTGCATGATGTTTCTATCAGAAAACTGGACTGTGTTGATGTTCTAACCGCTTCTTCTCCTCTTTCTCTCTCTCTCTCTCTCTCTCTCACTCTCTCTCTCTCTCTCTCTCTCTGTGCCATCCTGTCCTCTCTCAGGTCTGCTTGGCTTCATCTTCACCATCTACCTTCCACTTTGTCTTGGTGAACTCCCTGCACAGAATCATCACTAACGTAAGTGCCACTGAACATCTGGCCAGCCTCTGTCTCATCTGAAATCTGAGCAAAGATGATACCTAAGATGTTCGGAACTATTCTAGAAAGGAGGATGTTAGAAATGAGCCTCATAGGCTACGGTGAAGATAATAGGATGATAGAATGAGGTTATGATGCAAGGATATGGCTGAGATTCTGAGATACTAGATGTTTGCGAAGGGTAGACTAAGATGCTAGAATGTGGGGACAAGGCTAAGATGCTAGGATGTCGGGACAAGGCTAAGATGCTAGGATGTCGGGACAAGGCTAAGATGCTAGGATGTCGGGACAAGGCTAAGATACTAGGATTTTCGGACAAGGCTAAGATGCTAGGATGTCGGGACAAGGCTAAGATGCTAGGATTTTGGGACAAGGCTAAGATGCTAGGATGTCGGGACAAGGCTAAGATGCTAGGATGTCGGGACAAGTCTAAGATGCTAGGATGTCGGGACAAGGCTAAGATGCTGGGATGTTGGTACAAGATGTGTTAATGCATGCTGTGATAATGCTTACAGTAGGTGCTAATATATGTTTAATGTCTGAAATGCTAAGCCGCTACGTCTCCTGTGTCCTGCTGCAGTCCACACTCGACTGGTGGCCAAAGATCGACGCCGTGTACTGTTACTCAGGCGAGCTGCGCCTCATGTTCGCTGAGACCCTGGGCTGCAGTACACTGCGCATGACGGTGAGTGTGTGTGTGTGCATGTGACATAAGTCTATTAAACATGTGTTTTGTGTGTAACTTAATATAAAGGACATAAAGTCATATCACATCACAAAAAAAAATCACGTCACGCAGCAGAAAATTATCAACATCAGCGTTATTCTATTCTCTGAACCTTCTCTTTCTGTTAGAGTTTGTCATTTAAAGAGAAGGTGACCAGTCTGAAGTTTAAAGAGAAGACCACTGACCTGGACACCAAGAGTCATAAGTATCTACTGCTGGCTCTGGTGAAGCTCATTCACGGTGACCCCAAGCTCCTGCTGCACGTGAGCTTTTTTTTTGGCTTATACTGACTCGTGGGTGAAATTATAATATTTGTCCCACTCCTACATAAGTTCTGTCCATGTACGTCTTCCGTCCATGTACGTCTTACTCATGTGTTCCTCCACGTCTGCATCAGAACCCAGGGAAGCCGGGTCAGGAGATCCAGAGCAGCACAGCCGAGCTCATCAGAGGGCTCATGCAGCTGGTGCCCCTCGCCAACCTGGGCGAGATTTCCCAGGAGGCCATGGAGGTGAGACGCACCCAGGTCATGGCTGGGTTTCTCGAAGCAGATGATGTTGTTCATCTGAAAAACACATCACAGGATGTTTGTCTGATACGTCGTGGGTTATTATACTGTATCATCATACTGAGCGACTCTCTAGTTATAGAGTAGATTATTTTTGTCCTCTTGCTAACTCATAATTCTAATTAATCAGCTAATTCTTAGCTCGGGCATAATGTATATCGCATCATAATAGCTTTTACTTCTCCAAATATTTTACATTATGATCTTATTACTTTATGCAAGAGCAGATTAGATTAGGAAGAGCAATCTAATTTCACTCCTGCTGTGTAATCAACGATTGAAGAACACCTGGGACATGATGCATATGGTTAAACGTCCCAGTGCTGTTACCGTTCATTATCATCACTCCTGCTCCTGAAATTCCTCTCGTCCAATCAGATTGCTTTTATGCCGAATTCACCTTAATTTGGAAGTTTAAATTTTGGAATCATGCCATTTTTCAATTTCCACTTGAGCTACAAAGTGAGAGAAAAGACATGGACGTCTTTATGTTCGCCATTTGTTAGCAACAGAACCATCTGGCCAGCTAACGTGAGTGATGATCCTGATATACAGCAGGTGTGTCAAACCTTATCCAGAACGAATCTTTAACAGTGAACCTCTCTAATGACTCTTGCTTTTGCATCCTTTTGAGGATTTTGTGGAAATGTCACGTTGCGTTGTGGTTAAACAGATTGTTCTCCCACACTTCTACAGCAGTTTTACCCCCCCCCCCCCTTTTTTTTTTTTTACAGTTACTAAAGAACAGTCACTACACTTGGACACTTTACGCGCACACAAACACACGTGGTCACAATGTTGTGGTAAACAGTGCACTCTGCTTTATTAAACAGCACACGGATGTTGACTATACGAGAGTACGGGAGGTGATTATCCACAATCCCGCAGCATTCAAAAGAGAGAAGAACCGTTGGCTCAGTTGTGATCATGTGATGCTCGGCAAACACAGCGTTATACGTATTACTCGTATTTCAAGACCTCGTTCGTTTATCAAGTTAAAATTTATTTAAAGATTTTGCTTGTCTTGCAGAAAAAACTCGGAGACCAAGTTACTCGCAGTCCAAAGTTGTTTATACATCGACTTACACACTGAAAATATTGTATATAATTGTAAATATTGGTATCTGGTGCACCTAAGTGTCTATTTTTTGTACAATACATGTTTTTTGTACATCTATCTACAATAGATTATAGATTTGACACGCAAACCTGTCTGTACTGTAAGTTAATCTGAGCGAGAGCAAGTAGTAGCAGATACAGGTCCTGTAGTTGATGCAGCCATGCTGAAGTGAGTTACGAGCGTTATCCGAGCACATGCATGCCGTTCGCTTGAGATTGGTTCAGCCAGCATGTTCCTGGTCTAAATCTGATCCTCTTTCATGTGAAGGCTTTGTTGGTCCTGCATCAGCCAGAAATCATCGAGCTGTGGAATCCCGACGCTCCTATGGAGACCTTCTGGGACATCAGGTACGGCTTAGTAGATTTACTAAGGCTTAGTACACAACCTGAGCAAAGCTCAGAAGGTTAGTTTTTGGAATGTGGGAGTATGGTGGGTGGAATGTGACAGTATTGAATACGTTAATATTAAATACATTTTTGCCATTAAATGAGCAAAAGTAGCATTTGTGAGTTAAATAATTACAATCAAACATTTAAAAGTATTTTATTTAATTAATTATTTCACAATTTGTTTCTCTAAATATTTATTTATTTCTTCAAATGTTTATCTATTCCATAATGTATCTATTTAATGGTGTATTTATTTTAGGATTTATTTTTCTTATAATGTAATTATTTCCTGGTCACTAGTTAGACATATACAGTGATATAATGTTTAAATAAATAAATATATAAATAAATAAATAGCAAAAGTATAGTGGGTGGAATGTGACAGTATTAAATACTTTAAAATAAAGTATATTAGTGTCATTAAATAAATAAAGTAGCATTCCTGTATTAATAGTTATTACATAATTAGCAATTAAAGTTGACATATTTTAAAGTATTTTATTTAGATCATTATTATTGGATACATTTTTTAAAGTTAAATATTTATGCATTTTACAGTTTATCTATTTTATGATTTATTTATTATGTACAGATTTCAGAATGTATTTATTTCAGGATAATTAGTTAGATAACTAGTTGCGCGTGATGTAATGTATATATTAATAAATAAACTACTTAACAAGCTATTCAAACATATTTAAGTCAACTTGAAATTGTATTTATTTATTATAATTATTCTACATTTAATTATTAATTTAGTCAATATTAATTCATTTAATATCGGCACATTCCAGCCTTCATACAGTTATGCTGAACCCTGTGTAAATCCACATCCAGCTTCCTGATCTTGATCTTCTGAACCTGAGACTGAGCCTTATGTGTTTGTTCTGATGTCAGCTCCCAGGTGCTTTACTCCATCTGCTCGAACCTCATCGGCCACCAGCAGATCAACAGCACCGAGATTCTCAAGTGGCTCCGAGAGATCCTCATCTGCAGGAACAAGTTTCTCCTCCAGAACAAAGTGAGCCGTCCGACGTTCTTATCCGTTTGTTTTACATCTCTAACGTTCATCTGATCTTTAAGACGCTTCAACTTCAAAACAATAAAGGTGTTAATTGAAACTGAAACTTGAATTATAACATAGAAGTGTAATGCGAGTCTTCAAGCCTAAATGCTGCCAAAAGTCACTGCCATGTGAACTGAACTATTTTTTTTTTTTGTAAAGGATGTATATTCCTTAATTTAGATCATTTACTAAGCCGCGTCGCCGCACACTGTCCAGTTTTTCACTGATTCTGTCCGAATAATTTCACTAATAATCTCCAATCCTGGAAACCTCTTCTACTTTGGCGCACACAGGAGCGTGCAGCGGCGGGCAGCAGCGTCCCCATGTGCAGGCAGGCACATGCCAAGCTGGAGGTGTGTCTCTACATGTTCCTTTGGAGCCCAGACATGGAGGCCGTCCTGGTGGCCGTATCGTGCTTCAGACGTCTGTGCGAGGAGGCCGATATCCGCTGCGGCGTGGACGAGGTGCCTGTGCAGACCATCCTGCCCAACTACAACACCTTCATGGAGTTCGCATCCGTCAGCAACATGATGGCCACAGGTTCGGGTTTTAACAGGGAACAAAAAGCATGGAGATTTATTGAACAAAAGTTACCAGATGAGGGCAGCAACAGCTTTACTTATATGTGTGTGTGTGTGTGTGTCTTTCTCCCAGGTCGCTCTTCCCTACAGAAGAGAGTAATGGCTTTGCTGAGGAGGATTGAGCATCCCACACCTGGCAACACCAAGGTCAGGGGAATGTGTGAATTTTATCATATTTTATTGACTCACAAAGTGATACAATATAAATTCAGGTGTTATTATTATATATTTTTTGTTTTTAATTAGCTCTATGTTTTTCACTGTATAAAAATCATCATTTTTAAAAATATATACATAGTCATGTATGACTATGTTATCTATACCTATTACATCATATATAATCTTCATCACTAGGGTGCAGTGTTGCTCAGAAAACACAATGCTGTGTTTTGTTTTTCTATTCAAATATAGCTAATGATAGTGATAGTGGGGGAAAAAATCTGTAATAGGGAGAACAAAGAGTCAGAAAGTTGCATAAATGTCTAGCCAGACAGGAAGTATGAAGTATTTCCATGTAAGGAATGAGGTGGCACTCAGAAGGATTCTAGGAGGAAAATAAGGATATACTAAGAGAGGGGGACAAAGAAACAGCTGCCCTGGGAAATTTAACATATAACCCTAACAAATGTGGAAGTGCATTGTGTCCCAGACAATATTAAATATATTATATATGTTATTATATTTAGGCTACAGCAGTGGTTCTCAAACATTTTCTGTCATTCCCCACTTAAGGGGGTGGGAGAATTTTCAAGCCCCACTTGTCAACAAAATGATAACGAAATCGGCCCAGTTTACTGTTTATTGAAATATCAATTTCTAAACCAATAAGATCAAATAACACAAAATTAAAAACAGATCAAATACATGTGCAATTGTTATAAAAGGCTTACAGTGGTTACCCAATCGTAATGGTTATTACCGTCACGCTCACCGCCGTTTAAAGGCGACAGCGGCCAAAATAAATCAGTTGCATTTCAAAGTCATTCGTAAAATGGCCGCCAGGTGGCGCAAAGTGACATTTTCATTCATCGCAGTAAATACAACAGTGATGGTAATTTCCACAACAAACATGAAAAATCTGAACCAGAGCTATTGATATGTACTGTACAATAATGAGTAAAAAAAATTTACTAAATTAATAGTAGATTTATTAACTGAAATAAATGACCATATTTCTGTCATTCCCCACTTAAGGGGGTGGGAGAATTTTCAAGCCCGACAAAATTATAAAAAAATCGGCCAAATTTACTATTTATTGAAATATAAATTTCTAAACCAAAAAGATCAAATAACACCAAGTTGAAAACAGATAAAATACACGTGCAATTATTATAACAGGCTTACTTCATCACTTATATAGAGCTTTCTTTCAAAGAAGTCGAGTGGCTTATTAACGTGACTGGGGCGTGTTGTCTCTAAGTGTCTGAGTGGTGCAGCGGTTAAGGCATCGCCCTTTCATGCGGGAGATCCGGGTTCGATCCCCGGGTGATGCATTTCAGTTAATAAATCTACTATAAATTTAAAGAACACAAGAAATGAGATGACACAAAACCCTACACTCTTCTTTTCTAATTACACGTGATAAAATCTAAAGGTTCACTGTGTTAACATTTATTGTGCTTAAATTTGATCCTAATAAGATTTTATTTAATTTGAATTCTACATTTGTACTGTAATTTTAGTACTGTGATTATGAATTCGTTTAACTACAGTGTTTCACTTGATTTTATCGGCTACTACGTGCAGTTCTAAAGGAGCGCGTCTCATTAATCCGGCAGAGAATGAACAGAGAAGGCATGAGGCGTCAGTCTGTAGTTATATAGCGCCACTCAGTGGTAAAAGCCAGCAAACGCACAAACCCAAATGCTGTCGCCGAGCGCCGCGACGGTAAAACGAACGCTCCGATTAGGTGACCACTGTACGTTGTCACTTATCTTTGCATAATTGACCCCATGTTTATTAGCTGCTCATCAATCGTTTGTAGTTTTTTTTGCACTGCCCAATTCTGTATGCAACTTTGAATGAAGCCATTTGTGCTTTGCTGTCCACTGATTCTGATGTTACCATGCGATTCTCCTGCTGTCTGTATTCTGCCAGCTTTCTTTGAAAGAAGTCGAGTGGCTTATTAACGTGACTGGAGTGTGTTGTCTCTAAGTGTCTTCCTAATTTGTTGGGTCTCATGCTGTCCACTGCCCCCACCATCCCCACCATGAATCCAAGCTCAACATAGGCTTCATCATATTTTCTTTTTCGGCTGGCTTTTTGATTGATTAGGCTGATCGTGCTGAATCGCCTGCTTTTTTGTGGTCCATGTAACAAATGTATCCCTTGACGTTATTATGCCCACTATGTACGCTACTGACCCGGTTTGTGACCGCGGTAAAGTTAGTTTTATATTCACATATTCGCATCTCCGGCTTCAATAGCTGCGTAAATAAACCCGCATATGAGATACATACATTTCCTCTTTGCATTGTCTTTAAGCTACAGTACATCCTCCTTTTTTCTTGATTAAGCACCTAAATTATACATGTTTGAAAGCTTAAACATCGTTATTCTCTACAGCGCAACAATGACTTAGGGATCATCGCAAAATTCTGCACACCACAAAAAGCGTAGAACGATATGGATCTTACTTTCTGTTCAGAGCCCGAAGGATCAAAAAGCAACTTTGTTGCCACACTGGAAACTAGAAATGCCAGACTAGTACTGCCTGATAAAATATAAATTTTTAACAAAAATTCAGAAACATCAGCATACACATTGGAATAAATAATGATTACATATATAATGCCGAAAGTTTCCTTATATTGTTCCTCTGCAATTAACATGCCGACGTTAAACCGTTATTGTTGCACAAAGGTTCCACTTTTTCTCCCGGTCCCCAACTGATGTTATTTTAATTTACTTGTATTAATGATCCATTTCTTTGTGTGTGGTTGTTTAGTTTTGAGCGTACGCTCTTCATTATCAATAAAGAAAAGCATGAATTAGAATAGGTACTTTCCTATTATTTTCCACTAATTCCCTCCCGTTCATTGCGCCCCACCTGTCATGTCTGTATTCCCCACTAGTGGGGCGCGCCCCACACTTTGAGAACCACGGGGCTACAGAATGAAATAGATTCCATTCCGTTTTAAGTTCTTTAAACATAATTTGTAGAATTACACTCCATACACATTCAGTTCAGTTTAATATAATTTTATTTGTATAGCGCTTTACACAATCAAAAATAGGAAGAAACCTTGAGAGGGTTTCAGAGAGATAACAGGGATTGATCTGCACATACTGTGTGTTAGGAGGCTGGAGGTTCGATATAACAGAAGATGTGTTTAAGTTAAAATGGAGTCCAGTTTGTTATTAAAGTCTCAGGTACAAAACTGTAGGAAATTCCAGCCCTGAACTATTGAGCAACAGCAGTCACAAGTCCTCAGAGAAACAGCTGTCAACATCAGCCGAGGACAGAAGTGGAATTTCCCCCAGTCACCACACGCATCCCAAACAGACCACATATCCATGCGACGAGATCTCCAACCAGACGAGTCAGACAGGTCCAGAGGACAGAGGGGGTCTGGATCACTGGCAGCTCAGGAGTGACGTGTGTAGAGAGAGAGATGGAGAGATAACAGTTAGGTGTGGTTACAATCACATGATGTATAAGGTGAATGTACAGTATATTTAGTGCAGAGTGCAAGCAGGGACTCCAGCAGGACTAACTATGACATCATAACTAAAAGGGAGAGCCAGAAGGAAACACAGACATGAGGGGGAACTGGGATGTAAAGCGACCAATCACTTCAAACCTGAGTGATCAATAAGAGTGGGGACGACAGCATCTAAACATACCAGTTCACCATAATACTCTACGTCCATGAGTCCCCCAGATCTGCTCCTTTACCTAAGGCTAATCTATTTACAAAAATATTTGGATAAAGAAATAAAAGACTTAAAGACTCCCGAACATTAATTTAAAAAGGCTTTTCCATTATATTTGTGCCTCATTCCGGATTGAAGAGCGGGAACATTCTAAGAACAGGAAAAAGTTGTTTTTGCGTCCAGACGAATTGTCTTTTTGCTGTATTACTCGGCTTTATTGATTGATTGACATTTTTGGAAAGCAACAGTGTTGCAGGTTGACCTCATCTTTAACTTTCAGTGTGTTTGTCATGTGAAAAAGTCAAACCCATCATTCTGTTCACCTCACTTCTTTTTCTTTACATAATGGTCATGGTGCTGTAGTAAGTCAAACTCTCTCAGTAACTTGTTTGTCTGGTTCAGAAATGTTTTCACTTCACAGCCTTAAAAGGTTCTGGTGCTCCACTGCATACTTCTGCACTCATTTCTTATGCAAATGTTAATGCACTTTTAGGGTGATGTGCAAAAAAATAAATAAATCGACAAGGTTTGTAAAAGTTTGCCAACCATTAGAAAAGATGTGGAAAAGTGTGGAAGTGTAAATAATTACAGTATATGAAAATCTCCATTTATGTCTCTATATAATCTCCTGCTACACTAATGCACTTATCCCAGTGTTTTACTAGTTCTTGGACACCATCAAGGTAGAACGGTTTCTCAGTACACATTTTAAATGATTTACTACGGATAAGAGTTTCATCAGGGTACCGGGCTTAAAGTCTTCTGTAAGTGTCAATCACTCCTGGTTTGACTTGAGTATATTTGTAAGTCCTTAATTAATTGATAATTTTGCATTTGTAAACGATATAAACGAAAGTCTTGTTAAAAATTCGTCCCAATGCTTTATTAATAGGACATCTCCAATATTTTATGCACTCGCTAAATATATATTACTAAAATATAAACAAAACCATGACAGCCTCATTGTTATGTTACTTTATAATTTTTTGTGTATTAAGATATTAAAAATAATGTATATGCTGGTGACATTGTGTTACAAGGATCTCCCTTTCTGATATTTTTTTGCATATTTGTTACACTTAAATTATTCAGGTCATCAAACTAATTTTAATATTACACAAAGTTAACCTGAGCTAATAATTCTGAAGAGGTGTGGGCCAACATTCTCTCACAGCGATTGTGAAAGACTCGTTGTCAGTTATCGCAAAACACTTGGTTGCAGTTATTAGGTTTAGGGGCAATTACTTTGATCCCAGTTTTGGAAAGTGTTTTTTCTGTAATTTGTAAAATCATCATTTAAAAACAGCATTTTGTATTTACTCAGGTTACGTTTGTGTAATATTTAAAATTTGTCTGTCAGAAAGGTCTCAAAAGATTCGTAAGAGTTTTTATACAGTATGCTTGACCAAACGGCTGTTCTGTTACTACAAAGAACATAAACCATTATAAAATGTCATGGTGAAGAACAAAAGAGTGGAAGCTGTACAGATGTTTGTCCAGAGACAGGAAGGGAGCAGCGTGGAAGATTTAACACGTTAATATCAGATCAATGAGTTGAAGAAAGTTGAATTTACACATTATATTATGTACAGTACATTAAATGTTTGATAAAAAATGACCATGAATTTATAGATGATAGGTTGCTGACGTGATGTTGGTGTTACAGGCCTGGGAGGACACGCACTCGAAGTGGGAGCATGCCACCAAGTTAATCCTGAACCACCCAAAAACCAAGTTAGAAGATTGTCAGGTATGTCTGAGCCGTGTGATCTATGAAACACATGTACAGTAGTATGTACAGTAGTGCGAACTAAAGCCACGACTGTCCTGCTTTGACCCTCAGGAATGGATCAACATGACCGGTTTCCTGTGCGCACTCGGCGGTGTCTGCTTGCAGCAAAGGAACCCCCCGGGCCCGATCACCTACAGCCCCCCGATGGGTCCGCTGAGCGAGAGGAAGTGCTCCATGGTGTCCATGGGCTCGTGCGAGGGCAACCCCGAGACGCCGCTCAGTAAATTCCTGGACCGGCTGCTCTCGCTCATGGTGTGCAGCCACGAAAAGGGCGTGCAGATCCGCAACAACGTCAAGGACCTGGTGGGCCTGGAGCTGAGCCCGGCTCTCTACCCTATGCTCTTCAACAAGCTCAAGAACAGCATCAGCCGCTTCTTCGAAGCACAAGGACCGGTCAGTGTCTACAGTATTCGTCTTAGTCAAGAATTTACTTTTTCTTTTTTTTTTCATGTGCTTTGTGTTTTTGTCTTTCAGGTGCCAATCAACGAGACAAACACGCAGTTTGTGGAGCAGACCATCGCCATAATGAAGAACCTGTTAGACAACAACACAGAAGGTAGCTCTGAACATCTGGGCCAGGCCAGCATCGAGACCATGATGCTCAACCTGGTCAGGTAAGACCTCCACTCCTTCACGTGTGGCTTGTTGAATACAGTACAATTCACTCAGCGTGGTCAGTAGTTTGTCGGGATTGTGCTGGCAGGTACGTGCGTATTCTAGGCAACGTGATCCATGCCATACAGATTAAAACCAAGCTGTGTCAGCTGGTGGAGGTGATGATGAAGCGCAGAGATGATCTGTCCTTCTGCCAGGAGATGAAGTTCAGGTAAGAGCGAGCGAGAGAGAGGGAGAGGTCGGATTATTTGTTCATGCACTGCACTGAGAGAACTGATCTGATAAGAGTGTGTGTGTGTGTCTTAGGAATAAGATGGTGGAGTATCTGACAGACTGGGTCATGGGAACCTCCAACCAAGCAGCTGACGATGACGTCAAGTGTCTGACGAGGTGAGTTCATTCAATTTTCATCGGAAAACTTTCCGCAGGAGTTTTCAGCGATACAGTAATCACAACAACCTATGATGGTGCGTATGAATGTGTGTGTGTTCGACAGGGATCTGGACCAGGCGAGTATGGAGGCTGTGGTATCTCTGCTGGCCGGGTTACCACTCCAACCGGAGGAAGGTGACGGGGTGGAGCTCATGGAGGCCAAGTCTCAGCTCTTTCTTAAGTAAGTCTGCCTTGCAGAAAAAACGGAACCGGACGCAATGCTTTAAAAACATCGATGCTTTTGTCTTGTTTGATAAAAGGATACTTTTGACAAATACCAAACAGATTTTTTTTATAAAAGAATTAGGATCCAAGTGATGCTTACGGGCTTTTAATTGGTTGCTGAATATGTTACATATTTTTTATAATAATAGGTCCAGGTACTGTAGGTTTGGATAGTGTTTATTATTTTATTTTATTTAATACATGACATCATCATTTAAAAAGTGCATTTTGTATTTACTCGGGTTATGTTTGTGTAATATTTACATTTTTATGTTGATCTGAATCATTAAGGTGCAAAACAATGTAAAAAAGAAAAATGGAGTAATGGAGCGAATAATATTTTTTTACCCTCAGGTACTTCACACTCTTCATGAACCTGCTGAACGACTGCAGCGAGCCGGAGGACGACGGGCAGCAGGTGGCTGGACGTAAGCGCGGCATGTCGAGACGCCTGGCGTCTCTGCGCCACTGCACTATCCTGGCCATGTCCAACCTGCTCAACGCAAACGTGGACAGCGGCCTCATGCACTCCATCGGTGAGCAACACCTCGGTTCATGGAGCAAGGAGAGAGAAATGAGGCGGAACATCAGCAGCTTTTTGTGAATTCATAAAATGTTTGTTTTTATATCAGCTTTAAACTAAACAGTAGAAAACATATGCTTAATCCGTACACAGCAACTTGCTTTGAGCAGATGATCGTTTGGAATAACATGGTTCATTAGCACCAACATGATAAATCAATGATAAATTGCAGTTCCTCAAAGACGTTCTAAAATGCCACTGTTTAGCATCTACTCAATTCGCATGATTATAAATGTGACCTCAGTGTTTGGTTTTATTCCTATCCTGCCCCAGGTTTGGGCTACCACAAGGACCTGCAGACCCGCGCCACCTTCATGGAGGTCCTCACCAAGATCCTGCAGCAGGGCACCGAGTTCGACACGCTGGCCGAGACGGTGCTGGCCGACCGCTTCGAGAGGCTCGTCGAGCTCGTCACCATGATGGGCGATCAGGGAGAGCTTCCTATCGCCATGGCGCTCGCCAACGTCGTGCCTTGTTCTCAGTGGGTCTGTACTCATTTTCCAGGCTGTCAGAAAAGCACAAAAGGACTGACTTAAGTTGACTATAGTGGTATTGATGGAAAAGTTTTTTTTTTTTTGTTAGAGAGTTGTTTGGATTTAAGGACATTTTGTTGTTGTTCTGAATTCCTCATAGAGATGGCGGGGGGGTGGGGGGGGGGCTTGGATCGATTATCGGTTATGAATCACGATTCTCTTGTATCGCCACGCTGACTCCAAAATGAACCGGTCGATCAGCCAGTCACCAGAATTACCTGCTTTTCAGTTTGAAAACAGATATAAACGACTCTGTACCGAGCGCAGAAGCTCCCGAGTGGCGCTTTTTTTTTTTTGCCGTTACATTATCAAAAATCGTGGATCTTAAATGGCTCCTATCTTTTTTCCTAAACTTTGTGAGCGAGTTACTGTCAAACCCACTCATTACACACGCTTACACCAGTCACGAACCACCGCACGCGCAAATTAGTCAAGAAATCGTGTGCGTTCAGAAGCTCGCGTGTTCAACCCGCGTGCTCACTGTCATGTTACCTTTTCCCTTTCTCTATAATCCTAGAGGTGGCGCACTCTGTACTATTCACACATTCTCATCCCGTGTGGTAGGAATGAATTATTTGCGACGTTTGTTTAGAAATCATAATTGTGGCGGATGACGGAGATACGTGCTGCTCTGTAAAAAAAAAAATTAGCATTTTTGTTTCATTTAATTAAGTTAAAACATAAACTCTTGACTTTGAAGTTAGTTTGTATTGTTTAAATGCTGCGCTTGCATTTCTTTAAGTGAGAAAACTACTGTTGTGAGAAACAGGCAACTTTTGATTACTTATTTAAACTTATCTTTTAACTTTTTGTAAAGGTTTAAAATTGTAACAAAATTGGTAATTGATGTAATATCGAATCTGGACATTTATAAAATCAATATACTTATAGAATTGCAATTTTAATCAAATCGCCACCTAGGAATCGTGATGATATCGTGTCGGTTGGAGGCTGGTGAGTCCCATCCCTAATTCCTTATGACTTGTCATCACTGCAATAATTTGCGTACTGCGTATTTTGCTCCATTTGTGAAATTATTTGGCCTGAACATCACTTTCCTAGACATGATGTACTGTATATATTTCATGTTTATGTCTTGATTAGTGGAGGTGGTGGTTTTTTTCCCATTTTATTTATTTATTATGTTTTTTTAAATGATTTCAATGCGTTTCATTTCCTGCGCAGGACGAGTTGGCTCGGGTTCTGGTCACGCTGTTTGACTCGCGCCACCTCCTCTACCAGCTGCTGTGGAACATGTTCTCTAAGGAGGTCGAGCTTGCCGATTCCATGCAAACGCTTTTCAGAGGGAACAGCCTAGCCAGTAAAATCATGACCTTTTGTTTCAAGGTTGGTACAAATGGCAGCAATGCAAATGCCAGAAGCCTACTTACTGAACCACATGTTTTTCATAAGGAACTTTCTCTTCGAGTATTTGTTTGGTGTTTTCTTTTCTGTCTTCTTTTCCCTCTTCGATGTCTGTCCCTTACCGCTCACCTTCATTTTCTTAATTTTCCTGTTTACATTTTTTTTTTTTTTTACTATCTTTAATCCTTTCCATTGCTTTTTGTAAACCCTGTCCAGGTTTACGGTGCGACGTATCTGCAGAAGCTTCTGGAGCCCCTCCTCCGTGGAGTCATAACGTCTCCTGAGTTGCAGATGATCAGTTTCGAGGTGGATCCCACCAGGTAGCACCGTCGCTCTTAAATCCGTACTGAACATCCCACAGATATTAAAATCATCTGGTCTCTTTCCTTGTCGTTCATTTGTGGTCCACCTTAAAAATAATAATAATCATTTCAGGACTTTCCAGGAATTAAAGAACTTTGTGTACTTTGCTTCCATTCCCTTAGGGTGCAATAGTTAGGACGCAAATGCACACAAACACAATACGTATGCAAAGAACCCAATTTTGCTCACAGTCGAGTGCACACCTTTGCATATCACGCACATTATAATGATCAGAGAAAACCTTCTGATCTTTTTAGCTGTAAAATTTATTCTTTCACACATTTTTCCCCCAACTTCTCTAAATATCAGGACGTATCTAAAGTACATAGATTGGTCTTGTTTCAGTATTTACATTAGGGCTGCACGGTTAATGTAAAAAAAAAAAAATACTTGATTTATACTTATACACCCGAATGATGCCGATTCACTTGCATGTATCTTGGTGCATTCAGATAACACTGCGTTCACATGTTCGCTTATTTACTTGACAATAATCTCAGACGGTATAAAAGTCACACACAAAACACTCATTTTATTAATTTACCAATCGGGTCAAAAATTAGCGAAAGATTCAGTCATCCATCTCTCTTCCTCATTTACCGCGCTCCACTTTCGCTCTTGTGACACACACTATATTGCCAAAAGTATTCGCTCGCCGTGCATATGAACTTCAGTAACATCCAATTCTTAGTCCATAGGGTTTAATATGATGCTTTGTGCACTGGTGCGCTGTCATGTTGGAACTGGTGTGGGCTTGTTTTTCAGTCGTTAGACTCGGCCCCTTAGTTTAAGTGAAATGAACTTTTAATGCTTCAGCATACCAAGACATTTTGGACAATTTTATTTTGTGGGACAGTTTGGGGACGACACGTTCCTCTTCCACCATGACTGGTCCATAAAGACATGGATGAGCGAGTTCGGTGTAGAAGAACTTGACTGGCCTGCACAGAGTCCTGACCTCAACCCTATAGAACACCTTTGGGATGAATTAGAGCCGAGACTGCAAGCCAGAACTTCTCGTCCAACATCGGTGTCTGACCTTACAAATGCACTTCTGTAAGAGCGGTCCAAAATTCCCATAACCACACTCCTAAACCTTGTGGAAAGCTGTTATAGCTGTAAAAGGGGGCGGGGCCAACATCATATTAAACCCTAAGAATTTAATGTTACTCAAGTTCATCTGCATGTGAAAGCAGGCGTGGAGGTGAGAGAGGTGGAGAAGCTCTGATTGGTTCCTTTTAATGCTTTTTGTGTCCATCAATTCACCATTACGTCGTCATCCGTTTTTCATTTGCTTTGATGATCGCATGTGTTAGTTTGTATCGTTGCGCACACTTATATGCGAACACATTGAAAACTAAACTATATGCTACTGTCCAAACAAGGACAAGCTTTTATAGTGCTAACTGGGAAATAATTTACTGTATTAGTTAATGAAACCTGAGGTGTTGATTCTAGCTGTTACACAGAAACTCTTTGAACTGTCCGAAAGATTGAGCACCTCGACAACAATACATTCTGTACCCAATTACTAAGTACCTAACAGATTCTGTGACATTTACCTTTTGGTCCATTTTTGTGGTCGTTACTTAAGGGGTTGGGTTTCCAGCTCGACGCTCAATTAAATAAATCTATATAATAATAATAATAATATAAAATAAGCGCAGCGCGGTGGTGTAGTGGTTAGCACTGTCGCCTTGCACCTCCAGGGTCTGGGTTCGATTCCCCGGCCAGGCTCGATTCCCGTCTCTGTGTGCATGGAGTTTGCATGTTCTCCCCGTGCTTGGTGGGCTTCCTCTGGGTACTCCGGTTTCCTCCCACAGTCCAAAGATATGCAGGTTAGGCTAATTGGCGTTCCCAAATTGACCATAGTGTGTGATTGGGTGTGTGAGTGTGTGTATGTGTGTGCCCTGCGATGGATTGGCACCCTGTCCAGGGTGTACCCCACCTAGTGCCCGAAGTCTCCAGTCTCTAGGCTCCAGGTCACCCGCGACCCTGAACACAGGATTAAGCGGTATAGAAGATGAATGAATGAATGAATGAATATAAAATAAAGCTTGTGATGATACTGTAGTTGTTTGAGTGTCCAAAAACCACAGGTGCTATTTATTAGCTATTTTTATTTATTATTGTTAACATTTTATATTCACTTCAAGGGTTTCAAAATAGGAAAAGATACTTTTTTTTTCTAATGAAGAAAGAGTTGAAAAGTCCTGTTTTTTGGACAGCACTCTTTTGAATGCAAAAATGAATGAAAAAAAAAAGATGAGAGAGAATTGTGATCTCAATTCCCATGGAGTAAAATCATGATTCACATTTTTTGCAAGAATTGTGCAGCCCTATAGCTATTCAGATGAGTCTAAAGTGCAGCAGAAGGTGGCAGCACTGGCTTAAAGTTACTTTTATTCAACCAGCAAAGTTTTTCTTGATTAGGAATGACACAGGCATCTCCCAGGAGATAACAAGACGATGTACAAGAGGCATCATTGTGGGACAAAAAGTATTACTCATCTTTTATTTACATTTTTGAACTCGGAACTCTTTCAGGTTAGAGGGTCTCCTTGCCATCACCCTGATCTTTAGCTCCCATTACAGATTCTCAATTGGATTTAAGTCAGGACTTTGACTAGGCCACTGCAAAACGTTGATGTTTTTGTCTGCTAGCCATTTCTTCACCACTTTTGCTGTGTGTTTTTGGTCGTTGTCGTGCAGAAATGTCCAATGGTGCCCAAAGCCAAGTTCATCTGCAGACTGCCTGATTTGTTGTTGGGAATTTTGATGTATTGCTCCATTTTCATGGTGCCGTTTACTGTGATTAGGTTCCCTGGTCCACCGACTGAAAAACCACCCCCAAAACAAAGGTTCCCACCACCATGTTTGACAGTGGGGTTGAAGGCTTCTCCTTTTTTATGCCAAATGAAGCCTACATCATTGTGGCCAACCCATTAAATTTTAGTTTCATCTGACTATAAAACAGAAGAACAGAAGTCTTCGTCTTTTTCCATTTGCAAAGGCCAAGCGGGCTTTTGTGAGCCTTATGGAGAAGTGGTGTCCTCCTTGATCTGGGTCTGTGGAACCCAGCGGTGTGCAGTGTTTGTTGGACTGTCATCCTTGAGATGTTGCCACCAGCAGAGCCCAGATCCATCAGGATGGCCTTGGTGTTGATCCTTGGATTCTTTTTTACCTCTCTCACTATTCTCCTGACCTGCACAGGTGTCACTTTTGGCTTCCGACCACGTCCTGTGAGATTTTTCACATTGCGGACCATCTTGTTTTTTTCAATAATACTTTGTACAGTAGCCACTGGAACTTCAGAACATCTAGATGTGGTCGTGTAGCCCTTTTCTGGCTTGTGAGCAGCCACAATGGTGCAGCTGAAGGTCCTCATTGAGCTCCTTTGTCTTAGCCATGACTGTCCACAAACCAACAGCAGAGAGCTTCTGTTTTTCACCTGTTGAGTTGATTAAAGCAGCTTTTCCCAATAAATCAGGGTAATCAGGATGCTTTAGACCAGCTTGGACAATTTGGAATGGTATAGAACTTTGGATTTTAATATAGACTGTGACAATTTGCAAAGGGGATGAATAATTTTGGGCATGCCACTTTTTGTTCAAATGTAAATAAAAGCTGTGAAATATGTTTGAATGGTCTGACTTTCAAACAAAAATGATTTATTATCCATTAGGTTATGAGTAATTATAGTATCCAGGAATGTAAATGGCTTGATGGTAAGCCCATATATGGTGATGCATATGTTTTTGGTCATATTCCTCCTCACCCAATTATTTTTTTGTTTGTGTGTGTGATATGATTTTTTTTTTCTTAGACTGGACCACAATGAAGTGTTGGAGGAAAACCAGCACAACCTGCTGAGCATGACCAACCGCTTCTTCCTGGCCATCATTAACTCCTCGAGCGATTTCCCCCCACAGCTAAGGAGCGTGTGCCACTGCCTGTTCCAGGTGAACCCCAAACCCAGGCCTCAAACCCAGTCTCAAACCTCCAGTGTCATGCGCACTGCGTTGTTTTTCGTCAGGCTTCTTTTGTACACGCTCGTGTAGGGCTAGGCGATATGGCTGAAAACTGTATCACGATATCAGTGTTTCATATCGGTCGATATCGATAATTATTGTTTTTTTTTATGACCCATTTAAAATAAGGACCAGGAGAAGAATATATTATATTTAAACATTTTTATTTTAAACTTAACCTTCCTATGATCATAGTCCCATCAGTTATTAAGACAGAAATGTCAACAACCATGAGAAAATAATTAAAATGTAAACATAAGTCTAAAGTCACAATGAACACTTAACAATTATCTCTTAACATTTAAGGTGCAAAATTAAAAGAAAATGTAAGAAATGCTTAATAAAGTGTAATAAAATAGTGAAATGCGTTTATTATATCAGATGCCTTTAGAGAAAACTACAACAAAAATATATTGTTGTAATATATTTGAGTTTGATGTTAATTCACTGGTGGGCCACCAGGGGGCAATACCGCGCTGTATACTATGTGTGTCGTGTGCACTGAACGCAGTAAAAGAAGAATACCGTTTTTCTCCATGCCTCCGTTTCTCACACAAAAAGCAAGTAATATTATAGATGTTAGTTGTGCATATTGATGCAAACATAATTGTCATACCAAAGAATAAACTACCCGCCAATGTGGCTAGTGAGACTAAAGTTATTACCCGCCACAGCCGAATTTTACCCGCATTTGGCGGGTGCCAATGTCAACGCCATCTTGTCTCCGTTTATGCTTCCTGAATCGCGACCGTACTACTTCCGGGTCCTAAAGCCGGTCGCGGAGCGAGTGCGCATGACAGCAACCAAACTAGCTTCGCGACCAGCGTTTTTTTCCGACAGAGAATAAAAAAATATCGAACGTTCTATCGAACACATTTTTTATTGATATCGATCACGTGTCTATCGCGAAACATATCGTTATCGTTTTATCGCCTAGGCCTACGCTCGTGTATTCTACATGTGTTTGTGTCCTCGGTGTTGGTGTGTGTGTGTGTTAGCTGTGACCTGGTTGTGTGGGTTTTTTTTGTATCCTTTAGGCTACTTGCTACTCTCTACTGAATAAAGCCACAGTTAAAGAGAAAAAGGAAAATAAAAAATCAGTAAGTCTGGTGAGATCACTCCTCCGCTGCTGCTTCTCTTTTACAAAATAAAAGTTTCCCCTCTGGCCTGGGTGACTACATTAACCTCATTTGCCTGGAGGCATGCCACTTCTGAAGCTTTAGCATAAAGTGCTTTCTCCAAGAATCTCTTTGCATAGGCTTTCCTATTTAAATTGAGTAATGGCATTATGGGTAATGAAGTCCTTATTTTTTTTTTTGACTGACTGCAGCTTCCACCTTGCAAGCACTCATGATTTCCTGGACATTTCTAAGAGTGTTGTCTTAAATCTCCGCTAATTAACTAACAAACTAACTAAACTTTCCTAAGAGCTTATAGTTGTAGCTTGCATTAAAAAAAACATTACAGTCCATCAATAATAACAACAATAATAATAACAAGCAAAACATTTTTACATAGTTTTAGTGTTAATAAATTATAAAAATGTATTTGTCTATTTTTTATTATTGTATTGATAGTATAAATATAAATGATTAATTTGCTGTTAATTTTCTTGCTTACGTAATGACTCTCTCTCTTTTATCTAACACATCTTTTAGCTCACATCTTATAATAATAGCTCGTTCATTTATTTCTATATTTATTTATTCATTTATTTATAACTTCTGAAGACTCATTGCTTCTGCAGGCTGGTAATTATTATCGGTCGCTAATTATAAATTACGTGTTCCCTCTCGTGTCTCTCAGGTAGTGAGTCAGCGCTTCCCTCAGAACAGCATCGGCGCCGTGGGCAGTGCCATGTTCCTGCGCTTCATCAACCCCGCCATCGTGTCCCCGTATGAGGCCGGCATCCTGGATAAGAAGCCTCTCCTGAGAATAGAGCGAGGACTCAAACTCATGTCCAAGGTGCGAGGACCACCCCCTTTTTCGGTAGAGGGACATGATGGATACCAGGCTGTTTCACCACTCCTAACCACTAGGGGCATTGGTTGAATGTCTGAAAAGCTTTCAGGACCTATAACAGTCATCTTTTGAGCATATGATGTAATATTCAACAGCACCTGGATCTTATCTATATGTTTATTTATTGCTCCACCCCAAAGCTAATTGTAGTTTTTAGATTTTCTATTTACTCACTCGATACGACACCAGTGTTCTTCTGACGCCTCTTGTTTTGTCATCCTCTCAGATCCTGCAGAGCATCGCCAACCACGTGCTGTTCACAAAGGAGGAACACATGAGACCTTTTAACGACTACGTGAAGGGCAATTTCGAAGCAGCCAGAAAGTACGCCAACACTCGTCCAAACCTTTCAGCTGACCTGTACTAACGTATTCATGAGCTCTGGAGCAGAGAACGGAGGCATTTTACAAGCTTTTTATTTTTCTACATGCTACCATGTCTGGTTTCAATAAATGAAGTTTTCTGTAAGGTGGAAACAGTTGTTCAGCATTTATGGAAGGAGTCACTATTTTAAACACAGAAACCTTTATGTCTTCTGAAGACAAGAAAAATGTAATTTTGTTGAGAGAGCGATTGTTTAGAGCCGTAATGTAAACGAAAAACAGGAACTAACCTGACCCGTGGATGCAGTAGAGCATAACAGATAAAGCCAAACAGATGCAAAGTATGATGTCTCTTTCTTTAGTTCTAGAAAGTGTTAGCATTGTGAAAATGCTGTGGTATAAGAGGAGTAAATGAAGGCGTAAAGGCGATTGACATTTAAAGGAAACCACAGTAAAATATCTGGATTCTGCAAACATACGTCCGTGAATGATCATCCCAGCCGAGGTTGCTCAGTGCCCACTGCAGTCGGAACTTATAAAATCGGCAGATAACTTGTTGCCGTCTCGTGGATGAGATGCATCTGTCTGTGGAAACTATACACACAATCGTTCACCAACACCACTTGAACATTACAGTAACTCGGCTGGGAGTTATTACCACATCCTCCATACAGTCCTGACCTCACGCTAAGCCATTTCCACATGTTTGGGTCATTAAAGGAGTTCCTGGGGGGCCAGACATGAACCGGGCAATCCGATCACGGCTCCAGCATACTGAGAGAACTTTCTACCTTAATGGTATCCAAGCACTAATGAAACACTGGGACAAGTGCGTTAGTATAGCACGGGCTTATATAGAGATAGAAGTTATCAAAAGTCCTGGTTTGACTTGAACGCCCCTCGAAATTTTTTTGAGTTTATATACAGTACAGTATTTCCAAGCCCATGTTTATATTACATCATTTAAACATGCGCATGGATCAACAATCCTGCTTTTTTGTTGTAATCAAACGTACAAATATATATATATATATATATATATTTAAAGTGAAATATAGTTATAGCTGGTTCCATGTTTGGGAAAAAAAAAGATTTAAAAGTTATCTTTTTTTCCCTAATCAGATTTTTCTTGGACATTGCATCTGATTGCCCTGCCAGCGACTCGGTGAACCACAGCCTGTCATTCATCAGTGACGGAAACGTTCTGGCTCTGCACCGGCTGCTGTGGAACAACCAGGAGAAGATCGGCCAGTACCTCTCCAGCAACAGGTGTTTCATGTGCTTCCATCTGGAGCAGAACGGTTTAACTTATATTGCTTATGGAATTGCTCATACAGTATGAGTTTACATATAGAATGCTGATACTCTCATGATGATGCTCCTTTTTTTTTTTGGTTTTGGGATCACAGTGTTCACATGAATGTAAATGCCAATGCAAACACAGAATCAGCATAAGCATTTAGCTAAAGCCAAGCACTCCTATTTATGCCATTTTTTTTTTGTCTAGTTGATATTTGTTAATCAGATACTGCCTTGAACTGCCTTTCACTTAAGGTCTGGCAAGCAAATAGTATTTCATAAACTACCTTTGCCTTATTGAGGAAACATGACGTAAAGAAGTGTCTAATTAATGAAACCTATAGAAACTCTCAGTTTCCAAAGCTTACTGTGTATGCTTAAACATTAAACATTATTTTATTTAAAAAAACAAACAAAAAAAAAGTGTAAACTTTGAAAACTCTATAGTATTTTCTTCTGTAGAACATTTTTTCTTAAACTATAAGCAACAAAATATGAAAATGTAACACCAAAATTAAATTAGGTTCATTTTATTAGTCCATCAGATTCTTCTGAAACGTTGAAGCCCCGCCTTGTGTCTTATATTCAGAAAGTTTATTTTCTGATAGTTTGTGTGAAATGCAAGCGAGTTTCCTTTATTAACTGTAAAAACCCTATTTAATTTAACGTATAAGCCGGAGCCTATGGACCTAGAATGTTTTCCATATATGCAAAGAAACATCTCAGTTTCTAGATGATGGTCATACATAAAATTCTACATTTGGAAATTTCCCAGAATGTTGATTATTGTTGGATTTACGTTGGAGAACCAGTATGACTTTTATTACAGGTAAAAAAAAAATAATAATATTACATTTACATTTAGGCATTTGGCAGACACTCTTATCCAGAGCGACTTACATTTTTATCTCATTACACATCTGAGCAGTTGAGGGTTAAGGGCCTTGCTCAAGAGCCCAACAGTGGCAACTTGGTGGTTGTGGGGTTTGAACCTGGGATCTTCCGAACCGTAGTCCAATGCCTTAACCACTGAGCTACCCCTGGCCTCATTAATATTAATGAATAATTAATAAATTAATAATCTAAACATGGAATTTACAGTACTTGCAAGAATTTCAGCAATTAACTGGTAGAAATAGTTACTTATTATGATATTATTATTATTATTATTAGATATTAGATTATTATTAGATATTAGGAGCTTGTTATTTAGGGTGTAATGCTATCACTTTATGACCAACTGCAAGCTTTTAACATATAATATAGTTTATAGTTCTTCCTCACCATCAAAGATTGACTTTGTTATTGGAAATTTGGCCATGACTAGGAAAACACAGAAGGAGGAAGAGAGAGTGAAATAAAAGTGGACTTTGCTGGTTCACAGCCGGAGAGTCGCAGGTAATTTGTTGAAAATTTACAATTTTCAAATGCACAAAACAAAGCAAAGAATCGCCCGGCAGGCAAATCTGTTTGAGTCATGGAAACTATGCGTCAGCCAAACAACGTCTAGAAAGGAGTGAAGGAATATAAATGACCACAGATTAAAGTACTTTCATTTTATTTGGTACAACTCTACTTACGCAGCCAGAAAGACAACTCCACCTATTGTAGAGTTATAAGTTTGCCCATACATCATGAATGTTCTGATGAATGACCAATACACCAAGTAAGTTATGTGAATTAAAGACCATAAATGACTATGAGGTCATACATTTATTTATCATTTACATTTAGGCATTTGGCAGACGCTCTTATCCAGAGCGACTTACATTTTTATCTCATTATACATCTGAGCAGTTGAGGGTTAAGGGCCTCGCTCAAGGGCCCAACAGTGGCAACTTGGTGGTTGTGGGGTTTGAACCTGGGATCTTCCGAACCGTAGTCCAATGCCTTAACCACTGAGCTACCCCTGGCCCCAATGGGTTATCAAACCCCATGGACAAAATACTGTAGAGATGTATATAATACAAAATACTGTTGAGCATGCAAATATACAGTTCCGATCAAAAGTTTAAGACCGCTTGAAAAATGGCAAAAAATCATATTTTGCATGGTTGGATCTTAACGAGATTCCAAGTAGAGCTTCAACATGCAACAAGAAGAAATGGGAGTGAGACAAAACATTTTTTGAGCATGCAATTAATTGAAAATAACGATTAAACTGAAACAGGCTGTTTTACAGCTGACCAAAATTTTAGGACCACATGCCTTTAAAAGGCCAAATCTGTGGATTCATTGTCATTTTTTGTCAGGTAGTCACACGTTCTGATGGCAAAGGCAAAAAAACTTTCCCTTTTTGAACGTGGTCGGGTTGTTGAACTGCATAAGCGCAGGGTCTCTCACAGCACACCATTGCTGCTGAGGTGGGACGCAGTAAGACAGTCATTTGGAATTTCTTAAATGATCTTGAGGGTTATGGAACAAAACCGTCAAGTGGAAGACCCAAAAAAAATTTCACCAGCACTGAGCAGGACGATCCAATTGCCTGTCCGTCAGGACACTGGACGATCCTCGACCCAAAGTAAGGCCGTTACTGGTGCCGACTGCAGCCCCATAACCATCAGATGGCATCTGAGACTGAAGGGCTTCAAAAACCTCGTCTTCTTGAATGCCACAGAACTGCTCGTTTGGACTTTGCAAGAGAGGATCAAACATGGGAGGTGGGAGAAAGTTTTATCCTCTGATGAGAAAAAATGTTACCTTGATGGTCCTGATGGTTTCCAACGTTACTGGCATGACAAGCAGATCCCACCTCAGATGTTTTCTACGCGCCACACTGGAGGGGCTGCCATAATGGTCTGGGTGCTTTTTCCGTCAGTGGAACAATGGAGCTTCAGAAAGTGCAGTGGCGTCAAACGTCCTCAGGCTATGTCCAGATGTTGCAGAGCGCATTCCTCATGACTGAGGGCCTCGTCTGTGTGGTAACGACTGGGTTTTTCAACAGGACAACGCTACAGTACACAATGCCCGCAGCACGAGGGACTTCTTCCAGGAGAATAACATCACTCTTTTGGCCCATCCTGTGTGTTCCTCTGATCTAAATCCAATTAAGAACCTTTGGGGATGGATGGCAAGGGATGTTTACAAAAATGGACAACAGTTCCAGACAGTAGATGCCCTTCGTGCGGCCGTCTTCCCCACTTGGAGAAATGTTCCCACTCATCTCATGGAAACGCTTGCATCAAGCATGCCGCAATGAATTTTTGAAGTGATCAACAATAACGGTGGAGCTACTCAGTACTGAGTTCATGTTTGAAAGTTTGATTTCTGTTTTGGGGGGGTTTACGGGAGGTGTTGTCCTAAACTTTTGATCAGCTGTTCAACAGCCTGTTTCAGTTTAATCGTTATTTTCATTAAATTGCATGCTAAAAAATGTTTTGTCTCACTCCCATTTCTTCTTGTTGCATGTTGAAGCTCTACTTGGAATCTTGTTAAGATCCAACCATGCAAAATATGATTTTTTGCCATTTTTCAAGTGGTCTTAAACTTTTCATCGGGACTGTAGTACTAATTTTAATAATAATATTTACATAATTTGTGCATGGAGCTGATGGCGTTTGATTTTTTCAAATTATTTATAAATTTCTTTTTTGTTCGTTTTTGCTAAAATGTTTGAAATCTAGAGTTGTATTTGTTATAATTTTTTTCTAGATGGTAGCCTATGGCCTGTTTTTCAACTGTAGTAGCTTTTAAATGTGAAGTAGACTTATGAACAGGGTAGTGCAACATGATAATATGATAACAATATTATAATCAATTATGGCTCATAACAGTTTTTGATACAACACTGAAATATTTTCATCCTTTCCTGTGAAACATTCAGGAATCAAACCCTGCAATAAATATCCAGAATGTTATAAATATCCAGAAAGTGATAAAATCCAGAAAATGATGTTATGATTAGTACTGTATATATTGTATTATCAACAGAATTGTTACGTTCTTCATTGTAACCTTTTTAGTTTAATTGACCGTCCACTGTCTTCATGCTTATTCGATGGCCTTACAAGACAAAGTAGCTTTGCTTACATTGTGTAATACTTCAGGGATCATAAAGCGGTGGGTCGGCGTCCCTTTGACAAGATGGCGACTCTCCTGGCCTACCTCGGACCTCCTGAACACAAACCCGTAGCAGACACACACTGGTCCAGCCTGAATCTCACCAGCTCCAAGTTTGAAGAGTTCATGACCAGGTAATAAAATCCTCAACATCAGGTCCTGGAATAATTGACATCACTTACTGTTACACTAGTCACTTTCTGTCAGGTATCTTGGATATGTTTATCTTTGCTGTTTAAGGGGTAGGACCAGGGTTTGATATATAAACTGCATGTTTGTGGTGTGTTTATTTATTTGATCATCAGTTCTATCGGTTTGTGCATCTAGCAGAGTTGCCAATTTTCATCTAAAAGTATTGGAACATCCAGGTCAAATCTTTTAGTTTTTGCCATGAACTAAAACCTAAGCGGTGATGGGGCAGAGGCCGGGCATCCCAGGGGCCACACTGATCTAATGCTAATGCCTTCGTCCCTGAACACCACGCTCACTGGCTTGCAGTTGCATCACCAGATTGCATTGCAAATTCAGTGTGCGAGAAACTCAGCTGTAGTCAAGGGCAGTAACAGCCACCTCCCCCATGGTGGGAAATATAAAGTGGCAAAAAACTGACCATCAACATAACTGAACAAACACTCCATAGGCACAAAAAAAAAAAGGAAAAGTAACTTTTGCTTTTTGGAAACAAAGCTAATTTAAAACTACTCAGTCTAGCATCATGCATCATGGGATTAATGAGCGGTCACTATGATGTATAAGCCTCATTTTGATCCTGTTTTCTGTTTGTGTGCATTTATTTATTTCTTTAGTCTAAGTAACTTTTAGCCGTCAAAATTGAGAAGTACAAATCGGGTGCATTAAAACACAAGGAGCAAGAGAGTAAGAAAAGTTTAATAGTGTTCTGTGCTCCTTTTACATCTTACTTACTTACTTTTGCCCCACTTCTGGTTGGCTTTCCTGTCACATGGACACTTCTGGCTCACTGCTGAGGATGATCCTGAGGATGATGCTGAGGACGGTTTGTTTGGGATGCTGTAGGGACTGAGGACAGTTCCACTTGATGACCTGAGCTTGATATTAGCTTAAACATCCTTCCGCCTTAGTCGACTCGACTCCCGCTAATTTGTGGTTCAGAGTTCGCCTCCTCAGTCATTTACGGATTTTTCTTTAGAACCTAACTAATAGTTATTTGTGGAAACTCCTGTAATTTCACAGAAACCGCAAATATCCTTCACAATTTAAAAGTCTTTAACGCTAAACTATTAAGAACAATATCATTTACTAATTTTGTAACATACTGTAAATTCAGATAAATAACACTGTATAATTTTTTTAGTACTGTAAAGAGAACACGCGGCTTGAGACAGTAAATTATTGCTGTATTTATCCTACAGGACTTACTGTATATCAAAGAAGACGCATTTGCATGAATTATAGGACATATAAGGGTAACATGGGTATTTTGCATTCTAGCACTGCGGGAGTCACAGCAGTACAGTACTGTACAGTATATGGGTTTACCTTTAATTTCTTTTCAAACTCAGCATAATACATTACCCTTAAAAAATTAGTTTTAAGTTTTTTGGGGGCATATTTAGGCTTTAAACCATAAAAAGAGGCAATTATACTCATCTTTTGAGCAAATCCAAAATTTGCGGTTTTTCACAACTCGGGTGCTCTAGGAACATAACACCCCCCCCCCTCCCGGCGTGTATTTCGAAGTCGTCTTTATATTGAACTTTCAGCCCCATAGTTATTTCTCACCTTCATCTTCCTTGCCACTGTGGCCTTCGGCTTGCTCATCGGGGACAAACTGACAATTATAGTCTGTACGTTTTTCCATATATTTTCAGTTATTATTTTTTTTATATACTCAGCAAAAAAAGAAACGTCCTCTGACTTTCAACTGTTTTTACTTTCAGTAAACTTAATGTGTAAATATTTGTATGAACACTAAAAGAGTCGACACCATAAGACATAAAGTAAAAATGTTTCACAATGTGTCCCTGAATGAAGGGAGACTCAAAGATGGTGGGTTTGTGCCCATAGGCGGCGTTGTTGTTGCTGGTGATGTCTGGTAAGGACCTGCCTTACAACAGGCCTACAAGCCCTCAGTCCAGCCTATTGCGGACAGTCTGAGCATTGATGGAGGGATTGTGTGTTCCTGGTGTGACTCGGGCAGTTGTCGTGGCCATCCTGTACCTGTCACGCAGGTGTGATATTCAGATGTACCCATCCTGTGCAGGTGTTGTTACACGTGGTCTTCCACTGCGAGGATGATCAGCTGTCCTTCCTGTCTCCCTGTAGCGCTGTCTTAGGCGTCTCACAGTGCGGACATGGTGATTTATTGCCCTATAGCCACATCAGCAGTCCTCATGCCTCCCTGCAGCATGCCTAATGCACGTTCACGCAGATGAGCAGGGACCCTGGGTGTCTTTCTTTGGGTGTTTTTCACAGTCGGTAGACGAGTCTCTTTAGTGTCCTGCGTTTTTAGAACTGTGACCTTAAATGCCTACTTTCTGTAAGCTGTTAAGGTCTTAACGACCATTCCACAGGTGCATGTTAATTAATTGATTACGGTTAATTGAACATGCATGGAAAACATTGTTTAAACCCTTTACAATGAAGATCTGTAAAGTTATTTGGATTTGTACAACATTATTGTTGAAATACACAGTCCTGAAAAAGGGGCGTTTCTGTTTTTGCTGAGTATATTATAAAAACAACCTTCAGAATGTTAATGTGTTTAATTTCAAGGTTACTGCATCCCGGCCCCTGTCTGCCTGTCACTGCCTGTGGTGTACTTTTATTTGAATATTTGTTGTACACCGCCGTGTCTTTATGTTATTCTGTGTAAGACAGGTGTACTACTGACTGGACAGTGTACCTGGCCTGCAAGGTGGCTTTATTGTATGTTTTATTCGAGTTAGACGTTACAGTTGTGAGATAAAGGCATTTGGTTTGAGATCAAAAGAGTAATATCGGACAACAGATAAAAATTTCAACTCGCATATAAACCTAAATGTCTTAAATTGCTTAAAACATGCTTTTGTTTGAACCTCAAAGTCTTAAATGATCAAAAATATCAAAACATCAAAACCATTCAGGCTTTTGTTATGTTGGCAGTTTTGGGACTTCCTCCCAATTTTGTGTAAATTGGCAGAAGCAATATTTTTATAAACCTCAGAATTCATTTTGCTGATACCATGAGGTACCTCCATGGTTCTTGACCCTAGGAACTTAAATGTTTTTTTGTTCCAATATTTTTGATCACTTAAGAATTCTGTAAATTCAAACAAAATATTCCATGTTTTAAGCAGTTTAACACATCTTGATGTAAATATCGGAAGTGAAAGTCAGAATTTTTATCTTGTATTCAGACCTCAAAAAAAAAAATCTATCTGTGACCTTAACGAGTAATGCATAGCCACATGAACTCCCAGTTATCTAGGACAGACAACAAAAACAATGCATCAAAGCCATTAATCCAAACACTTTTGATCCATAAAAAATTACGTATAGAGCTAATTGGTCCACAGAGGATGCCATAGCTATAGCTTTGCAGACCGGCCGCACTTCCTCTACAGCAGTGGTTCTCAAACTTTTTCTGTCATTCCCCACTTAAGGGGGTGAGCGAATTTTCAAGGCCCACTTGTCAACAAAATAATAACGAAAGCGGCCAAGTTTACTGTTTATTGAAATATCAATTTCTAAACCAATAAGATCAAACAACAAGTTCAAAATAGATAAAATACACGTGCAATTGTTATACAAGGCTTACGTTGTCACGTATCTTTGCATAATTGACCCCATGTTTATTAGCTGCTCAGCAATCGTTTGTAGTTTTTTTGCACTGGCCAATTCTGTATGCAACTTTGAATGAAGCCATTTGTGCTTTGCTGTCCACTGATTCAGATGTTACCATGCGATTCTCCTGCTGTCTGTATTCTGCCAGCTTTCTTTGAAAGAAGTCGAGTGGCTTATTAACGTGACTGGAGTGTGTTGTCTCTAAGTGTCTTCCTAATTTGTTGGGTCTCATGCGAGCGGTATGAGACACAAAACACACAAAACACAGTCTCTCTTCTGCCCCCACCATCCCCACCATGAATCCAAGCTCAAGTTAGGCTTCATTAGGGGTGGGCGATATAACCAAAATCTTCTAACACAGGAGAAGCAATTTTCTACCTCGATAACGATCACAATCACAATAGCTATATCACAATATAGCAATTTGTATCTGAAAATACATAAATAAAAATTCAAACACAAAGAAACTGTTTTACATAATGTAATTTTATTTAAACTGTGAATTGCTGAGGTTTGCTGCATTTTTGACTTTGGCCATATTCGTTTGGATGCTTGGATTTCAGATGATAGAAAAGGTTTGACGTGTTTCCACCACTTGTTAAAACAGTGCACTTGCGTACCTCACAAATCCCGTTCATCTCATTCGTATCACTTTTCTTATACCCAAACCAATTCCACACCACAGACGAGGCAGCTTTTTTCTTTACAATCTCCTCGTTGTTGGTTTTGTCACATGTAAGTAAACTCACTGCTGCTGCAGCGTCTTCTTCTATTGTCGAAGTGTATGTGAAGCCAAACACATCAAAAGTGGGACGAAACCGCGGCACCCGATTGAACCAAATATCTGCGCAAATACAGCGCAGCGCGACTATCTGGATAGCGCAGTGATGATCTGGTTTATTTGCGCAGCCCGGTGGATCGCGCAGCGCCGCTCGAATCACAAACCTGCGCGACTCAATTTATTTAAAATGTCAGGACTGTATAATATTGTTTCCGCCTTGCCATGCCTGGTGTGTACGTGCACATCCCAGCGGGGTAAAATGTACTTTGATGGCCGGCGCGGTCTATTTCTATCAGAGTCGCGCAGTGCTGCCCAGTGGGTCGCGCAGGTTTCAATTCAATTTACTTGTATTAATGATCCATTTATTTGTGTGTGATTATTTAGTTTTGAGTGTACTCTCTTCATTATCAATAAAGAAAAGCATGAATTAGAATAGGTACTTTCCTATTATTTTCCACTAATTTCCTCCCGTTCATTGCGCCCCACCTGTCATGTCTGTATTCCCCACTAGTGGGGCGCGCCCCAAACTTTGAGAACCACTGCTCTAGAGGAAAGGGTGAACTATGTGAGGAGGCTCCCTCACAGGTTGGTGGACCTAGTCTTCTCTTCATCTCTCTGCCATTGAAGCAAGGTTTTCCTGTCCAATCGTTTACATACAGTCAGGTTGGTCTCGTATACTTCTTCCACCTTAACACTAAGCATAGACGTTCCACAAGGCTGTGTGCTGAGCCCAATTTACTATGCACTCTATACTTACTGTACCCCAACCTATTCTACTAACACCATCATAAAATTTGCAGGTGCTCATTGAATGGTGCGGGGTAAACAACCTGGTTCTAAATATATTTAAAAAAAGGAGATTATCATAGCCCTCCGTATTAACAACAAAGATCATACACCATTGCACATCAGTGGGACATTTCTAGGCATGTACATTACAGAGCATCTTACTTGGACCGAAAACACCTCAGCTGTAGCTAAAAAGGCCCAGTAACTCTACTTTCTCAAGATTCTAAGGAAAAAACATCAGCATGAGAACCTGGTAATATCTTTTTACTGCTGCACTATTGAGAATGTGCTGATTTACCGTATTTCCATCTGGTACAAGTACTCAAAGGGCAGATTATATCTTAAAGGAGCCTTCTCATTCTGTACATCATCTCTTTAAATTAATGGAATCAAGCAAACGTTACAGGTCCATTTCTCCTTATACTAATAGACTTATTCTATTACCACGAGGGAATCAAATGCTGATAAACTTCAACCTAAAAATACCCACACATACTGTAAATAGAACACGCCTATCGAATTCGTTATCGTGCTCTGTTATACCTACATATCTGCATGTTTACATTTCTGGATTTCATTTTCTGTTGTGTATAATGTTTACATTTTGCAAGTATTTCTAAATATTTATCATTTATTTATGACGGGTTATTATTATTATTATAATGCGTACAGTATATAAGAGAACATTGTTTGCATAATTTGTATTATTGCACTGCACGAATTGCTTTAATTTTGCTATACTTGCGTAGTGACAATAAAGAATCTTGAATCTTCAGTTCATAGCCAAAACCAAATCCTTGCTGTTCCAATACTTTCCAAAGGCAGTGTGTAATTAAATTTTATAATATTGTTTGATTGGATTCACGCAAAATGTTGCTGTGTTCCCAAAAATGACTTTAAAAAAATAATTTTTAAAAAGGACTTATTTAATATATGTTTTTATGTATTCATTTTTTTTTTTCAATAAAGTCATCTGTAGCATCCCATCCTGATCCTGATATAGAGTTGCAGGTGATCCCGTAATTAATTCATTCTTTTATTACCAGGCACCAGGTCCATGAAAAAGAGGAGTTCAAAGCATTGAAAACCCTCAACATTTTCTACCAGGCAGGAACATCCAAGAACGGCAACCCCGTCTTCTACTACATCACTCGCAGGTAAGAGTTTTTAAATGGTAGCTCGATAGCGTCTTATACAGGCAAAAGTGTGTTCATATGATGGTTTACATCCAAACGTAGGTTTTACAGTAATTCTTTTTAGTTTATATGACACACATGCCATATTTCTTATTATCTCTTATTTTCACAGTATTAAAAACTAGAATGAAACTGCAAAGATCTTTACAATATAAACTGTCATTCATGTCATGACTCCAATTTGAGTTTCACTTGC
The DNA here is from genome assembly GCA_030522415.1 of Channallabes apus. Classification (NCBI taxonomy): domain Eukaryota; kingdom Metazoa; phylum Chordata; class Actinopteri; order Siluriformes; family Clariidae; genus Channallabes; species Channallabes apus. The sequence continues at coordinate 30,301,819 of CM060120.1, forward strand.
TAAATATGCACTGAAGTTGTTTATTCAGAATCGTTGGTTTCATTTTGAATATATATATTTTTTAATGCACCATTTTTTTTGCATCCTCATGTTTCTAAAAGGTGGATCAAATACAGTAAAAGTGGATAAAATTATGTGACCACCTTATGCGTTTTTGGTTTCATTTAGCTTGGATTTTAAATTTACTCCCCCATGTCCTGAGGAATAGTTTTCCTGCTTTCTCAAGAAACACAAATTGTTTAGTTTAAGAGTTAGCTGTGTATCATTTCATACAGTGAACAAAATTGCTCCACATGTAGTGTAGGTAGGAAGGAAGGATGGAAAAGCAACTATTTACTGTTCCAGCAGACTTAAGATCTTGAAGTATGAGATATTGATTAAAACAAGAACTGAAACTCTAGATTTCAGAAGATTGGAAAGGAATATCAGGACAGTGAGTTTCAGAGTTATAAGACTCTTTATTTCATACTTATATTTATTTCATGCTAACATTGCGAGACTAAAACCCAGAAGTATGAGATAATATGAAAGAAATATTACGAAAAAACTATTGATATTATAGTCGGTTTCAGTTACAGAAAAGTACAAAATAGAGAAAAGAATACAAGCAAAGCTTCCATTAACCCAGTAAGATCAGTTATTAGATTCGTACGAGTTGATTTAGAGAATGGTGAGGACAATAGATTAAAAAGAATTAATATATATTAAAAGAAACAAATCGTTTACAACTTTCATTTCTACAAATTACCTTTGTTCATCTTGTGCTTTGCCCCCATTCTATTGGTGTTTCTGGTGTTTCGCTGCTTTTAAACCAAATTTTGTTCAATCTACATATTCTTTAACATGAAATAAAATGTATAGCTATGATATACATTCATTCTTTTGTAATAACCAAAATTTCCATGGTGATATCTGTACGGCAAGAATGCAACCATCTATATCAATTTACATCACGTTTGCTGAGATCTTTTTTCGGATGCGCGGTTGTGGATGGTTGTTCAGTAGACCAGCCATGCTTCGTAGGAAGTTCCCTGTAGAATGCTCTCGTGTCGATCGATGGACTTGTTTTTAATAAGCAGCACCAATGAGTTAACAGTTACAGCCGTTTTCATCCTTTATCGCATGTGAACATTTAGTGAAAAGACCAAGAAATAAATACCAGCAATATGAAAGCAGTTTGCTGTTACAGAAGAAAAGGAAATGACAAATTTATATGTTGTGGTATAATTCAGAAAAGCATTCCACCCGCCCAATCTACTCAGTTATTAGATTCTGATTAGATGATGTGAGGTTATGGATCATTCGTTACATCCTGAGTTGGTGTGAAAGACAGCCGGTTTGTATCCAAGCTGCTATTTCATCAGCAGCGGAATGAAAAGGCCGAGGGACATAGTGAGAATGAGCAGACCATTTCCTCCTGAAGAGGTAAAGATAATGGACTGGGCCCCGTTGCATGTTGATGATGATGATGATGATGATGACTGCACATTAGTTCCACCAGAGCCCAAAGATCCAGAGGATTGGGAGGTATTGTTGCCTGAGCTATAGTTGGTGCCGTTTGAACCACAAAGCCCCAGACCCACCAAGCTGCACATTATAGCCACGATCACCACGCTGAACCTCATCTTGTTGTTTCCTCAGGCCTGTAGAATAAAGTACAATGATTTATGGCATTGATTTCAGGCAGTAATTAAAGTACGCTACACCATTTTTCTTCGCTAATGGTGCACACTGTTGATAAGGAAACACAGCAGTGCATCATGAGACTCGCCAAAAGAAACAGAAATAAATGAAACCTATGATATGAGCAAATCCTACACTTTAATATTATTTTTAACAGAAAATTTACCAAAAATGAAACTAATAGTGCATTTAAATAATTTATTAGTAAGATCCAAAATCACCCTGCTACAAACACAAAGTTCTATCTACAAAGATTTTCCTCCTATATTTGAAAAGATACTGTAGTTTTTTTTGCACTGTATTTTTTTTTTTCTGCACATAAATGGTAGATTACATAAACTAGGGTATTCTAGTTATTCAAGCTACATAAATTGGTGTTAGACCTCAAAACTACCTAATGTGCTTCAGATTTAGTGCAGTTATTTATTAAGATGTTGGGAGAAAAAAAACGTTGACCCTATTGAGGCTGATAATACTAATACAATTAATAGACATACATACTTTTTTTTTCTTTTTTTTTTTTTTTTTAATCCAAACATAGACCTGAGCTAAGAACTTGAATTTGGGAACTTTTTGTAGTGAATAAATTCCACGGACTTCACCTGTATTAGTTTAATTTTAACCAAGTTTTTTCATATAAATTATTATATATTAATGCATACATTTTCTTATTAAATTATTGTATCTTTATACTGTCTATATAAAATTAAGAACATAGTAAGCATCAAAAGCTACATTTCTTACATTTCCAGACTTTTATGCAAGAAATGTAATTACAGTGTATGTGGTTAACTGTTATTGTTAGAGTTAGTTATAAAAAAAAAAAAAAAAGCATACAAACATTGTATGTTTATACTATATATTATATTATATGTTTATACCTTTAATTCCCTTTTGTAATAAAAATCCCTAAATAAACTGAAAGCACAACATTCCATCTTTCCTTATGATCAGAATCAAGCTACAGATGTTCCAGAATTTGGCTTCTTGTACATAGATAGTTTAAAAATGCAAGACTTCTGTTCAGGATCACTATTGTCATGATGTATGATATTTGCTCACCTGTTACACCAAAAACAAAAGTTGTGTTGCCCTCTGTTCCACGTGCATCGTCTTCTGGTACTTTATAATGCTAATGACGTCACCTCAGGACACGTCATACTACATGATGCATGCCCCTTGTTTTGCACATGGGTACTGGGATTGACGCACTTTCATTTGATTAAAGTTTTGTTTTTTGGTTTTGCATTGGAAGATCATTTGGGTCGGCTTGAAATGAAAGAAATAGATAAACTAGTTTGTGTCAGGAATCGTGATCAGAACCTTAGCTTTTGATTAAAAACTTCACTGTATAGTTGAAAAGAAGAAATTGATGAATGGGAGAGAACTTAGTCACAGATTACATTTCTGGTTTAAGAAAACGTTGATGATTGTTTAAATTAATCTTTAAGTTTTTACAGCCTATGTCAGAGACCATTTACAAGTTACTTTTTCAGTGGTATTTACATATTTTTTTACTATATTTTCTATTATCTCTAGAAAATAAGGTACTTAATAAAGTGCTAGACAGATGCTAGACAGATGCTAGACAGATGCTAGACAGATGACACACTTGCTTATCAGCAGTTCTGAAATTTTCCTGGATCTCTTTCTCCCCCTTCTGGTGCTTTAGGTGCTATTACCTTTAAGAACCTTATTTCTTTTTTTTTTTTTTTGCATCAGCCTCTTTTACTCAATGTTTGATTGAGACAGATTTTGGTCCATGTACAGTACCTACATCTTAAAACCAAAGTTTAGTGTATAGAAGTGATAAGTCCTTCTGAAATAAACAAACAGATTTAGATTTGAGATAAATGTACAGATAGTATTTTAATCTACACAAACTTTACAACAATCTACATCGATTTACATTAGAGTCTATTAGATGTGCTGTAGACCTGTTAATTTTGTTCCAGTTGACTAGCAATGCATAGAAAGTTCCTTTGGTTCTTTACAGCCTTCATGCGCCTTAAGCAGAACGGAAGGATTGTTGATCTTGTTTTGAAATAAATATTGCTCAAAAATTACAGCGCTCTTAAGTTATTTTGTTTGGTAAACAGTGCAAAGATCATGTAAGTACAAATTACTGTATATATCGATAACATAACAGCTATTACAGAAAAACAGAAGCCGTGTATACATCATATGGTGTTATAATTCAGAAAGAAGAAAACAAAAAATAGGATTCCATCAACCCAAACTACTCGGTTATTGAATTCATACAGTAGGCGATTCAATCTGCGTTAGTCGCTGAGCCGGAGTGAAAGACAGGTGGATTGTGTCCACTAATTCATCAGCATTGCCATGGAGAAGACGATTGACGTTGTGAAAAGGAGCAGAAAGTTTCCACCTGAGGAGGGGAAACTGCTGGACAGAGCCAAAGTGGATCCATTTACACAGCCAGATGCAGAACCTGATGCAGAACCTGTTGCAGAGCCCGCTGCAGAACCGGAGCCTGTTGGCAGGCTGGTGACGAGAGTGGTTGGCTTAGCGGTGGTAGTAGACGAATTGGTGGTGTTGGTTGTGTTGGCGCCGGAGGTCACCGTTTCAATGCTAAGCATTACTGACAAAAGCAGTAGACACGTTGCCATGCTGAGCCCCATCTTGTTCTTCCTTTAGGCCTGTAGAATAAAACACAAAGATTTAGAGCTGGGTTTTTTTACATACAGTAGAGAATGATTTGTGGAGAAAGCATGCTTAGGTTTTGGTGATCGCTGTACTGCTGGTTTACATCTTTTGTATAAAGATGCAGAGTTGTTGCTGAGGGTTTTTTGGAATGTTGCCATGGATTTGTTCATGATTAAGATTAAAATGATGGGTAATATACAAAGTGACAAGGTTGGGATAGGTTGCAGATACTGATAACTTCAGGAAAAATTACATGGAATAAAGATAACACAGTAATTTAAACGCAACAGTAGCGCATTTACACAAAGTAAATGCTTTATTCAAACTAATGTTTGACTGTTTTGTTACTGGTATAAAATTATTGGTATAAAAAAGTTTTCATCGTCCGTCTTCCTCCTCACAATGGGGAAGACTTTTCTATCTTACATCATGACAATAGTGATTCTGAACAGAATAAGTATTGAATTTTAAAATGTCTATTTACAAACAAAACGGAGATGATTTTCTGACAGTTAAAGACATTTCAAATAAAATTAACTTTCAAAAAGTGGCTTAAAAATAAATGGTTTAACATTTTCAGCAATATTAATACCCGAGTATATCGTCTCCATGTAATTTTCCAAATACATTTTTAAAGCCCACCTCTGTAAGAACACATTTTGTACAGGAAAAAATAACTTGCACAACAAAACCTCTACAAAATGCTGCCCTCACTTTCCCTGAACATCTACCGTTTAAAGGGGAAAAAGCGGGATCTTGTAAATTTCACTTATATTTGAAAACATAAAAGCCTAAAGTTTATTTATTTTGATTGAAGGTCCTTCAGGAATATAATGAGATGTCCACTGGAAAATTCCATTGTCTGGGTTTGAAGCTTATTAAAAGCTTGTGGTTTGATTCCGAAAGGGTCGCTCACATCGACAAACCAAATACTACTATCTAGGATCTTAAGTTTGTTTGTGTAGAAAGCTCTACAAGTGTGTCCAACCTTTTTAGACATGAACACTATACATAATAATTGTGGTGTGGTTATACGTTTAATGCTTTTCTGTTGTTTCATTAATTTAATTAATTAATTTAAATTTAATACAGATTAGGCATTCTAAATTAGTGTTTAGAATTAGGAATTCTACACATTTCTTTTTAGAATTTTATAGTGTTTCGTTTTTAAAGTTTAGTTTATAATTTAGTTATAATTTGGGTGAATTAGATTTTGTCCTTTGATTTGAAGTGTATGTGAAATTTTCATCTATTTCCATCATAATTAATTATAAGTATTATAATTCTAATATATTATATATATATATATATAGTTCTATAACAGAAGGTTTCTTTCTACTGATCTAAAGTCTTCTTACCTTATTTAAAGATATCTAGAATATAAAACATTCATATACTGATACTAATGTTGAGAAGCTGCACTTACAATTAAATGTTCCTGACTTTTTCTGGTGTTTTTAAGATTTATATTAAATTTACACTAAATACAACTTTAAAAACGGAATTTGAGAGCAAATTTCGCACAGTATACTTTACATACCTGTGCTAAATTTTCAGGATCGAAATGTTTCTACTAAAATAATAATAATAATAAAAATTGTCTGTGGACTATAACAGAACAGAATATAAATTAATTAATATACTAAACATTTAGTAAAACATTAAAGTTTTTAAATTTTACAAAAAGCAGCCTGTTTTTTTTCCTTTCTTCAAAATAAAAATCATCATCAAAATCATTACATTAATTAACACCCTGCTGCTCCTTTTGTTGAAACCTAATTGTGTTAGTTATTACTTTAGAGTTCAGCAGTTGAAATAGAATTGAACGATTGTAGGACGTTAACGGCTCACCTGTTATGCAGCAGATGATGGAAAGAAAGCGTACGAAAGCCGATGGAACGTCTTCTCGCGCTGTGCGTTACCCGAACTTGTTGTGTGTCATTTTATACACAGACCGACATCATGACTCATGACGCAAACATTTTGCGTTGCTATGTGCCTAAGTAGCCAGAGCAGCGTTTTTCATTTGAGTAAAGCTTTGTATTTGTTTTGCATTTGGAGATGTGGTGCCTGGGTGTCACCTAAAATTAAACAGGTCTTCCTTACTTATTTGATATACAATGCTCTAGCCATAATTAGTAGCTGAGTTTGGTTAATTAGTTTGTTGTTTTCTTTTTTTGTTGTTGTAAAGATCTCTACTATGAAAATAACCGCCAATTTTATTTGCATATTCTTAACATCTCTTGAACACCTGTGCTTTTCAAAGACTGCATTTTTTTAGGGAATTCACATGTTGGCACATGATGCGAAAAAAATTTTAAGTTCTTAATCAAGTGCTATCTTATGGACGGCTAAATAATGTTGGTGGGAACTGTATTAAGGCACGTTATCCGCTTATTTATTAATGTATCCAATTACTAAAGACTAACAGGAAGTGTTCATTTGGCAAAATATTCAATTAGATTAATTTTTAATAGCTTGTCATATATAAAATATATGTTTTGTCTTTTTATTTCTAATTTTTTAAATGATGTCTCTAACGGTGGATTGTATTAAAGTTGACAGCAGTAACACAGACTTTTTTCCCTCTGTAATAATTTCCTTCTCTAGCCATGTCCCCCCCCCCAACCTCCCCCCCCGGGTTAAAAAATGTTTAATAAAGGTTAATGAGTATTTACATTTAGGCATTTGGCAGATGCTCTTATCCAGAGTGACTTACATTTTTATCTCATTACACATCTGAGCAGTTGAGGGTTAAGGGACTTGCTCAAGAGCCCAACAGTGGCAACTTGATGGTTGTGGGGTTTGAACCTGATCTTCCGAACCGTAGTCCAATGCCTTAACCACTGAGCTACACCTGGCCCCCTTTTTGTGTCTAGCCAAAAAATAACTAGTAACCTTGCAGGTGTAAACTACATGCCGGAGATTTGCCTAACCTGCCTTGAAGAACCCAGAAGATCTCCTTAAGCTAGTACACAGCCAAATGACAAACACAAATATGTTTGTTCACGTAATGTTGACTTGCTATTTGAATTGATGTGCAGTCAGAAGTTGTTCACCTACGCACCCTTATAAACATGTATGTCACCACCAGTATTGGGCTTGGTCTTTCCCTGGCTCTGAATTATTGTACAACATCCATCTTTAAGAGGATGAAACCCAAATAATTAAAAAATAATCATAATGGTTGAAAAATAGACTTACAATACACTGAATATTTGAGTGAATGTCTTTTAAGAAGTGTTCTGCTTGGACATATGACCACTCTTCTTTGCAGAATTGTTAGTGTTCAGTTTTTTACATTTTTTATATCTTGGCACAAACTTTTAAGCAGGTCCACAACGGTCCATTTTTCTTTCCCCGTTAAACCACCAGCTTTGATGTGTGTTTGGGGTCATTACCTTGTTGCAGCAATCATTTTTTTACTGAAGAATTTTGAGGTAGACTTTATGGGTACACTGTTCATGAAATTCTGGGCCAATGCTGATGTTTAAAATGATATGTAGTTAACAATGGCCAATACTGATTTTTATTTATTTATTTATTTATTTGTAGTTACAGCTGTTGTGTATTCATACAGAATACATTCACATGCTTATGTTTAACAATGAAAACGTGCCATATCGCCAATTAACACCACAAGGTGGCATTTCCTAGAATATTAAATTAGAGTTGAAAAAAGACTACAGTGGTGCTCCTCTAATTAACCTGAATTGTAAACTTTTTCCTCCGTAACAAACGTTGATTGTATTCTTTATTCCAGTCATGTATGGCACAGTAATTTGTAGTGTCAGACTTGTATGGATGATTTCTTATTTTATCAGAATATAGATGGATAGATGGATGGTTACAGCAGCAGCAGGTTACACAAACAGTAGTAAGGGGGGGAAGGGGGGTTGATGCAGTACTGTATGTACTTGTATCTTATAAAAACCTTAAAGTAAAGAACCAAGTTAAAATGTAGGGAAGAAGGTACTGAGATCAAATACTGACTAAGGAGCTGCTGTAATAGGCTGTCAAGGTACAGGGTGGAAATCCCTATGCAAGTGAGTTTGTAGCTCTGTGTTATAAATGGTGAAGCGTAGGCTCCGGGCTCTCCCTTGCTCTTCATTTGCACCTACACCACGCCTTGTTAGAGATTTGTGGTAAAGGTGGCTGTTTTGGAGGTTATTGTGCCAGCTGTTGGGTCTTTCCCAACGCTGCAGCTTGGTTGGCCAATCAGATCACAGTTTGCTAGCACAGCAGTGGCCACTGCCATTGCTAAATGAAAACTTATTTGCTGTTAAACAAGTGGCTGTTAACAAGGTCAATATTGGGGTGTTACCTCTAAACTGGTGTATCTTTTTAGTCCTCATTATAAATTTTTCTGATTTGCACTAGTTTCAGCCCCAAAACAGCCCCAAAGCATGATGCTACCACCACCATGTTTAACATCTGATACAGTGTTCACCACTGCCTCACCACTTCAAACATACCAGTTTTTTTTTCCTTAGTCCATTTGGTCAACTGCAAGCATTAGTCGAACTTGAAGTTGTTGATTTTGGAGCAATTTCTTTCTTGTATGGCAGTCGTTCGATCCACGGTGATGTAAAACTTGACTGTAGACAAGGACAATTTGTATTCCAGCAGCTTCCCGTACAATGGCAGGCGAACTGAGGAGGGGGGGTGGGGTAGTTTGGATTTTCTTCCAGATCCTGGCAAAGTGGCTCCAGCTGACAATAACTTATTTTTCTATAAAATGTTTCTATGCAAGCAACTGTGCAGTTGTTTAGAAATGGCTCCAAGGGACGTTCCTGCACTGGAAAACTCTAAGGAGGTCAGTGCAGATCTGAGACAGACGATAGTCTACTGTATCTACCATTGTATTTCTCAGATCTGCACTGACCTCCTTAGAGTTTTCCCTAGATTAACAGGAAGTTCTACAGTTAATCTTCCCTAGAAAAAAGCAAACATCCAAAGCCCAATATTGCCGTCACTTTCATGTTCATGATGAATGTACAGTATGTAAGGTTCTGACCGCAGCTCTAAGTCACCAGTGGCCACAGGGCGTGATGTTGTTTTATGTTATGTAAATGAATTAACTGCCAGACAGACAGCTGATTTATCTCTGTTAGTTTAGTTTTATCCGCAATACGGTGTCCTGTATAAACCTAAAATTAATATAAATCATACACCATTTAGAGGTGACCCTGTTCAACCGGTTCGCTCATCAGAAGTACTGTACACTTATTTAAGTTTCTTCCTCCACCTGGTGGTGTTTCTTTGGGGAGTGGAACTACAATAGCCATTATGCAAACAGTGTACTTTAAAATCCAGGGAAATTAATTTGGCATGTCATTTTAAGGATACTTTTTGGTTAAGAAATGTTTTTTGTAAATAATCACACATCTGCATCGTCAGAAACGTAAAAACAATCTGGTTTTAATCTTAATCACCTCTATAACCATAGCAGCCGTGCAGTATTGTACATCAAAGTGCTAGTTATCAGCTTTATCAGACAGATCTCAGATAAGCAATTAAGATTTAATTAGCAATTGAGATACCGTGTCCAGAATATGTTTGTTCCAGAATATTCTGTAAACGTGGAGAGGATTTTGTGCCAGGTAGAAACACTGAAAAATCTGGAAAAATTGAGCTTTCAGCGAACCCCTTCTTCTTGCCTGTAGTCACAACCATGCTTGCTTAGTAAAGCTTATAGGCTTTTATTGGATAGAGGTTGTATATAAGTGTGATGTAACTACAACAAAGGGGAATTGCATTCACTCAGGATTCCTTTCATGATTTGGTGTGACTGCTATTCAGTTTGGCACAGATCTTCTCTCACAGTTTGGATCTTCTCTCGACAAGTATTAGACCTAAACCTAATGCCAAATCTAAAAGATTTAAAGTCATAACTTTCATGTAGTCACTAAAATTTAGTGCAGGACTTCATTAGTACCCGCCCACAATCTTGGTTTTTATTTACTTTTTTAAAGAAATAATATCCAGTTTGTTTGCAAGATTATTGTTATTGAAGTCAGGAGCAGTTACAGACGGCCAAAACATAGTGTTGGTATTAATAAAAAAAAATTTGTTATACATATAAAACTGAAAATGTCTGTGCCAAAGAAGCTACTGTTGAAGATTATGCAACATGGAAGTGACCAATCTTCCTTCTCTAATCATTTTAAGTTGCTAACTTCAGGCGTTTTGGAGAGATGATTTTATATGAGCAATTTTTTGGCAACAATTGCCATAAGAAAAAAAGCAATTTTTCGCTTCAAACTATATATACTATAAACTATATACTTCAAAGAAACATATTTCTTTGTGAGTATTGACATTAAATTGCTCTTAAATTGTTACTTAAATTGATTTTTGGTAAAAGCTTAAAAAGCAAAAAAATCTGTAGTGTCCGTAACCATGTCAAATTCATACTGCAATATCTTTAGGTTGATGTCTTTTCATGTGAGATCAAAATTGGCCAAGTTTCATCTGAATGCCAGTTAAGATCATTGAAAAATTTGTATTCAAAAACTTTACGGACACGACACAAATGGCCTTGAAATGATATTTAGCAAATGTGTTTCTGGTAAAAATATAAATGTGAATGCATATTTACAAAAACTTAAGCATGGATCGGAGATAAGAAGCCTTAACTATTGTGAAAAATTGTGTTATATGATTCTATCTGAAAAATTCACTTTTTGATAAGTTGATAGGTGAGATTTTTAAGCTAGATGAGACTTTTTTAGCTCCAATACTATGTTTTTCCCAGAGCATGGAAATTATAAAAAATGCAATGCGAATGTATGTTTTTGGAACTTTTTTTTTACAAAGATCACGATAGAAGCAATTCTCTAAAGTTCTCACATGACGTGGTCAGTGGTTATCAGAAAGAGCGAGACTGTGAGGATACACCAAGATCTTTTTCCTGGGCTGGCATTTTTGCCAAGCTTCTGACTGGTTCTCCTGACGCTCCTGGTGCGAAGAGTGGTTGTCCTGCGTGTGCTTGTAGTGGAGACTCCACCGGTCGTGAGGAGATCCTCTGTAACCGGCATGTCTGTCGGGATGTGCAGGCTAGTAGCAGAAAGACTTTCTAAAGTGGACGGCAAAAGAAAACCATGTCCAAAAGATTCCTCAGTGTTGTCTAAATGACTGGTGATTTTTGGAGCCTTCCTGGTGTACTCCGTGTCAGTGAGCACTTCTTCAGATCTGTAGTGGGTGGTCACACCAGATAGGAGACGATTGAACTCCCATCCCACCTTGCCATATGGAGCAAGTGTGTAGGAAGCAAAGTACCACCCTGATGTCACCCTTGCAAGCTGAGCATCTCCACAGACTGACCATGTGTGGCATGGGCACCCCAGCACACGGGCTGAAGTGTGTCTGGTCCAGTCCAGCAGATACGTGATGACGGAGTGGTCGTCACAAGCCCAAGGGTTGTCTCCTAGTGTGATTAGTCTTAATCCTTGAAGCTGTTCAAAGGCACCTTCACACACCGTGGAAAAGCGATTGACATGAAGATAGAAGTGTGATAACCTGGGTAGACGGTCTAGTGACCCAGGCAGGATCTGTACCAGTGTGTTGTGCGACAGATCCACCACCTCCAGGTTTCGTGGCAAGTTAGTAGGCACGGTCCAGAACTTGTTGCAGCTGAGGTTGAGAGTCTGCAGGCCGGGTAGCGTATTGTTGATGAACACAACCCGCTCTAGCCTGTTTGCTGACAAATCCAGCAGACGCAGGTTCCAGTGGTAAGCGGTGTCGTTCTTTTCCAGAAGATGGATGCGGTTCCCTGAGATGTGAATCTCCCAGAGCGAGCGGGGCAGCAAGGCGGGCATGCGCGAAAGTCGGTTGTGAGAGACGTCCAGTGTGCGGAGGTGGGTGTAGGGGGCCAGGACATGGTCGAGGTCAGCCAGGCGGTTGTGGGACAGATTGAGAAAATGAATGTTGAGCTGGAAACCACTGGGAAGGGTTCTCAGTCCTCTATAGGAGCAGTCCACCTCTCTGTCGCTTTCACTACAGGAACATACAGAGGGACATGCTGCATTCACGCACCTGGCCAAAAGCAGCAGCAGCAGCAGTGTACAGGACAGTAGAGCGGCCTCACGCATTTTCAGTGCACACCTGTGGGAGACAGGGAAATGACCCACTGTTGGTATATCCTTTATAGATGGTCTACCTTTTGCACAATTTCACAATCAGCCTTCTTGTACATTGTTAGCTACCATTTTGATGATTTTGGGTGGTGAACGGTACATACAATTGTGTCCATTTGTCTTACTGGAGCCATCTAAAAACTGCACCTTTTTAGCTAAATACAGTGAACCACACTAGGTAAACTTTTGTGAGTCAGTGGAAAGAAAAAAGTTTGGACTGCACTTCTGGAGGAATGGTTTGTCCAATGTGTGATTTTTTTTCTTATTAACAATGCTGCCACCTCCACACACTTGGATCCTTCAAAACTCCAGCATGGTTGCAACTCTTGACTGCAGCCATTCTTAAGTTTTTTTTTTTTTTTTTAAAGAGATTGAACTTTTTATTTTGCAACTGTTTAATTCTCCATCAGAAGTGCCACAGAGAGCCCGGCTGGTTGCGCTAGATGTATTTTAGTCCACGGTCCAGTACATACACCAGTGAACGAGTTGCAGTAATCTGGATATCCTTCCCCTTATAACGACAGATACAGTAGACCTAATAATGCTTAATGCTCCTGCTGGATGGTGTGGTTTCTACTGCAGCATCACTTATTTTCTTTAGTGCTGCATTTGACTAAAATTTGATGCCTTTATTTCTAATAAATGCTAACTGGTCAGAGGAAACGATTCACAGCATGTGCTTGCATTCCAGCTGTAAGCTGTTTAAAAGAATGATTCGTTAAAACCGACACGAAGATGCATGTTTGCACACTAGCCTGCTGACTGGCGAAGTTATTAATGATGCAGTGCATCTGGGATACACATCTACTGCATTGTGAATCACTCACCTTCTCTTCATCTCTTGCCTGTCATTTCGTTGCCCCTCTGGTTGCTTTCCTTCCTCCTTTTACAAGACTAAAGTGCAGCTGCTATTTTGTCTCAGTCTTATTCCACTTCTCGGGTACAAGTGGTGCAGTGAGAGGATGTACAAGCACCTGTGCTGCTGAACCAATGCAGCAACTACAGAGTCCGAACTCGTAATGTCAGTGGAGCGGAAAAGATGTGTGTGTGTGAGTTTGGAAGAGTGGTAGAGGAGTGGAGGGTGGGCGTTGCAGAAGGAGAGAGAGAAGTGCAGAGTTGCCCCTGCTTGCAATGCTGACTTCATTGTTTCTACTTTAAGATCCACCTACATCACGGCTCATCTAATTTATTTTCTTTTTTTCCGACCTCTATTTCTTTAATGTGATTGAGGCTCATTTGTTCTCTGTGTGTAAATGGCAGCTATGGGATTTTTAAATTATATATATATCTAAGCTTTGATTTGAAAGGTCTTTTGACCTTCCAGCTTTCATCTTTTTATATCACTTACGTCTTAGCTATAAACCTGCATCCCCTTTTTCTGTCTTGAAGGTTAAAGGACAACTTTTCCTTCCTGAAGCCACACTAATATTGGAGACTCCTTCCATGAATCTCAAAAGGATTTGAAACCCTTGCGTTAGGGTTACTATTGATGTTACAATATGATACTATATCCAAATGAGCACAGTTTTATTTTCCCGTCGTTAGCTGTTCCTACTCTCAGAGCTGCTGTTTTATAAAACTAATAAACACCTTCTGAACAATTAGAGTCTATTGAGTCACCTACCAGCGTTTAACCTCTGCAGCTGCATTGTGCATACAGTATTGGGTCCAGTGCACCAATTTGAAAGGGAAATCCTTTAAAATCGATAAAATCATGGCTTAGAGTCAAACATGATTCCTGTGCACAGCTTATGGCTTACCGGTTATTCACAGTCTCCTCACGTTCTTATCCTGGCAGGCAGGTAAACGTACGAAAGGAAACGTGTCAGTGTGCAGTACAGAAAGAAACATCCCGGGACGGAAGTGTTGAATGGCCTTTTATTGGTACTTTGTCTCCTGACGACTGTTCTTTAACAAAAAAAAAGAGAGAGAATTCTTTTAGAGCACTTTCATGCAGCCCAGCAGTGCCACATCCTCGGCCTACTAATAAAGTCCCTTCTTCGTTTCTATGAGCGAGCGTGTGGCTCTTTGTTAGGACTGAATGTTCTTATAACAATTAATACTGTCTTTTTTTTCCCAGTCGTTACAGTAAAAAAACCAAATGAGTAATCTTTTAGTAATCTTTAGAGTGAATTTTTTAAGGTTAGCTAGGTATAATAATGTAAAAATACAAGTGTGTATTTTTACTGTTTTCCTGGGCTGCTCAGACACCACATTCATGGACGAGACATTCTTCAAAGTTGGAAAAAGTTTTGAGGCCATGTTCGAGGTTCTGTTGGTTTGGAAAAGAATGAAAATTCAGAGCAGGTTTAGAAACCATGTGGATTTCGTTTTGTCAAAATATCAAGATGCCAGAATTAAAATTTGTTGTCTTTGGCTTTTTAGCGTTTCACAACTAATAGGTTACCGCATTGCGTCCAACACAGTTAAAGAGTTTAAAAAAACTAGCAAGAAAGCTAAACATAGCTGGACATGCTGTAAACTCTCAGCCTTCTGATCAATACTCTATCTCAACCTCTAAGATTCCTAATGTAGTGTGATATCTCTGTTTTTGCTTCAGTATAGTTAACATACAGTATTTATCATAATGGTTGTCCAGATTATAGAACCAGGGTAAAAAAGAGACGAGAGACTCACGATATGTATTTATTTACCCATTTCTTGACCTTTAAAAGCAAAAACAGAATGTACATTTCATTATTCTTGCCAGAGTTCCGTATTCAACACTTTTCTTTGACCACTGTACATTACAACTATAACATTACAACAATAGATTTTCTAATATTTCTGCGGTGATTTGGTTGCGTCATTTATCATTTGCTTAAGAAATACATTACTTTAAAGTCATCTCTAAAAAGTCCTGATAAATTGGTTGTACCAGAAACAAAAGCAAAACTAAAAACTACAGTTTTAAAACACACAATTTGAATTTGTATTTAGTTCCAGTGGCTGTCAGAGCTGCATGTGTTGTTTCTGTAATGTCAGAGTGATTTCTACTCTGCGTTTTCCAAAGCTTCCGTCTTAAGATCTGTTTCGGCAGATTGATCCGCTTCCTGGGTGGGCGCGGTCTCACTGGTGTCATTGGCTGAATTTTTGTTCTCTTTGGTGGAGTCCTGGTTTTCGACTTCTTCGGCATCTACTCCACCCGCCTCCTCTGGCTTCTCTGACTCAGCTGGAATTGTCTCCATCTCCACTTTCACTGAGCTGCAGTCCTTCAGCAATAGATCAGTTTCAGAAGGTCCACCATTTACACTGTTTCTCCTGACGCTTGTGGACGATTTCAGCATGACCACCTCGTTGGTCCTGATGCCTCGGCAACATTTGCAGGCCATGCACATAATGATCATCAGCAACAAAAGGCAGATTAGGCCAAGCAATGAAATTATCACCAATACTACCTGATCCTTCTTGTCATGGAGATTGATTAGGCAGCCGTCTTTGGTGATAATGGGTGGGGTTGACTGCTTTTGCGTAGTACCTTCAGTCTTTTCCATTGTTTTTGTCGTTGTGATGGAAGTGTATTTTGTTGATTCTGTTACAATGGCCATTGTGTTTTGTGTAGCAGGCTGAGTGGTCGCGTTGGTTGATGTGTTTTTGTATGTATCAGCCAAGATTGTAGTTGACAGATTTACAAGCAAAATGAAGCACACAAAACGGTACATCTTGAAATTCATCAGGAATCTGTAAGAGAATTAAGAAAAAGTAAAAAAAAAATTATAATAACCCTTCACGTAGTGGAATTTTTAATAAATTTACTTTTTAATGGATGTGACTTCAACACAACAAAAGTTATGATAAACATGCATGAAAAAATCCTATCTGATGTAGATAATTCTTTAAAAACTATATATTTTAATAATTTAATTACTAAATAATATTTAATTTATTGCATAGTAAAATAAAATAAAAAATTAATACATTTGACAAAAATATTTTATTCTTGTTTCTCATCCAGCCATCATGATGTCTCTTTGTTTCATAGATAAATGTATAGAATTCAAGATTCAAGATTCAAAGAACTGTATTAATCCCAAAGGGAAAGAGAATGTATAAATGTATATTATAAATGTATAGAATGTATAAATGTATATTCTAGAAATTTCATATAACTCTATAGAAAACCTAGGCAGGTTTATAAAGTAAACAGAAAATCATACAGTACATAATTCTAGTAAATAAAATGTTTATTTTTTATCTTTTATTTTGTATAGGAAATATTTAGTTTTTTTATTTTTAAATAAAAAAAATTCCTTACATTTATTATATAAAAAGATTATATAAAAATATTTATTGTAATACGCCATTATTCATGTGCCAAGTCCTTTTTGCTAATTTGGAAATACATTTTTGCATTATTTTCTTCAAACCGGAAGTCTTTTAGTCCAGCTGTAACTGGTTAATGTTTTTAAATAGACAATAATCTAATACCAGCTTTTACTGAATTTAGTAACATCGTAAAGCTGTAGCTTAATAATCCTTTATTTTGTTTCAATTACTTCAGTAAATGTTCTGTGAGCTCAAAAGTCTAAATGTTGGTCCCTAAAGGTTTAATTTAACCAAACTTGCAGCTGAATGGTAATTTTTACTGAAGTTAACAAGTAAAATCAATTTTAATTAATTAAAACTTTTAATGTATATTTGATGTATACATTTTTGATATTTGATGATTGATTTATAGCTCTAAAGTTACCAAAATTGTTTACTCAGGTTAAAAGTGCTAGAAATTACTAAAAATAGAATTTGAGGTAGAGCTTCAATTTTTATAATGACTTTGAGTGTTGACATTACAGTACGGGTAAGAAATAGTTGTGAAATTCTGTTTTGATTTTGTGTTACTGATGATTAGTTAGTGCGGAGAGAAATAAACCGAGAAATCAAGAAATGTGAGAAAAGATTAGCAACCAACAGCTTCATTCTTAATCTTTCAAATTGCTGAGCTAATAAACACATAATAAACAGTTTTTAATAAAAACGTTTATAAATAGTGATAAATTCTCAAAAAAAGTCTCATTATCATAATGTTTATGAATTAAGCATTGAAGCTGTCTGATAACAATGATGATTCAGATTAAAAGAAATGAATAATAACCAACAACAAATACGGCATTCAATGGATTTTGCTTTTTTCCCCCACCGTCCTCAGCTTTTATCCTACTGAGAGAATTTAATTAAAAAAAATGGACTTGTGTTTCTTACCTTAAATCTTTGGTGTTTTCCGCGACCTCTGTAAGATCACCAGGATGATGTTGTCAGGTGAAGTCAGAGTGTGAAATGTGAAGCAGTTGGTGATGAAGCGTGAAGAAATACGGCTCTGGCAGCATGAAGCAGCACCCATAAGCGACACATTTCCGGTCCCTTTTTCACTTCTGTTGTGGTTTTAATGAAAGTATTTTTAAACTTGCATGTGGCTTGAGCTTGCCATGCATGTGAGCTTCATTGTTTGTCTTCTAACCGATTCAGTGTTACTTGGGTCTAAGGTTCTGTATGTACCTTCGTCTCATATAATTTCAGTGACCTTTGAGTAAGTTTGCGAATGTGATGGAATACAATCTGCATTAAATGGACACACTCTAGACGAGCTTTTGTCTACTTTTGTAAACCTTTTTTATTCGCATATTAGAGGATATATCTAAATTCTAAACCTCTAGTTACAGTAAGGGGTTGAGTTCATTTTCCTACACACATTCTGACATGTATAGCAGTGCTTACTTCTCTAGAAATAATCATTTGTAGCTAAGCTATTAAAGTGTAATATTAGAGCAGGTTTATCAAATTATTTCACGCTTGCTCAAATATATTCATCGGATTTGCAGGCAGGATGCACATCAACCTTGACATGTTCCTCTTTCATCATTTAGGGAAGTTACCTCCATAAGAAAAATGCCCATTTACTGTAAAAAGAAACAACATTTGCATACAGGATCAGCATGAAGCGAATGATGATGCGCAAAGCAGATGAGCTGGTTTGGGAAATGAAATCAGACCGTCTTTTTATAATATAATATTTAGTCAAAACTAATGTAGATGCTTTTCTGGGATGAATCTTGCTAGGTTTTTTAATATCAGGATGTATTTTCCTTAAATGTTAAGCATGTAGGTTAACAAAACTAGCTGGAAACATTTATGTAGAATAACATTTATGTACCTTAAAATTATTTCTTTAAAAAAGTAATAAATGAACATAAATGAATGGAACAAATCTTGGTAAATTACTTTGGGTTAACATGAGTTTTGTAGAGTATTGTTACCTTGAGGTATTAATGTTTGCATTTAATCAATAAAGTTGATTAAATGTAAATTATTATTTTATTCCTAAAAAACTAATTTGATTTATTTCTTAAATCTTGTACAAGGAAGGCAAAGGGGAAAAAAATCTAAACATTAGACCTCAGTTCATAAGCATACTTGACTTCAACATTTGGAGTGACAACGTGTACGAAATCACCAGACAATATGAAATCTTAATCAAATATTTTTCTAAACTTTTTAAACACAGTCCTCACTATGACTGTTTTATTCCCTTGCTTTCTTTTCTTCAGATTCAAAACTGGCCAGATAAATGGAGATCTGCTCATCTACCATGTGCTGCTGACCCTCAAGCCCTACTACGCCAAACCGTATGAGATAGTAGTAGACCTGACCCATGCCGGTCCCAGCAATCGCTTCAAAACCGACTTCCTCTCCAAATGGTTTGTCGTTTTCCCCGGGTTTGCTTACGAGAACGTAGCAGCCATCTACATCTACAACTGTAACACGTGGGTGCGGGAGTACACAAAGTACCACGAGAGGCTCCTCACCGGCCTGAAGGGCAGCAAGAAGCTGCTTTTCATCGATTCGCCATCGAGGCTAGCTGAGCACATTGAGCTGGAGCAGCAGAAGCTTCCGGCTGCCACATTGAGCCTGGAGGAGGATCTCAAGGTGTTTCATAATGCCCTCAAACTGGCTCACAAGGACTCCAAGGTGTCAGTCAAGGTGAGCTGGAGAGGAACATGTTAGAATGTTTTCTGAAATGTTCCTCAGAATTGAGAACATTTAGTAAGCTCTTGAGCTCTTACGATTGGTGAAAAGGTATGTTGGATTCCATAATTGATAATAGTTGAGGGGTTAATAAGCTTCCGTAGCTGCTATAAGGAAAGTGATGACATGAACGTCCACAGCGTAAAACAGAACTATGAACAGAAATATATAGTATTGTACTAAACTATACTAAAACTGTAATCCTTGGTGAATTCTTATGGTGTGAAAAGATTAAAATACTTTTAAACTGGAAAATAATTAACTTTAAAGTGTTAAGTGTGTCTTTCACGTTGGGCTGCATCACACCATGGAATAATGGAATAAAGCTTTTAAACATCATGGCAATATAAAATAAGACCTTGGTCATATCTTCTCCTCTTCAGGTAGGCTCCAGTGCCGTCCAGGTGACCTCTGCCGACCGTACCCGGGTCTTGGGCCAGCCTGTGATCCTCAACGATATTTATTACGCCTCGGAGATCGAGGAGATCTGCCTGGTGGACGAAAACCAGTTCACACTGACCATCGCCAACCAGGGAACGCCGCTCACCTTCATGCACCAGGAGTGCGAGGCTATAGTTCACTCCATCATCCACATCCGCACGCGCTGGGAGCTTTCTCAGCCCGACTCCATCCCACAGCACACCAAGATCAGACCCAAGGACGTGCCTGGGACGTTGTTCAACATCGCCCTCCTCAATCTGGGCAGCTCTGACCCTAGTCTCAGGTCACTAACACTAACTGTGCACTCTTTAAGTACCATGTGTGATATGGTGAAGTTTAAACTGAGGAGATCATTTGTTGAAGAATTCTCCAGCATGAGCTGTTAAATTGTTTCCTGATTATGTCACGTCCTGAAGTGTTTTATTCCTTACTCCTTTATATGAGCTATTTCCTCTCATTGAAGCTTTTAATGCAGTATTTATGCGATTTGTGAGCTTGCATCTATACTCAGTTTTATGCACTTATTGATTTTCCACTCTTCTCTAACTCCTGTGTATGCAGGTCTGCAGCCTATAATCTCCTATGCGCTTTAACCTGCACCTTTAATTTGAAGATCGAGGGCCAGCTCCTGGAGACGTCGGGTCTGTGCATTCCAGCCAACAACACCCTCTTCATCGTCTCCATCAGCAAGACTCTGGCAGCCAACGAGCCCCACCTCACGCTGGAGTTCCTCGAGGAGTGTATCTCCGGCTTCAGCAAGTCCAGTCAGTTCCTCTCAATATTTTTTATTCGTTATATTTCCTTATTATTCCTTATATTCCTGACAGGAAGACCTTTTAGAGGTGTATAATTTTGGGTTGTGCTTTGTGGGTTTGAAATTTTAAAACTGGTAACGTGTTTTTAAACACAACTTGAACTTTTAACAATAACTTTTAATGCAACATTAAAAATTATAATAAATAACTAATAAAACTATATACAGTATAAGGTGGCATAGTGGTGTATTGGTTAGCACTGTTGCATTGCAACTCCAGATCCTATTGTAGGTTCAATTCCCACCTCTGTGTCTGTGTGCATTGAGTTTTAAATGTTCTCCCCGTGCTTGGTGGGTTTCCTCTGGATTCTCCAGTTTCCTCCAACAGTTCAGTGACATACAGATTAGGCAAATTGGAATTCCCAAATTGCCCACAGCGTTTCAAATTCAAATGTTATTTGTCATACACAGTATAATATGCAGTGAAATGCTTACACGACCGCCAGTGACCTTAAAAAGAAAATAAAAGCTTGTACGTAAAATAAATATAAATATCAATAAAAGGAAATACTAAAGAAATAAATTTAACTAGTAAAATAAATAAACTGTACAAATAAGGCATAATAAAATATTGCAAAATATAGAAATATAGGGGGGAGGGAGTTTTTATATATATATATATATATATATATATATATATATATATATATATATATATATATATGTGTGACAATGGTTGTGCAAATAGGCATGTAAGGTGTCTAATGAAAGTGACGTGCAATTGTCCAGATGTATAAATATTTAGTGCAAGTGTGTATGAATGTGCCCATGTGTCCATGATTGTCCAGTCAATGTTGTGAGCTTAAAAAGATGTTATTAGTCCTGTGTGGTGTGGTGATGATTGAGAGACCTTATCGCCTGCGGGAAGAAGCTCCTCCTCAGTCTCTCTGTGTTGGCCTTCAGGGAGCGGAATCGCTTCCCAGACCGCAACAAAGAGAACATTCCGTTACTGGGTGACTGAGGTCCTTCACGATCTTCCTGGCCTTGGTCCAGCACCGCTTGCTGTAGATTGAGTGCAGGTCAGGGAGCTTGGTGCGGATGATGCGCTCAGCTGATCGCACCACCCTCTGTAGAGCTCGTCTGTCCTGCATGGTGCTGTTCCCGAATCAGGTCGTGATGTTTCCCATCAGGATGCTCTCTATGGTGCAGGAGTAGAAGTTCCTGAGCACCTTGGAGGGCAGTCTAAAGTCTCTCAAGCGTCTGAGGTGGTACAGACGCTGCCAGGCCTTTTTCACCACGGTGTTGATGTGACAGGACCATGACAGGTCCTGAGTGATGTGAACACCGAGGTATCTGAAGCTGTCCACTCTCTCCACTGGGCTCCTGTTGATGACGGTGATCTGGTAGTTCCTCTCCTGCTTTGTACAAAAGTCCACTATCAGCTCCTGTCTTGCTGATGTTCAGGAGGAGATTGTTCCTCTAGCGTCAGTTCTCCAGATTTCCAATCTCCTCTAGGTAGTCCGACTCATCATTGTTGGTGATCAGTCCGACCACGACGGTGTCGTCAGCAAACTTGATGATGGTGGTGGAGTTGGTAGTGGCCACGCAGTTGTGGGTGTACAAAGAGTACAGAAGGGGGCTCAGAACACAACCCTGGGGGGCTCCAGTGCTGAGAGTGAGTGTAGCTGAGACATGTCCGCCCATCCTTACTGCTTGTGGTCTGCCAGTCAGAAAATTGGAGATCCACTGACACATTGATGAGCTGAGTCCCAGGTGCTCCAGCTTGGTGGTGAGTGTGGAGGGAATTATGATATTAAATGCAGAGCTGTAGTCGATGAAGAGCATTTTAACATAATTCCCTTTCCTAGTGTCCAGGTGAGTAAGTGATGTGTGGAGGAGATGAGAGATTGCATCGTCTGTGGAACGGTTCTGACGGTATGCAAACTGTAGTGGGTCCAGTGTGTCGGGTAGTGAAGAAATGAAGTCTCTGACCAGGCGTTCAAAGCACTTCATCACTAAGGCGATAAGGCTACAGGGCGATAGTCGTTGAGGGAAGCAGGATGAGGTTTCTTTGGGACAGGAACAATGATGGACTCCTTGAAGCATGTGGGGATCACCGACTGAGATAAAGAGATGTTGAATATCTCAGTGAACACAGGTGCTAGCTGGTCTGCACAGGCTCTGAGAATACGACCTGAGATGCCGTCTGGTCCTGCTGCTTTCCTGGTGTTCACTCTCCTGAAGGCTCTCCTCACGTCGTGCTCGGTGATGATGAGTGCGGTCCCGGTGCTGGCAGTGTCTTCCTGTATGCAGCCATTAACGCCGCTAGCATTAGCGCTGTTAGCATTAGCACCGCTAGCATTAGCATCGCTAGCGTTTTTAGCTGCAGCCTCGAAGCGAGCATAGAAAGTGTTGAGCTCGTCTGCCAGAGTCGCGTCCGCGTTCGTTATACCGGTTGTTGGTGTTTTGTAGTCCGTTATTGTCCTTAATCCCTGCCACAGGCTCCTCCGGCTCCTAGAGTCTCTCTGTTGAAGCTGTGACTCTAGTTTCCTTCCGTAGCGCAGCTTCGCCTCTTTCACCGCCTTCCGGACGTTGTATGACGCAGCCTTGTATGGTTCCATGTCCCCCGACGCAAGTCCCGTGTTGTAGGCAGCGGTGCGAGATCTCAGAGCGTCGCGTATGGTTTTATCCACCCACGGCTCCTGGTTGAGAAACGTTCTGATAGTCTTTTTCTCCACCGTATCATCCGCTAGCTTCCCAATGAATCCCACAACCGCTTCCGTAAACACGCTGACGTCATCATCGGAGCTGTTTCAGAACATGTCCCAGTCTGCGTCATCGAGTGCGTCCTGTAACGCGGCCACCGATTGGTCCGTCCAGCGTGCGACCTCCCTCTGAACCGGAACTTCCTGTTTCAGCCTTTGTTTGTATTTTGGCATGAGGAAGATGGTGGCGTGGTCGGATTTACCAAACGCTGGACGAGATTGTGCCTTGTAGCCGTCCTTGACCGTTGTAAAACAATGATCTAGTGTTCTTTCACCCCTGGTGGGGCAGGTGATATGCTGATGAAAGTTCGGCGCTGCGCGTCTGAGGTTGGCACTATTAAAGTCCCCCGCCACAATAAGCACAGCGTCCCGGTGTTGTGTTGTGCTATGTGAGTGCCTCATGCAGCTCGCATAAGGCAGTGTCCGTGTCCGCTTGTGGTGGAATATAAACGGCACTTATTATGACCGATGTGATCTCCTGGGGAAAATAAAAAGGATGACACATGATGGACAGTAGTTCCAGGTTTGGTGTGCAGGAGCGTGTAAGAGGAACAACGCTGGCGCTGTTGCACCAGCTGTTGTTCACCATTAAACACACGCCGCCTCCCCTTGACTTTCCCGAGTCCTGCGTCCTGTCCATGCGGTGAACCGAGAAGAACTCGGCTGGTTGTATGGCATGGTCCGGCACCGCTGGGTTCAGCCATGTCTCGGTGAAGCAGAGGAGATTGCAGTCCCCAATGTCTCTCTGGAACTTTATCCTGGCCCTGAGGTCATCGAGTTTGTTCTCCAGTGACTGGACATTGGCCAGCAGGATGCTAGGCAGAGGTGTGCGGTGTGCACGAGCTCTCAGCCGGTTCCTGACGCCGGCTCGTTTTCCTCGGGGCCGCCGCTTCGCGTCGCGTCCACTGTTCTCCCTCAGGATCTCACTCGTCCAGCTCGGATCCGGAGTTAAAAACGTCGAATTGTGAGTACATTGTATACCAATAGAAACAAGAGTGTCTCTATCATACCTAATGTACTCAATGGTGGTGATTTTGCCGATTTTAAAACACTGAAAACTAACTTAAAGAACAAAAACAAAGAAAAGGTGGTCGGAGCAGTCGTGACGGCAGCCGACCTCACCAGCACCATCTTGGAACTTGAATGTTGTCTGGAGGTTCTAACATAGTCGTACATAATGGGAGTAAATATAGTGGTCACCATTTGCCTCCACGATCCCTAGTTGGACTACAGAGATTCCTAGATGGATGGATGGATGGAAAATATATATATGAACATTTTGTATTATGGATTATTGAGATATTTCAAAACAAAGTAAAATACATGGTGGAAAATGTAATTTATTAAATATTATTACAGGAAAAAAGATTAATAGAACTTGTATCTAATTTAAAGATACAATATTTATAATGTAATATTTGCAAGCTCCAGACTAGCACTGTTTAGCGCACAGATGATTTTTTGCAATATCCTAAAATAGTTATTATTCATAAACCACCCAGTTTGTTCATGTTTGCTTATAATAGTTAGAGTATGTACTTATGTAATTTTTCACATAACTTTTGACTTTCCATGTGGAAAATAAATATCTTCTCTCGACTTCCTACGCAATAATTAACTCATGAGTACTGCAGCTATTTATTATTGATGAGACGTTTGCTCATAAGTAGATTTTATGTGATCGATGCTGCTAATATAATTCATATTTTTTGGTATTGAGGTTGTAAAACTCTCCTCGAACTAATGTTTTCACAATGGTGTAGATATAAAAGTGCTTTCCAATGAGGATTTTCGATTTATGCAAAACTTATACAAATGATATGGCAATTTGCAAAATATCTCAGGAAACTGATGCAAATTCCAGGTTTATATAGTTCAGGGAATGTACTCATTTGCCAAATCAGCAGTTTAGTCAGGCTTCCAGATCTCTAGCTGGGATTTTTATCGGTGTTGTCTTTGTTCTGTGTGCAGGCATCGAGTTGAAACACCTCTGTCTGGAGTACATGACTCCCTGGCTGCTCAACCTGGTGCGCTTCTGCAAGCATGGCGACGATGCCAAGCGCCAGAGAGTCACCGCCATCCTGGACAAGCTCATCACCATGACCATCAACGAGAAGCAGATGTACCCGTCCATCCAGGCCAAGATCTGGGGCAGCCTGGGCCAAGTACGAACGCCGCGATTCTGGCAATATAAATCGAGCGAATCGAATCGAATTATGCGCATATGTTCTCGATCAGACTCTTGGTTACTGAAGCGCAGTTGCACAATGTTATCTTTTTTTTGTTTATAATTGTCAAGCAACAGCTGATTTGTCCACAGATTTTCTCTTGTCATAACCGCTACATCTCCTGAAACGTTGTATGTATGATTATACAGACATCAGGTTGTCTCCTGGCTCTCAGGGAGATGATGCAAATTTTCACCATAGAAAATCTGTCACATTGTAACACCTGGGCGGCTGGATACTTACACCAAACCACACATTTAACATTAAAATGATTTGTCTGCAGTGCTGAATCCTCACATCCTGATTGGGCAGAAGATTCAATACGTTTTTTATAATAGTATCTGTGACGACTATTGCATTCTGACACACTGTGTTTCTCTAGCAACAACAAAACCAAAGATATGAGTGGTGGATACAACAGGTTCAAATTAACTCTAGAATTATGTATTTTATAAAGCAGTTAAGTTCTCTGTAAGGAGATGTTTGCTTAACTTTTAGAGCTAAAATAAAGTTTCAGGTTTACTGATAAGGGAAGTTCTAACCGGTTGTCTGGGAACATTAAAATAAAAAAACATTTATTGAAACAAAGTTTTTATTGAAATTTAAATTTTATCAAAATGGCAGCAATGAGATTTTGACTGTTTATTTAAACGAGGCTTGGGATTGCATACTAAGTAACGACTTTTGAAAATCACAGGCTGTCTGACTATGATTTATGGACCCCACTTTGCGAACAATGGGCTAATCTAATTTTCGCACTATCATTCGGAGATCGCGGGTTCGATTCCCGGGTGATGCTGTTACCTCACGTAGCCGGAGGTCTAGAGAGTGCTGATTGGCCGAGCTCTCTGAGTGGAGGGATGAGAGGTACTTAGTGCTCCCACATTAATCACGGCTCTACAGCCAATCAGAGGCGTCTGTGAGCTCATGCAAGCGGAAGGAGTGGATAGCGCTGTCCTCCAAGTGTGTTACTCCGCCTCCAATGGTGCATGAGCGAGCAGTTTGAAAAAAAGATGCAGTCGGCTGGCGTCACATGCTTCGGAGGAAACACGTGATAGTCTTCGGCCCTCCCGGCTGAGTGTGGGAGCCCCCTGGTGACGGGGAGGAATTGGACACGACTAAATTAGGGAGAAAATCCCCCCAAAAAAACAAAACATTTCAGGAAGTGATGTTGAATCGCATTTAGCTTTGACTGTGGTGCGCATTCACACGGGTGCATCGCTTCTTGTGCCTCCATTTAGACCCTGACATTCCCGTTGCTCTGGAATTCTGGTCTCCAAAGTCCACCTAGCAAACTGAGGCCTTTTCCTTTGATGAGTCTCACAAGTGATTTTCTTATGGACACACTGTGTTTAGTCCCAATCCTATGAGTTCTGATCTCACTGTGTGTGGAAATATTCTTGCTTTCACTATTTTTTTTTATTTTATGATGCAACGTCCTTAAACATTTAAGTTGATCTCTGATTATGATTATTAACACATTTCTTCTATGAAGTTGATTGGACAGTTCTCATCCTAATTCCAGTCATTTCAGTCTCAACCTCTTTGGTTATTTTCTTAGCTTGATGCAGGCCAGTAACTTGACAATTTCTAAAACACTGTATCATCTTTTCTGTGATCACTGGATATGTCTTCTGACATGGTTGGTTATTGCTAGCAGAAACGTTAAACACTGCTGTAATTGTCCAATCTAAGGTTCTTATGGATTTCCTCATTGGAATACAAATGGTGATTATCTATACCTTTTTGACCAGGCAGTTTAGGTTTGGTTTTTCCAATAACATCTTTTTTTTTTAATTACTTTACATACAGTATCTGTTCTAATTCATGTTTCTCTAAGGTATAAATAAAAGACAGTGTTGGTCACAACCTCACTCCGTCCCTAACACTCCTTTGTCCGTTTCAGATCACAGACCTGCTGGATGTGGTATTGGACAGCTTCATTAAGACCAGTGCTACAGGGGGACTGGGCTCTATCAAAGCCGAGGTGATGGCGGACACCGCTGTGGCTCTGGCTTCTGGCAATGTCAAACTGGTGTCTAGCAAGGTGAGACACATACACACACGCATACAAAAATATTCCCAGATCAGAATTGTCAGATGGTAGGCCTGGTTGTGCATGAAGATTCTGTTCATCCTCGAACACATCTCTAATGTGATTGGTTTAAAAGTTGTGACACATTTCATGACATCACTAAGATCTTATCTAACCATCCTTTTGAGAAAGCCTGTTTAAAATGTAAAAACAGTGTGATCTGTATCAGAATTCAGCATCCTTTTGACCTCTGCCCAGACGTCATGTGGTGACAGCGTTTAGTAATTTCTCTTCACTGCATCTGTATGTCTGTTTCTGTGAAGGTGTGTGCATGTGCTTTTTTTTTTTCTTTTTTTTTTCTTTCTGTTCTCACTTCCCTCACTTTATGACTGCGGGGATTGTTCGAGTCTGGAGACGAAGGCCATGTAAGGTCGTGCCAGCGGGAGACGAGCCCAGGCAGGAAAGCCAGCACAGGGGCTGCTTTGTCCCCAAAGCCATAAGGGTGCAGGAGATTTAATAAACCTGCTAATAAAACGTTGTGATGCAACTCTTCATGTTCAAGCCCAGAAGCTTTCAAGGACTGAGATACACCATGTTGCCAAAATATTTGCTTGCCTACTGTATCTCCACATGCATATGAACTTGAGGAACATCCAATTTTTAATCCATAGGGTTTAACACTTTCAAGTCTTCTGTGAAGGCTGTCCACATCGGTTTTTCTCGAAGGTCATCCATGTCCTAATGGACTTTGCTTTGTGCACTGGTGCGCTGTCGTGTTGGAACTGATGTGAGGTTGTTTTTCAGTCATTGGGCTCGACCCCTTACTTCCAGTGAAAGGAACTCTTAATGCTTCAGTAATACCAAGACATTTTGGACAATTTCATGCTCCCAACTTTGTGAGAACAGTTTGCGGACGGGCCCTTCCCGTTCCAACATGACTGCGCACCAGTGCACAAAGCAACGTCCATAAAGACATGGATGAGCGAGTTTGATGTGGAAAAATATGACCCGAGTCCTGACCTCAACCTGATGGAACACCTTTGGGATGAGACTGCGAGCCAGGCCTTCTCGTCCAACATCAGTGACAGACCTCAGAAACTCGCTCCTGGAAGAACGGTCAAAGATTCCCATAAACACACTCTTGTGGAAAGCCTTCCCAGTACAGTTGAAGCTGTTATAGCTGCATAAACTTATATAGCTGTTATAGCTGCTTATTAAAACCTATGGATAAAGAATTGGATGTTCCTCAAGTTCACATTCATGCCAAGGCAGGCGAGTGAATACTTTTGGCGATATTGTGTATGTTCTATATGTTACTCGCCCCAGGATGTTATTAGTCCAGAGATTTTCACATGTGTTCAGGAAACATCAAAATACTGAATAACCTCCTTTTCCCAGGTCATCATCCGCATGTGCAAGATCATCGATAAGACGTGCCTGTCTCCGACGCCAACGCTGGAGCAGCACCTGATGTGGGACGACATCGCCATCCTGGCGCGCTACATGCTCATGCTGTCTTTCAACAACCTGCTGGACGTGGCGGCTCACCTGCCCTACCTGTTTCACGTGGTGACGCTGTTGGTGGCCACAGGGCCGCTCTCGCTGCGCGCCTCCACCCACGGCCTCGTCATCAACATCATCCACTCGCTCTGCACCTGCTCGCAGCTCAACTTCAGCGGTGAGGGCATGCACACAGAGTCGATCGAGATTAGGCGCTGACTCAGGGTTTAATGAACAGAAAGTCGTTATGAATCAGAAAGCTAGATTTAACAAAGATGGAGCACGAATGTGGAAATCAGTCAGTATGTTCCTCGCCACTCTACATGACACGGCTAACTACAAAATGTATGCAAAATCACTCCTGGAAGACATTCTGCTAGCTAAATTTAGCCTACGTGGCTGAGACCAATACTGCGTGTCCGTGATTCAGCACTTAATCAGTGCTCACAGCTTTTCTTCCTTTATCAACTTTAACAAAACGTTTTCCCAATCAATCCCAATCAAGCTGTAAAGACGAAAAACTAATGGAGCAGATTAATAACGAATGCCATTTGTTCACGCAGAAGAGACCAAGCAGGTGCTGAGGCTGAGTCTGACCGAGTTCTCGCTGCCCAAATTCTACCTGCTGTTCGGAATCAGCAAAGTCAAGTCTGCGGCCGTCATAGCTTTCCGCTCAAGCTACAGGGATCGCTCCTTCTCGCCCGGGTCGTACGAGAGAGAGACCTTCGCACTGTCCTCGCTGGAGACGGTGACCGAGGCTCTGCTGGAGATCATGGAGGTACTAGATGGTAACAGATGATTAACAAGACTTAACGAAGTATTCAACCAATCAGAAGGCACATTTCCGATATTTTATTAAACGTCTAATAAATACTAAAAATTCATGGGTTTTGTTTGTTTGTTTGTTTGTTTTTTTGCACACAGTGCAATGCAAAAGCTTAGCTTTAGTTGTTTTGCTTTGGCTTAGGATTCAGTTTGTCCTGAGAAAGTGTTTCTGCTGCAACCTAGAAAACCACAGCAATGTGCACAGGCTTGTGTACCGCTTCCATTTACTAAAACACGGCCTGCATATTTTTAGCTTAAGTCTATGAACACTTCCTCATGCTGCTTCTGCTGCTACCAGGTTATTTTTACAGCATTAAAGAACCCGCAGGGTTTTTCCACACATGCACACGCTTTAATATTAATAGAGTTTAATAAAATTGAAATTATTTGGAATGGATATTTAATTTAATAGTTAATAGTTAATAACCACATACTACTGTATCAACGCACGAAAACAAAAGTAAGAAATTAGTCATTTGTGAGTAATCCTGTCTCGTTTCCTTCTGTCAGGCTTGCATGAGGGACATCTCAGAGTGTAAATGGCTTGATCAGTGGACCGAATTGGCTCAGAAGTAAGTCAACACCCACTGTAACGCTCAAGGATGTTGTCTTGTGTATACTTGCTATTCATAACGCTGGCACAGTATATGAGACGTGAGTCATGTACATGTGCCGGGACAGTGGATGAGTCATTCTCACACATGCATGCTTTTTCTTTTTTTTCTTTTTTTGCTTTTGCTTTTTCTCCTTTTCTTTTCCTTTCCCCACTTCTCTGTATATGCAGGTTCGCTTTTCAGTACAACCCTTCTCTCCAGCCCAGGGCTCTGGTGGTTTTCGGCTGCATCAGCAAGCGCATCACCCACGGGCAAATCAAACAGATCATCCGCATCCTCAGCAAGGCGAGTCACACGCTCATCGCGCTATTTCTGGACACTGATTACAAGACGACTGTCCAATAGAGAGCAGCTCCAAGGATCGACCGAAATACAACACCCGGTCTCGGAGCCGATCTGTTACGTCGCTTGCATTTAATTTTCATCACGCACTTAACGTTGACACGTAACGACGTGTGAATAAGATGTAGTCATGTTTAGACATTTAGAGGGTCGGTCCTCCAGGGAAAATATACAAACAGAAAAGACGATTAGATTAAAACATTTTTTGTTCGTCCAGGGCTTAAAACAACTAACATGGCCTTATTTAAGATAAGATATTCTTTCCAGGCTTGTTTTTTTTATCTCTAGTCAGCAGCTCATTTACATAGACACTGAAATAGCACATTCATAAGTGGAGTGAAACAGAGTGAGAGTGTGAAAAAAAGAAGAAGAAGAAAAAAGCATGATCCGAGTGGTATTTCAGCTGAAGCGCTAACAGACACACACGCTTTAGGGGAACTCTGAGACATGTATGTTTAGAACAAGGTCCTTTAAATTGAGTAAGTATCAAAAATATATATCATTTGAATTAGACCGTTGTGGAAACCATGACCTACATTACACGGCACAGTGCATCAGCCCCTGCTATTGTGACTTGGATATTACCATATTATCATGTATGCAATGTAAAGTATCACATGCACACAACATATGAAGTTCTTAGCTCAAGTTACACCTTGTGACCACTCATGACGATGAGGATACGTAGTTTGTGGCTGATGTGGTATGTATATGATCTGAGGTTTATATAATCGCCGTGTCGCATCGAACCATTTGCTGATTCAAACAGACAGTAATATAAACCCATAGGTAATAAGTCAGGGTTAAGGGTTATCAAGAACAGGGTTAAAATGGGAAGAAAAACATGCATTTATCTGCTCATTGCTGTCTTTACTACATTCTTATTAAGTTGTTCCTACAGTATGTCTTGCTTCGACCACGTCCTCACCGGAACTTTCTTTCTTTTTTCTTTCAACAACAACAAAAGTGCACATACTGTATCAGTTTACAGCAGCAGTCAGTTGGAATTCATAAAGAGGTTCATTTAGCATATATTTTAACACATTTGCAATTTTATTTTCCACAAAAATATAAAATGTGCGATATTTCTAGCGACCTAAGAAATGATGATAACCATATAGTAGAAACAACTCCTGTTTGTGTCCTGTAACCTAGTGGAGGCAGGTACAGGTTGCTAGCTACCTAACTTGAGCAGAATTGTGGTTCTAGATAAAAATGAATGGAGGAACAGATATGAATTGAATACCTTATCTGGCAAGTATGGCAACAAAATGGTATTTCCATCACTTTCTAATCTCTGCGCAATTGCTGTTGTTTTGAAATGTAAATTATGACGCCCTGACATCCTAAATTTGGGATATTAGATAAAAAAGACCTCAGAGCTGGCTTTTATAGGTGAGATTTTACAGTATTTCCTGTTTCAAAAGCAATGATCCCTCACCCAGAATTAGCCAAAAAGCGTTGGACGATAAGAGACGTTGTTGTAATGACTGCTGAGCATCGAGATCATGTACTGTAGTTCTCTGCCTGATGGACGCTTCGCTGTGTGGACAGGGCCTGGAGAGCTGCTTGAAGGGGCCGGACAGTTACAACAGCCAGGTGCTAATTGAGGCCACAGTCATCGCTCTCACCAAACTACAACCCCTGCTGACCAAGGTACACTGAAACCACACCAGATCAACACACACACACACACAGGATGTGAGGCCATGAGCTATTTTAAGGAAATCCACATATATTAAAATCGTTGTAAAAAAAAGTTGTAAAGTTTAAAGAACAAAGACTGGATGAAAATGTAAAGCAAACTAAAACTTTATTATGAATAAAAAAAATAAATAAATAAATAAAAAATAATAATACAAAGGGCTAGTTCCTGGTACTAGTAAGGATTCATAACTGAGTTTACGGTGTAGATGTGCGAGTGTGTGACAACAATGGTGCTTATAGCAGCAACTATTTTGGTAGAAATGAGACGTCTGAAAGTTGCCTCAAATTGAAAGTAGTGATGTCAGTAGGTAATTTATGTGAAATTTTGCTTTGTTGTGAAGCTTACACTTTTAACACACACAAGGAGACACAATAATCTCCTTTGAACAGTGGATATAGAGATGTATATCTGCAATTTACGATCTGTAAATCTTCATAACGGATCTAATCTGAGGTGCTGTTTGAGGTTGATTGGTGATTTCTGAGGCTGGTGACACTTGGTTTTGGTCATTCTTTCCTGTGAAGGTCTTCATGAGAGACAGTTTCATCATGGAGCTTG
The DNA here is from genome assembly GCA_030522415.1 of Channallabes apus. Taxonomy (NCBI): domain Eukaryota; kingdom Metazoa; phylum Chordata; class Actinopteri; order Siluriformes; family Clariidae; genus Channallabes; species Channallabes apus. The sequence continues at coordinate 30,335,094 of CM060120.1, forward strand.
ATGGGTTTTGTAAATGAATTTGACACAATACTGTTCATAAATGAACTGTTCCAGAACAGCTGATCTTCATGTCTTAAAATAACAACTGACAGTTATTGTTGTTGTTACATAATTACCTAATTCCATATGTGTTATTTCATAGTTTTGAAATCTACAGTATTGTTGTAGAATGTAGAAAAGATATCACTAAACAAAAACAAACAAATTTGCGAGTGATCCCAAACTTTTGAGCAGTAGTGTGTGTGTGTGTGTGTGTGTGTGTGTGTGTGTGTGTGTGTGTGTGTGTGTGTGTGTGTGTGTGTATATATATATATACAGTGGTGTGAAAAACTATTTGCCCCCCTCCTGATTTCTTATTCTTTTGCATGTTTGTCACACAAAATGTTTCTGATCATCAAACACATTTAACTATTAGTCAAAGATAACACAAGTAAACACAAAATGCAGTTTTTAAATGAGGGGTTTTATTATTTAGGGAGAAAAAAAATCCAAACCTACATGGCCCTGTGTGAAAAAGTAATTGCCCCCTGAACCTAATAACTGGTTGGGCCACCCTTAGCAGCAATAACTGCAATCAAGCATTTGCGATAACTTGCAACGAGTCTTTTACAGCGCTCTGGAGGAATTTTGGCCCACTCATCTTTGCAGAATTGTTGTAATTCAGCTTTATTTGAGGGTTTTCTAGCATGAACCGCCTTTTTAAGTTCATGCCACAACATCTCAATAGGATTCAGGTCAGGACTTTGTCTAGGCCACTCCAAAGTCTTCATTTTGTTTTTCTTCAGCCATTCAGAGGTGGATTTGCTGGTGTGTTTTGGGTCATTGTCCTGCTGCAGCACCCAAGATCGCTTCAGCTTGAGTTGACGAACAGATGGCCGGACATTCTCCTTCAGGATTTTTTGGTAGACAGTAGAATTCATGGTTCCATCTATCACAGCAAGCCTTCCAGGTCCTGAAGCAGCAAAACAACCCCAGACCATCACACTACCACCACCATATTTTACTGTTGGTATGATGTTCTTTTTCTGAAATGCTGTGTTACTTTTACGCCAGATGTAACGGGACACGCACCTTCCAAAAAGTTCAACTTTTGTCTCGTCGGTCCACAAGGTATTTTCCCAAAAGTCTTGGCAATCATTGAGATGTTTTTTAGCAAAATTGAAACGAGCCTTAATGTTCTTTTTGCTTAAAAGTGGTTTGCGCCTTGGAAATCTGCCATGCAGGCCGTTTTTGCCCAGTCTCTTTCTTATGGTGGAGTCGTGAACACTGACCTTAATTGAGGCAAGTGAGGTCTGCAGTTGTTTAGATGTTGTCCTGGGGTCTTTTGTGGCCTCTCAGATGAGTTGTCTCTGCGCTCTTGGGGTAATTTTGGTCGGCCGGCCACTCCTGGGAAGGTTCACCACTGTTCCATGTTTTTGCCATTTGTGGATAATGGCTCTCACTGTGGTTCGCTGGAGTCCCAAAGCTTTAGAAATGGCTTTATAACCTTTACCAGACTGATAGATCTCAATTACTTTTGTTCTCATTTGTTCCTGAATTTCTTTAGATCTTGGCATGATGTCTAGCTTTTGAGGTGCTTTTGGTCTACTTCTCTGTGTCAGGTAGCTCCTATTTAAGTGATTTCTTGGTTGAAACAGGTGTGGCAGTAATCAGGCCTGGGGGTGACTACAGAAATTGAACTCAGGTGTGATAAACCACAGTTAAGTTATTTTTTAACAAGGGGGGCAATCACTTTTTCACACAGGGCCATGTAGATTTGGAATTTCTTTTCTCCCTTAATAACGTAAACCTTCATTTAAAAACTGCATTTTGTGTTCAATTATGTTATCTTTGACTAATAGTTAACGGTTTTTGATGAGCAGAAACATTTAAGTGTGACAAACATGCAAAAGAATAAGAAATCAGGAAGGGGGCAAATAGTTTTTCACACCACTGTATATTAGGCCTGGGCGATAAAAAGATAACGATGTATCGCGATAGAAACATGATCGATATCAATAAAAAATGTGTTCAATAGAACGTTCAATATTCTTTATTCTTTGTCGGAAGAAAACAGGTCGCGAAGCTAGTTTGGTTGCTGTCATGCACTGTCACTAGGACCCGGAAGTAGTACGGTCGCGATTCAGGAAACATAAAGGGAGACAAGATGGCGCTTCACATCGCTCAGTCATTGAGTCTGCCCATGCCGTTTCCGACGCTTCACCAGATCTTATGTTAGTACTGATTGAGTGTGTGTTGCTAGAATGCGGGTTTAAGTGTGTAAACTCTTGCTCTCTGCGTGAGAGAGTACTTACAATAACTCTCGTGGTTATCCTGCCTGTTCGCGCTACTTCTGCGTTTGGGTTTACCGTCCACGCTACAAGGGCTAACTGCTAGTCTTCTGGTCCGCCTCCGGTTGCCCGTGACAGTTGCATTAACAAAGGCACTCGCTCTATGGTAACCTAGCAACGTAGGGAGTGATATGTTAACAGCCAATCATGTAACAGTATCACGTTTGGTTGCGCCATGTTGTTGTCTCGTCCTGGTCTGCTGGATTCCTGTTCATAATCAGAAAGTGAACACTTTGCACCATTTTATTACACTTTATTAAGCATTTCTTACATTTTCTTTTAATTTTGCACCTTAAATGTTAAGAGATAATTGTTAAGTGTTCATTGTGACTTTAGACTTTTTTTTTTTGCGGGTTTTGCGTGGTTGTTGATATTTCTGTCTTAATAACTGATGGGACTATGATCATAGGAAGGTTACGTTTAAAATAAAAATGTTTAAATGTAATATAATCTTCTCCTTGTCCTTATTTTAAATGGGTCATAAAAATTATTACATAATTATCAATAATTATTAGCAATAATTATAGATATCGACTGATATGAAACACTGATATCGTGATACAGTTTTCAGCCATATTGCCCAGCCCTAATATATACCTATCCAAGTGTGTTATACATACTGATGATAGAAGCTCTTTTTGTTATGACTCAACGTTCTAGAATTTGTCCATTCTCATGCGGCCTTCATCACTTTTCAAGTTTGAGGAAGTTGAATTTTTATTTGCGTTAACTTGTTTGAATGCATTTTAAAAAGCAGTCATCCTAATTAAAACACTACTCTGTATGGTCTGTGGCGGGTATTTAAAAGTTTAGGTGTAGAGTTTGTACAACGGGTAGGTGTAGGCCAGTCAGCACATCCAGTTGCTTGATTAACTAAATTGGACTATGTGTGAAAATCTTGACACTACTAACTGCTAATGAGACTTTAGATCACGTGTTTCATACATCATGATGGACCATATTACAGCTCACACATAACTGGATATGTAAAAGCCATGATATTGATTTGTACAAGTTTTAACCAGAGAATTATTTCTGTATAACCCTGTATAGGACTCGCCCATGCACAAAGCCCTGTTCTGGGTGGCCGTAGCCGTCCTGCAGCTGGATGAGGTAAACCTGTACTCAGCCGGCACGGCCCTGCTGGAGCAGAACCTACACACGCTGGACAGTATGCACGTCTTCAACGACAAGGTGCTCCAAGCACTTTTATTTCTTAATGAATATTAATTATTAAGAAAAAAGAATATACAGGTCCTTCTCAAAAAATTTGCATATTGTGATAACGTTCATTATTTTCTGTAATGTACTGATAAACATTAGACTTTCATATATTTTAGATTCATTACACACAACTGAAGTAGTTCAAGCCTTTTATTGTTTTAATATTGATGATTGTGGCATACAGCTCAAGAAAACCCAAAATCCCTATCTCAAAAAATTAGCATATCATGAAAAGGTTCTCTAAACGAGCTATTAACCTAATCATCTGAATCAACTAATTAACTCTAAACACCTGCAAAAGATTCCTGAGGCTTTTAAAAACTCCCAGCCTGGTTCATTACTCAAAACCGCAATCATGGGTAAGACTGCAGACCTGACTGCTGTCCAGAAGGCCATCATTGACACCCTCAAGCAAGAGGGTAAGACACAGAAAGAAATTTCTGAACGAATAGGCTGTTCCCAGAGTGCTGTATCAAGGCACCTCAGTGGGAGGTGCCTTGCTTATCGATGATCATTTTATTGCAAGAGTTTTGGTTTTTGGTCTCTGTGGTTCAAGGATAAAACACCTTTGTGGTCATGTGTTGTGATATGTATCGTTCACAATGAGGAGTGGGACAGCCGGCACAAAACACTGGTTTCAAGTTCTGAGTTTATTTTGGGATCCGAGTGGATGCCCTTTATTTTCATGACTCCTAGCTCGTTTTTTGGTCCAATCGAAAAACAAAACACGTTCCTATCGAACAACTGAGAAACTTTGACTACTCTGAAGAGGGGACAAAAATCACGTAAAAATATGAAGCGTCTTTAAAATTGTCCCTACGTTGACAATAAAATCTAAAGTGTACAGTCTAAAGTGCAAAGTCAATTTCTCTCCTTTCAATTTAAATTCAGTTTTGCACAAATACACAGAAAAACATTCAGCCAGATCTCCTGCGTGCTCCGAAAAAATGAATAAAAACGATTCGCGACGCCATCGGGGAGTTACGATTTTCTCATAGAAAACAATTAATTTCTCACTCTAAATTAAGATTTGGCCGAAAATACAATTACCAAACAACTTTGGAAAAACTTTATACACAAAACTTGACATCCTGCAAACCTCCTTTCACAAACAATCCAAAATGAATTTCCTAGCGCAATTTGTTCCCGAGATATCTGGAAAAAAGAATCAACAGTCACCTTCCACCTCAATTCAAAAGCAAGGGATTATGTTAAGGTTCTGTTACTCTGACAACAAGCCAAACCACACCTACTCACCTCACACACACACACACACACACACACACACTCACAGCTCCAGGATATTTGAATGACCCCTTCTGCAGTCTACAGATGAATCTGTTTTCACCGTTTTGTCCAGGAAAACTGGTTGTCTATTGTTATTATATCGTAATTATTATTGTCTCTGCGGGACAACTTTTTTTCTGGTAACCGTGAAAAGAACTTAAAATGCTCCGTCATGCACATAAGTGTAGGACATCATTTGAATCTGAAAGCGGTCTACTTTTATTGATGTACACTCGCAATATCCACAAAACACTGTCCTTTTGTAAAACAGGGCACGCTTTCAGCCGTCTCAATCTCTCATAAAAATCTTATCACTCGTTGCTAAATTGAACTGAAACTCCGCGAGTGCTGCACATACAGTACAGACATGAGAAATATATCTATAGAAAGCTTTAAGTGTCTGCTTTTAGAGGAAGCAAGTTAAATATCGGAACAAAAATAAATATTCTCAGTTTATGTAATCCGTATGAATCAAAGGAGAGGTGGCAGAGTCCTTCCGTCTCACTTCATTACTTGATTATGACCTGAGACAGGACACGCCCACAGGGAAAACAGTCTGAGTAATCCGTGAATGAGTGAACAGGATGATTGTCACTTCATTTTGAAGTAAAAACTCTCGGGTATAAGATCCAGTTCGGAAAAATGTAGATAAATGTTAGTAATTTTGTTTGAGGCCTTTAAAGCCACTTTAGCAATTTATATGAACTGTAAGAACTTTTTTACGGCCTCAGTACACCTGCAGACTCCTAAGTGATCTGTTTATATTACATTTGACACATCGGCCATGTTTGTTTTCTTGCCCCAGAGTCCTGAAGAGGTGTTTATGGAGACCAGAAAGCCTCTGGAGTGGCACTGCAAGCAGATGGACCACTTTGTCGGCCTCAACTTTAACTCCAACTTCAACTTTGCGCTTGTGGGCCATCTGCTTAAAGGTGAGACATGCAAAATATTTTTCAAATGCGTTCCTGAATTGTGTGAGAGAAATAAAAATTTTTTTAATTATGTGCTTTCCCCCCCTCTGTTCAGGCTACAGGCATCCTTCGGCCACCACCGTGGCACGGACAGTGCGCATCCTGCACATGCTTCTCAGCCTGGTCGGGAAACATCTCAAGTGTGACAAGTTTGAAGTCAACACACAGAGCGTAGCTTACTTGGCTGGTGAGCGCTGTTCGGTAGGCTAATTTCAGCCCCGCCGCGAGGACGTGTGTTCCCTTTTTGACCTCTCTGTCTTTATTTTCATTTTCGTGCACTACACACCATCATAGCTCTGCTCACCGTCTCGGAGGAAGTGCGCAGCCGGTGCAGTCTGAAACACAGGAAGTCTCTGCTCCTCTCTGATGTTTCCATGGAGAACGTTCCTATGGAGACGTACTCGGTGCAGATGAGCGACCCTAATTGCAGGTGCGAACCACAAGGTTTAACACGCTCGATGTTGTAAATATATACAGCTTATTGAAGCGTGCACAATGGTTTTTAATCACAGGCCGTTGAGAGAGAACCATCCATGGGCGTCACCTAAAGTGTCAGAAATCAGCTCACGGACACGGAAATCCATGAGCCTGGACATGGGACAGGCGTCTCAGGCTAACACCAAAAAGCTTTTGGGTAGGACTAACACCACAGACAGACTTGAAGCAGGAAGTCCATCATTGAACCATGTCTGACCACATATTAACACTAGTCTAGTCTTAGTAAACACTATGTCAACTTCCTGTCTGTGTGTATGTGTGTGTGTTTTCCAGGAACGAGAAAAAGCTTCGACCACTTGATGTCAGACACTAAAGCCCCAAAGAGGCCGGAGATGGAGTCTGGCATCACCACACCTCCGAAGATGAGAAGGGTATCTGAGAATGACTACGAAATAGGTGTGACTTTTGCATGCGTGCAATGTTCTGCTGAAGAGAAGATGTTGAATAGAGCAGTGTGTATATGTGTCTGTGTGTGGTAATCTAAAATAACTGTGGTTTGAACATGTGTGGTTGAAAAAGTGTCACAGACGATCTCGAACTGAATCACATACCTACCGGTATACAGTAAAACTTCGGATTACGAGTAACACGGTTTGCGAGTGTTCTGCAAGACGAGCAAAGATTTTAAATACATTTTGACTTGAAAACCGAGCATTGTCTTGGTTTACGAGTATCATGTATCAATCATGCGCTTCTTGATTTGACGAGCATCACGTGATCACAACTGAGCCAACGTTTTTTCACTCTCTTGCGCTGCGGGTAATCGTCTCCCCTGCTGGGTCTTAGTGCTCGTCTCTTAATGGTATAATCAGCATCCGTGTGTGTGTGTGTGTGTTTTCTTTCTCTTGCGCTACGGAGTGTGTGTTATGTGTGTGCACGCGCGTAATTTGACACCACGCCGGTTCTCTCTCACACACACACAAGCACACACACACACACACACACACACACTCTCTCTCTTGTCTTTAGTGTGTGTCAGTGTTTGAGTGTGAGTGTTATGTGTGTGCGCACGCGTAATTTGAAACCGTGCCGGTTCTCTCTCTCTCTCGCCTTTAATGTGTGTGTTTGTGTGTGTGTGTGTGTGTGTGTGTGTGTGTGTGTGTGTGTATGTTCAATCGCTCACAACCGGCACTGTGTCAAATTACACGCGCGCACACATAACACACACACTCGGCAGCGCAAGAGAGAGAAAAACACACACACACACACACACACACACACACACACACACACACACACACACACACACACACACACACAGCGCCTGTGCGCATAAATGGAAACATTTATCTGTCCGTATTTATTTTAACTTTTTTTAAGGTAAAGTGCATGATAATTCGTTCTATTTTTACTTAATATTTTGTGTTAATTATTTTTAGGTATTTATTTTTTTGGACTGTGGAACGAAAACTTTCCATTATTTCTTATGGGAAAATTTAATTTGGTTTACGAGTGTTTTGGAATACGAGCCCACTTCCGGAACGAATTATGCTCATAAAATATTGGCAAAAGTATTCGCTCGGCTGCCTCCACACACATATGAACTTGAGAGTAACATCCCCTTCTTAATCCGTAGGGTTTAATAAACATGTTGGCCCCGCCCCCTTTCCAGCTATAACAGCCTCAACTCTTCTGGGAAGGCTTTACACAAGGTTTAGAAGTGTGTTTATTGCAATTTCAGACCGTTCTTCTATAAGCGCATTTGTGAGGTCGGACACTGATGTTGGACGAGAAGGTCTGGCTTGCAGTCTCTGTTCTCTAATTCATCCCGAAGGTGTCCTGTCGGGTTGAGGTCAAGACACTGTGCAGGCCAGTCAAGTTATCCTACACTGAACTCGCTCCTAAAATTCATGGAAAGCCTTTCCAGAAGATTTGAAGCTGTTATAGCTGCAGGGGGGGTGGGGCTAACATCTTATTAAACCCTATGGATTGATAGTGGATGTTACTCAAGTTCATATGCACATGAAGGCAGGTGAGCGAATACTTGTATATAAAACTGGGTATACTTTAGACATTTTATATATGGTTTACCAGAAAATAACGCCTCTAATATACCATGAAGGTTAACTTTAGATTGTTAGAAGTGTCGCGCATCCTGTTGTGATAAATGAAACCTCACTGTGAAGCTGGAAAGTGTGAAGTGTAACATGTGATTGGCAGCAGTCTCAGACAACCAAAAGAAGTTACTTAAAAAAAATAATAAATCCCTAAATCGCAAAAGGATTAAAAGTGGAATTGTAAGCACAGTGTTTAGCAGAAAATTATGATATCATTTCACTTTAAACTCAAATGTCTAGATAATAGATTTTTTTTTCTTTAATTCAACACCTTTACAGGAAATACAGCCTCTGCTTGTAACCAATCGCGAATTTATGATGGCATAAATACATTTCACAACTACCTTAGGCTAAATTCCTGCAAAGATGGTGTTTGATAAGGTTCTCGTATAACTATCACGATGGTAAAAACGGTTTATTTTGGGTAGCTACGTCCAAAACGTCATTATCTAAGAGTGTGGATGGCTACACAAACAGACTCAGAGTCAAACAGACATTAGCATAATGGATTCAGTTTGTACATGGATACTGGTGATTCAAATGTCCGCTATGTTTCTGAGCCGCAGTAGAAACTAAATCTTTATAAACACACACACCCACATATATACAAACCGGATTCCAAAAAAGTTGGGACACTAAACAAATTGTGAATAAAAACTGAATGCAATGATGTGGAGATGGCAAATGTCAATATTTTATTCAGAATAGAACATAAATCAAAAGTTTAAACTGAGGAAATGTATCATTTTAAGGGAAAAATATGGTGAATCAAAATGTCATGGTGTCAACAAATCCCAAAAAAAGTTGGGACAAGGCCATTTTCACCACTGTGTGGCATCTCCCCTTCTTCTTACAACACTCAACAGACGTCTGGGGACCGAGCAGACCAGTTTCTCAAGTTTAGAAATAGGAATGCTCTCCCATTCTTCTCCCATTCTTTGTCGCACCTTCCTCTTTATGACGCGCCAAATGTTCTCTATAGGGGAAAGATCTGGACTGCAGACTGGCCATTTCAGTACCCGGATCCTTCTCCTACGCAGCCATGATGTTGTGATTGATGCAGAATGTGGTCTGGCATTATCTTGTTGAAAAATGCAGGGTCTTCCCTGAAATAGATGACGTCTGGATGGGAGCATATGTTGTTCTAGAAGCTGAATATATTTTTCTGCATTGATGGTGCCTTTCCAGACATGCAAGCTGCCCATGCCACACACACTCATGCAACCCCATACCATCAGAGATGCAGGCTTCTGAACTGAGCGCTGATAACAACTTGGGTTGTCCTTGTCCTCTTTGGTCCGGATGACATGGCGTCCCACATTTCCAACAAGAACTTCGAATCGTGACTCGTCTGACCACAGAACAGTCTTCCATTTTGCCACAATCCATTTTAAATGATCCCTGGCCCAATGAAAACGCCTGTGCTTGTGGATCTTGCTTAGAAATGGCTTCTTCTTTGCACTGTAGACTTTCAGCTGGCAACGGCGGATGGCACGGTGGATTGTGTTCACTGACAATGGTTTCTGGAAGTATTCCTGAGCCCATTCTGTGATTTCCTTTACAGTAGCATTCCTGTTTGTGGTGCAGTGTCGTTTAAGGGCCCGGAGATCACGGGCATCCAGTATGGTTTTACGCCCTTGACCCTTACGCACAGAGATTGTTCCAGATTCTCTGAATCTTCGGATGATATTATGCACAGTTGATGATGACAACTGCAAAGTCTTTGCAATTTTTCGCTGGGTAACACCTTTCTGATATTGCTCCACTATCTGCGCAACATTGTGGGAATTGGTGATCCTCTACCCATCTTGGCTTCTGAGAGACACTGCCACTCTGAGAAGCTCTTTTTATACCCAATCATGTTGCCAATTAACCTAATTACTGTTAATTGGTCTTCCAGCTCTTCGTTATGCTCAAATTGACTTTTTCCAGCCTCTTATTGCTACTTGTCCCAACTTTTTTGGTATTTGTTGACACCGTGAAATTTGGAATCAACATATTTTTCCTTTAAAATTATACATTTTCTTGGATTAAACTTTTGATCTGTCATCTATGTTCTATTCTGAATAAAATATTGACATTTGCCATCTCCACATCATTGCATTCAGTTTTTATTCACAATTTGTTTAGTGTCCCAACTTTTTTGGAATCCGGTTTGTAAATATATATATATTTATACACAGTGCTGTGAAAAAGTATTTGCCGCTTCCTGTTTTTTTTTTTTCTTTTTTCTTTTTTTTTGCATGTTGCACTTAGATGATTCAGATCATCTAACAATTTTTTATATTAAACGAAGATAACCCAAGTAAATACAAAAAACTGTTTTAAAATGATTGCTTCATTCATTAAGTGATAAAAACGCTGTTTAAACCTGACCAAAAAAAAAGTAATTACAGTATGTGATTCAACCACATTATTTGGAAGGCGGAGTTAAATTTCACTTGCCACACCCAGGCCTGATTACTGCCAGACCTGTTGAATCAAGAAATTCTTATGATGCGAGGTATGCTATATGATCTACAAAAAGCAACATATGCGATGGATTTAAAGAAATTCGTGAAGAAATGAGAAACAAAGTAATTGACTGAATGTCTGGAAATGGTTACCAAGACATTTTTAAGGCTTTGGGACTCCAGTGAACCGCGTTCAGAACCATTATCCAGAAAGGGAGAAAACTTGGAACAGTGGTGAACCTACACAGGAGTGCCTGGCCTGCAAGTGAGACGACTCATCCAGGAACTCATAAAAGAACCCAGAACAACATCTAAAGAACTGCAGACCTTACTTACCTCAGTTAAAGACATTGTTTATGATTCAACGAGAAAGAAACGTGGGGTCAAAATGGAATCCATGGGAAATTTCCAAACAAAAGCAAATGCTGAGCACAAAGAACACAAAGGCTCATCTCACATTTGCAAAAAAAAAAAGTCTTGATTATCCCCAAGACTTTGAGCCAAATATTCTGTGGACTGATGAGTTTACAGTAAAAGTTTAACTTTTTAAAAGGTGTACGTTCCATTACATCTGGCTTAAAACCAACACAGTGTTTCATAAAAAAAAGAACATCATACCAACAGTCAAACTTGTCAAACATGGTGGTGGTAGCGTGATGGACTGGAGCTGCTTTGCAGATTCAGGACCTGGACGACTTGCCATAATGATGGAAGCGTGAATTCTCGCTCCACTAGAAAATCCTAAAGGAGAATCCTCAAGCTCAGGCGCAATTGGGTTATACAGCAGGACAGTGATCGGAAACTGGTGTCAGAATAAACTAAATGAAGGTTTTGGGGTCGTCCAGTCAAAGTCCAGACTTTGGATACGATTGCAATGCTGTGGCATGACTTTAAACAGGTCAAAAACCCTACATTGTGGCTGAATTAAAAGACTTTTGCAAAGAAGAGCGGGCCAAAATTTCTCCACAGCGATGTGAAAGACTCATTACCAGTTATCGAAAACGCTTGATTGCAGTTGTTGCCGCCAAGAGGAGCGCAACCCGCTATTAGGTTTAGGAGGCAATAACTTTTTTATACAGCGTCAGGTAGGTTTGGGTTTCCCTTAATACATTAAATCAACATTTAAAAACTGCATTTTGTATTTACTAGGGTTATCTTTGATAAAGCGGTATAGAAAATGAATGAATGAATGAATCTTTGTGTAATATTAAAATTTGTTTCATGATCTGAACAAATTTTCACACCAATGTGTGTATTTATGTACACACACACACACACACGTTAGCATATTTGAAAATGCTGTTACTTATGGTTGAGATCTATGCAAAATCGAAACATATTTCAGTTCAGGAAGCTCTCTAGACTTTATACTTAACTATATCTGAAGTTTTTTTTTTTCCCGGCCGTCACACATATGTGCTGTTTATTTGCATATTTCAGCTGACACACTCATAACCAGACTCAGAACAAAATAAAAAATGAACACCAACAATAAGCTGAGTGATTTCTTTTCTTTTTTTAATGCAAGAAACCCAAAGAATCTCTCAGCAGCACCACCACCTGAGGAAGGTGTCCCTGTCCGAGTCGAACGTCCTGCTGGACGAGGAGGTCCTCACCGACACCAAGATCCAGGCCCTTCTCCTGACCGTGCTGGTACGTGCTCATGTCCCTCGCACACTTTCACACTTGTTCGTCATTCGTTTCGGTTCCTCTTTCAGGGCCCTTTGGTGGGTTTGTCCATATAACCTATTTTTTTTCCTGTTGTCTTTTCTGCCTCTCTATCTGCATCTCTGTTCCTCTTCACAAGTTCTCTTAAACCCTAAAGTGGTTGTATAAGATCTCGACTTCTTCATTTTGAAAGGATATTGTTAATTTATAGAAAGATACTCAAAAGTCGAGCTTTGTCAAATGTAAACATATAAACAAGTGCACGTTTCTGTTGCAGGCAACTCAGGTCAAAAACACGACGGACGAGTTCGACCAGAGGATTCTTTACGAGTTTTTAGCCGAGGCCAGCGTCGTCTTTCCGAAAGTCTTTCCTGTCGTGTGAGTCAGAGAATCGATTTCACGCCGTATCTAGCATCTTGACTTGAAAATGTCTTAAAGCAGCTGAAACATTGTAAAGATACCGCTATTCACATAAGTAACCACGCCCTCGTCCCAGTGTAAACTACTGAGGCATTTGCATTATGGAACTTTTTTTTTTGACACACATCCACCATTAAATTCCATATTTATCATTTTTCCTGGTCTAAAACGCTTCCATCTGGAAAAAAACTTTTTTTTTTACTTGAAAAATTGTTTTTTCAACTCACATTTTCTATTTTACACATTTTTTTCCCCCTGCAGTCACAACCTCTTGGACTCGAAGATCAATACACTGCTGTCCATGTGCCAGGACCCGAACCTGCTGAACCCCGTGCATGGCATCGTGCAGAGCGTAGTGTACCACGAGGAGTCGCCACCGCAGTATCAGCCCTCATATCTGCAAAGTAAACACACACACACACACACCAATACACAAAGTGCTTGCTGAACCTATCCAGATCCCCCAATATACACACCGCAGGAAGTTACATCAGGACTTTTCAAAAGATAAACTGGACTTAGACTGCATGTCTTTGACCTGATTGAAGCATAAAGTTTATTATATATAATAAGTGTATTAATTATTATCAAGCTACTGTTTATTAAGTAAATAAAACTACTTTAATATACTTTAAAATACAAGACAGGGTCTTGTTTATCAGAGTACGCTCAAACTGACATTGTTGGTTTCAGGTTCGAGGCTCGTAAAAGAGTTCATTCCTCATCTGGAAACATACTGACATGACATCACTCTCTTCACCACTTTCCCTCTCACCCACAGGTTTCGGGTTTAATGGACTCTGGAGATTCGCCGGGCCTTTTTCGAAGGTAGCGAACCATGCTATTTTCCAGCTCAATGAAAAACAGGAAGTGGCGCTGAGAAAGTTTCAGGAAACGGCTGCGCTGTTAATAATGTCGAAGTGGAACAACACCTGTCCTCTTACAGCAGCTCGTCCTCTACATGTCTCAAAATGTCTACATATATTTTCTAAATTGAGAGAGAAAAAATATCTTTGATTTAGCAATTTATTCTTTTTTTTATTCGTCTGCCAGATTTTGATTTAAACATGACCTGTTCTGTCTAAAGGTGCTCGTCGACCTGATCTGACGGTGCAGATTTTCTTTCTTTTCTTTTCTTTTTTTTTTTCTTCTTTCTTCCGCCCACAGCAAACCCAGATCCCTGACTACGCTGAGCTGATCGTCAAGTTTCTGGATGCTCTGATCGACACCTACCTGCCCGGGATTGATGAGGAAGGCAGCGAAGAGGCGCTGAGGACACCCACGTCTCCGTATCCTCCTCTGGCCCAGAGCCAGCTCAGCATCACTGCAAACCTCAACCTCTCCAACTCCATGACCTCTCTGGCAACCTCTCAGCACTCGGCAGGTCAGCGCGCACACAATACACACACGCACACACACACAACCTGCTGTTTATATTCTGACATTCATTATTTATTCAGGACAAACACACGTTACAACGTGAATCCTTTTTTCAGTTTGCCAAGAATTGTTCAGTTTTTACATTACGCACAAAACATTTGAAGTGCTTTTTAGGTTTATGACACACCCTCACACCCTCACAGTGACAGTTCTTGGTTGACGCGTGCAGTCTGTTTGGTGTCATCACCTGTCTTCGTCTCTGCACACGAGGTGTGATGTTATACCTGCTGTAACAGCTTTTCAATTCCATTTTTTTTTTTAAGTAAAAAGAATACGGCTTTTAAATTGCAATTCAAGTGGTTTAAAAAAAAAAAAAAGGATTATATCTAATAAACAGAGCCCAAGGGCGTCCTATTACGCCACGAGGTCCGTCCTTTTTGCATTCACCCGATTTGAATGTTCCCATTGCTTCATGTTCGTTTAGTGGGAGTGTTTTTCCGGCAGGTATGAAAATGTTCACCATTAACTTGCTGCTAATGTAACCTTCAAACATCTCTTAGGCAAGAATTCAAAGGCTGCTTATGAAGTGAATTACACGGCTGTACGATATGTTATAATGTAGTATAATTATGGATTATACAGTGATATCTATTTTAAAAACATGATAATACATTGATTATTATAAAGTATGTTAAACCTGTAGATCAATATTTCCCAGTTTTACAGAGGTATTGTATGGAATGGGCACGTTAGTACCGATTAGAAGGTGTGTTCAGGTCAAACTGGGACTTTTGATTGTAGGACTATATGGGGGATGTGGCCATGATTTCCAGGAAAGTCTGAGTTAAACTGTAAAGTGGTGTTGGTGAATGATTGTTCGTTCGGTTCCCACAGACAAAAGAGAAGTTATCCGTCGATTTTCAAGGTTCAGTGGAATGTTCAGCGAGCCACCTGGACTGGGATCGTACGGCCGTCTTTAAAACGTTTGCACCATTTAAATGTCCTGTTAAGAGACTCTGCTAAGAAACACTGTACTGTGCGTGAAGTTTTCGTTAAATGTCAGTTGGTTTCATGGTCTTACCCATAAAATCCCGGTTTGACTCGAACGCTCCTCGTAAATTCTGAAAAAACAATATCCTATAATGCATAGAATATTATTAAAAAAAAATTTGTCCCCCTTTTCACGTCAACATCAGTGGGGCGGAGCCGCTTGGTTGCTCAGACATTAAAATAGGTGTAATTAAAATAGTTTTTTTTTTTTAATAATTCGCCATTCTTTGGCAAACTTTCCACACCCTACATCTTTTCCAGGTCAGGTTTTTCCTACGAGAATCTCCCTCGTTTTCTCCCCCCTCCTCAGTCTAGTCTCTGTCTCAACATCTGCTCTCCGTCTGCAGGTGTCGATAAGGAGAACGTGGAGCTGTCCCCGAGTGCCGCGGTTCCCACCAGTGGACGTGCGCAACACGGCTCAGCCAGTCATGTCCAGAAGCAGCGCAGCGCTGGAAGCTTCAAGAGGTCCAGCATTAAGAAGATCGTATGAAAACGGCGCCCTCTGCTGACCCCCTCACACACACAAACACACGCACACACACCATGCTGCATTTCTACGCACATCCTCCTTCCTTGTTCACTTCTTAGATTTTAATTTTAACAAAAAAATTATAATAATCATTTTTTTAGCCATACTTTGCCTGGCGATCAAAGAAAAACAGGAACGTAGAACTAATGGGAAACAAGTTCTCAAATGTTTGGGAACCAATCAGTGTTTGAGGAGAACTATTGATGTTGATGATTTTATTTCTAATGCACCGTGACAGCTCTTTATTTTTATTCCAAACCGAGTGGAAAGCACTGAAATTTACCATTCCAGACTGCAGTGAGTGTTTTCTAAGCAAGTTTTGAATGCGTTTTTAAAGGGGGGAAAAAAATCTTCATTCATTTTAATGGAAAGCACTAACCAAGTTGCTCTGTCATGTTGTCAGTCCCTGTAACATTTCTTGTTTTTGTTTTCTCCACAGCGTTTATATCTGCACATGTTCTGTTTTTCTTAGTCTTGTTAAGAGGCCAAGAAGTATTTGGGATCAGTTAGCTTGGGCACATTACTGTGTGTGTTAAAATATATCATTTGCACTTGAAATACAGTGCGTGTGTTTCCAGGGCTAATGACATTTTAATAAATACATAAATAGATACAGTAGATAGCTGATGGATGGATGGATGGCTTTGACCTTGACCATGGCGTGGTTTTTAGTGTAATTACAGTATGGAACGATCTGCTGACCTCCTGTGACTTTCAGGTACATTCACCAGACCAGAGTTGACACAGAATGGTGCGAAAAAACAAAACAAGCACCCAGAAGGGATCAGTGCTTCAGGTGAACACTGTATTGCATAGGGAGGATAGAAAGAGAATGGTCAGGTCGGTTGGAATTGAGGGGAAGACTCTTGTGCACCAGTGGTGAGCTCACACCACTAAAATTACAGGCTCACACAAACTAAAAAGAAACTTTGGTCAAATTCCACATGCTCTTCAACAATCTTCAACAAGTTTGTATGATTCTGTGCTCTCTAGTCTCAGACTAGACCTACCTATAGTGGTGGCAGGACTGGAACCCCATGTGGTCTCCTGCTGATCCAGCACAGTGTGTTGTGTGTATTGAGATGCTTTTCTGCTCACCACAGTGGTAAAGAGTGATCATCACCAGTTTTATATGTATATATACATGATGATATTTCTCAGTTCACTATATACTGTAACACCCCCATGTAGTTCACATCAGTGTCAGACTGAACAGCAATGAATCTGAATCGAACCGTTTCTATTCTAATAATTGTTTTTTGTTTACTGCAAAGCCAAGTAGTTATTTCTGTTGAACACATCATTAGCTAAAACAGAACAAACACCAATACAGCAACGATCGGTATCAGGGATCAGCCGAAACCCAGAGCGCTAGTGTCGCTACAGCATTATATAAAGATGTCGTATTGTATTGGAAAAGGGCAGTGGTGTCAAAAGTATTCACATTCATTACTTGAGTAGAAGTATAGATACCAGGGTTTAAAAAGACTTCTTTAGAAGTTGAAGTATCAACCCAAGCTTTTTACTCAAGTAAAAGTGTAAAAGTACTGGTTTCAAAACTACGTAAAGTTATAAAAGTAAAAGTAACATGATGGGGGGGGGGAAGCGTTCTGATCATGCGACGGGGGGGGATGCGCGTTCTGATCATAAAAATAGAGTAACGAGCACATTTTTAAAATGTAAGGAGTATAAAGTACAGATAATTGCTTAAAAATGTAAGGAGTAGAAGTAAAAAGTCGGCTGAAATATAATTACTCCAGTAAAGTATAGATACCCAAAGTTTTTACTTAAGTAACGAAGTACAAATACTTCGTTACATTACTTGACACCTCTGGAAAAGGGATACTTAACAAATCAAAATGGTACTCAGATGATTGTTTACACTGATTCTATACTTGAATTCGCAAAGAAATTGCGGAGCGTTTTTTCTTTTGAAAAGATGAACATGAAGGAATATGATCCTCACAGGCGGCTGGGAGGATTTTTAGAAAACCAAAGTCTAGGATAATGGTGCAATATAGCTGAATCCAAGGACATTCAACAATGATGCAGGTTTATCAAGCATAGCCTTTGTGCATTCAATGAGCATTTGCTAAATGTGTGTGAGCTGAGATGGGCTAGGTTCACATTAACATCCATTAGTGACTCAAATCTGATATATATTTTTTTTATTCAATGTGACACAGATCTGTTTTAAAAATCTGCCGTATGCGGTTCAAGATCAGATACATGGTCATGTAAATACACAGCCAGCTAACATCACGCTGTCCTCCGGTGCAAAATCCCAAGCGTATATGTTTTATTAAAATCGCATCCATTATTTGAAATGAATGTCTTTGCACAAATATAACGTGTTTTAACCTTTGCATGAGCAAAGACAGCTTAAGAATCAGATAAAAGTGACATGTAATTATTAATATGAACTGTCATGACATGAAAATCTGATCTGACCAAAAAAAAATAAAAATCGGACTTAAACAAAGTGGCTTGTGATGTGAATGTAGCCATATTGAGCTCTCCATGGTTGGGACCAAGTCTTAATTTGCATCAAGTATTTACATGAGCACGAGGTTGTGGATGCCGTGGTGGTTCACGTGGTGTTTAAAGGTGCAGTTTGTAGACGCTTTAAAAACACCTTATATGGATCTTTAGGAATATTGCCATGCACGTGCCCTAGGGATGTCCTCTGACCCAGAGCGTATGTATGGGTTCCCGGATCCACAACCCAGACCATGATAAATGAACAAATAACTGAGCTGTGGATCGTACTAATTCATTCATTTCACGCTGGGTTGTTTCACTGCGATTTCTGTTCTTTTGCACGTGCAACAAAGGGAGCTATAAAGTCCAAACTGCACCTTTAAGACTCTATGCATGCAAGGTTCTGTAAGGTTTCATTGAAGAGAGACACTTTTGAACACTTAAGACTCAAATTTTTAGGGAAATCTTGAGGAAAGTCAGTTAAAAGGTTGTGTTTAAAGGCATGATATGTTTCTCTGACAGGCGCTAAACTATCACCTTCACTACACAGTATACTTGTAAAAAAAATTATAAAAATATATTAATACATTCATATTTACATGTTTAATCACTCTGCTTTTCCTCGAGCGCTTTTACCCACATACACGTGATGTCACCAACTGTCCACTTCCACTGTCATGTCAAAAGATCTTTTCTAATGACTTTTTATTGACATGAATGAACTTTAGAGTGGAATACGAGGTGAGATGGCACTGTGAAGGTTTTAATATTAGAGATTTATTACTCATTATTCATTCTTTTACACGTTTAAATGACATTTTTCTTACTCAACGATAGTAAGGTAATTGTCTTTGCTCGACATTATAATGTTGATTTGTTTGTTTCCTGTATTCAGGTCCGATTATATTAACAAAGCTTTAAAGACAAAGTTTGGATCACAAAGGAAGATAAAAAAAAAAACAGGAAAAAATTATGAATATTGTTATTAATCAGAAAACCATTGATGTATGCAGGCATTATGGCTTTGCCCTCATCTTGGGAGTTTGTGAGTGAATGTTGTGTGTGAGAGTGTGTGTGCATGTGTGGGTGTTTAGCCATAGATTTTCACAACACCCTAAGCAGTTAAAAGTGTAATTCGCTGAAGTTATGCAAAAGAGAACTTTTTTTTTCATTGATTTCTTGTTTTTTATGCTTCACAACTGTAAATAATTTTGTGTAAAAAAAAATCAAAAGAAAAGTATATTTACTACACTGTAAATACATGTGACAATATATTGTATTATTTTGCTTTTTGTAAGAGTTCATTGCTGTACATGTATTACAGAACATGACTTATCGACTGTACGTGTCGGTAACAGAGACGATCATCGTGTTCACAGCACAGGCGTAAAACCTCTGAGGATAAACAGACGGTTTCAAACCGAAGCTCTAGACAATTGTATAGAAACATGTTGTATAATAAATTCCAGTTACCATCTGATTTCATATTTACATATTTACACATCTTACACTAATAAAGTAAATTCTGTCCAGATTGTATGTCACTAGTATTTTTTTTTAGTTCATTTACTGATTGATTGATTGATTGATTGATTGATTGATTGATTTTTAACAGTAAAAGCTTGGTACAGATGACATGGTGAGCCTGATTTGTAGTTTACAATGTAAATATATTCAGCCTGCCTATCATTTAACAAAATAAATATCTTATAATGTTTTGTAACTTATAAGTACCAGTACCTTAAGAAACAACACATTGTAGAACATTTTTATTTGTTTATTTTTGTTATTATTATTTTTAGATATATAGACTTTTTGGAAAACTTCTTATCCTAGGTGGGCAAGTAATCATGTATGGTAATTCACTGACGGACCTTGATTAGCAACATAAAACTGACAATAAGTGCCCTATCAGTAAGAACCCTATAAAGGATTAAGTGTGGCATGCTTTTTAGGAAAGTTATCAGTTAAACGGTTGTTTTTATTATTCTTTTTTGGTCGTTAGAACAGAAGTGATATACAGTATGAACAGTGATTTTCCTTGTACTGTATGTTCCATGCTTTGTTGCTTTTTTAAAGTCTTACTTGTTGACCTTTCACTCAATCAGTTTGCGTATAAATTAGTAACTGGTGGGTTTAAGGTTTTCTGTTTTAATTCTGTTTTAATTACTGACACAAATTTCTTTAACATAATATGTATTGAGAATTTCATTTATTTTAGCCAGATTGTTTTATATTTTTTTATTATTGCAAACGGTCATTGTTTTGAGAATTATTAATTACACTTTTCTTACCACACCTTTATTTACATAAGCAAATCATTGCATGAAAAGGGAATAATTCTAGTACTCTGCAGTAATACGTTGTTGTCATTGAACTTTTCATTACATTGTGTTTATATAGAACCATATATATAACCATTATTACAAAATCATATCGTGCCATCATTATTATTTATTAAAGAACAACTTGTCATACATAATACATACAGCATTTTTACATGCCTAATTTTGTGGAACATTTCAAAATGGTAAGTTCTCTGTCCTGATAATTTTTTTTATTTTTTTTTTTACATCATTTAATATGCATTTTTATATTTAAGATAAAGTGAAGATATTGTGAACATACTGTTTTGAAGCCTGTCATCAAATCCTGATGTGTGCTAAAACATTTGTATGTATTTATTTATATTATACAGCAGTGAGGATTCTACATTTAAAGAATTCCTCATGAAAAGTTCATTCATTCATTTTTCTTGTGCGAGGCAGAATATCAAACGGGTTCATTTTGGAAATCTAGTACACTATGTAGTGCAATTACTTAAGTAATTAATTAACGCAGTGCGCGTGTGTAGTGCGCGCGTGAGTAGGCCGCGCGAGTCCATTCGTGACGCAGCATCAGCGTTCAAATTATGACCGTTATGAGCGGCACGTGCGCCTTCATCCAGTGACATGAAGGCCAATAAGTGTTCGCTCTCAGGGCGTCTTAACATAAAATCTACTCCTTAATGTGATACGATTGTGTCTTTGTCGTACAAAGACTAGGTTTCTTTGTCAAGTTGGTTCTGGTAAGTTTGAAATAAGGTTTAAAAAAAGAAAATGTGGAAAAAGAATGTGGTAAAACGGTGTCGTTTTTGAGTTCGAAGCTAACAGGCTAACTCTGGGTTGCGGTGTCCTGAGGTGATTTTGCGTTTTATTCCATCTTACTTTTTTTTATTTAACTTAAGTCTATTATAACTTCAACCAAACACATTGCAGTTGTGTTAAATTACGAGATATTAGAATTTCGACTGGTTTTCGTATTGTTTACACTTATTATTGTACACTTTATATAAGGTAAAATCCGTATGATTAATTTGAGATTGAGTCGACTCTTTGATTCGGATCTTTTAAGTAAGTTACATTGAGTCGACTCTTAAATGCAAGTAGTTCTTTATTATTATTATTGTACTACTACTAGAAATAATTTCATCCAGTATGTTGGGGAATAATAACTTCTCTGTAAGAATGAATTTAAATTAAGTACAGACAACAATGAGTTTTGTATTTGTCAGTAAACATTTAAGTCACTGATTTGACAATTAATAAACTGCAATGTTTTTAAAGTGCCTTTCTAAAAAGCATCTGGTGTTCGTAAGCAAAGAACTACAATTATTAGGTTTAAAAAATTTATTTATTAAAATGTGTGTTTATTTATTGTAATTTTTTTTAAGCAAAGTGAGTAATTTTAGTAACAGAATTTATATTGATAAGCAAGGTAAAAAGTTTGTTTTTAAAGGTAGATAAATGTTGAACAATGATTACTAGGCCAAAGATTCATTGGTCAAACTACTGGATTAATTAAAAATCTTCTTAAAAGCAGAGTGGTAAATCATTATAGTATTTATACTCACAATGTGTAGATTTACTGATTTTGAATATCTAAGCTTATATTTGGTGGATTTTCCTATGATGCCTTTAATCATCCTGACCAACTCACCATTATGTTCTTCCCTCACATTATACCTGATGTGTTCCCCCCTCCCTCTCTTCTTCTCCTATTGTTCTTTGTGATTGACAGGTTAAAAGTGGAGCCAAAAGTGACTAGAAAATGCTGCAATTGCCTCTCAGGCCTCTTGTGCCCCTATCAGCACTTGCTGTGCTTGGCTGGTGTTGGTACAACTTCAGGAAGAAGAGCAACCTGCAGCAGAACACTAAGGAAGAATTGTCCGTCTCCTCTGCTGCTAGAAAGCAAAGTACGGTGGAGAATGTTGTGGAGCAAGATACAGCTGAAAGTGAAACTACACCTGAAGCACAGGATGTGAATACCCATTGCCATTTTCAGTCACAGGAAAAACAAGTGGAGGACCAAAATGTTGATCATAGTTGCTCTCAACTCTGTAGTACCATGAGTGAATCGTCTGTCCTGTCTGCGGCCTCAACCGCCACATTTCTCACCTCCACTCCAATTGTACGACTTGTGAAAGGAATTCGACCAGAGCCAGAAGGCGAGGTTTCCAGAGCTCAAGCAGCTCTGCTTCTGGCCGAGAAGCCAGAAACGGAGTCGGAAAAAGAGGACGACGACGACTCTGTTAAAGGTCGCTCAGACTTTAAAGAGATGAAAGAGACTGAGTCTTTTGCACAGCAGCCCACAGGGATCGTCTGCCCCAAAGAGAACGGAGTCACTAGCATGTCTGAAAAGCAAAGCGAAAGAAGCCCAAGCCTGAGTGAATCCGGTGGCCTGGTCGTGGAGGCTATCAATGGTGCTACTGAAGAGATCACTGCAATTGGTAGTGGCATTTTAAAAAGAAAATGTCAGGTGGAACCGAGGGTAACTCCACAAAGCCAAGTGCAACTTCAAAAAGAAATCGAGAAGAATAACAGTTTAGCGGTCACTAAGACGGCGGAGGAAAGCGTCTCTTCGGTACACACCCCGAGAGACCCATCTTCAACATTCCCAGCAGGAGAGGATTCAGGGTGTAGCACGTGCCATTCAGAGGAAGGGGTAGAAGCAGAGAAAGCTTTTAGCAAGTCTCAAGCTGTGGAGAAAACGTCCAGCAGCGTTTCAATGTCTTTTAAAACTTGCCATGCCACAGACCAAAAAAGTGAAAAACTCACAAGAGCAAAGGCAGATGCTTCTAAAGGTTGGTCTAAAATAGAAGAACTCCTAATAAAACATTTCCCTTGCCCTTTCTATTGTGTTATAGGCTTTTAGTTTTTATTTTTGAAATGAATAAATGGATATTGGGGTAAAATGCTTAAAATGTCAGCTTCATCAGATGCTCTTTTACAGGCGTTAACAGATTGCAGTGCACGAACGGAGAGAGCTGGGTCACAAGCAAGCTAGCTACGCAGTCTAGGAACTCATCCCACACTCTGTGGAACATCGAGGTGCCAGCGGTGAGAGTCGAGTGCAGTTGTAGACAAATTCAGCTTAAGTACCTCTGAGCATTGGGAGAGAGATGAATTCCTTACACTGTTATATGCGCTCACAACATGAACCGGTACACAGATTTATCTTGCGTGTTCATCTTATTTGGGGCAGCACCTCGTTGGGCGATTAATTGGAAAGAAAGGGAAATACATTTCCTCCCTGAATCAAAGTTCTGGAGCAAAGATCTATGTGTCTACTCTTCCTTACACGTTCGAGTTTCAGATCTGTCATATAGAAGGTGATTTCGCTTCTCATCCATACAGTATGTAATGTAATCCAACTGTAATGGATCTTGACATCCACTCGGAGGCAGTAGTACCACATTTTCTAATTCTTGGCTGTTCTGTTCAGGGTCTGAGGTGCAGGTGGAAAAAGCTCTGGCGCTAATCAGAAAAAAGTTCAAAGATTTGGATTTGAGTAACCGCCTGAGCAGTTTACAACCTGCTGTGGTACATCCGATACCCATCACTTCTTGGGTAAGTGGGTAGTTTCCTTTTTTATGTCAGTAGTGCATAAATGGATGAAGGATATGAGAAATTTTGTTTTTAATTTAAAGCCTTCATTGATGCTGTCAGAGGGACATCAGGTTTTTTCCATGCCCTTCTAAACCATGTTTTTTTTTTCTTTCTTTTTTTGGCTTATTTAGAAAATAGATGACAGGATTAAACCT
The DNA here is from genome assembly GCA_030522415.1 of Channallabes apus. Taxonomy (NCBI): domain Eukaryota; kingdom Metazoa; phylum Chordata; class Actinopteri; order Siluriformes; family Clariidae; genus Channallabes; species Channallabes apus. The sequence continues at coordinate 30,359,524 of CM060120.1, forward strand.
GTTATTGTCCTTTTTTATATGATGTGATTCAATAAATCTAAAATCAAATAAGTTTTACTTTTACTGCTGTTATTAAAATAAATTATAAATTAAATAAAGGTGTCTGGTCTTTGTGCAGGACACAAGGTTTTTCCACTCCAAATTTGGCAAACCATGTCTTTGCCATGCTGGAGCTGGGAAAATATTAATGGTACAGCATAAAAAGCCATTCTTAACAATTCCCCCCCCCCCCACTTTTCTGTAACTTACACACACCTTTAACCAGATATGATGAACGTACGAATAAACGTGTGTGCTTGCATCTAGCTGCTGCTCCCTCAGGATGGAACTGTGGAGGTCATTGTACCTCGGGTGGAAGCAGCAAATTACCTGTTTGTTCAGCAGCACACACATCCTACCTACTATGGCTTGCGCAGTCTCTCAGAACAGATGCTCTACTCCTACTCCCATTCAGGATGTCCCAGCCTACCCACTCCTGTGGAAGGTACACCATGCCAGCACTTTCTCTCTCAACCTGCACACATACTGACTCCTCTGTCATGGCTTGATTTGCTCCAACCCGATCATGCGATTTGTGTTTTACATGTACTGTATGTAGGAGTGTCAATTATCCTGCATTTTAATATCTTTTTTTCTGGCTTTCTCACAGCAGGTGTTTTGTGCGCAGCCCCATCACCTGACGGTGCCTGGTGGCGAGCACAGGTTATTCAGCATTATAAAGACTCGGATATTGTACAGATCAGATACGTGGACTATGGAGGCTATGTGACGGTTAACCTCAGTTCTCTCAAGCAGATCAGGTTATTTTTATTAATTAAAAAAAAATTTTTTTTAGCATTATCCCAGGCTTGATTGTACACCTGTGATGTATATGAAAACAAAAAAAAGCACTGTTAAGGTTTATTTTTATCTATTTTTTTTTTTTTGTTGTGCAGATCTGATTTTGTGACGTTGCCTTTCCAAGCATCTGAAGTTATGTTAGAAAACATAGCACCTTTGCCAGGTACAGTATGTAAGTCACAGTAAAGCGTCAACTAATACTGTGTTTTTCACTCTCAATTATTATTGATGTAATTAAGTACAAGACATTTTCAGTGCATCAAGTGCCTTTTGTGTTGAGGTTTGATTTATATTAAAATATTGTTATTCTGCACATAAATTGTGTGTACTGTATAATCGACATAATTGCAAATCAGCTACAAATGTCTTTGATTCCTCAGGAAAAGGCAGGTTTTCAATTGAAGCAAATGAGGCTCTTGAGGAATTAACACAAGGGATCCGTTTAATCATGAAGGTGAGAGACATTTACTGCCTTTTTTTTCCCCATCTCCTTATGAAAATATACAGCAGAGCCCCTAAAGGGACATGGGTGGAAAAACTTTGGGGGGGGAATTACACCTTGGCAAAAAAATTAAAAATGGCAGGCAAAAAAAAAAAAAAACCGGGATACGAGACGCCAGGGGAAAAAAAAAACGAGACATGGGAGGAAAAGAAATTGAGACCATGTGACTCTTAATATTTCCTGTGCCAAAATACGGAAAGGGCAAGCTCCGAGTACATACTGGATATGTCTTTATATTTTAGGCCAGTTATTCTCTCCATGCCTGTATAACAATATCCGAGTATTAAAATAATTTTCTAGCTTTATTTTTTTTTTGTCCCCTCACTTCCTCCCACCCATGTCCCTTTAGGGCTCCGTAAAAATATTAAAGCACAGCTTTTTTTTTCAAAGCTAATTCCTCTTTTTGATCTATATCGGACTTTGTCAGTACACTTCAGAGGAAGTTCCGTCAAAAGCTACAGCTCAACCTTGTGGAAGTCAAGACACGTCCTCCTTACTCATTTCTGTAGAATAAAAATGTGTTTTTTCTGTTCTTTAGGTTACCGGCAGTCAGAGTGGACTGCCCTTAGTGCACCTCTGGCGACACACAGGAGATGAGGTTTGTATTGATCACATTTTGTTGCTCGTCAATACTGATAGCAATTTGTATAACCTACTTGGTATTAACAAATCAGAAGGCACTTAAGGTGTTATCAGAGCGTCAGACCTTTAATAGGATCAGTATTGAACCTTTTTTTTTTTTTTTTTTTTTTTTTTTTTTAGAATGTTCTATCCAAAACTAATGAGCAGCTCCCAAACTTGAATTTGAAGCCTTGAGGTTATTTATTTACTATATAGAAAACTTTTAAAGTTTTGTGCTTGACCTTGTGTAGCAAACAAATAAGCAAAGTCTGTTTCACCTTCTCTTATACAAATTTGTATACAAAATTATATTCTTGGCAGTGATTACTACATGTTAGTTTACTAACAGCTGGACAAAAAAAAAAGGGTAATTCTGTGTCTCCGAGAGGGTAGCCCCGTAATATAAATGTTCAGCTAGACAAAGATGACTTATTTAAAAAAAAAAAAAAACAGTTTTGTGCCTGAGAGAACATCACACTGCACCTGTGCTCAGTATAAAGTAACCAGGAGGATGGTGTCCTCTATGTGCTGCTGTAGATGATTTCAGTGAACGGCCTGCTGGTGGAGCGTGGGCTTTGCTCGTGGTTGGACAGCCACTGATGGTGAAGCCTGTACATGTCTGCTTTACCTCATCTCCCTAATAAGGGCCAGTCTTTGCCCACATGGGCCGTTGCGTGTATCGTGTAAAAATCATGTAATTATGTTTATTAATTCTAAGAATAAACGTTGGCTTATTAAAGGGGGAAAAATAAATGAAAAAATGTGGGGGATACACTTAAGACTTTTGTGCACATACGTTAAGATACAGTATAAGGTCTCCTTATTGTGTGTATATATATATATATAGATATATATATATTTTTTTTTTTTGCTTTGTTGAATGTCTCTGAAATGTATGTACATATTAATCCTAAACCTAATTCCTTAGTGACACTGTTAGTTTTTTTTTTTTTTTTTTTTTCCCCCCCAATTGTATTCCTTTGCTGCACATCTTTTCCCAATTTCAAAAATGGGAAATCTTAAGTAGGATGTGAATCTCATACGAGTCTGTTGGTGTCCTCCTGCTAGGCTGAAGTACAGACGAAAAAAAAAAAAACATCTTTCTAAAGAAGTCACTTAATGTGGGTAATTATATTAATGCCATTAAAAACTAAATGGATGAACACATCTTTGTGCTGCTGTGCTTTGCATCAGATCAGTAACACAGGAAAAGTGTTACACTTTATTCTACTTTTGTGTACTAAACGTTTAGATATGACTTTAAAAATAAATTACAATAAATTGCAGATAACTTTTGTATTTTTGGGGTTGATGGGTAAAACTGTTGCTCTTATTTTTTTTCATGGCATACCGCTTTGCATATTTAGCTGGAAAAATGCAGAGTACAGTGCTTGTACCCACTGTCACCAAAGTTTGAAAATGTTTGAATGACCTAATAAGAAACGGCGCATTTAGCCAACGGACCAGGAGCAAACGAAAGACTCTGCGCTTATTTCCCCACTGACTTTATCGTGAACAGAGAGCAGTCGAGTGAAGAGAGGACGATGATTAAATGCCCAACCTTTTACCTCGGGTGATGAGTCTGATGTGGATGATGATGCTAACTGATTTCCCATGGTGGACATATAATTCTTTATGAGAATTGTTTTTATTAAAAGTGTCACAAATGTGTTCATTTTTCATAAATAAAAATTTGGTTATAAGTGTACAAGTGGGCGGTATGTTTGCCCTTTTGTGTCATCTCAGTTAATAAAATAGGTTAAGATATTTCTTAAAGACGGAAAATATGGGATTTGAAATATAAAACTTGTAAATAAAACAGCTCAATAATCTGCCTTTTATGTAAAATTATTGGTTGATGGGTGGAGCCTCTGACATGAATAAAAATGGCAGAAATTTAGAGTTTATAACAAATGAATAAACCGTGCATGCTTTTAAACTTTTTAGCAAGAGTTTGATTTCTTTTTTTTTTAATAATCTATTGCTGATCCAAAAATTGATCAAGAGTAGATTTAATTTGTTTAGCGTTTCACTTTGGTAAGATTTTTATAAAAATTTAAATAGGTTGTCTTAGTAAGTACTGACAGTGTCCTGTTTGTTTGTCCGTAGTGAGATATCTGCGAGAAATGTGTGCTGTGATCCTCAAGAAAAGGATGCCATGTCGATAAAACTGTGTTGACACGTTTTTTGGAAGCTCAGATTTTAAAAGACGACTCAACAAGACTACAGGTCGACCTTTAAAAGATGGGCAGTGACCCAGGTAAGACTCTTATTTTGCAGTCTTTTTTAATGTTCAACCAGACACCTGCAAGTCAGGAGCTTCTGTATATCTTGGGCTCATGTTGTCCATGTCAGGGATGAAGACTTCATCAGACCACGCTACTTCTGTACAAACTCCTAATATACCATTTGTCGAAACCACAGTACTTCATTTTCTGATCAGGGTCAGCTTACATGTAGCCGTGTCCTAATTTCCAATGTGCTGGTTCTGTTCCAAACACACATTGTTGTTTAATTTCTCACACATTTTCAAATGTACAATTTCTCTCAATTCCTCTCCTGATTACTGTAGTAGCATATCGGGCAATAAAATCCCTCCATCATTTACGGTCACTTGCGGTATATTCGGCTTTATCCCATGTAGCGAAGTTTTCCTCCTGGAGTTATCCATGTCATAGCCACTTGGAGGATTCATAAGTCGGATTTGTTCTAAAGTCTGACACAGTAAATTCTATATGCCTTTGACACAAATGTGTAGTGTAAAACATACTGACCCGCTTCAGAAAATCTCCCACTCTGGTATTATATGGCCAAAAACCACATAAACCCAACACCGCGATTAAGAAGTACTTAATCTCGCACATATGAAGTGTGACAGTGTTGTCTCTGCACCTTTAAATTGTATCGGACTCTGAAATAGTTCTGTGGTTCTGTACTGAACTCTGACTTGTTGAGGTTTTTCAGAAATTAGGATTATACACCAACAGCACAGACATTTTCTACCATATTGTGCTTCCGGACTGATTAATTGAAACCAGTGAGGGCGACTCATTTCTCCCGCACACGCACACAAATATAAAATATAGACATTTTATACGTTCATTTACAAATAGTGTATATAATTGTAAATATTCATTGCCAATGTATGTGATCTTTGATTCCTCTGTTCTTATCCCGATGCCGATTTCGCTTCTCATTCAAGGTCCGCTCTTGCCACATACAGCTTGTTCTCTTCAATTAAGCCGATGTCATCTGTGAAGTTTAGACGGTTCGCCCAGACGGTTTCGACCTAATCTTGGGGCACTTCAAATTGAGCTTGCGTTGCTTGAAAGTAAAGCACATGTCTGCTACTTTCTTTGCCTCACTCCTGACAGTCACATGATGGCATCAACGATGGTGCAACTACTGATGTCTTTAGAGGAAACGTTATAGTATGCATGCTGCCATAATTCAAGTTTTACAAAAGGGCATAGATAACAACTGTTGAAGTGTGTATACATTTTTTGGGCCCTTCTGTGTAATCATAAATCATGCACACTCCACGTTGATTTTAAAATGAAGCTCATTTTATAGGGAGAGACTAAACACTGATAAACAGAGCCTACTCAGTATGCACTAGATTTCTCTGACATAACCTCTAGCGTTATAAAAATGATTTGTGCATGAAGTACCCTGAGCCAGCAGGTTAATTTATTCTTCGCTGTATGTGTTTGTAAGTAACGCCAACGTTCAAGGTCAAAATGCATAGTCGTAGCAGGTCGACTTTTTTCCACTTACTGTTCAATAAACCTGACATCTGGCTCGAAGCCATGTGCTTTCACTGGATTTAAACTTATTTTTTTTCCCTGAGAGGTACTTTGGTTTTCACACCATGATCGTCTACTTGAACTAGACCTGGGCTTTTTAACGCTTTTAGCACTTGGTGCTTGAGGAACTGCAGTCATTATAGACTGGACAAGTCATTTTCTTGTCGAGAGCAGCTCTGACATTTTGTTTGTGTTGATTTGGTGCTTGCTGGTCAGTTTTTTTTTTTTTTTCCCCTTCCCTCTTTTTTTCAAGACAGCCAATTTTCTTTCAGTTTTAGCTCCATTTTCTTTGCTTCATTGCTTCGCGATCGGCTGCTCCACTCCGTACGAACAGATTGTTGGATGTGAGTCTAGTAGATTTAGTCTTTGGCACACAGAGTGAAGCATTGCCATTCTCATTTCACTCTGTTTACTGCGGGTATATCCAAATTACAGACAGGTCACTGCTGAGACTTTGCTCTCTAAAGAAACAGGATTTATTTCTTTGACTCCATTCCGGGAGAGAACCCAAGCTTGGTGTTTTGCCTCGTTTGATCTCTTCACTTTTTACTTATCTCCATCAACACATTGTAGTCTCCTGTTACTCCAGGGTTGATGGAGAGTCCAGACTTCGTTCCAACTATCTTCTCGTCCCTGTTAGAACAAGTCAGTGTTTCAGTGCTGTATAACGATTTTCTCTGTGCATTGCTTATACTGAAGATTCAACCAAGTTCGTGTTGCGTTTCCATGGTGACTCTGACACAAAGAAATCATTCTTTAAAACTACAGTCATTTGTGACTGTAAGTTAGCAGAGCTAAACTGTTTGTGATCTGATTTTTAGCCCATCTTTCAATCATTAGAACCCTAAGCAATCACAATTCATGTATATGGAAGAGCACCAATACAGGTTGACCCCAATTCACGAAGATTCAAGTTAAAACATTTTGTATTATTGTGCAAACAATAGGCACGGCAGTGCACCAGATACAAACATTTACAGTGTGTAAGTGAATTTATAAAATGTCTATATTGTATGCATGTGTGCTTGTGGGGGTGCGGGAGAAATCAGTCGACCTCACAAGTTTCAATTAATCAGTCTGGAAGTATGATGATGGAAAATGTCTGTCCTGTAAAGCTGTCCTAAAGGTGAATTATCCTAATTTCTGAAAATCAACAAAACCGTGTTCACAGTCAAATACAGTGGAAAACAGCTCTGAGACCAAATGGCGTCAGCGGTTCTCCTCGCGATTTACAGGCGCAGAGAACGCTAGTATATTTATGTGATATTAATTCCTTTGACACGGTTATGTTATTTGGCCACGTGATGGCAGTGTGGGGAAAAGGGACAGCGATTTAGTCAAGTGGATCGGTATGCTTTGGATATTCGTGTCAAAGGCGTATAAGACTCATTTTGACGTACATAAGAGCAAATCAGACTTAGGAACTTGCTCCTGGAATGGAACTTTTTCATAAGTCGGGGACTACCTGTAGCACTTTCCTCCTAGTACTTTTCTGACCATAGTTTCATAATGTGCTGACATCACAGGTCTCGTGTGCATGTGTTATCCCTTACATTTCATACACTTCTACTGTGGATCTAATGGCATGTCCGAAGAGAAGCCAAGCCAAGTTGGCATCCCTTCCTAAAATAAAATTGAAAGATTAACCAATCAGATAAGGTCATCATCTTCATAGCACTGACAAACAATGATTCGTCAAAAAAAATCCAAATGGCTTCACTTGGTAAAAAACAAATGAAGGATTAATCAATTAGGTGAGGCTCCTGTCATACCACCAACAAACTGTGAAGCCAGACGCTTTCCTACATCCCTGACTCATGAGCCGTGACTCATTACTTATTGGTTGGTTGGTAGCTGTTGTGGAAAAATAGCCAGTGGCATGGCATGGGAAATGTTTTTATTTTTTTAAGGAAACCAACTGAAATAACCTCTATGTCCTTTTTTATCCCTGTGTTTATGTATGTGCATTTGTGTTGTGCTGGATGACGTACGTCACTTTAACAGTCAATGAAATGTAACTAGATAAACTCCTAAAATGCCTGCCATGATTTTTACACAAAACTTGCAGATCCCCGTAATCTGAAATAATCTGCACATGCATGTACTCTCCATCTGATTCTGTTTACCAACACACACACGCACACACACACACACGCAGTTCTAAACATTACATTTCTGCAAGTCCCCACCCAAATGCAACAGATGCTAAATGTGCGGCAAAAAAAAAAAAATTATTTATAATTATTATTACATTAATTATAAGTAAATAATACATATAATAATAATTACATAGTTAACATGTATTAAACTTGACCTATAAACCGTCATACAGTATGTGAACTTCCTTTCATACTTTTATTGTTGTATGAAACTAATTCCTTCCACTTGCGACGGTGGCAAGGAAAAACTCCCTGAGATGGCATTAGGAAGAAACCTTGAGAGGAACCAGACTCAATCAGGGAACCCATCCTCATCTGGGTGATAACAGATAGAAATGATATATCGTGTGTTGTGCAGGTGAAAGTTCAATATGACGAAGTTCTTTAAATAAACATGAAGACCAGTTCAGCATAGGGACGAGTCAGTAGGTGCAGAGGGCAGATGAGGTCTGGATCACTGGAAGCACAGGAGCAGCATGTGTAGCTCCAACCATCATAAAGCTGAATCCAGCTGGAGCTGGTCCTTCTCTGGATGCCTCAGGAACCTCGCAGGGTCGACCTTTGTCTACTGAAGCTGGCAAAATCTCCCGATGCCTCGGGATGGGTAGAGAAATACAGAACAGATGGGGAGAATTAGCGTAGTTGCCATTCAGTATAGGTGTACTAGATTATGAGGTTATGGGATGAGTTATGTGTATGCCAGATTAAAAAGATGCGTCTTGAGTCTACTTTTGAACTGGGAAACCGTGTCTGCTCCCCGAACACTGTCTGGAAGGCTATTCCAAAGCTTTGGAGCTAAATATGAAAATGCCCCGCCCCCTTTTGTAGATTTTGAAATTCTCTGAACTAACAGAAGTCCGGAGTTTTGTGATCTTAAGGCGCGTGGTGGATTGTAGCGTATCAGAAGACTGGTTAGGTATGTGGGAGCTAAACCATTTAAGGCCTTGTATGTAAGTAATACTAAGTAAAACTAATATCCAGTGAAAAATAGAGAATTGTTATAGTACAAAGGATTTTATTACTGAAGCAAAACTGTTGAACATTTGTTTTTATTATTATTAAAATATGACAAAAAACTGGGGAAGCGTGGCAGCCTCTGGATTCCCGGAGAAAACGTCACAAGAAAAAGCGCAAGTTGCTAAATGTTCAATTTTGAAAAGTAAACAAACAAAAAAATTGGTTTGTTGTAATATATTTATGGTGTCAATGCTGAGCTGTGAAAGTGTGCTATTAGTTGAAAAAACAATTTAGGTCAAAAGATAACTTCAAATTTTTGTGTTTTGGTGTTTTGGTCATTATCTTCTTTTTCTTTTGGCTGCTCCTGTTAGGGGTCACCACAGTGGACCATTTGGCGACATCTAACTCTGTCTACCACAGAATGTGTCACTCCAACCCCCTGCATGTCCTCCCTCAACACATTTATAAATGTTCTTGGACCTTCCTCTTCTCCTCCTACCTGGCAGTTCCATCTCTAACATTTTCCTCCCAAAAATACCCCTCATCATCCCTCTTCTTAATTTGGCCTCTCTAACTTTGTCCCCAAACTGTCCTACCAGAACTGTCCCACCTGCACTGGCCCTCTAATATACTCATTCCTAATCCTGTCCATTCTTGTCACTCCCAAAGCAAACCGCAACATCTCTGCAGCTCTGCCACCTCCGGCTCTGCTTCCTGTCTTTGTCAAACTGTACAGTGTTGCTGGTCTCAGTACCATCCTATAAACTTTCTCTTTCATTCTTGTTTAAATAATAATCCAGTTAGTTTCTTAATTAAACATAGGATAACATATTTTTAAGCACTTGTCTTTTTAACTCATTCTTCTCATTCCTGTCACCTACAGTTTTTTTTTTTTTTTTTTTTTTTTAATTCAACCTTTCCTGACAGAGCGCTACTGTACATATTTTCTGTCTTGTATGACTTCCCCTACTGAGTGAGTGAGCCAGCGAGTAGTCTTGCGTCTCTTCTCTTCTTCATCCAGCCCCCCCCCCCTTTTTTTTGTCTGCTCTGGGACAGTGTGTCTGCTCCTTAATTTCTGTGGCAGAGGTTGATTTATGGGCTGCGCACAGCACAGCAAAGTGGAGTCATCACACTCCCTAAGCACCACACTCTCTCCATCATGTTGATCAGCTACACTTCCTGGGTGTACTCGGCTCGCCGTATTGGTGCGTGACCCAGATTCTCACGGACGTTGGTCCTTTTAAATTTTTCAGTTGCTGGTATTTTTATTTTTTTTAAACAAAAGGACAAATAAACAAGCAGAATTTTCTAGGATAGTCAAGTCCTGAGTTTTTGAGTTATTTACACATTTCAAGAGACTGGATGTGTTTTTTTTTTTTTTCTTTCTTTTCCCTCAGAATTTCCATCTAAAAGGAAACATTTAGAAAGTCAATAAAAAATTATCGAATTACATATATTTTCTCACATGCTCTGACATGCTATAATGTTTATAATAAATGTACATAAAAACAAAACGTGCTCTGTTATGGTCCGGAAACATTTTGGAAGTTTGGTCAAAACATAAAAACAGTGTCTGAAATGGGTGTTATTTTAATTTCAAGGTAAATGTAATAATGTCCTGTAGATGGAGCTGTAGGCTTAAATGTGGAAATTAGTGGCCAAAGCCTGTCCTTCAAGTCTTTTAAATCCTTGCCAAATGTTTTAGATTTATAGTCAATAAACCACTTAAACAATGTAAACTGTTAGCTCTTTGAGATAAACGGAGGACTCGTAGCCGTCCGAAGTTACAGTCCCCCTTATACACTCCTTAGACGTTGTAAGAGGTTAAAGATTGACCTTTGTCTTCTGGAGACTCTCCAAGGTAATAAGCTCCAAGAATAAACCCTAAGCAAAACACTCCAGGCCAATAAACAAGCACAGATGTGAGTCGCCTAGCTGATTGGGGCAGACAGCAGTAGGCCGCCCTTTATCCCCGACACCGTCCCGCGTATACAGGAGCCTTTCCTTCTCCCTCTGTGATTCCTCACTTCAGAAACGAACTGACAGTATCTCGCGTCGCCTCCCTGCCCCTTCCGCCGACCTTCACCGTCCGCTTTTGTCTGGCCTGCATAAGAGTGATGACGCCTCTCATCGTGCTGGCGATATGACAAACAAGGAACAAGATTACCTATGGCATCCGGGTGGTCAGGATGGATGGGCCGGTGGATGTGTTGCAGTGCATCTTTTCTGCAGTGCATTGTGGGAGTGCAACAAGGGCATGTTTTGTAAGCTGACTGATCTCAACATGTGTACAGTTCATGTAACAGGAAATCTCTCTCTCCCTCCCTCTCTCTCTCTCTCTCTCTCTCTCTCACACTCTCACTCACTCACACGCACACTCAGTCTCAGTAATGGATGGTGATGGGTGTTCTGCTACAGCGAGTGGTCGAAGCTAATAAGAGCTGTTAAAAGCCACAACTTACACCCGCTGTGGAATTATATTATTTGTGTGTGTGGGGAGGGTGGGGTGGATAGTCCCAGATCCTGAATAATGGCAGCCCTGCATCAACACTGAAATATATTACTGATGTTTACCAGAGGGCATTGTGGAGCAGAGCCGTTCCTGTGCATTATGCACATTACATTTTTTTTTTTTTCCTTTCTCAGTGCATGGAATAATGCAAGAGTGTTGCCGTACATAATTGGATGGTGTTATCTGAAGGGATTGAGGGAATGGTGTATATTATAGACTGCAAAGACTTTAGTCACAAGTTACAAGCAATGGTCCATTCTAAAAGAAAGAAAGAAAAAATTGTGTCAAGTTTACATGATAAATACTAAGTAAGTAACTTTTTTTATGTAATACCTAGTCATAGACTTCTGGACACACATACATGACACACAGCGTTAGTGAGATGAGGCACTGGTGTTGGATGAGGAGGTTGCAGTTTCAAGTTGCTGTTTATCCCAAAGTTGTTCACTGGAGTCGAGTTAAGTCAGGGTTCTGTGCAGGACAGTGGAAAGTCGAACTTAACACATCAACTTCTACCTGGAGCTTTGCCTAAAGTGCAGACAGTAATAACAATAATAACAATAATAATAATAATGTGGCCGATTGCCAGCAGGGATGCTATGGGCTACAGTATGTTGTGAATCAAGCGTGCCTAGTATGAAAGCATCCTTGAGTTTAGGACAGTTGTGTAGCAACACTCTGCAGAAGAACCACATTTGGTGAGGTGTCCACATACATTTGGCCTTATTGTGGGTATAAGAGTTGAGTACGAGTATCTCTCATAGCCTTTGGTCTTCCATGAGTGACAGACATGAATCTGCCCATGAATTGAGCGCTGTTGCTTTAATCAGTAGCCAGGACTTGCTTTGCTCATTTAAAACCCTGCCAGCACTGCTTGGTGCCATTTCTGAGCGGTCTCATGTGGCGATATACCTGTCCTCGCTTAGTGCAGCACTTTGTGCAAATATGGTTTCAGCTTAACATTTCTGTGCCACATATCTCTGCCGGAGCATCCAAACGTATTATTTTCAACATTATTAACATGCGAGTTTGTAGGAACATGTTTTTTTTTTTTCCTTTTTACAAATTTATTTGGATTGATTTGAATGAGTCGCCTGTTAAGGCTTCAAAAATATGTAATGCATATATATGTGTAGATAAAAAAAATGCATCTAAGTGGCACTGTTTTATGTTTTTGATGTAAACATCATAATATTATGAAAGTTCTTGATAATGATTCTTCTCTTTTCTTTTTTTCTTGCCTAGGGCTAAGTTTTTGTTCCTGGAATGATTTATTGCTAGTAAGGATCTTATTTGTTCCTCCCAGGTCAGCATCCTACACCTAATCTAAAGAACAGGCATTGGGCGAAAGCTTACAAAGCCAAAGGGTTAAACGAAAGGAGCTTTTGAGATTCTTGCCCTCAAGAGAAGCAACAGCGTTTTCCCCTACCTGTACTTGCCCTCCCCCTCTCGCTCTCTCTCGATCTCTCTGGCTAACAAAAGAGATATTAGAGATCGGGGTTGCTGTCATTTGAAAGCGGTGACCTTGCCCGTGCTTCTTATTATTAACCTAACCTCTGTCCGTATTGAGGGGGAAAAAGCACTTGTGCGGGTCCTCGGTTTCAGCCACCCATACCCCGAACAATCGCTTCCATAATAATAGAACCTGTGATTGTTCACAGGCACCGGGAAGGCAATCCCCGTGATAAGAATGATGGCTTTGCCGAGGAGATGGGATATAAACATGGTGATGAGAGGGATGGATTTGAGATGGAAAAAAGTGGAGACTTTACATCCCATAAGCCCTTCGAGTGCCAAGGTTGTATGGCTGAAGGGACAATGGTCAATGAGAGCTTAGCCCTTATTCCAGGCTCAAGTTCTGCAAAGACATCTGGATCAGCTGTAGGTTCATCGGGAATTTAGCGAAGTAAAACCAGGGCCGGTGTCTATAAAGCTTCTGAGAAAAGTAAAATAAGCTTGGTTAAAGGGTTGGGAGTGTGAATGTGTTAGGAAAGTTTTCAGAGGAACTTTTAGTAGGAAGCAATAGAAATGCAAAGTGATACGTGGATAATCTGAATATATTAACGTAGCTTTATATATAAAGCCAATTGCATTAAGGATGTTTAATTATGGACTTTACTATATAAAATGTTTGGTCTTTTTTTAAACACAAACTTTGTTTGACAACATAAAATTTGAATTTGAGTTCAGCGTGACTAGCCATGATAAGAAACTGGTTAGCCAGAAAATAATAGTGGTATTTTATTCAGCCATCATGTGCACTACAGAACAGCACCAGAAAATATGGACTGAAATGCCAGATGCAGATAGCAACATAACAAACAAACAAACAACAACAACAAAAAAAAACGAAGAAGCATGTCAACTGTATTAAAGCTCATGCATAAAGTCTCATGTAAATCAGCTGAATCATTGAAGCACTTTATAATCGAAATGTACTTTTATTCATATTCATGTTTACAATCTGCATATTACCATAGGTCACAGGTTCAAATCCCACGACTGCCAAGTTGTCTCTGTTGGGCACTTGAGCAAGGCCCTTAACTGCTTACATGTATGTGTATAATGAAATACAAATGTTAGTTGTTCTGGATTCGGGCATCTGCTAAATGTAAATTAACACTTCCATTCGTCTTCTACAGGTAGTCCCTGACTTACGAACGAGTTCAGTTCCGGGAGCACGTTCGTAAGTCCGATTTGTTCTTAAGTATTATATGAATATCGAATATAAAGCATACCAATTCACTTTACCAAATCTCTGTCCCCTTTCCCCACACTGCCATCATTTGGCTAAAAACCGTTACTGCAGCGAAGGAAATGAATCTCACACAAAAGTAACAGTGTGGTCTCTGTGCCTTTATCGCGAGGGGAATCCCAGATGCCATTTTTTCTGTCAGAGCTGTTTTCCACTGTATTGGACTGTAAACTCTGTTTTCGTTGAGGGTTTTCTGAAATTAGCATTATTCACCGTCAGGACAGCCTTATAGGACAGACATTGAAACCGGTGAGGCTGGCTCATTTCTCACGCACCACCACACACACACACATACAATATACTGGACTTTGGACATTTTATACATTCACTTACACACTGAGAATACTGTATATTGGTACCTGGTGCACTGCAATGTCTATTTTTGGGCAATAAGTGAGCTACCTCCGTCATTAAGTCGGGGACTAGCTGTATTCTGGAGATATTATAGACATTAGTCAGTGTTGGTACATCTTTCTGAACACAAAACAATGGGGTTGTATGACCTCTTTCGGTCAGCTCTGTTCAGCATATCTTTAAGCACATCTAAACAATGTTTTCTTAGGACAGAGTGAAGTATTTTGTGATTGGATCATTAGCGATCAATACCAAAGAATTCACAGTATATAAGCAATACATCATGTCTAAAAGTAAAAACAAACTAAAGACTGTCTCTAGCTCTGTTCACACCATGTACATTATTTTCACTTAGTCACTTTGCACGTGAGATTTAGAACCTTGGGATTTGTTTAACCATTGAATATTTTATCATCTCGAATAATTACGAAAAAAAAAAAAAAGCTCACAGATGAGTGTCAGTGTTGTCATGTTTCTGTGACTTACTCCTAGTAGATAAAAATCTACAAAAAAAGAGCACAATAGTTTCACCTTTACTCTACCATCAGATTAAAATATTGTCCTTGAAAACCTTTGTCAACATTGTTTACTTAAATGATCTTTAAGATACAGTGGAACAGGACAGCACAGCATTTTGTTTCATTAAAATGTCTGAACTGGGGCCAGTTTAAAAAAGAAAAGTGCAACCAATTACATGTCAGCTTGAGCGCTTTTGCCCGGCCTGCCAGGTCTCGAGCCACGTGTAAATGCAGACCGAGCGCTGAAAGCATGCGCCGTTTGTCAGTATGCAAGCGGCGGAGGAGGCTGCAAAGCTCAGCTGTGTTTCCTCCTGGCACGCAACCAATTGCTTTCAATATTTCTTTTTGAAAACGTCTTCCCAGGCAGGTAATTAAGTTTCTTCACACCCCTCCCTGCTCTACTCTTGGCACGGATCTCGGAGTGTAAATGATTCCAATTGAGCGTGGACTGGAATTTAATTGATCAAAATGTCATCCTCTCTGCCACTCATGTGGACGGAGGGTAATAAAAGAACTGAGGGTGGAAAAAAAAATAAGTTCTATGGCTTTGGCTTGCCAGCTGAAAAGGCAGTGCCAAGCTGTTGAGGAGGGCTGGCTATGCTAAATGTGCCAATAAATATAAAAACGTGTGCTGAGCAGAGAAAGGGAACTTAGGCCTTTGAAAATGTTGTGGTTTAAACACCTTGATTTTTAGAATAACAACTGTCATCTCCTTCCGCAGCTGGTGAAGGACATCCGAACGGTCCAAAATGTCCTGCTCACGCATGAACCAGGGAGTGTACCATCATAGTTTTACATCTATTTAGGAGAGCTCTCACATTAGGACTGTCCTTTTGGTGTGTCAGGTGATGCAGTGATGTGATTAGCTCTTCCTGCCTCCGACCTGACTGAGATCAATGAACGCTGTGTCCTCATCGACAGCCCAGCCCCATTAAAGAGGCATCGGTCTGCGTCCTCACAGCAGCCTGCCAAACCCCCTTATTCACTGTCGGGGCTATGGATCAGGAACACCCAGTGCAGACAGACATCATTTACTGCTCAAAGATGGACCATCTACTTTCAAAAGGCTATATCGGTCAAATCGAGGCAGAGCGTGTCATGTCACTGTTGCAATTTCATAGCAAACTTTTATTTACTACAGCAAATATTGCTCGTAGGTGTGTTATGAGGTCATGAGTCACCCTGAGTAAAGTGACGCATTGTGGTATGCAGCAACAACACAAAGTGTACAGATTAATGCATGACCTCTCTGAGCAGGATCTATCAAGGCTTAGTCCTCAGTCTGTCATTTACTTCCTGCCTCGGCTTTATTTACTCGATTTATTGACGCTTTTGTGGTGAAGCACATGTAGCTGAGAGGCAAAAGGAAAGCATTAGATTGCAAATCACTGTTGCCTTTAAGCAAAAAAAAAAAACTTCTCTCTGCAAATGAGTTTTTCTTTGCTGTTTTCTATACAGCAGCTCATATATTTTTTCTAATACAATCGATTCCTTTCTTTTAGCTCATTCGAAATAAGCTGATGCTTGGCGAACATTCACTATGCAACAGCGCTGTTGATATTTAAAAATAAATAAATAAAAAAAAAACGGCAGTGGCAGCCATCCAAATATCTCTTGTCTAATGTCAAGCCCAAATTAGAGAAAGCTAATTCATGATTCTGATAACGTTCTCTTTACCTCATTGAGCACTTTGTCAAAATGAGAACAGACAGCCACTCCGGGTTGCTCTAATTATCGCACTCGACAGGAACATGTAACGGATTCATAGAAAATACTCAACATACGTCTGTTAGCAGGGTTGTGGAATATCTCACAGGATAGTTTAAAATCCACATAGGGACATTATGAATTTTACCATTATATTTACTGAGACGAAGCACTAAGTGCACATGATTAATTTGCCATTTGTGATTGAAGATGGGGCCAATTTTGTGGGTCATCTTCCCTGAACACACATACTAATAAACTCAGTTGAACCTTTTATATTTAAAATACGAAGAGTACCTGTTTTTCGCTAACGTACCTGTCAGTATCTCGGCTCAAATCTGAATCATTACAAATTTTTGAAACAACAAATTTTCTGAACAAAATGTGAGTGGTGTTTTTCTGGGCTAGGTTCAGTTTCAAAAGATCCTAGGAAATTTGCCATAGCAGGGAATCCAACGCGAGTACTTTCTGTTTTAACAGGAGTACCTTCACCATTATTCTTCAATGGGGCAAATTTGGGAACCTCTTGCGTCCCAGGGGTACAACTTATACCCGCTTGCAGGGTATGTTCTGACACAGCTTGCAAGCCTCTTCAAATGTGATAAATTTCAAAATGCTTTGCGCTAGAACCTGTCAAAGTTGGTCTCAATGTTAAGTCTATGGGTTTTTCTGGCCTTTTAGAAAAATCATAGCACCCCCTTCCCGGATAAGCCGCATGAATCGACACTTCTTTCGTGGGTCTACGACAAACGGTACAGGACTAGTTACGCAACCACCACTAATAAGAGTTAGTAACCAGAGTAACCAGAATTTTCACATTAATTTAAGCACGTATCTTACATGCACATGCTCTTTAAGGATACATTTTCTTTTTTTTCTTTGTTTTGCTTGGTTGATAATGCGCATAATGAGCTTAATCATTTGAGAAATGTGTATGGTGCTTAACATTTAGGCATGAGACGATTTGTTTTCTCAATATAATTTGGTACACATTATGGCATCTGATACAATACAGTTTCGATGAGATACAATTATAAGTGGAGTGACAACAGTGTATTACTGCAGCTTACCTGTTCTTTAATCCTTTTTTTTTTTTTACTTCTTTTTTGATCTTGAATCTTGTGTTTATGGAAAAGCTATTATTGGATTTCAGAACAGTCAAATTAGTCACCTACATCAAACAAACAAACAAACACAAAAAACACGTAAGGAGACTACAGAAATTACCTGGAAGGCTAGTGCCAGGTTATTGAAGAAAATCCGCCCGGGGGAAAAAAAAAATCATGAATTACTGTGATCGGAGATCACTTAAACGCTTGGTGAAATTGGATCGTGAAAATCAACAGTAGAAGTCAGAGCTATGTAAGATGGGAAGTGAACACGCAGGATTGGGACTAAATAGCTGTGTGTCAATACGAAAACTAGTTAGTTTGTATTAGTTAGAAAATGGCTTCAGTTTGCTAGGGAGCAGGTTGGACTTGGTGCTTCAGATTAACCCTATTCCAGAGCGATGTGAGCGCCAGGGAAAGAAGGGATCCGCATGAAGCAATGCACCCATCATACATACTGTAGCAGCCACTATTATGAACTGGCGTTGCTTCAGTTGCTCAGGTCTAGACTCAGCAACGTTATGTGGCAATAAAATGAAGTCAGCTGACGACCTAAATGTACTGAACAACCAGGTTATCACATCTATGGAATATACACGGGTACTGTATATTCCAGGACTCAGATTGTGAAAGAGTGGTTCTGTGAGCATGAAGAAGCATTCCCACACATGAGTTGGACACCACGGAGTGATGATCTTTAAATTCAGAAGACCTGGACAGATGCAAGATTTTTGCCATTCATTGAATTTCGTGAGTTCTGCAAAATGTAATGTTTGATGTCCAGTTCAGTTTTCAATAACAATAACAGGAGTTTAATTCATAATTTTAAAAAATATTTTTTCTCCTATCCTTACTAAATATGCATAAGAATCAAACTGATCTGAAAAGTGTAGACATGATATCCTAACACAGTATGACTGCAGATCAATCCCTGTTATCCGTTATCACCCAAATGAGGACCTGTTGAGTCAAGGAGTTTTTTTTTCTTGCCACTGACGCCATCATACTCAGCTTGCTCATCAGGGACAATCTGATCATTTTGATTCATACTGTACACATTCACATTTCATACAAACGTCTGTAATTTTTATGATTGTGTAAAGTTGCTTTGCGACAATGACAATTGTTAAAAGCGCTATACAAATACAATTGAATTGAACTGAATTGAATATTGGAGAAATGGAGAAGGTGACGGATTTCATCTTTTAGTTTTTAGAAACCACAGGGTGATCAATGATTACTATCGGAATGAATCAAAATCAGGTCTCGCGTTGCAAAGGATCCGTATCTAATTGCACATGCAATGAGGCCTAATCATAAACCTATTCTGTTCAATCCAGACTGGTCTGTTTTTTAACCTCAGAAAAACGGTTTGTAATTTGTCCTCACAAGAGACCCAGAAGAACACGAGAGGGCTGTTGAAGCTGATCACATTTCATCAGTCACATTGAGATATACATCGTAGGAGAAAAAAAAAAAAAAAAAAGCTAATGAGAAAGTATTCCTGGGATTGTGAAATCCCACAGATTGTTACTGATTATAGCTGTAATGAGAAAGCAACCAGGCTCTTGAGAGCTGAAACGCCAGCGCTTCAGGAGGAATTGTTGCGCTTACGGACGGTACGCCGCAGCCGTTTCTGTGATTTGAGGCTAATTTTCTCAAGCTAACCATCCATTTCTGCGGCCTTCCCAGGTTTTTCTTTCCACGGGTCAATCAAGACGCAATAAAAACGCGAAGAATTTGGCTATTTATTTTCTCTGACAGATTGCAGATTAAATCTTAGAGTAAGGCATTGAATGTGACTGTATAGTGAAGATAGATGCAGGCTGTGCACGATGTGGACAAAAATTCTACACTGTGATTATATCGCTGCCGATTTCAAACCTAGTATGCCTTGCAATGCGTCACGCGCCTGCTTTGCTCATTATACAGGTTCACGAGGATTCATTTAAACCAAAGTTATTTTCGTTCTCTGAAAAATGATCCATCCACTTGCCTATTTAGTTGAGACTCTCAGCAAAAAAAACTTTTTTTTTTTTTTTAGAAATATAACAAAGATTTACAGTAACAGTAAAAGATTTACAGTAAAGTATTACAGTAACAATTGACAAAATATGCTGTGCCGCATTGGTGGAGAGTAAATATTATGTCATTGTCTGCTAAACTGTTAATTCACCACAAAGCGTTTACAAACAAGGGCAAAACCCTTTCAAGCTCATACTCCCACTGATATCCAAATACAAGCCGTGTTTTAAAAATCTGTGACAGTGAGATATAGGCACATCGTGCGTAATTACCAACGAGAGTCGCACATATTTTGACAGGGGAGGCCGGACTGTAAAATTGTTTTGTTTGGTTTTCAGAGTAGATAAGGGAGCAGCTGCCAGTCACGTTGACGGACAGCTCGGTGATGTAACTGTATATCAGAGCGAGTGTGAAATGGAGGGGAAATGACTTTGAGTGACTGGCTTTATCTGCCGCCTTATATGCGCCTCATATTTACCATAAGCCCCCCATATCATCTCATATCTTTCCATCAGTCGCTTCCTCAATAGCTTTGTTTTCCAGGAACGGCCGCGTGCAGTAACGGCGCCCTGCCTCTCTTCCTCTCTCCGACTCCCTCGTTTTTCTTTTCCGAGCTCCCCAGCCTGATTAGCTTATGAACTATGACTGACATTTGACTATTTGCCTGTGCTGGTGTTTTTCCTTTTTTTTTTTTTTTTTTTTTTTTTTTTTTTTCAGGCCCATCACTGTTTTGCCTGAGTGATTTGCATTCACAAGAAAAGAAAGGGAGCATTTCCAAATCCTCCCTGATCCATTCTCATGCCTGAGAAGATCTTATCAAGATGTAAATGTCTTTTGATGGCTACGGCGGATTTGATAATGGAGTGAATTAATAAACATTTTTGTATGTAAAGGAGCTTTCGGTAACGGCCATTAAAGAAGTTGCGCATGCGTATGGACGACCTCTGTCTCTTTTTCACTTTTTCTCTCTCTCTCTCTCTCTCTCTCACACACACACACACCCACACGTTCAATGACATCTGCGCATTTAGAGCTCAAGCTATTTCCAGGGACTTGGATCAGGGCTGGGTTGACTGCCAATGATGAGATATTGATTAGCTGGGAAATGTCAGTGTTGAATAATAGCCTTGAGCCATGCGGGTACGAGAGCACGAGAGAGGGGCAGTGCCCGTGCTCAGCCACTGGGGGAGGCTGTTAACGTTTGCGTAACCACCATCTGTCATCAGAGCCTCTGTCATTTGCCTGGGATCGAAGGGCGGACGCGCGACGCCGCTCAAGACCAGGCAACAAGCGGACGCTCTCTTCGATTTAGCTTTGTTTTCCTCATAGCCCCCTTGTTGTAGAGTTTCATTTGCTGAAGCCTGAAAAAAAAAAAAAAACACAACCATGAAGGCAGACAGCAAACACACACGTTTATGTCAGACAGAGGTGTTGGTGGGCGACGAGCAAGATATGATGAGGTCGAATCTTTAGAGATTGCCCTCGTCAAATTGCCTATCACTGTGTACGGTCAGCTGTATAACCCTGGCCCATTAGACTTATATATCTATATCTATATATCAGACAGCTGCTGCATTACTTTACACCGGAAAGAGAGATCGGGCATCTCTGTATGCTTGTGTGTCTTCTTGCAGTGTGGTACAGGAATTAGTGAAGAACAGCTATGAAAATGCTGAAAAATAAAAGTAATGTATAAAAAGTTACAATGAAAACGAATATGCTTTATGATCAGCAGAATTAATTAATTAATCTCTTATTCTCAGAAACCTGTAAAAACATCCCTCTTTCTTCATCTTCTTCCTCCTTTGCCCCCCCCCCCCTTAAACTCTAATCCTGAAAGGAAGGAATAAATAAATAAGGATCCCCATGACAACTGAGCGAGAACAATTGTCCTGCTGCGCAGCGGATGACTGGCATCGCACTCCCTTCATCCCTCCTTAAGGCCCCCGACGGCAAATGCCAGAAGATATATTATTCATGTAGCCACGCTCCCAAGCACTATTGACAGGAAACAGGAGAGGAAAGGGGAAAAAGTTTCCCCCGGCACACAAGCTCGGGGCAAACTGTGCATGGTTCTCTCTTAGAACACAGGTGAGAGGTGAGAGGTGTGGTCTGTGTGACCGCATTGGCGAAGAGCTAAAAGCCCGGTCTCCCGACGCCGGTAATCTGTCAAGTTCAAAGCTATGATTTAAAGCTGTAATCGGGTCAAATCATGGCTGCCACCGCAAGCAAGCACGCGCAACAACTTCTAGCACCCGAAGCCACCCCAGAGAGGTGATCAGGTGCTAGAAGATTGCATGCAGCGTGTCTGTTATTCAAATCCTCCTTCCAAGACCCTCTTGTTAATTCCTGCAGGAAGATTAAGCCTTCAGAAAGCAATTAGATAATAATAACAATAAATTACGCCAAATACTCCCCTGGTAGGCATCCCTAAGTAACATTCAAACACACTAACACTGCTGCACGTTTTCAAAAAATATTTCTATTTTATTTAATCATTAGAATGTATTTGAAAAATCTAGCATAATAAATTAATACCTTTTGGATGTTTACTTGGAATGATCCTCCTGTCATTCTGGGCTGAAGTTTACATCCTGGATTATGACGGCGTCACTTTTGTGTTTGACAGAATGCTGCCGACGAGCACCTAACCCTCTCCTTCTGACACTTCCTTATGCACATCTAAACCAAAAATCTTCAGTTTATACACATCTTTCAATAAAAAGTTTCTGTCGCCTCTTGTCACACCTGGCGATACAGCGTCCATGTCTTCTACTTTTGACATTCCATGCACGCACACAAATGGTTTCCTGCCTACAAGCTTCCTCTTCTCATAAAACTTGGAGTGTTGAATCTGCCAGATGCTGAGCAAACATTTGCCTGGATTTCTTCCTGTCCCTTTAAAGAAATGTCCTTTTAGCTATTATTCATCAGATAGAGAAAGTTTTTTGGCACTGCCAAGTGTAGTTTGTTTACTACTGTGCCAAATTCTTGAATGGAAAATATACTGCTGGGTCGAATAAACAGAATGTAACAAATACGTTTGATGATACGTTTTGAAGTCAAGAGTTTTTTTTTGATCTTACACATCAATGAATAATAATATTTTTTTTGTAAATTCAAGGTTTGTTCTTTAATGTATATTAAAACCAGCTAGGTTTTGGATTCCCATTGTGCCACCGGGGCAGCTTTGGCTCCTTGACACATGACTCCTCAAGACCCTCTGGGGGATGTGATGTGATACCTGGTGGCAGGACGTTAATGTAACTGCGGCCACCTTGTGGATCAGACTTATTTGCATTCCATGGATGCTCAAATGGGATTGGGATCTGGGGGGTCCGGGGGCCGGGTTGGTGGATGTTCGGGCGACTATTGTGGCCAGCATTGACGTTTTTTGGTCCATTGTCTTTTCTTTGGGATCGGACCAGACCAGCTATCCTTCGGTCCCACACGGACATGGGTGAGCCTTGGGTACCCATGATGTTCAGTTTACCTTTCGGTGGTGTTAATGTTATGTCTGCTAGGTTTATGCATACAGAAGAAGCCCTAGGTTCAGATAACATGCTGAACGTGAAACTCCTTTTTGTAGAAATGATTGGCATAGCCCAAGCTTAGCCCTTAAGAAACTGAAAAATTGGTAGTATAATAACCGTACACATCCATTATCATGCTATTTGCTTACCACTGCGTTAATCATTTATTTGGTAGAATGGAAACTGTGTGCTAATCGAGTTTCTGTATAGTGGGGGAAAAATTGAAGGTGAGGGAGAGGCAAAAAACAAAACACAAAAAACAATTATATGACCCAATCTACTAAAGTAATGTTGTGAATTAATCCAATTTCGCATATTAAGATATTGAGACGACATACAAGATTGCGAACTCAGTTTTCCTCATTTTCACTCGCATTTTTTCCGCTTGTTAATTATAAATGCATGTAAAAATGCAATTAGCAGGAGTTATGGCATAATTATAATTTTTTTTAAAGCCAGGATGTTTGTGTACACACACTGGTGCCTCGCAGGCATTTTCACACAAACGCCAACGTCAGGTTTTGTAAACTTTGTCATGACTATTCAAAAAAATCTCTTTTATCAGCTTCACAGAGCCTGCAGTGTGTATCGAAACTCACCAGGTTACCTTATTAAACTTGATCATTTATTATTTCAGCTTGAAGTAGAAATAAACAAACATGACGTTACACCGATCCTGAGGCTGCAGGATTCCCAGCAAACACTTCTCCATCATCCAACTCTTTGCAGTCGTGTGCTTCGTCACGAGCTCAAGCTTGATCCCGACTAGACAAGGGTTATGAATATTCAGGCTCGTATTGGCTCTGACAAATAGCTAAGGAGACATTGACACATGGCACTCTCAGCTGCATCGCACACACCGCCTCTTGTTTTTCCGGACTCCCTTCTCTAGCTTTGCCAGAAATCGGGGTGACGGGTGCTTGACAACATCTATTTAAGACGAAGAGGGAGATTAATAAGTTAATTAATCATTCCGTCTCATTCAAAACAGCCCCGAAAGAGTTCGCGTTGCTGTTTCTTTTTAAGAACAACATAGCTGCTTTTACCTTTTTTTTTTTTTTTTTTTTCCCCCCCACAAGTCATAATTGTTTTCACCCTATGAAGCAGCCTGCTATTTTGGCCACGGTCTTTAATTATGATCGGTGTGTTATTGCTCAACAGAGCATAGCAAATTGCCATTATGTTGTTTGCCTGAGCCTAATCTAATTGGCACATTGTCACAAAAGCAATTATCTGTCATTTAAATTGATGCCATAAGCACAAGTTAGAGGAACACCTGCTGCCACAAGCAAGACCCAGACTTCGCTCTTCTCCCCCTCTCTGTTTCTCTCCAGTTCTCTTTGGCTTTCTTAACTGCAATTCTACTAGTTGCTACAACCTTGTCCATACCTGGCAAGGTGCTTGGCTTTTATTTCTACCTTCAGAAGTCTTGCACATAAAGGACAACATAAAATCTTCAACCCAAGAGTAGTATAAAGCTAACATTGTGTAGAATTTTGTAGACTAGAAACTAAAAGCACTACTGCTGCGGTCAACATATTTTTACACTTCTTTATGCTTAGACTGGTATACATCAGAGTTTACAATTTCTTTCTGTAGAGTTCATAAATTATGAATAATGTATAGCCGTTTATTTAAATTCTGTAACGTTTGTAGATATATAATTCTGTAACGTTTGTAGATATATAATTCTGTAACGTTTGTAAGGTTCCAACCTAATTTTAATAGTTTTTTTTTTTTTTATATAATTTTTAACAATTTTATTTCTATTTTAATTTTATTGACAAATTCTATTTTTCATTTATTTGCGCACTCTAGCAATTCATCTCAACAAAGTGAAATCTTTTTTGGGGGGGATTACGGACAGTTGTATAAGCATTTCTCTACATACAGTAGTTCATGTATGTGAGAAATGTTGAATTAAAAATTTGATCCGAAATTATTATTACACACCATATCCACCATAAAGACTTATACACGGGAAGACAGTTTCAGTGTAACATAAACAAAATCAAAGTGATCGTGCTTTACGATAAAAATGTGGTGCAGTTTATTCATTGCTTGAGGCACTCTTTAAAAGTACGAAAGTTCATATGCAGGTGTGTGTTTAAACAATTGTATGTTTTAAAATACAACTGTATGATTTTATGTTTTTTTTTTTTTTTTTTTTTTGTAGCTAAAGTTCAGCAGGTACTGTATGTACTGTCTCTGTATTTTAACAGTGTAGGATTGCTTACTGATTCTCCAACCTCAGAGTCTGACTCTTGTTTCATGACGTGGAGTTTCTCCGCAGCAGGTCATGGACGGTTCTTTCCGTCTACCCATTAAAAATTCAAAGGAGGAGGAGACGATGATGAATCGGTCTTTATTAATTTTAGCTTTGTATAAATAATTCATGGCTCTTTGGCTCCTTCCTTTTCTCCCCCCTCTGGCCCTTTCAGCCCTGTAGCCTTAGTCTCTGTCACATCTGATATCCGGACAGTTCATCTGGACGGCGGATACGCCATGAATAGTTTCTCCGGAGTTCTGCACCGTCCAGCTGTTTCCTCATCCGAAACAAATGCGTAGCAGAATATTTTAGGGTATTGTCGAGCTCTGTGAATAAATAAGCAAAATCGCTGAAATGATGACAGTGTCGGGTTTTTTTTTTCTTCTTTTTTTTTTTGTCTTCTTTCTGAGCTTGTGAGCTTATTTTTAGTGTTTAGCTGAACTGCTGGTCAGCCTTCAATTTCTGTTTTTAAACAAGTCATTTACCTGGAGCTCTGCTTATTTACAGCGATAATCATGATTTTTTTAATGATTTTCTATTGAGTCTTCACACAAGAAGATTTGATAATTATACCCTGGCTACAGACCTTGAATTCAGGAGCAATGAATTCATTCATGGCCTCCTTTTGCTTTAGATCGTCGCTATCCTGTTTTGTTTTTACCCCGTCTTCGTAAATGTCTTATCTTTGATGTGGGCCTCAGATCCATCAGATTTATTGTTTGATAAAGTTGCCACTGATCTGCCGTAAATGTAGCTGTCAAAGGCTCTTGTCTGAAGGGACCCACAGTTTGCCCTTGACAAATTGGGTTCTGAAAGGCAATTCCTTTCACTGGTTCAGGAAAAAGAGCATTGGCTTGACAAGACAGGCAAGAGGCATCTTCTTGAGACAGGGATATAAATAAAATACAAAATGAAGAAGGAAAAAAGGAAGGGAAAAATAAATCAGAGTGTCCCCTCCCTCTTTCATTCTGGGCCAGATGGATACGCTCGGGTGGGAGTCAGGGTTGTCAGTGATAATCTTATCTGCCGATGACGGCTAGCAGAAACGGCACAAAGGCAGCCGAGCCTGACTCGAGGTCTGATGGGCCGCCGATTGCACAGATGTCCAATAGAGAGGCAGTTGCCATGGAAATGATGAATGACGTGTGGCCTGGCCTTTTGCCCTCTAGCCATAGGATGGTGCTCAGAAAACAAGGGAATCTTCTCAGTCATGAGCATCTCACAAAGTTTGAAAACTGTTTGCAGACTTGAAGACGGTGGCCAGACCTGTGGATGCTCCTATATTCCTGAAAGTATATCCTTGTCAAAACGGTGCTTAATTGAAACTCCTTACCTAAACCGAGTCTTTTCAAAATGGCTTAAATTAACTTGCCAATCTTTCATAGAATTGATTTTCTATTCATTTTCTAATTTGGGTTTCCTTCTGGTTTTCCAGTTTCCTCCCATCTTTTAAAAACACTTTTAGCTATACTCGATTGGTATGTATGAGAACATGTGACCCATCCATTGTGTGTTCCAGGCTCTCATACAAGATAGGCCCTTGATCAACCAGGATTAACTGCTTACTAAAGAAAAGAAACCCACATATAATGCAACCACAGAAAACAAAGCTAGAAAAATGCACACAGCCTTATTTGATTTGCACAAAATTTAAAGGATTTGAAGTCTTATGCCCCCAGCTTATTAATCAAAAAGAGCACTTTAAAGTCAGCATTTTCTCATTGGTCACTAGCTCTGCTTACTTTAATCTCCATCTTTTAAGCTGTTCCTTGTTTCTTGGCTGCTTTGTTTATGGCTGAAATGTTCAGAAGTAGGGTCCGAGGCAGTGGTGATAATCCTTTACATAAATACTGTATATCTTAAATGTATTTTTCTTAGTTTTCCTGCTGTTTTTAAAACCTTCTTCGTGCCAAAAAGACACAGTGAAATGCAGATAGGGATACTATCGTTTACCTATGTGTGTTCCTGGCTCATAACCAGCGTTCACAGGATAGGCCCTGGATCAACCAGGATTAACTGTTCACTAAAGATGAATGCAGAAAAGAAAACCACATATGATTGCCCTGTCCAGACTCTCACTGCCTGTAACATGGCCCTAAATACCTGATGAGCTGCAGATGGACTAACTCTGTGCTCACCAAGACGCAGCGGGAATATCATGAATGCAGCATTATGTGCTTTACTGAGACATGGCTGTATGAGCTAACCCCAATCGCCGGGTTTCAGACAGTACAGGCTGCTAAAGCCTGCAGGCTGAGCGGTGTATTGTACTGTTTATTAACAACAGATGGGAGTAATCCCAGATATATTACAATTAAAGAACGTATCTGTGGCCCATATATCGAACTGAGCTAGCCATGAGTTTGCGTCCATATTATTTTTCCACGAGAGTTTACATCTGCTGCTATTATTATTATTATTATCGCAGTTTACATTCCACCAAGCGCAGCTGTCGATGCTGCATGTTATACTGTTCACCTTATCACAACAAATACAACATTGTAATGCTTTCATAGCCATTTTAGGACACTTCAATCATGCTCCTGTTTTCATCAGCGATGCCAACTTTTTTATCAGTTTCTGAATGAAAACTTTGGACTTATATGCAAACATGAAGAATACATAGACATTGAGTTCGATTCACCCTCTTGTCAGATCAGACCACAACCTGGTACTTCTCACCCCCACCTACACACCAATCATTCAGTAGCAGCCTGTGACCACAAGAAAGGTACAAAGGTGGACACAGGAAGCTAATGAGACTCTGCAGGACTGCTTTGAAGTAACAGTCTGGAATGCACTCTTTGAGCCCCATGGAGATGACACTGGATCCATGACAGACTGCATAACAGAGTATATTAACTTCGTAATGGTGGTCTGGCATGAAGAATATTACCAGTTTTAAGGTCAAAGACTGAGGGAGACCTGAGCAGAGCCAATTTCTTTAACAGGTTTAGTGCAGGATCCCCAGCTGTCCCTTCTGCTCCGTCCTCTAGCCACACAAAAGAAAAAAAAAATCACACCCTCCCTCTTCTCACAGTCTTCACAATTGCTTCTCCTTCTCACAACTCCCCAGTGAATAACAATAGCAGATCACACTCTTCATATCTCCACACCCAAACCCCCACAATGGACTTCACGGCACCTCCACCACCCCCATGCATCTCTTTTACCTTGTCCAACAATGTAGTTGGGGAGTTTGAGTGTGGTTGCCCTGTACTTCCCTCAACCCCCCTCCCTGTTTTAAGAAGTCAGGTGACGAGGAGGACAAGGCTGCAGGAGTTCTGAAGGCCTGTGCAAAAAGCTATGTGAGATTTTAAACTCAGCCTTACTCAGTTGTTTTTCATGCTGTAGAAGACATCCTGCCTTGTTCCATCCCCAAAGAAATCAGCATCATCCATCATCTATGACTACAGACCAGTTGCTTTTACATCTTACTGTACATAATAGAGGTTTTGAAGAGGATAGGCTCATCTCAGACCTCAGATTAATCCCTTCCTAGACCCACTACATTTTGCCTATCGCCCTCAGGTTGTGTGGACAATGACATCAGCAAGCTCTTTCTTTCTCACCTAGACAAAGCAGGTCACTAGAGAATCTCCTGACCTCCTGGATCACTATAAGTGACCAGGACTACATTCTGGGTGAGAAGGTGGAGATGGTGCCGAGCTACATACAGTACATGTACCTTGCTGTTCACACTGATCACAGATCGGACTGGAAATGTAACACAGACGCTGTCTACAGCAAAGGACAGGGGAGACGCTACTTCTTGAGGAAACCCTTTAATATCTGAAGCTACAAATAAAATGTAAATGTTCCAGATCTTTTATCAGTCTGTTGTTGCAAGTGTAATATTCTTTGTTGCTGGCTACAGGGTACCAGCCTCAGAAGCAGTGACTCTAATGCCTCTTCTCCACTGCATAGAACGACACGACACAGTTCAGTTCAACTCACTTCGGTTCGGCGCAGTTTGCGCTTCCACTGCAGTGTAGTAACACTTTAGCGTGGGCGGGATTACTCACGCGCGCGGCGCCGCTACTGCCGTGACGTCATCGTAAGCGCGCCACAAACACACACAACAATGGAGCATATCGACGGCCTGGTGTTCTTCATTCTCGGCATGTGGATGTTTTTAACAGCGAGACGAAGGAGTTTGTTTCAAAAGAGGCCGACGGTTAATACAAAAATGTGCGTGCGATCCTTCTCTGGCTGTTTCTAAATATATCGGTTCGGTCTCGTGTCGCAAGTTCGGTGACACAGTAATGACGATTTTCTCCGGCTAATCAGTGACCAGCGTGTTTACACGTCACGTTTTGGTAACGGTTCGGCGCGCTTGGAACCTCGGGCGAGGTGGTACTAAAAAAAAGGAACAGGTACTATGTACTGGTCCCGGTGGAAAACCCCCCAAAAGTGAGTAGAACTGAGCCGTGTCGTGTCGTACTATGCAGTGGAAAAGCGCCATAAGAAGCCTAAAAAACTCATCAAGAAGGCCAACTCAATATTGGGGACTCCCCTGAAGTGCTTGGAGTTGGTGGTGGAGAAAAGGATGCAACACAAACTGTTAACCATCATGGAGAACAGCCTTCAATCCCTCCACAACCTACTGACTAAATAGCGACTTGCTTTTACTGTAGCTAAAGAATCCGAAAGAAAGTCTTTTCTGCTAACTGCATTTAGACTTTAAAAATAGCTCTGTGCTGTGAGGGCGCTCCTGCTCTGACCTACGTTAGGGTCATATACATTCTGTTGTCCACCTGATTGCACTCGTATGATCATGTTATGATTATTCTTGCTTTTTTTTATTAATATTGCAACTTGCTGGTGCTCCTTGTGTACAGTTACTTAAGTTCCTAAGTGTACCGTGCAGTATATTATTATTATTATTATTATTTTACAACACTTCTCCTCATTAATGCACCTTAACATGCAGTTTTTCACATTCTCAACTGACTGCACTATTGTCAACAGTGTCTCATAGGCTTTATTATTTGTATTTTATTGTTTTTCAAATAACTTCACTTTTTTTCTCATTGTGATTTTTTTTTTAATTGTACTCTAGCCATAATATTATTCTACTCCTTTTTGCTTGTATGTTGTATAATCTGTGAACTGGCTACTGTAATGTTAGAATTTCCCTTTGGGATTGATAAAGTACTGCTGTCTGTCTGTCTGTCTGTCTGTCTGTCTGTCTATCTTTACTGCAGTTTAAATTAGGTAGATTTAAGCAATGGGTGGGAGCCCGCTATTGTGGACCTTGACAAAGAAAAGAAAAAACAGCGAGCAAGGATGACAGCACAGTCGATCTCCCGACAACAGAAATTTGGAGGTCATAGCATTCCATATTTTGAAGAGAAGGAAAAAAAAAGGTTTCTGACAGATAATTCGTCATCATATCAAAGTTAGTTCAGCGCATGCTCTCCTATGCAAGACAACAAGCATGTTTTATCTACTTTGTATCCCTGTGTTAACTTTCTCAATCTACTTGTCGGCCTGATCCTGATATCTCCAGCATCCGGCAGGGAATAGTAACAGCTTGGCCGCTGCAGGCCTCCATCCGAATCTCGGCTTATTGACCAGCTTTTTGCTTGATCAATATTTAATGTCCTCTTTGACAGAGATCACATTCTGTGGTGAGCGCTTTTTTTTTTCCCCATTTTTTTTTTTTTTTTTTTTTTTTTACCCTTCTCTTAACCACACTGCTGCTTGGCCTGGGGTCTGGCTGGCTGCCTGGATTTTCTTCCCCAGTGTTATTACATGTAAAAGTGGCATTTGGAGTCACACACTCTGCTTCACTGGCTTGTCTGATTTCTTTTCAGATCTGACTGCCGATGTCAAGATGAAGCCATGGGGTGAGGGGGGCCTATGCAAGACAAGTACAGATTTTGTTTCTGCCACTAAATGGCTTGTTGAAGTGATAACGCCGTGTGTCAGCTGTAGTCTGGGCAACCAAGAAAACTTTCCTTTAGGGTAGACAATAGATGCACACCATATATATATATATATATATATATATATATATATATATATATATATATATATATATATATATATATAAAAAATGTAGTACAGGCACTCGCAAGACTAGGTGTTGTGACCGTACATGGGGTTCCTGGGTTTACAAATCAGGTTCACATTAGCTTTTATGTGCTAAATTGTTAAATGGAGTCATAAAGCTGCAGCGTAATTAAAGTAGCATAGTTTATCAATAAAAACAGACAGGTTTACCTCTCCGCTACATAAATCAGCATTGTGTTTCAAATTGCATACACATGTACTATTCTAATTCAAATATCATTTGTTCATTTATTTTTCATTGTGGAGCCAGAAATAAAAAATGGGAAAAAACTGATGACGAGCGCTTGCTTTCCATTTTATCTTTTTTATTGGACGCAAATGGTCTAAACCAGACGTTTTTACTTGTGCTGAATAACAGTCTTTATTTTATTTAATTTCTCCTGAATGGTATTTAAAATTTTGTGAAGTGGGTCATTTAGCCACACAGGGCTTTTATGGGAGTTTTTTTTTTTTTTTTTTTTTTTACATTTACTTCTAACAACCAAAAACGAGCTTCCACAAGCTCTTCACAAGCATAGCAATTTCACTTTATATACTTATATATACTGTACAGTAATATATTGCGAGAAGGAGTGCCATTGTACTGAATATCAGCACGGCTGTAATGCAGAGGTAGGCACAAGGCTGCGGTGGTTCTATTGATTAACAAACCCGGGCTGTTTCTTTTTCTTTCCTTTTTTTTTAACGGCCACAGCTGATGTAAGATTTTGCATCTCCTGTCTTTCCAGGAAAAGTTACAACTGTATTTTGGAGGTGATGGCCATCAAGTCTTCTCAGTGTCATCTTCAGGTCTTTTTTGTGCTCTCAGGTTGCTATTTCTAGTTCTCAGATGAATCAGTTTGAGCACAATGAACTTGTGTGTGAGATGACCAAACAGCTCAGTTTTTATTAAGCAGCGGTGGACAAATCACTAGCCCAGGCGTCTGGGATGAGCAGATTGCGTGTCTGTGCCATCGGTTTTTCAATCGAGTGATAATGAAACTAGTCAGCTGCAAATAATGTCCTAGTCTGTGAGAAGAGAATGACACAGCTTCTAGCTGAAATTTCAAAGACTTTTTTTTTTTTTTTTTTGTCAAGGTCTGACCTGATGCTTCATCAGCATTGTCATTACCAGAAGCCTATGATAAAAACTAAGGCTAAATATTGTCGCTCCTCTCAGGGATTCAAGTAATCGCTTAATTTTTATAA
This sequence comes from Channallabes apus, assembly GCA_030522415.1. Lineage (NCBI taxonomy): Eukaryota > Metazoa > Chordata > Actinopteri > Siluriformes > Clariidae > Channallabes > Channallabes apus. The sequence continues at coordinate 30,392,457 of CM060120.1, forward strand.
GCTGTATTAATACACCTAATTAGCTTGACATAATTTTGCTTGTTAGTGCTGTTTAGCCAAGTTAATTGGGCCTCTTTGTTAGCAATAATATGAACCTGGGCAGGCACAGTGGACCATTGAGAGTCCCCCCTAGGCTAACTAATGAATTTATTATTTGTCCACTCCTGAATAAAGTATAGTTCATGAGCCTTTGGTTAGACAGGTTAGAGTGTGCAGTACATCTGCTTAACTGTAACACGCTTGCTAAACTTCACGAAAAACATAGATATTTTCATCTACATTTATCTTACACTGTCTGATTTACAGTAAATGTAATGAGCTAATCAGTATGTTGATACTGGTAAGCCTCATGCAACTTTAATATCCTACTTAGAGTCCTCTTAACCATAATAATGCCCTGTTTTTTAAATATGTTTCAGTATGTCTCCATAATGGTTCTCCAAGGGACATCCTTTATTGAAAGAATCTCTTAGCATAATGGAGACTTAAGAACTCTTCCTGCTTAAACAGTGCGCTAACCTGCATGGTCATTTTATCCATTAAATCATTGGCACATTTTTATTTCTTTTTTTATTTGAGTGAATATAAAGCAAAACATTTAACTTTTTATTACTTCAAAGATCGAAATGTAATAAACTGACAACACACCCCAAAAAAAGTAAAATGGGCCCACACATTATGGGCTTAGTGCACCCTTTTCACAGAGACAGTGTATAACTCTTGTATATTTTTTTAACTCGCTCCCCAGGTAGTTCCCTTAAATTATGTAAAAGCGACTAAATCACTCCATAGCAGACAGACCGGTGTCTACACCCTATCCAGTGCACTTTACATCTAGAATTTGGACCATTTTAACTCCCTAGTTTTTATCCATCTCTGTTGTTGCACACTAGCGAGAAAGATAGCATCAGATCCAGAGGCCCCAAAAACCAGATTGAAGTGAGTAAATGATGAAAAAATACGTGCCAAGAGAGCTGCCCTCTCTGCCAGCCTGACGCTGACAGCCGTGCTCTTGTACATGTCAAAAGAGATACGATGATTGCACGATTTCAAGAAAGTGCCGACGCCGGGTGCGACCGATCGGTGGCATGCCGAGTAAGAGTGCTTATGTGTGTGTGTGTGTGTGAGAGAGAGAGACAGAAAGAGAGAGAGCTTGTGTATCATTCTTTGTTTTAGCATCAAATGCCATCGTGATTAATAACCTGCGAGGAGAGAGATGAGAGGAGAAGGTAAAGCCCAGATTCTCACCGCAGTCCCGGATTACTCAAAAAGGCATTTAATTAACAGTGACACTGCCTGGCCTGCACAGCTTGCTGAGCAGAATACCAACACACACCATGCTGGCGTTCTCAAAGACTCTTCTATATTACACAGATTAAAGAGGTGGTAATTCTCTACAAAATGCTCTTATAAAAATTTTATCGTGCATTTGATGTAGTCAGTAAATCATCAGTCGCTGTTATGGCAGTCAGGGCCTGTATCAATATTACTCACTTCATGTCTAGGGTTGTGCTGTTCTAGGAAAACAATCATTTGATGATCACAAATATCAGCTTAAAATCTAAAATCCGTTCATAATTAATTGTGTTTTAATGGAACACTTTCAAACATGTGTTGGAAAACCTAAACTCTGACTGTTTCCAATCGCTTACACTGGAGACTCCTTACACAAACAAAACGTAAACATCTCATTACAGAAAACTTAACCATGTCCATCACACACATTTACAGTCATGTTCAAAAGTTAGTGACCCCTCTTTTAATTCATTTTTTTTTTTTTTAATTCATTAATTTTATTCTTTGTATGTATGTTTGTGTTTTAACATGTTTTGAATGTGTTTTTGAAAAAAATCAGCTAAACACAGCATGTATTAATTAGATTTAGCTGTTAGACAGATGGCCTCACATTTGCCTCTAGAGTACTCTGGTACACAGAGGAGTTCCTGGTCAACTCAATGACTGGAAGGTTCCCAGGTACTTTGGCTGCAAAAACAAGCCCATCCCCAAACCACCGTGCCTGTCAGTGGGTATGAGGTGTTTCTGCTGAAATGCTGCTTGATTTTCACCAAGCGTATTGCATTAAGGCCAAACAACTCCACTTTGGTCAAATCTGTCCATAGGACATTGTTTCAGAAGTCTTATGGTTTGTTCTGATGCAGTTTTACAGACCTCTTTTTTGTTTGTTTTGGCAGCCATTGCAAGCAAATTGTATAGTTGTGCAGTCTTCTTCTAATTTTGCTATCAGGGACTTTAACATGCTCAGTGAGACCTATAGGGTCTGACATGTAGCTCTTGGGGTAAATACTTTCCACCTATGAATATCTTTCTCACTGTATAATGTTAAACTCCAAATTGTTTGGAATTGGGTTTTATTACAATTGTTTCTCCAAGACCTTTTTGTACAGTATGTCTTTCCCTCTCAACACACACACACACACACACACACACACATACTCCAGACAGAAAATTGTACACGAGCAGCTGGTAGATCTATCGCACGACTGTTTCACCAATTAGACGCAGCAACAATAATCACATGACTCCGTTTGACCAATCAGGTAAGGTCAGGTAATATATATATATATATATATATATATATATATATATATATATATATAATTATTATAATTTCTAAAAAATAATAATAATAATCAGACATTGTGAATGAAACAGTTACTCAGTAATTCAGTAGTCTTTTCACCGAATACTTTTTAAAATACTGTATTATTTTGGATGACTACTTTTTACTTCTACTTGAGTAATATTATATTGAAGTACAGCTACTCTTACTCTTAACTTTAACCGTTTCTATAGAAACAATAGCGTACAAGACCGAGAATGATGATAAGTGCGTAAACCTGTGATTTTGTTCAAAAGTGGGAACAAGTGTCAGAGCCGCTGTGAGAAAATTCACACTAATCAGAGTTGAGAGTCAAAACCATCACAAGGCAAAAAGACCTTTAGACTATTCGATCAAAATGCATTTGGCTAATTGTGAGGTCATACCCGTGGCACTCAATTAATCTAATTCACGTTTAAAAAGAGTATCGATTTGGAAAACCTGTCTGATTAGCAATCTCGTTGCCTTTGGATGTTTAGTTGGCGATTCTATACAGGAAAGCTTATAAATCATCTTTTACCGAGAGGGAGAGCTTTTACTGTTTGATATATAACCCAATACAAATATGATGGAGATATTTTCAGGTCACTCAGGCTGCATAACTGCGTTTTTCCCATGGCTAGGTAATAGAGAGTTGCATAAACCTTTGCTCTCTAGTGGTATTGCATCGCCAGTTTTATTAGTGCATCAGCGAATAGCTTCAGAGTTACTGCTTTGCCCTCACAATCAAGATGATATCTTTTTAAAAGACCATTGTTATGAAATATTTCAGACACATTCTCTGTAGTGTGATGCAGAGTGCTGGATGCAGTGTACATTTCTACCAGCCTAGGATATGCTTTAAGCACTGAATTGTTCTCAGGCTGTAAAATAACACCGATCTTTTTTGTTTTTTGGATTTAGTTTTTTACCCATTTAGAACATTTTTTCATTGTGTTTTTAAAAAAATATATTTGCTTTTCACAATGATGATGCTGATGCTGAGATGTCTGTGAAATCTTAGCTGAATTCTATACGAAGATGATGTAAGATAACAAGATAATGCGCTGTAGATCGCCTAACAATAGACCTGCAATTAAAGAAAATGACTGCATTCTTTTTACTTCACCAATCAGGACTGCATGAATGAGGAATACAAATGTTCTTTAAAGAGAGCGGTAGGTAATACGGATACTTTGTTGACAATTAGCCTTCAAGTTTCATTTATTTTTTGCTGTTGTAATATGTTTGTAGCTGTTAGACAGGCACTGATTGCAACTTTCCTGGCCTTTCCCAATTCTGATTCTTTTTCTTTACAATAACTATAATTGACAGCAGTAAGCTATTGTACATTTTTGTACAATTCAATTAAATTGTACTTTCTTAATAAAAATATGATAAAATTAAATATTTTCTCCAAAACTTATGTGGGTTATAGAACCTTCTCTCAAACAAATAAAATAAATTAAAAAAAAGAAATAATAATAAAAAAGAAATAAATAAAATGAGGCAATAGCTACCAACCAGAAAGGGTGAAGGCTACTGCACGCTTCCTCCGAGACCGGTGACGCCAACATTTTGTCAAACTGCTGCTCACGTACCGGGAAGAAAAAAGTATTATAATTGTGAGCAGACTGGCTAGTGCCGCTCGATGTGCGATCCCTGAACCTACAGCCCTAGACGTTCCCTAAACTCAAAAGTGGTTTTCTTGACCGTACAGAAATTCAGATCAGTAAAGAATTAGATGCCTCTGAAGCTGGTCAGCCGGTCATCAGTTTTGGTCGATCAAGCTGAAAACTGGATGATTCCGGTCACCGAACAATCAATTGGTGCATCTTTAAGTAGCTCTCTTGTTAGTTTCATGCTGTCCTTCTATTGGTGACTTTTAGATAAACGCTTGAACAGCACACAGACATTTCCATTTGTCGCTGCCAGAACTTTGTGGCGTTAATTTTTTCTTTGCAGTGATATTGAATAAAATTTGATTAAAAGAGCTACTACGAAGTCGACTTTAAAAGCTTTTTTTTTTTTTTTTTTTTGGTGAATTTATATTCTAATTTAGATTTTAAAAGACTTTCACATTTAAAAAAATTGTGAAAATCATATATTATACTCAAACTTGTATAATATACTGTAGTCAATATTTGCAGGCATATTATTAAAATGTTACGTATATAACAATATTTTATGTTGATCAGAATATCAGACATGATTTGTGGTGTGTGTGTGTGTGTGTGTGTGTGTGTGTGTGTGTGTGTGTGTGCATAAAGTGTCCTAGATATACAGGTCCTTCTCAAAAAATGAGCATATTGTGATAAAGTTCATTATTTTCTGTAATGTACTGATAAACATTAGACTTTCATATATTTTAGATTCATTACACACAACTGAAGTAGTTCAAGCCTTTTATTGTTTTAATATTGATGATTGTGGCATACAGCTCATGAAAACCCAAAATCCCTATCTCAAAAAATTAGCATATTTCATCCGACCAATAAAAGAAAAGTGTTTTTAATACAAAAAAAGTCAACCTTTAAATAATTATGTTCAGTTCTGCACTCAATACTTGGTCGGGAATCCTTTTGCAGATTCTTGTCTTGTGTCTCAACTTTCTCTTCACAATATCCCACAGATTCTCTATGGGGTTCAGGTCAGGAGAGTTGGCAGGCCAATTGAGCACAGTAATACCATGGTCAGTAAACCATTTACCAGTGGTTTTGGCACTGTGAGCAGGTGCCAGGTCGTGCTGAAAAATGAAATCTTCATCTCCATAAAGCTTTTCAGCAGATGGAAGCATGAAGTGCTCCAAAATCTCCTGATAGCTAGCTGCATTGACCCTGCCCTTGATAAAACACAGTGGACCAACACCAGCAGCTGACATGGCACCCCAGACCATCACTGACTGTGGGTACTTGACACTGGACTTCAGGCATTTTGGCATTTCCCTCTCCCCAGTCTTCCTCCAGACTCTGTCACCTTGATTTCCGAATGACATGCAAAATTTGCAACCTGTAGCCCATTTCCTGCACACGCCTGTACACGGTGGCTCTGGATGTTTCTACTCCAGACTCAGTCCACTGCTTCCGCAGGTCCCCCAAGGTCTGGAATCGGTCCTTCTCCACAATCTTCCTCAGGGCCCGGTCACCTCTTCTCGTTGTGCAGCGTTTTCTGCCACACTTTTTCCTTCCCACAGACTTCCCACTGAGGTGCCTTGATACAGCACTCTGGGAACAGCCTATTCGTTCAGAAATGTCTTTCTGTGTCTCACCCTCTTGCTTGAGGGTGTCAATGATGGCCTTCTGGACAGCAGTCAGGTCGGCATTTTGGGTTTTCATGAGCTGTATGCCACAATCATCAATATTAAAACAATAAAAGGCTTGAACTACTTCAGTTGTGTGTAATGAATGTAAAATATATGAAAGTCTAATGTTTATCAGTACATTACAGAAAATAATGAACTTTATCACAATATGCTCATTTTTTGAGAAGGACCTGTATGTAGGCTCTATATGTTCTCCTAGATCAACTCACTTGTGGGAAGATAAAAATATTTTGTGGGTTTTTGTATTACACAGAGCACCACCTTCAGCTTTAAGATGAAGGATGTTTGGGCCCATTTATTGCCGAATTTCACACAACACTCGTTAAAAACATTAATTTGTCAGCTGTAAAACTTACCGTTACAATAATATCCAGTTCACGTTCAGGCTGCGGCTGTGATTTCTGTGTCGAAACGAATTCATACTCAAGTTTAATCGGTTGGTTGGAACTTCATCCCCTCAGGCCTACAGCAGCATTTTTATATTACCACACTCGCTGCACACCGCAACGCTTGAAGTACGTTGACACTCTCTTCACACTTTGTGTATGCAAGAGAGGCCGTCTTAAAACAATTAACTACAGACTTTCATAATAACCCTCTGACCAAGCCTGCAAATATTGTTTGGTCCTAGCTGGAATTAATTAAGCTTCCTACCAAGGGAGAGGATGACAGTGTGTGATAATGTATTTTACGTGATATGGACCATTGACTGCCTTTCCATAGCTCAGGAACAATAATGAGAGAAATATCTGTGGATCCATTCAGAGCACTGATTGTTTGTGGGTATTAAATTGTGCGTACATCTCTGAATGCCAGGGCGAAAGAGGAAAGCCATTGTCAAAACATTTGATAGCAAATTGCTTTCTCCACCATTGTGCCAGGTTTGATGGATTCTGTGTTTCTGAAATGGACAGAATGGAAAGGGCCGAGCTTCGAAAGGCAGGCCACGGTGGAGAATTCATCCCAGAGATATCTAAAGTGCCGATTGTTCCTGGCACACGGAAGCGAGGTACGAGCTCCAACAAAGACAGACACGGAGCCTTTTTTTTTTTTTTTTTTTTGCCTTTCTTCACACTTTAAATCATGAAAAGAAGACTTATATAAAAAGGGGCTGAAGTATTGGAACAGGTCAGCAGTGAGCCATGGCAATGGCAATTCTGCTTATTCATACACACACACACACACACACACCGCTCCCAGGTCATTTTCCACCTTCACACACCAGATTAAAATAAGCCGTTAAAATATTCCTTTGCAAGGCTGATATTCAAATAGCTAGGTGCCACCACCATAGCACAATTTCTAATTTTCTATAGCTGGTGCGTGAAGGTTACACTGAGGACACGTGACTGCACTGCGTCTCATTTTAGTCTGCGGAATAAAAACGGTTTACATGGAAATAATGACCTATAATGGTTATTTTTACACGTTAACTTCTTTCTGTTAATAATATAACGTCTTATTTTTATCGAAATGTTGAACAAATCTGGGGATATCAATGAAAAGGATTTTTCATCTTTGAGATCAGAAAAGTGTGATGGTAAAGATCTTGCAGGAGGTAGAGCTGTTCAAACACACATTAAGGACTATGCTTACAGAATTAAGACCCAACTTAAAGCTTCCATATTTTGCTATTTAACTAATTAGGCTAAAACACCCCTCACATAATCAGATTTTATATGTATCAAATTCCCCCATTTCAGTTTTTGTGAGAAAGGATCTAGTTCAGTGTTTATATAAATGAGCAACCGTTGAATCACACCCTGTTACCACTGAGCCAGACGCTGCTACTGCCAAACCACGCCCCGTTACCACAAAGTTAGACCCCACAACTGCCAAACCATGCTGTATTTCCTCCGATCCAAACTCTGCTACTGCCAAACCATGTCGATACCACAGAGCCAAACTCTGCTACTGCCAAACCACACCCCATTACCTGCGAGCCAGACCCCTCTACTGCCAAACCATGCTGTAGTACCTCCGATCCAAACTCCGCTACTGCCAAACCATGCCCTGTTACCTGCGAGCCAGACCCCTCTACTGCCAAACCATGCCCTGTTACTGCCAAGTCACACCTCTACTGCCAAACCACAGCCCGTTACCTACTGCCAAACTATGCCACGTTGCCTTCGAGCCAGACCCCGCCACTGCCAAACTATGCCCTGTTACCTCTGTGCTATACCGTGCTACTGCCGAACCATGCTGGATGAAAACCAGCTTTATAATTGTCCATTGTTCAGAAAGGAGTCCGATGGGAAATGTCACATAAAACTTTTAAGATAACTGCAGCGACATTACTTATTATGAATAAATTCTGAATTATTATTTTTTTCATTCACAGCCACTAACTGAGCATGTCTGACTTTTTGTCCTGCTGTTGATGTCTAATGCTTGCCTCACAACACAAGTTTACTCTAGGGAAATAAAATGGAGATTCTCTGGTGTAACTGATCCCTGAGCCGGAGTGGAAAATCATCACCCTTTATTCCTCGTAGCCATCACCTATGGAAGCGAATTAGAATCTTGGATTTTAAAAGAAACAGTATAGAAATTTAATTACGAAAAAAGAGAGGAGTGTGTTTTTCCTACACACAAATACAAACAACATAGCAGCCCGTTAGACGTTCCAAAATTATTTAAAAAGTAAAATTCCACATACAGTAATAGCTAACAAAAAAATTTTTTATCCTATTGGCCACAGCTTAAAAGTTCGTATCTTGACTATGCAACAGCTAGGCAAACAAGATCAAAATTGTCCATGCTCTCCGGGAGATGAGCGACGACATGCTCACTCTCTCCTGTCAGTCACAGCGACACTAGACAATGAGCTGATGATGATGATTATGGGGGGATTGTTCCAAGATCAAATCGTCGGATAAAACAAGCTAGAAAGAGAGATGCATGATTTTAAATCACGGTATTGAAACTGTATGTTTCATACCCAAAGTTATCAATTTAACAATAATTATTGTAGACTATCTTTTTTTATTTATATCATGCTATGGTTTAAATCAGAATCAGCTGGAAAGCATGTATTTAAGAGGGTCTCAAAATTGCATCATGGGATGTAATTGAAATTAACCAGCATTGTTTTCAAGCTGACTTTTTAGAATGTTAATGATCTTTAGTGAAAGTGCGCCAGTCATGATAAGGGCGAGTCATATTGGCGTAAATTATATTATGATACACTTAACTAAGATAGATCTGCTAATCATAACTTTTCATTTTATGATTTTTTAAAAACTTTTTAATATATTTAAATATGTTTTCAGTGTTGACCAAGCAAGTCATAGTGTAAAAATTGGCGAAGTTACATCATTGGTGACGCATACAGTATGTTGAACAAATGTTTTCAAGTACTGTGCTATGATATTTTTATTACATTACCCAGCCCTGGTCATGATATTTATGAACAGAGTAAGTCAACACGATGCTTATACTTAGCTAGCACCGTTATTAATATGTATTCATACATGACTCAGAGGCTTGATTATTTCCTGACGCGCTCAGGATTAGTGCGTAAATTAATTCATCATTATGAAAGCATTAGTTAGGTATTACTATGTTGCTTATTTATGGACCGCTAAAGTGTCACCGCGATAGTGTGTAAGATGGGTAGGATGAGAAAGGGGCCACTTAGGACACACCAAAGTTTGAGCACAGCATGCCTTTGCATTCATTAGTGAAATTTAAGGCAGCGTTGTCATGCATATAGCTCACCACTGCTGTGCATAATTAAATTAGGTCTGGGAAGAACTCTTTGGTCATCTGTTTTACCTCATGACAAAGTGAAAGGGCTTTAAACATGTATGGTTTGAAGGAAAAATAAAATGTGGATAATTTGCTTAAATTAGCCATTTACTTTTTTCATTTCATAGTGCATTGTAGCATTAAGAAAAGATTTATAACACCTGTTGTATTTATGCCACAGATCATAATAGAGTGCATTTTTATACCTGTAGATGCACTATATTGCCAAAAGTAGTTAAAATACTCACCCATCCAAATCATTGAATTCAGGTGTTCCAACCACTTCAATAGTTACAGGTTTATAAAATCAAGCACCTAGGCATGCAGACCGCTTCATTTGTGAAAGAATTAGTCGCGCTCAGGAGCTCAGTAAATTCCAGTGTGGTACCGTGATAGGATGCCACCTGTGCAAGTCCAGTCCACTCGCTACTAAGTATTCCAGAGACTTCTGTTGGAAAAAACGTGGAAGCGATTGGGAACGACAGCAGCTCAGGCACAAAGCGTTAGGCTACGTAAAATCACAGCGGGCTCAGTGAATGCTGAGACACATAGTGCACAGAGGTCGGCAACTTTCAGCAGAGTCAATAGCTCTCAGACGTCATGTGGCCTTCAGATTAGCTGAAGAACAATGCGACCAATAGAGAGCTTTATGAAATACACTCCTAAACCTTGTGAAAAACCTTCCCAGAAGAGTTGAAGATGTTATAGCTACAAAGCGTGGGCCAACATCATACCTTATGGATTAAGAATTGGATGTTACTCGAGTTCATATGCATGTGAAGGCAGGTCAGCTGATATTTAGGCAATTTAGTCCAGGTCTGGTAAGCGACATTGGTGCAAGTTACCTTAAAAACCCTCCTTAAAGTATTGCATTCAGTCTCACAACTTGTACTGTACAAAATCTTCCTTGGCTAGACCAGCAGATGAGATTTCTGCACTAATGAACAACCTGGAAGATGAGCAGCAACACCTCTTTGTCTCGATTGTTTAAATGATCGTGCTTGATGATTTTATTTCTAATTTACATACTGTACTGTAAAGAACCCAGATTTTCTATTGAAAGAAGCTAAAACATGAGCCAACCTCTACCAAATGTTATTTAAAAAAAATATTTTTAACCTCACATACAAGAACACACAACAGTCATGAAGAGACGAGAAGAACAGGATGGGAAGTGCAGTGCAAATGAGATGGTCTAAAATCAAGAGTATAAAGATATAAAATGCTAGTGCTGTGTCTAAAATGGATTTTGTTATAGGTTGGTATAATACAGAATCACAGTTTTTATGTAATGACAGGGTAGTAAAATATTTCTTTGAACAAGTCAGCTACTGTGTGTGAACTTGCAAAAAGGCTATATTATTATGTCTTGTATGAAGCTGTGATACTTAGATGTCAAGCTTTTACATTTATAGAAACACTTTTGTTCGTCTTAACCTCTTGTGTCCTACAGGTATTTTAACACGTGCAAATTGCATATGCATATATGCATAAAATATATAAAATTATATATAATTGCAAATTATATAAAATGCATATTATATAACCTGATAGTTCCCAATGCACAATTCTTCTTCTTTTAGGGGGAAAAAACACTATAATTGACTCTAGTCAGATTTACTACAGTTTAATTACTAAGCTTCCACATTTCTTCTTAGACATCTCTGTTCCTAGTCACAGACTCCAGCACCTCTTGAGTGATCCCCATATGTTCCCAAGCCATCTGTGAGATTTAATACACTATATGAAGAAAAATATTTCCATACACCATATCATCACATCTTTTATGTGGTTCATTTTTCAAACTTTTGTCACAAAGTTGGAAGCACAAAATTGTACCTGATGTCTTTGTATACCGTAGTATCATAATTTCCTTTCACTGGAACTAATCCTGTTCCAGGAAGACAGTCAGCCTGTCCATAGCGAGCTCCATGCCGGCAGGGTTTGGAGTGGAAGAAACAACTTTTGGATGAACTGGGACACAGACTGTACCCTAGGCCCCCTCAGCCAGCTTCACTGGATGACCTCACTAATGCCTTCGTAGCTGAACATGCAAGCCACAGAAGGTTTCAAAATCTGGTGAAAATCCCAGATGATCAACAGAAAAGAGGGACCAAATGTGGGACAGAATGCCCAAAATTTATTAATGGGAGTAACGGTCTGTTTTCCACAAAGTTTTTAGACCATATTGTGTATCTCTAATGGGTCCCGGGTCTCTCCGTGGTATCCATCCAGTCACACTTGCGTGGTATACGTAGCTTCTACTTGATCTTCAGGTTTCTTATGCATGAATAACGGGAAAAAGAGCATGGTACAGTAGTTTTTGTATTTTCCTGCAAAACAAACTTTAACTACATGTATTTCACTCAAACACCTAAGAAAAGGCAATGCTTTTTAGCATGTTATACCATCTAAATATTGCTAGACACCCTCTTTAAATATGAGTAGTGCTTCCCTCCCCCCAGGTTAATAATAACACGATGCACAAAAATTTGCACAAAACAACACGATGCACAAAAATGTAAACATTTAAGACTACAATTATTTAAAAAAAAACAAAAAAAAAATACATTCGTTTCAAATCAATTCATTTTCATGGTAAGTGATTTATTTAATAACTCGATTATTCCATGCATGTTAAAATCTAATACTATTCTGTCCGTGCTAGTGACTGAGGCAGGATGATCCTAGTCTGGCAAATGCTGTAGCTAACAGCTCCCTTGAATAACCATCCAGGATGCAGCTCTCATACTGTAGTTTCAGAGGCTTACTGAAGAAAACCCTGTACAACTGTAATGAAAAAACAATAAAAAAACAAGAATAAATAAAAATACCACTTGTTCCTCTTTTTATAAACATAAATAATACTTTTTTTTATAAACTTAAACATATGAACTAACAAGTACACAAGCAGGTAACATTAGCTATGTGTTAGGTTGTTGCTACATTGCTAGTGATTAGTACTATGCTAACGCATTACAAATCCCAATTTAATCACAATTTGCAACGTACAGTTTAATACAGTAAAATTTCGTTGATGAAATTAACACTGCTTTAAAGGAATGATGAATTGTCCGACCTCTACTCATCACACGCATAGACAGGACTACTAGCATCTACTAGCACCAGGGCTGATAAGTAACCTCACTACCATCATCAGTGCATTCTCTTGCTTTGCCCAAAGCAAAACACTAATCTGCCTGTGTGTGTGTGTGTGTGTGTGTGTGTGTGTGTGTGTTTGGATATATTTTTTCACAATGATAACCATAATGAATAAGCAGAAGACTGCACATGTTCAGTCCGGATGAGGCACTTAACCAACATGCAGTGTTTTTAATAGAGCAATGGTGGGCGGCAATAATGTGCAATACTCTCGAAATGCTCTCTATTAGCAATGCTAAAAAGGACACATTTGGTACGGAGGGTTCATTTTTTTAAAGCGACTGCGAAAACAATAAAGGGGTTATTTAGTGTAGGATGGAGAATTTACGCTGTAATGTAGATATTATAAAAAAAAAAAAAAGGGATTTGCGTACCTCAAGAGCCTCAACATCTGGCTCCGACTAGAAGACGTGATGGCTAAATATAAGTTAGTGGTTGAAAATGCTGAGAAGTATAGCGACGTGCGCATTAAACTTTGCTTAGATTCTTTAGACCTTGGTGGAAATCTGCGTTTACGCTTTAGTGTTGGGTTCTTTGACAACACTTCTGCCTGGCTGACCTTAAAAGCGTTTGTGCAAGCATAACTTTCTCACATTAGAGAGTCCCGAGACCTTAATTATTCTATTGAATTGGGGTCAAGGATGGACCGCAACAATGTAATTACATTATATCAGCCACAACTCAAAGGTTATTATAGACATTTGCCGGCACACCGCACAGGTAAGTAACAGCTCAATAAAGATAAAAAAAAATGGCATTGGCGGATAGCAAAGGAGAATATTGGCTGTAGGCATTTCGAGAGCAAATAAAAAGCAAGGCACAGTCATATAGCCTGTCTGTACTCTTACACGTTTATGTGTTTCCTTCCCCAACAACAATCTTCATGGATGAGTCTAAAATCAGTTCACTTTGGTTCTGGAGCCGTGTGTGTGTGTATGCCCCCCACCCACAGAAGGTCATATGGTTAATGCAGATTTTAGTCTTCACGGGCTCTTAACTAGTTTTTAATCAGCGATTATTAACGAGCTGGAAGGCTGTGCAGGCTCTGGGCTCTCTAGCCGCAGGAGAGTGCCCGTCAATATGTCACATCAATTACTGAAAACCAGGCCATGCTGAAAGAGACAGGGGGGGATGAGAGTCTAAACTTCTTCCCCCTGATATCATATCTATAGTGTATTACGTCTGGAAGTGTTCAGAAAGTTATAAGGATTTGGAGAGTTACAGATTTATTTCTGGGGAAAAAAGTACGTTTCTCTCAAACCGTTGAAATGCGCAACTTGTGGCAGTAAATCAGTGGCCAAGCTTGAACATAGCTCTCGACGTGCACTGCATGTCGGTTCAAGCAGAGCCTAGAGTTATTAAAATCCTGGCACCAGAAGCTTTGACCTCGAAGTTCAATGTCGCATCTGTTGCTTTCTGCTTTCTTCACCAACACAGTGCACATGTTTACCTCAACTCATTCTAAACATAGTCCTGACACTTGCCTCCCTATCAGACATATCAGTAATTGCCAATTACGCATGCCAGTGCTTCAGACTGCAGCTTAATTGCTGTTAATGAGAGTCGAGGCGCTGCAAGGTGTGCGCAGGCGTCGCGCGGCTTCATAAACAAGTCCCTTATAAAGCCGATGCCCTACTGTACACCGGAGCATGAATATGCATGCGAGTCGATTTGCCCCGGCTCGTACTCATTTCGGAGCCAATCAGAGCCAACGTGCCTCGGCTCTGGCATTGACTAAGCTCCACTTTATTAGGGCTGCTGTTAGGCAACTTGAAGCCACAAGCTCAGATATACCTTTAAAATAGATGAGAGCGAGTTTGTGGGTAAGTGTGACATGGTCTTGGCTTCCACAGTGCGATAGCATCGGAATTGCAGGTGCTTCACACGGAGTCATCGCAGGGGGCTTTTCAAAATGTACGACACCTGCATATGCTAATAAGTGCAGTGCGCACCTCTAAAGTTAGTTGTCACAGGAATGAGGAATTAAGTCCGTTCCCTAGGTGATGGATGAAGATCAGTTTTCTTAAGTATAAGCCTAAAAAAATTATTTTTATATAGTCTTTGTTTAAATTAATATGTTGATGTGGTGTTTTCACTTGGAGCACCTTGAAATGTGATCAAAGTATAGACCAGTTCAGAGACAAATAACGGCTCTTTGGAAGGTGTGTAATTTGGAGACGGCAAGGTTTTAGTCAGTAGTCTCACGTTGGTTTCTTCTGTGTGTTTGCTGAATGGTTTTAACACTACTGTGTATAGCGTTATTTATTGGTGTAATTTCTTTCCATTACCAAGCATCTACTATGTAGCATCCTGCTAGTCCACCAGTCGTGGTGAAGAAAAATATTGTGAATCTGATAGGGATGGAAATCTCTTGTGACCGCTTGATACGATATCAATATGATACCCAGGCACACATTTTGTTTTTTTTTATGACACTCGTAAACCAAATAAAATTTTCCCATAAGAAATAATGGAAACTCAAATTATTTGTTCCACAGCCCCAAAAAATAAATACATAAAAATAATTACCACAAAATATAAAGTAAATATAAAACAAATTAACCTGCACTTTACCTTAAAAAAAAGTACAAATAAATCCCGACAGCTAAGTGTTTCCATTTGTGCGCACAGGCGCTGTGTTTGTGTGTGTGAAGCTAAAGTAAGGGGTCCCTCCCCTCTCCCCCACCCCTTCTTACACAGTTACCTTTCCTCCACACACACAACGGAAACACTGTTTTATCGGAAAAATAAAAATAAATCTCTCTAATGACATTCGATTGAGCGACACACTAACGGAATCACTGCTGTTAAATAAAAATAAACTGGGGTCCCTTATAAAGCCGATGCCCTACTGTACACCGGAGCATGAACATGCATGCGAGGCGATTCATCCAACGGTGTCCAGTGATGCGTGTGCATACAGACACAAAGAGCAGTCTGATACAGAGAGAGAAAATAGATCTTTAACCTCTCTAATGAGACTTGCTTTTGCTTTACAAACTCGGTACACACACATACAGACACAAAATAAAATGTGTTTTACACACACACACACACATGGTGTTATTGCAAACAGTACACGCATGTTGATTATACCAGTGAGAGATGCGTACTAAGACCCAGCAGGGGAGGCGATTACCCATAATTCTGCAGTGCAAGAGACAGAAAATCTGTTGGCTTAGTTGTGATCACATGATGCTCGGCATCAAAACAAGAAGCGCATGCGTGATACATGATACTCTGTACTTGTAAACCGAGACTTGTTTGTTTTTCAGGTCAAAATGTATTAAAAATATTTTCTCATCTTGTGGAACACTCGCAAACCGTGTTACTCGCAATCTGAGGTTTCACTGTACTGTATCATGATTTTATAAATATCCCCAATCAACATTACCGTATTTAATTATCACAATTGAATTGAAAATGAGTAATTAAATGTAGGCCATTCCTTATAATATTAGTTTTCTCACTTAAAAACCAAGCACAGCATTTAAATAATACAAACTACCTTTCAGTACAAGAGTTTAACCTTTAACTAAAATTTTATTTAAAAAAAAAGCAAAATTTTTTCCTGAGCAGCACCTAACTGTTATGTTATAGCATACATACCCACAATAGTTATTACTAAACAAACTTGGCAAATAATTCACTTGTACCATACGAGATGACAATCTTTAAAGCATATAATCTGTCAGTAGGGCTGCACAATATTGGAACAATCGTCAGGATCAGAATCCCTATAGTACAGAGAGACTTCCTTTTTTCAGCACAATCCAAGCAACTGAACCAATGAACTGAATTTTATTACACAAACATGACTTCATTTTAAAATGTTTCAAAAACAATATGTCGCATAAACAAAGAAATAGCACAGATTCATAAGATGCCATTTTTTATGCTTGCTTTTGGTTGTTTCTGCGACTAATAATAATAATAATAATTAAGCAATTTCCCTCTGGGATGAATGAAGTTATTTGAATCTTTAATAATAATACATTCATTTTTAGTTCAGAATTTTTGTAACGTCATTCTCATATTTCAGTACAATAAAACCATGTACAATTTTAAAAGTAATTTTCTCACAGGGTTTGGAGAGAAAGGGATATTGAAGGCTTTTAATGCACGTGACTTTTGCTATCGTAACACCATAAAAATGCATTTCTGTTGCACCATTTGAAAGCTCATGCACAGGATTGGTTATACGGAGTCGTGTTAATTTGGTCAACAAAAATAATGATGAAAAATATTTGTTGACAAGATGAAACAATGACGAAACAGCACAGATATTAATAAACAGTGACGGTGATGAAATCAGCATGCAATATTGTTGACGAAAAAGACGTGACTAAAATGTGGTTTAAAAAAATTAATAAAGCATCTGTCTTTATTTTCGTCAACATTTAATTTTTCGCCACAATCATTCATTACGGCATGAGCAGCAGTGTTTCCCGCGTTTCCCAGTTTTACAGCCTCTTTGTGGTAATTATGTTAGCACATGTTAACATAATTATGTTGTGATGTATTTTATTTTATAGTAAACCTGTTGCCAAGCACATTGAGCTAATAGGTTAGCAAATGATTGTGACCAGTTACATACAGAATACGGACCAAGCTGAAAACCAGCTATAGCTGATCGGACGGTGCATCTTTATTATAAATAAATTTTTTTGGAGTCAGTGTGGCAATACAGGTTTGCCAAAGAAGGAATATATAATAATTATACATAACTGAATCTATTTTTCCCCCATCACTAGTATCTAATCAAAACAATAATAATTCAAAACAAGTCACACTATAAATCATGTCAGCTTGGCCCTAAAGTCTTTTGGCAGTTTATAGTAGAAATGCTTAGGATCTCCAATAAATACCCAGAATATTATTGTTCACATTTGAATAATGAGCTAAATATTTGATGGAGGGTCATGATTTTTTTTTTAACAGATAGAGGGATTCCTGGTTGCAGAAAGAATAAACCACTGGTTTACGCTTTAAATAATACAAACTTCATCAGTTAAAAGAGCAGCTTTTAAACTCGGACACGAATCTTAGACTCGCACTTTGATGACAATGTTACCAGAACATATGTTTGTCCCGTCGCCCCTCTACTGTAAATGAGTGACTGAGTCTTTTCTGCCACACTAAAGACTCACTTATATGACATCCATAGTTAATAACATTAAGCTATTTTGGTAAGGAATGGCTCTGAATAGATTAAAATTTAATAAGACTGATTTGACAGCATATATATCAGGACCATGTATTTTTATCTATAGATCACTGCTGTGGAGAGCTAATATAAGTATAATACATCACCAGATTATTTGCAGTGTTATTGTAGAGCTTAAGTAAAAAAAAAAAAAGAATTTCTATTATGCTGTAGCAGCACACGAGTTGCACCCCGCCGCTTAATATCCATTTATGAGAATATTCATTTCGTATTCACCAAAATTCATGAGGTAGAAAATGTCATTATGGAGTTTCTGAAAGCAGAATAAGAGAAGTTTGGAAAGTTAAAGAAAGGCTGATTGCCAGGCTCAGTTAACTGGACAATTAATTATTTTTTATATCTTGGTGAGAACAGGATTGAGAGGTTTAAGTATAAGAATGATCACCACGCTGATTCGATTGATTTAAAAAAATAATCCAGCATGTGACGTTGTGGAGTTGTCATTAATGCTAACTGCGATGGAATGACCAAAAATGAAAAAAAGTTCTTGTACAGTTTTAATAAAACTGCATAAACTGTATAAAAATAATTGACTATGAACTTATATACTAGGAATTTAATTGCACACTCTTAGGTGTGTTTGTAAAAAAAATGTACAGTGCCATCTGTTGAATTTTGAGATAAACTAATGATTTTTTTCAAGGTAGATTTTTATAAATTTTTTTCTATGTAAGGGATTTTTCTATTTAAATTTCAAAGAAGCATATCTTCGCTTCCCGTGTGCTGATTGCGATGAAACAAAGCCTATGTGTTATCTCAAGCTCGCCCAAACACACCAGTGAAAACCCCATTATAATTCGTTCAGTAGTTTTTACGTGATTCGCGCACAAACAAACAGACAGATGACAAATTTTTTTAAAACCATCTTGGTGTGTTCTATTACTCGTCTTGCGTCTCCTAAATTATTTTTTCGCAAATATCTTACATGACACGTATGTACAGACACACCAACTTTACAGTTTTGTTATATGTAGAGATGTATATAATGATGTCATGTATATCTGAAAGTCTTTGAGGTAAAAAAAAAAAAAGCAGAGAAACTGACTCCTAGTGTTGGTCCTCTGACATGCTGTGAGAGTGAGAGGAGAAGAATGAAGGGGTGAGAGAGGTGGCAGGTAGAATTAATTCATAACGTCCATAATAATGAAGGCCTCTGTAATTCTCAGCAGCAATCTGAGATGTGGAAATGAGACGAGGGGGAAATGAGACAGGGTGAAGAACAAAAGCAGACGATTCTGCTGACGGAACACAATACAATAGCGTTTCCCATCACGGATAAAACACTGCTGATTAAGTTTGACAGTCAAATTCAAAACGTTAACATTCGGCACCTGACTCGTGACTCGGAATTCAGCTTCCTTCTGCGAACGTCCTCCGACTAGAAATGTTTTTTTTTTTTCTTCGCTTCAAGGATCCACCTCTTGCAAGATGGATTCAAAAACTTCACACAGTCCTACCACGAAGATGGAAGGCAACTCTTGGATCGCTTCGTTAATGCTTATAATTAACTTGGCACCAGATTACGGGAGGTCAGCCTGGTTTTTGTTTTGACGTAATGAATAAAGGACTCGGGAGAAATAACAAAGCACCAGCTGATGATACATGCTGAGTGGGCACGTCTAGCGACTAATTATTGATTAATATCGGCCGCGCAGGAAATGAGCAACGTTTACCTTGATTTAGAAGACCGAGCGTTTAAAAGATCCAAGGAGAGAAGGACTTGTGTGAGGCCGAGTTTAAAAACAGAGACGTGTCCTTGGCCTGACTTGGCACCGTATCACTCTGTGTTACTCAGCCTGCTGCTCTACAAAGGAGGAGAGTTATTAAAAAGTTATTTTAATAACGCTTATTAAAAAGTAGCTCCCGAGTCAGTGACCCAGACCTGGAGAGAGTGCCAGCGCATGCTGTGCTAGGTGAGACAGGGCAGCTGCTCTGATGACGGAACCTAAATATTCTCCGAGGAGTATTAGTAATGATGTCATTAAATAAGACTCAAAGCTTTTTACACATTTCAGAACTCCTCCCGATGGCATTTTATATGCCTCATGTTACCAAGGATAATATATATGAAAATAAACCCATATTGAATATATCCACTGAGAAGATCTTGGTGGTTTTGGAAATGTACTTAAAAGCTTCCTACCGTAGCAGACGGTTGTATCATGAAGTGAGTTTTCATGGTGTGGTCAGGAAAATGTCGCTAAACTTGTGCATGAACAGCGAGTTTCCCGTATAGCTGATTTCCTTTCTGTCCCATGTCATGATGTAGTACAAACTACAGTATGAAAGCAATCGATTACCTTCTGCAGCTTATTAATGTTCACACATTAAAGGAAAGGTCTGTATTAGAACCAAATGTGATTGCTGACGAGTGAAAAACACGTTCTCTCTTGGTTCCACATGAACAAATTTCATTTGAGCAACTTCACCATAAACCACTGCTGGTCTGGAGAGGATGTTGAAATATACAAAAGGGGAAAAAACTTTTACTCATCATCTATACCGCTTTATCTGTGTACAGGGTCGCGAAGGGCCTGGAGCCTTTCCCAGGAGACTTGAGGCACAAGGCAGGGTACACCCTGGGCACACACACACACATACATACACATTCACACACTATGAGCAATTTGGGACCGCCAATTAATCTACTCTGAATGTCATTGGACTATGGGAGGAAACTGAAGTACCTGGAGGAAACCCACAAATCATGGGGAGAACACGCAAACTCCACACACGCAAAGATTGAAAGCGAACCCTGGCTGGGAATCGAACCCAGACCCTGAAGGTGCAAGGCGACAGTGCTAACCACTAGCCCACCGTGCTGTCTGGGAAACACTCCCTATATTGAAATTAATTAGATATCATTCTTGTTTGTAATTGTATCAAAGAGTTTTGTAGAGTTATGGAAGAACCCTGTAGTTTATATTTCTGATTTAAAAACAAAGTTTATGTAGGTTTGTTTCACCTTAAACACCACATAAGTATCTGGAGTCTTGCTGGATGTTTGCCTTGTGTGTGGTGTAATGTTGACCCAGGCAATGTTGGTTTGGTGTAGGATATATTAATTTTTACATTTATAGTATACGTTTCTGTTCGAGGCTACTGTCTCCCCAGTCACTCCTGTGTAGGTGTGAACGTGTTACATCAGTTCATTTGTAACTACAGTGGGTACAAATATGTACGCCCCACTCGTTATTTTACACGAAAGAAGAGCAGCGTTCAGGGATTAGGTTTTTTTTGTGGTCTGAGTGTGTACATGGTGCAGAAACAACTCGCGGAAGAGAATAAACAGAAGCGTTTGGATATCTGCAGACAAAAATTGGAGCGATACTCTAAGGAAGGTGAACGTTTTTTAGAGAGAATCATTACTGTTGACGAGACACGGCTTCATCACTACGAGCCTGAAAGTAAAGACAGCGTCGCGTTTGTGGCTCGCAGCTCAGACTGAACCATTTTTTAAATAAGGGGACACAAACTTTTTAATAGATGGACAAAGTGTATTGAAAAGCAAAAAAGAAATGATGGATTTGTCTTTTCTAAAAGTTCATTAAAATAGTTTCTACAGCCATTGTGGAAGTGAGGATGCTTTTTGACTCACCCTCGTACATCGTTAGTTGAAAGCTAGAGTGATGTATTTGAGGCCAAGGAACTGTGAGAGTCACACACAGCTACCATTTAAGCCTCTAAGATGTTTTATTAAATTCTTTATTCAAAAAAAAAAAAAAAAAACAGTTAAACACCCCTGAGAACAGAAACTGCCACAGATAAAGGATAGCCCATGATTAAAACATTGCATAGGTGGGAAACGTGAGCCGTAGTCTCTGGTAAACTAACAAGGCTGCTGTGTGTAATGAAGTGGCCAATAATTCTACAGTGTTTAAAAAAATTCTGAGGATTTCTGATATTTGCACCCAGACATGCATCATGTTGACTACTATGCCGAGGAAGGATCCATCACCCACATAATGGCTGCTCAGTGGTAACCCTGTAGCAGGCCCTCCTCTTTTTTTATTGACATACAGGTCCTTCTCAAAAAATTTGCATATTGTGATGAAGTTCATTATTTTCTGTAATGTACTGATAAACATTAGACTTTCATATATTTTAGATTCATTACACACAACTGAAGTAGTTCAAGCCTTTTATTGTTTTAATATTGATGTAGTTAATTGTTTTAAGACGGCCTCTCTTGCATACACAAAGTGTGAAGAGAGTGTCAACGTACTTCAAGCGTTGCGGTGTGCAGCGAGTGTGGTAATATAAAAATGCTGCTGTAGGCCTGAGGGGATGAAGTTCCAACCAACCGATTAAACTTGAGTATGAATTCGTTTCGACACAGAAATCACAGCCGCAGCCTGAACGTGAACTGGATATTATTGTAACGGTAAGTTTTACAGCTGACAAATTAATGTTTTTAACGAGTGTTGTGTGAAATTCGGCAATAAATGGGCCCAAACATCCTTTATCTTAAAGCTGAAGGTGGTGCTCTGTGTAATACAAAAACCCACAAAATATTTTGATCTTCCCACAAGTGAGTTGATCTAGGAGAACATATACAGCCTACATACAGGTCCTTCTCAAAAACTTAGCATATTGTGATAAAGTTCATTATTTTCTGTAATGTACTGATAAACATTAGACTTTCATATATTTTACATTCATTACACACAAACTGAAGTAGTTCAAGCCTTTTATTGTTTTAATATTGATGATTGTGGCATACAGCTCATGAAAACCCAAAATCCCAATCTCAAAAAATTAGCATATCATGAAAAGGTTCTCTAAACGAGCTATTAACCTAATCATCTGAATCAACTAATTAACTCTAAACACCTGCAAAAGATTCCTGAGGCTTTTAAAAACTCCCAGCCTGGTTCATTACTCAAAACCGCAATCATGGGTAAGACTGCCGACCTGACTGCTGTCCAGAAGGCCATCATTGACACCCTCAAGCAAGAGGGTAAGACACAGAAAGACATTTCTGAACGAATAGGCTGTTCCCAGAGTGCTGTATCAAGGCACCTCAGTGGGAAGTCTGTGGGAAGGAAAAAGTGTGGCAGAAAACGCTGCACAACGAGAAGAGGTGACCGGGCCCTGAGGAAGATTGTGGAGAAGGACCGATTCCAGACCTTGGGGGACCTGCGGAAGCAGTGGACTGAGTCTGGAGTAGAAACATCCAGAGCCACCGTGTACAGGCGTGTGCAGGAAATGGGCTACAGGTGCCGCATTCCCCAGGTCAAGCCACTTTTGAACCAGAAACAGCGGCAGAAGCGCCTGACCTGGGCTACAGGCTTTTCATTCGGAAATCAAGGTGCCAGAGTCTGGAGGAAGACTGGGGAGAGGGAAATGCCAAAATGCCTGAAGTCCAGTGTCAAGTACCCACAGTCAGTGATGGTCTGGGGTGCCATGTCAGCTGCTGGTGTTGGTCCACTGTGTTTTATCAAGGGCAGGGTCAATGCAGCTAGCTATCAGGAGATTTTGGAGCACTTCATGCTTCCATCTGCTGAAAAGCTTTATGGAGATGAAGATTTCATTTTTCAGCACGACCTGGCACCTGCTCACAGTGCCAAAACCACTGGTAAATGGTTAACTGACCATGGTATTACTGTGCTCAATTGGCCTGCCAACTCTCCTGACCTGAACCCCATAGAGAATCTGTGGGATATTGTGAAGAGAAAGTTGAGAGACACAAGACACAAGAATCTGCAAAAGGATTCCCGACCAAGTATTGAGTGCAGAACTGAACATAATTATTTGAAGGTTGACTTTTTTTGTATTAAAAACACTTTTCTTTTATTGGTTGGATGAAATATGCAAATTTTTTGCAAAGTTTTCATGAGCTGTATGCCACAATCATCAATATTAAAACAATAAAAGGCTTGAACTACTTCAGTTGTGTGTAATGAATCTAAAATATATGAAAGTCTAATGTTTATCAGTACATTACAGAAAATAATGAACTTTATCACAATATGCTAATTTTGAGAAGGACCTGTATTGTCCACAGAACTAACAAGATGACTATAATCATGGATGCATACAGTAAATTAAGCTGACAGGAAGGCTACGGTAACTCAAGTAACCAGTGTTTACATCTGTAGTGAGCAAAAAAGCTCAGTTATGCAGGGTTTCAGCAGAGACACGACTAGTTACAAATCTACTGTACATCTACTGTAGATGAAGAGTACGGAGTAAAGTACTAAAGCCCTGCTGCATCACTTGTCTTTAGGTAGAGATCAGCAAAACCAAACCCGAAAAAAAACATGAGCTCAAAGTTTCATTATAAAGTAAATTTTGAAGACGTCAAAGATTTTCACACATTTGTTATGAATAAACATCATAGGCACATCATTCAGGGAGGAGTTTTTCCAGAGTCCTGCTCTTGATCCAATAAAAAAAAAACTGCACAGTCTAGCTGAAGACCTTTATATCAGGATGCTGACCTAAATATTTCTAGGTGACATAATTGAAGCCTGTTCTTGTTATTTTTTATTTGTTAAAAATAAATACAAAATTATTAATAATAATGTCTTTAGGCTTATGAGTAAAGTGACTCACTGACATGTGCTTGATGACTGTATGTTCTATTCTAATTCATGCTTGATCAGGTGTAAGTTCACAAATTACGTTTAATGCTAATTTGGTGTAAGGTATGGTACATTTATTTATTTTTTTACTTCTTACATTCACAGTTTGAGTGCAGACATTTGTTGGGGTTGTATGAGTTTGTTGTGTTTGGAGACAATAGTCTTGTTGCAACACTCACTTTTTGTCACTGTCTACCTGGTGATTGGAGGTTCTCCTGACAAATCCTGAAAGTCCTCCTCCTTTATTATTCCATCCATGTTGAGCGATGCACCAGTTCCCCCAGCAGCCAAACAGCCCCAAAGCGTGATGCTACAGTATTCTTGAGGTTGAATGCCTCTGCTTTACTTATCCAAAACACCCCAAAATTTGCACTCTCTTACAGTAATTTGAACTGATTTTGAAATGGTTCTAAGAGACGTTCCTGACTTTAACGTTTAAATCGACCATCCTCTTTCTCAAATCTGCACCGAGATCCTTGGACTTGCCCAATGTACTAGGTGCTGTTTAGACCAAGGAGTGCTGTGAAACAAAACAATGTTTATTTCTGGCACAGAAAAGCTACCAGCTGTGGTAATAATCATGATTAACAGGACATTGAGATGCCTTGAGCTTGACCAATTAAAAGACATTATGGGACTTTAGGCACCACTGATAATCTAAGAGGGTGAATGTACAATTTTAACCATTTATTTATTTTTGATCCTGACTAGATTTTTACATAAAATTAAACTGTACATGTACCAAATTCTTCAAGATATATTCTGTACAGTCTTGAGACCAGTTCAAGAAAAACATTAAACATTGAGGTAGTCCTCGACTTATAAACAAGTTCCGTTCCAGGAGCACGTTCGTATGTCTGATTTGTTCTTAAGTCCGACAAAGTGAGTCTTATATGCCTCTGACACAAATATACAATGTAAAGCATACCAATCCACTTGACTAAATCTTTGTCCCCTTTCCTAAACTGTGGCCAAAAATCGCAAAAAACTATTTTGTTTCAGAGCTGTTTTCCACTGTATTGGACTGTGAACTCTGTCTCCTTAAGGATTTTCCGAAATTAGGATTATTCACCATCAGGACAGTTTTACAGGACAGCCATTTTCTATCATCGTGCTCCCGGAGGCTGTGAGGCAGACTCATTTCTCACGCAAAATTTTAAATCTCCGACCACAGTGAATTATGGAGCTTTAACTCAGCATACACAGTTAGTGTCGCTGCCACTCACAGAAGGTAGCATAGGGTTAAAAATGATTGTGTACCACAGCTGGTGTAGGGTCACAGAGGGCCCTACGGAACCTCTCCCAGGCGCAAGGACAGGGACACCCTAGATGTGGTACTGACCCATCATAGTGTAAAAGTGCACACACACATGACTGGGGCCACCCCGTCTCACCTTCCCATAGCATATAGAGTATATGGACATTTGCATTGAGCCATAAGAATTAGGACCTCAAACTACTAGATTCATTACTTAAAATAAAAAAAAATAATAATAATGAAGGAAGCAGATTAAACATTTCATTTAACTTTATTTTTTCCAGACACATTGATTTCTTAACCTTTCAGAAACATCATTTTTTTTGTATTCTTCATATTATTAATATTTGAAAATACAAATATAAAAGTAGACTTTTTACATCTGAGGCATGAGATAACCCTACCCCATAAATATTATGATTTTTTAAAGCTTTTTTTTTTTCTTTTATTTTATTATATTTTTTGTATTTATTTATTTATCTTTAAACATCAGGGCTTGAGCAAGCCATACAAGAGGACCTGAAAGATGCTTTCAGATGTCAGTTTCTTGCTGTTAAAATGTCGTTAACATTTGAACACAGGCATGTGTCAAGACAGGAGGAAGCGAAAGAAAAGACTTTCTTTTCTTCAAGGAGATCGCAAAGTGAAGAGGAAGCCTGAAGTGTGTGGGCTGTGAGTGTACAGCTGTGACAGCAGGATATGCTCGCTTTAGTACTTGGCACGTGTCAATATCAAATTTTTCTACAACGATAAATAAGTCTTTTAAATGAATAAACAGAATTGTAGCATTGCATTTTCTAAAATATGGAATAAAATAAAGCCACTATAGACGTAAAAAAGGAGATGAATCAGCACATGCCTACTTTTCAGACTTAAAATAATTATAATTATTTAAATCCAGTTGGGGCCACTCAAAAAAAAAAAAAAAAAAGACTTGCTCACTGGTTAACCGTCAACACTTAAGTGTTTTTTTCATGCTGTTATGTAGAATCAGATTCTATAATTGCCTAAATTGAAGCCTGCGGTGTTCTCAATGATTTGCGTCGAAATCAACGAACAATTGGTTTAGTCTAAAATGGGGAGATGGAAAAAAAAATAATAGTAATAAGAGAGTATGTTTCGAACACCTTCCAGCTCTTATTTATTAAGTTTTTAAAAACCGTTTCGACTTCAACACTAGTGGAATAACTAAAACTAGTTAATGCGTGACGTTTATTCAGGTCTAAACGCAAATAAATAGAAATTAATCCTTAAAATCTAAGCTAGAAGAAGCGACCCCTATTCGCCATAACCTATTATAATTTTCTGTTAAATTGCTGACGTGTTTAAGAAGGTGGAAATTAATTTATACCACATCAGAAGGTGTGAACAGAACAGCTTGGACGGGAGTTTCGCTTCAACACAAAACACAAGTATTAATAGTAATGTAACCCAGCGCCACATCATCTAAGATTAATAATAAACTCTGGTTAACTGTTTAAAGTTAAGATCGTTGATATGATGGTTTAACATTTACGGCAGGAATCACGGGTGTAATCACGGTTCTTTTTGAAGTGGGTTGAGTTGTTCATAACGGCGCTCATCTGTGTAAAACCATCTTGTGAGTAAACAAAGATCTGTGTGCTCACGAAACCAGGGTGATATTTCTGTCCATACGGGTTTGCAGAGTTTCCTAGGCTGGTGACCAGTAGGGACGTTCTCAGATCTCTGCAGTGTTTATACCACCTTGTACCATTTCCTGCATCGTCAAGCATACACCTTTTATACTTTTTTTACCTTGAAAGAAAAAAAAAAAAACTCATCCTCTTACTAGCCAGTTTATCATGTATAATAAGCACCTATTTTTCAGGTTTATGATATCCCTATATATAGATTATCTGTTACCGTGCACAGTTCGTCAGCGATCCTCAACCCTGTGCGTCGATAGGAATGGGCCACCACTGAGCAAAAATGATTTGAGAGGCGGAATAATCTCAGGACAACACTGACAGATTTATTCTTCCTGTGGGTTTTTGATACACACCTGCCTGTAGGTGCTTGGGTTGAGACTGAATCAGTGAACATCAGCAATAAAGTTATGAACTATATTCACTGAGTCTTTGGCGCACGTTATGAAATAAAGCCATGAGAGCGGATGCGGTGGTGATTTTATCAGGGATAAAGGTGTTCTCATGCAGATCCCAAAATACATTGTTTAATAAATTACCGTAAACAATTCTTTTGCCGCACAAAGTAGTCTGGAAACAGTAAGCTTTGGTTGCTAAGCAACATAAAGTAATGATCAGGCTACAGTTTTATAAGGTGTACGTGTGTCCCGGCTCAGCCAATCCCATTTTATCCATTTTTCTCTTGTCCATTGTGTGCAGAGTTCTAGGTAGTTACATATTCCATAAAACCATCAACTGAGCGTGTAATATATATTCACTACCGCTCAAAAGTTTGGAATGACTTTTGGGATCACTTAGAATTTTATTGTTTTCCAAGGAGCCACACACACAAAATTCTGAATAGAAAATATAGGGGGGGGTGGGGGGGGAAAGGAACAAGACATGCTGACATTGTCAGAGTTAGAAATAATGATTTTGATGGAAATTAATGTTCTTTAAACTTCTTTATCAAAAAAAAAAACTAAATAAAAGCAAAAAAATGCCACAACCCACATCTTTTGCATCAATTATAGCCTGGCAGAGCAAAGGCATTCTACAGTAGGTGTTCAAGATACCCTGATGAGATTCCACCCCATGCTTCCTGGAGCGTCTCCCCCAAGTTGGATCGGCTTGATGACGGAGTCTTCCTCCGTACCATACGGTCAAGCTGCTCCCACTGAGGCTCAATAGGGAATTCTAACTTTAACTGTTTGTGAAATGGATGAAATTGTTTGTTGTTGATGAAAAAGTGATCCCAAACTTTTTTTTTTTGAGCAGTAGTGTATATATAGTACAACACACACACACAAAAAGTAAAAGTTTAGTTTAATGGCGTAGGCTTGTCATTTTCTAAAGTGCACAAACATCAAAATCAGGTAATTGCTTACTAGTACTGTAATTATGATTAATTATGTGATTCATTTTCCAAATTAAACTTTCCACTGAGTTCTCCCTGCTTAATTATACAATTTAAAGTCTTCATAATTATAACTACAATTCCAAACTACGACTTGTGCGTTAGGATCTAAGGTAGCACCCTGCTGAAAAACAACCTTGTGGTATGGGTCCAAGTGATAATGTTATTTACATTTTTTTATTTTTACTTCTACAATTTTGCATAAATTTTTTATAGAGGTGTGTTTTTGAAAGTTTGTGTCAGGCGGAAACCACATGGGCAAATGGAGGTAAAAGATGAAGTTTGAGAAAGTTTGATCCTAATACATACTATCGAGTCTATACAGCATCTATTAATTAGTAAAAACAGAGAGAAAGAGGGAAAGAATGGCCGTGGGAAAGTGACACAGCACTACACGGACAGCACTACAGAGACAGCACATTATTACAATACATGGATTTTTTTTTTTTTTTTTTAAACACCCTACTGGATACTAGGCATGTGCTGATGGGTGAGACTTTCATGTCGCAGCAATTGCTTCATGTTTCGTCATTTCATTTATTACCAGACTCTCGTGGAAGAAAGAAAAAAAAAAAAAACGAAGACGTCGAGAAAAAAATTAATAAATCACTCGCTTCCTTCAAATGTATTCGAATTCTCTTACTTTTACAAAAGCATTGATGACCAAAACAAATCAGCTAGATATAGAGATAATATTATTTTGATGCATCCACAATAAATTTGTGTGTATATTATTTATATATATATTTATATAAAAGATGGATTTCAGCACATGCCTGCTTACTAGAGTGATGAACTGAAGCTTGGGTGTGGTGATGGGAAACGAGAGAGAGAGAGAGAATCTGAGTACACAGTACACTGGAGTATAATTATTATGTTCACTACTACATCAACAACGACAAACATGAGAGATATAAAAACCCCTCCCCCCCTCGCGACTCAAAATTGAAATCAGTAAAGGAACATTTTTCCTTTTTTTTTTTTTTTTTTGTATTTCATTTTTTTTCTTGTACATTTGAACAATACAATAGTCATCTTTTTTTTCAGTTTGTTTAAATTATTACTTGATCGTATCTCCAGATCGTGTAAAAAGCATCCAGCATTTTGCTTCACCTGGTTATTCGGAGCGTCGGTGTACATCAAAAAATGAAACAAAACAAAAAGTCAAACCGAAATAAAAACAAACAAAAAAATAAAATGTAGTATACATTTGCAGCAGGAAACAAGAGACAAATGTACAAATATACATCGATCAAATCATCACCTTCAACAAGCCACACTTTAAAGTCATTTCATTAAAACATTATATCTCTGACCAAAACCCAACATGTCCTTTATACAAGAAAGAAAGAAAAAAAAAGTCAGCACAGCAGCTCTGGTTCTCTGCACGAACATATTCAGTGTCTTCTATCAGCTGTTTCTAAAATACAACAATATATAGATTTTTTTTTTTTCTCCTTTCGACTTGATGCCGGCTACGGCCATGAAAATGAGATCTGAGCTCCGAGGTCTAGAGACTGCTTTTCTTTCTTCGCAGTGACATTCATACGGAGTCTTCATACACGAAACCCTGTCAAGGAGCATTCAACATGTGCAAAAAGGAAGCGGTCAGAGGGCTTTTCCACCGGTCACAGTGCAATGATTTAGCCTTATACTCAGCGCAGCATGGTTTGCCTGTTAACTCGCTGATAAAATAAATTAAGATTTTTTTCATTATTTTTTTTCTTCTTCTTCTACGTGTTTCCACCGTTAAACTCACAGCACTGAGGTATGGTATAAAAGGTTTGCCTTCTCCATTCATTTAAAAAGAACAAGCCGTGACCAGGCATGTGCTGATATTCAATTATATCGCGATTAAAACCATAATATCCTTCTCGAGGATTCCATTTATCGGCAAAACATAATATATATATATATATTTTTTTTTAAGTGACAACTTAGTGAAAAAAATTTACTCGTGCCACAGATTTCTTTGAGAACGTGTGTTTATGCTCCCTCATACGTATGTCTAAAATAAGCACCCTTAGAAGATCTTTACGTTCTCAAAGTTACCTTCTGAACAAAGCAAAGTCTGCATAAGCGCGTTTACTGGCACCCTGCACAATGGCAATATTGTGAGAAACAGTATAACCAAATTATCAGCACATGCCCATCTGTAATGTACAGGTCAGATACTAAGTTCCAAAATCAGGTGGAACCAAGTGTACAGGACAAACAACAACACCAAGTAACATAGTCATCTTTTTTTTTCATTTTTTTTTTTTTCATTCTTTGTCAGGAGTATAAAAGTGTCAGGTCACACAGAGTAAAATCTCTTTAACACTACCTACAGTGTGCTTTGGATTGAAACATTGTTCGCTCTTAAAAGTTCAAGCTTGAATCTCCAGCGTGGAGATAAAAAAAAAAAAAAAAAAAAAAAAAAACCCTCCACCAAACGTCATGTTTCTCCGACCGTGAGCAGTGCCCTGTAGTCACCGGTTTGTAAATATGCTGGTATGACACTTGGAAAATTATTCAGCTCGAGTATTTACACAGCAAGCAGAAAAAGAAAAAAAAAAAGAAACAGCTATCCGATAGATCCGATTTGTCACCGGGGTAATGTTACTGTATTTACGCGACACCTAGATAATAATAATCTGTTAAGACCTATATTTTTCCTTTTTGCTTATTCACACCCTGGAACAATTTCTTTTGGACACACGGTCAGAAAAATATGTACTTTTCTCCCCCTCCTCCCCCTTTCTGAGTAGGTTATATGCAATGACTGGAATAATATTTACAGTTACCTTTTTAGTTTTTTAACTCTTAAATCTGAATTTCACAATGTCTTCATCTGAAAAAATGCCATAGTATACATTTCTTTCCTTTTTTTTTCCCCTCTCCCCTAAACGACAAAAACAACACTTATAAAAAAAAAAAAGGACCATAAAAATATTGGAGTCCTCTTTGTATTGCCCAAAAATAGGTAATTATGATCGACAATGAGACATCACAAGAATTAAAAACAGCTACTAAGATTGATTAAATTCAGTTACTCTTCCGTGGTTTTTTCCCCCCCTTTCTCTCCCCCCCCCCACACTCAAAATGTTCTCTCATAGCTGTAACGCTGGATCGTTAACTGTTTTTGTGCAAATATGACACCATAAAATCGGAGCTTTACAACAATTAGTACCAAAGGTAAATCAGACATGGCCAGTAAACACAGAAACTACACTTTTCCAAAATGCTGAAAGAAAAAATTCACATGAAGAGAAGTAGGAAAAAAAAATCTAAATGATCACAAACCAAGCAAACCTTTTTTTTTTTTTTTTTTCATTTTTCTTTTAAACTACTACACAACCAACTAAAAACAAAAGAAAAAAAACCTAAGAGAATTAAAATGCCATACATTACAAATAAAAGTTACGTAGTTATACAAGAGGGTGGTGGGGGTTATGGTACAGCAGTTATTATTATTATTATTATTATTAATTTTTTATGAGCTTAAAATATCCTTTGTTCTTTTCTTCTTCATGGTGCCACCCCCCTGTCCCTTTCACCAATGGGATGCTGCAGTGCTTGAAGTCTCACGTCATCAACTTTACACGACCAGTTAGAAACTTCGGCCCGTCTTCCCAGGACCTCCAGGTTTACACTGAGGAATTAAAACAGATACAGTCCTAAGTTACATTTGCAGCTAATCATCACATTACCATTAATGACCATTAACAGCAACCATGCTGATATGCAAACGTAAACAACAATGTTAATTATTTTTCCTAGAACAGCATGACCCAAAGTGTTTTACTTCTTTTACCGTAGCAATATTTTATTTATTAATTAACGACGCTCATCTCTTATCCATTTATAGTCTGGTGTAGACGAGCTAAATCCTGTTCTCACTTACATTATAGCAGCTATAAACAACCATCCCTTTACTATCCTTCCTGTGGAGGAGTTGTGTCTATACTTTCCATGCAGATGTAGTAAAATTATAGCTGTGAGTAACTATTTTCTCAATAAGACGCATGCTGTTGCTATACAGACTGTCAGCTTAAACCTTTGTCCATAACTGTTTTATTAGTGAAGACGACGTATACCAACAGATTCCTCGACTTTTCCTCGAACACTATTTTTGTAGACGAGCGCAGTGATGTGGAAGTGATTGGAACGGACAGGCCTGGGCAGACTACTGCGCGCTCAGTCTGTGATCTGACTCAACGCCCCACAGTTGTGAACATTTCAGATCCATGAGAGCACAGCAATGGGATACCCAGGGCGCTAATACTGATATATGTATATCAGAACAATGCTTAGATGATGAGATGAAAGTGATCATCTTTACATCAATTCTTAATAGAGAAATTCTATATTGTGTAAAATAAACTAGAGCGTTTTAGTCCACTAGCACTGACGGGTCATAATTGCTGAAACGGTTGTAGCTAAAATCAGTAATCAGACAGAACCTTATAGCAGAACTTGTCATAAATGAAAATCGGGGTGATATTAGTAAGAGTGTGGTTGCCTGGGGAAACCCTTTACATTGTCAAGTACTATACACACTGATCAGCCAAGTCCTCCTGCCTAATATTGTGTAGTTCTCCTCTTCTACAACCACAACAGCTCTTACCCATCAAGACTTTACAAGATGTGCTCTAGTATCTGGCACCAATAAAATACAGTTTTACAGTTTGATCAGATGGAGATCTGGGCAATTTGGAGGCCACGACAACACCTCAAACTCTGTATCCTATTCCCCAGTTTTGCAGGGTGTATTGTCCTGCTGAAAAAAGGGGTGTGCTTGCTATGTACTGTACCGTAGGTGGTACTTTACAAAGTAAGCATCCAAATGAATGCCATGACCCAATGGCCGTCTTGCAGAACCTTGTCCAGGGCATTACACAGCCTATGCTGCCTTACTTTCTTCCCATAATGCATTCTGGTGGCCACAAATTACTGAAAGGGTATCAGAGGCTATTATAGAATGGTATCAGAACACAATACATAACAGCAAAAAATTGTCTAGAATGCCCATGCTGGCCCCTGTCCACTGCTAAAGGTACCTACAATGGGCACATGAGCATCAGAATTGGACCACTGATCAGTAAAAAAATCCATAAATCTGGTCTGATGAATCATGTGGACAGCTGGGTGTATGTGCCTCGCTTACCTGGGGAAGAGATGGCACCAGGATGCACTGTGGGACAAAGCCAAGTTGTTGAAGACAATGTATGGTTCTGGGAAATGTTCCTTGGGTTCTGGTTTTGATGTGGATGACACATACAGTACCACCTTACTAAACGTTGTTGCAAGCCAAGTACACCACTTCATGGAAGCAGTATTCCCTAATGGCATTGGCCTCTTTCAGCAGGATAATACACCATGCCGCACTGACAAAACTGTCCAGGAATGGTTTGAGGAACAGTTTAAGGTGTTGACTTGGCTGTCTCTCGGACAAACGAAACAGATCTATGTACCCTAGATCCCTACAGTATGTACCCCTCTGCAACCTCCTTCAAGGATCTGTAGTTAATGTCTAGCTGCACACATTTACAGTCTTCCAGAGTCCATGCCATCGTGCATCCGAGCTGTTTTTGTGGCACATGGAGAACCTACACAGTATTAAGCAGGTAGTTTTAATGGTTAAGGCTGAGGTGTGCACTTCAGTAGGAATACCTGTACAGTACATCTGCTCATTTTATCAGCTAATCATATGGCAGTAGCACAGTGCATCATGAAGCCAGAGGTCAAGAGGTTCAGTTTAAATTTCACATCAGAATGAAGAAAGTGTGATCTCTGCGGCTTTAACTGCATCATGGTTGTTGGTTCGAGATGTTCTAGTTTGAGTATTTCAGAAATGGCTGGAAATTGCACACAAAACAGATTCCGTTTGGCATAGAATGATGTGAAAACAAAAAAAACACACAGGAGAATGACCAGACTGGTGGGAAGTTTACAGTAACTTACAACCGTGGTGAGCAGAAAAGCATCTCAGAATGTGCAACACATCAAATCTTGAGTTGGAAGGCCTACAACAGGAGACCCCATCGGGTCCTTTTTCTTTATTCTGATGTTTGATTCTTCACTTGTATGTTCATGATATTTTTACGTGGTATTGCTGCCATGTGATCGGCTGATTAGGTAGCTAAATGAATATACAGGCCTTTCTTTTACAAGAGATTATATAGCATAGTTTTAGCATTTTAAGTCTTAAGGTTAGCACCGATATTAAAAAAGAAAGAAAATCACATTTAAAGATTGCATTCTGACTGCAGGGCAAGAGCAGAGGCGAACAAATGTGAGATTTTCTGGGAGAAAAAAAAAAAAAAAAAGACAAGGTTGTTAAAAATGTTACTTTTGACTCTTTTTATGAAAACTCAGCCACGGCGACATCTGACTGGATTTCCCAGACTACCATACATACGTCTTGCTGTTTTTCTAAGCAAGATTGCTTGTTCTTAGCACCTAATGTTTTAACATTTGGTAGTCATCGATGAAAAGCAATATTGATTCTAATCGCTAAATGTACAGCCTGTAATATTTATATTTAACATAGGTATAGACCATTTCTATGGTCAAACCGTTATCTGGTTTTGTTTCTATGTAGTCGGTCTTGCATTTATACCTTGTTCAAATGTTCCTAAAATTTTAACTGTTGTCATTTGGCTGCAAAATAAATCAACAAATAAGATAACACAAATTACACACATGGAAAATGTCTCGAGGATGAAGCAACAACATAGCTTCTAACTCGGACTCAAGCTTCTAGTAATGGAATGCATTAAAACTACTGAAAGAAAAACATGCAAGTGTTCTGCCATAGCATGCATTTAACTTCGAAGTCTAACATTCAAGCTTAAACGTATGAAGCACGAATAGTTCCATAAAAGCGAGAACAGGTGGAGGAGAAATTAGGACTGAAATAAGTCCGTAAAGGCTGACACACTGATGAATACAAAGCACCACTGAGCAATATAAAAGAAACACAATACCTCCACTGAGATGGCGACCGACCACCTGTTAGGTTTCAATGGTATCCGTTTGTAAAAGCCGTCGCAATCAAGGGGCCCTAAAAGTATACAGTTAGTGTGAATGTCAGTAAGCATTACGAGGGAGAAAGAAAAAAAAGTAAGCACATCTTCATCCATACTGTAGGATTGTACTGGCAGCATGCGTGAGTCACAAACATTGAGCTGTTTCCTCAATTTAGAAAACAAAATCACAAGAAAGCCTTACCTTATCATAGCCAATACAAAATAAAATGCAGGCTATTTTAAATTATGGTTTTCCTTATGGAATATTATGTGACACTTTAGTTAGAATGAAACTCACAATCAGCACAGCAAAAATATCATTTTAAACGAGTGTTAGTCACTTTTTAATGCACAGAATGATTATCAGCTTGATTGTTTATCAATGTTCGTACCACGATTCAGTAAAATAAAGCATACAGTGATCACAGTCCAACCAGTATTTATACCCGGAGTGCAAAAGTGCAGCAACAGTCAGTAACACGCTGTCATTTATACAGAATTTATTTTAAGTCATAGCTTGAATACACATTATGCAATGCAAGTGTATTACATCATTTAAATAAATGTCAACCTTTTTTTTTTTCAGACGATCATGTTTTTATTGGTAATTATTGGATAACATGGATGGGTAATGGGAAACTCAGTGGTGAAGCATTGCTTTGTAATAATATTTCTGCATATGTGAACATCATTATTAATTGTTAATCATATCGATGTAGTAATTTATCACAAACTGTTGATTTCCAGTTCCACAATGCAACATACAGTACAGTAGTACGCGCTAATATTGGTTAACGCTAAACACAAAACTGACCAGCTAGTATTATATAAATCAGCCTATGCTAGTTTTCGCCGAGCCATTCTAACCGATCCTTAATTGAACTGTTTCAGGTGAAGGATTTCCGGCGTAGCTTGATTAGCTCTCCAGTTCACTCCAGAGCTTTTCCCATTCTGACAATAAACTGTTTATTTTTGTCCCAGAGGTTCGACATGCGCTGGCTCTCATTCATGCTAGCAGGATAACGTGAATATTTCAAACACCCTCCAAAAAGATGAAACGTCCACCCTAGTCTCTCTGCGGTCTTGAGACGATCAATTTCGCCCTCCATATGCAAATCCTCGACACCGTCTGATTTCCTGATTGCGTTTGTGAAGCGAACCGCCCACACGGCAGATTTAGGGGGCAAAACGGCAAACTGTCAACGCGTCTTTTTATAGAGAGGGGGGAGAAAAAAGAAAAAAAAAAAACACTCTTATCATGCCTGTCATCGGCCTATTGTGATCATGAAGGAAGCGCTTCAGAAAGAGGTTTAATCCATATGAATAAATCAAAGTCTGGTCTGGCAGGCAGCTTTGAGTCTCTCTAATCAGGCAGACTTGGAGGGAAGTGTTTGCTCCCACTAACATTTTACCGTACGACAGCTTATAGCATTAAATTCACACCGCTCATGTGTTTATTTCAGTGTTGCTCAGATAAGGGTCTGCTTTAAAACAGTTGATTCATTTCCGCCGCTAATGATAAAGCCCTTCGCGAGCTTATTTAGAGTCCAGTGCTTAACTCTAGCGTGCCGAGGACCCTCCAGGGCCAGTAATACAGGGTAATAAAGCAGCAAATGCGGAATCATCCGCCGGGTTGCGGCCCCTACAGTTCTGCGGTGTGGCTAATTGTTGACACGTGTCGCAGAAATAAACAGAGAGGAGCATTTCGCCTTCCGCATCATTTGGCGCGCTAATGCGCTGCTCAGACGCATCATCCGCTCTCGGCCGAAGCCTTCAACTCCGATAACACCCACAGAGGAACTAACTCAACCTGAAACTGCACCATTACACATTAACCTCTCATCTCGGTGCACAGATGCATCCCCTTTAAACGCTACCGCGCATAAATAAACCCATGGATCTGTGACATGCAGTTCGGTTTTCAAGGCATGCTGGGTGTTTAACAGAGTTCAAGCCATTTAATCTCGTTGAGTAATTTATTAATATTATATATTTTTTATAACCGTCGCTAATATTCTCAACGTGACTTGTGCGCGTGAACTACGAGCCAAAAAAAAAAAAAGAAAAGGAGAACGGTTTCTAGCCTCGATGCAGAAGTGATCCTCGGAGTGAGGATAATTACTTGATAACTGTATTATAATCATCATTGTTCGGCAAATATAATAGCGAGTGACAAAAACTTTGTTCCGTTCTCCAAGGCGGAGAAGGCGAGGCCCGGGATGACTGACGTTGTACACCTTGTCAGAAAGCACATATCTGCTGTTGAGCAGGTTAAGACACTTAGTTGTGCGAGACTGAGCGTGTGAATAATTGAATTTCAATTTGGCACTTCATTACAAATGCATCCTTTCGGTTTTTTTTTTTTCCCTTTTCCCTCCAAATTGAGAGCTGCAGCGATTCAGAAATAGGCGCTGACATCTGTGACATTCAGAGGAGGAATCTGCGCTTCTGCCAGCAAAAAGCCAATTAAAGCAACTTTTGTGCAGCGCAGTGCTTTTGTTTAGATATGGTGTCAAAAGCATCTGCTTGTTACACAGACATTGGAATTCGATTTACTCATTTCCAGTCGTGCAGGCTGTTTTTTTTTTTTTCTTCTTTCTTTTTTCCCCCCTCTCAATATGTCTGTGTGATGCTTGTCTCCTTCTTAAATTTCAGGCAGTATCCCGATCGATTTGAAAAGCTCCCGATTCATATGTACATGAATGTTTTTTTTGTTTTTTTTAATTCATTAAATTTTTTAAGCATGGCGATTCATTCGACATACACCCTCGTCTGCATTTACAAACAAAAAAAAGTCTCACATTAAAAGATTAGATTTGGATGAAACTTTTAATTCACTCAATGTTCTCCTTAACGCAAGTTAAGTCAATCAGCCAATGAACCTTCACAGTACAAGAGTATGTTCTCCTACAAGAACTTTAAGGCATTAAGTGTTCTTGAATACGCTTGATTATATGGTTTCAGAGTTCAAATCTACTGTAAGTGACATGAACTTTAATTAATTTTTTTTAATTTTATGTTTTGACTTACAGTATTACATTAATTTTTGGGGTTAAATTCAATTTAGGGACAAAATGTTCCTTCCAAAGGATACATTTAAACTTTGAGCCTAAGACCAGAAAAACACTTCAACATCCCGGAAATGGAAACAGATCCCTTTCCGACAAATAGAGCATGCATTTTCAGAATAGACAGAATGCAGATGTAGTGAGATTCAACATGTGTAATACTCACAGCAATTCCATGGCTGAAGCCAGAGCCGGGCTGAGGACTAGCAGCACTGATGTAGTTCCCCACGGCCGATTCCTGACTAGTCGGGCCATACAGATCAGCTACAGGTCCTGGACTGTTGGCCCCCGGGAAGGCTCCAGGCCGAGCGGGATTAGCACCTGAGCGAAAATAAACACGCCAGTACACAACGTTGAGCTAGATGTCCCTCGGTGTCAAGTGTGATATGCACGAACGGTGAAACAAATTGTGATCGACTGGAGGTTGGAATAGCCGCAGTTATACGTGGCGAGAATACGATATTGGACTTCTATATTAATTTTCAAGATATTAAACAATTGGGAACAGTAAAGCCAAACAGCAGCAGCAACACCAGCAAAGAGAGTGGCACGGAAATGCTTACTAATTACCTGAATGGCTCTTACAGGGTCGTCAAAATGATATACGCATTTCTTATAAGTAGTAAGGGGCGCCAGGAGTAATTAGCTGAAATCATATTCTCACGTATGCACATGCCATGGGGGGGGGGGGGGGGGACTCACAACTTCGAGCTAAGTCATGCACAAGAATATTTAGCATGCAGTCACATGATGAATTCAGCATGCAGTCAAGCTGTTCTCTCTCACACACTTCAAGTACCCCGGATTTTCAGGACGTTCAAAGACTGCACAAGAGACGGTGTTTACCAAACAATGCCTCGTTTAATTAACACATCGTCGTTAAACTTTTCTAAATTAAATAAAAGGAGTCGGGTGTCTAGTGTGAGCCGAAGGTCAGTTGTGGGTGCGAGTACTGATTACAAGGTAATAGATTACTACAAGATCATTAAAATAAACAAGTCGCTGTTTGATGCGAGCTTGAAATGTGCTTGAATTAAACAGATGCTGTTTTCCAGGATTATACAAAAAATAAGGCATATTTAAAAACAACAACAAAAAAAAAAACTTGCTCTGAGCTACTCATGAAGAGCAGAATATTAACCGGGATTTTTATAGTGTTTTATAGTTTTCTGGCTTCTTCTACACATCTAACAGACTGTAACAGCAGACTGAAACTAAGCAACACGTCTGAAGATGGATGATTTGCTGGTCAGCTCCCACCATCCCGCAGATCAACTTGCCAATATCATCAAGCTCATCATTACCACCATGCAATCTGGTCAAAACAATTAAGACAAGTGACCGGGGAAGGATCATCATTATCATCATAAGCACAAGGCACCCTTAAAAAAAATAAAAATAAATAAAAATCGTCTCCGCTGCTACCGTCGCGACAGAGCCCTGCCAACTCCGGGATGACACACCGTTGTGCTGACTAACATGCAGAGTCTGAGTCACGGATGACTTTGGAGAAAGCAGACAATTCCGCCTTTTCCGGGCCAAAGACAAATCCTCTTTGCCTCGTCAATGCGTCAAACGGAAATGTTTAATCTCATCGTCAGAAAACGCACGGACGTGCACTCAAAATGTAAGGAATGACTCAGTTCAGGCTACTGTACCTGGCCTGCTCTGAGATAGCTAATGAGGAGGAGAGAGAGAGACTGTGTGAGGAAGACTAATGCGCATCTCCAGGCCTTTCTTATGAGTAGCTACACTGGACTTATCTAAACAGCACACGTTCTAATAGTCCTGCTTATTAAGCAATTACAGCCATTTTCACTTTCAACAGTAATCCTCATTTCTGGTAATTGGTGGATTCTGTTGAGGCAAGTGCTCAGTGTGTGTGTGTGTGTGCGTGCAAGCAGGAGGATTTATGTTTCAACTTAAACCCCCAGGCTAGACTGCTCCTGCTATTAACTTTAATAGGCAAACATGAGTTACACTTATTGGCTTTGACTGGTCGCTCAGCGGCACCATCCTAATTAAACCAGGGCTTGTGATTACGTGGCAGTTTTTAAGGTACAGGTGACTCATGTGTCCTGCACTGCTGCTCAGAGTTAGGGCTTTAATTTATTTAAAAAAAAAAAAAAAAAAAACACCTTTGTCTCTTCCTGCAGGATGACAAAGTGGTACTAGTCGGCAGGGGAAGAGGGCAACCACCAGCGCGAGCACAAAGAGCTATTCCTAACCTCCAAGTATTTTCTCTTTTACCATCTATTACATCACACACAGACTAAACAAATAAATTGCGTATGTAACCGAAGACACGGTGACGTCTCTGAAGAGGTGTTTGAATAACTTTTCTGGAAGGAGTCTCCAGTGTCAGAGATAAAGCGGTAACATTTCTGATGTTACACCAGTGACGAGCTAAGGTACATTTTCACGAGAGTGAAAGATAAAATTATTATTTATTAAAAAGCACATAATGGGTCGGGTCCTTATCCGATAATCATTTGAGAAACGCTATGGTATCATGGTGGTAACTGTAACAAAGATACGGGAGACATCGCAAGCATCGACTTAATCCAGAAGAAATTTCTCTCTCCGCGTTCTTGACATATATTGCAGAAAACCCGAGACAGAAAATGCATCTGACTGCTTCGGAAGCCCCTGTTGCAAAAGATAAATATATAAATAAAAAAGCCGAAGTGTCAATTATATCTACCTGATAAAGGCTGATGAAAAGGCAGTGAAACAAGCTGAGGGGTAAAAAAAATAAAAAAATAAAAAAACGGCAAGCAAGAGGAGGCACAGTGTGAAAGAAACAAAGTGCAGATGTTTAGGAATTCCTTATAAAGGGTTCCTGCCAGGTCCAGGTGAGATCTGACTACAGTAAGTACAGCAGTAAGTTTCAGTACTACACGGCACTGGTGCGGCGTACAGAGCGCCCCCCTGAGGTGCCACTGAAGCCGAGCGTAGTGAAATGTACCCCAGGCTGGGCCCAAGTCCAAACCAGGAGATCTGTGTAATCTTCAGTGTAAAGCACAGGGACCAGCATGTCTTTCCTTGTCCGCTGCCAAAGCAAATGAGGCAAGATAGGCGAGGCAGGGCGAAGTGACTGGCGGGCCTGGCACCACCTGGCCTGAGCCGCCACCAAGGCGGTCATTATGACCGGCGCGGACGGGCGATCGCACGCAGCACTTCACCGGAGCGGAACGTAGTCAAGCTTGCAGTGCTCAAGATGGCGCAGGCAAGGAGGCCCACGGAGGGCCTCCTGAAAATGGCCAACCAATGAGCCTTGACTCGCCGTGAGACAGGAGAGTCATGCTCGGCGCTAACGACTTCGCAACTAGGATTTGAATTGATGTCGCCACGTTTTGGCACCAGGATTCAGGGTTATAGCCACAGTTTAAAAGAGAACGGTTTAAATTCGAGTAGAAGAGGAACAGAAGCTCATCAGTGTCTGTAACTGCACTTATGGCAGCAGAGGGCTCTAAAATTATCCTCTGCTCCTCTATTTTAAACTTCAATGAATTTTAAGGACATTTTAAATAGTGAGATGACGTTAAGGACACACAAGCTTACAGGATCACACAAAGCAAGACATCACACTGCGAAGATGTTCCAGGACACTTGTGTTAAGAAGTCGAATCAGAGGACTCTCAGGTGAAGGTGACTTGCCGCGTTAATGCGCCACATGAAGTGACAGGAAATGAATTAGCTCTGTTTCTCGCAGTTATTTTAACAATTCATACGAAATGTCATCCGGTAGAAACGGAAAATGGAAAATGACTCGGTTTTATTACACTGCTACACCACACATCCTTATTTAAAAGTCTACAAACAAATATGGCTGAGTCGGGAATCATCCAGGTTTTTGAAATCAGCGTACCATGCTACTTCAGTAGATGCATAAGTATGTGTGCTAATGATAAATATAGGGGAAAAGAAAAATGACTGAGTCATCCATCTCAGCATGCTTACGATCTGTGCATGCATCCCCGTGTACCTTCGTGCAAAAGAACAAACAAACAAACAAAAGACAACAACAAAGAATGGAGCTACAACACAAATTAAAGGCATCTCAAAGGGAGAAATAAACAAAACTTATACTTTAAATAAAAAGAGAACGCTGCATGCACTGCATCTCAGGGCAAACGATCAGATGCAGGTGTTCATGTACTGTAAAAATTTTTTACATTTAGCGAACACCAAAATAATAAACAAGGTGCCTTGCTAGTGCAAGATAGGACTGAAAGGTAGTCGAAAATCAAAGCAAAACCAAAAAAAAAAAAAAAAAAAAAGACGAGAGGAAGAGGCAGCAAATGGCTAGTACAGAAACGCACCATACAAACCTGGGCTCTTAAACTGATCCGGGCTGTGAAGGTGCTGCAGGGGAGAGTTGCAGGCGGACGTGGCGTGCTCGCTTTGCAGCATCTGAGCTGCCTGAGGCCCCAGGGTGCCATAGTCGGCAAAGGAGCAGGGCGCCCCCCGCTGGTCACTGGGCGCGGAATAAAACCCATAATCGGGAAAGCCTGGG
Organism: Channallabes apus; assembly: GCA_030522415.1. Lineage (NCBI taxonomy): Eukaryota > Metazoa > Chordata > Actinopteri > Siluriformes > Clariidae > Channallabes > Channallabes apus. The sequence continues at coordinate 30,436,025 of CM060120.1, forward strand.
AGATACAGTACAGGATGGGGGAGGGGAAAAAGGAAGGCGGTTAAGGGGTGAGGGGTGGGACGCCATTATTTTGGCGGAGAAAAAAAAACTCTTTCATTGTACACAGTCATGTAGGCAAGGTGTGTATGTTTTGCGTGGCGCTCGTGAGAGTGGCTGAGATGTCTACATGGCTCTAGGTGCTACCTGCTCGTTCTGCATCCAGCTTCCAATGTTTTAAAAATACTCTGCATGACGAAAAACGAAGTGAGAGAAGGGTCCATCGGCTACCTGCTACAAGTGATTAGAAAAAGTAACCACAACCAGACATGGAAGTAATCACCAGGAAACTAAGCTAGTCTACACAAATAACCTTCAGATTAACCCAGACGATGAGTGTGGGGAAACAGATCTTGGCCCTCATTCACATGCTTGCGGTCTTCAATCGTCCTTTTTTATGTGATCTGTCGCTGCCTTTTCGAGAGAAAGGAACATAATGCATTCACACACAATTTCAAGAATCGATTTTCAAACGCTTTTCGACTAAACGCGCAGCGCTACTCATTACGTCCTCTGTAAGATAAAGGAGGCCACATTCATGTCTGCTGGGCGAAACCGTTTAGGGAGGGTCAACAGCACACAGCACCGCACTCATCACATCACGAAACCGCCTTCCTTTCAGTCAGACGGTAGATTATCAACGCACCAGAGAGCATCACTGACGAGCCTGAGCTGACATTTAGAGTTTGTCAGAAAAACCTGAGATGGAGATTTGGTTGTGAAAGCCACAGGCAGCACTCGCACGTCTTTCCAGCTTAGCAGCTAATTCAGTCAAGGCAAGCAGCACAAGTCTTTTACTATGACTACTCCTCTGGCTTTATTAGTTTCCCTAAACAAACAAAAACAAAACGAAGAGCCCAAGCTAGTGCAGATGATACCGTCAGTAACAGGATCCATAGATTCTACGGCAACTTCCTTATGGGTAATGTGCCTGCTTCATATTACAGTGTGAAGTCTGAGGATGGCACTGTGCCTGGATTATCTGTTTACTGATATGCTATTTAAAGGAATCAGACAAACCTACAACTATGATGAGCTCCTTTAAGGGCAATACCGAACAATACGGAGCCGAGGGACATCAGTACAACCTATTTATTCTTTGTTCACATACGTACAGTAACATCATTTTTAACAATCGTGCATTAAAAAAATAATAAGATAAAAAAAATCATGAATAGTACCTTCTGTCCTTGAGAACATGTTTAATAAACTAAAAACATAACTTTCATTGTCTATATAGAACACAAAGGCTTTGTAGACCAGCAGCTCATAAAGTGAAGTCCATAAATAGCATATGTATTATAATATAAATTTAATATGTATTTTATAGACCTAATCTTGTTTGACTGGTCCGAAGCCAAATAAAAATAAGCATAAATAACTGCACATATCTCCATGTGACGCTGTAAAAGATACACTTACTGTAATAATAATAATACGTACATATTTAAAACATGGGCCTGGTGCTTAAATAGTGGAATTGTTTTCATAAATAAAAGTCTATCGAAGGGGTGGAATTTGTTTTACAGTTAAAGAGGTCACCGGCTGCACGAAAAGTTTGCGGACTCCTACGCTTTCTTTGTTGCTTTCATATACAGTATGTATTCCGAGCGTGTGGGTGCCTCAACAAAGCTTTACTGGCATTAGCATTAGTAAAGTTAGCTGCCATCGAGTTCCCAGTAACATTATTGTTTAATCCTGATAATTTAGAGAGCAGCTGTGAAATCATCAGAAAATGAAAGTCGACTTACATAATCATTCAGTTGTCAATATATATATATATATCAAATATACTCAGCAAAAAAAGAAACTCCCCTTTTTCAGGACTGTGTATTTCAACAATAATGTTGTACAAATCCAAATAACTTTACAGATCTTCATTGTAAAGTGTTTAAACAATGTTTTCTATGCAATTAACCATAATCAATTAATTAACATGCACCTGTGGAATGCTCGTTAAGACCTTTAACAGCTTACAGAAAGTAGGCATTTAAGGTCACAGTTGTAAAAACGCACGACACTAAAGAGACTCGTCTACCGACGAGATGCCCAGGGTCGCTGCTCATCTGCGTGAACGTGCATTAGGCATGCTGCAGGGGGACATGAGGACTGCTGATGTGGCTATAGGGCAATAAATCGCCATGTCCGCACTGTGAGACGCCTAAGACAGCGCTACAGGGAGACAGGAAGGACAGCTGATCATCCTCGCAGTGGAAGACCACGTGTAACAACACCTGCACAGGATGGGTACATCCGAATATCACACCTACGTGACAGGTACAGGATGGCCACAACAACTGCCCGAGTCACACCAGGAACACACAATCCCTCCATCTCACAGCAAGAACTGACAAATATGGTCCAGTCCATGAGGAGGAGATGCACTGCAGTACTTCAAGCAGCTGGTGGCCACCAGATACTGACTGCTACTGACTGATTTTGAGCCTCCCTTCATTCAGGGACACATTGTCAAACATTTTTAGTTTATGTCTTATGGTGTCGACTCTTTTAGTGTTCATACAAATATTTACACATTAAGGTTACTGAAAGTAAAAACAGTTGAAAGTACAGAATATAGATATCAAATCAAACTATGTCTGTCGAACCAGACGGACAGTGAACACTACGGACAGTACTTTTTGTGTAAACAGTGTGCTTTGTTTTTTTTTATTAACTGCAGGCCTCCCAAGTATCTTCCGCTCTCCCCAACTGCCACTGTCCCTAAACCGATTGCAAGCACGGGGCAGAGAGACTACTCTCTCCTTCTCTGTCTCCTAATGACTCATCTGTGATAGGACTGCAGCAGCCTTGGAGCCTGCACTGCCCACTGCGGCTCCTGCTGCTGACTCACCACGTCCGCATCTGCTCTCTCTCTCACACACACATACACACAAATCCTAGACTTCTTATGCCCTATTGTCGGTCTCCATATCCCTTTGATGTGCCTTCATCAGACACCTGACACGCACACATCTGCTCAGTACCACACAGCTGCATGTCCTTAATAATACCCCCATTATTGCCCATCCCCTTCTAGTGCAACCTGCATCTCCACACAAACGAGAGCCGTTTCTCAGTTTTCCTCTGTATGTGACCAAAAAAAAAAAAAAAGTGTCCAACCTAGAAAGAGTTGCAAATCTAAGTGAAGGTGGAACGATGTCTGCCCAGGGGTTTGGGGAAGACGATAACCTCAGGGAAGGTTGTAGAGTGGAAAACACTGCCTGGTAAGAAGCTTGGGAGAAGGCACATGCCCCTCTCGCTACCACCTCACTGTTATGTCTTTCATGGTAACTAGGCATGCTTTCAGCTTTGCTTTAATTGTTTAAAACCCAAATACAATACGAAAACACAAAACGGGGGGGAAAAAAATGGAGCGTGAAAGAGACGACTTTTATTTAATCCATTTTATACGTGCATGCAAATAGCTCATCGTCCTTGAATTTCAAAGTGGGTTCCGGCCTCCTCACTAAATAGACAAGCTTCCTCGGCTTCCTCTCCTCACTCTAATTAGAATCTTTAATAACAAACAAGCGCCGACCTTTACAAAAGGCTTCACCACAATCTCCTCCATTAGCTAAACGGATGAGGAGAGGAGGGGTGAGAGAAGAACCGTCATCTCCCCCCCACCCTGCTATAGCCAAAACACCATCCAAGGCTCAGGCCTTGCCAGGCGCACACAATGTCGGCTTCCTGCCGCGATCTGTTCAAGGCAGCATCGGATTCAGAGTGTTTTTGGGAAGAGGGAAGCGACAGGACACAAGGACGACATCAGCACGCACAACAAATACACATGGCGGCTTTGTTTGCTCTGACACGGACAATTAACCCTCAGCTGGCGACACCTCGCAACCGGGAAGGCCTTATCTAATAAAGGCAGGCAAAACGACTTTTATTGTTCAGGTAGATTGCCTCTAATGATAGTGCCATCAGTGTAAAAAGATATGAATAAAAATGGGCCTGCACGAGAAAGAATGAAAAAAAAAAAAAAAAAAAAGTGGCTCTTCCGTGGATGGCAAGAGCGAGAAAAAGACACCATCTGGGAGTGCTGCAATCACTCGGTTATCTTCCCGCGCTAATTTTCTTTTCAGCGCATACAAATGATTTACTTCAGGCAAAGGTGAGAAACAAAGTGCGATTGAGCAGAAGAGCCTTTTTTTCCCCCTCCTTTTAACATCAAAGTTAGAGAAATAATGGTCTCTCTCTGATCTTTCCCCGGTGCAGCATATGTTTCTCTCCGCGGTGTGTACGACGGAACTGATTGTGTTGTCTGCTTCCTTTGGGAGAGGCTGCGGCGGTGGAGTGGGTATGGATTAAAGAAAGGCGTTTATTTGTACGGCGCGGGAGCAAATTTGCTGCATGGTAATGAACAAACATCAAATGGTGCGTTGGAGCTGCACAGACATCTGCTGCCACACTGTATCCTAACTACTACAGCATCATCACACGAGCTCTATGTTTGGAGTAATGAAGTTGCCGGTTTGTGGTGGGTTAGTTCTTGTAATGCGAGTGTGCGTAGGTATAGCCCTAAAACAAACACGATGTCATGAAAAGAAAGAAATAAAGGAACAACATTTATCCTAAACATTCCAGGATGAAGCAGGAGAAAAAGGGAAACATGGGGAAGAGCTTCTGATTGTTGCCGTTACCACCATCACTATGTTTTACTGTAAGATTTCGGTGGAATTAGTATCATTGTTTAATTTAGTATAGGAGTGCAAATCAGTGTGTCTTGTCTTCTTGTTGCCGCTCGAGTGTGACTGGATGCTTTTGTTGTGCGCTCTAAACTGTCCACACACTGTCTGCCAGCACAGCATCCTGTGTAATAGGAGTGACCTATTTGCCAAGTCTAAAAAAAAACAAGAATATTGAATCGGGATATTTATAACCTGATAATCATAGAATCGCAATACAGATCGAATCAGCACTTGGGTATCGTGCTCATATCGTATTGGGCGATCTTATGACTTCTCGATTTCAGTCCAGCAAAGGAATCTATTGGACCGAGTCATGTCTGCACATGTTTATCTTTCTTCCATACATACTAGATTAGATTACAAGATCTCGTGTGTACAGTATATGCGGTCCTCACACAATATATTCTGAAAGTATAGATTGGTTCAAAGGCTTAAGAACACCATGCTGCTACAAGAATAGCTTTTATACAAAGCCAAGTCTCATTGTACTGTACATCACACCTGAGAACAAGTCGCGTATATAACACTGAGCTCAGAGCTTCCGGTGTTCAGGTAGGTGTTGGTGATTTTAAGCTGAAACAATGGTTCAGGATAAAACGCACACAGATCTTTCCACCCAGCCACTCCACCTCTCATCATCTAATTATTAACGTTCGAGCCATCGGCCTGAGACAAAAGACCGCTTCTTCGCCATTTCTTTTTAAATCCTGTGGTCTAATTGGATGTAATTACTCATCTACAAAACAAATGAGTAGGTCGGCGTTGCCGTGGCGACCGTAACGGTGGGTCCAGCAGTGCGAATCGTTTCACTGAGGTTCATTTCTGTGGATAATTATCAGCCGTCTCCTTTCTCTGCCTTTTGCCCAGTCCTTGAAGGGTTACAGTTGCCAAGCTCCAGCCACCGGCTACTGCTAATTCAACTGTCTTCAGCTATTCCGTCTGTCCCTCCCTCGCTGTCTTTCTGCATACTGCCATCAAGTGTGAGGCTCTCTTCGAGTGAATAAATGCTGCTCTCTCATTTTCACTTTGCCACATCGAAGGAATTCCACACCACTGCCACAGGACCTTTATTTTCTTCTCCTCCTGAGCAAAGAACCGAGTTTTTTTTTCGCATAAAAGAAACTCGGACTGCATGCCGATCGAATGCATATTCTCCTGCCATTTTACCACTATAGAGCCAAATTGAGGAGTAGAATGTGATAATCACATGTGCTTTTTTTTTTTCCTACTTCAAATCCCTGGTGACCATTAACTGCACTTCCAGGCCAAATGTCAATAAACCTGTCAGATGCCTTTCCTAATGAGCTTAGAATTTCAGAGCAGCGACAATTAGCGACTTCATTTTCACTTACGAAGAAGCCCAGAGTTAGCCTTCACTTTTCTATTAAAAACAAGCTGTTCCTAAATGAACTGGTGAGTAATTAAGACCCCTATATGAGTCATTCTGACGGTGCTGACATTTCCCAAATAGTTAATATTAAATGTCTTGTCATTTTGTTCTGACAGAGGCTAATGGGTGTTAACTGGTGATTTACTCCCTTCTCAACAGTATCCGTATCTCTAGCTGCTCAAATGTCTCAGAACGTCATGTATGAGTCAATTTTGAAGTATGAAGAAGTCCGAAGAATAAAATCCGGATTTGCATTCCAAGGATCTGGCTTGCATGAGAATGGAGAACATTCCTGAGAGACACTGTGGTGTTGTGTACTGTACTTGTGGTTAAAGGACTACAGGTTAGCCTTTCAAAACAGCACAAGACTGACACGAAATCTGCATATCGCCAGCAACCCTGGGTCCAACCAGACACAAGACCTGACTGTTGAGTGGCCACAGTGTCTGAGCATGAAGAACTGTAAACAGCACAGACAGAACAATGCAAACGAACTTCCTTAAGCAATAAGTCACATGCTATATACTGTATGTATATGATCAAGACAGGGTCTTGGCTGCTTAACCTGCCAGACATGCACGGGGACAGGAAAACCACCCCACCAAAAATCTGCTGCTCAAGATTAACCAGGTCAGTAGCTCTCTCTAGAAATAGTGATTGTAAAAGTATTGCAAGTCAGATCAAGTATTGTATTAAAGGTCACAGTAAGGAAGGAAATGAGAAGATGAAAAAACTTTCTTTAGGACCGTATCCCTCTTTGTGAGTGGGGAGATGAAAGCGGGCAACAGCTGAGCACCTCTGGAGTATGCTTCCCCCCCCTTTGAAGATCAGGATGGTTCCTCCCAAAGGCCCTCTCTGAGCATCTGCCCATCACAGCTGTGTGGAGGAGTCCATCCTGAAACTGAGGGGGAACAGCGTCTCTCTAACCTTTATGTGTAACATTCATCTCCCTGCGACAAGAGCCTCTGGGACCGGTGTCACATGGAGCATCCTTGAGAGAGCGGAGCTGTTGTTGGCCCTTTTGGCACGAGCCGGAGCCGCAGCTGTGCGGGTGTATGTGTGTGCCCGAGAGGCAGTAGATGGGCACACGTGAGAGCTGGGAAGCCAGTTTAATCTCGCCATGGCAGCACAAGCCAATGCAGCCCTCTGTTGAGCCTCTCGGCAGCGATCACAGTGCTTGTTGGGATGAAATGCATAATGATCTCCAGATAATGGGAAGTACTCAGCCAAACGAGAGCAGCTCCGTGTCTAGCCAGCAGCAGGCCTCATCAAGCAAAAATGGGGCTTCATACAATAACTTCCTTCTTGTTTCATCAGGATAATATGTTCAGAGGACGGTGCTGACAAGGATGGCGATGGACATCTAGCAAGTGTATGCAAATAGACTTCAAACAAAATGTAATACCGACCTTTAACCTGTTACATCCGGACCAAAAGGAAAGGGCTGACTGATTTTTTTTCTTTTTCTTTTTTGAGACCAACTGTTGGTGGCAGTGGTCTTAGGATAATTACACTCCGAGGTTTAAACGTAGCGGCAATTGGCCATTTTATAAACCATATTAGAAAACTGCTTTTTCAAGAGAAAGCTGCCAGACAATGTTAACCTTCAGGGGATAGCTACAGGCCACCTGCACAAAACAATCTTCTACTGATAGAAATACTGTCTGGTTCCTGAAATTCAGTATGCTGAGAATGAGAAAGATGAGAGTGCAGATACAGTACTCGTGAAGGAAAAATTTTAAACCATGGACCAGTGTCCCAGGACACGCTCCAGGTCCGCCATGGCTCTGACCAGGATAAATCATTTTCATGAAGACGAATGAAGGAGAAATTAAGTGTAGGAATAACACAAGAATGAACCAACCTCTTTTCTAAATAGCTAGAGGGAGGAAGGAAGATTGGGGATCGATCGGGGAAGAGAGCGGCGTTGTGAGGCCTTATGACAGAGAGAGAGAGAGGTTTAGGAAAACATATCTCAGTTTATGGAAGGAGAGGGGGGGGGGCATCATTTTTCAATACTATATACTTATTGTCCAGCCCTTGAGAAGACAAAAATCTCTCCATGGAGCGACTCAAATTCCTCCAGCGAACAGAGAGTAGTAATGGAGTGAGCCAGAGGACATTTCTCAGCAGAAAGACAGAGCGAGTAGGAGGGGTGACTTCAACAGCATGTGCCAGCACGGCAGTCGGACACTCACACAGTCAGCTATGGAGGCTGGCAAGGAGAATAGAAGTGCGAGAGACAGACCTCCAGAGGGCAACGCCTCCTGTGGTGCAGCACCCTGTGGCTCTCATACTCTCAGCTGCACGTGAGGTCCAGGAACAGACGGACAGTCAGAGGGACAGAGCCCAGCCCAGAAAAAGTCAAAGGGACAGCTAGTGAGACAGACAGACAGCTCGACGTTCAGACTCCATCTGTAGACTCTACTTCAAATTCAGTGTGCTAGCCTCCCAGGCAACAGCTGAAACAACTACACCTGAGCAATGGCTTATAAAGTTTATAAAGTATGTTTATGAGTGAATCCTTTTCAAAGGGGATTTTGCAGATCAAACAGCAAAATGCTTTTTTTTTTATTTTTTTTTATTGCATGCAACATTATACAAGGTAAAGCGCTGGCCCTTGTACAGGTATTTCTGACTTGTATATTCATTCAATTTAGATTTCTTAATGAAAGGGTAGAATAAAGATTTTTTTTCCCTCCATGTTTCCTCCAAATTTGTCATCTGTCCCGTCCCCCTAACACCCAGCCCCCCCCCCCCCCCCCCCGGCCAAACATGTTGAAAGAAAAACAAGCCAAGCTCTGTCTACCCTCTTCCACATACATAAGACTGCTGTGATTGACAGGGGAGACAGCATGGACCATTTATTTTCTCTTGGCTCCTGGATCGTAGGGATACAAACTCACAATCTTCAGGTGGCAACGCAAGAATAGTTTAGCTAGCATTTAAGATATACTAAGATAAACTAGAGCAAGAACGAATGAGGTAAAATCATAAAGCATAAAAGACTCCCAGTTCACTGTGTGCATAGTACGATACACATCTAGGTGTGTATCTGGTTATCTGTCTAATAAAACTTTTTTTTTTTCAAGTAATTTTGATTGGATACAATGAATTAATAATAATAATAATAATACACCCTACAGACTGAAAGCGGGAAACAGCAGTGATACTAACGTTAAAAACATGCATGAGATTTTATTAAGAAACAAACTTGACAGTAAAATGTTCAAAACAAACATTCGGAATCGCAACTAAACATACATCCTTGGGTGAGCCGGATGTCAGTGAACATTACATGTTTGCACGCCTATTTTTTTGGCCTGTAGTGGTAATAAAAAAATAAATAAATAAATACATTTCTAAATAAGAATTGTGTGTGATGAGACTGTACACCTCCCTCACCGTTAGTGTTTTTAAGGCGGAGGTAAAGAGCTACAATTTGCTCAGGCTTTCAGCTGTCCTTGTGTCTGTGGTGCTTCACATACTTCAACTATCTCACATTTCAGACAATAGAGTCAGCGGTGCATGTCAGATAAACATTTCCTCAGCTATCGCCGCTCGAGCCTGAGAGCAGCTGTTCAATTCTGTGAGCCTTTTTTTTTTTTTTTTTTTTTACAATATTGGTGAGGTATAGAATTACAGCGTCATCTCAATTACCACCGGACACTTTCAGCAACTGTGCACAAAAACCATGGTGATTTCTGATGTTCAAGGTTTCTCAGTGATTATTTACACCTCGGGTTAACATTCTGATGGAGGATTTCCAGGGACGACAGAGAGATGCATGTCCCGTCCTAACAGAAAAAGCTGACAATGTCGAAACCCTTTGAAACTCCCAAAGACTTCTCACAAAGCCCACATACTTGTCATATCTAATACCACCAACGGTGAAAGTTGAGCGTGTCTCAGTGATGAGCCTAGGTACCTTTCTACACAGTATGACAATGTAGCCTGATGGGTTAACCAACAATTATTTTTTTCTTTTTTTTTTTTAAGATTTCAGCACTGAAACACATTAAGAATAGAATATTAAATTCTTTGTCGCATGTACGTTACACCACAGTGAAATTTCTTCTTCGCATATTCCAATTAGGATCAGCCAGCTTACAGTACATCGCCCCTAGAGCAGATAGGGTTAAGGGCCCTTGCTCAAGGGCTCAACAGTGGCAAGTTGGCGATGGTGGGACTCGAACCCCCGACCTTCCGATCAGTAACCCACAGCCTTAACCAACTGAGCCACCACTGCCCTACAAATCTTCAATGTGACCATTCATTTTTTTTGTACGTGTGACATCGAGTCAATTATCTTGTACACAAAGCAACATACAGTAGTTTTCCCCCCAATTCCAGCTTCAGTTCCCACCTTTAACTAGTTCCTATTTACTGTTTGATGCACAAAAATGAAGGAAAGAAATGCAAAACAAGTATCTACAGAAATATAACAAAGAAAAATAATGATTAGAAGTTTGTTGAAAAGACCAACGGTGCCACTGAAAAGTGTTGTACTGTATGTCGCACGTGCTTTTCTACTCTGACCAACAACAACAACAACAAAAAAGTTATCAAGGTAAATCAAACGAATCCATTTTAAAAGATAAGATTGTTAATCATTAGAACGCACTAAATGTGACCCTTTGGTTACTTGTAATTAGCAGAAGTGGTAACACGCTTCATTTTTCATGCACGATTAGTCAAACGCACAAGGCCTGTGCATGCATATTCGATGCGTCTTACTACGTTATCTATTTTATTACACCGTAAATCTCTCTACTTAACTCTGCCACGGCTGGAAATGAAAAACAGACTTCGCTTCAGCCTATCCAATCACAGAACAGCACCCAGAGGGTACCCACTCGAGGACGGTGCTTAATTACAGGACAAAAAGCACCAGGGTCCCCGGGGGAGGGGGTCTCAGTCTGCCCATTAAAGATGTCGGTCACCTCGGCTCTAAACTGCGCTTAAGGCTGAGAAGCCATCGATTTATTTACTGCTATGGAGGAGGCACATTTCTTCATCAAGCCGACGAGCCGATCCATACATAAACTGCGATAACGAGGAGAAAAGTCTCATTCTGTCATGGTGTGTAAATACTGTAATGGTGCACTTATTAATATACATGTCTGTTACTCAGGGTTAAATCATACTCATCACGTTAGCAAAAATATATATATTTTTTAAATTATAAACGATTAGAGCAAAAGACAATCATGATCTGGAAAAATGGTGCTAGTGATTTTAGTTTCGTTGTTTTGAGGAGGACTGGTAAAGCTGCCACTCTCTGTTTTTTTTTTTAAGTGTGTAAGTGTAGAGTGCAGAAGAGGATGAACATAGCCGTAACCACACAGAACACACGCGGTCAGAGTGTTTACCTGGCCCCGGGTTCTGTGGGTACGCCACGTAGCCGCCTCTTCCTCGGGCGCCCCTACCTGAGCCTCGTGCTGCCGCCACTGCCGCCGCCGCCGCCACCGGACCATACACTGCTGCCGGGAAACCTGACGCACAGACGAGACACACACAAGCGGTTAGCACTCACTAACAATCTACACTACGGTCGCTCGGTGACCATTACGGCACTAACGTTCGTTACCAGGAGGCAGTTCAGTATGGCGCTTTTAGCATGGGGGACACTTTTTATGGGTTACTTAAAGCTTGAACATGTTCAGCCTACAGTATGGAACAGCATCCATGTGGGAAAGCTTAAAGAACAGTTGTAGTGAAGGAACTATAAAGATTTGAGTTTGAGTATAAATGGATTGCAGAGGGCAAACTGAAAACCATGAATAAGCAATGCGCATAAACATTTTATTCCTCACACTGTCTCTCTCTCTCTTTCTCTCTCTCGCGTGCATGTGAAGCGTCGCTGTGAGGCAGATTGAATAAACTAACTATAAGGGGGCGCCAGCACAATCATTTACTCAAATGAAATAATTAGGAGAGGCAGCGACGAAAGCTCAGGCTTCGATCTGTGAAAGTTTTTCCATGCCTCTTTATTGAGTCAGCGACATGTTCCCATTTACTTGCTCTCTCTTTCTCTCTCTCTCTCTCACACACACACACACACTCCCATACCTCACAACATGACTCCTTTTCAGCACCATAATTCCATTCAACACAAGAGTATAGAGTTCATACATTTGAACTGATGGCTCTTTTCTGTAAAAAGTGCTGCTTTTTTTTTTTTTGTCACACACACACGCACGCAGAGAGCACGCAATGAACCGTTTCACTTGAGCAAAAAATTATAGGACTGTTCAAGTGAGGAGTGTGAAGAGGTCAGATGGCCAGTAAAGGGCCATTCACACCAAATATTCACCAGGCAGCTGGATATCAGTGCGAGCCAACTGGTAAAAGTACAGGCTAAAACAAATGGAGGGTTGTTTGGATGAACAGCTTTCAGAGAAGGCATACACCCTGTAATTTAACAAAACCAAGAGCCTGCCCCCTCTTGCTTCAGGGATTCGACGTACTGTCATAGGATAGAAGATTTAGACTCACTGACACCTAATGTCCAATACACTCGATACAGAACTGTAGTGATGAACAGAGGCGCTCATGAAATACTTTCGAGTGTGAGCAACTTAATGAAAAGCCGCGAGAACAACCGCTGGGAAACAACCCGAGAGGAAATCAGATTCCTCCCCATTCACATGCAGCACGGCCCTGAATCCAGTTCATCATCCAGCGATTTGTGTACAGTAAGAGTGCGAAGCCCGAATATAAACACCACGATGCAGAACGCAATCACTGCCGCATGATTTTGTCTTTTTCACGTTCCCCCCCCCCAATACATTTGATCTAATGCAGATTAACGCAATAGAAAACAGTTTTCGCTTTACCTTGAATGGCAGGAATATGAAATGTAATATCGTGAACTATGAGCATCTCGTCTGTGAGATTAACCCAAATATTGAAGAAACAGATAGTCGCCAATTAAATATAGCCAGAGAATCGGTGGTACGGACATCTAGAGGAAGTTCCTTCTACCACAGACAACAGTCTGGATGGTTTAGGTACCAGTCAGCATGCGTGTCTGCGTGTGTGTGTGCTTGAGAGGAAAATGAATAATGGCTAGTCACTGGCTAAGCTTGACTGGTCTGCCCCGCAGCATCCCCCTCCCCTCTGAAAGATGGGGACAGGGGGATTAATAGCTTGTTACCAAGTGGCTATTATACCATTCCACTCCGTGTGCGGCAATGAGGCCCATCGAAAAACCATGCGGTCTTCTTAAAGAGCCTTAATCGAGGAGAACGATGCATCTCATCAGATGAGTTTAAATGTCAAGCTTTAAGATTACTGAACTCGTCATGGCAAGGAAGTACGGAAGTGAAGCTCTACAGAGATGGTGGTCAAATCAAGTAAATAATGCTACAACACAAAGGTTTGTTTGTTAAGCGGCGTAATCAAACATCGTCATTAACGCAGTCTGGATCGGCACATACATCAGAGGAACGCGGCTGAGACATTACATTATAATAAATATAATTACAGCCCGGGCATGCTAATGAAGCCGTAGATCAGCGTGCGACAGCCGCTCATCAGACAGCAGTGCTCCGACAGCGGAGATGGGACTCGTAGTCAGACAGAGTGATGGCATGTAATCAGACATAGCTCAGCTCGGACAGCTCATCCAGCCCTCGATATCAGTCCAATTCCAGCAAGAGCGAACACACCAGACTCATTTAAGAGTCCTATGATTAGCAGAGAGCTCTATTAAAAGTCCTGGGTTTAATGGTAAGGGGGCAGTGATGGCGGAGTGGGCTATTACTACACCAGCCAGCCGTGTGTGTCAGGGTCCGTTGTTTATTTGTTGTTTATAAAACCCACTTTAATATTTGGCACTGCTTCTTTACCTCTTTTTTTTTTTTTTTTTTTAATCCCAGCAACATTATGGTCAGCCGCTGAAAAATGAAAAATGACCAGTGTTACATTACAATCAGACTTTGTCTTGGCTTAGCGCATCCTCACTCTAATTGCACTTTTCATTTCTTTATTCTCATCTACACTCCCAAAAATCTCTCACAATCTCTTCACAGCACCAAATCTGTGGTAATTACAATCACGAACCTTGTGCTCCCCTGCAAAAACCACATCCTCTCGTCTACTCTCACTCACTCCACCTCTTAGCCCCTTTTATCGTTAAATGCTCCTCTCCAGAGCCACAAGTCAAACGCTCTTTTATTTTGCTCGAGTACTTCGTCTCCCGAGTCGCCCTGTCACTGCTCCCTCACCCTGCTCGGAAAAAAAGTTCTTCAGAGAGATTAACTGTGCCGGATTAGGAGGGTTAATTAATAGTTCTTGCCAGCTCATTGTTTTGCGTCGGCGCCGTGAGAAGCCGCCCAAGAGAGGCGCTGCGGCATTAAATCAATTTCATGGCCCTTTTATTACCACCGCGATAAAGCCAATATTTCGATTTTAGTTCTTGTTTTCTTTCTTTTTTTTTTCCCCCCACCCTGGTTTCTTCGTAGCGTTGTTTTAGCCCCTGCTGTCATCCGAGCTGCACTTGGACAGACGGCAGGACTCCAGGGAGGGCACAAGGACACATCTGCTTACAGCCTCGGCCAGGGGTCTCGAGAGAGCGTCCCCAAACTGTATGCCAGGGATCCTTGTGGGTCTGGAGCTACAGGTCGACAGAGGGGAAGAGGAGCCGATCACGCCGCAGAGCAGACATGCTTCATGCTAAGTGCTCTGCCGGCTTGCCAAAAACCGAGCCCACGCTCCAGTAAGATCAAAACTAAACAAAGATGCAAGCAAAGATTCCACCAATAAACGCTGTTAAAACATCCGGCCTGTAACGGTCGTATCCGTCAGACTTTGGTGTTCGTGTAGTGGTGATGACGTTGGAAGACGTGTTTGATGAAAACTTTGTCGCTAGGCGATGAGCGATGGTTCAACAGCAACAACAAAAAAAGTATGTAACATTATTTCTTTCTCACCACAAATCAGCAGGACATGTTTGGTGTCCAAATGTTGCTTCACTGCACTTGCTAATGTTGCACTTGCTCTTTCTGTCGGCTCCAACACTCGGATCACTTACAGGCTGATGCAATTATGCAATTATACACCCAGTGTTAAATTAGTAACCTGTAATCAAGGGCTGCCATTAAGAGGCAGATAGTTGTGAGCAAGACACAGGAAAACCGTCGGATCCCGAGGACGGCAAATCTGCCGGTGAGCAGGGCTAAACTTCACAAGCTGCAGCGGCAGCGCTCATAAAAAGAGGATCAAGCTGTAAATACGACCGAGACTCCTGGGCCAAATCCTCCAGCACTCCAGCCTGCTCCTCCTCTCTTCAGCCTGCAGGGTCGTGGGAAATAGAAAGCTTGCCCTGCCCCCCCCCCGTCCTATTTGAAAAGGAAGCAGTAACCGTAAAGAGAAAGAAAAATCACGACAAATAAGAATAGTCAAGGGGGAGAACAGCGATTGCTATCTTTTCATCTCCGGATTGACAGACAGCTTATTGTTGGGGCGTTCTGCCGCGAGCTGGCGGCGTTTGTTGTTTTCAGAACGGCTCGGCAGAGTGCTATCAAAGCCCTGAATCGAAGTGAGTGGCCCCGAGCCCAGGTGTCTCTTTACACACTACAGAGCTCATCTCCACACACACACACACACACACACACACACACACACACACACACACACATACTTCCACCCAAAGGAGAACTCATGGAAGCAAGACATGAGCTTTGGGGAAAGTGAAATTCTTAAGATGCACTTAAGAAGGAAGACGTGAATGAAAAACCAACTTTACATAATTTCCCCTAAACAGCCAAGGCATGCTGGGTATTCGGCTTCTGCTTAAAAAAAAAAAAAAAAAAAAAAAAAGACTCTACTGCTAGGAAGCTATTATAGATAAATAAATTAAAAAAATTTAAAAAAAGGTTTGTGCAAACCCGAGTCTCAAACCATGTTTAGATCTTTAGTGATGTCACAGGTGCACTGAGGTTGTGTGAATAATAATAATAATAATAATAATAATAATACACACTATATAGAATACTTGCTGTTTAGCCACCTTAGTGTTGCGTCTTTACTATAAAACTTGCATTACGTCCAAACTTCAGCAGCTCCAGCTCGGTTAATACAGGGATTTTTGCTGTCGCCATCTGGATTTTCAACAAAGGATTAATCTAAAGTTCAATAAAAGAGCTCTGTAGGACAGGCTTTTCTCTGATGAGTACACACACTTGAGCCGCTGTTTAAAAGGGGCTGAGCTGGAGAGAGAGAGAGAGAGAGAAAAAAAAAACTTTCCCTGAAATATACGCCATTGTTCTTTTCCGTGCATTAGCAGCACTTCAGACAGCCGTGTTGCATTCATTTTCGCCAGCTCCGTAATGGCATGTCATTTTGTATATGAAAGCGTGTGACAGGCACCGTCTCGCAAGCCCTAACTAGAGTCTGAACTCATCAGCAGCGCAGGACTGAAAGTACAGAGCCGAGGTGTAATTTATGACGCATTAGCACACACTTACACAGCTGGATACACACGGGGGCGGCGCTCCGAGCTTCTGTGCCCTGCGCGGGTAATAAGGCTATTGTAACACCGTGATGTATGGCTCTGGCCCGCATTACTCGCTCATTACCGTTCCACCGGACGTATTTTATGGAGGTGACTTACTCGCCCCCGGTCGCCTCCACCTGAACCGCGTACCATAAAACATCAAAACTTTGCGTGTGTCTCAGACCGTGCCTGGGCCGCGGCGTCTCCCTAAGCAGCCGAGCAAGCAGAGAGACGTCTGGTAAAATAAATAATTTCTCACGGCAGCGCCACAAATAGCTGGGTTACGGTGAATCTGACCTGTGGCTAATGGAAGACTCATCACACCGTTAAGGTTATGACTTGCTTTTTTTTTTTTCCCCCCTCCTCTACCTCACCCTTCCACTTTTTTGCTGTCTTGGATATAAAGCTCTGACCTGTGTGGTCCCCTGTAAAAGCTTCCCTCTATCAAAGTGTTGGCAAAAAAAAAAAAAAGACATCAGACAGGTCTGAAAGTCAGAATGTTCCTCAGAAACACTGCCTGATCTCTACTGATCCTCTATCATCAGCCCTGACCGATCCAGGATCAGTCGGCACCCTAGGAGTCGGGTCTTATCCGCCGATGACATTTGAAAAATCAAAGAAAGAGGAAAAGACTCCACCCTCTTCGCAAGACACCACCCTTGTTAGCCCGAAGTGCCTCTATTAATTAGCGGGGCCACCGCGGCCTCCCACTCGTTAGCACCAGAGTAAACACTCCTAATTTGTTATGCATTTTCATGGCCTTCTCCGAAACACTCAAGAAACGACTGTGGGGGTTTTAAAAGAAAACACACAAACACAAATCCCCAGCAAGCTGTGAAAGAGGGGGAGATGAAAGCGAGAGCCTGGTCAAACACACTCGATCTCTTCCTGCGCGACTCCGGGAGATGAACGGGCGGCCGAATGAAATCCGTGTGTGCGCAAGGTTACTGCTGGAGTTTAAGCATGTTTTATGGCCCACTATTACATCTTTACTGCCACCCAATACAAAGCAAAGAGCCTTCATAATACATGGAGAGAAATGTGTGCTCCGGGCTGAACCACTCGGTGAGCGGTCAGGAAGCAGGGGAGAGGAGACGAGAGGAGACGAGAGAAGCTGGAGATGAACACAAGGGGGGAAAGAAAGACCTAAATCATTCAAAGTGTATTCTGGGAACACTGGGATTGAGGTGGGAATTACACCCCTGAGTGGAATGTCAGTCCGTCACTTTCACACCGAGCGACAATTTAGCAAAGCCGGTCTACATGGTTTTGGGAGACAAGAGGAAACGAGAGCACCGGGAGCAGTTCAGGATCAAATTTGGGAAAGTTTTCTTCTTTCTAACTTAAACCCAAACATTACAGATCAGAGGCAATGTGAAAATTGTGTATCTGTCTAACAGTTCTGACATACAGTATAATGGAAGTCTGTCAAGCCATGACTAGCCCCTTGGCCATCTACACGTGTGTGTGTGTGTGTGTGTGTGTGTGTGTGTGCGCACGCAGTTCCACTCGTATATTTATCTCCCTGGCAGGAAAGCACAAGAAACCTTAATATGTTTTAATACTAACATGTTAAGAAGGTAAAAAAAGTTGCTATTTTGTATTAACCCTTTAATCTTGAGCAGCCCTCACTTTGTCTGTTTGAGCTCAGCCATATTTATACAGTTGGTTAACATCAAAGAAAAGTCATTTTATCATATTGAGTAGACAGAGTAGACAGCGGCGTAGTGTGTAGCACCGCGGCCTCGCACGTCCAGGGTCAAGTGTTCGACTCCCCCCTCGGGGTTTGTGTGTGTGTGTGTGTGAGAAATTTTTACAAATTTCTATTTTTTCTTCTATATTTTGCTATATTGTGAATGTTCTTATTCGTACAGTATATATATATTTTATCCTAGTTAAATTTATTTTCTATCATATTTCTTTTTATTCATATTTATTTCTGATCTATAAGGTCTTTAAGGTCACTGGCGGTCGTATCAGCATTTCACTGCATATCGTATTGTGTATGTGACAAATACAATTTGAATTTATTTATTTATATAGTAATTTCTTTAATGTCGACATCATTCCCTGATCTTCACCAAGTACGGAAGGACGGCACTCGTTGCGGGGCCGCGCTTCAATCTGTAGCATCCTGTGTTTTATTCCTCTTATACCACAGCCATGTGGCAACAAGTAACATTTTCCCCCCTTATTTATCGTGTTATGATTATTTTCTGTTTTTTCGCTTTTTAGATTTATTAATGTTGTGGCAGGTTTACATTATCACGTACATTATAGCAGCTACAAACAGTCCTTCCCTTACAAAAGGAACATAAAAGAACAAAGTATGCAGTGTTACAGAGAAAAAAAAAGAAATAGAAATACATCACACAAACATAAGCTGGTCTTGGCAACGTGACCAAAAGCACAAGACTCTCTGGCGATACCTGAATATCTGACCTGCGAGATTCCTGAGTGCAGCAGTGCTATAAAACAGTGTTTATTCACCCAACTCGGGTTCTCTAATGAACACGATCATGCTTAATCACATTTAATCATATTTATATTACAAAGATGATTAAAAATTACTGGTGTAATCCAGAACAATAATAATATCTGAGTCACTGTCTCATTCCCGACATCTCTTATTTACACACACGCACGTACAGTACACACACTCACACACACACTCACACACACACCTGGAAGCTCTTTTAAAGGCTCCATTTACATCAGTATTGTTTATTTTGATTATTAAGGAGATGAAGAGAAGATGAACTGGGGATTTAAAAACAGACTGAGTTACAGCCGAACTGACGGATTTAGGCAGAGCTTCACACAACACTGCACTTCACTAAACTGTACACAGGGGTATCACATGACGACTTCTCAAATTGCAAACCTTGTCTTATTGATTCCTGATACATGACTAGTTCATATTAAAGCTCTGGATCACCAGCACACGCATGCACACACACACACACACTTCTGGTCCTCTGGTTAACAGTTTCTTCTTGTCCATTAGTGAGGAGGTGTGAGATCTCCAAACAAGGCAGGCTCACACATGCCTGAACCTGTGTGTGTGTGTGTGTGTGTGTGTGTGTGTGTGTGTGTGTGAGAGAGATGCACATACTGTACAGATGTGTATCTGTATTTCTGGTCTTTATATTAGACTGAAGGGTGTGATTATTACGCATGCATGTATGTGCATGAAAACATGTCTGTGTACTACAATCACGTCTTTCCTGAGCGGAAACATAGTCATACTGGTGCATAGTGGAGTCATACTGGTGCACAGTGGAGCCATACTGGTGCACAGTGGAGCCATACTGGTGCACAGTGGAGTCATAGTGGTGCACAGTGGAGCCATAGTGGTGCATAGTGGAGTCATAGTGGTGCACAGTGGAGTCATACTGGTGCACAGTGGAGCCATACTGGTGCACAGTGGAGCCATACTGGTGCATAGTGGAGTCATAGTGGTGCATAGTGGAGTCATACTGGTGCACAGTGGAGCCATACTGGTGCACAGTGGAGCCATACTGGTGCACAGTGGAGCCATACTGGTGCACAGTGGAGCCATACTGGTGCACAGTGGAGCCATACTGGTGCACAGTGAAGTCATACTGGTGCACAGTGAAGTCATAGTGGTGCACAGTGGAGTCATAGTGGTGCACAGTGGAGTCAAAGTGGTGCACAGTGGAGTCAAAGTGGTGCACAGTGGAGTCATAGTGGTGCACAGTGGAGTCATAGTGGTGCACAGTGGAGTCAAAGTGGTGCATAGTGGAGCCATACTGGTGCATAGTGGAGCCATACTGGTGCATAGTGGAGCCATACTGGTGCACAGTGGAGCCATACTGGTGCACAGTGGAGCCATACTGGTGCACAGTGGAGTCATATTGGTGCACAGTGGAGTCATATTGGTGCACAGTGGAGTCATAGTGGTGCATAGTGGAGTCATAGTGGTGCATAGTGGAGTCATAGTGGTGCATAGTGGAGTCATACTGGTGCATAGTGGAGTCATAGTGGTGCATAGTGGAGTCATAGTGGTGCATAGTGGAGTCATAGTGGTGCATAGTGGAGTCATAGTGGTGCATAGTGGAGTCATAGTGGTGCATAGTGGAGTCATAGTGGTGCATAGTGGAGTCATACTGGTGCATAGTGGAGTCATACTGGTGCATAGTGGAGCCATACTGGTGCATAGTGGAGCCATACTGGTGCATAGTGGAGCCATACTGGAGTCATAGTGGAGTCATAGTGGAGCCATACTGGTGCACAGTGGAGTCATACTGGTGCATAGTGGAGTCATACTGGTGCATAGTGGAGTCATACTGGTGCATAGTGGAGTCATACTGGTGCATAGTGGAGTCATACTGGTGCATAGTGGAGTCATACTGGTGCACAGTGGAGTCATACTGGTGCATAGTGGAGCCATACTGGTGCACAGTGGAGTCATAGTGGTGCATAGTGGAGTCAAAGTGGTGCATAGTGGAGCCATACTGGTGCATAGTGGAGCCATACTGGTGCATAGTGGAGTCATACTGGTGCATAGTGGAGCCATACTGGTGCATAGTGGAGTCATAGTGGTGCACAGTGGAGCCATACTGGTGCACAGTGGAGCCATACTGGTGCATAGTGGAGCCATACTGGTGCACAGTGGAGTCATACTGGTGCACAGTGGAGTCATACTGGTGCACAGTGGAGCCATACTGGTGCACAGTGGAGCCATACTGGTGCACAGTGGAGCCATACTGGTGCACAGTGGAGCCATACTGGTGCACAGTGGAGCCATACTGGTGCACAGTGGAGCCATACTGGTGCATAGTGGAGTCATACTGGTGCACAGTGGAGTCATACTGGTGCACAGTGGAGTCATACTGGTGCACAGTGGAGCCATACTGGTGCACAGTGGAGCCATACTGGTGCATAGTGGAGTCATAGTGGTGCATAGTGGAGTCATACTGGTGCATAGTGGAGCCATACTGGTGCATAGTGGAGCCATACTGGTGCATAGTGGAGCCATACTGGTGCATAGTGGAGCCATACTGGTGCATAGTGTAGCCATACTGGTGCATAGTGGAGTCATACTGGTGCATATTGGTGCATACTGGAGTCATACTGGTGCATACTGGAGTCATACTGGTGCATACTGGAGTCATACTGGTGCATACTGGAGTCATACTGGTGCATACTGGAGTCATACTGGTGCATAGTGGAGTCATACTGGTGCACAGTGGAGCCATACTGGTGCACAGTGGAGCCATACTGGTGCACAGTGGAGCCATACTGGTGCACAGTGGAGCCATACTGGTGCATAGTGGAGTCATAGTGGTGCATAGTGGAGTCATACTGGTGCACAGTGGAGCCATACTGGTGCACAGTGGAGCCATACTGGTGCATAGTGGAGTCATAGTGGTGCATAGTGGAGCCATACTGGTGCATAGTGGAGCCATACTGGTGCATAGTGGAGCCATACTGGTGCATAGTGGAGCCATACTGGTGCATAGTGTAGCCATACTGGTGCATAGTGTAGCCATACTGGTGCATAGTGGAGTCATACTGGTGCATATTGGTGCATACTGGAGTCATACTGGTGCATACTGGAGTCATACTGGTGCATACTGGAGTCATACTGGTGCATAGTGGAGTCATACTGGTGCATAGTGGAGTCATACTGGTGCACAGTGGAGCCATACTGGTGCACAGTGGAGCCATACTGGTGCACAGTGGAGCCATACTGGTGCACAGTGGAGCCATACTGGTGCACAGTGGAGCCATAGTGGTGCATAGTGGAGTCATAGTGGTGCATAGTGGAGCCATACTGGTGCATAGTGGAGCCATACTGGTGCATAGTGTAGCCATACTGGTGCATAGTGGAGTCATACTGGTGCATATTGGTGCATAGTGGAGTCATAGTGGTGCATACTGGAGTCATACTGGTGCATAGTGGAGTCATACTGGTGCATACTGGAGTCATACTGGTGCATAGTGGAGTCATACTGGTGCACAGTGGAGTCATAGTGGTGCACAGTGGAGTCATAGTGGTGCACAGTGGAGTCATACTGGTGCATAGTGGAGTCATAGTGGTGCATAGTGGAGTCATACTGGTGCATAGTGGAGTCATAGTGGTGCATAGTGGAGTCATAGTGGTGCATAGTGGAGTCATACTGGTGCATAGTGGAGTCATACTGGTGCATAGTGGAGCCATACTGGTGCATAGTGGAGCCATACTGGTGCATAGTGGAGTCATAGTGGTGCATAGTGGAGCCATACTGGTGCACAGTGGAGCCATAGTGGTGCACAGTGGAGTCATACTGGTGCATAGTGGAGTCATACTGGTGCATAGTGGAGTCATACTGGTGCATAGTGGAGTCATACTGGTGCACAGTGGAGTCATACTGGTGCATAGTGGAGCCATACTGGTGCACAGTGGAGTCATAGTGGTGCATAGTGGAGTCAAAGTGGTGCATAGTGGAGCCATACTGGTGCATAGTGGAGCCATACTGGTGCATAGTGGAGTCATACTGGTGCATAGTGGAGTCATACTGGTGCATAGTGGAGCCATACTGGTGCATAGTGGAGCCATACTGGTGCATAGTGGAGTCATAGTGGTGCACAGTGGAGTCATAGTGGTGCACAGTGGAGCCATACTGGTGCATAGTGGAGCCATACTGGTGCATAGTGGAGCCATAGTGGTGCATACTGGAGTCATACTGGTGCACAGTGGAGTCATACTGGTGCACAGTGGAGCCATACTGGTGCACAGTGGAGCCATACTGGTGCACAGTGGAGCCATACTGGTGCACAGTGGAGCCATACTGGTGCACAGTGGAGTCATAGTGGTGCATAGTGGAGTCATACTGGTGCATAGTGGAGCCATACTGGTGCAGAGTGGAGCCATACTGGTGCATAGTGGAGCCATACTGGTGCATAGTGTAGCCATACTGGTGCATAGTGGAGTCATACTGGTGCATATTGGTGCATAGTGGAGTCATAGTGATGCATACTGGAGTCATAGTGGTGCATAGTGGAGTCATACTGGTGCATAGTGGAGTCATACTGGTGCATAGTGGAGTCATACTGGTGCATAGTGGAGTCATACTGGTGCATAGTGGAGTCATACTGGTGCACAGTGGAGCCATACTGGTGCACAGTGGAGCCATACTGGTGCACAGTGGAGCCATACTGGTGCACAGTGGAGCCATACTGGTGCATAGTGGAGCCATACTGGTGCATAGTGGAGTCATAGTGGTGCATAGTGGAGTCATACTGGTGCATAGTGGAGCCATACTGGTGCATAGTGGAGCCATACTGGTGCATAGTGGAGCCATACTGGTGCATAGTGTAGCCATACTGGTGCATAGTGGAGTCATACTGGTGCATATTGGAGCATAGTGGAGTCATAGTGGTGCATACTGGAGTCATACTGGTGCATAGTGGAGTCATACTGGTGCATACTGGAGTCATACTGGTGCATAGTGGAGTCATACTGGTGCATAGTGGAGTCATACTGGTGCATATTGGTGCATAGTGGAGTCATAGTGGTGCATAGTGGAGTCATACTGGCGCTAACTGGACTCATACTGGTGACTAGCAGAATCGCACTGACGCCGAGCGAAGTTGCATCGACAGAGAACGGAATCGTTGGCACTCAGCGGAATCGTACTGGCGGATAGAGCGGATTCACATTGGCACCAGGAGGAGTTTTGCTGGCTTCAAGGGAAATCGTACCGGTAAGCAGAGTGGTCCTGGTGCCGAGCGGAATCGTACTGTCCCTGAGCAGAGTCGGACCGGTGCCGAGCAGTGAATATCCGGATCATTTGTATGCTGTAGGAGAGATTCAATCCCCTAGTGAATAACATGTGACTCGAATAAAGGTTGCTCGAGCTCCAGATCCTGTACTCAAACCACCTCTGCATCATGTGCAAAACTAAACACACCCATACATGTCCACATCTGTCCTAGAAAACTCTCGGGATTTCATATTCTCACTAAACCTCTCTTTTCATTTTGAATCTTCTTATATTGGATGTGACTGCCGATTATTAATTCCGCTTCAGTTTACAGAAGATCCAATGACGGGCGTCGCCATTACCCGACTCCAACATGCTCTGCCGTTAGGAATGTCAGGATCGATTAAGGGTGACGGCTAAGGTCACGGACGCAGTGCCTCGGGTTCAGGCCGAATGTTCTCAAGCTGCGATCGGAGCGAGATCATTATTTCAGATCTGGTTAAAGCTCTAGCGGACGCCCGCATCAGCCGAGAGGCGAGCGGGAGAAGAGTGGAGCGAGGCAGGAAATTGAGAATGGGCTGAAATATAAAAGCCGAGCTTCCTCGCCGACATTTCCTCTTTCCAGATGGCCAATTTCCATAATGACAGCGCAGCACTTCACACTGTCCAAATAAAGAGTGTGTGAGAGCGCAAGGCCACTCCTGTTCATGATGAAGAGCATTCTGTGCCCTCTGAGCAGGTGAATAAGTTACAGAGGGAGAAGCGAGAGAGAGAGAGAGAGTGTGTATGTGTGCGCGATCACGGCTATGACCTCTGTGCCACAGTAAAACGATCCTCACTGACTTTCACCTCTTGCCTTTGTGTGCTGTTACACTTTGTTTACTGTCAGTGAAAACAGTGAAGAGAGAGAGAGAGAGAGAGAGAGAGAGAGAGAGAGAGATGGACGGTAATAGGAAATGAAGAGACAGAGACGGTTCGAAACAAGAAAAGTAGTTCGATTCGTAGATGAATAATGATTCTCCCTTGGATGATTTTTAGACGTTGAAATATAAATGTGCACGCTTGACTTAAGAGTCTAAATTCCTGAATAGATCCAGAATTTAAGTGGATTTAAATGTGAATGGCACTGCACTCTTTTTAGCGCTACACTATGCTCTCATGTAATAATAATAATAATAATAATAATAATAAAAATTGTTTTTGCTGCGTTCCTAAGCAATGAAGTTTTAAAACCATAATTTATAGAAAACTATAATTGTTTCTTTCTTTTTTTTTAGATTTTAGATAGCACTTACTGGGGTCTCTGGCTAGGGATAATTAGCTAATTTTAATTTTAATTTACATTTACATTTAGGCATTTGGCAGACGCTCTTATCCAGAGCGACTTACATTTTTATCTCATTACACATCTGAGCAGTTGAGGGTTAAGGGCCTTGCTCAAGAGCCCAACAGTGGCAACTTGGTGGTTGTGGGGTTTGAACCTGGGATCTTCCGAACCGTAGTCCAATACCTTAACCACTGAGCTACCCCTGGCCCCAATTAAACTTGGTCTGTGGGTAGAACGGGTTAGAAATACATACCTACACAGATCAGCCAGTACATAAACACCACCACAAGGTAATTTAAACCACCAAAGCCTCACTCGTTCTGATCCCAAAACAAAAGTAGCACAAATCAGCAAAAAAAAAATACATTTCAGCCAGGATAGAAACACCCCAACAAACAAGTCAGATCCATGGAGGTTCCGACCTGGAGCCCACGGCACCCAAAGGATCTGCTGCTTAACATCCTGCTGCCAGACGGCGTCTTGTGAGGTCACACCTCGAGGGGAACAAAAACCCCAGGGGGGTTTAATGTTAATGGTCTTTAATGTTCTGCCTGATTTGTGTGTGTGTGTGTGTGGATCAGTATACAGTACATGCTTCAGTTCCATCGTGTTCACTATAGTCAATACATTTATTTCAGTTAAAGATTGAATTTATTATTTTTTGAACAGTTTTCACTAAACTATACAAGAGGAGCCGATAAATGTGGAGAAAAGTTCAATCTCTGTCCTAGGTGAGCTAAAAATCAGACATTTCCATCTCGTCTTCGTTCACCCGAATGTCTTCCTGGTGCCTTTTCATTTTCGTTTCTTGCCTTCCTGCTGTACAATGCTGTGAGCCTCAGCCACTGAAAACTATCTCACATTTACACCTTGGACCAACGTTCGCTAAATTACAAAAATCAAATCACAACAAGGTCAGACGTGATGAATAATAAGCAAAAATAAACCCGAATAAGTACGAAGCGCGTGTATAAGAAGTGATGAAATCATGTGTGTCGTCCTGTAGCTGCCTGTGTGACGAGCAGCGAGACAAAGCAACACTTTTTTTTTCTCCCCCCCCTTCCAAATAATCGCTCCTTTTCTTCACCCGACTAATAGCCACGTTCTTTCTTTTAACCGCGTTATTTTATTTTTCTCTCCCCGGCGATGATGCAACTTGTGACATCCGTGACATTAAAGCAGAGCGCAGCCGAGTTCAGAGCGAGAGCAAGCATGTGATTTAGTGGCGCTGGCGAGTCAGGCTGTGTGTCATAAAGATGAAGGAGAGAAAGAGAAAGAGAGCGAGGGAGGATGAGTGCTGATGCCGGAGTAGATAGAGAGATGTTTCCTGCCACCTCCGGCTCTCCTGCTCATCACGTCTCTCTGCATTCTCTGATATATTGGACAGACTGGAGGAGCTAACAGAAACGCCTGTCATTCCCTACAGCCCTCCGATGACCTGTGAGGCTCTGAGTGAGTGTGTGTGTGTGTGTGTGTGTGTGTGTGTGTGTGTGTGTGTGTGTGTGTGTGTGTGTGTGTGTGTGTGAGAGAGAAAGTGGCAAGAAAAGACAAAGTAAGAAAGTATGTCAGGAGTCTTGCACACTACATCCTTCACTCCAGTGTTGGATAATGTTGTTAAAGATGGCTAATGCATACACACACACACAGTGTGTAATTAAAACACACACTCTCACATTTATAAATGCAGAATGTACATTTGATCTGAGCGCAAGCCGACACACTGTTGTGACCTTCCAGAGACAGAGCGGCGATGCTTTTTTATCCTGAGAAAGCCGAGCAGCTCGAGCATATGGGTGGTCTGTGAAATTGAGAGGTATGGCCTCATTGACAGGGAACAGAAGGAGCATCAATCTCTCTCTCTCTCCACATGGACCGAGGCTTAGAGAGAGAGAGAGAGAGAGGGAGCGCTTTGAAACAAAATGAGCTCCACTCTTTTGAACGATCCCTAAAACCCTCCACCTCCAAGATTTCACACAAATCCTCTCCATCCGCCGCACTCACCTTCTTCACTCTACAGCAAGGTCACTGAGAGTATGGACCGAGTCAGGGGGCTTGTACAAGGGTAGACTTACAGGGCCAAAGCTGGGGGATTAGACCCGACACGCCACCACTAGTTCTCAGACTGTACACGCTGAACTGGATAACAGCAGTCTGTCTTACTGTCTTTAGTGCCACAGTTTATTTAAAAAGGTAGACGTGTTAAAACGCAAAAGCAAACATTTCGACCCTGAGAAACTGTCAAATAGTTTTGCGAAAACAGCTTCGTGAATTTAATACATTATTTAAATCACCAATCTCCTCGCAATGACGATATAGCATGGGGCACGTGCAGCTTCTAACGCGGGCGATGTACTATAGTCAGCATGAGGATACGCAAATCGTCACACTAATGAACTGCGATTCATAACCAAATCCACCCAAGTAACAAGCAGGTTTGTTACTTACTTACTGACAAACAAAACTGACTAAAACCTTAAAAACTTTAAAAAATGCAGAAGTCTTAAAATTGTAACATTTTGCAAATCACATTCATTATGTCATTAACGCACCCCCCTCCCTCTCCATTTCCAGGGATTTTGGTTTATAAAAAAAAAAAAAAAACAAGATCGCTGAATTGGTATTTTTAACCTCGTGTTTTTGTTTTGCCATTATGTAAACAAACAAATATGTTCTACGAAAGAAAAAAAACACAATCTACTCAGATTCAATTTATTTTAGACAAGAGCAATCAGCCTGCATCACTGTTTATAGAGATCACTGTTTCACGATAGATCGGTCCGTGACCAAAACCAGACATTTCAGCACGATTCAATATACCTGATTCTGTGCCGAATGCACAACAGAAAAGTGTTTGCTCTGTCATCCAGTGATCACAAGTTCAAATCCCAATTCTTGCCATCTGTAACCGGGAGCTCTCAGGGGAAGCGGCGCGTGCTCATGTCAATCATAGCAGCACTAGCCTATCACATGCGTCTCGGCTTTTTTTATTTAGTTTTTATTTATTTATATCCCCTAACGGTGTGACACAGTTCAAGCAGTTTGTGTCTCAGAGGAAGCATGTGATAGCCATCACACCCTGCCTGGTGAATGTTCATGTTGTGTTGGATTGGACTTATTTCAGGTAGTCCCTGATTTATGAACATTTGAGTTACAAATGGATCTATAGACACGAATGGGTCACAGTTCTACAAACATTCATAGATTCAAACAAAACACAATACTATACGATACATGTATTGTACCAAAAATATACCAAATTATATACAATAGTCCAAGGTCCAGTATATTGTATGTGTGCGTGCTGAGGTGCGGGAGAAATTAATCGGCTTCACCGGTTTCAGTGAATCAGTCCAGGAGCACGATGATAGAAAATGTCTGTCCTGTAAAGCTGTCCTGATGGAGAATAATCCGAATTTCAAAAAATCCTCAACAAAACAAAAGTTCACAGTCCAATACAGAGGAAAACAGCTCCGAGACAAAATAATGTCCAGAATTCCTCTTGCGATTTAAAGGCGCAGCGGCAACTCTGTTACATTTCACCTATCACTGTAAGATTCAGTTCTTAAGGTGTGGTTACGGTTTTTAGCCACATGATGGTGTGGGGAAAGGGGGACAAAGATTTAGTCAAGTAGATCTGTATGCTTTACATTGAATATTCGTGCCAAAGATATCAAAAGTATCAAAGATATTTTTGTACGCTGTCAATTACACAAAAAAAAGAAAGTCGGAATTGGCTAAAAGCGTACCGGCAGGTCAGACTGGAAAAAAATTTAAGATTTAAGAGGCTTTTTAAAATAACAACATGCAAAAGCGTCATGAACAAAACTGGTGGGATGGAGCCCTTAACCTAATATTGTGTTGCACAACCTTCAGAGCGAATCACTGCAAACAAGTGCTTTCTGTAGCTCTCAGCAAGACGTCTGCCCCTGTCTGCAACTCTGGCCCACTCATCCTGAGCAATCTGCTCCAGCTGTCTCAGGTTTAAAGGGAGCCTTCACCAGACTGCAGAGTCTAATGTTTTGTGTTCTTAGACATTCTTGGGTGCTTTTAGCTGTGTGTTTTGGGTCATTATCCTGTTAGAGGACCCAGTGACTGAGACGGGGCTTTCTGACACAGAGCGGTACTTTTCAGTCCAGAAGATCTCATTGTGAAGGAAGCCCTGTGCAACATGCAGCAAAGCAGCCCTAAATCATAACCAGCATGCATATACTGTACACATACGAGGGTGAGTCAAAAATTATTTGCACACTTATTAAAACTATTAAAATTTACACTACCATTCAAAAGTTTTAGGTCACTTTCTAACTCCATGATGGTTCCTGATGTTTATTTCTTTCTACATTGTAAAGTTTTGCTGAAGGCGTCCAAAAAACTGCATGAATCTCCTTTGAACAGTTGATATTGAGATGTTTCTGCTACTTCTGCTCTGTAAAGACTTCATAACGCCTCTAATCTGAGCTGCTGTT
This sequence comes from Channallabes apus, assembly GCA_030522415.1. Classification (NCBI taxonomy): domain Eukaryota; kingdom Metazoa; phylum Chordata; class Actinopteri; order Siluriformes; family Clariidae; genus Channallabes; species Channallabes apus. The sequence goes on from CM060120.1 coordinate 30,466,151, forward strand.
AATTGGTCATTTTTCAGGCTGATAACTCTAAATGAACGTCTCGTCTGCAGCAGAGGTAGGTTTTGGTCTCGTCCTCCTGGGACGGCCTTCATGAGAGACAGTTTCATTATGGTGCTGGACGGATTTAGCAAATGCACTTGACACAATACTGTTCTTGCAGGAACTATTACAGAAAGGCCGACCTCTGTGTCTTAAAATAACAACTAACTGGTGTTTTTCTTGTTGTTACGTAATTCCCTAATTCCATATGTGTTATTTTATAGTTTTGAAATCCACAGTATTGTTGTAGAATGTAGAAAATAAATCACTAAACAAAAACAAAGAAATTTGCATTGACCCCAAACTTTTGAACGGTAGTGTGTGTATGATAACTTCTGTTGGCTTATCAGTGTTTTCCGAAGCGCTTGTATACCCGAAAACCAAATTCGAAGCGATACTCTAAGGAAAGTGGAAGTTTCTTCTTTAAAATAATCATTACTGCTGACGAGAAAATTCATCAATGCTTACAGTTTCCTGGGATTCTCAAGGGCCAGTATTGGAACATTATCAGGAAAAAGGTTTTAATAATCAACAGTGCTCGATACAGTGAGACGTTTATTGAAGAACTGAAGACTACTGTAAACTTTGGATTAAACGCAGAGGACTGATATCCGAGGGTGTCCTGATCTCACATCACGACGAAAGTCCAATGGAGCGAGATCAGAACTATAGGACTATACACCGGTTTGTTCCCCTGAAAGCAGAACTACAAGGACGAAGATTCACTTTTTCTGATGAAGAACTGAAGACAGCGGTGCAACCGTGACCCCCAGCCCAGCCTAAAACATTTTTTTAATGAGGCAATACAAAAGCTTGTTTACGGATGGGCAAAGTGTATTACAGAATTTTTAAAAACTTTTTATTTGTCGACTTTTTCGAAAAGTAAATTAAAATAAATTGTACAGCCAATTAATTTATAGCTCACCTATGTTTGTGTTTGTGTTTGCGTATATGGTGCAATCAGAAAGCCTTCTCGGAGGAGTTGAAGCTGTTACAGCTGCAAAGGGGGCGGGGCCAGCATGATATTAAACCCTATGGATTAATAATTGGATGTTACTCAATTCATATGCATGAATATGGCAATAAAGTATAATATATATATATATATATATATATATAAATGTTGTCCACGCATGTAAAATACATTATCTGATTTGTGGCTGTAAACATATTATTTTGTCTCACATTTAGTTCTTGTAAAAGCATGAAAGGCTGTAGACAGATAGAGAGCATGTTTCCCCGGAGGCCAGCACTTTTCAGACTGTAATTGTGTGCACACTTTTCATCTTTTTCAAATGATTTTTTTTTTTTGAGGCAAACAGAAGGAGAGTGGCACGCAGGCCTAATGGAGGACTAACAGGCGTTTAAAAGCAGCGCAGGGGAAAGGAGAGAGCTGCTGGGGTTCACCGTGGGTGGCATTAATGATGCGACCATGCTAATGCTGGTCTAATGTAAGCCCTGGTCTAATGTTACACAGCACTGATCATCAGTAACCTTGCTAAAACACACACTCACAAACACACACACACACACACACACACACACAAAGTGCTTCCTAATTCACCCTGAATTATTTCTTTATTCCAGCTAGCTATCATTCTCTCTCTCTCTCTCTCTCTGTCCTTGCAGCGTACTCTTTCGCCAGCATGTCGATGAAATTACACATTCCTTTCCTTTTAAGCAGACAGGATGAAGTGATAGATACGCGGTCCGATTTTTAAAAAAAATGATTTTTTTCCCCCACCGATACTCCACCGAAAGAGCTTCCAATTAGCCGCTCTCCGCCCGCTAAACTGACAGACGCCTGGAGAAGAACGAGGTCCTAATTGCTCGGGTCAACCGGCAAGACAGAATCTGCAATTAGGCTTTTACTTTGATGACTCTACTCGACTCCGTCAAGCCGAAAGGTTTAGACTGCGCCCAAAGTATTAAGATGCTTAAAGCACTAAACCTGAACGTGAGACTGTAAGACCAATATCAATCAGAATGCTCACATCCTTCCTTCAAACACACACACACACAGTCGAGAAAACCTATTACAGCGATCTGAGCTGCTGTCAGACGTTTCCCATTCGAGCTTATCAGCCGTGTGCCACCGACGTCCGGAGCAGCAAACAGGCATGTGTAAAGAGGCTTAAATAAAGCAGGAAGTCAACAGGCAGAGAGGCACGGGCCGAGTCGGCGGGTATCTGTGCCAACATCTCGCCGCCAAGAACCCCCAACACTCTCCCCATCACTCTAGCCATCTCACACACACACACACACACACACACACACACACAGACCACAGCTCAGAATGGTTTCACTGCAGCTACACAGCAGACCACTAACGGCAAGAATATTGCGCAACTTTATTATTTTTTGTGTGGATATAAAATAATGTGTACGACCCTGAATTAACACACACATATAAATATAAAACAAAAGCAAAAAATGATTACATTTTTTTTTCACATATGACTCAAATAATGTTAAAGAAAAAAAAAAAGAAAAAAAAATTATATATACACATATACATACATACACACACACACACTACCGCTCTTCTTTGTTTTTGTTTAGTGACTTCTACATTAATACTGAGGATTTCAAAACTATGAGATAAACACATATGGAATTAGGTAATCATGTAACAACATACTTATTTTAAGGCATTAATGTCGACTGTTCTGGAACGGTTCTTGCAAGAACAGTATTGTCAGTACGTACTGTATATGCGTTTGCCAAACCCATCAAGCTCCAGGATGAAATCTCTCATGAAGACCTTCCCAGGAAAGCAAGACCAAAACTGTCCTCTGCTACGGAGGAGACACACCAGTCTCAGAAATCACCAATTAACCTCAAACAGCACCTCAGATTAGAGCCGTTATGAAGATTTACAGACCATAAATAACCGGAACATCTCGATATCAACTGTTCAAAGGAGATTATTGTGTGTTTTGGATAAACTTTCTGTAGAAAGAAATAAAAATCAGGAACGACCATGGAGTTAGAAAGTGATCTCAGACTTTTGAGCGGTAATATATATTAATATAATATTAATATTATCATAGCATTATCATAAATATCAATATATAATGTATAGCAATACATTTAGTATTATACTATTTATACAAGTGTGTGTTGCCTGACTTTTTTGGCGTTAATTATAAATATAATTATATATTTATAATTAAAGATAAATAATATATTTAAGTTTATCCAAAAGCTCGTAATGATCTCGAGTTCCGAGTAGGATTCCACCGCCGCTGCACCTGTTACCTTACACGCTATGCAGTGAGCAGATTATATTATTCAATTAGGATTCAGTCTAACGTAACCTCCCGAGACCTGGACTCCACCACTGTGTACGTCACATCTCCTCCTCCTCCTCCTCCTCCTCATTGTTTCTCTTCACCTGATAACTATGAAATGTAATCAATGTCTTCAAACTAGATATTTAAGAGGACTGAACTTCGAGATACGGACAATGTAGTTGGGGGTAACTTCATAATCTTCATATGAGGACATTTGAGTCTCTAACGGTTAAGAAAGGATGTTTAAAAAAAAAAAAAGCATCATGAAAGATGATGTGAAGACACAGGCTGATAATGAGGTTTAACACGTGTGTGGTAGTGAAACACTGAATGCATTCAAATAGAAAATTATTGACCACATTTTTTTACGAAGTGGAACAGTTATTATACTTTGTACAGCAAACCAGTCACATGACCACACGCTTGCATACTTGTAATTTTTTAATTAAGCACCGCACAGGAAACTTACCGGGAAACTGGTAGCTATAACTCGGAGCAAATCCAGTGTATCCACGTCCATACGTCGCCACGATGTTTGGGTAACCTAGAGGACACGGACAGAACATCGTCAGAAAGACCAAACTCATTTTATATATATATATATATATATATATATATATATATATATATATATATATATATATATACATTGTCCTTCCTCTTGGTCATCTTTTATAATCAGATTATAATTTTTAATCCTGTTACAGCAGCGGTTCCCAACCACCGGGCCACGGACCGACACCGGGCCTCATGGAAAGAATTAAAAATATATATTTGATTTTATTGACTAATCAGAGTCTGCAGGGTTTTTTTTTTTTTCCTTAAAAAAACCGTCTCCCATTCGCTTCCGTCTGCACATTGCAAACCCTCCAAGCCCGCGCTGTACAATATAATAAATGCAGCCTTAAAAGTGTGTTTGAAGCAACTCTTCCGGATTAAAATCAAGCCTTAACATCCTGAAATCACCCCAAAAGCACTAAAAACCCTGCTTCCATTTCCAACAATCGATATCTTTGAGAGACGGGCTCGTCTGCAGTGACGTCAACGGAAATGAAATTCCTGAGCAGACCGGATATGAGGAATACACTTCAGGTGTCACCGTCCCCCATCACTCCTAGATGGGAACGTCTCGTCACAGGGAGACGAGCTCAGAGCTCACACGGATTCCCTGTTATAGTATGTTGTATATAGTACAGGCCAAAAGTTTGGACACACCTTCTCTTCTGTCTGTCAACGTGTTTTTCTTTATTTTCATGACCATTTACGTTGGTAGATTCTCACTGAAGGCATCAAAACTGTGAATGAACACATGTGGAGTTATGAACGTAACAAAAAAAGGTCTCCACAGTCAGCGGACCTGAACCCGATCGAGATGGTTTCTGGACCGCAGAGTGAAGGCAAAAGGGCCAACAAGTGCTAAACACCTCTGGGAACTCCTTCAAGACTGTTGGAAACCATTTCAGGTGACGACCTCTTGAAGCTCATCGAGAGAATGCCAAGAGTGAGCAAAGCAGTAATCAGAGCAAAGGGGGGATATTTTGAAGAAACTAGAATATAAAACATGTTTTCAGTTATTTCACCTTTTTTTTTGTTAAGTACGTAACTCCACATGTGTTCATTCATAGTGTTGATGCCTTCATTGAGAATCTACCAACGTACCGTAAATGGTCATGAAAATAAAGAAAACACATTGAGTGAGTGAAGGTGCACAACCTGGACATTCTTCTGATACTCCAGCGGTGCACACTTTGCATCATCCACCCGCACATGTGGATTTTCATTGCAGTTGCAGTTCACCTTGCAGGCAGCAGAGGGAGCTTAAATTACAACCCCTTTTCTTGCTCGCAGTAATTAACGGTTCTGAGAAAATGAAGAGGCACTGTGCCGTACACACTCTGCACACACACTGAATAGACTATTTATACCACCACTGATACACTACCATGGTTGTTTTTTGCGCGGCTAAGGATGAAGAGGAGAACGAGGTCGGAGACAGAGAGCATGAACGAGACTCTGGTTTAGACGAGTAGACGCGGTATCGCCAAACGCACACTGATATTACAACGGTATGTTAGCAAGCAACTGCGAAGAGCTTCAATCAGAACGCGTCACGAGGGAATTTCTCCACCATCTGCTCTCCTTCTCTGGTGCTACTCAGAGATGTGGCAGCGTTTCTGTTGTTACTCCGGCAGATCGCATATTCTTGGCCTGGTTTATTACTCTTTTATTTACACGCTTTATTGATTTTCTTTTTTCTCCAAAAGGAAAAACTTCGACGCAAAGCCAAGCAGCGTGTGAGCAAGTGCGGTTAATACATTTTTTCAGAGCACTTTATAAACACACACACACACACACATGCATGAGTGCGTACAGTATTCTGACACACATGCATATGAATTGCGACGGAGAGAGCGGATCACCACCACACGAGGGAACGGTCAGGTCTAGACGGAGGCGTCATTGAAAACCCCCAGAGCAAAATTTCTCTTTTTTTTTTTTTTTTTACTGTTTAGTGTATCTGCGGTGTTCTGGCCCTCAGGCTGTAACCAGTGACATTCAATCAAGGAGCAGGGGTGCAAATCTGGCTGAAATGCACCGTGCACAAAGAGCAGCAGATGTGACCAAGGCTACGGGTGGAATTTTGTTAAGCGTGTCGAAGCGAGGCTATCTGCATAACCCTGGGTGGTTCAGGACTAATAGGCCTCAGCGGGGCTCGGGGTAAAAAAGGTTTCGGGGTAAAAGAGTGTGTCCAGCATGTTTAAGCATGACACATGGGAGATGCCCTTTCAGGATTAATCTTTGCTACTCAAAGTCTCGCTGCAATCAATCGCTAAATTGGTCTCGGGTCAGCGGAAGAAAGTTCTAGCTGCAGCATTAACCGAAAGGGCAGAGCAGTCGATGCTCGGTTACAGAGTCACTGGGCCAATCGGAGCACTGGGACGCCTCACCGTCATCTGACTAACGAACACTCGAACCGGTTTCACCCGTCAACAGGAAAACGCGCTCTTGCTGGGGACAATGGAAAAAGGAAAAGGAGATGGACATTGCGAGAATTTATTGATTTATTTTGTTTAGATGACTTTCACATTTTTTTAATCCAACCTTTTACCCTCGAGCACTCCGTTACTTGGTTATGCTCATCATCCTCTATTTTAGGGACACTTATAACCTTTTATCATCATGCAGGGATCCTAATTGGGTGCCCCCTCGATGATGAGAGAAGAGATTGACCAGACCGGTTTGAGCCGACAGGAAGTCTATAGCAACTCAATTAAGCACTCTTTAGAATAGGAGAGACCTCAAAGAATGCACAAAACACTGAACCAAACAAAAGTGCCTCACATTCCTGTTTAGAAGTGGAAACTGATCGAGTGTTTATCTGATAAAACACATCCATACCAAGTTTGATGTTCTGTGCATGCGGAGATGCTTTTCTGCTCACCGTAGCTGCACAGAATTGATTATACGAGTGAAATATATTCTGCTTGACCTTTTAGATCGGTCTGTTTTTCTTTGACCTCTCTAAACAACAGGGCATTCACACTCTTAAAACTGCTGTGTGTAAAATGCTCAGGTTTCTGAAATACAGTCCCCGACTTACGAACGAGTTCTGTTCAAGATGTTAGTTAGGTAAAGTATATTAAAAAAATCCAAACAGGTAGGTTCGGTGTTTTGGTTCGGCATCATACTCTCGCGAGGCTGTGCATTTAGATTGCGAGGGGAATCCGGGGTCAGCTGACCTCGTTCAAAGGCAGCCTGGGAAGACATCGCGGGGAGGACAACGCTACATGGTTGCTACTACGCACCATGTAATGTTGTCCTCACTTTAAATGCTTTTTTCTTTATGCTTTACATTGCATTTTTATGTCATAAGACTCACTTTGTATGATTTACAAACAAATCCGACTTACAAACATGATACTGTATTAGAATTTCTGCATTTCTAAGGAATAGTGTAAAATCCCTCTTATTATCCAGGATGTGACCAATGCTGCATGATTAGGATAGGATCCGTCCACCTGCCATTCGAACACATCGGCTGACGGATAATCTCCACCTGAAGATATATCCACCATGTCTGTGGCAGTTACTTGCCAACTCGACACCCAATTGTCGTTCATACACACTAAGGGCAATATGGGAACGCCAATTAACTTAATCTGCGAGTCTTTGGACTGTGGGAGGAACCTGGAGTACCCGGAGGAAACCCACCAACAAGTACGGGGAGAATCCATGCACACAGACCCCGAGGCGGGAATCCAACCCCCGAACATGGAGGTGGAGGCGACAGTGCTAACTACCACGCCACCGTGATGCCTGCTACATGATGCTACGTGTTGCAAACTGTTTTTCTGTGCAGTAAACTAGCTGACTAGATTTGACGTCTCTGTAAAGGTAGATATTCTACAAACTTTCACTTGCTTTCAGGTGGATGTGGATACGCAAGCAAACATAACAATACAACATCAGCACCCAGGTTCTTGTAATGCAATCCTTCCGATGCAACGTTTTCACCTTTTAAAAAAAAAACGTCTGAATCGAATTTGCCTTTCTGTAAAAACAAAGTCTTTTTCTCGACTCTTGAGTCGCTGACTTCAGGCACAAGCTGAGAAGGTGGAGTCTCAACAGTAAGCAGGAAAGGGCTATGATAAAGGTCATGATGTTATTTACCCATCGTGCATCAGGCAGCGACTCAGCATGATGCATGCTGGGTAAATAAAGGCTGTCGTTTCCTCCGGAGCGCCGGAGTCAGCTGCTGCTGCCGATGCTGGTACTGTACAGCCGCCGCTTTCGCTCCTCCCGCCTCTCCGCGTTATTAATATGCATGCTAATGCACCTATTTTATGGCTCAACGGTTCCGATTCACTTTAAAATCAATTATCCATCTGGTACACCCATACTCCGCACCAGCTCGAATGTGTATTAATTTCAGCAAACATACATGCAGCACAACACAATAAAGATAAATGGTTCGATTAGGGCTGGTAAACAAAGGAGCCGGGGAAGGAGTTTTAATGAGATCTGGCGTAGAAGGGAACCTACAGTTCCTTAAATAATGAGTCCTGATCTTCGGCTGCCTTTTTTTTTTTTTTTTATTCTTTTTTTTCTCTCCTCCTCCCGTTCGAATGCAAATTATACTAAGTTATGTCGCGCTGCCCTGCGTTTTTCCAATTTCATTTAGATAAGCGCGAGTGTGGATAAGTCTGGAGTTAATATTTTCACATCAGCACTCCAAAGACGCTCTCTCTCTCTCTCTCTCTCTCTCTCTCTACAGCTCACTGTCGAACCCGTAAGAACTTCTGAAAAGTTCACACGGCTTGTTAAAAGTTCAATCCGACCAGATTGCGAGGAAAGCTGGCAAGAAAAGGCGGCCCTAGTGCCATTTACATACTGCTGCTACCACAGCGCATGAATCAGACTCTGTTCATTTCGGGATGCCTCCTCTGAGCCGCTGCCCACCGTGCTGCTCTGTTCTGTGTGTGCGCGCGTGTGTGTGTGTGAGTGAGTATGTTATAGGGATGACTATGATAAAGTAGAAGATTGCGCGGTGGCTCTGGAGCGATGAGGAGCTCCTGAGATTCACCGGTGCTGTCATTAGCCAGAGCAGAGGTCAGGCAGATGGATTGGTGAGCCCCTAATAGAGCATTATCCTAATTTTCCTCCTCATTTGCGCTGCTAATGCAGCCTGTGCTCGAGTGGGCGCCGCCATACGCCCTGCGATGCCCCACCCCGCCTCCCACAGGCTCATTTCCATATGGGACGACCCCGAGCTCAGGACCGCGGGTTGGTAGGAGCATGGCGCTTCATATCCCGCTAATCAAGAGCGAGCTGACTAGTGAGGTAGACAATCAGCAAGGCTCAGTATACAGTGTGTATAGGTGGTATACAGTACCAGAATCATACAGTATATACAGTCGACAATAGAAATTCGCGGAGGTTACATTCTGCAAATTGAGAAAAAAAAGGGAGTCCAAAAAAAAAAGCCTACAAATACCTGTTTTTATAGTTTAAACCCTAAATATGCCCCCAAAACACTTTCATTTCAAACTTCTAAGCTTAATGCATTACCCTTAAATTTTGGATGTAAAGGTAGAATGTAAAATACCCCTCCTGTGAGCCCTACGTATATGTTCTGTAATTTCAGTTGTTTTCTTTGGTATAAGTACTGTAGAGTAAATACAATAATCATTCACCTTCCATAGCTGCATTTCTTTTCCTTCATGGTTTTTATGAAAAAAATAAATAAATAAATCACACAGTATATTTTATAATTACATTTTTCCGGAATGTATGTTCATATTTATGTTACAAAATTAGTAAATTATATCGGTCTTAATATGCATATTAAAACGCATGAAAAATTCTGTATCACTATGAAAAAAAGCAATAAAAATAAATAAATTGGCGGAGGATATTTGTAGTTTCCATAAACAATTTCTAGTTAGATTGTAAAGAAAAATCCGCACACGACAAAGAGTGCAAACTCAGAACCGCAATTACATACGAGTAGAATATTCACATGGACCAATCAGGTTCGGTTTTTTTTTTTTTTTTTTGTATATAACAAAATTTCCTGCTTAGTACTCTACACACTAATTTATTTATTTATTTTTTAAATGAGATTGTGTAGATTTATGATGTTCAAATGCAGTTTATAACTGTTTGTGTAAACTTCTTGGGATCCAGTCCAAACCATTTCAACTAAATGAGTGACAGACCTGTTTCAGGGTAAATATGATCCACATCTGGCCGGCATGAAAGAATGAATGAATGAATAAGTAAGTAAGTGTGTGTGTGTGTGTGTGTGTGTGTGTGTGTGTGTGTCTTGGTACTCACTCAGCATGCCCATTCCCAACATGAAGGCGTCCATGGTGTAGGGCAGACCCCTGGCGCGGCCCCGTGTGCCCGGCGGGAACATCACCTCTTTGGGTTGGGCCTTCTTACATTCTACCTGTAGGAGACACAACGAGACACAGCCGTCACCACGACGACGGAATAAACATGACGACCGGTTACCGCGGTTACCTTCTGTTTACTCCTAAAGTGATGTTTAACCTGCCGTCATCAGACCAGACCGGCATTTTTGAAGTCTTTCTTATTAATCTCTCTCTCACACACACACATTATATATATATATATATATATATATATATATATATATATATATATATATACAGTATATACACACATCAATCTGTTAGATACACAGATACACAAACGATACATTATTTCTTCAAATGCATTGAGTGTTAAAATCCACTGTGTCAATAACTTCATTAATTAATAATTTTTTTTGTATTATTAATTTTTTTGTAAATTATATGCATTCCTGTTTAAAAAATAATAATAATAATGCGCCCCCTGTTGGACATACATCACATAATTTCGCACATACTATTAGTGGACGCACTATTCCTGCCCTGTTGGACTTCCTCCGCACCGCGTGTGTCGTTTTATTTAAAGCAGGCTTGAACCGGACAGGCGGACATCAGACAAAACATTCCTCCCTTCTTCTCCACCTCTCTCTCTCCCTCTCTCTCTCCAACACACTGTCTCTGACTGACACTTCGGCTCTGACCGCAACAGATGTGTGTGAGGGAGGGACAGGAGGGCATCCGCTTTGAGTTTCAGCTCTCTCTCTCTCTCTCTCTCTCTCTCTCTGCGTGCGTGCGTGCGTGCGTGTGTGTGTGGTCAAACATTGGGGAAAAAAAAAAAAAAACCTTCTATTCACAAGAACTCGTACACACATACTGTACACACGCGTTAATGCATAAAGAATGCAATCCTTAATTCGGAGAAGGATAAACAGAGCAGGTCAAACGGATACGCGTGTGTGTGGGGAGGATTTTAGGAAGTGGTTTGGAAAATGTGTGTACTTGGATTTGAGTGTGTTAGAGCTGTCACACACTCTTAAAATTTGCATTTGCGTTTTACTTAATGTAAGAGATTAAGTACTGAAATGCAATCGAGTATTAATGAGCCTATATTTTCATACCGCGGACAGTCAGCGTGAGTCTGTGTGTGTCATGTTAACAACATAAATATCATAACTGCTGGTGTTTAGCTGGATTTTACATTTCCTATAGGACCGGCTCGACGTAAATATCCAAAATCAAATACATACTGTACATTTAAAATAATATATATAAATAATATAATTGGTCAGAACTCGCCCAGCTTTATACACTGGAGGATGCGAAACCAGTCTCAGAGAAATTTTCTGTCTGTCTGTATATCTGTATGTCTGTCCAACCAGATTTTGTCACAGCATCACGCAAAACTGTCCGGACAGAATTTAATGAGACTTTAGCAGTCCTTAGATCTCGGCCTTAAGTTTAATCTGCACCATCAGTGAAATCTAACTGTGGAGTAAAAGCGACGTTATGAACAGTTATGGATCTGATTTAATAATCTACTGTAAATAATCTACTAATGCGCTACTGTCTCAATGTAAACAAACACCTGCACCAATAGATATTAATTAGAAAATCTAAACTGAATATTTTGACTGGGATTAGTTGATATTTTCACTTTGTCTGAAATAACAGCGCTGAAGTGGTTATAAGTGAATTTTAACACGCTGGAGTCGTTTTCAGACAAAACTTCATCTTCATCTGATCGACTTTTTCCATTTCTCATCTGTGATTCTCTCTCCGATTACCGAACAGGGAGTGTATTTGTCTGATGACGAAAGAAAGAAGGACAACTTAGTGTAAACAAGGCGTCAGACACTCGACCTTACAGAATGTCATTTGTCTGTATTAATAAGTTCGATGTACAGAAAGACACACAGACATGTAACGTGGGCTTCAACCTGAAATAATATCATCACTGATTAGATACGTTAAAGCTGATAAGATTATTTTTAGCTTTAACTCGTCCTACAAGAGAGTAAATAAAAATAAATAAAAAGATAAATACATTTTAACAAATCCCAAAAGGCTTCGTCTTCAACTGTATTGACTTATAACATCATTAAAGAACCTCAACAACAGTATCTAACTTTCTGACTTTTAGAACGGACAAATTTTTTTAGTTTTTTTCTTTAAACATATTACACACTAGCCAGGCAAAAGTTTTTTTTTCTCCAATCAAATAAATAAAATAACCAAGTGTCCATCATTCATCCTTGAATGATTCTCCATCATCTGGTCTCTGATTATTTTATTCAACGCACTTGTTCTGTGAAGCGCGCTCTCTTTCCAATAAAATAAAACGTCTCAAACGGTTTGCGTATTCGGCTCACGCGTCCTCTAAACGCGAGTACAATATACGCCGGTACGAGCTGCCGAGAAACTTTTGATGAGCGGTGTATATTGGAAATGGCGTGTGTTTATTCATTAAAATATACACACACACACACACACACACACACACACACACACACACACACACACACACACACACACACAAAAAAAGGGGAAAAAAACGATAAGGACCCCAGAAAAGTTTCAGGCCCGTGTGTTTCAGCAGACTTGCGTAAGGCGACTAAAAGTAGACAGCGGGATCATACACTATAAAACTGTAAGTATGATGAAAATTCAAATATCAGTCGAGCACCGAGATCGCTCCTGACAGCTCCCGCGTGTGTTCTCATATCTGTGCGAGCTTGTGACAGGAGTCTGCTCTTTGGTAGGCCGAGCTCGTATTCGCCGAAAATGTCTGCTGCCTCGTGCCGCCCTGCTCCGCTGCAGCGGTGATCGACTCGTCAGCCTGCCTGCCTCCAGCCTGTCCGTCTGCGGGGCTAAAAGCTGCTCTCTCTCTCTCTCTCTCTCTCTCCTGCTCCCTATCTCAAGTCTATTGCGATTCAGAATTCATCTTTCCTTAAACATCAGAAATAAAAAAAAAAACTGAGGCCAAGACAGTTGTTTTGTAGGAGAGAAAACACACACACACGCTGACACGCATCACACCGATACACTCAGCATTCATATGGACAATCAGGAAAATAGTTTTAGATTCAATCAGAGGAGAAGAAAGTAGAAAACACACACACACACACACACACACACACACACACACACACACACACACACGTACACAGACCTAGAAGAAGGTTATACGTGTTTACGTGGCCAGTAAAACCTCATCACGCTCGATAACAACACCGTGCACTTCACTCTAATGCCGATCTGATGGTAATGATACCTCTGGAAATCAACACCCGAAAAAGTCGCCAGATCGAGCTGTCCATCTCGGTGCCGCACACACACACACACGCATTTTATTTTGTTGTTGTTTTTCCTTGTTGAGAGTCTGCCTCTCTGGTCGAGTCCTTTCCATTTAAGCGTCCAGCTCTTTCGTCTCTTCAGGACAACATGAGTTGGCAAAGAGCAAGGATTTTTTTTCTTCTCCAGCAGGAGCCTCACACACTCATACACGACCCTCTTCTAGCTCTGAAAGCCGTACTGTATAAATGTATGTGTTTGTGTGAGACCTCGGGCTGCCTCGGAGGTGGCTTTTAACCCGAGTACACTACAGTGCTATAACCCTGAATTTTATATCAAGACGATACACACACAAAAAACAATACGAATTTGACGTCTCTGGTTGCTCACAAAATACATACAAGTGATTCTGATGGAAAAGTTCACACTGACACCAAACAAAACTGCTAACCAAACATCTCCAGCTGACAGTTTTAGCAGCCAGAGTCGTTGATCTGCAGACAAAATGCTGGATTAGGCTTCCATGTTGCTCCTGTGAAGGAGGAGTATGTCCGTAAGAACACACTCGATGTTGTGTGTTAGAAAGTGCTTAAACCACGGACAATGAAATCAACAATTCTACTACGTTTCTTAAAACACATTAATATCTAATATACCTGCTGCTATAGGAAATGAAGCGCCACCTTCCAACCAATCAGAATCGAGCGTTCAACGCTTCTTCCTTCCTTATTTTGGTGCACCGTCGACTGTCAACACTGAGTTTTACATATACATTTTTTTTTTTAACTCAGCAAGAAAGAGTGTCAGCGTCAGCTATTCCTGTTACACCGACCGAGGCCACGCACGGGTTTGTTATTCCTGCAGCGAGAGGTTAAAAATGAGCCTCTGGATGGGCGGTGAGTGGGAAGGGCCTCCAGGGATGCTGTGTGTGTGTGTGTGTGTGTCCTAATATTACAGTCCAACGCCGGAATGTGAGCACAGACGTGGAGACAGACAGAATGGTACAGGACAGATTCTTTCGCTTTGATGAGAAGGATGCTGGGAGGTGTGGCAGCGCGTGTGGCAGAAAACATCGCTCTCTGGGTTCATCGCTAGACCGGTTCAGCTGGCGCGGGAAGAGAAGACAGGAAAGGAGTGGAGACGTTGGGCGTGACGATCGATGGGTTTCCGTCCCACTCAGCCGCCACAATTGTCAAAGCACCGGTCCACCGCGGCATGCTGATCATCAACACTCTGTTCATGACTGCTGTGCTAAAGCATGCTGGTAACATGAACCAGTTTGTCCCATAACATAAAATCTACTTAATTAGAAATAAGTATCTAATGGTGGTTAATTAATTCAAGATCATTTCAAGGGTTGCCTGGTAACGGTCACGCTATTCATCACGTGTATCTGTACTTTACTTGAGTAGTTCTATTAGTGGATAGGTTTTACAACAACAAAAAAAAAATTATATTTGTAGTCCCCTACATATGAACATTTGAGTTACAAACTTTTGAAAATACGAACAAGCGATCGTGCATGTTAGATCACGTGTCTGGCGTACATCGTCACGTGAGTTCAGCTTGTATCCGAGGAAAGAAGCGTTAAAAGCAGCGGCAATGAAGCTGGCACTGCTAAGAAGCGCCAAGTACATTGCTCATTCTTTTAACATGAATCGTTCAACCATCGGTTTGATTTTGAAGAACAGGGACAAGAAAGAGTCCTGGGAACATGTTAGTTTTATACTGTGTGCAGCCAACAGTTTTAGTATCCTAGTAGGGGAACAATACTGTATATGTTGGACTTAGAAATTAAACTCGTCCGTATGTTGGGGACTGGTTCTACTTTACTACTTACACTATTTAGTTGGTACTACATTTGTGCATTACTTTGCATTACATAATGTGGTACGTAGCATTTGTAGCGGTACTATTATATGTAATCGTGCCTTCCCTCTGTGAAATGCTTAATCGTGTAGCAGGTGTTTGAAAAATCGAACATGCTGGTGTTTGCATGCATTTCACAGTTTGGAAGCAGAAAAAGAGAGAGAGAGAGAGAGACTATTTTACCATGACTACAGTGAGATAATTAAAGCTTAGTACTTTTGATACTTAAGTACTGTAAATGCAAAGTTGAGTACCTTTGTACTATTTATCATGTACAGTCGTAATTTTAAGGACATTGTCCACCACTGCGCCCGGATCTGCACCCCAGGAACCCTCCTGTCTCTGACTCATCCCAACACCAAACACACCGAGAACGAGAACAATGCAGCACCTAAATCTCTCCTCGGCCGGTGGTGTTTGCCTGATTAATTAGTAACTATAATAAGTAAGGAAGCTCTTTGATTCTAATGACCAAATCACTGAGCAAATTGGTCAGACTGTAAGACTTTCTAGAAACACATGGTGACGGCCCACCATTCCTAACATTGATGTGTTCATCCCACTTAATGCAGAAAGGCAAACAGCCTTACAGACATGTCTGTCAGAAGACAACATCATCAGCATTCTGCCTCTCTCTCACACACACACACACACACACACCACTGCAATCTACACATATGGAATTACGTAGCTGTGCTCAGAGCGCAAAACAATTCGTCTCTCGAAGGAGAACGCTCATAATTCCAAGCATAAAAGAACTTTCTGCTGCATGGGCTTAAACAAAACCTATAGAACAGTGATGGGCAGCGATATTGTCAGTCCCCGAGAAAGTGCAGAATCCATTATCTGCTCAGGCACAGCGTGTGTACAACCCTGTCAAACCAGGAACACATTACTGCCCTGCTTTTTTTGATTTATCCCAGCCATAGTCAAATCTCCAACTGACTGTGTGTTTGTGTGCTTTTCATTTACAACTCATTTTTTAATCCTTAAAAATATGCAGCAACGCGCATACTGTAACACAAAGTGCAGAATAATCCTCGCTCAAGAACACCACGCACAAGAGCTGCCAAAAAAATAAACCCTTAGCAAATTTATTTAGTACTTAGTAAATAATGACCGGCTTCCTCTTTTTTAACAACCAAAAAAAAAAAGAAAAAAAGATCATAGACCAAGGTCAAAGTTCGTCCAGATAATTTGGCTCAAAGCAAATTGTTCACTAAAAGTAACAACTGTTTATGACTGTTTTTCTTTCACATACTGTACTATGAACCTTTTGTCTCTACCATTCACGTTTTTTTTTGGCTTGTGCTCGTCTGCTATTTTAGCGGAGTGAGCAGAAAAGTGTAGCTCTCGCCCTCGTTGTCCCACAGACTTGCCAAATCAATATCGAGCACCTTGAAAAATCCAAATGACTCTGTTTCAGAAAGGGTCAAATTTATGACCTGCATTGAGCAAGGAAAACAACTAAGGAGGTCAAGACTGGAATTGTGTTGAGAACTCGCAAAAACTTACCAAAACCTGGAGATCTTCGCCAAAGAAAAGTGCTTGTAAAAAAATAAATACACGATATATATATATACGTACATATGGTAATTGGCCACTTTGGTGAAATACATGGAAGCAAACAGCGGCTGTGTAATCCCGTGATAATCGTCTTACTATTAAAAGCAAAGCGTCCTGCTACTACGAGAAAAGCGTCCTGTTACTATATTTTGCAACAAAACGCTTTTCTTTTAGTAACAAGATGTTTCTCATAGCAACAAGATGCTTTCTCCTATAATGAGATGCTTTCCTCATAATAATGATGCTTTTCACGTAGCAAGGAGATGCTTTTCTTTCCGTAACAAGATGTTTTTCTCATAATAACGAGATGCTCATGGGGATTTTTATTTATTTATTTATTTTGGTAGGACCAGACTAAACAACGTGAAGAAGCGTCAGGCCCGAGGTCACTGTTTTTAACAAAAACAAAAAACAAAAACTACTTTCCACAAATGACATGTTTAAGATCAGCTCTTTCGGGAACATTTCACCGTTTCGTTTGGGAACCGAGCCCCTTCACGTCCCGGCTCAGAAAGCGATTATTCCCTGCCACTGCTCACTGTTGTTATGGCACAGAATTCCAGTCTTCGAACTGTTTTATGAGGAAAAACCCGAGTTTCATATCAGTGCATAAGACATCTGTAGACAGCGAGCACTTCAATTATAAGCCACGAAGCCTGATGTATGAAAAAAAAAATCTATAAAAGCTCTTTAGTCGGGCCTTATATACTCCAAACCTCTGAGTTTAAGAGATTTTTACACAACCACGCAAACTCCCTCACATTCTCTGGCACTTACTCACAGCTACACACATGACAAATGAGAAAAACCTCGCTTGATTGGCTGTACGAAGCCATCAGAAAAGCCCCAGCTTAACAGCAGCATGTAATTCACAAGAGCATGAGTGAGATTACTTTTGAGACACGGGAGCGTGTGCATTATTGATACACTTTGCTTATGACACAGAAATCTATATTCTCCTTCCATCACAGCCCCCCCCCCCCCCCCCCGAACGATGCTGTCAGAAGCTATATGCTTCAGCTGGAAAAAAAAAAAAAAACATAAAGTAGAGCCAGTGCATGCAGCTTGATGCTACCGTACGCAGTACTAATAGCTCTCCTTCCCATCAAAGCTCTCGCCGTAGCCCGAGGAAGACTTTTCCCTCAGCTTTCTGTCTTCTTTAAGCTTTTGTGTGAAGGCGAACTAATGTACTGTGCAAGTCAGTTTTTAGCACTACTCTCCCTGGGCAAGGTCAGGCTCTGAATAACTGCTCATCTGCGTTGTTCATTAGCTTCCTTCAGGAAAGCAGTGATGTACAGTACGGCGTCAGAGTTCGGTAACTGGTTTCAGGAAACACATTCAATGCAATTCAATTATTTATATAGCGCTCTTAATAATGGTCATTGTTGTGTATGAATTAAAATGATCAAATAGTTCCCGATGGCGATAGTGGCAAAGGAAAACTCCCTGCGATGACCCCTTGAGAGGAACCAGACTCAACAGGGAACCCATCCTCACCTGTTTGATAACGGATAGCAGGGATTGATCTGGACGACAATCAGAGATCACTCCTTCAGCCACTGCCCGCAATCTTGGGGTAACTCTGGACAAGTCAGCTATCATCCCCCCCCCACACACACATTACTCACCTCACTCGCTCTTGTCGATTTCTTCTTTACAACATCGGAAGAATTTACCCATTTCTTTCTTCACGGGCTACGCAGATGCTTGTTCAGTCCATGGTTATTTCAAGACTGGACTACTACAACTCACTCTTGGCAGGTCTGCCTCCGTCCACCATTTGTCAGCATTTGTCATGTTTTCAACCTTCCCAAATTCTCCCAGACCAACCCACTTCTTCGCTCCCTGCACCGCTTCTATAGCTGCCCGCGTTCAAATTCAACCCCTCACCAAAAACCTAACCTAGTAACCCAGTGTAAGGATCTATCCTATGATGGAAACTTAAGTACTTACTGGATAAGATATGCCTAAATGGAAATGTAAAAAGTGTGTACTGTACTGTATGTACACAAGAATGCACTGGTTACTTACTACATTCGAATTTTTATCACATCAGCTCTTAAACTGTTTGGTTACGAGCTAAAAAGTTGATCTAAAACAGAAAACACACCAGGGCCCTGGTTTATCTACATTGTGATTAAAAGGTTTGAAATTGTTTCCTACACATAAAACTTCAAAAGTCTCATATGCACAGTATAACTGAGATTCATTAAAGGAGAGTCGAAACAATCAATAGAGCTTTCCCCAGCACATCCCAAAGACAATGGGGTTAAGTTTTAAAATAAATCCTTATGCCCCCATAGGAATATGTTGTATATTCCAGGACTCAAGACTGTGAACGAGTGGGAGCCTAAGGAGTCATTTACACATCATTAGGGAAGAAAAACTCCATAGAGGTGATAATCTGGTCATTCAGTACATTCAGGTCGTCAGCTGACTTCATTTATTGCCACATAACGTTGCTGAGTCTAGACCTGAGCAACTGAAGTAACCCCAACACTGTCTCCAGAGGCTCGTACAGTGGACACTATGTATGATGGGTGCATCGGTTCTTACCCTGACACGCCCATCACTCTGGAATAGGCTCAATCTGGATTCTTCAGGGTCACATGACCTTTTTCCATCGCTCCAAAGACAATGTTAGCATTGTTTTCCCAGACCAATACGAGGTCAAAAGGACAAAAGGTCACACACAGACATCCAAAGCTTTAGTTTAAGGGGGGGAGGGGGGAGGGCATCAGAGGTAGTAAACTGAACAGTATTGGTGTCGATCAATGGTACAATCAATAAATTACCAATCAATCGCTCCTTTGGGGTGTAAGCATTGCTGGCAGGTAGCAATATGTTTCGAGCCAGATTAGCTTAATGATTAGCTTAGAGGAGGAAGCGGTTGCAGGATGACCGAATACACTTCCTGTCATGGGGTTTGAATCACAAGGCATTTTATCACAAGGCAACAAAACCAGCATGTGCGTGTGTGTGTCTCTGTGTGTGTGTGGCCATCCTGCTCATCCATCATCATCACCCACAGCATCAGTCCATTAGTCGCACAGCACAAATTAATGACATTCTGAGTGGCTGTGATAAATGTCACACGAGAGGATGCATAGGCTCCGATCCGCAAGATACCTCCTCTCTCGCTTGCCCCCTCTCTTTCTCCCTGTCCGACATCTGGGGAAAGCGAGTCTGCATTCTATCCCAGTCTTTGAGGCTGAGCAGGAGCGCTGAGTCTTAATGACCGGGTCATTATCTGCGAGATGGTCACTCGAGCAGCTCTACTGGCAAAGCGATAAGCACCAGCAGCCAGTTCCCCTCAGATAACCGGCCCACTGCTGGAGCCAAATTGTGCCAAAAATGACAAAAGGAGAGAGAAGGAGAAATGGAGAGAAGGAGGGAGGGGGGTCGATGGGAGAGAACGAGGCTTATTGGTATGCACTGCCATTTCCCGCATTTCGTTGATGAGGCAGAACTCACATCTTAACAAGCAAGAAGGGAGTGATCAGGAGCCATTGAGGAAAGAGAGAAAGGAAGGGAGGCAGGGACAGAGCAAGCCAAGGCCATTTTCTCAATCACTCTCTCATTCCTGATTCCCAGCAGCCCTAGGGAGTGCGAGCGGAGGCAGCAGCGGTAATCAGATCTGAAAAGTCTGTGAATGAATGAAGAGCTCTGCTGTTCTCACTCTTTCCTTCTCACTTTCCATCTATCCATCTTTTCACATGTCTCTGGGTCTGTGGACAGAAGAGTGCATTCAGGCAATGCTCTCATCCTGACACGAGGCATCCCGGGCAAGGATCTCAGCCAGCTGGAAGAGCCTCTTGCGAGTGTAGGAGGGAATAACTTTCCATGGGTTATGGAGAGAGCTGTAATTCACCACTACCCTCCAGCAGGCTGTAAATAATGACTCACGAGATTCTAAATGACACTGTTTAGTGCATGAAGTTCTTTAGTCACTCTGCTGCCACTGAATGACTGTTAAGGACAAGGAGTAGGAAGGAATTATAGATGTTTGAGGAGAGTTAGAACAGATAAACAAGGCATCATATTCAGCATTCTCTGAGCGAAAAATGTGGACCGGGCTGAAAAACTTCCAGGCTTTGGTTTACTGTAGTACAACATGCAGTAAGCATAGTCATGGATAGTAGCATGTATGCTTCTCCACTTCAAAGACCCCCCACAGGGACAAGCAGGAAAGTGCACATCAGGTTTGGAACCTTGCTTGTGGATGGTTTCCGGCAGGCTGGTTAGCATTAGTTTATTCATCCAGGTCTAAACAACCCTCTCTCATACTCTGACACAAAACCACTGGCTCGTCTACTCGTCTTCATTTCCTCCAGATGTGAGCTTCACGCCAGGTCCTTTTCAGGTCTAATGTCGGGCCAGCAATCTGTGACTTTAACCAAGCTTTGGCTTGAAGAAAGGAGGCTCCTGAATGTTTTATAGGCTGCCGTGTGTCCAATCTCAAAAATCAAAGGCAGCTGGCAGCAGGAGGGTTCCCCTCTTTTCGCCTCGTACTCTCCCTCTCTCTCTAGCCCCTCCTGTGCTGGAACCCCTCCCAGGTCCATCTGGGTTGGAGGTGTAAGGGGGCACCTGGCTCACAGCTTAAAGAGTTACCTCAACAGATGGTTACAGCGAAGAAGAAAGGGAAAAAACAGGGGGGGAAAACAGCAGCTTTCCAAACATCCCAATCCAAGCACTGGCTGGAGGTTTACAAAATAGTAATAACAGTCATCATAATGATGAGGATGATGATAGCAAATTAGCAAGTCAAATACGCAATGAAGCCTGCAAGCAGGTGATGCTTCTAAGCTTGCTTTGATCTTGCTGGCATGGGAAAAAAAAAGTAGAGATTTCAGCTCTGAAATGAACACCGAAGGCGGGGGCAGGAAGGCACCAAACTCTTTTCAAACCTGCTCCAAACTAGGCTGTTCTTGCTCACACTCCTACATCTCTTTCATTTAAAACGAAGCCAGTGAAATGTCACCAACACGCAAGAAGAACCACTGTTGTCATGTACGTGAACCAAATGGCCTCTATTAAATGCAGCATTTTGAAAGATGGGTCTCTTCTTTTCCCACTCACTTCTTTTTAGTTTTTTTTTTGCGCTTGCCCTAAGGTTACTCATCTGGTAATAATGATGCATGCAATTTCCTGGCAGGCTCATTTTTGGAGACAGGCATGCGATGGATGGCATGAACAGTGCCGGAAGGAGGAAAGTGCCAGGAATAAGATGTGGAACCAGAACCCTGGCTTTGGTGCTCCCTAGTGATGAAAGCATCTGATGTGGCATCATATAAAAATTGATTGCACTGTCTGGTTCTTATGAATCTGAAGCCAGATAGTGTGTTTGTCCCGGAGATCTGAACAGGCGGTGTGTGACAGGGTTGGACCAGGGAGAAAGTGGTGAGCGGATAGAAAAAGAATGTGTGTTTATGTGTGTGTAAAACAGGCATTCTGTTCTTGATACCCAAACCCCACAGGTCTTGCTCTCACTGAGCCATCCCATGTGGTCTCAACGGGGCCAAAGGCAGACATTAGTCACTTGCTGGAACACATGTATAGCTCCACGAGGGAAGACATGAAGGAGTCTCATACTGGTTTCTGCTCTGTGGTCCCTGTCAATCAAAAATTCTGAGTCTGAAAGAAGGTGGCACTCTTTTTGGAGCCCTGATTTGAGCCTCAGTACACCCACAAGCAGGTTCTGCTCTGCCAAGGTCCAACATAGTCTTTAAGACATTCCCATCGATACAGAATGCTTCTGAAAATATCTTCATCCAACTGGTAAACACAAATCAGCCCAGGAACTGATATAACTTTAAAGATCCTAAGCAGAACATTTACCTGGACAGAAAGTTAAAGTGCAGATGGTGGGGAAACGAACCTGTTATGTTTTTAAAAAGATCGCATACCCTTGGTCAAGGACTTAGCGCACTGGTGGCTCAGTGGTAGGTGTTTCACCTGCCATGCGGAAGGCCCGGGTTCAATTCCCAGCCAGTGCCCACACCCCCCAGCCACTGGATGCAGGGCCAGGGGTAGCTCAGTGGTTAAGGCATTGGACTATGGTTCGGAAGATCCCAGGTTCAAACCCCACAAGCACCAAGTTGCCACTGTTGGGCCCTTGAGCAAGGCCCTTAACCCTCAACTGCTCAGATGTATAATGAGATAAAAATGTAAGTCGCTCTGGATAAGAGCGTCTGCCAAATGCCTAAATGTAAATGCAGTGCCTGTCCCAAGCCCGGATACAATGGGAGGGTTGTGTCAGGAAGGGCATCCGGCGTAAAAACTGTGCCAAATTGTAGTGCGGACTGGATATTCCACTGTGGCGACCCCTTGTCGGGAGCAGCCGAAAGACAACAACAACAACCCTTGGTCAAGGACTTGTCTAACCGAACAAGCCACATTTATCCATGTATCCATCGACATTTTTCTATCATTGTGTTAATCTACTGTTAACATCTTCCCGTTTATATTCACATTTTTCAGCAGCTTGTAAATGCAGACCGCTCCTTCAGCCGAGTGGAACGAAATGCGGAAGTTGAAGAGAACACTGAAAACTCGCTGCCCAAGTTTGCACCAGGCAGCCAGACTCGGGTAGAGACTCGGGTAAGACTCGCTGACTTGTACAGATGAGACGAGGGGATGCGGTGTGACGGAGTGATGAAGCTCTGTCGTAAAAAGTGCAGAGATAGGGATTTATAGGACGGAAAGTCCTTGTTCTTAAAAATCCTATTTCTTGATAACTCCATGAAGCAACATCAGCGTACGTCTTCATAAAACTAAATCCCCAAAAGTAATATTTTAAATCCGTTTCTAAATAAACTGAAAAAAAAAAGGCTGCCAGTTCTCTCTCTCCGTGTGTGTGTGTGTGTGTGTGTGTGTGTGTGTGTGTGTGTGGTCTTGAGCATTCAGCTGTGTGACGCAGCCAGCACGAGGGCCAAGGCCGGTCATTACAAGGATCGCAAAGGCGATAATCCATCTTTAATGAAGTCAGCTGCTGCCAAGTCTATCAGTTTCTCTCTCTCACATCTTTCTTTCTTGCTCTGCCAACTAAAGTGCAGATGGAATAGGTTTCAATCTTCCTACTGTTTCTGAACAGGATAAACTGGGCCAAGATAATTTCGCTCTTCCTGGACAGCGTGTACACATCGCTGCGGCTGAAACATGCGGTTTACATTCACACACACGTCTTTCTAAGTAAGAAATTAGGCGCGGAACGACAAAAAAAACAAAAAATTTCAGAACACTTACCATTTTGTTATTGATTTCATGGAAATGAATTTCACAGACTTTCTCTACGACGTCTTCATTCTCGAAAGTTACGAAGCCAAAGCCTGCAGAGAAACAGAGACAAAAACATACAAGGATTGAATAAATACGAGTATGATTTTGTAGTTTTTCCTGTTAAAAGTGCAGCATAAATTATTATAATAAAAATAAATAAATAAAAGTCATGTTCTTGTGAACATGTCCGCGGTGTCCGTTTGACCAGCAGTGTCTCGGGGCATGTTTCAGACGAGAATCACGACAGCCTTTAAACACCAGCGTGTCCTCTTCCCCAGCAAACACATTGTCGTTTTGAAACCAGGCCAATGATGAAATCTCTGACATTATTAGACACGGTGGAGAGGCTCATCCACTCAAATAAAGGAGGTGGGAAAACAGCACAAAGCCCTCTTAATGAGATTCACGGAAACCCGCTCTACAGCATCTGAATTTCATTAAATGCATTTTGTGTTCCCTTCATTGAAATTTCACTGTATAACAAGCTCTCGTTTTTATGGTAATACGGGAGCAGCCAATATCTGAAATGTGTCACTGACCATGTGATTCTTTTTCTTCATATTTATTAAATAAAAGCTTAACCCTCTCCTGCTGGCCCGAAAAAGAGAAGAGGAAAAAAAAAAGAAAGAAGAAGAAGAAGAGCTGCCGGAATTCATCAGGCATCTGCGATCCTCTTTTGCATTAGACTCTGATGGCGTCGCACAAAAAGCAATTTTCTATCTGTATGGCTGAGCCTCAAAAGGGGAAATTACTTGCCATTGCCAAGTGTTAAGAGGGGGCTTACTGTGGGAACACAAAAGAAAACAAGCTGCGATGAATGGAAAACCGTTGCTTTGCTGTCTGTTTATTCCGGTCGAAATGTTCGGTAGTACCTGCTATTACACATGCTCACGAGTGCTGCTCACACACACACACTTCATCATCACGAGCATCATCTCTATATTCAAGAGCAGCTGTGTTATAGAGACAAGTGACACGCACAAAAGGAAGCCACACGACAAAAGTGTCTAAGCACCGGCTTCTGCTGGCAGATATACTGTATGCATGTGTGTATTACAGCACACAAGCAATTCGTAATGTAATGCACCTCTGCGTTAAATACGGCATGGTTTAAAAAATATATTTTTTTACGTTACTATAACTACTAAAGTGTGCATGTTAGAGATCCGACGCTGTTAACAAGCTCCTTTTTAATCCCTCGGTTCCTCAGGGCTTTCCGGAAGTCACAGCCTAATCCGAGCTAACGGATCATAAAAGGAAAACCGCAGCCAAGATCGACACTGGAAGCTAACCTCTTAGCCTGTGAACCTCGACTGCTCCGGGAGGAGAGATAAGTGGGGTCAGAGGTCAAGTGCAACAGATAGGGAAGGCATAGGGCTGTGGACTCGGCAACACAAACACGCCGCAGATAAGGCGAGATAAGAGACAGCAGGGCTGATAAGACGGCAAGTAATTGAAGATTCTACCATGTGGATTTTAGGAACTGAATGCGCTGCATGGTGGAGGAGGAAGAGGAGGAGGAGGAGGAGGAGCAACCGCCACTGGGAAGACCGCACCAATGTCAAGCAGTGTTTATTACAGCAATAGAATATTACAAGACCTGCAAAATGTTACCCATTTTTGCATGAGATGTACCGGCTGTAATGTTACTATAAACCTTGTTAGTTATCACTCAAACATACAGCAGTTTGAAGAAGAAGAGGACTCGTAGGTGTTTGAAATGCACGCTGGTGTAATTGACACATGTTGTGAGTGTGGCATGTGTTAGAACCATCCTAGAAGATGAGAGAGTTGGACGGGTCGGTGAATATCTCATGAGGTCGCTTCGTGGGCTGCCTGCTTTCGCAGGGTGTCACACCTTACTGAGACAGCACACACCCAGGCGCCGCAGAAGGCTGCCATCGACGTCACGGTGCGAGAACTGAATCTCTGCTTCCCCCCGTTTTACACAAACACCACATGGGCATCTCGTGCAACGTCGGTTTGGAGGAACTAGCATCTGAGTCAGACACTCTGGAAAACATCCAAAGCTCATCAAATCACTCACTCTACCCCACACTCCCCCATGACTCCCCCCCCCCCCCCGCACCATTTCTCCCCCTCACCTCTTCTTACAGTTTCAAGTTGTTCACCTCACTTTAGCCTTTTCTTCTCATTATTTACTGCTAAGCAAAGAAATTGGAACTGGCAAGGGGAGCTGTAATCGCTGAAATAAAAGCTCTCGCTTTGACCGGGAACTACTTTAGCGCACACCTTCTTAGAGAAGGAAAAGAGAACTAATTGGGCTACAGAGGGGAATAAGCATGGTATATGAGCAACGAGGCTCAGAAAGTAGCGGCAGCTCTCCTGCACGTAATTGCCTCCTTTGAAATACGCCTCCGGTCTCGTAGGTGTGACATAGCGGCGGGTTCAGACAAGAGCAGTCGGCTGAGATATTTTTTTTCACACCGCAGTCTCGCTTCTGCAGGGCGTGTGAGCCTTCTGGAAGGGCAGCATTCAGAAGAAAGTAGTAGACCGACTGACAAAGTGTGAGGGTGACCTTGCAAGTGCCACTTTTGATATCTGACAATTCAGTTGTCGTGAGCCAGCTGGCAGGGGCGAAGCCCGGGAGGAGGGGGACTCACTGTGAGAGAGGGGTTAGCACACATCTGGCCTCAGCAGACAGGCTCGCTGTCGCTTGCACAGTCAGGTTCAGGACCATACTGCAGTACCGGTGATGACCCAACAGGGGCAGTGCTGAAACACAGGATAATTGGATTTATCTCAAAAAAAAAAAAAAAAAAAAAAAGAAGAGCACGACTGAACTCCAAACAGGCCAACGCGCCTTGCATATGACATGCAGCGCAGTATTCTCACATGTGCTCACTAACACTGCCATGGCAGATGTTGAGGGATCCGGTGAACATGAAGCCTGACGTCTCTGTTACAATTACGGATGCTGCCGGGAACAGACGGGGGAATAAGCCACACGACGCGCCACATATGCCTTTACTTACTTTTCTGCCTTTTCATCCTTGGACCGCACACACGCTAATATCCAGGAGGGCAGATAGTTTTGCAGCATGGGGGTTCTTACTGAAACTCAACCCATCTTGCCCTATTTAACGACTGCCCACCCTACTGCGGTCGCCCGCTCCGTTCCCTGAATCCACAGAGCCTTTCCTCATACCTCCCCATGACCCCCTCGAGAACAACAGATGGCAGACGCAACCCCTTCCCTTGTGTTATTGAGAAACGTCCGTACCATTTCCTCTCGCGGCCCTCGGGAGCGGCAGCAACACCTTTCACTTTCTCGTCCGCGCTCTCCAACTTTCTCTCAACCTTAAACAATCGGCTTTTACGACAACTCGCAGATTTTGCAATTGCACGCCCGATAATAGGTGTTAGCGCCAGTCGGCCGGCCGTCGCGGATGACTGAGTTGTATCTCACACTTATTAGCCGGGCGCTAGGAGCCTGTCTCCCCACTCACACACACACACACACACACTGCAGCACATCTCTCTCCCACCCTTCCTTCCTCTCAGCCAGGGTCTCTCTAACGCTTGAATCCTCTTCTCTCCTTGGAGCAAAACACACACACCGAAAAAAAAAAAACCTATTTAAATGCAAAATTGATGAAACACCAAGTGACCTTTGCTTAAAAAGCAGTTTAATGTATTTAAGGCGGAACAAATCAAGAGACTTCCAAGCAGACCCTAATTTCCACAAGTCAGCGAAGAAGTGTAAAGGAAAAGCGTAAAAGGGAGAAAGTTAGCGGAGTTAAACGTTCGAACTGTCAGGTTCTGACGGAAAAGTGACTTCGACTCCTACGCCTTCCCTTTGGGGAGTTATAAATGAGTGTGAACGCTTCTGCGAGCTAATGTCCTCTTTTACGCAGGCGCATAACGGAGACCGCTGGGATGATGCCGGAGACAGGTTTAAAGTTCTGTCGGAGTGAGGAGCGTGCACGCTATTCACACTCACCAGCACACACAAACACCTTTTTTAATACAGAGAGGCACAGCTGACAGCTGGCAGGAGGACATGAATAGATGCAGTGGCAAGAAAATGCTCAAGGCAGATAAAAGATACGGAAAGATGTTTTATTTACACCAAAGAGACACAGTTTGTTCAGATTTAAGGTCCAACTGCAACGTACAAACCACAGGCGAATGAAAGACATGCGAGACTTATGGGTGTTCATTATTTTCTGAAAAAAAAAACCTTCCTTGCATGGAAAGAAAACACTTTGAATGAATTCCAGCACAACGAACTGATAAACACACAGAGGTCGAAATTCCAGACTCTGAGACTCGGACAGTTCCTCAGCCTCAGCTACATCACTGCAGTTCAGCATTTTCTCACATTAGGTAATATAGTAGTCTGCTTTCAATTTGTGTTTCAGACAATTACGATTATTCTGGACATCCATATCTTACATCCACACAGACATTAGACTGTAGAACTGTCTGGAACGACTCTTATTTTGTTTGTCCTCTGCTGATCACGTCTCCTCCTAAAATCATACCTCAGCATGTCCGCTCTCTAAACCCTGCTGACTCACACGTATTCGCCCTTAGGCTACTCTTGATAGCAACATGAATCCAGGTCCAAACGCAAACAAACACACACACACACACACACACACACACACACACACACACACACACACACACACACACACACACACACACACACACAAGTGGAAGCGAGCATGCCCTCCACGCAGGACAGTAGAGGCACTCCTAGGCCTCAGAGTGGCGCAGTGGTAAAGTGCTCGCCCCATCATCCGGAGAGCGCTAGTTCGATTCCCGGGTGATGGTGTAACCTCTCGCAGGCGGAGGTCTAGGGATAATAGAGAGCTTATTGGCCGAGCTTTCTCAGAGGGGAGGGATGAGAGGTACTTAGTGCTCCCACCTTAATCACGGCTCTACAGCCAATCAGGGGCGTTTGTGATCCCACGCAAGCGGAAGGAGCGGATAGCGCTGTCCTCCGAGTGTGTTACTCCGCCCCCAACGATGAGTAACCAAGCAGTTTGAAAAGTTGCGGCCGGCTGGCGTCACGTGGTTCAGAGGAAACGCGGCCGAGTGGTAGTGGTAGCCTTAATGTGGGAGCCCCCTAGTGACGGGGAGGAATTGGACACGACTAAATTAGGGAGAAAATCTGTAGGGTCTACAGTCTTGCGGACGCAGGAAAAAGTGCCATGTTTGATTAAGGGCAACATTAAATGTTAAAACTAATGGGAATTGGAAGTAAATAAAAAAATAATAATAAAATAAATAGAAAGAAAAAATCCCTTATTCCTACTACAAAAAAACAACAACAACAACATGCAGAACAAAACAAATCACTCCCTCTAAATCGCTAATGATCTCTGCCCCGCCTCAGTTCCCCCCTCGCGGTAAAGCCAGGCCGGCTAATGAGCAAGCGCTGAGGCAGCAGCAGTAGCGGCGGCGGCAGCAAAACAGCCTCTGGCAGCATATACCCTGACCGATCCCCCCCCCCTGCGAGGATAAAGCACTCTCCTGTTTGACC